>CM077115.1:575781642-578281642 GCA_039619475.1 Icerya purchasi
ATATCTGACGTTAATGACTTCACAGCACAAGGTAGGAAGTGATATGTTTAAGAATTATTATTGGTAAGTAAAAAATAAGCTGGAGTATTTGGAGAGAATAAGGGTACGTATTAACAGTGTTGAGCTGAGTTATTGTCTCCTAATGAACATTCCGGACAATTGTTGGCGAAGTTCTGAAAGCTCCTAATGCTAATCTTATCGCGGTGTGGTGTATAATATTCAGTTTGTTTAGGATGGCGGGCTTCGCTGATCTGTAAATTGCTGCGCCATAATCACACTTTGCTCTGATTAAACTTCTGTAGATACGTAATGGTGCTCCGTAAGAAGCATATGATAGTTTTTTTAGAACATTTCATTTTTTTAGGCACATGAGCTCGTTTATGTGTGTTCTCCGTGTGAGTTATTGGTCAAATATAAGGCCCACAAGTATTTTACTTCTTCGCCTAATAGAATAGACGTGTTGTTTAAATGAAGTTGAATATTGTGATTACAGCTTCTAATTCTACAAAAGTGAACAGTTGTGGTTTTACCGGTACAGAACGTAACGGACCATCTGTATAACGCGTCATTAGTTTTTTGTAGGATTTACTTGCCTGATATAATATCTGAATAGGTCATAAAAAATGTCTAAATTATCCGCGTGTATAAGGAGCATTTCATTGGGAGCCTTATTTGATCGATTACGTCATAAATGGCTAAATTAAATAGTGCTAGACTTAGGACGTCGCCTTAAGGTAAGACATTTATTTGCTCTCGCAGATCTGAAAAATCTTGGCCAATATGTACAGATGCAAATGAATATAGGCATTCCTACATGAAAACCAAGTTTCTGTAAAGTTACTAAAACCTTATAGCGCCATATGACACCGAATACTATTTCAGAACAGTCAAAAAACGACCGCTAACATATGATACTTAGTAGAGAAACAGTCGTAGATGGAATTTTGTAAAAATAGTAGTTGATTCGCCTTATACCGGAAACCTCACTGCTGGTTTGATAAAAGTAAAAGTTGTTAGTCGAATATTGATTATTCTTTCTAGAATTTTACACAGGACGGATGCTAGTGAAATCGGCCGGTAGCTATCGATAAAAATTGGATTTTTGTTCGGCTTTAAGAAAGGAACAATTGTTGCAATTCTCCGCGGTAAAGGAAATTGTCCAGACATCCAGATTTTTTTTTTTTTTTTAATGTACTTAAAATTGTTGTATTTATAGAAAATGTATGTAATCACAACTCTAAAGACCGCTGTGTACACAGAATCTAGTATAGCACCACCGGGATAGCTGTCGCGGCAGTAAACAGATTTTATGCCGGGCGCGGTATACTCTTTTTTTTTTTTTTTTTAATGCTAAACTAAAGACAATAAAAGAATATATGTTACTTAATTTTATGTTAATTTCGTTCACTATTATCATATACACTTTTGTTTGTTTATAGCAAAATTATTCAGTGTGCTGGATATAATTTAAAAGAAATCTAAAAAACTAAATTATTCCCTTTTAATTAAATTTCTAGTATTCTTTTTTTTTTTTGGGGGGGGGGGGCTTTAAAAACAAATTCCACCTATCGTCTGTTACTTTCCCTCATTAATCTCAATCATATCTTATACTATTAACTATACCAATATATTACTTCTTACAAAATCATAGATTGCGTGATATGTAATCGGTCGAGAAAGGATATAATTCATATTATATGGACACGGGATATTCAGTAATAATAACGCTCGATGGAGATTAAAAGTATCAGAACTAAAATAAGAACATTCTAAGAACATGTAATCTGCATCAGCCATTTTATCTACGTCCCTTGGATGAGTACAGAACGAGGAATCAATCCGCCGGATTTTATATAGAAAAGCAGGCCGATCTTTCCCAATTCCTCATAATTTCGGACTCTAAGGGCGTCCTTCAAGCCCTATCCTCTCCTCCTTCCCATTCCTGTGATAGTATTATTCTCTCAATTCGTTCTCTTACCTCCACTCTGCAGTCATCCCGCTCTATTCTTATTGATTTTTTATGGATCCCCAGTCATTCCGGAATTGACGGCAATGCCGCAGCTGATTCTTTGGCCCGTTCTTCTGGTCGCCTTGATTCATTCCTCAACTATTTCTCTTCTTCATATATTCTTTCCTTATCCACCTCCAATCACGACAGACTTTGGCAGGATATTTATCCCTCCCTATTTTGTAATCGTCATTCTCATTACTGTTTTATTCAGCCGATTCCTCTGTCTCGGTTCCGTTCTATTCCTTTCGGTCGTCGCTCTTCTATTGTCTCCCTAATTCGTCTTCGGATCAATCATTTTCTCCTCCCCTCCTCTCGCCTTCGATTTGCTCTGTCGCCATCTCCTTATTGTTCCCTTCACGATTGTGATCCTCCTGCGTATATGTGATGCTGATCACGTTTTCTTCTTCGAGTGTCCTGCTCTTCTTAATGAACGTTCCACTTTAAAACGGCCAGCTCTTGTCATTAGGTCTCCCTACTACTCCCTATAATGCTTCCTTTATCTTCTCCTTTCCTGCACTGCTGTCCTTTGTTGCGTCAATTTCGGACCGCCTAGCTATTTAGTTTTTTTGCTTAGCTTTTCCTGTTGTTGGGTCAATGCCACAAAAAAAAAAAAAAAAAAAAAGCAGGCAGCATATTTGCCTCAGTGCGTAATCCTACAGACTGCCATATAGAAATTTCTTGAATAGAGATGTTCGAGAATGACAACCGGAAATACCATGGTTTGGCAGGGATATTCCTTTGGATTTTTTTATAATGTTTGTTAGTATATGGGTTGTACCATAGAGCCTCTCAATATTCTTTATACATTAACCAAATTATTTTAAGCTCTCTACAATTAAATTATGCAGACAACCAGGAATTAAATATCGATTTATTTCACCTGGATAAAGTCAGATTTCAACTAGGATATTGAATTTCATCTTTTGAGCGCCTAAATGCATGTTTAGTTGTATTATCGTATTTCCTTAGAATATTAACATTTAGGGTAAGGATATTAAACCCAGTTTGATCTGTTTGTACTATTAAATTAATTGTACCTTACAGAAAATAATCTAAATAAATAAATTTTTGAAATTTCAAATGCCTCCATGATGCTTTTATTAATGGCTGTATGAATAGTAATTAGCATTAGCAATGATGTGTTTCTGATGTTAAAATAGACAAAAACTGAAATAGGAATTAATGAAAATAATGAATAGGACTGGATATTTTTAATATTTTTCTTTAAACTTTTTAGAAGTTTGAAATTAAATTAATATTTTTGTTGATTAAATATAGATGTAACCAAAAATTGGGAGGGAAAGTATCGTTATTAACCTAATAATTTTTAAATAATTAATTAACTCTGAGAAACTGAAAAACTTAAAAGTTCTGATATTTAAATATGCAACGTTTTTTTTTTTTAATTTTTCTTAATATTAAATATCGTAATTATTTACCTAGTAAGTTTTCGCCAAAAACAAGAACAGCACAGTTGACTAAAACTGATACTGGACCAACATGTTCTTCTATCCATTGAAAAGAATTATCAATACTCTCTTCATTCGTTAAATCACAGTGCAGATGATGAAAATCTTTATTTGATAAATCTGAACCAAGTTCCTGGAATTTTATTTTGTTTTACAGGTTTTATCGCGTAGTATTTATTTCCTGGACCTGTATGTACTTGTAAATATGTTTTAGATATAAATTTAGAAAAATAGATCATCTGATTTTAGTAAGAGGAGTAGAGATTTTATTCTGTTTGGACTGTGAATTTCCAATAGCGTTGATGATTCAAGAGGAAGAAGTCTACCAGAAAGTGTTAAACCGCGAAAATAAAATGGCAGGTGTATAATATGAGATGAGCTTCTTTTTTGAAGCGATAAGCACAGATTAATTTAGCATGGTCTGAGAGAATTCTTTTACAAGCGTTTCTTTCTTTTTATTGTTTAAAACTGAAGTATTTTGCAATTAAACAGAATTCCAAAAAGTTTGCTGTTCGTTAACATCTCGGTCCATTGATAATCTGGAATTTCACCTGTTCTTCTACTAAAATTAAATTACCTTCACTATTAAGGGCTGGTAACTTTGTACTTAGATATAAAGAAATTTTCATTTTAGTATGCGAAATACAGTGTCGGGAACTGATAACACACTTCTGTATACTTGGACAATGTGTTATAGTTGAAGTTACTTATTTCAGTGTTCACCCTTTTATTTCGTTGATTCTGTTTATATTTATCTATAGGGTTTTATGTATGTTTCCGTGCCACCTTCGCTCTTTTCTTTTTAGTTATTAGTAGGGCTTAAAAGTCTGAATAGAAATTTTATCCATTTGACAATGCTGTATGCTTATTTCATAAATGATAGTCTAGAAGAGGTCATGTTATAATGAACATTATTTCTAATCGTTAATTTAGTGATCCTGTCGGAATGTGTTATTATCCAACGTAAACTGTTAATAATTGATCCTATAGTCTGTTGCAGTCGAAGACACAAAAAAACAAGAAAAAGCGCAACCTTGCTTGATAAAATCAAGTGGAGGACACTAAGTAAGAATAAACAGGCAATGGTTTTAACAGTATAGTATTCCTTACGGTGCCTCCCGATGGAATAAACGCTGCCTGGAATGAATTAAGTAAGACCGCTTCAACGACTGCCAGATCGGTTTTAGGAACCTACAAACAAGGGTATAAACATCACGATAAGTAAGCCTAGTTTTGGAACAATAAGGTAAAGTAGAAAGTAAACGAAAAAAAAAAAAAGCGTTCAAAGAATGGCAGACACTCCAGCCACATGCGAAAATAGCAGCTTACGTAACCGCGAAGAAAGAGGCAAAAAGAGTAGTTGCCAGTACTAAACATCAGTATTATGCAGAGCTATATGAAAAACTAGATTATAGAATCGGTTGACTAAAGCTTTTACTTACATCCTTTGTCAAAATTACTTAACAACGAAATCTGACATTAAAGCTTACTGTATAAAATTAACACTTTCGTGTCCATCACTTATCTTAACTTGATGTCTGTGGACTCTATACATAGTTCTGTGTATTCCATACAACCTTTACGACAAACTTTCCTACAAAATATCTTTACTGTCATATATTTTGTTATTGAATAGTACTCATGTTTTGGTTCATCTGCCTTTTATTATTATTGCTTATAGAAACGGATTAGAAAATTTTATTAAAAAATAAGAAACAAAAATATTTTTTTTTATTAATGTATACTTACAGTTAACTTCTGCTGGTTGTTATCAATCCCAACAACTATAATTCCATTTATTAAAAATTCCTTAACAAGTGCTGAACCAATTCCTCCTGCAGCTCCAGTTATTACAGCAACTTTCCCATTCCAGTGTTCCATATTATCTTTATGTATCTTGATGAAGTTTCAATCTAAAGGAATTTTGGTTTTTTTTGAATTCTAGTCTATAAATATTGATACGGATTCGGTATTTACGGCGCTATCTAGCGATGATGACGAGCTAGGAATTATTCTCCGATTAAAATCATTAATTTTCGATCTCTCAGCATCATCGTATTGTTCGTTGTCGGCGGAGAATACGACCGGGATATTTACACGACCGAATAAGTAATTTCCGATTTCTGACGAATTTCTCGGCTCGGGTAGTGTTAGGGGTTGTGTAAGTGTCCTGGTATGTGTGGTCTGCGACAACAGGATAGTGCCTGTCGGCCGCGTGAGCCGTGTGTGAAGATCAGCGCTGTAGCGGCTATGTTATTAATTGATAAGGATTCGGTAATGTACCGTTAGATTTAGAATAAAATAGAGAGCCGTTTTTGTTGCGAATTAACTGATCTAGTCTTATGTGTTAAATCTTGTTGTGCGGTCAATTACCTGTGTTACCGTTTAAATCGCGTACTATCTAATCGTCGGGTTACTTTTCCGTGACATCAATTTTAATTCCGGTGAAGAAATTTTATGTTCAGTCACACTTTTTTTCGTATAATTTTCTAGTCTGCATCAATGCCGTATGCGTCCGTTTGTTTGTGTTTTTTTTGTAAATTTTATAATATACGCGATTTGCAACATCCCGAATACTTTATTGAAAGCGTGTTTTTTTTTTTTTGAGAGATCGTAACATCTCCTTTTTTACTTACCATAAAAAGTCTAATACTCTGCGCGGCAGAGCGATTCCGGTTGCAACACACCGTGGGCAAGTGTTGCTGGCGCCCGTAATTTGTCCGGTTTAACATTTTTTTTTTTTAAATTATTACGTACTTTTATCAAAGAAGGACCGAAAATCCTAAAATCGTAACAATATATAATAATGTTTACCACTTTCTAATACCAACATAAAGTGTAGTACTTTTTTTCAGTGTGCAGACTGAATTAATTAATTTCTTTTGAAATATATGAGTAGGGTAGACAGCAACTAGTTTAAACGAAAAGAAGTATATACATAACTTTCAGAAGATTATGAAATAACAAAGTATCTTATCATTAAGCTTACACTATTTTTTTTAAAATAATTTTAAGCTCATCAATACAAATAGTGACAGTTATTTATATTTTTAATATTGATACGGATTCGGTATTTACGGCGCTATCTAGCGATTTTCTATCACTTAAACTCATTGAAACGACGTTTGAATTTTCATTTATGTAGTTCACTCTTTTTATCAATTACCAAGGATCTGTGTTTATTTGACTAACCTATTTAACAAATTTTTTAAAAAGTCTAACAACATGTACCATATACATGTAACACATATTTATTTCATTTTGTGTAAATGCAAGTATAAAATTAGCATTGTCCTGAATCATATATTTAGGGATCATTCCATATGTCTAGCACAGATAGAAACGATCTTTTTGTAAACTTCACTGATGCAGCAAACATGAAGATATTTTTATTTTTAGATTGGTTAGATTTTTGGCATATATGACTGTGTAACAGTTAATTATCTCTTTGGGCAACCCAATCATCGTTGGGCTATTATAAAATTACATTTGTAAAGATGGTGATAATATTAAAAGTAATTTATTGAGTAGAGGTTTAAATTATATATCAATGTAAAATGTGTGTGTTGATAAAAGAGGGCTGTTGGATGGTTGGATGAAAAATAATATTGATAAAAATAATTAAGAAATATATTAATAATATGAAGATCGATTATTACAATTAACTATAGCTGGCAGCTTTGATGTGTGTGTTTTAGCAAATGGTGCATGTGTACCTATGCGGGTATGTACATATATATTAATAAATTGGGATGGGTGGGAGATGGGCAAAATTTCTTTGGAGATTATTTTTTTCCTCCAGGTGTGAGGTAGTTTTGATGACTCGGATGGAATATTAAGGTTTGATATTGAATACTTACGTACAAATTATGAAAAATGGGTTACTGGAAGAGTACAACTCAAACTTGGGGGGTGAAGATTACTTTCTAGAAACTGTAACAGGGTTTAGGGCTTAATTTTTGATAGTAGAATTCTGTACTTGGATTAATTTTTGGAATTGGAATAGGATTTTGAATTGTAACGATAGTCCTGCCAGCTGTCATAAATGCTGAGTACTTTTGCCTTTTTAACCCCTCTTTAATTAATCTCATCTTAAATAATGATTCAATCCTTTTTTTTTCGTCTTTTTGCGAATTGGGTATTTTTCTGGACAGTTATCTGTTATTCCATAATCGTATCAATAATCTCTACTTGTTCTCTCTCAAAAAACTCAACCTGATAAAGTCACCTTTCCATGACCACAGTTTGCTTTCTACATCACTTTCTGACTTTGTTTTCTCTATCCTCTCTATCCCTTCCGCTCTTTCGCTTACAACTTTGAATGTGATGCAGAGCACATTTTATTTGATTGCTCATGTATCGCTTCTGAACGTTCCTCTTTCTGTTTTTCCCTTTTGTCAATCGACCTTCAAACTCTTTATTGTGCGTCTTTTATTTTCTGCTTTCTGCCTCCTTCAGTTGTTGTGGCACTAAAGTTCTTTTTATCCTCCATATCTTATTGCCTAAATATCTTACCTCACTTCTTGGGCTTATGTATATTTTGATGACCCCTTTCCCAAAAACAGAAATAACGTTAGTTAGTTGGTTAAATACAAAATTATGGTGTTCATTCTACAAAAGAACGAATAATAATAATAAAATATATTTTTCATTTAGAAATTAAAATCGATTTTAAGCGATCTATGGCTGGGTTTAAATATATGGAAAATATAACCTAAATTTCAAGACTACTTTATAAAAAAAAAATCGAAACCAAGTATAAAGAAATGAGTGCGATATTTTAGAGAACATTTCATTTTTATTAAAACTAATAATGGCGCTGAAAGCTTAAAGTTCGAAGTAAAGAACTATTATTTAAGTTGATATAAAGACAAATCAAACAATTTGTTACGGGACTGTACTTCCCAGATAGCACAAAGATGTCTTTTTTCACTAAGTAGACGTCTTTAAGATGTCTTTTAAAGGCCGGATGTTACAAAGTAAAGCATCTTTAAGATGTCTTATAGACACATTTAAAAGGCGTTTTCAGGAAGCTTGGATATTTCATTTTTAAATTGCTCTTGCAGGGTATTCTAATAACACACAAATATTAAACTTTATAAAACTTGTATATATATGAGTTTATTGCTTCTGCAAAATACAATAAATATACCCAAAATTATTTTCACGGGGGAGGTATCGGAGGTCCCAAAGAATTAAAACCTCAATAAAAAAAATTTGTTACAACAGAGAAACTTAATTTATACTATAAAAAATGTATACAAATGTTACGTTTTTATTCTATTTTAAACTCAATTATCATCGATCTTTTGCCATTTTCATTTATTTTTAATTTTTATTTTGTAATTTTAATTAAAAATAGTTCAATGAGAAATATATATAATTTTTTTACTTGCTCACGAACAAAGAGAATTCGGATCGGATTACTAACAAAAATAAAAAAGAAGTTAAGTCTAATAAAAATACTAACTTTCTAATCTTTCTAGTAATTTACTATTCAAATTCTAAACTACCATTTTAGCTATAATTTCGTTTTATTTTTCACCTAAAAATAAAACAAAATTTAAATTAAACTGTAATAATTATGTATTTCTGAAATATTTTTAAATTTCTAAAGAGGCCGTTATTTGATTTTCTTCGTGAAACAAGGGGTATTTCTGAAATCTACTGTCTACCATATAGGATATTACATAATTATATAATTTCCCTCCACAAAATGTCTCTCTGGATTCGCCCCTATATAATATAATTTTCTGAATACATCACTTTTAAACTTAAATAAACAACTATTTGAAGCTACTGTGCCCTATATAATTATTTGTACATTAATAAAACCTAAAATAAATATTAAATTATAAATAAAACGAAACAATAAGCTCGCTTTTACAGAAATATATTTATTTATAATTATAATAATTATATATATATTAAACGTTATAAAACATGAAAGCACCGGCATGTTTTGGAATATAATTTTTTTACTGGTATTCTAAATAAAAAAATTAATCAATGAAACTCATTTAAATTAATAATAATTCGAAATATTTAAAAAGAGAAAAACAATAAAAATATTCCTAATTTTAAAAATTTGAGCTAAGCGTGGAGAGGAAATAAATATTAATTCAAAATTTAAACACGGATAAAGTGGAAAATATATATATATCGTAGTATTACAAAGGGTGTTAAATGATGTCTTACAAGGAGAGGTCACGATCTGTGGGTCACCGATTTTGATGAAACTTTGCAGATCGATAGAAGACCATGAGTATATAAACTGTGTAAAATATTAGAGTGCAACGTTTTGATTTACGCGAGAAATTTAAATTTTTAGAAGCCGAATTTAACGTATGATATATATAGCCGTTTAGACAAAAATATGCAATAAATTCCAGATCATATTTATTTACCTTGTGCAAATAATTCGGAAGACTGATTATTCCAAAATGAAGTATATTAAACAAAAAAATTATTAAAAAACAATAAAATAATTTAAAAAATTCAATTTTTAACTTCATAAAAATTTAAACATGTCATGTATTACATTTATATACTATAAAAACACATGTTACATAGTATATGTTTTGTGGTGTAGTGGTAAAAGTGACGTCTATTTATACGTACTTGGAAGTAAAGTGTCCAGGTTCAAATCCCCCCCCTCGTAGACCGGTGTTCCATAAAATTTTTGATTCTTGTATTTTAGATTATTAATTGTTATTATCTAATTAGTTCAATTCTTTATACATAACTATGTAAATATAATAACAATTTTTAAACATTTCAATTATTTAACGACTGTTTTTGTGCATGGCTTCCCTCTAAACATTCAGATAAACGTGAAATATTTTTAAATGTAAATGAAATTTGTTTTTCAAATGAAAAATTAAAAGAATTCTGCACTTGTGGTAATAATTTATTTATTTGTTGCAGTAAATATTGCAGGAATTGCTGTTTTATTTGTTTTTATGATCTATGTCACCCCAGATTATGTAAATAAAAATTAAGTTTGTAGCATTTTAATTATAACTGATATTCATCAACTCTCTTATTTTATATGTAGATAAGTATATTTTTTTATTTATATTTATATACATATGTATATAATGAATTCGTTGTGTACAAAACATATTTATCTTACGCTTTATTATATTTATGAAGTTATGTATAAAGAATTGAACTAATTAGATAATAACAATTAATAATTTAAAATATAAGAATCAAAAATTTTATGGAACACCACACTACGACGAGGGGATTTGAACCTGGACACCTTACTTCCAAGTACGTATAAATAGACGTCACTTTTACCACTACACCACAAAACATATACTATGTAACATGTGTTTTTATAGTATATAAATGTAATACATGACATGTTTAAATTTTTATGAAGTTAAAAATTGAATTTTTTAAATTATTTTATTGTTTTTTAATAATTTTTTTGTTTAATATACTTCATTTTGGAATAATCAGTCTTCCGAATTATTTGCACAAGGTAAATAAACATGATCTGGAATTTATTGCATATTTTTGTCTAAACGGCTATATATATCATACGTTAAATTCGGCTTCTAAAAATTTAAATTTCTCGCGTAAATCAAAACGTTGCACTCTAATATTTTACACAGTTTATATACTCATGGTCTTCTATCGATCTGCAAAGTTTCATCAAAATCGGTGCCGTCTCTAAAAAGACGTCTTATAGACGTCTTTTTGTGATCGACAGACGTTCAGACCACTTAAAGATCAAAAAAATACGTCTTTAAGATGTCTTGTGCTGCTATGTGGGCTAGGGTGCTCCAAACTATTTTTTTGGGGAAATTTCATAGCCATATTAAAAACAATAGATATATCATGTCTTTCTTTTATAGAAATTTTACAACATACTGTTTAAAATATATAATTGAAAAATATTGTAGCTCGAAATTTACAATTTACAGGTTAAAGTGAAAGAAATTTGAATATAATTTGCTAGAAATAGAGAAAATCCGTGTTTGACCGGGAAAAAAGAGAGGGTCCCGTAAAAAAATATTTTTATATATATATATATATATATATGTGTGTGTGTGTGCGTTTGCGAGTGTGAGTGTTATCACGAAATATATTTATTTATAAATGGTACACTAAATCCTGTATAAGCAATATTTGAACACTACAATAAAAACAAATAAATTCTATAGAATTCATAAAAATTTTAATTTTCTTTTCTTTTGTCAAAAATTGAAAAGAAATAAATTTATTCTGAATTTCGATCCATTTAATTCAAGCAGTTATTATTTCGCAAACATTTCAAGAGGAATTTAGCCCCCCCCCCTCCCCCCAAGCTACGGCCCTGATAATAACAAACCTAACGGAAAAATTTATGCCACTTATAATGCATAAGCAGATGTTGCTACTTTCATTATAATTTACATTACAATTTGTCGTATTTTATTTTTTATAAAATTTTATACATTTGAAATTTTATTTTACAATGCCTAGTTAAAGTATATTAGTAGTTATTAACAATACACTCATCTGTTATCAAGTAGGTAAACATTCTCATTATTAATTTAGCAATCATAATAAATTACGCTCGCTACTACCCATAAATATTAATTCAACACTCTTACGGGTTTTTCGAATTCATAAACAATATATTAGATAGTTCTTCAATAATATATATTTCTTTTTATTACAATATTTAATAAAATGCTTTTTTACAAAAAATAAATACCGACTTCGAGGTTTATTATAAAAATTTAAAAATGCACTAAAAAGTAAAAAATAATTACTCCCGATAAAATATATATATCAGAATGATATAACTTAAGGTGATATCGTAATTCTTATACAACATTAACTTTTTGGAGTTGGAATTAAATTCATGTTAGGAACAATTTAATCAACATTTAATGCAGTTTTTAATTATTCTTTTAATATGAATTTGATGCCTACTCCAAAAAATTAATGTTGTATAAGAATTACGATATCACCTTAAGTTATATCACTCTGATATATATATTTTATCGGGAGTAATTATTTTTCACGTTTTAGTGCATTTTTAAATTTTTATAATAAACCTTCAAGTATCGGTATTTACTTTTTGAATAAAAAAACATTTTATTTTTTACTTTTTAGTGCATTTTTATTCAATTAAATTAAAACATTTTAATAAGAACAGATATTTCCACGGTGTGAAAACATCAAAAGCTACATATTTCCATGGTAATTTGGCAAATTTATAGTATTTTAAGTCAATAAATCTAATCCGACGGTGAAAACAATCATGAATGAAAAGCATCCAAAAAGCTTCAATCTCCCGCATTATAAAGGATAACTCAAAAACTATCGGTCAGACCTTGATCAAATTTAAATGGGACCACATGACAAACACCACCTTTCAAATAAAAGAAGAATCATCAAAATCGGTTCATCTAGAAGAAAGTTCTGTGGTAACACACATAAAAAAAAAAATACAGTCGAATTGAATACCTCCTCCTTTTTTGAAGTCGGTTAAAAAACGGCGCAATCTGTTATTTATAATTCTTGGAGATTTTAACATTAATAGCTGTGCACATAGTTTTATTTATATTAGAAAAATTATGTAATATAATTTACCAATTTTATTTATTGTTCTTTTATAAGATTAGAAATACATGAGATACTAATCAAAATTACAAAAATTTTGCAATGTAATTTTTTAAAAATTTTATATGAATCAAATATGTGCGGATACCAGGTTTATCCTTAAGTTCACAAATAATATGAATGAACTTACCGTAGGTGCGCGCGCAACTTTCGTACTTTCAAACTCGTTAAAAACACCTTCCACAACGCAACTGTCCGATTATCAGAGACTGTGAACAATAGATGTACCTACGCGAATACTTGAACTCTGCTTACTTGCACTTCGTTTCGTTAATGTTGTGATAATGTAAAACATAATTAACCGGGAGTAAACAATAATATTTTTACGTTTTATCAGATGAGATAAATATTTTATTAAACCAAACAACCGTGTCGTATATTTGCACACTTCTATATATGTAGTAGTATAACACATTTAGATTTTGTTTCTTACCGGAAAGCAGCGTGAGACTTATAAATTAACTTATTATTAGAGTCGTACATAATTAAAGTTTGTGGGAAAAACAATAAAACAAGGAAACTGCATACATGCGCAAGTAATCCTTCTAGATAAAATAAACAAAGATTTATAATTTAATCTACAACGAATATTACGTACGAGAAATCGAAATACGCTTAACATTAATACGAGATAGAAAATGTCTTGGACATTATGTAATCGCCAGATACACAAGAGTTTCATAAAATTATTCATTTAGGTGTCAGTAGTATGTGCTTTATCCCCTTCTATGTGTTTATATATTTTCTATCTATGCTTTAGGCTTTGATAATCATAGAAACCTATATCATTTACTAATATGAAGTCAGATGCACGTTTCGAAAAATTTCCGCGTGTTCTCTGTAATTATTTCCTGAATGTACCGGGTATTCTTACATACTCACGCATATAGTGTTTGTTTTTTTTTGATTTGGGTTCGTCAGCAAGGACATTAGCCCAATAAATGGAAGTAAAGAAAAAATTAAGAATTTTTATGCGGTGTGAAACATTCAACAAGAATGTGCCAAGCGCCAGAACGACAGAAGGTTGAAGGAAGGGAAAGAATAAATGCAGCGCAATAAGGAGTAGGAACATTGCTTGATAAGAGAGAGGAGTATAAGCAAGATTGTTCAGATGAAAGTGATGAGCATTCGAACATTATGTGATCAGCATCACATACAAAGTGGCTGTTAGGAGAATGTAAAGGACAATATGGAGATGGCGCGAGAGAGAATCGACGAAGGAAGCAAGCTGTACCCGAGATGCTGGAGCGACGCATAAAAGGAAAGTCAAGAAACTAGGAGCAGAGATGAAGAGAAGGCTGGATGGACAAGTAAAAAGAATCCGGGTTAGAGAATGAGAAGCAGTAGGAGTTGAACCATAATTGGTAATGCGCCGCAGAGGACAAAAACTTAATATTGATGGATGGAAATGTAGTAAGGAACCCGTCGAAAGAAGAAGCTCGTCGGCCTAATGAGTTAACTAACTCATTCTATTCCGGAGTGACTAGGGATCCAAAGGAAATCAAACTGGATTGCACAAAAAAGGAAGAGGTCATGGATCAAGGTTAACGTATAAAAAGGATTACGTAATCGGTAGAGTGGGAAGGCAGAGGAGATGCAACAGCCTGCAGCACGCTTTGAGAGTCTGATAGAATAAGGATATTACGAGAGACGCTTGAAGATCTGACGAAGAAAAGAGCATTCAGGACAGCAATGGACTCGACACAGAAAGTTGAACAGGACGAGGGAGGTTTAAAGGACTCGCGGAGTGATTTAAAGAAGGACAAAGAAAGGCTGCGCCAACTGCACTTGGGTTCTTGGAACCGTCCATGTAGATTATAACGTGGTTAGAAAAGCGAGAGTTTAAAGTCTGTAAAAATTCCGATCTAACGGCATGGTGCAGAACGGGTCTAGGGGGAACAGGAGAATAAAAGCAATTAATTGGATGAAGGAAGGAGGAAAAGTTGAAAGAAAAATATGGGAGCTTATCGTGAGTGTGAATGTATAGTAAAGATTGAAGGAGTCGTGCATAGTGTTGATGTTGGTGTATCGTGGTTTATTTAGTATACTATATTCGTAGACAATGATTTTTTTGAATTCTTTGGAGTACTCGAAAAAAATAATTTAACTGCTAGACGACGAAATTATTACTGCATGTAATATTCTGGGAACATTGATTTGTTTATAGATAATGTTACGGTTTCACCATCTTCTCAAAGTTTAACCTCGTTTGTGTGCCATTGAGGAACAATTCTTCACAATTTAAAAAAAAACCGCGATAACAAAAGAGGAAATGAAAGCCTTCCCTACCCACCGCAGAGCGGTCCACAGTGTCCCTTGCTCAAAACGTCTATCACGCGAACGCCAATCACGAGGATTGGACTAAAAAAACCGGAAGAACAAAAATGAAATTAAATTGAATAATTACAATGAAAAAAAAAAAAAAAATACGACCGTCACGGGACGCCCGGTAGATGTGAAATATCATAATAGGATGGTTAATCAAAGAATCTATAATTTAAAACAAACTAATAAATAAATATGAAGTAGAATAAATAAAAAACAGACGAGTTTCGTTAATAAAATATATATATATATGTACGATATATGTCTCAAATTAGATTTTGGTCATTGCGAGTTTCAGTTATAATGTCACCTACCATCTCTTGCGTTGTTTGTGTACTGCGAAAATAAAGTAGAATTTTATTAGTTTAAAATTTTTATAATTAAATTAAAAGAAAGTATAGTGAAAAAGATGGATGCATGCGAAAAAGAGAGTTGCGGCGCGTGCTGAAAGGTAGAGATCGCATGAGGGTTTCTTATTGTGCATGTAAGAAAGAGCGGCGGCGGAGAGGACAGGCAACGGAGTATATAGTGTACGCGCCACGCACACACAAGCGAAGGGGGCATGACGGCATGAAAGCGTCACACCGTTTACCGTCACGGCATACGAATCGGTTTTACTCTCAAGGCGCGCTAATAGATATTTCACATCAAAAATGATAATTCAACTTGCGACAAAACGTTTACAACCGATTTTATAATGATACAAAATCCTAGTAACACCAGTGGTAATGTATGCAGCCAATCTCCAGCAACACATTTTAATGCTGTTTTAAATGTTCAATGACATTGCTCGAGTGCTTCATTTGCAATTGGGTGATAAGCTGTTGTTTTTATGCGATCGACTCACCAAAATTCTCGTTACCTCTAAAAAGTGAGCTGGTAAATTGTCTGTCGTCATCTGATGTTAAACGATGAGGTACCTCGGACAAAAACTGTAGCAGTTGTCTGCGCCGATATATCACTCAAGGATATGACTTCCGGTCAGCGTGACCATCGATCAACAAATGTACATAAATATGTGAAACCCCTGCATTCTGTCAAAGGACCCATAATATCTATGTGAACATGTTGGAACTTTTGCGATTCCCGGAAATTTTTCCAGTGGTGACTTTATGTATCGGTGTACCTTTGACAATTGTGACATTATTGGCACATTTTGACGCAGCTTCTAATGCCCTTTGTTACATTAAGGTATTGTGAAGTGATGATTTTTACTATACTGTTTTGGCTATTATATGATACATTGTGAATATAGTTGAAATTTTTTTTTCAAAGATGTTCTGGTATGACCGGCCGATGGATGCCATTTTTTCATTATGTCCTTTACACTAAAATTTAGCCGATACACTCGTTTAATTATATGTTCAATAATCGCGCGCTGTTTACACCCTTATTTTTACAAGATTAAAAATATTCACAGAGTATCTTGTTTTCTATATAACCATGTAAATTTAACGTTACAACCTAGCAGTTACCGTGGCGTAGTTGATTAGTTAATTGTGTTTCGGTTGATTACGACCCTTGGTTCGATTCCCGGCTGCCGCACATTGACGCTCAAAAATTTCACTTGCGCTGAGTTAAAGTTTGTAGTGACGCGCCCAAAAATAAAAATATATACGCATATATGTGACGTTCGCCGAGAAAAAGGACCTCTGGTGCGAAAATAAGGGGTTTTGAGTTGAATACGGATTCTGATACTTGAAAGTGTGTAGAATACGAGTAAGATGCATTATGTAGTTTTTTTCACAAACGCTTATTTAATGTTTTTTTTGTTTTTTTTTTGGACACGCTAACGAAGAGCCCAATCTACCAAGGAATCCGAATAACAGCTAACAAAAGAACCATAATATATCAGATTTTAATCTGGTGCGAAATAGAATGAATGAAAGAAGCTAGAATAGAAACAACTGACAAGGAAGGAAATGAAATAACATACGAATCTTTGTATGGAGTAGGAAGACTAAGATCCAAATGGCTGAGAATTGAAGAGAGGTTCTGAAGAAAGTGAGGAATCATAAAGGAAAAAAAGAATCTTCTGGGTGAAGAGCAAACCGCGGGGAACAGACAAAGGAAAAATGAAAAAGTGAGGAAGGTAGAAAGTTATAACCGAAACGAAGGCGACATATGGCAATGATCACGGAACGAGAAAGAGAAGGAAACTTGTCAAACCATCTGGTCAGAGAAGGTAAAGGGCGGACGGAAAGATAAAAGGGATTATTCGGATTGGAGAAAATGGAAAAATAAATATCATTCCATAATGTAATATGGAACTGTGTCCGGACATATGATTAATATTGCAAGCAGGCAATTTATGAAGATAATGTCCATTGAAAACCCCTAAGCGAGCCAAAGAATCAGCTACCTCATTAAATTCCAGCATGGCTTGGAACCCATAGTAGATCTATTTGGATAGAACGGAACAAAAATAATTCGTAAATTAGATTGCGAATAAGAAGAATAAAAGATTGTTCAAAAGAGGGCAACGGCGAGGGAGAACAAATCGCCTGCAAGACACTTTCAGATTTAATTATTAAAAGGAATTTATCCGAGAGGAAGGAAGAGGAAGAAATAAAAAGAATTGCGTGAAGTATGGCAGCAGATTCAGAAATAAATATAGAACAGCAGGAAGGAAGTTTAAAGGATTTAGAGCAGTTATGAGAAGGAAAAATAAAGGCGGCGCCGAATATAAAGAATTTAAAACCGTGTAAAATTCAAATCTAACCGTAAAGTGAGAAAGGAATTTAATATAACTTGACATATGAAATACATAAGGAAGATGTAAGAGACTGAAATAATTAAGGGAGAAAAATGCGGAGATTTGTCATATGAGGAAATATAGCACGAAAAATTAGTAAGACGAACAGAAATTGAAGATAAAATTGGAATTCTGTTGGTTGTGAAAAATTGAGCAGTAAGCACAGCTATAATCCTATTGGTTAAAAAGGAGGGAAGACGTGTTTAACTAAGAAACGATAGCCTAGATAGAATTTGCGGATGAACAAAGGGAGTATTTTTCATTCGGAGAGAAGAGCAGAAATTGGAATAGATTTACGTGCACCCAGACAAAGACGAAGACAAGAATTTAGAATATGATCAGTCTTTAACAGAAGAGAGTTAGAAAAGTTGCCATACATCTGGGAACAGTAGTTTAACCTAGAAAGAATGAGGGACTTATGCAATAAAGATAGAATGTAAGGGTCACCACCCCAACTGTACGACGAAAGTGATCTTAAAAGATTAATCATTTTAAGACAAGAAGTATACAGGCGACTAATATGCTTCTGAAAGGAGAGACGGCCGTTAAGGAGCACACCCAAGTAACAGAAGCACTTCACAAGAGGGACAGGATGATGACTCTTACGGTTAGATTGAGGATTAACGGAAAGTAAAAATCATGGCCGCGGATTTAAGAGGAAAGAAGAAAAGATGAATATCGGAGAGAGAATTTTCTATAATGGCTAATGACAGCTCTAAAATAGCACCTGTGACATTGCGAGAAAAAGAGTAAACAGGATATCATCTTTATAGAATAAATATGATCAATTTAATGGAAGAGAGAGGCAATTTGAGAAATGTAGATGTTAAATAGAGTGAGACTAAGACAAGAGCCCTGCGGAAGACCACAAAAAACTGGAATAACAAGAAGTAGATATAGGTGTACAGTCCGGTTTTGGAAGAGACTAATTAATAATAATGGTAACAACGTGGACTGGAAGATGCAATGACAGCATCATGTATTCCTGAGATAGGGAGGTGAACAAATGCACTGGAAAGATCAATAAAGGCTGCGATAGTAAACACTTTTGTTTATTTAAGAATTGTCGGAAAGGAAAACACTAATGTAGTCGGACTAAGACCAGGATAGAAGCCGAACATGTTGCTGAGGATTAAGTTATTGTGTTCGAGAAACCGGACAAGCCGTTTATTTAACATGCTCTAAAAGAGCTCCCTTAAACAAGGAGCAAGTGAAATAGTTCGAAAAAAAGGAGTTTTTCTTATGGGTCTAACGATAAAAGCATTCCAAGAAGGAGGAGTGGAACAAGAGAGAAGAATAGAATTTAATATATATACTAAGAAAAGTCTCAAGAGATTAAATAGAGAGGTTTTTTATGATAAGAAAAGATATACCATCAATACCAGCGGAGGATTTAGAAGAGGAATTACTTAAAGAAGCACGAAGTTCATTAAGATTGAAGCTGGAAGATAAGAAGTGAGAAGTACAATTAATAGAAGGAGATTGAAGATTTTCGAGACTGAGAAGGCAGAATGGAGCTACGGAGTCTATGAATGAAATGAGACTATCTTTCGAGTTGTGTGAAGATAAGAAGGGCGTTCCGATAAAGGAATTCTAAACGCTTTAGTCATTTTCCAGACATGTGACATCGCAATGGAACGGTAGGAAGAAGAACAGAACTTTACCCAAGCGGCCCTTTTTTAAGCGTTTAAGAACAAACCTAGAGCCTTGGCATTAGCTCTTTTATGTGCAAGGAAATCGGGTAAAAAAGGACAGGAGGAAAAGATCTAAAAGTGGAAGTACGGAGGTCGAACGCAGACTTGCAATCATTATTCCACCACAGGGATGGAACATATAAAGATCCATTTTTTAATGAAGAATGGTACGGAGGAGCAGATAGGAAAAGAACAAAGGAAAAAGATTGAATGAATGACTGATATTGGGGCATACCTGTCAACTTTGATATAAAGAAGAGATGAATTGGCAATACAAATGTCTTAAGACGTACGAAACTGGCTGAAGAATATTTGGAAAAAATGGAAAAACAATTTAAAATTTAAAAAAAAATCGTATTATTTTTTTCCTCGGTTGTTAGTTGTTTTTTTGTTTTTTTTGGTCTTTTTAATGACTTTTTATTTATTTCGGGTTCTTTCTTTTTTTTGATTGCAGTTTCAGTTTTCTCCTTTCTCTCTCGTGCCAACTTTCCTACAGATTCCTCTACAATTCGTTGCATTCGATTATTTTTTCGGCTTAAGTTGGTCAGTTTTGGGAGCTGCGAAATTTAATTTTTTTAGATCGGATCGGTATATAAAGAAGCAATATTATTACACAGGTACCACTTCCTCTCTAATGATAAACCGCTAGGCTTGTTCACGAGGGAAGTGGGGAGGTAAATCGTTTGCCGGTAGTGGGTTTCTCCTTACATGTAGGTAAAATTTTTCTTCTTCCCATTTTAAACGAAATGGCGAATTATTAGCTAAGTCGCGCACACTGTCCTATGTGGATGATTTTATAGTTTACAGAAAAAACAATAAATTAAATGTAATATAAGAAATAACCTTCCTCTTAAATTTTTCCATTCAACCTAATCTTCCTACCCCGTCCTTGCTTCTATGAGTTTCCCAGTTTGCATCGGTCCATAATTACTAAATTATCTCGCCTCCGTTTCTCGCATAGTCTCCTTCTCCTTCTTCGCTAAATCGCTTTTCCTTGGCTGCATCTCCTAATTATCCATTGGATCCTGAAGGTTCCCAGGATGTTTGCGATGCGAATCACGTGCTCTTCGAGTGCTCCGGTTTATCTCGCGAGCGTGAGTTACTTTATTATCATCTTTTAAAGCTTGGTCTTCCTGCTCCTTTCAACGCCTCTTATGTTCTTTCTCTACCTATTATCTCTGTTGTTCCTGTCCTAGGGGTGTTCCTTGATTCCATTGTCGACAGAATAAAAATATAATTTCTATTCTATTCCATGTATCTATTCCTTTTTGCTGGGCTAATGCTCTTTGGTAGCAAACCCAAGGGGAGGTAAAAAAAAAAAAAAAAAAAAAAATCTTACTACCCGGCCTTGACGATTTTCCTTCGCTTCGCGCTCCGTTATTGTCCCTATTATCCGTTCACGTCTCAATCATACTCTTCTTCCTTTCTCACGTTTTCGTTTTCATATCGCACTTTTCCCTTAATTATTCCCTCCATCCTAACGACGAAGTCGTCTGTCATCCTGACTATATCTTCTTTGAATGTCCATCCCTCGTGAACGAACGTACTTCTTTGTACTCCGATCTGTTATCACTTACATTTCCTAATCCTTATTTGCGTTTCGTATATCTTATCGCTTCCGTCAATCTCCGTTGTTCCTATCCTCAGTTCTTTTATCTTATCAATATTTCACACCGACTCTAAATCTGATATTTTTCCCTCGTGTCGTTTCTGGGCGATGATCTGTTGCTGACATGTCGAAAGGGGGGGGGGAGGGGTTTAAAAAAAAGAAGAAAATCAACCGGTAATTTTAATCTATACAATAAAAGTTTTGATAACATTTGACCAGATAACTGTCACTTATTAAGTGTCTACATGTGTTATTTTTATCCTAGGATCATTTAGTAGAGAAGTAAATTGTATTAAATTAAGTAATATACATAGAGCTATTCGTATGTTATTAAAAGTGAAATATTTAGGACTACATTTGAATTGTTTTCTTGGTTGTACATACCAATTTTTAAATATTTCCTGATAGCGATTCTTTTATATAAGCTGTAATAAGTGTTTATCCTTTTATTCCAAAGTCCATATAACAAACTATATCTCGAAGGCCTTGTGTTAATTAAAAGTTAAGACTTACACGGAGTAAATAAAAATTAATCACGAGATGGCGCTTTTTTTTGTACTTTTCAAAAAACTACTGGCTGCGAAATTGATTTAATTTTGAAATACAAAAAAAGAGGTAATATTCCAAATTTGATATTTACACGCAACTTCTCTGAGAACAATGCAAAACATCATTTTTCGATGTATTATTATTATTTTTACTTATACGGCGGTATGTAAACATAAAAGAAAGTAAGTCGTGTCGCCAGCGACAATAGTTTTAACTATATCGCAACGCGCTCTTATTAAATAGAGTAACAAACTGTAACATTTAAACGTATGTATAGTGACAAATTAATTCATGAAATTCATATTCTTTGATTATAGTACAGCGGTTAACTCGAATATGGTATCGGAAGATTCCTACACGTACGGTAAGTTTACAATAAAGAATCTTTTTCAAAATTCTTAAAAATTGCCGTATAGATATTTCGCTTTACATAGAAAAAATAATTTTATCTGTTCGCAAAAATTCTTGCAAGTGTTATACTAATATTTATTTGAAAACTTGTAAGCCTGATGCAAGAATACTGCAAAAAAAAAAAAAGGTAAAAATTTGTTATAACAAAGAAAATAACAGATTTGAAAATTTTTAAAAGTGAAAAAAAGTAGGCACACATCCGCATACCGGAAGATGTAAGATCGGAATGTCATTCTAAATAACACGAAAGTCTAAGAATTTCTAGCCGCTACTTTGAAATTCCAGATCGGTGAAATCGGTTAACGTTTTCTTCGATTTTAGGCGAGTGAAAGTAATGAGAGCAGAAGTTGTCACACATAAGGCTGAAAAATAAAATAATGCAAGTTTACCTCAAAACCCCATTCGGAGAGATAAAAAAAATTAGGCTTCTAAAATTCGCGTTTTGTAAAGAACTGTTCTCGAAAAACACATTCTTTACAGTTTAATGTTTAGAAAAAAAAAAAAAAATCTTTCGACTTTCGTCTTTGTCTTCTCACGTGAATTACACTAAGTGAACGCCCGCATATTTATAAATAAAAGCGACGTAGGGGGACCTATATGCGGAAGATCCGAAGGGCGGAGTCAGAAATTTCAATTTTAAAGCAGAAATTATGCAAGGGAAACCTCCGAAATATGCGAGTTTTGATGAATTGGCTGAAATTTGTGGGTCGTCAAACGGTTTCAAAACGACACATTAACCAAAAAAAATTATATAAATCGGCCCGAGCACCTGTTAAATTATATAATGAATAGAGAAACACTAATATAATTAGATATGAGCTTTTAGAGCCAGATTTAAGGGGGGCAGGGGGCCAGTGGCCCCGGACCCGTTACCGAAAGGGGCTCTTCACTGAAAAGTAGCTCTACCCGTTAATCACTCAAAAATTGAAAATTACAAGTATGAAAAGTACGCGCGCTCGGATGATGAAACGATATGTATCATTCTGATTATCTTGGTGATGTTGAGTTCCGAATGCGACATACTTC
Organism: Icerya purchasi; assembly: GCA_039619475.1. Taxonomy (NCBI): domain Eukaryota; kingdom Metazoa; phylum Arthropoda; class Insecta; order Hemiptera; family Monophlebidae; genus Icerya; species Icerya purchasi. Next base: position 575,805,119 of record CM077115.1, read on the forward strand.
GTCTATTGAATTTCGATGATCTAATTGAAACTTTCGCTATTAAAAAATCTCGACGCGTGTCTCTCGTTTAGAATTATTTATTAAGGATCGATTTTTTATTAATTTACTGAATAAATAAAATAAAAAATGTGTACTTCAATTATTGAGTTGGGAAAATTAAGGGGGCCTTCAGCAATTATTTAGCCCCGGGGGTATTTTTTTCCTTAATCGGGCCCTGTGAGCTACTAAGAAAATGTGTTTACCCTAAAATTAAATAAAAGTAATCTGTTTGATTCATTTGTAGCCTAGATATTTTTATTAATAAAAGCATTATTAAAAATAAAGCGAATTTTATTTATATCTTTGGCAAGTTTTTAGAAATTGCGAAGTTAAGCTTTTCACTCGGTACAAGTTCAACGGTACTTATACTTCTTCACGCGCATATATACGTACATCTATATAAACAATATACATAAACTTACAAATCAACCACTGACGTTTTAAAATGAAAAACCTATTAACCAATAACTAATAATGCTTCTTAAAGCAATTCCTCCTATAACAATCCCTAAGAACAAATTTAAAAAATCTAAAATGGCAGATTCAATATGGTTGACAAATTTTACTTTATTTACTGTATCCCTCATTCTCTATAAGAACGAAATATTACTTGTTTTCGTAATAATTTATTTATTGTGAAAAATATTTTATTTCATTATAACCATTGCTTAAATTTGTGTACATTTACCGATAGTTTATGTATAATATAACTTGTTTCACCGATTAAATATCCAAAAAAGGAATTAATTAAATCGATAATTTACACATCCACGGTTTGTAGCTGTCACATAAACGATACTCTAGGAAAAAGTTGTTTACTTCTGATAAAATCCAATTTTATCCCTTATTTCTATTCATTTCCTTCAATTTTCACGGTATACATAGTCATAATAAGTTTTGCTTATTTTTCTTTCAGTTTTTCTAGTTTCTTTTATCCTATTAAATGTCTCTCTTCACCGATCGATTCTAAATCGGTTCCTCAACATATCGCCAGAATTGAAATTTCCAATCCTCTAAGCTTTTTCTTCTGTACACATGTTATCCGTCTTTACTGACGGTTCCAGTGAGCCAAGTGGAGTTGATTCCGCCTTGAATTATTCTGAATCTTTAAAACTTCTTTCCTTTCGCTCAATTTTCTATGCGGAATTTTTTGTTATTTTACACGCTGTTCTTTCTGCTTCCTCATCGCATTAATTTTCTATATAATGTCCATAACCTCGAATTCTGAAAGTGTTCCGCAAACTATCTCACATCTCCTATTTCTTCTCTCTCTCTTCCAATTATATAAAATCTTTTTCTCTTCCACACGACTGAGATCGATATTCTGCGCATTTCTAGTCGATCAGGCATATTAAGAGCAACGATATTTTAGCTCGTTTTTTCGTTTCCAAATTTTTAAGCATATTTTTAGCTCATAACTCCTTTTTCCTTAAATGATTCATTCCGGACTACAGCTTGATTCCTATACTTCTTCATGTTCTAATTCTGGCTCCTTCTATATACCTCTCTATTCAACCATCTCTTTCTCTTCGCCCATGGTTTCTAGATGTTCCACTATCTCAGCATTTGTCGCCTTCATTTTGATCATAGTCAGTCTTCTTCTTGCACTATTTTCTCGATTTTCAACTGCATCTACTCCAATTTGTCCTTCTCACTCTCCTTCTACAAACGTTCCTTTTGTGATGCTGATTATATTTTGTTTGAATGTTCGACCTTTTCTGCTGAACAATGGTCCTTCTACTCTTCTCTACCAGAACTTGGTGTCCTTACTTCTTATAGTTCTTATATTCTCTTGCGTTCTTTCTGCTTCTGTTATTCCTTCATTTATTTTTATTTTCTATTCTTAATAAGAATAACAATTTATTTTCTCTTTCCTATTTCTTGGGACAATATCGTCGCTGACGAATCCATTAAAAAGAGAAAAAAACTAGAAAAAAAACTAGAAAAAAAAAACGATTTATGCGCAACTGCTATTTGCATGATCTACAAGTTATTATTGCAATATCATCGGGGTAGTCACATAGAGCTTCTGTTATTATATTAAAACAAAATTCAACGGGATTATTAAATTTTGGGGACCTGCCAGTCTAGTGTCTACTTTTAAACCATAAATACACTTACTAATCATTCGGGAATACCGGAGAAGATGCGTACAAGGTTCCTTTCAAGTAAATTAACATCGAAGTTCAATAATTTTTATACGAAATTTTTTCAGAATCGAAACCCATAAACGTTTCTGAATTTTATCGGTCGCGTAACAGCTGTTACCGATACGTTAGTTTTAAATTTAGACTTTTTGATACATCCTGAACGGTACTTTGGCACTGTTTCTCCCCTCCATCAGTGTAAATATAGTACGAATAGTCTTTCAGCATTTCTTTAGAAATAATTTCGCGCCCACATTTCAACAAGCTCCTTAGAAAACTTCCATGATTTCGAAGCTTGTACAAATCCCAAAATTGCCACTTGCCCCTTTCAATACTTGCCGGTATATCAAGCTGATTGATATACCAGCTGTGCGTTACGGAAGAAATTGATTGTGCTATATTTTCAACCTGTTTAATTATCTTATTAATTAAAATGATCTACCGGGAATCTCAAAATTAAATCCGCTTTGATCTGAATTAAATACTTTCTCTACTCCATATTGCGGAAGCTATCGTCAGATTTTATTTCCAAACATTTCATATACTTGTCTTTTATTTCATTAACCGTCCTGAATGAATTTTTTGTGGCAAATTTAGTCATTTTTCGTGACACAATAACGTGTTTGTTTGTTTAAATTCGTAAACCCATCAATGGGCAATGCTAAGTTCTGTTTAGTCATAAGATGTACTCGACGACAATTTTGCGAATTCAGCAATTTCCATTGGATTATGTTCTCTATGTAGTTTTGCGTGGCACGTGTGCGGCAACTCGACATAAATTGGTCAACTATTTATTATAAATGTACATTTAAAAAATAATTTTAATAAAATAAAATAGTTCTTACTATGAATAAACGTATTATGAAAAAAAATTAAAATTCAATTCTTATCGAGAATAAGGGCTCCAGTAAAAAAACGACTAACAAAAAATCTATTAACCATCCTAAATCAGCCATTTTGAATTTTTAGAATTTGACGATAGAATAGTAATCTGCAGCCCCCAAAAATTCCTAATTATTGATAATCTTCTTGCAAATCATTTCATTCGTATCGATCTGCTCTGAGTCCTTAGTCACAAGGGAACAGAAGGTAACGAATTGGCAGACTCCTTGGCTCGGCTTGCTGCATCCGCCCACCTCTTTCTTGCTAAAATTCCTGTTTCCAAAATGCTTCCTCTATGTAAAATTTTCCATTCTAGACCCTGGTCAATTATTTAGGTTCCCTCGTTCTCCAACAAACAGTCCCATTACCTCTCCATCCAGCCAAATCTTCCTGCTCACCCTTGGTTTTACGATTTCCCTTCACTTCATTTGTTGTGTTTATTATTCGTTTGCGCAAAAACAGCTGCCACTAACATACTTACACTATTTACGCGTAAACCAACGCATCAGTAAGTAGTAATCAAATTTAAAAAATCAATAATAATTATATAATAAAGTTACATTTCAATGGCAATTTAGCAAACTGATAGTATTTTAAGTGTCAATTGCCTCTGTTATACTAATGAAAAATATGAAGAAAAAAAAATTATCTAAAGTTACCACCACATTTTTTCACGTTTTTTTGGCGAATACGCAATTTATGTTCACTGATTTCCATCGTTACTCACATGGGGTACCTTTTTTTTTTTTTTTTTTTTTTTTATTAAGAAATAAGTTGTGGGTCCCGCAAGGTATACTGCCCGTCTGCGGGTGCCCAACACACTTATCATCGTTTATTCAAGAAAAAATGTGTGTTACAATAGTTCTTTACTTATGCTATTAATTTTCGTACTTAGAAATAGTGAGAAAACTATAAAAACTAAAAATAGAATAATAATAATAATAGAACAAGACTGAAATAGAGATAAAAACAAAGAAATAGCTACTTATCGTTATACAATTTCATAACCACGAGTTCGACAAATACATAGAAATGGTCGATTCCACAGCCAGTTCCTAATTTATCTAATCTAATGTCACACTCAATGTTATCAATCAACCATTGCTTAATTAATATGATCCAAGTTCCTATTTCTTTTTGCATTATTATATCTCCTGGGATTCGTTCTAGAAGCTTAATTAGAACTATTTCATCAGTATTATCAATCTTACTATTTATGCCTCTCGGTCGAATGAAATATACCTCCCTATTACTCCTCGTTGTCCTACTTCTTGTCATTGTAGCAATTGATATACTCGTGCTCTTATATTCAAGTAATCGGTGATAAAAGTGGTACATCCTTGGAGACATTTCATTTCTCTCTCTCCACCAACTAATATTAAACCCGATATTTATTAGGGAATATTACCTCTTTAAGCATTTCTTTTGCTGACTACTAACCTTTTTGATTATCATCCTTTTTGCTTCCCCCCAAATTGATATCCTATACATGATTCTAGACAATACTATAGCGTTATAGTATACACGCAAACTACCATATGGTATTGAAAGAGCCAATTTATAAAGTGCCGGTATCATCATTTGCCTGATTTTATTAGATAAATTTATAACATGCTTGTCCCAAGATTCTGTCCATGATTAATCCTAAATATTTAGCCTCTTCTGTCGTTTCCAGTTGTGTGCACCCACAGTTCGAAGTAGAAGTCAAGTAATTATGTAAGCAATTATTGTTATGTATTTTAATAGATGGCTTACATGTTCTATATCTACTGGACGTTCTTATATACAAAGCCTTCGATTTTCTTATATTAATAGTCAGATGTTTATCATGCGCCCACCTACACATACTATTTACATCCTCTTGCAAGAGTTTTTCAGCCTCGTGGATGTCGCGGTGCTCGATAATGAGTGCTATATCGTCCGCATAAGCAAAGACTGTCGAATTTTTAACAAATTTATGAAGGGAGATGGTATAGATCAAAAATAACAACGGAGCTAAAATAGTTCCTTGTCCCGCCCCTGTTCATGCAAATTCTTCTCTACTTACTTCATCGATTTTTACTACGGTTTTCCTATTATACAAAAATAACTTTTAAACCATTTATTTTGCCTACCTATGATTCCCATTTCTTTCATATTTCGCAACAGTACTTGATGGTTTACTGCATCGAATGCTTTACTAATGTCTATAAAAATTATAATAAATTGTTTGCCGTTTGCCAATCCCTTATTTATCCTGTTTGTTAATCCTCTTAACAAAGAGACAGTTGATTTTCCTTCTCTAAAACCAAATTGCATATTATGCAGCAACTCGTTTCTCTTCAAATAATTTCTTAAATGAAACGCAACGTATTGTTCCAGAATTTTTGCTAAAACCGAGACTATAGTAATTGGTCTATAATTGTCACAAGCACTAAACCGTTTTTATATATAGGTCTAATAACACCAGTTTTTAGTCCCTCGGGAATGCTACCTTCTTGAATTGAACCGTTAATTACCTTTGTAAGTAGGGGGGTAAATATAGCTACATTATTTTTAATATCCGAAGCTCTAATACCATCCCATCCTGGGGCTTTGTGAATCGGTAATCTGTTAATTATTTGTTCTACTTGCTTGTTTGTAACTATTGGAATATAAAATGACGAGAGTGTCAGCTCTAAGTTATCGCTATTCAATAATTACGTATTACACGCTTGAGCACAATGCTGTTTTAGTTGAGAGAAGTGATCGATAAATTTACTCGCCGCATGTCTTGCACTTGCGAAATGCCTTAAGATGAACTCATCAATTGAAGATTTGTTTTTATTATATACTATATTATTGATTATCTGCTATACTTTTTTGGTACTGTTATCAGCATGCTGCATTTGTTGGTTGTAATATTCTAATTTTGCTTTCCTAATTTCGGTCTTAGTCATATTTCTGTATGTTTTATATAACTTTTTATACCTCGCGTTTGTTGTATTATTTTTACTGCGCTTATAGTAAATATCCATAATTTTCATCAGGTTTAAAATTTTTATATTCATCCAGTCATTTTTAAATGAAAAATTATTACGTCACCTGCTTTCTACATTCCTTATATAAATTACTAAATTTAGATTGCATTTGCGAGCAAATATTTTCGATGGAATCGAATCTTTTCAAGACTATGCCAGTCATAACTTTTAAGTTTGTGGTTCAGCCACATTTCGTTTAACCTATTTTTTGTTTGTCCTTTCATGTTTTGGTAAGAGCACCTATTAATGGGAAATACGCAACCAATTATATAATGATCGGATATTTTTGAATTAATAATTCCTGCATAAATTTCTTCCGTTGAACTCCTAATAAAGATATTATCTATACACGATTGAGTTAAATTACCATCTCTAAATTCCTTTCGCGTTACACCATCAATCAATCTTATACACCCAGCCATAATATTTAAAAAATTTTCCGATTTAGTATTACATTTTAATAGATTTATATTGAAGTCCCCACATATTAAAAGTTCTTGTTTATTCTCAATCTGTTCAGTAAATAAATCTAGCTCATACAAGAATTCATTGACATTACGGCTTGGTGATCGGTAAAATGCAAATATTCGTGTTGTTTTTTTGCTATGTATTTCTATGTCAACAGCTAAGCACTCGAACGCATTATTATTATATTCAGCGTAGAAGTTGGATTTAAAACTATTATTGACAAATATTGCCCAACTCCTCCATTCAATTTTTCTGGTTTTTTATTGCTATACCTGGTGAACCCCGGTATCTTGTATAATTTTAATTCATTTTCTCTCACATTTGTTTTCGTGATAATAATCACACTGACAAGTGATTTATAAATGTATGCCAAAAATTTATCCCAGTTATTTCTTAGGCGTCTTATGTTTAGATGTAGTACATGAAATAGATCTTTAGTAATTTTTGTACACCCTTTGTCTATATTAAATAGTCCCAAACATTCCCTCTCCCAGTCACCAATTGTTGTGTAATTAGCGCAGTTAATTTTCTTACAAAATAAAATCGGAGAAGTCATTATTATTGGTCGTTAAACACTGGTGCGATAGTAGAAAATTGACCATATTCCGAACACATTGATTTATCGAGACTCACGGCGCGATTATCGCTATTTAACTTTAATTTCCGCCGGTTCATATCTAAATCTATGCACACTTCTACATTCGCACACGTACCACCCTACCTCACTCACACACTCGTACCCAGTTAATCAAACAAATATCCGTACGCAAACCGCTGTTACATTGATCGAAGCTGACAAGCCTGACGCACTTCTCATACACAGCGATTTGCAGTTGACCACATAGCGAACCGTGTAAAGATAAAGTAACAAAAATAAATTTTCGTGCTAAGCTAACGGTAAACAAAAGAAATGATAAGATTTATCAAATATCAGCCACTGTAACACCACCACCAGGAAATACTTCTTAAAAATACAAATACGTCTCCGGCTCAGTGTTTGCACGTAACAGCAGTGCACACTCACAGCTATCTCACACACCGATCACCATCCGCTTCATACCACCGCACCTCAAGCCGTTACACTGTATCGCAAATTTAACACTAAAATGAACTATCAAAAATACACACTAACAACCCTATCTCATTGCAACAAACGACAGAGACTGAACTCTTTCCGCATACCAATATCCACACAACATGTACATACCAACAACTTTCAAGTCACCAAAATCTATACATATCGCCACCACTACAAACAAACCCACTGGCACATACACCTACTTTCTACCCAGCCGGCAAGTATAACGACGCACACATACACATTCATACCAACAACACACACCCGATTACCAGTTATCGCGGAAAATAATTCCTTTCCGATCAGTGTTATTTCTGTCCATACTAACCAATATAAATTAATTCCGATGTGCACACGCATACATATGGAGATACTACCATGCATTATAAAATAAGAGCTATTAATGAACTGCCGTATTAAATCATTTCGTACGCATTTTCCCGTTCGCATATACACCCACACATCCACATACACATAACCACATATTCATATATATTCTACGTGTTACAATAAAAAGGAGAATATAAACTAAATGAAAACAACTTATATTATAGAGCTTAAATTAATTTATTTATATCGTCCGCATTTCTGATATGAAGCGCTCTTCCTTCCATCTCCTTTTTGGAAAATATTTTGCCATTTCTTACCCACGCAAATTTTTAGTTTAGAGCTCTCGCTTTCTGCTTCACTTCCCAAAGCAAATTTTTATAGTACCGAGTTAAATTTTCGTTAATATAAATTTTTAAGTTACTATTTTCGTTACCGGTTATGTCTTTGTCCTGAATTGAACACTTCTTCTTATTCACCATTAATAGGTCGGCATTCCTCCGACCTATTTTAGCAATAATTGGTCTAGGAAAACTTTTATTCCTGGAAGGTATCCTGTGCGCAGCTATGATATTCTCCGCTGTTAATGATACACCCATCTGTTCTGCTACCTTCTTGACAATATTCGGCACGTCTTCATTAACTATCTCAGTTACTCCGTGTAGTTCAATATTCTCGCGACGCCCATATTGTTCTAATTCGTGAACCGTGGAGGTTAGTTCTTTGATTTGAATATCTTTGTTTTTTACTTCCTCTTTTAGTGCTGAAACTTGTTTCCGCAATGCCTTCACTTCCGAGATCAAGGTTTGGTTTGCAATCTTTAAGTCCTTAAGTCCTCGTACTGATTGGCAATGAAATTCATAGAGCTTTTTATTTCTGCAATTTCTTTCCTCAACCATTCCTTTCCCAGCGAAGCCACCATCGACGAATCGCAGTCCGAGTCAGAATCCTCTTGCTTCTTATTTACTGCTTTTTGCTTCCCACCTTTTTTGGGTAATTCTTGCTCGCTGCTGTCACTCATAAATCGCTTATTTTGATTTCTATTCGCTGCTACACTCTTAGAGGATGACATAATTCTGCAGCTTAATTTATCTGTTTGCGTGAAATAAAGTATTCAATAGCTCACTTACTGTTTTAGAAATTATGATAATTGCGTTATCTCTTCAACGTATAAACACGAGAAAGAGCGTTATTACGTTACAAGATGAATACCTAAGGTGAAAGGTACTATTTCTAATAGATAATCAGCAAAATCGTACTATATAAATATGAGTTATGCACGAACAAATATATATAAATTAAAAAAATAACCAGTGACGAACGTATAAGTCGTTAAAAATTAAAATATAACAAACGTTGCATAAAATTGGGTGGTCGAACGAGGATGGTAAGGCTGCTTTCGATCTCAGTTTAACCACTTTTAGAACTCTTTTCGCTCTAGCCCTACGCTAAGTATCTTTCTCGTAAAAGAGCCAATGCTAGAGCCAGATTCATCCTTAAAACGGCAGAAAAAAAAAAAAAAAATGCGCAGAAAAGCTTCTGTTCCTGCTTCTCACGCTCTACTCCTATTTTACAGGTTTGGAGAATGACCAAAGCTTTCAAGTTCCTTCTTTCCCATCATCCGCTTTCCCGTAATCTCTCGGATGATGAATTAATCTCTTTCATTGACTCCATTGCTTCTTGTTACGTTCCTAACTTTAATGAATCATGTCACATTTCATCTTCTTCCGATTCCGACCATTTTCTGGTCACTCCTTTTACCTTCACCGAATTAGAAACACATCCTTATGCAATTCTTCAGATTCTGTTCCCGGAGTAAACGGTATTTCCTATTCTGTTATTAAAAATCTTTCGGACTCTTCTCTTCTCGGTTCCTCTTAAACTTGTTTAACTCTTTTTTTTTTTTTTCACTCTGGTTGTACTCCTTTATCTTGGAATACCTTCATCGTTATCCCTATCCCGAAACCCAACTCTTCCTTACTTCGTCCAATTTCTCATGCTTCTTGTGTGTCAGGAAGCTTTCCGAAAACGTAATCAACAGACGCCTTGTTTGGTGGCTGGAACATCATAAGTTATTTCCAAGGCACTCCTGATTGTATTAACGCATTCCTAGCAGACGCTTACAAGTCATTCGTCGGCAAAAAACTTCTTATTGATTCCTTTCTTGATATCTTGGCATCCTTCGACAATGTCCATCTTCCGATTCTTTTTAATTTGATGCTTTCCTTAGATATTCTGGATCATTTTTCTACCCTTCTTATTAATCTTTTTTCCTCTGCCGAACGGTCACTCCTTCCGTTTCCATTCAGGATGCCACTAGACTAATCTTTCGTGGATTACCGCAAGGTTCCTGCCTTAGCCCAGCTGAATGTCCACATTCTTTCCCCTTTTCTTCGACGTTCCTTCTTGGGTTATCGTTTCCCCATCAAACGGTTGCCTATTTCCTCTTGCTCTCGTATTCCTTCATCTTGCGTAACTGGCGTTTTTCTGCTAACAAAACTCCTATTCTACCTCTTATCGTTGCTTATCTAGTTTTCTCCGTATATCTACACTCACGATAAACTCCCTTATTTTTCCTTTGATTTTTTCTCTTTGCTTCATCTATCTGATTTGATTTGATTTGATTCGATTATTATTATTATTATTATTATTATTATTATTATTATTATTATTATTATTATTATTATTATTATTATTATTACTGTTATTACTATTATTATCATTGTCATTATTTTTATTACTGTTTTTATTACTATTCCGATTAAAATTAGAAATAATATAGGTGCCGTTGGAATTACTATTATTCTAATTTTATTATTATTATTGTTACTATTATTATCGTTAGTATTATTCTTATTGCTATTATCAATATTATTGGTATCGTAACTGTAACGATCGATGCTTGTGGAAGTAGGATCGGTCTGGGAGAGTCTAATTTCTTTCGGCTGAATAGAAGAAATAGGCGAAAAGAAATCTGGTGATTTTCCCTTCAAATTACTATCCACGCCCGTATTTACAGGTAAGTTGGATGGTAGTTTGAGAGGTTTAGCAGAACTTGGGGGAGTCCGCAGAGGGTCCACCTTTGGATACGCTCATCTAACGAAGAAAGAAGTGAATACAAAAAAAAAAAAAAAAGTATAATAAAGAAAAAGAAATAAATAACGTAAAGTAACCTGAACGAGGCTAAATTGATGGAATAGAAATAAAGCTGCTCGCTAATATTTAAATTAGCGGAGAGACAACATAAAACCGCAGAAACAGGTAATAGAAATAAATAAATGTAACAAAATAATCTCATTTAACGGTCTTACCGTTGATACTAACTTAGAATATTTACTAGGACAAACAAATTGCCGATATTGCTGAATAATCGAGAACGCAAGCACAATCGACTGATAATGAATTATACTACTAATTTTCTGCACTCATGCTTTCCCCTTTCTGGCTTATCAGCATTTCTGAGCACATTAAAATACACGTATTTCTAGTGTATGATAACGGGATTCGAATCCAGCTTAGGAACTGGCTGAAAGATCAAAGCCGATCAAGAAAAACAAAAACAGCTCCTCGTGAGCAAAACACAACTGTTTTAATCAATTAAAAAACTCTATGACCTTTTTTTTCCAGTGGTCGAAGAAGATCCGCAAAATCCGCAGAGTGCATCAAAAATGATGGAAGACTTCAAAAGAGCGATCTTCGATGAAATTAACTTTTTCAGATATCTGCACAGAGCAAAGGCTATAGTGCCCAGTGATGAGGTTTGGTTAAATATAATTGGTATAAAGCGCCACGGTATTTTAGCTCTTTCCGATTTTCGCGTTCATCGTTTATTTATGTTTTCAAAGTTTGATTAGATGGCTATTTTATTATTACGGGTTAAGATTGAATTTACCTTTAAAGTGTTATACGTAATATATCAACTAAATGCGTTTTGTAAATGCAGTTTACGATTTAGCGAAAATCAAGTCAATACGGTCATATTGTTATACTTTATACATCTCTTCTTCGAACTATTTAATTAATACTGTTACATTCTTCACGCACCTGGATTTTTTTAATTTAATCCTGTTACAGTACTTTTATCCTATTCAAATCTGGATCACAATTCCAGCCAATTGCGTTATTCCATATCTATTTCAGTAGTGTCAACGATTTTACATGTTTACCTATTTGTGTTTGTCTGTCATGAAATTTATTACGTTTATTTTATCGCGCGCCCTAAAACAAATTCAATAGCGAACAAAACTTTAACAGAAGATGCATATAACACGCAGTCATACCAACGTTATTAGTGGAGAAAAAGGAAAATTTTCTTCTACTATTCAGGAAAACCATTTGATTCAAATTTTATCTTTATATCGTTAGCGTCCAAACTGTTTTTCCATTGCCATAAGCACGTGACTAAAAGCTCTCTCTAATCAGAAGAATTGCGTAGTATTCTTAGAGTCTTATAATCTAACGCCCATTTATAGAGTCCTACCCGGCTTCAAAAAAAAAAGAGTTAATTTTGGAAATTTTGAGCGGATGATCAGGTCTATTCAAAATTATCTGACATTCTTAAGGCCATGGGAAGAAACAGATGAAAAAACACTTCTAAAGTGGTGAGTAGAATGATTTCGGTCAAGAGACGAATGCTTCATTCTAGACACAGTGTAAGTAAGTGATAAAATAATTGGTTTAAGATTAGAGAAGTAAAAATTAATGAACAAAAATACCATAAATATAAAATAGAAAAAGAAAATGCAAGGTAGAAAAAGAGTGATGTGTGTAGCAACCACAAGTTGAGTAATAATTACAATTGCTGTTGAATACTTTAAGTAGGGGAAATATGCCAATTCAGGCAAAATGGTTGTACTGTTCACCACTAAAGGACATGAGAGCGGAAGTTTCGCACTCATCCCTGCATTCTGCCAATCAACGCATGAGCCAATCTGTACACTTGTATACCATACTACCCCTGTACCCTGTCTAGCCGCAGGGACACACCTACACAATAACCAATCAGCGCTCTTGTATACCACACCCACCACAACATGGCTAATCATCGCTTTTTGTTATTACACCACGCACACATAAATAAGCCCCATTGGGAGGAAAGTGCCCTAATTCGCCATTGTCTGGAGGGTGGAGCTATGTTTTTCAACTAATCAGATGGATTATTTGCATGTTTATTTCCGCCGCTATAGCAACATCCACACAGCGATCTTCTGCACCGCCATTTTGTACACCTAGAACTGCAGTATTTTATATATATATATATTACTTCCAACTTGGGTAATTTAAAAACTAATAAAAATAAAATATTATGGTGTGCGTCCTTAGAGTTTTGTGGCTATGTTATTAGGAGCAAAATTAACAGCGTGTTACACTGTGGGGCTTATTATCATTTTATTTACTTGTAATGATATATATGCAGTGGCGGATCCTGATATTTTCAGTTGGTGCCAGCTTTATCTCGGATTCTAGATCCATTTATGTTCGTTGCTGTATAAAGCAGACAATGAATCTCGGAAAAGTACATATTTTGTAATTCATACTGTCTTTTAATTTCTTTGTTACCTCTTGTTTTTGTATATAAGGTCTCTTTGACGGTTTCAGTTTTTCATACTTCAGCGGTAAAGTGTTAAATTCGTTTTGTATCATTGTTCTTTGCAGTTGATATTCGCTATCTTCTATAATAGTTCGGCAATTTATTTTTAGGTTCGTTGTAAAATCATTATTTACTTCTTTATATACGTTTGGTACACTAGGTTCTTTAGTTTCCAGTATTACTGTAGATTATTCCTTAGTTTCTAATGATAATGTACAGTTAGTTTCATTTCGATATTCCTCTTTGATTTGGTCAAATATTTCTCTGGGTATTAACTGATTTCTTTTTATTAATCTTATCTAATCAGCTAATCGTTGTTTATTAATTTTAAGTTCTTCTGGTGCTTTCAGTTTAAATTCTTCAAATAATTTCCTTCTGTAACCTATTTTATCTGCCCGTCTTTGGTAACACTCACATACTAACGTAATAATAATTCATTTATATTCATTGTCCATTTTTGACGTTGCCTCGTTAGACCGTCTTTAGTAGTCTCACGCTGAAGCATCTGAAAAACACATTCAGCCTTTTCCCTTTTCTTGTGCGTTATTCCTTCCGCATAGTATTTGTTTGGTTGTCACTCTTTCATAATGCACAGAAACCTCCTCAGGCATTTCCTCCTGTTCTGGTTCCTGGCTCTTAATAGGGTCCCGCCTATTCAGATCCCTACTGTTGGTGGTTTCTATTCACATCTAGCACCAACTCCAGATGTGCCCTGGCGACCAACAGGCAACGGTCTTTTTTTGATTAACATTTCTCCATATACTGGGAGTATCATTTTATCTCTGCTGCCAAGTTGGTTTTTGGATTTTTTTTTTTGTATGGTATTTTTTAATGTTTGTCCTGCCTGTTAAATTAATGCTTCCAAGTATTTAGATTACTGAATAAATACTATTTCAGATTATTACTATTATTAATATTATGATTGAACTATTATTTCATCAGAAAATCAGCGCAGACTTTATCATAACACGTAAGTTGAATCTTTTAGTATTTCCTCATTAGATTTTTTCCTGTTGTTCAGTCTCTGTTCAGGTTGCGTTATTTTTGGCGCTAGCGATTTATCCATGATTTAGTTTTGTTGTTTTCTTACTTGATTTCATATATTATTTTGGAATATTTACTTTTGGCGTTATCTGTAACATTTTCATTTATTGCTTCCCTACTTCTTTCCGGAAGTTTGATCCGAAATATATTTATATGACATTGCAAATAGTATTTTTTTAAGAACATTTTCAGAAACCATGCTCGATTCAATGAATTTTTCTCTCTCTCACTCTCGCTTTTTATATTTTTTAAATACAATAGTATAACATCGCAGAATGTTGCGCGTCACGCGTTATTTTGGTTTTCACAAAGTATGTATCTTCAGGCTCTGGTTTTCATTATTATATAGTTTGGTAAAACCCGACGCCATTCTTAAGCTTACTTTGCGCATGTTCTTTTTTTTTTTTTTTTTTTTAAATTGGGCTCGTCAACTGAGGACCTTCACCCAGAAACAATTAAGGGAAAGCGAAAGTTATACAGTGAGGCGATCAGCTATCGCTAATAAGAAGGAAACAATGGAGGGGATAATAAGTGTAGAAGGAAAAGACAGGATATAACGAGCACAAAAAGTAGCAGGAAGCCCCAGCCCAAGCAAGTGGGAATATATATAGAGCGGAGCGCTCCACCGATGTTCTTGTGAAGGTTGAGAATTAGCCATGGTGGTATATTTTTTGTTTGCTCCCCCCCCCCCCCCCCCATGGGTTCGTCAACCTGGACATTAGTCCAAGAACAGGGAAAAGGAGAAGAAAAATAATCAGATTTTTATGCAACGTGAAGGATGCAACCAGAATATATCAAGCGCTTGGATGACAGAGGGAGAAGAAATGGACAGAATAAATGCAGCTCTGTAGGGAGTAGGAACACTGCTTGACAAAACAGAAAGGAGTACAAAGAAGATCGTTCCAATGAAAGTGAAGAGCATTCGAACATTATGTGATCAGGATTACATACAAAGTAATTGTTAGAGGAATGTAGAAGACAATATGGAGATAGCGCGAGAGAGAACCGGGAAAGCAATGAAGGGAGCAAACTGTGCCCAAAGAGCAGGCGGCATATCGCTAAGATACACGAGCGACGCATAGAATGAAAGTCAAGAAACCAGGAATAGAGAGGAAGGGAAGGTTGAATGAACAAGTAAAAAGAATCGGAGTTTGAAAATGAGGAGTAGTAGGAGTTAAGCCACAATTTGTAAAAAATAATAATACTGATGTATGGAAATGTAGTAAGAAGCCTGCCGGAAAAGAAGATAGGCGAGCTAATAAGTCAACTAACTCCTTTCCTTCTATTCCGGAGTGACCGGGAATCCATAAGAAATCAATATGGATTATATAAGAAAGGAAGGGATCTTGAATCAAGGAAGGTATAAAAAAGATTACGTAGTCGGTAAAGTGGGAAGACAGAGGAGATACAATAGCCTGCAACACGCTCTGAGAATCTGATAGAGTAAGGATATTACGAGAGACGCTTGAAGATCTGACGAAGAAAAGAGCATTCAGGACAGCAATGGACTCGACACAGAAGATTGAACAGAAAAGGAGGGATGTTTAACGGACTCAGAGTGATGTAAAGAAGGACAAATAATAGCTGCGCCAACTCTACTTGCGCCCTTGGAACCGTCAGTGTAGATTGTAACGTGGTTAGAAGTTTAGAGTTTGTAAAAATTCCGATCTAATGACATGGTGTAGAACGGGTTTAGGAGGAACAGGAAAATAAAAGCAATTAATTGGATGAAGGAAGGAAGAAAAATTTATGAAAAATATGGGAGCTTATCGTGAGTGTAGATATATGGTGAAAATTAAAGTAGTCTAGTAGAAATAAGAAACAGAATTGGTGTTTTATTGACGCAGGAGATAAGCAGACGTTTTATGGGAAAGCTGTAACCTAAATGGGAACGGATTTTCGAGCTCCAAGAGAAGATGGAGGCAAGTATTTTGGGCGCGATCGAGCTTTAAAAGCAGAGATCTGGAAGATTTACTACAAATGTAACAACAGTAATCCGGAATGGAACGGATACAAGATTTATAGAATATGAGAAAGATGCACGGATCACCTTCCTAATCTGTATGTGAAAAGGACTTATTAAGGTTAAGCCTTTTAAGTGATGACATGTATATGTGATATGTTTATGGAACAAAAGACGACTATCCAAAAATACTCCCAAGTAGTGGAAGAGGTTAGCAAGGGAGATTGAACCACTATTTAGGGGGAGACTAACTGAGAAAGGATCAAAAGAACGAATTAAAGACAACAGTAGAGGGTTTTTTTGGGGAAATAGAAAGATGAATATTGGATGATAAAACGCTTTCCAAAATTGTTAAGGAGTGTTGAAGCTGGGAATTATCGGCAGAGATACTGCGATGGGTAAGGTAAGTGAGGATGTCGTTGGCGAAAAATAGGGTAGAAGAGTTTATTGACAGAGAAGCAGTTTTAATAAGATAAATGTTGAAAAGAGTTAGGTTAAGGCAAGAGCCCTGCGACAGTCGACGAAAGACCAGTCTAGAAGCAGATTTGAGCGGAGAAGAGAGAGAATGATGGTCATAGATCGGAAGAGACTAATGGCAAGTAAAGAAAAAGGAAGGCTGCAATATTCAAAGATAGCATAAAATCAAATAAGGTAAGAAGGTGGACATTATCAAAGGCAGCAGTAACGTCGATTAGAGGGAAGCGATAAGGAATTTTTTATTAATAAATGATAAATACACATCTGACAAAAATGTACTGATACAATCGAGAGGGACGCGTCCAAGGCAGAAACCGAATATATTATTGGGTAACAGATTATTGTACCCAAGCCACCAAACCAGCCGTCTATTGATTAGACTTTCAAACAGCTTCGTGAAACACAGAAAGCAAGACAGATTGGACGAAGAGAGGAAGAGTTAGGTTTTGGGATCAGGATAACAATGAAAGTATTCGAAGCAGATGGAGCAGAACCAGACAAGAGAAATGAATTGAATAAATTTAAGAGGAACCGGAGAGCGGAATCAGAGAGACTTTTTAGAAAAGGAAGGGAATTCCATCTTTACTAGGAGATGAATTAGAAGAATTTTGCGTAAGGTTGTTTCCAGTTCAATATAGGTAAAAAGAGTGAGTAGGAAATGCGAGGAGGTGAAGGAAGCCGGGATATGACAGGATTCTTAGAAGCTAGGGACGCAGCTAGGAGCTAATGAATTAACAGATGGAATTAATTTGTTAGAGAATAGGATATGATTTAAAGGATGTTGCGCTGAGGGGGATTTGAAAGCCATCGCCATTTTCGAAATGCGGGTAAGAGGAGTAGAACGGGAGAAAAAGGAAGAGAAATTTCTCCACGAGATGTTTTTTGCCATTTTGAAAGTATTACTCTAGTTCCGGCATTGGCACTATTATGAGAGAGGAAATTGGAGAGAGTAGCAAGGTAGTGCGGTAGCCTAGTGGTTAAGGCGCTTGGCTATTAAATCAGAGGACACGGGTTCGGGACTTGTCTCGTTCCGGATCCGAATCGCTCCCAGGTTTACTCAGACTGAAATAATTAGGTACCAGAAAAATGTGAAAAAGTAAAAGCGGCAGAGAGAAAGGAACTGGCACCCTAACTCTTTAGTGCTGTTGGGCTTAGTGCACTGTAAACCTTAACTTCACAATCCCCGACGCCCTGCTAAAAGGGTATTTTAGTACAGAAGCGGAACGTTCTACAGGTGGATGACCTCGATCAAAGGCAGCCTTACACTCTTGGTTCTACCACACAGAGGAGGAAAATTTGGACCTTTTATGAGTTGTTGAAAGCCGTGCAAGAGAAGAAGACGGGCTAAGGCGTTGGAAATAGATTCCATAAAAAAGTCGTATTAGGAAAACGGATTTAAATGCAAGAGAATTAAGGAAAGTAAAGAGTCAAGGTAGGAGCGAAAGCCGGACCAATCTATATTAGAAAGAACCCACCTATGAGACTGTGTAGATTTGCTCGTAGTAGAATATGGAAACTGATTTAAGGAAATGATGATAGGAACATGGTCGCTTTCAAAGGTGCTATCCAGAGTGCTCCATGAGCAACTGAGACCAAGATTATAGGAGACCAAAGAGATATGTCAACTGGGAACTAGAGGATTACTAGCACGGGTGGTAGGTGAACCGTCCTTAAGAAGAAATAGGTCGTTTTGAAAAATGAATTTTTCTAAAATTGAGCTATTATTATTATAATTAGTGTATTCCCTGAAAGGTGAGTAGACATTCAAGTATCCGCCCGATGATAAAAAGAGGCGATAGGGAATTAATGAAAGTAGGAAAAGGGAAATTGCGCAGATCGAAATTAGGAGGGACGTAGGCGGAGATGAGATGAAATGGGTTACCACAGAATTACTAGAAATTGAAACGTGAACTAGATTAGGGTAAGTGGGATTAGGAGAGAAGGAAGGTTGTGAAAGTTGTTATGAGTTAGAAATAAGATGCTATTTCTAATTAGGATAGCTCCGCCCCCATAACCGTCCGTACCGTTAGAAGTAATAAGGAAGAAGTCCTCGAAATGAAAATCGGATAAACTCTTTAGCCTTCTTTCAGAAAGTAAAACAATACTATTTTATCTAACAACTTCTTAAGAGAGAGCGTATTGGCTCGTAAGACTTCAGCAGTTCTACTGAAGGCTTTTAAGCTGCTGAAACATGGCGAAAAGCAAGACTAGAAGTTATCGATTTGGGGATGAGAATGGAAGAATGAGGAAAGGCGAGTGAGAAGGGATCAAAGAATTTAGAAGAATGAAGCAATAGCGAAGGAATAAAGAAGCGGCGGCGGGAAGAGAGTAAAGAAAAGATTTTCATTGCAAAATAACACAAACGAGGAAAGATTTATACAAGGTCCACACCGCTCATGTAAATTATAATGGGACTGGAGTGCCGTAGAGGGATAAAATAATAGTAATGCCTATAGGCACAATACATCAGCACCCATCACTCAAAACAATCATTGCGTCTGGGACCTTGCATGCTATCAAACAACTTAATTAAAAGAGGCAAGCAATTCTAAAGGAACGCTGTGTAAAAATTAAAAAGGGAGACAAGAAGCTCCTATCGCTCAAATAAATCCTTGCGAATGGGTCCTAGTATGCCATCAACCAAGGAGGCAAGCAACACCGAAGGAACGCTAGAAGAAAGTTGACATGAAAATTGTAGAATGCCCAATTTGCCAAAAACAGATCGTAACGTAGAAGCTTTAGGGTTGAAAGGAGGGAAAGAAGTAGAGTCACCGAAGGATACATTATTAACGGCTGGAGCTGGGTTACATTGTTATTGAGAACAGAAGAAGATGATGAAAGATGAGAGACAGTTGGAATACTATGACGGTACTCTTTAATGCCACCATTGAGCGTTAAATTTAAGTAATATTTCTTCAGAGGGTTAAGAGATGTAGAGTTCGAGTTGAGCCGATTGTATTTCAGCTCCGAAGTAAATGTTTCACACATCGGTAATAATCGAGAACTGGCGAAACTCTCGCATCACATACACCGTTTTTGATAGCAAATTCATTTTAAACTTTTTTAATCTTTTTTTTTTTTTTGTCAATAATTTTTATTGCAGTACAGGATGGTTGAAAGAAACCGAAATACGTCATTAAACAAGAACACTGAAAAAGTTGGAACAAAAATTTTTTCACGAAAAGAAAAACATTTTTCCCAATTTTAATAACGTACATTTATTTACGATTTAAAAATAATACCGGAAAGAAGGCGGCCTTTTTTTTTGACACAATCTCTCGAATCATTTTTCAAAATTTGCAACAACTTTTGCCAATTGTTCTATCTTAATTTAGCGAATTTCATTTTTCTTATGTTATTTCTGAGATTTAATAGCCCGGCTTTGTTTACACGTTTACTTTGGACTTCAAATGTTCCCAAAAAAAAAAAGAAGTCACACACACACACTAATAGTAAATCTCAAGCGATTGCGGCGGCCTTTGTGTATTCACTATTTATTAAAATTGTGAGGTTAGAGAAGTGCTTACGAAGAAACGCGATTGTTAAGCATGAACTGTTTTCTCCGCCTTCCTAGTACCCGAATAACGAAAATTCAACATTTCGCAGTAGTCGCATCTGTTTACCATTCTATCGAAAACACATTGCTCACATACAAACTATCAACTTCTGTGAGTGAAGAGGTTTTTTGGCAATAATTTTTGGATTTGCTCGGTTCAAATAACAAAAGTTTTGTTTATTCCTTACACAACACTCTGTTTAGGGTAAAAATGTGCTTCGCCCGCTATAAGAATAGAATTCAGCGAAGTCCCTTTATTGTTGAGCATGTTCTCAGCGAACGTTTTTTTAAGCTTTACTACCGATCTTCGTGTAAAACTCAAAGCAATGCAATGCGTTTAACATCATCGGCAGAGGAACGTACTATCTGAAAACTAACCAAAACGGTTATCCCACTTTTCCAATGTTTTCCAGTGTTTTCTAATGTTTTCCAGTGTTTTCTAATGCTTTCCTGTGTTTTCTAATGCTTTCCAGTGTTTTCTAATGTTTCCAGTGTTTTCTAATGCTTTCCAGTGTTTTCTAACGTTTTCCAATGTTTTCCAGTGTTTTCCAGTGTTTTCTAATGTTTTCCAGTGCGTTCTTATTCTCGGATTTAAACCCGGTGAGTTTTTCGTTGTTAGCCGAAAATGTTTCACCCGTTGTCGTACTACTGTTGTGTAAAGGATGACACACTAAGTACCGTGGATGGACTTTGAACTATTACGAAAGGTGCGAATGGTTTTTGCATATGATTTATCTAGCTAGTGGCGTGCGATGAAACAGCCGACTGATAAAGACACCATCGGTTACCTGATTTCGTTTAATCCTCTCGCCCTTCACTATATCATTTTAACTAGTTTAAGCGCGTATAATATTTCTCTGATTTCATTTTTCGGCCAGAAATAGAGGGAATTAGTGCTTTTAAAAATCCAACAACACGTACACAATTAACTTCTAATCGGCTATGGTTCCGTCATATTATAATATTTCTTCAGTATTTTCTTTTCCCCTTAAATTGTATGTGCTGTGTGTAACTGCTATGGTCATTACAGTACACACAATGTGGGGAGGGGGGATAATTTAAATGTGCTGGGTTAAGCCGTTCATTTTAATGAAGGCAATAATCCTGTTAATGGAGATTACCTCATTTGAAAGGGTCTGCCCTATATGGGAAATTCCCCTAAACTTTTCTAGTACAGTAGACGCTCGGTTATTCGACACTCGGTTATCCGACACTAAAAAATCTCTCAGGGAAGCGAATAATCATGCACAACACACATTTAATATGTGATAGTTTTGATTTTCGCTCGATTTTTTTAGCATCAACTATGCATTCCAATGATAATGTAACACGACTACAACACACTCCGAGAGATATAAAAATTTCCCACGATTAGCCATTTACTTTCTGGTCCACTTAAAACTGTCGACTGAAATCTATTTCGCAGCGTTGACAGCGTTAATTTTCCGAAAATGGCGAGATTATGCAGCCCAACAACGAATAAGTAAGGTGAAACACAATTGTCGATGAATACCTTTTTAAAAAAATAATTTTTATGCTGAAATTTTTTTCTTAACTGTAATTGTTCTCTTTATAAATATGTAATGAAATTAAAAAACAAAAACAAAATTGAAAAAACTCCATATTATTTGACTTTTTCAGTTATCCGACACATTCAATTCCCCAATTGTGTCGGATAACCGAGCGTCTACTGTATATTAAAATCGATGTTTGTTTTTTTTGTTTTGTGTTTTTTTTTTTTTTTTTTGTTTCACGTCAGCACAGAACCTTCATCCAACACAAAAAAGTTTAGAAGAATAGAAAGACATATGGAGCGACAGGTTATATCAAGAAATGATTAGAGATGGAAGAAATGAAGGCGGCTAACAAGGGGGAACAACAGAGGGAGATGGAAAAGCGAGAATGTAGAGGGCACTGTAAGGAGTAGGAAGGCCACGGCTAATCAAATTGGAATAAAAGATCGCGCGTTCTGTAGAAATGAAGGAACATTCGAATAATAGTACTTGCGTCATAGGTGACATTTAAGGTAGGAGGATAAAAGGGACACAAAGGAGATTGAACAAGAGCAAAGCGGAAACGAGAAGTGCCGGCTTCTGACTATGATTAAAACGAAGGCGAACTATGAAAGAAGTGACAGAAGATACCGGCAAAATTGCTAAACCGAGGAGAAGAGAATCGGGAAAATTGTTAAGGCAAGCTAAAAGGAGTCAGGGTTGGAGAAAAAAGAATCAGTCCAAAAGTCACGGTGAGAACGAAAAGAGAAGAGAAAGAGTAAAAAGACTTTGGGAAGGAAATCTGCCTGTGAAACGACCATTTACTGCGGCCGAGCATACTGATGAGTCTGCAGGATCGTTACCGGCGGTAGCACAGTGGCCAGGAATCCAAAGTAGATTAATATGGATAGAACGGGAAGCTAATAAATTGTAAATCAAGGAACGAATATAAGGAATAATAGGACAAGAAGATGGTTCAGGGAAAGGAGACGCGCTAGCTAATAAAACGCTTTTCGAGTCGGAGCATAGAAGGAGATTCACTAAATTAAAAGTTGAAGATATAAAAAGGATCGCACGCAAAATAGCCATGGATTCTCGGCTAGGAATTGTAACGGTCACCTGATAGCCTGAAGTGTGATCCTTAAATTATCGTTTCCGGTTTCGTGTGCTATTTTAAAAATTAAATAATATCACACATTTTTCTAAATAGTATATTTTTTTCTCCGTTTTCAAGAAACTGTGCTATAATTGGTGACAGTTTTGAATTGAAATCACCCAATAAAGGAAGAAAAATCAACGAATAGTGAAAACCAACCGAAAACATATAACGTTCTTTCACGTACTATTATACGGCCTTTACTTATTCCCGGGCAATGGGAGTTTTTTATTATACTGTGAAGGTTCATACGAAGTAATTTAACCGAGAAAAGCCGGTTACAACCGGAGAATTCTGTTGATGTGCGAAATCGTCTTTGGTTATGTACAATGTCGAAGCGTGTCCGAAGTATGAAATTATATCCGAATAATTATTATTTCTAAATTACTTCGTAAAGAGCCAAAATTAGTTTCACGTTTATTTTACAATTTTTGTATTTGTTTTACTTTCAGTTGAATGACTTGGCCCAAGAATGGGCGGAACATTTGGCCAAAATAGACAACGTAGAATATCAAAATATATCAGAAGTCGGAGAAAGTATCTTTTCGTTTCGGACAAGAAAAGTGGACTTTTATCCGAGAGCATTCGATGTGGTTTATACCTGGTATAAGGAAAAGAAGAATTACGATTTCACCGATCCCGAGAATAAAGGAAATTTGAGTGAAACACGTAAAGTTACCGAAATATTCATAATCGTTTCCGATTGATCGTAAAATCATCATCATCGATTTTTTTTCCATTGATTTTCACGGTTTTCCTCTTGTAAAACATATTTTAATAATACTAATTTGAGTTTCTCCTTTGGTTCGATGCGCGAGCACTTTTCAGTTGCGAAAGACGTAATTGAATTTTTTTAACAGGATAAAGGTTAAACAATATGTAACATATAACTGTTTCGAAAAAAAAAAAAAAAAAAAAAAAATGCAGTTATAGTGTTTAGATAATATTTTATAAATTATGGAAACGATAATGAATATCTAAAAGAGCAATTAATAATTAAAATTTAAATTTTAAACTGGTAGTGTACTTTATGGATGTGACAGCGATTAATTTATTAAAGTTCATGTGCCTGCACTGCAATTCATTGTTTACATAGGTTAGAGTAATAAAAATGTTATGTACATATTTGACACGGCTATTTAGCAGTTTGTTAATTAAAGCTGTTATATTGTTTTTATCTGGGTTGTAAAAATTTTGAAGATTTTTATAAGAATCACATAATGAACACTTTATGTATATTGCAATTTTCTGTTTTATTTGAAACTAGATTACTCTTATTTCTGTTGTTGTTTCGTTTTATAAGTTATGGTATTTTAATTTCTAGAATGTTTCGTAATATTTGTGGTTGTAAATTTCTGTATAGTTTCATTTTTCTTTTACCTTTTCTTATTTACTTTTTGTGATGTAATTTAAAGTATTGTGATTTTTGGTCGTTTGATTTTCTTATTGTAGTTTTTTGGTTTAGTGTTTGTTCTATAAAGTTTATTTATTGAGAGATGTTCTACCTACGAGTAGTATGCTTACTGTTATGTTTATTTATCGTTATTAATATATCGGAGAAGTGAAATCATTTTGAAAATACTTCGAGTACTGCATGGGTTTAGCGAATTTATTCTGCTATAAAGATAGTTTCGTCGTAAACTAATAGGAGTATTCAAAGGGGTATTTATCTCACAAGTTTTATGCAATTATCTGATTTAAGATTATTCTGGTTTTATTATGCGTGATATATGTATAGTTAGATGGGACATAAATTACACTGCTAGAGATCTCCTCACTGCATAACGTGTTTAATAATATACTTGCGCCTTTTTTTGTAGTTCGCCAAATGAATCTTAACTGATTCTGGTAATGTATTATAAAAAACGGAACCTGCATAGAAGAAGGCTTGATTTCTCATGTGCTGTTTATTTACTTTGGGTATACACGCTTTCTCTACACCCGATGCTCTTGTAGTTCCTGACTTGGTTGATATATTGAATTTCTCTTTATTTTTATATACAAAGTTCAATAATTGAACTTGGTATAGTTGTTGGAGGTTTAATAGTTTTTTGTTTTTGTTATTTTTATTATTTATGTTTGTAATAACTTTTTTCTGAAATGATTGTAATGGTTTAATGTAACTCGAAGCTGTTTTCCCCCAATGTATGATTCCAAAGATATAACCGGTTGATATAATGATAGATATAATCTTGTGTAACTGTGCATCGGAGAAAAATTGTTTTAGGTAATAGAAGAGATAACTCATTTTTCTTGCCTTTATTGAGGTATGCGTAATTTGTCTGTACCAGGTTAATTTTTGATCTAAATAAATTCCTAGATATTTAACCTCTTTTACTCTTTCTATCGGTTGATTTTGAAATAGTACGTGAAAACTATCCCAGTTAATTTGGTATTGATATGTGTATAACAGATATTTTGTTTTATCAGTGTTTAAAATTAAGCGATTTGCACGTATCCATTTTGCTACTATATTTACATCATTTTGTATTAAGTTTTGTAAGATTTCTGGAAACCGGGAGTGTGTTACTAATATTGTATCATCTGCGTAACAGGCAATTTTCCCGGAAATTTTTATATTTAATAAATCATTAATGTATATTAGAAATAGGTAGGGTCCAAGAATGCTGCCTTGTGGAACACCGAATTTCTGAGTTAAACTATAACTCCATAGCCCGTTTATTTTTGTGACATAATTTCTTTTAGTGAGATAGGATTTAAACCAGTTGTGTATATTTCCTCGTAAGCCGCATTCATACAGTTTTTTGAGTAGTATACTGTGGTCAACCAGATCAAATGCCTTTCGAAAGTCTAAGTATACTGCTGCTACCGCGCGTCCTAACTCTAAATTTTGTGCAATGTAAGTCACATGATCGTACAAAGCGTCGCCGGTCCCTTTTCCTTGCACAAAGCCAAATTGATTTTCATTGAAAAATTTAATACGATGTAAATAATTTACTAGTAATTCCTTTACGCACTTTTCGAAAATTTTTGCTATTGTAGGTAATATACAAATCGGTCTGTAATTGGAGACGTCTGTTTCTTTTCCAGCTTTGTGTACAGGAGTGATAATACCCAATTTTAAAATTTCGGGGAATTTACCTGACTTTAATGATTCGTTGAAGAGATATGTCAAAGGTTCTATGAAAAAATTTATATTATCTTTAATTAGCATTATCGATATTTCATCTGAGCCGAAGGACGTTTTGTTTTTAACGATAATATTGCTTTTTTTATGTCACACTTGAGAAAACCTACAAACGCAAAGGAATTTATACTATGCATTAATTCGTTAGTGTTACTATCAGAGAAGTGCTTACTGTTGTGTAATTTTTTTCTATTAGAGCATTTACTGAGTTTATGAAGTATTTATTGAAATGGTTTGCAATTAAACTCTTATTGTCATTTACATTAAATTTGCACTTCTCAATTTCAATTTCATCTATTGCAGCATTTTTCCTGTGTAACACATTGTTGACAAGCATCCAATACTTTTTCTGATCACTGCCATGTTTTTGTAATAGTTTTGAGTAGTATTCTCGCTTGTATTTTCTTACTGCTCTTTGCACTGCTTTAGATGCTTCTTTGTATCTATTTTTTATTGAGGTATTTGCACTTACATTCGATTTTTGTAGCTTATAGAGTCTATTTTTCTCCCGTGCTAAGTATAAGATCTCCTCATTAATCCATTCGGGTCGCTTACTATTTTCTTTCCGTGAGTGTTTTAAACGTTTACAGTGTGATATGCCGTCTTTAATTGTTGTAACAAACCATTCGAATTTTTTATCGATATCATCGGTACTACTATAAATATACTCTGTGTTTGTGGAGGTTAAATAATTTCGAAAAAGATCTTTGTTGAAAAAATAATAGCTATGTATTTGTTTCGCGTGGTAGTTATACTCAATATTTATATTAGCGCTAACTGTGTAGTGGTCCGAAAAAGCGATTTTTACAGTTTCATAATCTGAATTCAGATTCATTTGATCTTGCTCAACTCCTCGAATACATATATGGTCGAGACATGATGAATAACTTTCTTTATATTTAACGAAAGTTGGTTTATTTACAATGTTAATGAACCCATTGGAAGATAACACATTAAGATATTCGGAGTTTTTATTCGCATCTAGTACGTTGATATTTAAGTCACCCGCAATGATAGCAGTATTTAGCGATAAGTCAATAATATTTTGCAGATCATTATTAAATTTATTTAAAGAGGAATCGCAAAAGCGATAGATTCCTGCAACAGAAACACGGTGATTGTTATCTAGATGTAATATACCACTAACTATGTTTCCAGTTGATATTTTAATTTCACTATGTACAAATTTGAAATCGTCTTTAATATAAATAACTACTCCACCTGATCTTTTTTCTTCTCTGCACTGTGCAAACATATTATATCCCGGAATGTTATACCTAACAATTTCATCAGCATATAGCCAAGTTTCTGTTAGAATTATAATGCTGTATTCTGCAACTTGCTCAGAGAGAAATATTGAAAATTCGTCAAGTTTTTTGCGCAAACTGCTAATATTTAAGTTTAATAAACGAATTATTTGTTTCTTTTCTGTTGCTGTCATTATGATTTATTAAGTTTTTATCCTATTTTAGTGTGTAGTTATGTTAAAATAATGAGGGCTGAAATTAATTAAAAGTGTGTAAGTAGTTAAATGGTCGTGTTCCCTACATTGAGCAAATAATCTATAACCGGGGATATTAAACTTATAAAGCTCGTCACCAAAAACCCAAGTTTCTGTAAATAACATGATATCAAAGTCGGTGTCTGAATCGCTCAAGAAAACTAAGATCTCATTAAAATGCGCTCGTATACTTTTTACATTTAGATTTAATAAATTAAGATTTGGAGCATCCATTTAGTTGGGATATGGAAATAAAATAAATATTACAGCGGACGATTAATACTAAAATAGTAATTACAGAAATACGTAAGAAAAAACGACGGTATCGAGTTACAGGTTTGGTAATAACCGTGGCGAACTGGGATGTTATCTGTAAAATAGTATTTAATATTAATATAAAGTTAGGTACGAGCAACACGGAAATAGCGATTAAAAGAATACCAGATGTTATTGTTATGGTTAAGGTTTTATATTTAAAATATCCTGTTACACCCATGCGATAGCATGCATTTTGGAAAACTATGTAATAAAGCAAACTGTATAACTGAGTGCAAAAAAAAAAAAAAAAACCAGTCATTAATCGGTAACATGCAGAGATTAATTTTACATAACACAACACAGTACAAATTTCTCCGATAAAATAAGTAAAAGAAAAATAAAAGTAAGAAACATACACTCCTGAACCTAGACAAATAGAGTTATTTAGTTTAGTGTGAAATAAAACGAGAAGAAGTTGCAAAGATACCCAGAGCCAGATGGTCCGAGAAGAACAGCTGCGTGAATAAGTCATTAACTGTAGCTCTTTATCCATATAAGCTGATTTCCAAACACCTCTATACTTATAAATATAGCGTATTAATAGATCAATACATCTTAAATATACAAAAAATGCTGATAAATCAGTAAATAATAATAGTCATTCGTTTTTTTGTAATTTCTCGATCTGCTCGATGGAGTTGATTCTAACGAGTCTTGAACCCTCATCTTCGCGTGCGAAAACTTTTCCTTCTCGCACCCAGACATATTTCCAGCCCTTTGTTCGTAAGTTCCTGGCTGCTGTAAACAGTCGGGAGTTGTCGCGAGTTAAATGTTCATTAATATATATTTTCGCATCACCAGCATACCCGATGTCCTTCTGTGTTGGTCTCTTCACTCGGCTATTTTTAATTTTTCGTCTACAAAATTTGACGATTATTGCCGGATGTGTCTGTCTTGGCATAAGCGGTAGTCGATGACAAGCATCAATGTCTTGTTCAGTTATAATTATATCAGTTGCTTTTCCCAGTTTTATCGCCAATTCTGTCAAATCTTCATCAGGCGCCTGCGGGACATTATTAATAATGATATTGTTTATACGAGTATACTGCTCAAGTTTCTGCACTCGTGCAAGCAATTCGACGTTCTGATTTCGCAGGGAGGTGTTTTCATTCGTTACAGCTGATATTAGAGCGAGCATATCATATAAGCCATGCGTGCATCAAATGTCGCTTGTAAATCGAGCATTCGATCACTGAGTACGCGTAACTCGCTACTCAATTGCTTTATAACTGAATCTGAAACTGAAACTGAAGCCGGCGAAGGCGGTGCGGTCGTTGCTTGGCTCGTGCCAGCGTTCTTTTTTCCCTTCTCCGCACGACAATGTTGACACTGCCATGCAGCTCGGACCTTCGACGACCACTTGGCCCATGTCGATTCTGCCACTCCACCACACTCATAGTGTAATGCACGCTTACACAAACTGCACGACAGATCATCGCTTCCCAGTAACAAGTCGCCAGAGCACTTTGCGCACACAGATGCCATTACTAATACTAATGTTCGTTATTCTTTACGCGCCGAACGAGTCTGTCTACCTCCGAAAATCGGACAACTTCAACGCGGGAACTTATTACAAAATTTACAAAATAAAATGCTTTATAACTTACGAACGGCTATGAATATTTTAGCTGCGAAAAAAACACTGGAAAACTGACTTCCAAGACTATTATGATATTCACTTTATATGAATAAATATTTTCTTTACAAACCGATATCGGGACGATAATCAGGACAAAGCAAAACACAACTGCATCTGATAAATAATAATAATAATAATAATAATAATAATAATAATAATAATAATAATAATAATAATAATACTAATACTAATAATAATAATAATAATAATAATAATAATAATAATAAATTTTGATTTGATGGAAAAAAAAAATAGTAATAGCAGTAGTATTATTGTTGTTGCTATTGTTATTATTATTGAGATTTACATATTTAATTTTTTGGTTTTTGTAATTAAATTACAAAAAGTTGCATTATATTGCTCGGTAATTTATTGTAGATAATTATTATTGTTTACTTTTTCCTTTTCTCCATCTACTTTCGTTTTTTTACAAGGTTTCCAAAAACCTATATAACCTCCAAAGAACCTGCGAACCTCTAAACTCGGTTCTAAAATT
The DNA here is from genome assembly GCA_039619475.1 of Icerya purchasi. NCBI lineage: Eukaryota > Metazoa > Arthropoda > Insecta > Hemiptera > Monophlebidae > Icerya > Icerya purchasi. The sequence continues at coordinate 575,835,440 of CM077115.1, forward strand.
GTGTTCACTATCGTTTTAGTATAATTTTGTTAGGACCTGTGTTGGGTTTCTTTGCACGGCTATCTTACATCGTACATTTTCTGCAGCTGAAAACCCTATTTGAAATGTGAATTAAAAAAGACTTCTTTTTTTTTTGCAATCCTCTTTTTTTTCTTTTTTTTTTTTTTTTCGATTACAAATCATTTTTCAGTTCGTATTTAAGAAATATAATAAAGTAAATAAAGATAATTTATATTTAATATAGTATTCTCTATTACTGCTCTTTGAACCCATCAGAAAATTTTCCCATGGTCGAAGAGCATTTCTATTTTGACAGAATTTATTTAATCGCAACTATTACTTCAGGTAACTTTTGTCAGATGGTCTGGAAAGGGACGCGCGAAATGGGAACTGGATACGGGAGACAAAAACACGATGATTTTTATAAACATTACACCGTGGTGCTTTACAAACCAGCTGGAAATATCGCTGGCAGTTACTTAGCTAACGTCGAAAAGGATTTCAAAGTTCAAGGGTAACTGCTGTCTTCTTTATCATTTTTCATCACTTTCAATATTACACTCTCGTACACGTCACTTTTTCGTTTAAAAATACATCCGGAATTCGTAGATTGCTGATCTCCTATCGTAGATAATTTTAAAAACTGAATTTTAGATCGTAGTGTAAAAAAGGCCGATATAAAAAATTGTTCTATTCACTGCACTCGCATCAATTCGAGTTATTTATAGATACTTCACGGCGCGTATTAACTTGTACCTGTTACTGATTTCAGGGGTTCAATGAAAATCGCACTACTACCGAAGGTCTTACTCGTACAGCTGCTGGCATTATCATACATAAATCGGAAAAATTACTTTTTGTAAACATTTAGAATTATTATATACCTATATTGAAAATGTTTAACCTATTTATATACCTGTCCCGATTCAATATAGAATGAATTTTATCATCGTTCGCGAGTAGCAGACTATTTTCGTTACTGTCCTAAATGCGCCAAGTCTATATACTCTTTGAACCGTAAAATGCCTTAAATCTATTTATTCTATAGAAAAATTCCGTATTCTGTTCTTCAACTGAAAGCTACAAGAGGGGCTAAGTGTAATGTAAAGAGTGTTTATACTTGGAAAACTTTTACAAAAACTGAACGCAACGAATTTGCCAGCACCGCGTGTTTAATTTAACAGTTGGAAAGGTAATTTTTAAATAAATTCGGTAATTTCTAACGATACGTAGAGAAAGAAATTTTACAAAAACATCAAGCTTAATTTTATATGCAGTAAGGGAAGTTCTGTGGATCAACCAAAAATTCGTACGCAAATGTTCTTCTTCTTCCAGGCTCAAGATCTTTTCTTCGTAGAGACCGGTCCTTTTTCAACCGTTGTTAATTCCGTGCTCTACTAGCTCACTCGCATAAAAAACAGGGAAATTTCATGCATTAATTTTGCTAATCCAATAGAGCATACCCGATGATGAAAATCATCCAATCATGATCCGAGTATTTGACATTTTGCAGCGAAAGCTGCAAATTTTCGTATGTTCCTTTCAGATGAACAGAATTACCCGAAATGTAGCGATGCTTCTAATTTAGCATCCAGTTCTCTATTTTCGTCATCGCTGCTTAGGGAGGTGTAATATTTTCCAATGATTCCGGTGAATTTGGAACTGGGATATCTGCATTGTGAAAAACGGGACGTATACTATACAAGGATTGCAGGTTCGTATGTGAGTTTTATTTTTAGAATTCGGTCTACGGACATCGACAGTTCAGAAATAATAGTCGTCGCTGTGGTTTTTCTGTCCTCTCTACACTATAGAAATTCCATACCTGAAGACTTTTATGACCACCTTCTTAGTTCTTCTACACAAGCCTAACACACGTGATGTAAAATAAAATTATTTATTAAAAATTTCCTACAACAATATAGCTAGACGTACCATAAAAATGCTGAAGTAATATTTTGTAATCACTTTTTTGTTTAGAAAAATATACCTTCTGTAGTGCCCAAGACTCGTCTTGATCACTCGGTCTTACACTAAAGTAGTAAGCAAAGTAAACTATTTTGACAAATTCTATAATGTTCCTTTCACACGTATTTTTATCGTATATATTCTCCACAAATATAACAAGAATTGTTAGGATTACAACCACGACTTGACCATTTTACTTAACACAACAAACAGGATCAACAGACAAAAACAGATTGACTTAGAACGGCCAGAGTGGCCGCTACCACGTCACCCGTTGGTCGTCTGCCTTACTTTATCTTGTTACCGGCAACTTGGTTATACAGGGGGCGGCAGTATAACTTCCTTTTCTTTAAAAATGCGCCACTTTTTTTTCTACTAAATTTGGTTAAAGAGATATAATAAAGCAGAAAATCGAAATAACACACTCTAGATACCCCATTGGCTATGCTTCTTATCTTGCAGTTTTATTTCGATTTTCTGCTTTATTATACATATCTCTTTAACCAAATTTAGTAGAAAAAAAAGTGGCGCATTTTTAAAGACGAAGTTATGCTGCCGCACCCCGTATATATAAACCGGGTTTTTTACTGGCACGCCTCCAAATCAGACGCACTGTGCAAATTTACTTGATTACCTAGTATTATGTTTATGAAAAGTTCAAACCCAAATTGCAAAAAAAAAAAAAGGGTACGCGACAGAGAAAAACTAAAAACAATTTTGGATTTAGTGATCTCAAAAATAGTAAGGACGGTTAAAATTTTGAAAAAAGTTTTTGTATGATTGGCCCGTGTAATAGAATTATTAAAAAAGAAGATATTAAATACTGAATTAAAGTATTAATCTAAGACTTAAACGAAAAATAGATTCAGATTTTAAAAAAAACAACTGTAGATTTCATACATGAGGTGACGCATTTAAAACGACTAATTTTTAAAAGCAAACTAGAAACAGAAATTAATAAATGAATTTCAAAAACTTGAGACAAATATCGGTAATTAAAATGAATATTTAAGGAACCTTTTAATAATAACTATAAAAGTGACTTCGCTTTCTTTGATAACGATGTCGGTCATGAGGTGAAAGAAAGAATGCACAAAAACCTGGATCTCCAGACGCAACAGAAGATGACGACATAAGCCGATTGCAGATTAAATTTTCTAACGTGGAAAATTTATGCCGAGGAGATCTAGATTAATAATTCGCTGACCACGAATTTTTTTGAGAGATTTCGCATTAATACCGATTTTCTTCTCAGAAGTCCAAGTGAATCGGAACAGGATGAAGATTATCTAAAAAGTAGAGAATTAATCTTCCCAAAATGAAAGTGGTCAATGATGCAGCTGAACGCGGCGTACAATTAATTGAACAATATAATAAACTGACCCGCAAAAAAGATCAAAAACAGTATTTCTTTTGGGGGGGGGGGGATTGCCAGTCGAGGGCATTACCCAGCACAAAAACAGTACCTGCTTCACGTGGTAGCTGAATATCGAAAAAAATACTCCGATGTGAAAAAATCGACGCTCATGTCTGGCATTAATACTTCACTTTTTCTTAGTCTATTCTGTGTGGCAAATTGTAAATGTGTTTTCAACGATTTTTTCATTCTTAATTCACCTGAGAAAGACGGCTAAGAAAAAAATTGTGATATTTCAAGTCAAGTCTTAATAAGCCTGTAATGAGAGTTCCCGTTTTACTGCGTAACACCCGCTAAACCACTCTGTCTAGTAACCAGCGGAAGTGTACCATTGCGCCTGCGCTGCGCTATTGGCGCTATCTTGTTGGCCATATCGGCACGTCTTAAAGTTGACCAAATTAGCTAAAATTTTAACGCTATGATTTTTTGATATAAGAGAACAAGACTACCTGTTGAGAGATTAAAAATGTTAACCTTGAAAAATAAGGGCTACTTTAATATATATATATATATTGAGACGGATTCGGCAGCTGTAGCATTTTAATTACGTTTTATATGATTTCTGATAATGCTGTCCGAGGTAGAAATTATTATTTCGATTTTAATTCATTTTACATTTCGGGTTTTTCTCGGGCAGCAGAGATGACGGTGAATTGCGATCGGAGAAGATATTTCGACCGAGGAGCCTGGTTATTCCGGACGCAGCCGTTCTGTCGGCTGTGTTGCGGGGGTGAACTGGTTGCGCGGGGGAAATCGCGGTCGCGTTTACCGTCGAAACGTATAAGTACGGAGCGTGTAGCTACGAGAGTCGCGAGAGAATTGGTGAAATCCCGGAAAGACAGGGTAGCAGCCGATTTTAAATATGTATAAATATAAGAATGTTTAAGAATGTTCTAGAAAAATCGGCATGCGTGTTAATTGATAAGGTACGGGGTAATTTTCAGCGATTCGACTATATCGTTTGGAATAGCCCATCGTGTACCGAAAAATCTTCGTTCGTGTTTGCCACGGTAAATCGATAATTAGTTTAAGGTAGTTGTTAACTAGATCAATTCAGTTGTTAACGAGAGTCAGTTTTAATTCTGTGGCCAACGCGGTTTAGTTTTAAGTTGGTTGTTAACGAGAGCAACTCGGAAGATCACGCCGTCGCGTGTATCGATCTTAACCCTAGTCATAGTTAATGTCCGCTCCGTAATTTTGACAAGTATTTCGTTTTTTTGTAATTGTAATATTCAAAAATTTGTTTCGTTTGTGTTTTTTTTATTATTCAAATACACGCGTTTAATGGAAATAGGTTTCGTTATTGGACACGTGGTTACCCTGTGATATCTCCACCGGGAGAGATACCGCCATCGAACGGCGGACTTCGCGAGTCGGTTTTCTTTATATACATTTTTTTTTTTTTTTTTGATTAAAAGCCTAAAGCTCTGCTAGGCCGAGCTTCCGGTAATAGCAAGCCGGTATATTTTTGCTATTGGCGCCCACAAAATAGTTTTCGGACATATATATATTTTTTTTTTTGTATTTTTTTTATTATTTCGCTTGATCAACTGGCGACTGGAAACGTCGATTTATAACAACTGGCTCCCAAAACAGGAACAACGTCGATTTACATCAATATATATATATATATATATATATATTTATATATGGATGTCAAGTGAGCTTTGAATAGAACACAAGGCCAAGAAATTTTATAGAGTGTCGAAAAAGCAGTAGACAGTTACCAAATTTTAAGGTAATAGAGAAAGACAGTTTTTGACGCCCAGAAAAGAACAGGGCCATCACCATCCGACCACTTCTGCAGTCTGTCAATGATGTTTTGAAATAATAATGAACATAATTTTCTTGCTTTTTTTAATTTTTTCAGTTTATGACTCTGACTTGAAAATTTTTAAAAGGGGGTAGTCAACAGTAAATAACACTCTGACCAATAAATTTTTTATTTCCTTTTTTTATTTTTATTTTACTTTCACGAATTAAAAATGGAAAAAAACATATTAAAACAAAACTTAAAAATAGCTAGCCTTTAGAAATATAAAAAATTGCTTAAACGCGTCACAGAAACATTATTTTATTTCAAATGTTTCTTGGAATGGAGAGATATAGTTCAGTCGAAAATTATGAACTTAATAACAACATACCTAATTTTAATATTGGTGTCGTCGAGTTTCACTTATAAAATGCAACAGTGGTAAAAAAAAAATTTATTTACCTAATTTTCATTTCTATCGTTTAGTGCTAAAGATTAACAGATAATTAATTTGACCGTCAACTCATGAACGCAAAAAGTATATAATCCGAGATATAAAGGTCTGTAGCCGCTTGGGAGTTCAAAACGAAACGAACAAAATTCAAAAAAAAGCGGGACGTTGAAAATTAACTCAAAAAAAAGGAAAAATACGATGCAATAATTATTTATTTTTAACATAAGTACTATTAAAGCAGTTTTGTGTGGTTTATATAACCTGGGTGAGTTATTATAATGATGATCATCGATTTAAAAGATCGTTTTTAATCGCTTAACATATACCATAGTTCTTTTAATCTAGCGAATTCAATTATTTAGTCTGTTTCAACAAACGACGATTAATTTATAGACGGCAGCTGATATCTGTTTTACGTATGCAGGGACTTATCTTATAATTGGAGTAGAGTCATCTTTTCAAGTTCGAAAGTGTAGAGTAGTCGCAGATGATTAGCATTCATCCTTTTTTTTTATATACCATTTGAGACGTTGAGTTTTCGAAAAATTAAATATTTATATATTTTGAGCTGGTCTTATTTTAAAATCACGTGTTTTATTCAATTTTGTTATTCGAGCGAGGATAATGCATTTTGTTCATTTTTACTGGAGTAATAAATCAAAAAGTGTGTAATTATGTGACGTTTTCTATACATTTAATAGGAAAGAAAAAAAACGACCATCAATTGACTTTACTGATAATTTCACCTGGAAAAATATTACGGCTCTTTCAATCGTGGCGCATAAAAGTGCCAACGGTTCTTCTTTAGATTAAACAGTCTTGTTAAGTAAAAATTTTTCCGATCGAATGAGAAAAAAAACGGGAATCTATAAAAACATTCGGCTAAAAACGTAATAGGAAAGTAATGGGCAGTTAGTTTTTATCAATCTGCAAACCATGCTACGATACAGGATTTCGTGCAAACTTAATAAGCCTCGATAGTGCAAGAAGTTGTAGTAGTACACGTTCATCCATGCGCAATGGTTACCATTAGCAACACCACGGTTTGCAAAGAATTAGTAATGTGAAAAATATTAACAAAGAAATAATGATCACAGGTGACTATGACACTTAAATGCAAAGAGATTGAGCGGTAAAAACGGTAATGCGTAGTATAGTTAACACTGATGTCTCAAATTTAAACAGACGAAAAGCTATTCCAAATAGTTTGCTAACAAGTATAGAAACGTATGTTTTGAGACATCGACCAATCGGAAGCAAGTGAATTCGGGTTAATGCTGCACATCAAATCTACCTTGCTGTCACAGGCTGCAATAAGAGGCCACTGTTACCTGACTAAATACACCATTAAGTTAGATTTAGCTGTTTAAATTAATCTATCTCCTAAAGTGATTTGAAAATAATAGTTGATAAACGAATAACAACCTGTTTTGTATTCTGAGATTTTGTTTGATGAAAAAGCCCCATAATGTTTTTTCATGTAATAAGAATCTTCTCAATGATTCTCATGGATCTAGTGTAAAACTAGAATAATCAGAAGGATTTTTTTTTTCTTTTTGCTACAATACAGAATAATACTATTCGCCTCAGATTAGAATAGAATAAATTTTTAAAAAATACTCCTTTTGCAGGATCCGATCGAGGTAAAATTCGCCAATATAAGAAAATGTAAAATTATATCTGGAATATTTAATTTACTAATTCTAAGTCTATTGAAATTAATATAACAGTTATCTGAATTTCTTTTTATGGTAATATGTTTTCTAAATAATTTGAATATGTCTGAACAATTTTAATAACCTTTTTCTTTTCTTTTTTGCATACACCCAAAAATATCTGCATTAATTATCTATTTTTTGTAACGTATTTATACTTTGTAATAGAGTACGGGAAATAAACAAGGATAGAATTCTTCTGGCACAATAATGCGCATCAACGAAATTAAAACAAATACCGATTAATTTATTTTTCACAATAAAGTCGACGGGCAGTCATTGGGAATATAAAGTAAAGTAAGCCCCATGCCGCGTTATAGCATGGCATCGGGGGGATTGTGAAGTGTTAAGATTCGTATTGTACTAATAAGCTCAACAGCACGAATGAGTGGAGGGGGGGGGGGGCAGTTCCTTTCTACTTTGGATCCGCCTTTACTTTCCCAGATTTCTCTGGTACCCAATTATTTCAGGCTGGGTAAACCCAGGTGGGCGATTTGGATCCGGAACGAGACAAGTCTCGATAACCTACGACACCTCCGATTTAATAGCCAAGCACCTTAACTACTAGGCTACCGTGCTACTATCATTAGGAATGTAGGAAAGTTAATTCATTCATTGTCGTAACTTATTCGATATAGGAAAAGATATTACCAATTTATTTTTTATATTTGTAACTGTTATTATATACTATAATTACTGTCATCGAACTTCTTTACTCCATTTATTGGTAATTTTTTCCATTTCTTTATTTGGCCATAGTTTGTTTTCGGCTAAACGTTTTTAGCCGGTAAAAATCTGTATATAAGGGAATTTCAACTGATTATGGTTCCACAATAACAAAACTACCGCTTTCTGTTCACCATGTCTTTTAGCCTTTTAAAACTAGAACGGTTTTTTCAATATACTTTTACAAACTGAATTTATGCTAAAAACTTTTAATGACATAGTTTAAAGGTGGTACACTTGTCGACTAATGACTCTTATTATCTTATTATCTTTATCCTTTACACAAGTCGTAAGACACGCATATAAACGAAAATGAATGAGCAAAAAATTAAAACGAAATTAATCTTACACTACTGCAGAACTAAAACACATGTTTGATATCTACATAGTTCCTATATTCCTTATTATTAACAACGTAATTCTTAGGCTACCACCCATTAGGAAAAATGTTGCAAAAAAATGTCCAAATTTTATGTAACGTTTGTTATATTTTGTAGGATTTTTGTTATTGTTATTTAAAAAATGTCACAATTTTATGTAATTAAATATGTAACGAAAAATGTAACGAAAAAAATGTCTTAATTTTATATAACGGAAGTTAAATGTTAGAATAGGATTTTTGTGGTTACGTTATTTTTTGTGTGCGTTGATGCCAGTAAGAATTACGTTGTAAATTTTGATCATTTTATAAAAAGTATAGAAGAGAAAGAGACAGAAATGAAAGCAAGAGGGATCAGTCAAGGATAGTCGCGATAGCCTAGTTGCTAGAGCGCTTGACTTCCGATATGGCGGTCACGGGTTCGATCCCGAGCGACGACGAACTTATTACAAGAATTAAATAAATAAATAAAATAATCGCTAATAATCAATCACGTGGTGGAAGGCAATGGCAAACCACCATGTACAACATCATATGCGCGCTAGGTCAGTACACAGCAGACCCACACCGGACTGCACTTGTAGCGCGATAAACCGCTTACTATCAGTTCCGAATGTAGTCTTGCGTGTGTACACAATCTGCGTTGCATATAACAATTGCCTAGTACACTAATACTTATGTCTGTACAGCTGAGATGTACGAATAGATAGTCGCCGAGGCTCAGGAATTAAGTATGGCACTATAAAGAAAAATATATATGTATATACTGTATGGTAGAAGAAGTAAAACATAATTATATATACATACGTATATATATATATATATATATATATATATAGACAGATTCTGTACTACAATAATAGCACGGGATCTTCTAGAAGGATTTTTGCCTTTCCTCAACTCGAAAAAATTAAAAAATTCTAAAAATATTCAATTTCAAAATACAACAAACTAATGTTACTAAATACTGAATATGGTTGAAATCGTAATCAGAACCCCCAAATGGTGAAATTGCAATGGGACGTGACCCACTGTGCATAATTTTATTATTGTACAAAATTTTCTGCATTATGTATCTTGCGTTAACTTCGTATTTCTTTTACGAGGATTTTTTTTTTTTTTTTTAGGCACGATGTAAATAAAAAATATTTCTTCACTATTATGATTTTTGTGACGTTTTTAATATAATTGTTGACCGGCTGACGATATTAATCAAATTTCACTTTTAAAAAATATTTTGAAATAGACACATCAAAAATCTAGGCAAAATATACAACAATTGAAACAATTAATTACGGATATCAGGCAATAACGATTAAGAAAACCGTGAGAGCGAGTCTCATTAGAAATTTACCATTTGAGGATTTCGATGGGAATTTAGAGTATATTTTATAGGATAATACTTTTAAGCTGATCAAAGCAATTTGATCGTAAATTTCATCAGACGCGTAGTCAAGAGGAGAGAAGTAATTTCCCCCTTTTTCTTTTTTAGTTTTTAAATTAATACTTCACAATTAAAAATTAATAAAATTTGAACAGTCCGTTATGACGACACCTCTACACGTCCGAATCGATAAAACAACTTAACTTCTAGCCCCTTTTAAGATGATTAGATAGGTTAAGTTTAAATGTCCAGTCTAGAACCAGTGTCGGAAACAACATGGAATACCATCGAATTTAAAGGATTTGCTGTGCGACGAAGAAACCGTGCTTAACCAACTATTTCAGTTTCTGAATTCTTCTAATTTATTAAAGTTATTATAATTTTGCTAATCCTTGTTAATTTCTGTTTATTTTCCTTTTTTCCTTTCTTTCAACTTTTAATTTTGTAATTTCTTGCCGTGTCTCTAGCCTAAGTTGCTGTGTACGACACGTAAAATAAATAAATAAGATAGTTTAAGTTCGTTAGTTTTAAATTTTGAAACTCATTCCTATTCGAGCCGTGTTTCAGATTTTTTTTTTTTTGCCACACCAGTCGAACGAAGATGACTCTACTACTGGCACTGCTGACCCTATACTAAAAAGAAAAACAGAAATTTAAGAATATTATCTCTTCTCCCAGCGGATCAGAGACAACAGCGAAACATACAATAACTATTAACCAATGCTGTCTTATATAAATAAACGCATAAGAAAAATTTATATACATTAATACGTAACGCTAATCGAGATTTAAGAGTAGTAACACACCAGTGTTATAGAAATCTAACGAGCAACCCCCTAATGATTTTTTAGTTGATTCCAGGGTTACAAAAATTCCATTAAGACATATTAAAAGGGGCCGCCAGCAAGGTGGTAAAAAAAAAAAAGGAAGTAGAAGTAGCAAAAATGATAGAAAATGTAAGAGAAAAATAGAATAGAACAGAAAATTGGCTGAAGCTGAAAATAAATGACAGCAAATAAACCCCCCAAAAAAAAGGATAAGTGAGTTAAAAGGATCATCGGTTACGAAGAAGTGTAGGTCAAGGCTAGCGAGTTAAGAGGAAATTGAAAAATAAAAACAGGAGGAGGATCGAAAATAATCTTTGCTATCAGACAAACAGGACACGATGCTAGGAAAATCAAAATTATTCACACACCAGAACGTCTGCAGCGGAAACTTATGATAAAATAAAAGAAATAGTCTAATGCCATTTAAGATCAAATTTCGTTTTTTAAAGCCAAGTGTTAAGAGTTCAGACAACAGTAAACCTTTGGACTGTGCAAGTTAAAAAAAAAAAACAAAAAAACAGTGCAGTAAAAAATAATCCAAATGCATCTCAATTTAAAAAGTGGAGCTTGTGTGACATCTTTGGGTATATCCGAAAAACTACTGCGCAGTAACAGAATATTCAGTTAATAAAATGAAAAATAAAAGTAATAGGTGTTTAAACAGTTATGCTACTGACCGTTGGATATTTTGTAATATAAAATGTGGGAAAAAGAAAACGAGCAGTAAAAAGAAAAGACGAACAAAAGAAAAGATAGGCAGAGAAAGATGAAAATAAAACTTACCCTCGGACTGTTTGTTTTATATTTGCAGTTACAGGAAACTTAATTAATGAAGGAAAGTAAATTGCAAAGATAAAGGATAACATGTAAAAATAACAACTAAAATTAAAATGCATTATTTGGAATGAAAGAAAGGTTATTATTAATTTTTGTCCAAAAAAGGAACAAATCAAAATCTCGAAAAATTAAAAAAAGTCGGACGGACATTTTGTTATCAGATGCGATTAAAAGATTACCGTGTAATCTGCTTTCAACCAAAGTTTCGTAAATGGATATTTTACTCTTTGCAGGTGTAAATTAACTACAAAAATGATTCCTACGTTAGACTTTAATAATCATAATTAATAATTCGAATTTGTCAAATATCGCAAATTACTCTTTACTTAGAATCCAGATGAGTAGTACAAATGAGATTACATTAGGAAATATTAAGAAAGATTGTAAAAGTTTTTCCTCTTGTAAATTTAGTTACCCAATAATAACAACTACTACAATTTACATAACAATTTTTCTTCTTATTTTATATGATAACATGACCCCAAAATTATATGTATTATACGTGACCTGTTTCTCAGAAACGGTTGAACGATAACAATGAAATTCACCACAGGTAGAGGTTTCGGAGATTTAGATATAAATCGATTGAAGGTCTTATCATCGAGAGAAATTTAAATGAAAGCGACCAGAAATATATCCGACCGGCAGCTTTAATCATGCAATAACAATGAGCGGTCGATTTTTGTTTTTCATTCATTTATATTCCGCAACTGTTGCTCAGGGAAATACTTTTTTTCAAAATAATACGCGCACACTGTAGCAAGATTAAAACCATTATGCACAAAGTTTATTATTTATTGTATCCGCGTAATGCTCTTCAATCTTGATGAAGAGTAAGTCTAGTCGCATCGGACAGCTTTAGATTCTTGATCGTCCACAGGCACGCATACTTTTAATTCCCTCATCGGGACATCGGGACGTTACAAGACTTTTGTCCGTTAGCTCTTTTTATACATAATTTGACATGTGCAAAAAGGTTTTTTTTTTTTTTTTTTTTTTTTTATGGCCCGGCTTTATCAAGCCATTTAGCCGCCAATCATTTAATATAAGAATACTGCCAACTAATGAAGGATACATAATATTTAATCGGGAAAAGGAGGTTATAAACAGACAACCATGGCTGTAAATGTTCAACATTACCCACACGGGGGCTGAGCAAAATCTTTAGGAAGGAGAAATTGGCTAGACTGAGTCCAAGGTACATTACCTGAACTTGCCTAACCAGAAAATTAATAAAATATGAATTATAATCATCATACACAATAATTATAACAAACAATCATGGCCACAAATGCTTCAGCATAGTCCACGACGTCTGCACAAAATCATACAAAGGAAAAACTGCCCAAGTCGAGTTCGAGAAGCGTTGGGTTTCCTGAACATGACAGGGCATCAAGAATTAGGATAATGGATCACGTATCATCAAGAGTTTCATAGAATAATTAGATAATAAAATAAATAAGTGTATGCTGTTAAATTTGGATGTCGTTTAATAAAATAAATTTAAACAAAATATACCGGACCACCTGGTTGTTCTGGCACAGAAGACTATAAATGGTATACGGAGGAAAGAACCCAAGAGACATTAATTGTTCACAAAATGATCTACGGTACTGTTCATATTTATTACATTTAAACAGCGAGTGATTAATGCCCTCCAAGAAATTTGATGCGTGATGATCACTGCATAGTACACTGTCACCTCGGTCAGAAAAAATCAGAACTATCCGCGAATGACCCATACGCAGTCGGCAAATAGTAACCGCATATTTACGAATGAGTCGATCGGGGATAGATTCCGGAATGGAATAATACCAAGGGCTAGAGGAGAGCTCTGACTGAACCATGTGGGTAGTATTTGCCTTGGTTCTGACTATTAATAAACTCAATCCATTCCGCCCTACTATCAACTTTAACCTTAGAATAAAGGTCTGATGAAGGAATAAATGGTGATAACTCACCCTCCAATGCAGCAACCTTCGCCGCGGCATCGACAGCCTCATTCATTCAAACACCACAATGACCAGGCACCCAGCAGAAACTTACTTGTACACCCTTCTTGGTGAGTAGATTTTCACATTTATATTTGATTTCGTAAATGAAAGGGGATGACATTTATAATTAAAGTCACTGTTACCCACAACGTCTTAAGCGCGAACTTTAACTGTCGGTACATACTAAATACTTTTGACCTGTAATATATGTATTGAGTATAGTTCCTAATGCTTCATCGATAGCCAGCAGCTCGGCCGTGAAAACCGACGACATAGGCGGAAGCTGTGCAGAAAGTGCAAAAAATTATTATGTGTATATTTGAAATTTCAAACGATACTGTACGCAAACAGCTCTCTACAGTCTTGATTCTCACCCACAAAGAAGAAGAACGCGATTTTACTTTTTTACGAGTGAAAGAATATAAGGAGAGAATAGAGATGATTACGGTATGGTTTTATAGTATGACATATTTGTAAACGAACGTATAAAAAATATACAAAGAGCGTCAATGGAAATGAACGGAACAAAAAATAATTTCAAATATGTATATATATTTTTTTTTCTTCTTTTTATTGGGCTCGTCGACCAGAGGGACCTTTACCCAGAAACAATTGGAACGGGAAATGAATCAGTTATATTTTGACGCTGTCAAGCATTACTAGTAGAAAGAAATAAACTATATTTTGATAGTTGTAATAAATTACTATATTTTATAATTAACAAACAGGAGGATGTTGAAAGATTCTTTATTAAAGTAATTTAGAACAGCAAAGAAAAACATATTTGAAAATAAAATGTTTTTTTAGAAGAAAAAAAAAAAAGATACCGATACTTGAAGATATATTACAAAAATTTAATAAAAAGGCACTAGAAAGTAAAAAATAATTAAAATTATTCGATAAGAAAATATATTTCAGAGTGATATACCATAAGTGGTGATATTATCGTAATTCTTATACAAAACATTTATACCGTAATTAGAGTAAGTACCAAATTCATATTGGAATATTTAGGAACAATTTAATGAATATTTAATGCAGTTTTTAATTATTATTGTAATATGAATTTGATGCCGACTCTAAGGTATGGATGTCGTATAAGAACTACAATCTCTAGATTCCCCATTGGGGCAATATGTATGCTTCTTCCTTTTTCGCGGTTTTATTTCGATTTTCTATTATTATTTCTCTTTAACAAAATTTAGTAGAAAAAAAGTGACCCCTTTAAAAAAAAGGAAGTTATGCTGCCGCACCCTGTATAACCCCCCTTAAGGCATATCACTCTGAAATATATTTACTTATCGGGAATAATAAGTATTAATGCTACGTAAGAATTATGATAATATCCACTCTAAATTATATCACTCTGAAATATATTTTTTTACTTTTTAATGCACTTTTATTAAATATTTATAATAAATTTAGAAAAACGGTATTTTTTTCTTTAAAAAAACATTTTATTTTTAAATTTTTCATAGCTACATTCCCACGGTAAAAAAAAAAAACAAAAAAACATTGAAATGTATAATCGCTTTCCTCATTCAAAGCTACGAGTACATTTTTCTATGGTAATTTGGCAAATTGGTAGTATTTTAAGTCAAACGCCTCCTCTGTTAAACTAATAAGAAATTATCTAAAGGGACCACCGCATTTTTTCACCTTTTTTTGATGATTTATGTTCACAGAGATTTTCATTAGTACTCGCATGATACCAACACGGAATGGTATACTTTTTAGTGGACAAAGAATCAGTAAAATCAGTCCACGTAAATATAAGTTATACGCGAACAAACATAAAATAAAAAACGAAAACATACACAACGAATATATAATAACTACCTGCTTCTTCTTTTTGGGAGTCGGTAAAAACCAAAAAAAAAACCCGAAATAACTACTTGAATATGAAAAAAGCTGTATTTCTTGATAAAAAGTAATGCAGCGACGTCTAATGCAGTAGCAGGGCACTTCAATCATAACCAGTAACGTCGTAACGAAAAATCATACACGCGTAACGCTACAGTGAGCGTTGTAGGTACCGTAGGGCTATAGCAAATAAAATTTATTGTCGGTAATATTCGAAGTAAAAGGTGCATAATGGAAACGATTCAAAAAGAAAAGAAAAAAAACTGCATAAAGAATCTCGTAAAACATCGGGAGATTCCATGATCGCTACATAAGTTATTTTAAATCACCAAAAATCAACAGTAAGGGAACTCCGAAGCAGTTAACGAAACTTTCAACGACTTTCCGTGTGGATCAAATTACAGCTGGTCAGAAACAGCATGAGCATTACTTGTGTAAACTGCGCCATCACTTTGAGTATTTTCTATTATTGTTACGTAGTACGTTACTTGTAACATTTCTGTTTCGTTACATATTATTCCTAACGTATATAATGCGGGTAATATTGTTTATTTTGTTGATGTTGTGCAGCTCTGAATCGGTACTACCGAAATGCAAACATGATAGTCAGATCGGTAAGAAAATCTCAACATAAATTACCTGTAATACTATTATGTCGTACGGCTACTATAATTTAAACGGTACCGGATGTTTGTTTCAATATGAAAGTCTGCTTAAACTAAATCAGCGGTTCTTAACCTGGGGTGTGTGATGCCCTCACAAAAGTTCAAATAAATAACGGAAAAAACAACAAGTTTTATTATTATTATTATTATTATTATTATTACTATTATTACTATTATTATTATTATTATTATTATTACATATTTTAAATTTATACGAAGTTATACCAATGAATGTGTATACTCATTTTTCTTACTACCAAATTTTACGGTTGTTTGATTTATAATTTGAAAGACAAAACTTTTAGTATGTACCTTTGATAATTTATCTTCGGGAACTTTAATTTTACATTACTAAATGCTTAAAGAGTGGCAAAAAAAAAAAAAAAAAATTAAGAAGAGTCCGCATTGGATGAAAAGATTAAGAACCGCTGACCTAAATGATCGTTTACTGCGTGCATTCTATAAAACGGACCATAAAAAAGGACACGTACTACGTGAAAACGGAACAACTAGACTCTGGTCAAATGTTCCTTCTTTTTCGAATAAATTTCTACTTATCCGTCCAACCCAGTCACCGCTCCTCCAGTTTAGTGACTTTCCTTCACTATACTGTTCGGCGTCATCGTTCCTATTATTTGTTTACGTCTTAATTACTTTCTTCACGTTTTCACATTTTAACATCATTAACACCCCCCCCCCCCCGACTGATATCTTTATCCTAATTACGAAGCTATCCGTGATCTTAACGATGTTTTCTTTGAACGTTCATCCCTCTCAATTGAGCACAATATTTAATAATCCAGTTTATTATCTTTTAGACTTGCTAATCCGTACTATGTTTATTACATCTTATCTCTTCTATCTGTTGTCAGTTTCTGCCCGGATCAGTGTGTCTAACTAACTCTTCTCTTGCTAATCGTTTGTAGGTAGAGGTAACGTGCTTCTCTCCAGAAGGACAAAGAACTTGAAAAAAAAAGAAACGTGTGAAAGCGAAATTTATCGAAATTGAACGGAAATGTAGAAAAATATTAAAATATAAAAACGCGTTAACGAATTAAATATAAGACGGAATTCGAATTTATATCTTTGTCAGCAATCGATTTAAGGACTGCCAATTTTGCTACACGAAGCAGTAAAAAGTTTTTCATATTTTCGATTTCGTTCCCATTTTTATTAGCGATTTATCGAAATTTATAGACAATCGTAATAACAGCTTGTCATCGCGTATGGAATAATTAAGAAGAAACATTCATTTGGAAAGTGTAGCCTTCACGGCGTGGTAAATTTAACATCCTGAAAAATTTCAGAAAATAATTTACTATACACCTTCAGTGCGTGTCAGTTTTGAATAAATGCCGATACTTTAAAATGCAACTACTCTGCCACAGCAATCTGGAGAAAGGCATATGTTGTTTAAAAAACAGGTGTTAAGAATAACAATTTTTTTCAAAGTAAAAAATGGAAAAATAAAAAAAAATCAATAAGCGATTTGCAACTTTTTTGATGTGAAGCATCTATTGGCGCGCCTTGGTAGTAGAACCGATTCGTATGCCGTGACGGAAACAGCGTGACGTCATGCCCCCTCTCCGCCGCCGCTCGCTACTCGCTTATGTGTGCATGGCGGGTATACTATATACTTCGTTGCTTTTACATGTGAGTGTGTACTGCGTGTGCCCCTATTCGTCTACAATACACTTGATACAGTATATTGACGCGCCACCGCTTGTATACGTATAAGTGCAATGCTTGTATAAGTGCAGAAGTGCAGTGCTTATATAAGTGCAATGCTTATATAAGTGCAATGCTTATATAAGTGCAATGCTTATATAAGTGCAGGCTGCAGTAAAATGTCGAATACGCGGACACACAATCCATCGATTCAAAACCAAAGGTTAGTAAATCATCTGTTAATATATTATTTATTCATATTAATATATTACTCATTCTATTTCATTTGATCATTTTAGGTTAGAAATGTGTATACTGTTGCCAACAAGCGCTTTATTTTCTACACATGCGTACAACAAACGCGGGATATATAACGTGTTTCAACTCCTTTTTCTGTGTGTGTGTGTATAGACATATGAATAAACACATTCAGTATACACGCACCCTTACGATATATATACGCGTCGCATCTCTCTCTCTTCCTTTCTTGTACGCACACAGCTTACACCTAACCGAGAGGTGCACAGAGTCCAGCTACCTGGCTATCTTACTCTCGCGAACGTCGCATCTCTTTCTTACATGCACATTAACATAAGCAACCCTCATGCGATCTCTTTCTTTCTGCACGCGCTGCATCTCTCTTTTTCGCCCTCTTTCTCACTGTACTTTCTTTTAATTTAATTATAAACAATTTAAACTAATAAAATTCTATGTAGGTGAATACATCCTGTTTGTTAAAATGGTATAATAAAATAAACTTTAATAACAAACAATATAGAACAATAAATTAGATAAATATCTATTTAGAAACGTTTTCGGGCATAACCCATCATCAGCTAACACTAACTTAAAGGAAACTTAAAACATACTGAAGTGAATATAGGGAATACATGTGTATATATAGTAGATGTAAAGAGGAATAAACATGGCAGGTATAAAAATCTAAGGTTGAAAATGCTAATAATTAATATAAAATATTTTTGTCTTCTTGTTTTATTTTATATTTTATATTAATTATTAGCATTTTCAACCTTAGATTTTTATACCTGCCATGTTTATTCCTCTTTACATCTACTATATATACACATGTATTCCCTATATTCACTTCAGTATGTTTTAAGTTTCCTTTAAGTTAGTGTTAGCTGATGATGGGTTATGCCCGAAAACGTTTCTAAATAGGTATTTATCTAATTTATTGTTCTATATTGTTTGTTATTAAAGTTTATTTTATTATAATAAAATTCTACTTTATTTTCGCAGTACACAAACAACGCAAGAAATAGTATAGGTGATATTAAAATTGAAACTCACAATGACCAAAATCTAATTTGAGACATATCGTACATATATATTTTATTAACGAAACTCGTCTGTTTTTATTCATTCTACTTCGTATTTATTTATTACACATATTTATTAATTATACATTCTTTGATTAACCCCATCCATTATGATGTTTCACATCTGCCGGACGCCCCGTGACGGCCTTCCTTTTTTTTTGATTACTTTTTTTACTTTTCGCTTGTCCAAATTTAACCGCCAACCAAATTATTAAATGAGGCTCATTCATATTCACTCCCTCATTCAGACTTTTTTCTCATTTCATTCCATTCACGTCCATTTCCTTGGGGATAATAGCAAATTCTTTGGCTCAGATTGCTGCGTCTTCCCATTTCTATTTTACTAAAATTTTCGTTTCCAATTTTCTTCCACCATGTAAAAAGTTTCATATTACATTCTGTTCAGATATTTACGTTTCTTCCTTTTTCAACCGACTTTCCTCCTCTACCCGGCCTCGATTTTCGTTCGCTTCGCCACTCCGCTATCGTCTCTGCTATTCATTTACGTTTTAATCATACTTCCTTCATTACGTTCTCGCTTTTTTTCTTGTACTTTCCCCTAATTACTCTCTCCATCGTAACAACGAAGCTGCCTGCAATCCTAACCACATCTTCTTGGAATGTCCTCCCTCTTATTTTGATCTGTTGGCACCTTAAGTTCCCCAATCCTTATTGTGCCTCTTACATTTTACCATTCCTGTCGATCCCCATTGTTTCGATCCTTAGCTTTTTTTATTTTATCAATATCTGACCGAGTCTATATCTAATTGATTCTTCTCCTTCATATTGCTTCTGGGCGACAATCCACTATAGACGTGTTCAAGGGGGAAGTGGGTAGATTATCAATTGCGAAACAAAATATGGTGAAAAGTAATGAACGGAGTGAATAATGAAAAATCTGCTTGAAATGAATTGCCTGCAAAAAAAAATAAAAAATGTACCTATGTTATACGTTTATATCTGCCGTAATTAAATAGAAGACTGTTCTTTTTGTTTATTTGGAAGGGGGGAGGCCACGTCAATAAAAAAACACTATTCAAAATCAATATGAGCCGGAGAAAGTCAGTTAATGATTCTGTCAAAAATTGATAGTAATAGATATACTATAAAATGTATGAAACAATAATAAGTAGTCGGAAGTCCAAGTGAAAACAAGTAGGAATACGGAATATAACGTTCGGTATACAGGGATGGCACTCGAAAAATAATTGAAATCGCAGAAGGCTTCGTCACTTAGATGAAGAGAACAATCTGGGGAAGGTGTTACGCAAAGACGAAGACAACAAAGAATGACTAAACCGCAAGCAAATAATGGAGGCGACAGTAAAGCGGCAGAGTATCGAAAGTCGGAATCAGAGATAAGATGGAAAGAAAACGTGTTGGAAAATGGTAGATCGTAGATATCTAACTAATATTCTGGAATAGAATTTTTTACATGAAGAGAGTAGATTACAGGCAGGAATGTTAGTAAAAAAGACAGGACGATGCAGCAGAGGAAGCCAGAGAATCCGCCATTTCGTTATCCTTGATGCTCACGTAGGGATCAAAAACAAATCAATAAGTATAGAATGGAGCAAGAGAAGATTAAGGATAAGAAAGCATACACGAAGAATGAAAAAGTCACAAGAGTGAGTACGAAAGGAAGAATAGATAGCCTAGAGAGAACTCATGGAATCAAAAACAATCAAACAATTGGAAGAGGAACAATGAGAGGAGATATAAAAAACAGAGCGTAGGATAGTCATAACTTCGACAGTAAAAAGATTGCAAAAAGAAGAAAGACTAAAAAATTCAGAGAAATTATTATCAAAATGGGCAAAATGGACCCTTGAGTGGAAAATAAGAAATTAATTGTGCTTAGGAATTCCTGAATATCATCGAGGAAGGGAATTGGAAAATAGAGATGGATAAAGTGATTACTTTGCCCAGAAAGAATTAAGCATAAGGAAAGATAGGACTAGAGGAACACAGCGGAAGACGCTTAGATAAGAAGCGATAACTTAAATGTGATCTGTGAACAAGCAAGGGAGACGACTGCCGGGATTTGAAAAGATTTAAGAAAACATTATCGCAGAGACCGATGATGTTGAAGGAAAAATAAGACATTGCGTAGGACCAAAATTAATTAATGAGACGGAGGGATTTCTCAAAGAGTAAAACATCAGTTTCCGGAAATAAAAAAAGGAGGGAATTGTATAGAAATAATAAAGTGGAAGAGATTTACGAGGGAACCAATAGTCCAAATAATATCTGCTATTAGATAGGGGTGGCGCTTTTTTTTTTTTTTTTTTAAGACAATAACAAAATAACAAAGATCCTAGTCCCAGATATAGAGGGGAAAGCATCGAAAATTAAATAGCAATTCGATCAGAGATAGATAATAAAAAAAAATCACGTATAGGAACGATGGGCAAAGAAAGGAGTGGCAAAATCAATGAAACACAGTAAGGAGCAGAGACGTCAAGTGCTAGAAATTGAATGTGAAAAATATATCGCTCATTTGAGGGAGGAACGGACACTTAGAAATAATATGATTGAAATCACAGAAAGTCTCATGGGGTTCGGGTAAAAAAGGCAGAACGGAGAAGATGTTTAAGATAAATAGAAACGAGAAGAAGGGAACAGTGAAAATGGTTAAGACGTAAGTAAATAATGGAAACGATGGCAGAATGCTGAAATAAGGGGACAACAAAGAACCACAGGTTGGAGGAAGCGTAGGTTGAAGAGTTAGGGTAGTGAGATAGATTACTGGAAAAGAACGCAGCATAAATGTCAGAGCAGTACTTTGAATGAAGTTTTTTGAAAAGAGGTAGTAGGAGATTCGAACCTGGAATTTCGGAGAAGGTGGACGAAGAAGCAGCAACTCGAGCCAGAGAATCTACCAAAATTCATTACCTTCTATGCTTGCATGACCAGGAACCCATAACAAATCAACACGGATTGTTTAAGAGAAGAAAAAGGTTATGAATGAGAGAGCGCATTCGAGGAATGATAAAATCACAAGAGTAAGTAGAAAAAATAGAACATACGGCCCCCCGAAGGGCACCCATGGAATCAGAGATAATCAAATAGTTTGTGAAAGAGCGATGAGAGAAAACATAAATAACAAAACGTAGGATCGCCATGAGTTTGGTTGTAAATATAGAGCAGCAAAAGGAAGGAAGTTTGAAGCAGTGAAGTATTCAGCAAGAACTACTGAAAACGGAGAGGATTTAAAAGCACCAAGGTATAGCTGAAGTCAATTAATTTTGTATTGCATTTAATTTAGAAAGGGACTTGGAAGTACACGGCCATAAATAAAACAGCAATAGTCAAATTCGGAACTGATGATAGTAGAATTTTCAGTAAGTTTTGGTCACGAGGGGAACATATGAAAATAACGAAGACATATTATTTAAGGGCGGATTAAAGTAGAAAAAGTGAAATTATAATGTCGGAAGGTAAATACAAGAAGACTTGTATAAAATAGAGGTTAACTGAAAAAAAGGCAATGTTACGGTGCAATGAGGGAAGAATTAAATGACCGTTGCAATATCATGAGAGAAGAAAAAATTAATGTATCATTCGTAAAGAATAAAGAAAAGGATTTGGGAGAAAGCAACACTAATAAAGAATAAAGAAAAGGATTCTGGAGAAAGCAACATTAAGGCCAGGCGCGCACGAGCGGTTTATTAACCGCGCGGTTATCTAGGTGCGGCGGTTATTTAGCCGCTTTGTAAAATAGTATGACTAAATTTTACAGCATGTCTTTAGTTTAATTTCAAGCAGTGATCTGTGAAGTTCGATAAGAAAGTAGCGGCGATTGTATTATTAATCCGTATTCAGAAAAATAAAATAAAAAATGTAAGCTCAACCACTGGTGCGTCAAAGGTTATTAAAAGGATAGTTTCATAAATCATTTAACAACTTATACGTGTTCAGCCGAAGAAGTTCGTTAACTACTTTAAAATGAAGAAGGAAACATTTGAAGAATTCCCAAGTCTGATTAGACCTCATATCACGAGGATAAGATACAAATATGAGAGGGATACTGTGACATCAGAAGAAAGATTAGCTATAACAACTTCTTGGTGAGAAGAATAACCACATTTTAAAATTCAATTATATTTTAATTAAATTACATTAAACGAACTAAACGAAAAAATTAAACAGTTACAACTAATTCAATTCTAATATATCGACATGTGCCGTTAGGGTGGTATAATGCTGGCAGTTCCTTGAAGCATGCTATGATAGCATCGTCTGGGTCGCTGAGGGCAAATGATTATTTGAATTGGTTGGAAAATTCTAGTATGGCTGCACTGACGTTGGCATTTGCTGTGGAAAATACGAAAGAACACTGGAACCGACTGACTGAAAGCTAGTAGGATAAACTGGTTGAGGACTGATTTTTTGTTGTAAAATTCGCAAAAAACCAATTCTCGTTGCAAATTTCTGTTGTAAAGCTTTTTTTTTTTAAATATTATATATATATATATATATATATATATATATATATATATATATATATATATATATATACAAATATATAGCGGCTACAGTGATAATAAGAAAGACTCATCTTCATCAGTTTCTTCTGTTCATCACTTCTTAGTATCAGGGTGGGATCCAGAAGGACATGGGGAGGGGGATTATACAATTATGTAAAATCTTCTACGGTAGGCAGTAGATTCGAGAAATACCCCTTATTTTATAAATAAAATCAAATAGCGACCTTTATAGAAATTTAAAAATGTTTTAAAAATACAAAATTATTACAATTTTTAATTTAACTTTTGTCTTATATTTAGGGGTGAAAAATAAAACGAAATTATAAAATTCTAGCTAAAATATGGTAGTTTAGAAATAGTAAAAAAGATAGTATTTTTATTAGACTTTACTTCTTTTTTATTTTTCTCAGTAATCCGATCCAAATTCTCTTTGTTCATGAGCAAGTTTAAATATATATATGTATTGCTCATTGAACTATTTTTAATTAAAATTAAAAATTAAAAATAAATGAAAATGGCGAAAGATCGATGATAATTACATTTAAAATAGAATAAAAAAGAAACATTAATAGTTTTACTAGTAAAAATAGTATTAAATATTAATTATTAAAATCCGTAGGTAAAATTCATACAAATCGTTTATAGCATAAATTAAGTTTCTCTGTTGTAACAATTTGTTTAATAGAGGCCTGGTTTTTTGGGAGGGAGCCCCCCTCCCCTGGATCCGCCACTTCTCTGTATATATGTTACCTTTTTTTTCATTAGTCGATCTTTGAGTCTTTCCAATCGGCAACATCAGATTCGCATACTTTAGTCCATAATTTTGCTTTTGCATTTTTATCACTGTATGCTGTTACTGATTTATCAAAAAGTACCGATCTTTTCTCAACTTCGATAATTAATTTTTCACTATCAAAACATTCAAGTTAAAAGGTATATTTAGAAATTGTTTTAAAATTTCGTGTAAAACTTTTTTCGTGACGATAAATTTAGCGGAAATGGAACAGAAAAAATGGATACAAAATAGCACGATAACTGGCAGAAAGAACAGGTTGCATAAGAATCTATATGATCAGAAGCGGTTGTTTAACCGCTTGTGCCCGTTCTTCGCTAAGAACACGCGTGTTTTATTCCGAATCGGCGGCAACCATGCCACCTGTAAAATAGAGAACATGTTACGGTTTTAAAACCGTCTGTGCGCTCTCATTCATTCAAAGCAATGTGTTTTATAAAAGTGGTTAAAAAACCGCTCATGCGTGCCTGGTCTAATGGTGAAGATATCGAAAAAATAGTGGGACCGAGGATGAAAGACCGTTGAAGTGTAGAGAAATAGTGAAGAAAGTTAGGTAAAATGATTCGTCACAAGTTTGATAACAAGAGAAATAAAACATGAACTAGGTGGAATGCTGCTCTGTTATTTCACCTCTCGTAGTTGATAACGGAATAAATGAAAAACTTGATGTTCCATGATGAACTGAAAATTTTCATACATAAAACAACACTTTGTTAAGTAAAACACATACACAATGTGAATCGCCACGATTATGGACCGAGCTGTCCGAAACTAGTCGATAATTTTAATTTAAATTTCAACAAATTTTATACGTTTACAGTGTATATGTTTTACTTAATAAAATGAAAAACTGACTAAATTTTCGCAAAGAAATAAGCAAATAAATATCAGCGAACACCATTAGTGGAGTGTGCCGGTAACATTTATGAATGTCCAACGGAGATTAAACGAAATATTCGCTCAGATATCAATGCGATATGTGCACACATGTATTCTCACATGTGTATAGTATGAAATAAACGCGTAAAATTTCAAGACATTCAACGAATTTCTGCTTTTGTAAAATTATACCGTCATTTTTTTCAGATTATTTAAAAAAGAATTGTTCCGGTCTGGAATTTAAATTAACGAATGCTCAAAAAGAATTATTCTTAGAATTACACAATAGAAAAAGAACACTTCACAAGTCGCCGCCTCTGGTTCTCAGTCAAAAGGTAAATAATGCGATGAAATTTTTAATTTTTTCACGTTCAGAATGATGATACTACATAAACTTTATCAATATGTAAGGATTCCTAAAGCATGTAATATAAAAAAAATATATATATATATATATTATATATATATGAACTTGATCCTTCAGATCTCGCTGTGTTGAGACACTGGCCCCAAATGATTGCTTTCTATAATACTTCCACGGGAATCGGTTTCATTGCTTTTTTTCATGCTAATCCAAAAAAAAAAAATGTTCAAAATCGATAAAAAACAAAGGGAAAAAATAAATACCTTATAAACATAACTATCTGAATTTTCATATTAACCTTGGCGTAAGAGGAATACGTAGTCATTAATATAAATGGCATATGATACATCTCTCAAATTACGGTATTATTGCAGTCTAGAAAATCCAACTGATTCAGAAAATTCTCGATATTGCGCAAACGAAAGTCTAGTATTAGTATTACCAAAAGGCTTGGTTGCCATTGCGATGGCCTAGTTGTTAGAGCGTTTGACTTCCGTTATGGAAGTCTTCGATCCCAAACGATGACAAAAAAGTTATTATGAAAATTAAGTAATCGCTAATAGAATCAGACTTCCTTCTTTCTGCTCCATCTTCTCGGCCGAGTCGATCTCAATTCTTTGTGCAATTCATTTCATATCCTCTACAAGTGAGGTTCACAAATTCCTGATCGTTTCTGATTCCAAAGCCGTTCTTCAAGCCATCTTCTCTCCTCTTTATCTTACTTCTGACGGTATCATCTTCTCTATTCGATCTCTTGTCTCTTCTTCGTTCTCGTCCCGTTCCATTCTCATAGACTTTCTATGGGTCCCTAGTCATTCCAATATTGAGGGCAATGACTCAGCTGACTCTTTAGCTCGCTCAGCCGCCCGCATTGGTCCTTTCTTCGACTCTTTCCCTTCCTCACACATTCTTTAATCATTCCAGACTTTGGTCTGACATGTATCCATCTTTATTCTCAAATCGCTTTTCACAGTACCGTCTTATTCAACCGGTTTTTCCTGCCTTGGTTTCAATCTATTCCTATCTGTCGTCACTCCACTGTTGTTTCCTTAATTAGGCTTAGAATCAATCATTCTCTCTCTACTCCCCTCTTCTCGCTTTCGTTTTTCTTTAGCTCTTTCTCATTTCTGCTCTTTTCACGCTTCTGAGCCTCCTTGTATTTATGATTCAAATCATATCCTATTCGAATGTTCTGCACTCTCTAACGAACGCTCCTTTCTTTAGGCCCAACTTTTAGTTTTGGGTCTTCCTACTCCCTTTAACGCTACCTATATCCTTTCCTTCCCATTGCCTTCAGTTATTCCGTCGCTGCTGTCCTTTGTCTTTTCCATTTCTGACCGCCTGGCTATTTAGTTCTTTCTCTTAATTTTTCATGTTATTGAGCCAAGGCCGCTGGCGCGCCCAGGGTAGGAAAAAAAAATAAAATCATATGGAAAGTAATGGCAAACATCTCTCTTTCTTTTTTAGTTGTACTTCTCAATTTCAAGCGTCGTGACCAGAGTCGTATCTAAAACAAATTTGGGGGGGAGGTATGTACAAAAATATTTTTATAATTATACATATATATATATATATATATATATATATATATATATATATATATATGTGTGTGTGTGTGTGCGCGCTATCATGAAATTTATTTATTTATAAATGGTACACTAAAGCCTTGTAGTCAATTATTGTATATGCAATATTTGAACATTACAATAAAAACAAATAAAAATAGTCGTTTCCATGAAATTCATACAAATTTTAATTTTCTTTTCTTTTATCAAAAGTTGAAAAGAAATAAATTTACTCTGAATTTGGGTCATTTAATTCAAGCAGTTATGATTTCGCAGACGTTTCGGGGGGGGGGGGGGTTGAACCGGGAAAACCACCCTCTGATATAGCCCTGGTCGTGACTACCTATTTGTACATTCTAGCTGGATAGACCTGGGCATAACAATTGTTTATATGCAGTACGAATGTGTACACACAAGACTACACTTGATTACACATGTTTAATATATATCGTTATACAAATGCAGCCCCAACCGTGGGTCTGACTATATACTAACTAGCACGCATATGATGTGGTATACATCAATGATTCTCAACCTTTATTTGTGTATGGCCCCCTTTGGTATCCCATATTTATTGGTGGCCCTCCCATAACAAAGGCAAATGTAATTTTGTAGATAAATTTATTAACAAATTTGCTTCGTCCTTTTATTAATATTTTTTCTAAACAAATTCTCAATATATGTACAAAATCGAATAAAGAACAATTTTTATTCTTAAGATGGTAGAAATTATTTTACACCAATGAGGTTAAATTTGTGCCATGTTAAATGGAGGTAGCCTAGTGGTTAAGGTGCTTGACTACTAAATCAGAGGATACGGGTTCGAGACTTGTCTCGTTCCAGATCCGAATCGCACATCTAGGTTTACCCAGCCTGAAATAATTTGGTACCAGAGAAATTTGAGAAAGTAAAGACGACCGAAAGAAAGGAGCCGGCTCCTCTACTCGCATTAGTTTTGTTGAGCTTAGTACGCTGTGAATCTTAACTTCACAATCGCCAACGCCCTGTCAAGTGTATAGGACGTACTTTACTTTTACTTTAAATGCAAAATAAATTAAATAAAAACATGTTTTGCTAATTGATTAAAAATAAAATAGAAGAATATAATCTGATTTTTAATTTGAACCTTGCTATTGATAATATTTAGTGATATTTTCAATGCTAGGTTCAAATGAAGTCAGCATTAATCTCAGATCTCCTCTGTTAACAATATCTAAACGATTTCTTTGTTTTTGGTTAAAAATAAAAGAACTTTACCGAAACCACATTCAACTAGATACGATGTTGGAAATTATGTAATAAATACCTAAGCCTGTTCATAAAGTTTTGCATGTTGGGTTACAAGCTTGGAATTAACTTAAAAATTATCGTTCTTGAAGTGTTATATTAACATCGGACGCATCCACCGCGAGTAGAGACCTATTATCCACACTGGAACATTCATTTCCAAAATATCGCAAAACCGAGTTTCATTTCGCTATATAATTTTTTAAAATGTTCACACGGTTAAGTAATCATTTCTACCTTTCCGATTTCCAGTACAGGAAACTATAAGAACTCATACCGTGCAATGTTTTTCCAAAAAAAGTTTTTAATTTATCCAAAAAAGCTTAAATGTTTCGTTTTGCTGTTATAACTATTCTTCTCTTGTAACTCTATCCATTCAAAACGTTTAATGTTTTAAAAATATCTGATAAGTATAATATGTAATTTTTAAAGTTAATAATTTTTTTTTGAAAATGGGCGTCTTTAATAAATGAAATGTGCTCAACTGTCTCAAAGACTAACAAAACGTTTAAGACAATTTTACCTTTTGATAACCACCTCACTTCAGTATGCAAAAGTAAATATTTAAAATCTTAATTATTGTCTCCGCAAAGTTTCTGAAACAAACGATCTTGAAGAGAGCATTTGATTTATTTATTTTTTTTTTTTTTTAGAGTGTACTCTCTGAATTATTACACAGTGAATACAAAAAGCTGTGTATTGCTGCTTTTTGGAAACAAACCCTTTATATTTAACCTATCACGGCACCACCACCATCCGCAGCATAGGTAATTACATTTCCTCTTGATCAATTTTTTCCTTAAAATTATTATTTACTTTATGAAATACAGACATTCCCCTGTATTTCAAGTTTCAAGCAAACGAGCAAAAAGCATTTCTGTTCAACGAACTTGTTACTATCTGCCATAAATCTGACGTATGCCGAAATAGTTAGCTCATTCATTACACCTCAACGTTCATTCGTCTATTTGCAAAGTAAATTTTTTAACTCATAATTCAGTACTTCATTGTTTTCCTACATCGGAAGCCATTTACAAACAGAAGTGTAATATGTAAGATTGTAATAAAAAATCTGTTCAGAAATATTTTTGGATGGCTGGTTTAAGTGCTTCCAAGTAAAGATGTCGTCCCTGTGGTTGACAAGCTCAAAAGAAAAAAAAGAAAAAAAAGGCAACGCTACTCGAGACACTCTCATTAGTGTCCAGTACCTGAGAGACTGAACACGCGCAATTGCTGTCGACTGAACTGCATATATTTATAAAACTTCAGTAAAATTTTCAAAGCTTATGCATCCGGTTGACCAAACCTCTTAATCAGTGCCGGATTAAGCAAGCGCGGGGTCCGTAGCAAATTCTATCGAGGGGCCCTTAATCCATTAAGTTCTTAAGTATAAAGTGGTAAAACAATAATTCAATACTCAATATTTTTATTTGCCATTTATAAGTTAAAAAATTATGTCAGTGTTTAATAGTAAAGTAGATTACAATATAGGCCCTGTTGGCCTTTGACAAGTACTAAAAGCCAGAGTTGAGATTGCCCTGGCAATTTAGAATAATTTTGATAAGAAACTAACAACATTTTAAAGCTGACGATTAATAAAGACGAACTTTTATTATTTGTTAAACTTTTACAAAGTAACCTTTGTAAATTTAATGTGGGCAAATTTAGAGATAATACTATTTGTATCGAATTTCTCTGAACAAGTCATATTCTATATTCATCAAAGAGAGACAATTCAGACGTTCTTGACTCATCGTGTTCCATCTTAATTAATTTTTTATACGTTTCAATGTCGAAAATGAACGTTCGTCACTGACTAAAGCAGTGGTTCTTAACCGGTGGTCCGCGGACCACTGGTGGTCCCTGGAAGCACTCAAAGTGGTCCGCGAAGCCATCCTAAAAATATTAAACCTATAAAAGTAGTTAACTTCATTAAAAAGAGTGCTCTTAATACTTGTCTCTTCAAACAATTGTGCTCTGATGTGAACTCTGAACACGAAACTCGGCTTTTCCATATGGTAGTGCGTCGGCTTTCCAAAGAGGAAGTACAAATATTATTAACTAAAAAGGAGAACAAAGAGTTGCTGGATCAGTTCTGCGGGTCCAAATTTCAAATGTGTTTTGCTGCAACTAAATAAATTGAACCTTCAACTGCAAGGGTCATGAAATTTGAAGTTGCAAGGCGCAAGCAATAAATTTGCATATGAAGATAAAGTTAGTGAATTTATCACTAAAATCACGAGCTATGGATCGACAAGGTTGGAAGAAAAAAATTGTTCTGCGTTTGATACGCTGAATCGAATTAGTGACAGGCAGCGTGCTGAGATTAAAGGAGAAATACGAAAGAACATAATACTTCATTTGAAAAAATTAAAAAGTGAATTCAGTCGCTATTTTCTCCTGACTACTGTAAGGACGAAGGTGTTCGGAAAGTGATCAATGTTTCTGAGATGCCTAATGAAATTCAAGAAGTAATTGAAGTGCAACACAATAGTAACTTGAAAGATATATTCGTGACAGGAATTAATTTTGAAAATTTTTGGAGCTGTACGTTACCGAAGAACTTTATCATCGACATATCTATGCGAGCAGGGGATAATTAAAAGCAAGACCGAAATTGGTTGGATTCCAGTGCCGACATGTGTTTGGCTTTCAGTAGCACTGAACGAAGGATTCAGAAGTTAGTAAAAAGTATGCAGTCACAGAAATCGCATTAAAATAATGTATATTTACCTTTATTCTGTAAAATTTTCGTAACAAAAATTAAAATGCTGTTGGCTTTGAACAATTTTATGCGTGTCTTATTTATAGATAGAACCCTTTATTTATTTACATTTACTATATATTACCTTCAAACAGTTGGTGGTCCATGGCAGACAGAAATTTTGTCAAATGGTCCCTCATCAATTAAAGGTTAAGAACCATTGGACTAAAGTGATCATCAGAGACAAATAAATGCGCAAAGCAATTTCTAAATTGGGCAAACATGATTCCCATGAATTTTCCATTAGGAATTTATAATATTGAATTTCCAGAGCTTCGCTTTTTAAACTGTCAATCGCACTAGCCACATCCGTTTTCAGAAGCTCGGCAAACTGCACTAATTCATCATCTATAGACTGTCTTCCAAATCATTTCCATAAGCACAGTGTCATAATAGAAGTTTTTTTCAAAATTTCTTCTACTGTAATAGATTTTAACTGTCGAAATATTCCGAAAACACTACTAAGTTTTTGATATGCTTTCAAGCGTTTATCTAAAGCAGATAGTGTGTTATCAATAATAGCAACAAAAACACCTCAATTTCAAACTGTTTACCAGATGTTTCATTTTCAACAAATTTGTCAAGTGTACTAGAACCACTAAAATGGTCATACTTTGTGTTTTGCCTACGTCGTCTTGAAGTCAGTTGCTGATATTTATGACTGTCGGTCAGATCTTTGGCTTTTACTTCAATATCTGAAAATCTGGATCGCATTGTTTGGACATATTTATATAATGATTCATAAAGGGCGTACCCTGTATTAAAGTCTATATTAGACAATTGCAGCGATGCACTAGTCACTTGCACGCGTTCTAGGATACCATTCTACGTAATTGACATTATTCCCGTTTTCATTCATCTTTGAAACTAGTCCGTAAGCTTGATTACGATACTCTGCCCCTTTTGATCTATATTATTTTAAATATCATCCAACACTTGCTTGATAGTGGTAAAACCATATAAATGTGCCTTCGTAGCGTCAGCTCTGGCGGACCACCTAGTATCCAACAACCTTTTCAAAATCGGAATTTTCGAAACAAAAGCTTTCGTAAGAAGACCCCAGCGATGTATGGAAGCAGAAAAATTTCGTAAACCGTGCTGACTGATTAATATCTGAATCTATAACTTTGCAAACAAAACAGAAAAGTCGCCCATTAGTTTCTGAATAATTAATAGGTTTATGTTTATAAGTGAAAAATGACTTTTGGCAGAATCATGGACCAATTTTTTTTTTTTTTTTTACATTTTCTTTGAACTTAAAAATTCTCTGTTCATATTCGCAATTCAATAATCTCTGTCAAATTTTTCCGATTTAGCGTCCTTGCCGGAGAATGAGACGTTTGCACGCTGCTCAAGCAAACCTGAGAAATTTAAATGATTTGCTTGGAAAATTGTCAAAAACCGTTGTCGGGAATTTATCATAATTATTAAGAGTGCTCGCACACGTCAGACTTTTTGTAGAGTCAATTATAAGGCCGATTAAAATTCTGTACATTTATACGAGCGACTTTTTGTAGCACTTGTGGGTTTACCTTATGAAATTACGTGTTTTATTTTTGCTAATGAAATATAATCGGATAAATATTGTCTGCAATGGATTGTCTTGGTTGGAAAAGGTGTATCGTTTCACGTTTTAGTAATATCAAGTAAATTCAATATACCACGACTTACTAAGTTTCACTCAAAAAATTACGCTCAGGCGGAGGCGGGCCCATAGCAATTGCTACTCTTGCTACGTGGTTAATCCGGCACTTCTCTTAATCGGTATCCTATACATGTTGCGGCGTTAATATAATTAAGTAACCCGCTTCAACATTTCCGTAGAATATTATCTGGATGATTTTCTTCAGAAACATAGGGGCCAATTTCAAAGGCTTTTTTTTTCAAATCCATGATAGTGTGGTCATCGGGACATTACCAAATCGCGAGAAATCGCTCTTGTAGCATCTGACAAGCTTTAAAATTAGTCAGATATTTTCATTGCAGCTTTCGAAATACAGTCAAGAATTAGCCACGTACTTGGCCAAATATCGAATGTACTGGCACACGCCAGAAGATGGCTATGGTGAAAATGTCTTCAACAGCGGATGGAAAAAGGACTATGCGGAATTCCGTGCAAGAGACGCTATTGACGCGTGGTATGCAGAAAGATACCACAGACCAAACGGTGACTTTTTAGTCCTATCAAGTAAATATAAGATGTATAAAGTTAAAAAAACAACGGAATAACGACATCTGTTTTACCTTGTTCAATAGAGAACGGATGAAACGGCAGCGGCTGAACACTGCAAAAATTATATACTCTTTCTTTCCTAGAACAGGTTTAAAATGAGGGCCGTAACAGCAGGGGGTTCTTCTCTCAACATAAATTTAATATTAGCCGAGTCTAAATACTCGAATTAGCACATAAAACGTACTCAACCGGTTTTTCCTGCCTTGGTTTCATTCTATTCCTGTCTGTCGTCCTTCCCCACTGTTGTTTCCTTAATTAGACTCGGGATCAATCATTCTCTACTCCCTTCTTTTCGCTTTCGTTTTTCTTTAGCTCTTTCTCATTTCTGCTCTTTTCACGCTTCTGAGTCTCCTTGTATTTATGATTCAAATCATATCCTATTCGAATGTTCTGCACTCCTCAACAAACGCTCCCTTCTATACGCCTAATTTTCGGCTTTGGGTCTCTTCCTATTCTCTTTAACGATGCCCATAACCTTTCTTTCTCATTGCCTTCAGTTGTTCCGCTGCTGCTGTCCTTTGTGAGTTACATTTCTGATCGCCTGCCTATTTAGTTCTATCTATTGAATTATCACATGTTGTTGGGTCAAGGCCGCTGGCGCGCCCAGGATAGGGTTAAAAAAAAAAGCAGACAACGAGAATGAAAAGTTTTCTATATTCAATTGCATAAATAAAATCGCAGCAAAAATATGAGAAAGACGACGCATGAAACAGAATGATAAACTCGCTGCTTTTTATTTACGGGATATATACATGTATACACGTATAATATAGGCAATAGACGGGGTGTAGCATGCACATCATTTCCTGCTGCACAAACGCTGTGCTTCATGACCGGTTTCGCATGTTATGAAATACAGGACTCTCGACAGAAATATATTCTCCTCTATTAATCCGATATTTCCACGATAAAACTGGTTCAATACGAGTAGTATAACCGCGCGCGTCCGATCTTTCTGTGCGAAAATTTTTCACCGCTTCCTCAGAATGCCTCCAGACGATCAAATAAAGTACTATTCCTCAGTCAACGACGAAGAAGCTATTATTAAAATGAAGAATTTTTTCTTCGATAAAGAAACCAAAAAATTCCGGCGGGAAACCCGTAACTATTAATATATCAGGTACAAGAGACTACAAGTTATTCGTGGGAAGGAAAAAATTGGACTCCACCCCGATAGGGCTTATGAAAAAGTTGCTCAGACGGTTTTTGACAAAAACATAATAATATGTTGAATTAATATTTTATTGTAGCGAAGGTTTTCTGAAATATAGATGTTCCTAGCTTCACTAGAGCTATCAATGAGAGAAAATACATATGCGTATTGTGAATTACTAAACACGTACGAAATTAGTAGTATCGATACGTTTCGGAATATTCGCTCCCATGCATGCTCCCTACATTTATTAAAGCGATTAAATTTAGAATTCGCAACGAAATTAAACACGAATAATTACAAAATTCCGCCTCAAACTAGTATGAGCTTATTTTCTTTCAATTCAAACGTAAGTACGCCACTTTTTTAACGAATCAACCGTATGAAATTGTTCTTTCTACGTCGGTAAGAATTCAGAGGCACATCTCAAAATTCCTCTTTTCATGTGCATGTATATTCAGTAATTTACACCGATTTTAGAATAATAATATCGCGCTAATTGATGTGTAGTAGGCAGGAACACATACGGGAGACTTGCATATCGATAAATCAAACAATCGCAATATCAGTTCTAAACGTAATATCGCGTCTACACTCGAGTTTTGATGATAACACTACTGCCTAGTACATCATGTCTGTACAACTAGAATATGCAAATAGTTTCCGACGCTCAATAGCTGAGAATATAACACTATGCGATGATGAACTAGATTTTACAACATATTCGAAGAAGTGATACAATAATCAAAGCAACAAAAATACATCACACACCGATGTCGTTACATGTACCACATTAGAGAGAATAAAGTATAATCCGGCAGTTACAAAAGTAGATAGTACACTTCCACCTGAACAAGCAGGTTTTTGAAGAAAGCAGAACTGTGCATTATGGCTCTTACCAACTGTGCATGCTCAAAGTTCCAAAAAAAAAAAAAAAAAAAAATGACTTGAAGCTAAAATCTGGCGCAGTCTTCATAGATCTGACTTCGTCTTATGATTCTGTATGCCGATAGAGGGGTTACGCTTAAAAACATCGAAGGTGGTACCACCACGTAAAAAATGGATATACTTAAGTTTTTACTAACCGAACCTTCGAAATGACACTTTGGGAAAAAACCAGTCAACCAAGGAGTACGAATAATGCCTTCCCTCACCGAAAGGCTCCGTTGATAGTACTTCGGTTGTTTAATTTACATATATAAAATGAAACTAAAAATAATTTACGCAGATGGCACCGCTATAGTTTTTCAAAATAAATTTGTTCGCAGTGAAGTTCTTAAATATTTCGAA
Source organism: Icerya purchasi (assembly GCA_039619475.1). NCBI lineage: Eukaryota > Metazoa > Arthropoda > Insecta > Hemiptera > Monophlebidae > Icerya > Icerya purchasi. The sequence continues at coordinate 575,871,248 of CM077115.1, forward strand.
TTACGGAAGCTGCAACTGAACCTAGGAAAAACAGAATCATCGTTATTTCATCTTACGAACAAGATTGCACATTAACGTCACCACACAGAACACAATCGTACAAAGTGCATACTGAAAAATTAGCGTAGAAAGTGAAATCCAGGCTGAATTTGAGTAAAAAATTGGCCGGCACAAGTTAGGGGCAATGGCGGAGGGACTAAGGGCGACCTTGGTGCATATTATTTATGCGATATCGTACATGTGCGTATTCGTTTCGAAGGAAAATGCAAAGTAAAAAGAGTGCGAATTTCCATGTAGCGAACGAGAAGGAAAGAAACGTGACATAATAACGACAGCGCTTTATAAACTAGTTCATTCACAACTGTTCGATCGAATAAAATCAAAATTGTTTTCTATTCAATCAGCCTTAATTCTGAAAACGACACTGTCATTAAAAAGAGCACCGCCCGAGGCTGCTACACCGGCTCGTCTTTTTTTATCCATTTCGATTGGAAATTTAAAAAATTACTTCTAAAATGTCGAATTTAAATTTTTCCGAAGGACGAGAACCAATTATATAGCCGGTATTGCGTGTTTTTATGCTATGCACATAATCGTTTTCAACTTTAAAATTACATGTATTCGAACTAGAATAAAATGTTGTTGAGTGCTACGACCTGGCGGTGAAACAGTGAACGAAAAACGTCGCATTTAGAGCCTGGAAACGAAAAACTGTTCCGATAGAACGAATTAAAAAAAAATACATAATAGTGTACCGGCATAACCAGCTTTTTTCATTGCCTTTGTAAGAACATCTAGATGATGAGAAATGGAATAATCTCAAATAACTGTAAATCGAATGTCGTATACAATAATAAATGATATAGCCGGATGATGACCGTGCTGAATGTACCCCCGCGAATTTTTTTTTTTTTTCACTAATAATACTGGATTTAATTATTTCGAAAACAAAAAAATAAAAATTCGCACCAACTTTCAGTTCTTTAATTTGAAACATTTTCCGACTTGTTCAAAGAGAAAACAACCCCTACTTTCATACTCTTTCTTTTAATAGTAAAAATGAAAATTAACGAATGACGATTTTTTTTCTAATATAACTAGAAAGTAGAAGATATGAAAATAAAATATTTCTGCCATTCTCAAATATAAACCCATTTTTTTTTGTAAAACTAAAGTAAAATATTCCTTTTAACCATGTTCTTTCATACTTTATCAGTAAACGTCTTTTATACTCGAGAATTTTTTTCAAATTTTTCGACTTGGTGCAAAATTATAACTAACAAAAAAAAATTAAATACGCTTTTTTGTGTTTTGACGTAGAAATATCATTTTATTAATAAAAAAAAAAAGGTCCATTTCAAAGCAATAAATGCTTATTTTCCACGAACGTATCAATAACAGATGAATAAATACGTTAAATTAAATTAAATTAATCTTTATAGCTATCAAGATTAACTACAACAAAGTTTTCGATATTATTAAAAATACGATATTCGAAATTTCTGTCGGCTTTACAGTTTCTAGCATGTATCTAATACCCCGTACCCATTTTTAAGTGCTAAGATTTAAACTAAAGAATTATCGCTAACGTAAATAAATAATAAAAAGAAGTGTTGTATCGATCAAGAATTACACGGGTATGCCAGTTTACAAGCTTCTTTTGGAAAGACATTTATTAAGCATGATAAGCAAAGTACAAATGTAAGAAAAAAAAAAAAAAAAGCGCCTCGGAGTACAGGGCAGAAGTGAAACTTCAAAGGTGTTTCTCCCAACTTCAATTTAAAGTTATAGTATTAGTACCAAATTTATCAAGAGTAAGAACCAAAAGGGCAGATCTATGGTTCTCATAAACAAATATCTATATAAAGTTTCACTTAAAGAAAAACAAAAACAAATAAAAAATGAACGCGTTCGTTTTATTAATGTTTTTCATTGATTGTTGGATTCTATAAAAGATTCAATAGGCTTATGATAACTAAAATATGAAATATAAGTTTTTGATGTAATTTTATCAATACATGTCTAGAAAATACTGAATCAATCGTAGTTCCGTATTTTGTCGTTGATTCTCATTTATATTATTATTAATAATTGAAGTTCGGTTTGAAGAATTTCTACTAAAAAGGCAAAAATCGTCATGCAAAACTGACGTTGAAGTCCCTAGCTAATATCATTGAACGCGTATGGTAATTTTCTTTTAATAAATTTGAACCATCGGGAGTGAAAGAAAATAATCTTCTATGTATAAATTTAATTATTTTGATTTGGAGAAATAAAAATGGCAATAATAATTATTTCTTTTCCATATTCAGTATTATATTGAACAGTCCCCTACCCGAACATTCTGGCTTTTAAATTTCACGATGTAATCGAAATTTGGTATGTCGGTATTATCGTCATTATTCATCCACGTTTTTGTTAAGATTAAAATGCGGCTTGCTTCAATTACAGTTCCTTTGAGATCATTGACATTCTCTCTCTATATGTTCGATGCCTTTCTTTTTCTGATTCTATTTTAAGTTCTAATAAATTTATTTTCTTTTATATATACATATATATATATCTCAAAGTGGTATAAAATGGAATAACATGCAACGTAAATTTTAATTTAATATATTATTGGCTACTTGTCAATTACGAGTTTTTAAATGTTATTAGTTATTGTTTTTCGTGTTAACTCATCATATTTTTATTTATATATAAGGCGCGCCTAAAGAAGGTTCACTTCAAAAAGGAGGGAGAACTAATCAAAAAAAAAAAAAAACGCAAAACCAAAAAGAAACACTAAAGAAATGAAAAATATTTATTGATGTATCCGCGCAGTATTCACGAATATTTTACACGAATACGCAATATATTTGTATTCAAAACTATAAATACTGCCCAACTCTGCTGATGATAGGCGACATTTGTCGTCAAAACTGCTAGCACATAATGATCACCATCAAATAGTTTCAAATTTATCTCAAATATTAATCAATCCATTTGAACATTTTTCAGCAAAAAAAGTAAAAATTAAACCGATAATTGAAAGTTTTTCGAAAAAATCAGCTTTCAATTTTTTTTTCACAATACGATGCACTAAATTGAAAAATTTGAAAAAATTCTTCGATATAAAAGACGTTCACTGTTAAAATTTTATGACGATTGTCACGGTTAACAACAATATTTTACTTTTGTTTGTTAAAAAACTGGGTTTATATTTGAGAATCGTAAAAACCATTTATTTCCCCATGTCTTAAATTTCCCGGTATTTCAAGAAAAAAAAAAAATCACCATCGTTAATTTTCATTTTTACTATTAGAAAACAAAAACTAAAAATAAAGTTGCTTTTTTTTTTGTTTTTGAATAAGTCGCAAAATGTTTGAGATTAAAAAGCTGAAAGTTGGGCTAATTTTGTTTTTGATTTCATACCAAAATGATTCCCCCGCCCCCAAGGGAAACGTCGAGGGCGCAGATTGGGCACACTTATACGACCATAATGATACTGCGCAAATCGGGGGAAATGACATAGAAATTACAAACACGCGCCGACCTAACGATAGAGAAGGACAAAAATTTTTCCACGAGTCGTTCTACACAAATGGCAAAGGCGTATCAAATTGAAGAATGCGCACACTGAAAAGTTTAAAAGAAAAAAAGTGGTAGTCCGTAAAATAGGTGACATAGGAAAAATACTTTGGCTTGGAGGCGTAATTTCTCAAAAACATTTGCAAACAAATTCCGTTTCACCGAGAATTCCCATTATTATATTTAATAATAACGACGTTAACACGTTTAAAAATAATAATGCATTTCATTTAACGACGCTTTTCAACATCACAAACCGTGAATGTCTTTGAATAATTAAAAATGAACTATTTTTAAACGTGTCGTCAACACCATTAATAACAACCGTAAAGGACAAGTAAAAATTCCGTTAATAACATTAAACTAAGCATGGGCGCCGCCAGCGCGGGGGGGGGGGGGACAGCTGCCTCATACCCGGAGCTTTGAAACTTTTTAATCAACTGGCCATAATGAGTATTCTCATAGGCGCGTAATCATGAATAATTTGCCAGAAACCCACGAAAAATTATGTCTTAAATTAAGATTTTATTCTTGTTTAATAAAATATTAAGCCTTTACAACTTATAAATTTTATTTTTCCTATAACTCATATCCTTTTTCTATCATCTTGCCCCCCCCCCGGCCCATCGGCTGGCGACACCCTTGAAACTAAGTACAGTTTGAAAAAAAATCCGAGATGATTTTCGATTTCCATTATTATTCGTATATTTTACTTACATAGGGCACTTTACGCAAATGATATGGAAAGACAGTGCGGTCCTCGGTGTCGGTGCGGCTAAAGGCGTAGACGGTTCCTGGTACGTGGTCTGCAACTACATACCGGCGGGAAATATTGCGTCGTTGTTACACGCCAACGTGTTACCGTTAGACTATGATTCGTTAGTATTAATCTCTAAAATACACGAAATAATAAAAAAATTTATACCTCCAGCTTTTTTTGCTTTTTTTTTTTTTTTTTTTTTGAGTAATTATTATAACCTTAAAATAAATCTTAAATAAGTAATAAATATAACAATTAGGAAAGGAACGTGAAATAAAAACTTAGCCCAGTGACACTAGTTTTTAAGGATATAGCAATGTACACGTGAACAGTTTACACGAGATTTTCAGGTTTACAACGTTTAAAGCCTACATGATTCGAGTTCCTCCGTCAGCAACTGTTGAATTACTGGATTCCTGTGAACCCGAAGCCGATCGTAGTACGGACTTACGATTTCTGGAATGACCTCATCCACAATACACCTCCAGCTCGCATTGTAATCCTGTAAAAACTGCGTGCCAGCTGATTTGTAAAATTATGTACGCGCACGATTATTTGCCTGATTTCTCGTTACCACAGCAATTCCCTAGCGTTTTCATATTGCCGATGCGAAACCGTGACTGCAATAAATGGCACTTTTAAGTTTTAATCGAAATTAACATTATCTTTATCCATATTTGTGTTTTCTTAATGCTAATACTTTTAAAAAGACACACACACACACTTATACACAAAATTATTATAATTCAAAATTAATTAAATATTGCCGACTAGTTTTCGGATAACAGAGATCTATAATCGTGGCTTTATAAATTGGTAACATAGATATTTACTTTACGCTACCAATTTATAAAGCCACGATTATAGATCTCTGTTATCCGAAAACTAGTCGGCAATATTTAATTAATTTTGCATTACAATTATTTTGTGTACAAGTGTGTGTGTTTATTTTAAAACTTCTAAGTTTGTTTTCTGCAAAAAAAGGAAAGAAAAAAATATTTTAATGGACGTACCAGCTTTCACGTCGAAAGAGAACGTCGAATTACGCTGGCTTACAATATAAATAAAAAAAGAAAATTTAATATATATTTTAGCGAATATGCTGTTACGAAGATTTTCTTATTGTCTGTAATTATTCCTCTCTTAAACACTCCACAATCTGGGCCATATGTCGTCTTCGCTTTAATCATAGTTCCCCTCCCTGCATCATTTTCTCGATTTTCATCTGACTCCATTTTATCCTTTTCATCATCCTTCCACATATGATGTTCTTTGTGATCCCTTGAATATCACATTTTTATTTTAATGTTCGACCTTTTCTACTAAACAATCGTCCTTCCGCTTTACTAAAACTCAATCTCCCCCTATATGGGGTGTGTTTCTTATATTCTCTCATTTCCTTCTAATTCTGCTACTCCTGCCCTCGAATTACTTTTTTTCGCCTCTATTCTTAAACGTTTAAGAATACAAATTTATTTTCTCCTTCTTCGCATTTCTTGGCCTAATGTTCTCTCCTTGATAAACCCATTAAAAAATAAACAAAACAAATAAATAAATGAATATCATCCCAATTGTCGAACGCTTTTTGCACGCTTATCCGATTGTATTTTTTTTTTTTTCGTACCAACAATCTGGGTATCATTGAATATAATTCGGACGTCATCAGCTACTCAGGATCGACCAATGGCGTGGTTAGTCGTAATGATGAAAAATACAATACAGTGTTGTGTTTACCGAATTATAAGATCATCTACCTGTGCAAAAATGATATTAATGTCTATAATTAATATTTTACCGTAAAACATTCTGCGGAAAAATAACAAATAAAAAAATACCGCGCCTTTTCAAATTATGTTACAAACATTTTTTTGAGAATGGTTTAAAAGGTTCAAACGCCACACCACTTCAATACACCAAACTGCGGACCGTTCCTTTTTTGGTTGTGCTCTATGAAAATTTAAAAAACGAGGAATTAGTCGATGATTATAAAATCGGATCACTAACAAAAATTCGTCGACAATGTTTATTGTTTAAAAGATTTCTGAAATGCACTTTTTAGGTCCTTGACGTCACACGAAATTACTACGTTTCACATTTTGGTACAAGTTTAAATATAATTTTTAATTGCGCCTATATATTTCATTACATTTTGTACTGATAAAACGCCGGATAATGTAATAATAAAAAGAATCTTCTATTATCGTTCGTAACAATAGCAAAGAAAAAAAATGGAATAAACTGATAATTCCAATAGTACATTTTTGAACAATATTAAATATTTTACCCTTAAAAAAAAGTAGGACACATTTAGAAAATGAGCAAACTACACAAGTTGTAAGGAAATTGTTTATTTTCGCAACGAAAATCAAAATATTTTAATCAAAAAAACTCTCACTATGTATTTTACCAGGGATGGATCCAGAGAGACATTTTGGAGAGGGGAGTTATATAGAGTTACGCAATATCTTATACGGTAGGCAGATTTAAGAAATATCCCTTGTTTCATAAAGAAACACAAATAGCGACCACCTCTTTAGAAATTTAAAAATATATTAAAAAAAAACATAATTATTACAATCGAATTTAAATTTTGTTTTATTTTTAGGGGTGAAAAATCACGAAATTATAAAATTCTAGCTAAAATGATAGTTTAGAATTTAAATAGTAAATTACTAAGAAGAACAAAACGACAGTTTTTTATTAAACTTTATTTCTTTTTTATTTTTGTTAGTAATCCGATCCGATTATTATCTGTGAACAAGTATATATATATATGTGTTTCTCATTGAACTATTTTTAATTAAAATTACAAAATAAAAATTTTAAATAAAAAATATGCTATGAAATTCCAAAAATCACATCAGACAATTGATTAATTTATACGTTTCTATAACAAACATGAAATAAAATTATTCACTGCGTAATTTTTATCGATAACTGCTGAAATAAAATTACATTAGATAAAAAAAATACATATATCGTAACAGAGGGGAAAAAATCGATTATTAAACTTATAATCGAAACGTACAACGGAATAATTAGAAAAGATAAATATTATAACTCTATGCAACGTACACAGTTCCAAATATATGGGTACGCTTCATGTTTTTTTTTTTATTATCGTCACGAATGGCAATATTCGAACTGCCTGTAAAACATAGAAATCGCGAAAATAAAGTGACGACATAATTTTGTGACATCAAAAAAAGCGCCATGAATAGTTCAAACAACAGACACTTGCCTCCTGTGACTGCAACAAACGAAAAATGGCGGTATAGATACTTCGGCGAGCCATCGAAAAATGGAACTTACCCCGATATTCGGTAACTCTGTCCGAATATCTCCGCTTCCAACTGCCGCCGTACTACTACTACTGTAGACATGGTTCCGGCACAGCGACAATGTTAAAATAACAACGTCCGAGAATGCGCTGCTAACGTATACAAATTTCATTTCAGTGAAATTCCGTTTGTTTCAGAACCGATTTGAAAAAGAATGTAAAGATAGTATCAACCACGCTTCTTTGTGCAATATTTATCATATGGTTAATATTTTTCATCAACTGAAGAAGTTAACACGGGATACTGCAGCTCTGGACGAATCAAATCGAGTCGAATTTATTTTATAAACGTCTCTGTTAAAATTTCTCCACTCCGTGACATTATTATCAGCGACCGCTGTGTTAATACACATAATATTTACGAGTATTTGTCGATTATTCTCGTGCAACCTTATTTTTATTTATTTAGTTATTTATATTTATTTTTTTGACTTCGGTATTATTTACAGACTGTTTCCTCAATCGAAGTATAATATGTTTATATCTCAAACTTAAATTTACACATCAACACGGTTGTTTTTTAAAAATTGGCATAATTTCGCAGCTGCTTTTGATTTTTGATGTCGGTTCACTGATCATTTGATTAATATGAATTGGCAGCGTATTTCAAAATGCAGGCAGAGTACACTGTTAGTAAATCGCGAGATTTTAAAAGTATCTGGAATTTTAGACTTCACAGACTTCAACAAATCGAACAACCTCCATAAATCGTCCGTCTACGGCGTTTAACACGTTGATTATAAATATATATATATATATATTATTTCTCTCTAACTATTAATAGAAAAAAGGTTTGACCAAATATCGTTCGCGATTCTTATCATTTAAAATTTAAAAATTATTCCAGCATTAATCGGATAGTTAGAAATAAATAAGAAATTATCCGTATTCGCTTTGTCGGTTGACAGAGTTGAACATCGGAAAAAATTCGTTTTGCGAAAAAATAATCGTATAAGATTATGTGCAACATTTTCATCCTAAATGATAATTTACAGGAGGAGTACTCTTTTCGTATCCAAAAACATTTTTTTTAAACGTATTTCGATAGTTTAACAATTAACAAAGCTACGCGCAGGTGGTTTCAATCAAAATGACCCAGAAGCTTAGCGGTTATTATTCATTTTTTCCCCATAGGAAATGGTAGAAACTAGATGCACATTCAAAACACCATGTGTACACATGTAACAGGAAATATATAATGGTCTACTATTACGTAACTTCTTTACAATAATAATATATTTACCCCTAAATAACAATCAATGATATATAAATAAAAGTATACTTATATCTGCAGAAATGTTTTCAGACAAAGCCCGGATCTTCATCTAAAAATGAAATTAACGTTTCTTGCGTTCACTCCGGTTCTTCAATGTCTTTGATAGCGCAATTTTATAATTGTTTTTCACATTTTATTATCCTCTACAAACGAGTATTCTTCAACCAGTAAATAAAAATACATCGATGATAAAAGTGAATTTGACAAATGACCACCATTGCTGAATATAAAATGCTGGTCGCGTAACTTTAATTCCAACGGCAAAAACTTGAAACCGCGCGAAATATGCAAGTTATCTCTTTTACAGGTTTCGAAGGGAACAGAGTATAGAATTGTTCTGCTTGAAAAGGAAACATTTTTCACAAGTTCCGTAATAAAAAGAAAAAGTCGGTTCGCGATGTAATTTAAACGGTTTCAATGACAACAAATTGTATTTAATCGTTTATCGTACATAATTTACAATACTGCCGGGTCAACTTGTTTTTATTTCCCTGGAATAATTTGCATCGCTTATTTTTGCACCGTACGTAAAATTGTCCCTATCTTGTTTAGATCTACCGTCCGTTTCTGTTAATTTTAGTCGTGTCTCTACGTTCACCTACACCAGAGGCGGATCCAGGACATGGGCGAGGGGGGTGATTATATAATTCCGCAAGATCTTTTACGGTAGGCAGTAGATTTGAGAAATACCCCTCGTTTCATAAAGAAAATCAACCAGCGATCTCTTTAGAAGTTTAAAAATCAACCAGCGATCTCTTTAGAAGTTTAAAAATCAACCAGCGATCTCTTTAGAAGTTTAAAAATGTGTTTTAAGAATACATAATAATTACAATTTTTAATTTAACTTTTGTCTTATACTTAAGGGGGGTGTGTGAAAAATAAAACGAAACTATAAAATTATACCTTAAATATATATGGTAGTTTAGAATTTGAATAGTAAATTACTAGAAAGAATAGGAAGATAGAGTATTTTTATTAGACTTTACTTCTTTTTTATTTTTGTTAGTAATCCGGTCCGAATTCTTTATCCGTGAGCAAGTTTAAATATATATATATTTTTCATTGAATTATTTTTAATTAAAATTACAAAATCAAAATTAAAAATAAATAAATAAAAATTTAAAGCTTTCACAGTGATTACTCATGAAAAATAATTTTCGGAAACAACTGTGTTTTTAAAAAAAAGATATTTATTCGCTTAACGTTTCGACCAGCTTACACTGGACATCATCAGAAGCAAACTGAAGAACGGAGCGAAAATTGCGATCGACAATAACATTAAAATAAGAATCAGAAATCATGAAAAACCCAAATCAAAACAGATAACCTACCTCTAAACAGGAAAACCGACGTAACGCAATAACAACAGATAGAAAAAATATAAAAACAAAAAAATAATAATAAAAGGAACCAAAATCTAAACGGAAAAAACCGACAAAACGTATAACAACAGATAGATAAATTATAAAAACATATGAAGAAAAAAAAAAAAAAAAAAAATTAATAATAATAATAATAAAAGGAACACAAAATCTAAACGGGAAAAACCGACAAAACGCCTAACAACCGAAGATAATAAAATGTAAAAACATGAAAAAAAAAAAAAATAAAAAATAATAATAATAAAAGGAATACAAAATCTAAACGGGAAAAACCGACAAAACGCATAACAACCGAAGATGAAATATAAAAACATATGAGAAAAAAGGTATTAGAAAAATTTACAAAAGGAACAAAAAACATCGGGTCACAGTTGGGGCAGGGGAGAAAAACGAATAACAACTTATAAAAAATAAAACTGAAAACGTTGAAAACGCACGGAACAACCAAGTGAACAGAACAAAAATATGAAATATTACAACAGAAACAGTTGAATTACCTGAACAAGGACTGGGAACTATCTGAAAATTGCTTGGAATCCGCACCTGAGGACCCACTCGAAACCTATCCGGAAGAAGCACCAGAGGGCACGGCCCCGGGCATTGGACCAACGGAAGCTTAACCAAACGAAGTGAAACAAAGCAAATCCAACCGAAAGAAGAAACCACTGGGACCGGCGGGATGTGGGAACAAAAGACCAAAAAGAAGTGAAAGGCGGTGGCGGACGTCTAGGTACCTAAAGGGACACAGTCAAAATTAAAACCAAATAACCCAGAGTTGGAAAAGAAAAATGAAACCTACCTGGTCGCTGTTATAGATGCAAGTTCGTCAACCGTATGACTGGTTTCCATGCCGTGGGAACACGTAGACCTTCTTCTCTGTTAAAATTTGGCCATTTCTCGTGAACTTCCTTAGCTAAAGGAACACTATCCTCAAATTTTATTATTATTAATTTTTTTTTTTTTTTTTTTCTTCATATGTTTTTATAATTTATCTATCTGTTGGTCCCCTATTTCCTCCTCTGTGGATCCGCCACTGCCTACACTGATACATTACTTTAAACTAGTCGAAATAAAACGATTTTAGTCACACATCCCGCGAGTCAGCTACCACTATTTCGTGCAGTTAAAAAAACCGAATTAAATCGCAAAGGACACGGGAACACATAAAGTGTTTAAAATTTGAAGTCAGCGATCAACCAGGTAGTTTTACAAAAAATTATATGTACAAGAGTCGCTACTACTCCACAAAAAAAAAAAAAAAACACCAAAAATCACATTTTTCGAACATGTTACTAACGGATATAAACGATTATTAGTACACGCATCGCGAACAGTCTAAAAACATGTTTCTCGCCGTTAAGATGAAGAAAAAAATTTAACCTTCTGGCTCTCCGAAACACTAAATTGCAGACATCATGATCCATTGCCGATTATTTTGGCGGCGGGAAATGCTCCCAAAAAAAAAAAAAAAATGAAAAAAGTAAAGAAGGGAAATTACTCTTTTGCTGAGGGTTTAATAATAATTTCGTTGCGGATCAGTCGGCGGCTTGAACATAAACAAAAACCAGCACGCGAGAAGAATGTTTAAATTTTCGCGAACAAAAATGACACATACGAAATGTCGAGTAGGCTCATTAAGTTTAACTATAAGTTCAGTAGATATTTAACATATTGGAGCAGTTCAAATCCAGATGAATAGAGACTGGTCACTTACTCTGAGCATAAGGTGAACGGTTTTGACCTAACCCGAACAGAATGGGTGCAACTAAATCGTATTCGGACTGAAAATGGACGTTGTAACGAGTTGCTAACGGCGATGGAAAATTAAAAACGACGCTACCTGTGATTGCGGATACCCTCGACAAACCATTGAACACACATTGTTCATGGATGTCCAAGTCGAGCCTTTGACGTAACTTTTAATGATATTCACGAAATGTCACCATTAGCGTTGATATGGACACGTAAACTGGACATGCTGCTGTAAACAACTTTCTGCATCAGACCATACGATAATAATAATACTGCGACTATTAACGGAATTCGAATTCGTTAATGAAAAAGGAAAGAACTGAAAATTCATTTTTTACCACTGCTGCGCCATCGTCGAAAGTGCCCGGTTCCAAAAAGAAATATTAGAAAATTAAACCAAACTTACATAATTCGGTAAATTTATCTTTACACAAAACGCTTTTTTTTTTTCTTTTTTTTTAATTTACAGTAGAAAAACAAACGCCGCTTTCAATAACGACAAATTAAACAACAAATAGGACAAATATTCGGCGTTAAAGTATTAGGATTTTTTTTTGAAAAATTCAGCTAAATTAGTTAGCGAATAGCGTTAATTAAAATATTTCGAAGTGACAGAAAGTTCTTTTTTGGAGACTAGTAAAATTTTAGCGACAAGGTTGGAGATAAATGGCGCGTGTTTTGATCAATTTCCTTTCCGTTCATAAACCCGTTACTTCGTTACTATAATTAAAACCTGCTCCAGCCGGTTTCATAATCGTTCTAAAATATTTCAATTATCGAACTTCCACAACCGAAGACAACTCTCTAACACTGCACAAAGGGTGAAAATGGAAAAAAGAAACATACACTCGCAAATTATGAAATATCTGCGGAACAAAATTAATTCGAATTATAACTTTTTTTAAAACAAAAATAATATAACAATAATTATGGCCGTTTCCAAGAAACATAGCGGATAAAAAAATAATATAATGCGCGGTGGTATCGCCCCAGTTTCAGACGTAATCTGATATTTCCGTGTTGTTTCTCGTTAACAAAAAAAGGGGAATAGAATGTCACAAAAAACTGGTCGTTTTAACAACCTCTAATCGTAAACAAAGCAACTGCGGCAAATTTTTATCTAATCATAAGTAAATATTTGTTATCACGCATACGCTGTTCTGTTACTTTTATATTTTACTTTTCGTGTATTTTATAAAATTGATTTTTTATTGAACCGTCGCAAAAATAGTCTGTACAAATGAAAAATATAGAATACGTCACATTCTGAACAAGCATTTGATGAATGTCGATTAAATTATCAATATGTTCGATATGTGGTACTTAATTTTCTCGGCGGCCAGATTTAAAAATCATCGAAAAATACTTCAGAAAAAATAATATCCGAATGAAAGCGTTTAAAAATCCATTAATAACTGTTTTTCAATAACGAATCTTACTTTTATTTATATAAATACCACAATGTTTTCTTTGAAATCGAATAATTCACTTTAGTTTTTCAAAAATACAAAAATGAAAAAAAAAAAAAAAAAATTGAACGTGATGTTACCAGCAATGCGTGACATCCAGTTCTTAACGTTTAATTAAATCTCGCGCGGAGGAAAATTATCTTTACAGAGTTATCAACGTTCGTCAAATGTTTTTCAGAATATAATATTTCATCAATTTTCCATTTCCCCGTATAGTGTGCAACCAAAAAAAAAAAAAATAAATAAATAAATAAAAACAAGATATTTTGTGCTACCTAGTTCATTAGAAAAAAAGTGCACGAAAAATTAGTAAAAATATCTTATTTTGAAAAATAATCATAGTGATCTGGAACTTCGGCAATTTCGACACATGAATGCCCAACAAGTAACAAATGAAGTTGGCAATACTAAAACTCCATTGCAAATATTGACATGCGAGTCTGAATTCTTTAAATGCATTTGTAAGAAACTTCATATTATCCAGAATGTCAGTATAATCTTTATGAAATTATTTAAGAACGAAAATTAGGTTTTTACACGATACGAGTGCAGAGAAACCCGCCATAAATTGATACGGTTCGTAGTCGATAAATTCCAGTTTTAAATATGGTAGGTGAACAATTTTTTGCCAAACACTCATATGCCATATCGTGAAGCGAATTTGATCTTCCATTTATATCACTGTTCACAGTGTCGTATAACATGATCTCTCTGTAAGATTAGTCGCTCGCGATCAAAATTGTCTTCACCGTAGAATGCAATTATTTCTCATCCACACTGATACGTCAGATTCATAATTTTTAATAATATAACAAAATGTTCAAGTGCAATGTGTACATTACAAAAAATAAAAATATAAACAACATGATGAGAGGGAATACAATGTGCCCGAGAAATCCTATTGCCGATCAGGGATGAACATCGGCAAGGCAAAGCGCAAATCTTCTGAGCTTGATGCTAATAGGTAGGGGTGGAAGGGAAATAGAAAAGGGAAGAAATATTCAACGGACACTTTTCTCGCACAGAGTTGTTTTTTTCCCAAGATAAAAATAATCGGCCGTTCATCGGAATAGCAGGCACCAAGAGTCTGTAGCGCGAAAACCGTGGCTATTTTAATTAAGAGAAGTATAATTGATAAAAGTATATAATTTCGCCGTTAATATGGAGGCGAAAATACAACCTTTGCATCTATCAGAAATATCAGAGATATCAGAAAACCGCCAACTCAACATGTACTGATATACCACCGCCGACAACACTGCGATACGTACAATTATAAATTATTATTCTGATCACCTCAAATCGTTTACTCGTATACTGTAATCGTGTATTTTCAACGACCAGTCGATCAAGAAAAATTTATGTAGGTAACTTGTAATATAAAAAATTTAAAAAATAATCGCAAAATCAGCAAATGAAAAAGAGGAAATAAAAAATAATAATTTGATAATTTCCAGACCCTGATTGCATAAGGCGTAATTAAACGATCACATCGTCTCACAACTGACATCGCTGGCGCGGATAAAACGAGCATATCGTTTCAAAAGTTTATTTAAGAATGATACAGGAGTTTCTAACCTAAATCGTTCTGCCAGCAATATTATTGCGATATCGAGTTTTTCAAGAAATTGTTTCCCGTAATTTTCTGTCGGTGTTTCAAAAACCATGAAGTGATGAATCCAAAACGTTTAGTTTTCCGTTTTCTTAGCACGCCGAGCGAGTCAATATCCAACATTTTTTACATTGTTATCATTCCAGAAAATTTCCAAAAAAATAATCATTGTTGCCGCGACAATGTCCAATAGTGTCTGAACGTGTGAATACGATTTTTCTCAAAGATGGGGATCGACTTTCAGGAATGTTCCTTTAAAGTGTCTTCTATCACTTCCGTAGCGCCCTGGTATGTTTCATCTATTACCCCTATTCCTACCGTCCATTTCATCTGCTATCTCGGTGTTATTCTAAACAGTCGACTCGCTTTTTTTGTGAACAAATTTTATCTTTATGATTCTTCTCTTAAAAGATTCAACCCCCTTGAAATGTCCTATCTTCACACAAATGGGGTGCTGATCTTTTCATTATCCTAATCCTTTATAAAACCTCAATTCGTTCTAACATCGATTATACTCTGCTCCTTTATTTCTGGTAATTCGTCCGAATTTCTCCTTTTCAAACTTGAAAAAATCCTAAACCCCTGCCCCTCTAACTTTACATTGGAGCTCTTAAATCTTCTATCCCAGCTATTCTATCCGAATTTTTTATATGCAACTTTTTATTCATTGGCAGATCTCAGCTTTAATACAATTTCCTAACTAAATGTCATAATTTCATATTTCCTAAACGTTTCCTACAAAATTTCAAACCTTTTCGAGTTTCTAAATTTTCACCTTACCGCTTTTTGCACATTAACCCTCCCTGCTTTTCCCGCGACTTTTACAGCATTTGTGGCATATTAGATCAACTCCTCCCCCCCTCTCTCTTCGCGCTGGTTCCATTTCTCGCTTGCAGATCTGAAACACTCGGCGCATAAAATTCCATGAATTCTTCCACTACAAACCCCGAAATATTCGTAACATATCGTAAAGAGCCATTAGTTTCAAACCATTTTAAATGTCTCATCTAACGTGCCAGCACAGAATTTAGTGACTTTTACACTTTCTAACAACGTATTATTCAAAATAGAATCAGCAAACAGTTTCAACATTTTTCCAATAATCCAATGATACAACCATTTCTGATTCGTTCTTTTTAGCCAAGTGTTCAGGTATATAATGTCATCCGACACATTTTCATTATTTCTATCGGTTTCAAATCTTCTGCAACGTCTTCCTGACTGCACGTACCTCTGAATCGAAGTGCTGTTTTTTCTACAATTCATTGTCAGTATTGAAGATTTTCATCGGAGCAATCCTCGCCTCTTGAGTTTTTTCTCTTTTAACGTTTCACAGCAGATTTTTTCTTCACGTTAGTGAGCCCAACTATCTGTAACAATTCAGAGTCGATAAAAGTAACCGTACATCACAATATTGGACAGCTAAGATAGAAATGTACCCTCTTACCGTATCTAAATTTTTTTTGCACCAAGTTCAAAACACTGTTATTCGGTATTTAACTAGCAAAACAAAAGTATTTCAGCTTAAACGAAATATAATGGATCAGTAATTGACCACACTAAAGGGAATCGGCACTAACTGACAAAAGATTTTAACTGAAGATACCTGGAAATAACCTTTCCGGTGAACCAGTACCTACGCCTTTCAAAAATCTCAGCTATGTTATTATTTTAAAAATCAAGCACTTCGTTTTATTCTAATTTATTTATCAAGTAGTTAATTATTTACATCTTCAGAAAATCGCCTAATTTTAATTCGCATCAGCATTCACTATTATTAGGAACCATGATTCGAATTAAAATTTTTTTTTCTTCATTATTTCGTTAATGTTTTAAATCGTTTGAACTTTTTCGTAACTTTGCGGAATGTAGAAATTTTCTAAACATTTTTTTATGGGCATAACTTTTGTATAATTTTATTCTTAAATATAATATTGTAGTTTAAAAAGACAACCCGACTTTTCCCCCTCAAATTCTACAAATAATATTCAAAAATACAAAAATTACAATAAAAAAATAACATTTATTTATATTTCGGAAAACATTATACATTTGCGTACACAAATTGAAGAAGCTCGCGTTTTGTATTTTAAAATTACACACCGACGTAATGTTGTACGTCGCAAACGTCTTTACGCAACACTTCGTAAATTAAACAGATTACCCGCATGAAAACAAAACCTATCATTATTTCGGAATGGCAATAAGTTATTCTCCGGGAGCGTTTAATATTATAAAAATTAAATGTATAACAAATGGTACGACAGCTCAATAAACTGTTTTAAATGATGAATACCGAAATTACAATATTTAACTTCGACAGATATTCGACTCGATTGTAAAAATAAAAAAAAAAATATATATATATATATAAATATATATGTACCGGGGCGGCGTTATTTATTATTACTAATGAGTAACGTGATCAGTAAATTCATGTGTGGACGCATACGCGCAACACGAATTAATTTTTATAATGAATAGAATAAAAGTGACGACAATAATATTTACATAATTTACAAAATAATTCATATACATAACAATAACAAATGATTATCCTCGTGGTAATAGAAATTTAATGACTAAATTTTAAAATTATTATGATCGCAATTGTAAGTATATATAGATAATCAATATAATAACAATCACAGCCAATACAGTGCATAAACAAAATCGCTTCTTCCGCAGTCGCGCCTGTCGTTAACAAAACAAAATGAAATTATAAACGTAGATAACAAAGTCGTGCATTATAAAATATATATATATATTCCTATAGATAACAGTTCAAAAAAAAGTCTGCAAAATAGATCATTCAAAGTTACGGCAAAACACTTCACGTGCGCCCATTTTACTATATACTTATGAATTATTAAATCGAAAAAAGGTTATTTTCTTTAACTTTCTAAAACAAACCAATTACTACACGTAAATTACAAAAAAAAAAAAAAAAAAAAATAATAAATAAATAAAAAAAAACTTTTTAAGCATATTTTCATTTTAAAAATAACAACTTTTTAGAACAAAATTTATTTCTAGTTTTTTGACAGATAGAAAAAAATCTCATTCCAGAATTATCGATTATTAATAATTTGACCACAATTTGCCTATTTGATTTTTTTTTTTTTTTTTTTTTTTTTTTTTCTTTTTCCGTAATAAGATTAGTGAAATAAAAACGTATTTTTCTGCACAACTTCATGTATGAAAATGAATTTATGGAAACAGCGTAACAAACGCATGTAACTAAAATAATTAAAAATTAAAACCATTCGGTAATTTTTCGTGTCCTTTATAAAAAACTTATATAGTCATATATGACTTTCTTCATTTAGATATATTTTGCAGTTGAAATACATTGTGTATACAAAAGATACGGAAAAATAAACATTTTTATATAATAATAATCGAAGAAATAAAAAATTTTCCGAGTCTATCTAAATTTTTATCATTATTATTTATTTATTTTTTTCTACGCGACGAGTAATGCATTTACGAATTTCCTTCACTGCGCAGAAACACTCAAAACTGCACCACGGCTAAGATAAAAGTTCTTCACGATGTTTTTCGTCCTCTGTCGTGTTGTCATTCTTTAGAAAAAGAGGTTTCATGTTCCAGCAACAATGGAATTTTTCGCGGCTATAAAAACCATTTCATTACGAGACGACATCGAGAACCAAGAAACAACGATCACATTTCTTCGTACATCCCGCATAACCGGCCGGTTGCGAGAATCGTGTTTAATCTTAATCGTGCGTTCAATAATGGTTTCAACAAAAGACGAAGGAAAACGCGCAAATCCCTACTCTTATAACGCAAAAAAAAATCAACATATAGTGCACATATTCGAGCATAGATTTTACTAGTCGGAGAATCGGTTCCCGTAAGGGGCCGCCTTACATCGAGGCTACGGTTACATTTTCCCCCTAATTCCGGTGAAAAAATCTTTTTTGCAAACGATAAAGTGATTAAACGAACTCAGTTCAAGTTGCTACTAGTATTTACAGCCGGTAAGAGGAATTATTGGTCGATTGTTCTCATTTCGATAGCTAACATTTATACTCGAAAACGTAGTGTCCCTAAAACGAAGTTGTCACGAAAACACCTCTGAGAAAAAAGAGTAGTTCAGCCCAAAGTATACAATGGCTTTCCGTTATAACATTTGCGACACTGTCGAAGTTCGGAAGAAAAAAAAATATTTTTCGTCGTACATAGTCAACAACTATGAACTGCAGGGAAATGTTCAACCTAAAAATACCATGTACCTTATACTGCGAAATTCTCCTAATTTTATACGGTAAATGTGATTTTTCTGTTTCCGAAATTCGTTTTTCCCCCCGCTCCTGGTCTACTATAGTTATTTATATATATATATATATATATAAATTACAACGTAATTCTTAGGCTACCCCCCATTCGAAAAAATGTCCCAAAAAAATGTCCCAATTTTATGTAACGTTTGTTATATTTTGTAGGATTTTTGTTATTGTTATTTAAAAAATGTCACAATTTTATATAACGAAACATGTAACGATAAATGTAACGAAAAAATGTCTTAATTTTATATAACGGAAGTTAAATGTTAGAATAGGATTTTTGTGGTTATGTTATTTTTTTGTGTGTGTTGATGCCAGTAAGAATTACGTTGTAAATTTTGGTCATTTTATACAAAGTATAGAAGAGAAAGAGACAAAAATGAAAGCAAGAGGGGTCAAGGGGCACAGCCCCTTGCGAGGCCAAAATGGCCGAGTTTTAATATATATATATATATTAATTACAACGTAATTCTTAGGCTACACCCATTCGAAAAAATGTCCCAATTTTATGTAACGCTAAATGTCCCAAAAAAATGTCCCAATTTTATGTAACGCTAAATGTCCCAAAAAAATGTCCCAATTTTATGTAACGTTTGTTATATTTTATAGGATTTTTGTTATTGTTATTTAAAAAATGTCACAATTTTATGTAACGAAAAATGTAACGAAAAAATGTCTTAATTTTACATAACGGAAATTAAATGTTAGAATAGGATTTTTGTGGTTATGTTATTTTTTGTGTGTGTTGATGCCCGTAAGAATTACGTTGTAAATTTTGATAATTTTATACAAAGTATAGAAGAAAAAGAGACAGAAATGAAATCAAGAGGGGTCAAGGGGCACAGCCCCTTGCGAGGCCAAAATGGCCGAGTTTATATATATACACCGTTTGTCCGAAAAGTAAGGGGACTGATTTTTTTCTGAAGAAACGAGTGGCGCTATCTGAGGGAAACTATTACAGTGACGTAGTACTATGTTTTGACATAGCGTATGATTTTTTGTTGGTCAGTAGTGTGATTATTTCTTGGTGAGATACGGTCTTGTAATTTGTGTGTTCTTTCAAGGTGTCACGTTTTCCGTAATGGAACAACGATCGGTAATTAAATTTTATTTTAAACTCGGTAAAACTGCTACCCAAACGTTTAACGATTTAAAAAAAGTGTATGGTAATGAATGTCTAGCCCGTTCGAAGGTATTCGAGTGGTATAAACAATTTAAGGAGGGGAGAGAGTCGGTGCAAGACGAGCCAAGAAGTGGGTGGCCGTCGACGACGAGTACCGATGATAACACCGACAAAATCCGAACCCTTCTCGCCGCAGACCGCCACTTATCATGCCGAATGCTCGAAGATGAGTCGGGAATACCCAAATCAACCGTTCACGAGCTGATTCGAAACGTTTTACACAAGCGGAAGATCTGTTCTAAATTCGTTCCTCATTCTTTAACGCTGGAGCAAAAAGAACAGCGCCTGAACTCGTCGCAGAATTTCATTGATTTGATCGATGAAGACGCTTCGCTGCTCGATAAAATTATTACCGGTGATGAGTCATGGGTTTATCAGTATGACCCTACCACCAAGAAGCAATCGAGTGAATGGGTGAGCAGTGGAGAGCCACGGCCGACGAAGGTTCGCGCGACAAAATCGAAAACCAAGACCATGCTCATCACATTTTTCGATTCTCAAGGTATCGTACATAAGGAATTCGTGCCTCCGGGCACCACCGTGACCGCCAACTACTATTTGGGAACTCTGGATCGCCTTTGCAAACGGATTCAACGCGTACAACCAGAAAGATGGGAATCCCAAGATTTTTTCCTGCTCCATGACAACGCGCCAGCTCATACCGCCGGATCAGTGATCCAGTTTTTGACCAAAAAATGTATCCCAGTGTGTTGCACCACCCTCCCTACTCACCGGACCTGGCCCCGTGTGACTTCTTCCTGTTTCCTAAATTAAAATCTGCCATGAAAGGAATCCGTTTTGACGACATTATATCGATTCAAGCAGCTGTGACACGTGAATTGGGAAGGATTCCAAAAGAAGCGTTCTCCAGAAGCTTCCAATGGTTGTTCGAACGATCTGAAAGGTGCATTGTGGTGGGGAGGGATTATGTAGAAACTAGCCGAGAATAAATTTTCCTATCTGAATTTGTCGATTTTTTATAGCATTAGTCCCCTTACTTTTCGGACAAACGGTGTATATATATGCATATATGTGTACCAAAAGAACAATAATATTATTAAATTTTTTTTTTTTAAGAAATGAAAACTTTTACTTTATTCAGTACTGTTTGCCCGCTAATTTACGAATCGATGAATAGAGAACGAAAGGGTAAGGAAGCAGTTCCGCATTTGCTACACTTTCACTCCATTAGATCGCAATAAAATTCGTTTTTAACTATATTAACGTAATTTTCTAGCCCACTCTCATAATGCGATAGATCGTAATTACGAAAACCGAAAATTAGATTTGCTGCTCATCGGGCTTTTGTGTAATAGAACCTCGAAACCCTTAAAAACGCATACCCCTCGTGAGTGTAGCTGTACTATAACAGGACTGCGGGAAAATAACACGCGACATGACGAGATGGCACGTTGCGTCATAGTCGGAATAAATTTAAGCCACAAAGATTTCCAGGCAAAAAATTATTTGAGGATGTGAGGGTCTACAGAAATACCATAATAAAAGGAATCAAATGAAAAAATAAAAAAAAAACTAAGAATTAACGTCGTAAATTTTAGAAAAAAATAAAGTGTAAAACACTTATCGCCATCATTAGGACGATAAAGGCGATGATAAATAATTTACGAATCCATTCGGGCGATATTTTATCACGCCATTTAAAATTCAGTGACGGGATTCGTATTTTATAAGAAAAATACTCGCGCGCTAATATTTAAAAATTTAGTTCTACCATCACTGAAATAAAACTGAAACAAGGTCTGAATAGCTGAATGCGCATTTCACCCCGTTAAAATTCCACCACTGCTCCACTTTTACTCAACACGTGTTGGTATATCATAATAAATTCAGAATGTGACAAAACAGCCGCGCTAAACTGAAAAGAGATTTTTTTGAAAATATGCAATCGAAAGAAATGTGTAAAAACAACAGAACGTTTCGAGAAAAGACCTACACTAATATACAAAGCATTACCGTAATAATAAAATAGATGAACGTACAGAACACCTACTGGTATAAAATGCAGTGACTGAAATAAAATATGGCTGAAAGCTTTTTCTACTTATACATATATATAGTTAATCGCAAACAATTTCGTAATAGAAGTCTACGTTTTTTCATATGTACATAATTACATTCACTGATAATTCGGTGTATCCCATTTTAAAACAACAACAGTAGCACTCTTTCACTGAAGGTCTTTTTTCCATCTGCTGCATAATTACTTTTACTGATAAGTAATTCGATGTGGCCACCACATTACTTCTGTAATTGAAGGTTCACTTCAGTCGCCAATTAATAATAAATTCCGATAATTTTAAAAAACGCGACGGTTACGAAGAAATTTCAGATTCATTAACGACACTATTAAATTCGTTTAAAGCGCAGACACTGATTCATTTTATTTATAATTTATTAGCCAAATGGCAAAGTATTTCCGATTTATTTATTATACTGCAACATTTAAAATTACCCGCCGAAACAAAATTAAACTTATTAAAAACATTCGATTTAACGAAGGAAAAAATTAAACATTTCATCACGTTTAGGAAAAAAACAAAAATTGAACATTCAAAATAAAATTTGAAACATAAAAAATTAGGTAAAAACATCATAAGCGTATATTAATGTTTTTTATTTTTACTAATATTTTTCTCTAATACATTTATATATGAGACACTTGTATCCGCTTATTTTGTTGTTTTGTTTCTCGTGCAACTATAACCATCAGTAAACTATTTTATTCTATTGCGGACATACGTACGCATTTATTATTTATATAAATATCAATTATATACATACATATGTATATATATATATACATATATATATATATATATATATATATACATATATATATATATATATATATTATATATATATATTATATATATATATACGAGTATATATTAATTACAACGTAATTCTTAGGCTACCCCCATTAGAAAAAATGCCCCAATTTTATGTAACGAAAAAATGTCTTAATTTTATATAATGAAAGTTAAATGTTAGGATAGAATTTTTGTGATTATGTTATTTTTTTTTTTTTTGTATTGATGCCAGTAAGAATTACGTTGTAAATTTTGATCATTTTTACAAAGTATAGATAAGAAAGAAACAGAAATAAAAGCAAGAGAGGTCAAGGAGCACAGCCCCTTGCGAGGCCGAAATGGCCGAGTTATATATATATATATATATATAGAATGTCAGGAACAACCCGTCCACCTCTTCTAAAGTCTAGAATATCTAGCTAAATAAAAAATTTAAAGCCTTATGCTCTTCAAAATTAACGTAGGATCAACACGGAGATATATTCAACTTCTAGGAGGCAACTTATTTCGACTAGAACTTATATTTTTGAACTGGAACAGGATACTTTTATTCTAAAAAAAAAAATTGTCTGAAACATTATTTCCAAAACCGTCATTTCTAGTTCCAAAAGGCATTGCATATCTTTTTGAATATAACACAATACTTTGATGTCCTTCGAATCTTTCTGAATGCAAAAGTATTTTCTAACTGGTAGAATTTACGGTGTATGTCTGTTATATGTGTTTCTGCGTTCCTTTGTTTACTACGAAAACAAAGTCGGTAATTCTTAATGTTATTATTATTCTTATCAGCCCCTGTTGTAATGTTGATAAAATTTCGTATTTAATTTTCACGGTCCACAGTCACCATCTATCTATTCCAATGAACAAGCTGTTGAGAACGACCACCAGAGATGGGATTAACATTTTTTATTAGGAGCGCGGACAATTCCGCGTTCTTCGGAAAATTCGATTTTCGAATAAATGAGCCTTTAGAAATGATGACAACGTTAGGAATTAGAATCCCGTTATTGGTCTGACACAAATTCAAACTAGTGTTGAGAGAGTATAAGCGATACATATAGGTAGAGTCGATGCTAAGTGTGGGATTATTGAAGATGAAAAATGATCAGCTTTTTCTTTTTTGATGGAAATATAAATTATTTGCTACAAGTTTTTTATTTTTGTTAGAAGATCTTACGGCATATCACAATGACTTTGGGCCCAACAAGACGATTATCCAGCTCATAAATTCCGAACTGAATGAAATATTTCGTACGAGGTGAATTAATGAATATGCTTAATTATCCGCTTTACTCGCTAGGTTTAACTGTTTTTTTTTTTGTTTTTTTTTTGGATTATTAGTTGCGGAGAAAGGTAAGAAAGTATGGGGTACACGAACGCGCCCAAAACAAAAGTGAATATGATAGAATCACACAAGCTATCCCTTATCTGCAAAAAAAATTCTTCGAACTGTTGGTTGGACAACGTGGGCCTCAACTTGAATACGACTTGCATATCGACTATCCACTGTGTTAAATAGAATCGACTTATTAAAGTGCTTAAATACATTGTTGTTATTCACTTGAATGAGATTTATTTTAATAAATGTGTTAATCGCGAGTGTTCATTTAAATTAATCATAAATTTCAAAACCTGCTTTTAATCGATTAAATCCAATCCTCTTCTCTCTGGTTGAGACAACAATGATTCCGGGAAAAACGTTTCAAACAAAAATTTCTTATGTTTCGGCATAAAATCGAAATCCATAAAAAAAAAAATATCTCGTTCCATTTTTAAAAAAAATAACTAAACAGCCCCTCTCCAATTTGGACAAGTGTCGAAAGTTCAAAATATCGCCGATGCCCACCTAGCGTTTAAATTTATTATTTTACTGGATATTTTAAATTTTAAAAATAATTCACCAGTAACCTAATGTAGTATTTTTAATAACTTTGGACAATTCTACTGTTCGGATTAAAAATCCTACTGTTGATTGTTCAGTAAAAAATGACTTTATTAGTAAACATTTTAAAATTGAAAAAAGGATAGTATTTTAGAAATGATTTTTATGAACATTCCAACGGAAAAAAATATCCTTACCGAATACGCGCTGGCCTTGCTCAACTGTCCTGTTGCGTCTCGAACTGATACGTGTGTTCTTTCAATATTTGCTTCGATACTGTCTATCATTTCTCCCTGATCGTGTACTAATTTACCTAAATCTCTATAAATTTGATTCACATCGTTTATGTTTCGCTAAAAACAAAACAAAACAAAAATAAAATAAATAAAAATATCATACTCGCTTTAGTAGTAGTTATTTACAAAAAACAACCGTTAAAAAAACGTTACACTATTTTTCCAAGTGTAAAAAACTAATTGCTATTGTGCATAACGAGTTACGAGTACATAATAATTAGAATAAACGATTAAACTAAATATATTCTCTAATTAATTAAACTCGAGTATTCTTAAAATTAATTTGTTCCGAACAGAATAATTTTATTGTTTTTATAGCTGGTATACGAATAAGATATTGTTATAATTCTGACCACTCCGTTAAGATTATTAAACCATGTTCCACTTGCTACACGGTAACACAAATGTATCCTGCGTGGCAATAAACATTGGTTATTTTACAGACATTCGGCAAACCGACCCCCCCCCTTGCACTATACGCAAAGTTTTGCAGACTAGGATTTTTTATTTTTTAAATTGATCTCTCATTATTTAAAATGAAATAAAAAGTGGGGCATTCTTTTTCCTAAACCGTTAAAATTTTACAATATATTGCTTTCGACCGAATAATTCGCTAAAGTTCTTTGATGAGGTACGTCATAAAATATAACTTACCTCCAAAATTCTTAAAGCCTCCTCTTGCTCTTCGAGTTGAATTAAATCATTTTGCTCGTTCTGTAACTGAGCTTGTGTTTTTTCCGGACTATCCTGTAATTCTATTAATTGGTTTGGATGAATATCGTCTGCGCATTCAATAAATATTCCAAAATTTAAAATTCAAAACAATACATCAATACACATCAAATAAAATCAATTGTAAAAAAATGATATGACTAATAAGTATAATAATTTCGCATACATACGTGTGCACATATTTCATTAAAAAACGGAAGAATAAAATGACCAACGTAAAGTAATAACTACTAGACGTTTTTTTTTTTTTTTTTTCATTTAAAATTTTTATTTTAAAGTTCATAGCGGCCAGCACCATGAGAATAATCTATAAAAGCAAAATTATTTTTAACCACGCCTAATACATTACGCACCGAGTTCAAATATTTTGTGTAAGCTAACTCGGAAATAAAGTTTATTCGTCCTGTTGATGGGAGAATTTTGTGTCTACTTTTAGCGATTCTAAGTGAGCAGTGTAATTTTCATTTTAACGTAGAATCTACCGATTGGAAATGAGGCTCAAACTCTATTGCGAATCAATTTTACCGCAACTGCAGGGCACTTATTATTCGTTCACTTATAAATTTTATTAAGTTCGCATCAATTAAGCATAACTGAATAAAACATACGCGACAACGGCTGTAAAGTATGTACTTTTAAATAATAAATTGAACTAATAATACGTATAAAAGGGGGTTAACTAAAATGTGATCAGTTCAGCGATACAAACAATAAATTAAATCGGTACATTTTCCAAGGCGGTATGTTGAATTTAAAATAAAATAAATTCCGAAAACATTACCGATGGTCAGTTGTTAGAAAAAATAAAAAGAACCCTCTATCACACTCAATCCTGATATTTGTTATATTTACGGACGGCTCTAAATCGGACATGGCTGGATGCACCGTACCCACAAATTAATGCGACATCAAAATATGGAACTCATGTCGAAACAGCTTTTCAGTTCTATCCGCAGAACTGTATGCTATAAAATTTGCAGTCGATCTCACAGTACAGTCCAACAAAGATTCTCTGATTTGACTCCCTCTCTTCACTTTCGCCTTTGTCGTAAACGCACAACAAATTACCAAATCCCATCGCTAAAGATATAATTTCAGTTATCTCTACCGCTTCGAATCGTACTACCTTCGCGTGGATTCCAGGACACAAGAGCATCATGTGAAATGAGCTGGTAGATTCTGTAACGAAAGAGGCTACTTCATACCTCCCGATTCCAGACATACCGGTGTGTATACCAGTACCTTTATCGGACTTCTCTATAACAGTCAAATCCCTGCTAAAAAAGAAATGGTCGAAGAATTGGCGTAAAATTACTACCTGGAACAAACTGCGCTCAATACGCTCAAATACTGGAATTTGAACTACTCCATTATGATCCAGCCATAAAGAAGAAGTTATATTATACCGTCTGCGCATTGATCACGCAAAAATCTCTCATTCCTTTTTACTATATAATTCAGATCCCTCTACTTGTGACGTATGCTCTGTTCCCTTATCTAGTAGACTGCCCGAAATTTAACCTTTTCCGGTCCCAATTACGCCCGTCCAGTTCCCTCTCTGAAATTCTCGAAGACAATGAACAGAAAGTCCAGCTGCTTTTCAGATTTCTGAAATTATCCAATATCCTAAATAACATCTAAACTCCATTCTCATCCGTGCCTCTGACCAATATTGCAGTATACTGCACTTTAATGGATACAATACAAAATAATCTTTTGTTTCCACTATTACCTCCAAAAAATAATAACTTATTTACAATTAGGAAACCGAGACGTCTTAAACGATACAACTATGTAAATCATACAGAAACATTGTACACATTTAAACATAATATTGTTACAATTAATTAATCAGCTGCTGTCGCCGATACATTTTGAGGATAAAAAATTTACTTGACTTCAAAATTAGAATTTCTGGCTAAACATTATGTAACATTAGATGCATCGACATCAATAACGTTCTACCATAACATGATGAAAGATAATGTATAAAAAAAAAAAAAAAAAGGGTCCTTAAAAATTACCCGATAATCTATTTTCCTTTAAATATATATTTTTGGCCTCGCAAGAGGCTATGCCCCTTGACCCCTCTTACTTACATTTCTGTCCCCTTCTCTTCTATACTTTGTATAAAATGATCAAAATTTACAACGTAATTCTAAATCGGTCCATACGAATATAATAACATAGTCACAAAAATCCTATAAAATATAACAAACGTTACATAAAACTGGGACATTTTTCGTTACATAAAAATGTCCTAAAAGAGTCCCAATTTCATGTAACGATTGTTATATTTTAATTTTCACCAACTTCCAAAAAGAAGGAGATTGTACGTTAGTCGCGTATGTTTGTTCGCGCATAACTCCTATTTATATAGACCAATTTTACTGATTCTTTGTCCATTAGAAAGAGTACCATTCAACTTAGGTACCATGTGAGTAATGACGAAAATCGACGAACATAAATTGAGTATTTGTCAAAAACGTGATAAAATGTAGTCTCTTTGGATAATATTTTTTCTTATTATTTTTTATTAGTGTAGTAACAGAGGCGGTTGACTTAAAATGCTATCAAATGCTTCAAACGTTTGATCTTTTTCAAACCAAAAGGCGTATCATGTATAAATGTGGCAAGTTCATCGCTAATGCACAGTTCGTCGTTCCGGTTTCGTTTCCGCAATTCACGTCTACGTTCGGTGGCAGTTTTCGTTTTTGTAAACATAATGAATACACTTCTTATTACTGTGCAGGTTGATGAATAAGAAGTCCTACCATAAGTTCAAGCATGTAAAGACTATATGCTAATTAATAATACCATGAAAATGCAAGAAAAAAAAAGTATTATTAATACGAGAAAACAAAAAATCGTAAAAAATATGAGATCTACAATCTTTTCTCTACTTTTCGACGTATTTACCTAAAATATTCAAGCACTTGTCGTAATGTGGTACCAATTTTTCGATGCCTTGTTTGAAAAACGTCCGCCCAATTTCGGCTAACCAATTCACGACGAAATTCTTCACTTCTTCGTCGTTTGCGAAACGCTCTTCTCCCAGGGCTTCTTCAACGGACCGAACACATGAGTGATCCAAAAGAATGAAAGTTTCGACGCGCTTAACGTTTGCATCCGTGTACAAAGTTGACGGCCGACCGCTGCGCGCTTCATCTTCCACATAATCTCGTCCTTCCTCAAACATATGGCACCATTTGCACAACATGGGGTTTCAACATTTCTTTATTACTTCGGTGGTATGATTTTTCGCCCACAAAAACCGCACTACACTTCGCCTCTCAATGTTGGACGACCAACTCATACGACGCTCCATTTCAAACAGAAACCAGAGATGAATCCAGTGGGGTGAGAGGGGGTTAACCCCCAGAACTTAATATAAGCTGTTTGTGAATGCAGCAATTTAATAGGAAATACAATTCTTTTTATTCGCTTTGTTTACAGTTATGTGAAAAGATGCTGCCAAAACATTTTGAAATGGATCAATTAATCGTATGATTTTTAAATTTCAAAATTACGAGATTTATTTTTGACGGAAAAAAATGAAACTTCATAAAATAACAATAAAAAAAAAAATGATTTTTTAAAATTTGACTTTGACGTTTGCTTGTTATTCTATGAAAAGATTGTGATGCTTTCATTGCAGATGTGCGAAAGATGTAAAATACTCGCGAGCTGAAAAAATTATTTTATGCAGTTGGTATTTTTTGTCAGCCTTAAAAGGGGAAATATCACGGTTCACGTCGATCCATTTGTATCATTAATATCAATAAATTGTTTTTAAAAGAGGTTTCTCTTTTCGGTTTTCACTTATTTTCTTTTTTTTTAAAGCGACATGATCTATAGACAACGCCATTTCTGTTTCTGTTGCTTTTTTTTTGCTTTTTATTTTCAAGAAAATGTCCATTTAAAACAGCTTAAACCCCGGCGTATTCGTTTATTATAAAAAGATAATGAACCCCTTAGAATGTTTTTACTGTTCTTTAATACTACAATTAGAATTAATAATTTTAAAATCCATTGAGAAAAAATTGTTGTTTATAATCGGTTATTTTACTTCAGAATTTATTGTTCACATTTGCTTTTTCATTATTTTAAATTACATAATAAATCATTTTTACATAATTTTCTCAGTAAAAATATAAAAAAAAAAAACTCTTCCCTCCAAGAACATAAATCCCCCCCCCCCAAGATTCCTGAATTCATCCCTGCTGTAAACGAACCAAACAAGATACCGGTTTTATTCTTTCACGAGAGGATAAAAAATGAAAACCAGGTTCGTTTAAGCCGGAGTGGGGGATTTTACGTTAATTTAGGTGGAAACTACGCGCGAGTGTAACTTACTTATTGATCCTCCCTCGTATGTGTTGTAGTATGTTAAGTTGTTTCAGTAGTTTAATAAAATTTATGATATAAATTATTGGTTGTTTTTTTTTTATTATATAAAATTGGGATATTTTTTCGTTATAAAAATCTAATTTACGCGGTAAATTTTGATCATTTTATACAAAGTGTAGAAAAGAAAGCTTGAGAGGCCAAAATGGCTGAGTTTACGTATATATATATATATATATACGCGTGCATATGTATTCACAGAAAATAACAATTTTTAATGTTTACGTAATGGGTGAAATAAGTATCAGTTAAAAGTAGATCATTGGCTTCTTAATACACGGCAGCAAATTTTTACGTAACTACGTTACAAAAACGCTAAGAAATTTACATATTTTGCGAATATTTAAATAAAAGAAGAAAAGATCCGGAATTGAAGCAACGAGTACACAGTACACAATTAGCTTGAAAAACAATTAAGAATAACGAGATAATTTAACAAAATGTATTCACCCTACTGTGCTGCTACATGTCGGCAAATATGTGAGTAAATATTTACCCTGAAAATTCCGAGACTCTTTCCACATTAATCATTTGGTAAAACTTGTGAAAAATAAATTTCATTTTTATCAGAACTTTATCGTAAATTCGCAATCATACCATATAAGCAGATTCACGCGAACTGGCGCGGTTTAATTTTAAAATTTTTTTTCTTTCGAAAATAATTGATTGAAAGGGTGACTTTATCTTACAATTTACACGAGATATGGAATAATGAAATTTGATTTAGATATTTTCCGCATATTTATAATAGTCATGTCTCACTATGGTTAACAGAATATTAACAATAACTCGTGCCTTTTAAACGTATATTCTCACAATGTTATAATTTATACTTAAATTAATTTTGCTTTACAGCTCAAAAACCTTGCAAGAGCTAGCACAAGAGAATCCATAGTGTACAGTGCTCATAAACAAGTTTTAAATTTTTTTTATTTTAACAATAAAACAACGTTTAGAATAGCAGAAAATTTGAAATAACAATTATACTAACCTCTAAAAGGATCTGTTTGAGGTGGAGGAACGATCATAGGGGTAGTAACAACTGCAACGGCTCGTGTCAATTTCACCTGTTCGCTTTCTTTTTTCAGTGCCTTGCGTTGAGTGCTTTGAAATAAATTTAGAGCCGTTGTGAACTCTTCTGTCAACCTCTCTTTTTGCATTTTACGTTGTCTCTATCACGTAAAAATTCAAGCGTTAATAAATACTTTGTAAAAATAAATAAGAGCAGTAAAAAATAACCAGTTACCAAAAGCTCCTTCTTTTTTTTTTAATTACCTGATTTTTATTTCTACCTTTTTTCGTAACTTCTATACAGCTGGTCATTTGTAATTTTTATATAGAAAACGTGCATTATCGGAAAAAAATTTGTGAAATAACACAACCTATCTCAGTTTCTTTACAACCGCATACTATATCTTATTTTCTTTTAATGCAATTAAAATAGGAATTATAGATTCTAATGTATAAACAAAATCAATTCAAGAAGCTAATTTTTGTGCAAATACTGCCGATAATGCAAAGATTGAATAATTGTAATTTTTATTTTCGAACTTTCTAAAAATTAACGATCGCTTAGAAAAGAAAATGTGAACAGATACATATTAATTTAAACTCGTTTTCCTGGCAGTAACTTCAAACTTTACTATCTGTTCAACCACATTTAATCATCCTGCTGTATTTTTATTAACACCTATTGAATAAATATCACATTTTATACAAATTACTAATATTTAAATATTTTAAATAAATTAATCATATCGTACGTATTTTGTTTTTAATTAAATCGTAAAGCTCTCGTAATAACTGAATACGGAAATTATTACATATACCCTATATCACAGGACTACTAGTCATACATGTTATTTTTAACAGAACTAACGAATTTCTGTATATACCGAAAAATGCACATTAATTAAACTATACCTGTTCATACTGAGAGGCTGGTAACGATATACTATTCAGAATCTTTAAACTGCTATTTGTATCCTTTACTAACTGATGCGTATACTGCTGAACGTTCTGCCTGTTATCAATGATTTAATTAAATAAACTAAACATTAAAATAAAAATTGACATAAATATATACACATACACATATGTTTGTGTTTTGTTTTTTTTTTACGTTATAACATATGGTAACAGTCAAAATCTTATAATTTCGAATGAACACTTGAACTTTGCTCATATACATTTCCCAAATTACAACAAATGCACACTACGTGTGAATTACCATCACGGTTTTATTAAAAACGTAAAAATTACTAAATCATGCACATAAATCTAATCGTTATTTTACAATTCGCATTACATGTGTTATGAAAATAGTGTTCTGATTATTTTTTGACAACTGGTAATATAAAAACGGGTACTTATATCTTGATGTTAATCACTTCAAACATTTTTTTTCTTTTTCCCAATCGAACCGATTCATACTGTTACATAGTTAAAGAAGATTCTGGTATTACAGGCAGCGCAAATTACTTTTCCGTATTTATTACAAGTCTCGATAGTTTTCTTGTTAATTGTTAAAAGAGCAAATGTAAATTTTTCACTCCTTATTTATAGATTTCGAATATTATTTTTGCCGAAATGGTACATTTTTTAAAATTTGCGACAATGTTCGGCAAAATTCAAACGGTAGTGTTTCATTTGTACCTAACTGATAACAGAATAACCCGTACATTTTACAAATTATTTAATTAACGGTTGCATTATTAAAAAGTAAATTTATACTATAGATAAATATATCCACACTACACTTTAACGTTTTCGTAACACATCAATTACAACTGTAATCAAGTATATATAACATAGTATATTTTCTAATAAAAATCCAGGCGGTTTGGAAATTTAACCGTTACACGTATTGTTTTTAATTCAGAGTTAGGTTTTAACTAGGACATACTTCTACAATAGTTATAATTACCGGACATGTAATTTGATGCCTTCTACATTTTAGAAATAAAAAAAAGTTCAAAATTTTTACCTAAAAGGGAAACAGTAAATATGAAATTATTGTATGATATATAATATACATAATACATGGACAAATATAAATTACATTCTAAGGTCTATCTTAGGAAAGTGTAGACTTCATTTAAAAAAACTACTTTTAATTCTCCGTCAATGTCTCTATGTTACACTTATTTACAATCAAAACACAAATTAATCTGACATGGGTATTATTTTTATGACGCGGGTAAAATTTTCTGAATTATTCTAATTTCGATTAATTTTCTCTCTTTCTCTCCTGTCTTTTGTTTACCAGTATAGTTGTCCGCTGCACGCTACCACCGATACGTATATTTATTAATTTCACTTATCATATACGTAATTAATATATTTATAATTTTGTTGAACACTGTACATATACTTATGTTTGTTTTTAAATTTGTACATGTGAGTGTGTCTGTGTGAATAAAAATAAACCTAAGTGTAATTAACAACGACGGCTGGTATTTATGTTTTCATTCAATAAAGTGGTTTCAATCACTATGTTTGCCCTATAATTGGGCTATTAGTCTATTGTGTATACTGGTTAATTTTAAAATAAATGAATCTTTTATTAAACTGCCAACTGTTTTTCCTTGTAATTTCTAATGAAATCATTTCTGGGTTTTCATAATTTGAGTCTTGTTATCCATGAGAGATATATATCGGTTACGACGAGAAAACTTCATTTTTTTTTAAATTTCAATTTTCTTCCTGCTCTTCGTGTAATGGTTATATGATTAACCTACTCTGGCGGAACGGACTTCAAGTAATATTTCAATTACAAGTACAATAAATGTACGTATAGTTTACTTATAGATTGATAAAAATAATTTTCAAAAGTAGCAAAAAAGAGAAAAAAAAAAAAAAGTATCATAAAATTTAATAACCGCGTTGTACAATCAACCTGGCTAGTTACAAAAATAACATATTATTCGAAATGCTGAATGCGAGTTGAGGCGTTACGAAATCTATGGTTATACATTTTAAGCACATCGCATAGCATACGAAATGAGCAGTATTTTGGCCCGTGCTATAATTTTAGAGTTAAGAATTTTAACTTTTAAAGGATATTAGCAATTTATTTTTTAAATGCAATTTTTGAAGTGAATTTCAGAAATGTTTCACAGTATAAAAATAACAACATCGAAATAAAAATTTGTACTTCAACCCCGTTTAAAGTGTAATTTTACAAAAATAAGGCTTAAACTTTGAAGTACAAGTTGCGACTTAAAAAAGCAATTTATTTATTGCATTACAACATCCTACTAATTAGAATGAATAATATTTCAATATATTGACTAGACATAACAGAATTATTCATCCCTCGACGGCAATATTACTCGCTTCAAAGGCTGATATCAAACTTTTTAAAACCTAATAAATCCATTCAAGACCCACAAACGTCATTTAAAATTATCCGCTAATTTAAACATTGCACGCGTCCAAACACATCGAAAATAACTAAAAATTCACTTTCATCTCTTCCTTTTTTTTTTTTTTTTTTTTCTTTAACAATACGCTACAAAACACACAAAACCCCTTGAACAAGACAAATCATTCATGTTGCTGAACATTTTCTTTTTCATAAAAGTAAACTGCAACTATTTTCATATTAGAACCGATCAAAATTACCTGTTTATTATTTAACCCGCTTTACATGATACATATAAAGCCATACATGCAATTCTGTCATATGACAATGTCACAATTCCATCGCGGGTCAGTCGCAACAGATATATTTAGATTAGAGTGTTCATACTCACGACTCACGGATTTATAGATACAGAACAGCGACATGACAGAATCGCTGAAAATGGATTAATCATTGTTTTAAACGGGTTTTCGTCAACTCTATTCATATAAGCGATTATGAAATGCGGGGAAAAACGAAATGTTTCGTTAAATTTCGCGTATAAAATGTTTTTCTGTGTACAATGCGAATATTTTTATACGAATTATTCGAGTTTTTATTTTATTGTTAATATTTTAATATGTTTAACGTATATAACGATACGCATGCACGAACATAGCCTAAGGTGTATGTCTATTTTAGAATCGTATAATGAAAACGTAATTTTTTCAAAAAAAATAAATAAAATAGTCAAAAAATACAGTATTTTCAATTTTTTTTATTTCTTTTTTTGTAAACTGTTGAAAAAGAAACAGTTAATTGTTTAACTAATATTAAAAAATTAGTACAGCACTGTACAACTGTAAAAACTAACACATCAAAATATTAGGAACAAACTAAATATAATTAACATCATTTAAAATCAACTTAAATGTTTACTGCAGAAAAATAGTTACAGCATTTTGTAAATGATACATATTAACTAAAATTCACTTACAATTTTACGCGTACATCTTTCGAATCCTGTGTAGTGCCCAGCAAATTTACCATTCGGGTCATCGAAGCAACTAAAATTATAAAAATGATTCGTAAGAAAATAAATATGAGAAAAATCTACAGAATAAATTTAATATATTTTGTAGGTAATAAATATGCATTATTTTACCATTTTGGGAAATTTTTTGAATATTTGTTCCGATAACTTGAGCAATTTTTTCAAAATTACGTTCTTCTTCGCCCTCTGCTGTGAAATTTGTAAAATTACTCATTTTTATTCGGCTTGTTAATTAGAATTTAAAAAAAAAAAAACAACAAACAAACTGTATATTAAAATAACATAATCAATTTAAGCCAAAATAATACAAAGAAACATTCACAAAATTTCCCAATATCAGGCACTTCCGCACTGTACACACCTGTAAATAAAGTTCGTCACAGATAATGAGCAAAAATGTAAAATTTTATCGATTAATTATCGATTAAAACGAATCGAAATGAATAAAACATCTTTATTATTTTATATGCAAATACATTTAATAAAATTAACTGATACGTAAAAATAAAAGGAAATATTTGGTCAGAGACATTAAAATCTTTCAAAAAATAATTGAGATAAACTAAAACAAAAGTTTAAACTATTCTCCCTTATTAAAAAAATAACTTCACGTCTCAGATTTTAGTAAAGATTGCATGATCACTGTAGCGGGTAGCCATGTAAATAGTACAGTTGCCCGATGAAAAGTTCATGGTTAAAAAAATTCTGTTTTTTTTTGAAAATATATCCATATTTATCAATATTTACACATTTTCTCGTCAAACTAGACGCTTGTCGATGAATTTTCTTACATCTAAATTGCGGTGAGGGGATTTCCCTCCAGAAATAGATTTTTAACAACTAACTATGGATTACTGTAAATTATTCTCAAAATGAAAACGAACAGAAATAATCCTAATACTTACGCATTTAGAACTATTGTACAAGAGATTATTAATAAAATATAATTACTAAGTAAAATCCTTTTTCTGTCAAGTGTTTTTTTTTTAAATGATCGACCCCTCCCAAAAACGGGTACGCCTATACTACTTAATACTTATATACTATATCATCTTAGCGCAAATCATTTTATTACAAACTTATCCCATTTTTCCTTATTTCTAACTTAGCTATAATTAATATCTATTATTTATTTTATTTTATTTTATTTTATTTAAGTATTTTATTCCGTCCTTTTTTCTTCCCCTGTTTTTCACTTTTGTTTATCACTGTTTCCGTACCATCTTCTCTTATTTAATGCTTATTATTGTTCCTATATTTCCATCTTTCTGTAACCATTCCTTTATTTTCTTTTTTTCACCCCAATTTTTTTCTCTTCTATTATTTCTTTAGTGATTTTATTTAAAAACTGAGTTATAACGTATTTGTCTGTTTGCTCCCCCATCTTTTTTTTTACCTAACCGTACTTTTTGTACAAGTAGTTTTCCCTCAGCATTCTGTTCTTCTTCTTTCCTCAAGTTCAATTTTCCTTATCTGTCATTATGTATTCCCATATCTTTATGAATGAGTACATTCCTTTAAGCCTCAGTACGTTTTCTTTTTGTATTATTTTACTTTCTGTCTCGTATTTATGATCTGATATTAATTTCAAGCATTTTACTTATTTTCCCTACATATGTTTTCCTAGCTATTCCCCATGCCTAAATTCCATATCTGATTCTCGATTCCACCAGTGCATGATACACCATTTTTAACGTTTTATTTGTTGTATATTTCTTTAAAGTGTATAATGCTGGTAATGTTGACCTAATTTTTTTTGCAATGTATTCCGTATGTCCGTTCCATCTTAAGTGTTGGTCCACCATTACCCCCAAATATTTATATTGGGTCACTACTTCTATCTTCCGGCAATTTACCTTCTCACATTCACTTCTTTCTTCCCATTCATGTACACATTCGTTTGAGTGCATTATTAAATTTGGACAATATTCATTATACCTATCCCTTTTCATACGTAGTACCATCACTTTAGTTTTTGATACATTAATTCTTAGATTTTTATCATGTGCTTATTTACTTATTGTGATCAGATCTCTTTGTGTATTTTCATTTTTACCTCCTTAATATCTTTATGTGCTGTAACTATTGCTATATCATCCGCGAACAAATATATATATCGCTATAATTTAATTTCTTGTATAAAAACCGTTTATGTATAACAAACAGTATTGATGCTAAGTTACTACCTTGCGGAACTCCCACATTCAACTCCTTTTTTTTTACTTTGTGCATTTAATACATTTACACATGTTTTCCTTTGGTTTAGGTAGTTTTGGAGCCACTTTTTAATACTGTGCGTTATTCCTATCTCCTCTAATTTATTTATAAGTAAAAGATCTATTTATCAGACGTGAAAAATTCTTTGTAAGTAACGTACTAATAATGACGTAAAATTATAAGTAGTCGATTAGCAATAATCTAATACTGCAAACGGACGCGAAAGGAGAAAATGAAATTAAATGAAAAATGAAATCGGCTATTATTTTTTAAAACTTACAAATTTTGGCTTCAAGATTAAATTTAACGAGTAAGGTAATGAAGCATGCGGCATTGTTAATGATACAATTAGAGTGCATAAGTTTTCCTGTCCTACAGTGGTATTGTTATCAATTGATGAGTTCTAGGCACTTCTGAGGGGAGATGGTCGTCAGTCGTTAATGACCATAATCCATTTTGTAAAGTGGAACCCAATGGTAACGTTTTCAGTTGAAAAAATCACGTTATGGTCCACAGCTGCATTTTAGACTTTTAAGAATGGTGAAACAAGTCCGAAACCCTATATCGATTCAAATTCCGCTTTAATCTAATTATGAATTACGAAAATAACAATAATGAATTTTTCAATGTCAAAATTTAGCCTTAATTTTTTAAATCTTAATGAGCAGCGGAATAAATACAAAAGGGCCTCTTCATTAGAATACGCGCATCAGCCGTGCCCATTTTGTCCAACAACTATTCCGTTTTCTCGTTTTAATCTTTCAGTTTCAAAAATCGAACCTTTTGAAGATGAAAGCAGTCACTTCAATTTTATCTTTAATTATAAAAAAAATTAAAGTTTATTCGCCTTATTAATAAATATAAATCAGTTTATAGCTATTTAATAATTCACTATCTAATAAAGATTGATTTTTTTTTATTATTTAAAAGTATCTTAGACATATAACTTTAAAAAAAAACAAAACACACCACCTACAAAATATTCAATGTTCAAATCGCAAACGAAGAGATTATTCAGTTAAAATCAAATTTTCTATAAGAATTATAGAAACTTGAATCGACAACAATCAAGTACTTGCTTCTAGAACAGTTCCACAATTATTCAAGTGCAACACCATTTGCGCCCGAGCAGTTCGATTTTTCAAAAAAGAAAACGCTTCGCTTTCATCTACTGAACACGATCTTTTGAAATTCGACCGAGAAACCGTACAGGTGAAAAGGATCACTGCCGTTTATAACGGAGTTGCAGATATTTGAGCTATCAAAACACGCGCATCAATAAGCAACAAATTCTTCTTGTTTTGTGTGTACATTACTCCCGGAACATCGATTAAAGATTTACGACAATTCTTTGTCTTGAATTTAAACGTGTATAGTCCCAAATTCGTTGGAATTTTAAAGGAGTTAAACAAAGATCAATTCGATACTATATTATTCTTTGTAATGTACATATTACATTGTATGAAATAAATTAAAAGTACAAAATTTCGGAAAACGCAGTAAGAGTGAAAAAATGCGTGTGTGAAGAGATCCCGTTGTCAGTCGAGTATGAATATTACTACGCGGTTCCACCGACACCCCATCAGTGGAAATGATTGTGACTGGTTATTAAGAAAATGAAGAAAGAAATGATCGAAACGACATAGTTTCGAAGTGACGCTTGGAGTGTCAGTTGTTGTTTTATCTTTCTCCGGAATTATTTTTTTTTAAGTTCTCCTGATCGTGTCAGAAACATTAGTAAAAAATAAGTCGTCAGTTATATTACAGTTATATTAGGTTAATGATTCGGTTAATGTGAAAACCCTAGTAAAAAACATAGCGGAACTTCAACGAAAGTAAAATCTCGACTCATAAATAAAGAATTCCACCGATTATCGATTGCAGTTTCGGTCACCCGAAAGATCAGAGCATCAATCCAACACGGACTACTGATCACCGTCGACAACAGTGATACGTACAATTTTGTATAACATTTAAATAATCCTGTTTATTCTTATGTGTATTTGTGAATTTATTAATTGTGTATTTTCAGCGCCCGGTCGGTTAAAGAATAGTGTAGGCAAGTATGTAATATACAAGTAAATTTTAAAAACTATAAATTACTTTTATCAATAATAATAATAATATAATTTCATGTCCACGGTAATTACGGGACCGTAGTGGACTCCCTAAGGACGTAACTGAACGGCAACAACGTTTCATTTAGGATCCCTGGAGAAGACCTTAAGTAAATAATACCATTTAATTCGGAACACGGTTCATCTTGCAGGCGATTTCAACGTGGATCTGAAATTGTGTCGGGCGAACAAGAATACCTCCTCGCTAGAACGAAATAACGATTTTATGATTTCGACAACGAAAAATAGTATGACCGTTGAAGAAATTTATCGGTCATTACATCAAACATTTGACCATGTAACAGTGCGTTTCACAATTTCACTAATTAATACGTCACGAAATGTGGATATGTTAAAGAATTAGTGATACCGTTGTTGAAGGTCAAGTTTCAATGTTTTTACGTGAAGCCGAGAAACTTGAAAAGTCGATATTTTAATTTCAATATGGAGTTGTTGTTCGGTATTTTGATATGTTTTGAGTTTTAACAATTTCTTTTAAGATATCTAATTTACGAAAATATATCGATTTTTCAATGATTTATCATTGAGGCTTTTTAGCAAGCTATAATAACTTTAATACGATATATATTAATAGTCTTTGCCACTGATAAATATATGTCTTGAAACATTGAAATTTAAATTCAAAAGAATTGAAATTGATTTGGTTTTTTTTTTTTTTTTTAAATTGAATATTAAATGATTTCTTAAATAAAAATAGAATACCGTGTGAATTAGAGAAAGTAAGTTCGCTTAGTTCTTTACTAAGTATCTGTGTGGATCGTCCTGTAGGCTAGCCGGGCGGTTTCTGAATGGCAAATTAAGAAGCAATGAAAAATTCAACAATCATTTACATAAACGGAATATTATTTTTTACTGGACAATTATTTTCCTCTTTGCGTAATTAGAGATCATAATTTAATTTCATTCCAACTGAACGCAGTTGAAGTAACCAAAAATTGTTCATTATTTAAACAAAGATTGTGTGCTAGTTTGCTGACTAGTTCAATAAACCGTCAAAAATAGCTCGTCTTTTCACGAAAATACTACCTAAAAAGTGAAAACGTATTTTCATGAAAAATTTCCCGTAGAATTCAATGAACAACTTTTAAAAAATTGATTCCGTAAAGAGGTTACTCAAAACGACTAACAAAGTAGTCGCAAAACGGCTTTTCATATATGTAACAAAGTGACATAATTTTTTTTTTGTTTTTGGAAAATAATAAATAAAATAAACTCATAATGCGGTCAAATAAGCACAATCGAGAATATGAATTTTAATTATTAAGAATATAAAATTATAAAAGATATTTTCAACAATAAAAAAACATACCGATTGGGGGGTCTTACCCGCACAGTGCGTTTATCACTACGGGCTGGCATATCGAATGGAGCACGCACTTTGTCAGCCTAATGCGTAAACTGTCTCATAATAAAG
The DNA here is from genome assembly GCA_039619475.1 of Icerya purchasi. Classification (NCBI taxonomy): domain Eukaryota; kingdom Metazoa; phylum Arthropoda; class Insecta; order Hemiptera; family Monophlebidae; genus Icerya; species Icerya purchasi. Next base: position 575,913,221 of record CM077115.1, read on the forward strand.
AATACAAGATCGACCGTTCGGAATAATTTTTATGACTGTAAATCTTTAAAAATTATTGTTTTGCAAATTTTAACCCTCAATATTAATAAACAATCACGCAGCGATTTTTCGAAACCAAATATTTTACCTCGATGACTAATAGATTAGAGAATATATTTTTTTAAACTGATAAAAAAATACTACCGATCGAATGGTGTTCATTCTATTTCAGTACAATTGAAACTGACAAAGATTTTCAAAATTTTGTGCACGAAAGTAATTTTTCAAAATCAAATTCCCATATATTGAAAAGTACGAACACAATTGCGCATAATATTATAGCTTTTAATGAAGAAAAATGAGCCCAAAGTTCAATTTCTAAATTCTGGGGTAATCGATTTTTTCAAAAAAGTCTTATTTTTTTTTTTTGAATAATTAGATTTTTGCAAAAACTAATTAATACTTTTTGGGAAAAAGGTTAACTGAAAAAAATTAGGCAGTTTTAGCGGTAAATTTAATGGTTTTGACCGTCGTGAACTTCTTTTTTATTTATTTTTCTGAATTACATAAGCCTTTTTTTTTTTTTTAAATTTACAACACTGTCACTTGTTTTTTTGTTTTTTTTTTAAATGCAAAAAACCGTACTGCGACTGCTTTGGCACCATTTTGAATGACTTCTTCATCGAATCAGCTGTTTTTAAAAGTTGCTCATTGAATTCTATGAAAAGTGTCCTATAAAAATGTGTTTTTTTTTTTTTTTAAATTAACAAACGGTATTTTTGTCACATGAATATTTAATTTAATTTCAGTAATCCGCTACCGAACATACTGTAAAATGTTCTTTTTAAAAAAGAATAATTAGCATCTCTTAGAAAACATGTGAAATAAATACACTGTCTGCAATAATCGATTAATTCGAATTAGCTCCTAGAACTGAATTTGGATTCTCTAATTTCTCTTTTTTCATTAATTTATATGATTTAAAACGAGTTTTAATTGAAAAAACAATACCGAAATATAATTTGATTTTTCAATCACATTTTTTCGATTGCATGAAAGAGGAGTACAAAATATAGAAGAAAGGAAAACAAAGGTTTACTACTATTAGATCTACAGCTAGTATAAAGCCTCTGATAATGACGTCAGACTATTAAAAAACATAATGGAGTAGAACATGGAACTTTTAAAACTTTCCCTTTTGTGTTATTAAGGAATGTGAGGCCAAAAAAATATAATAAATTTATTCTACTGTTGTTACCAAAATTTTCCTATAAATTAGCTATAAACGTTTGTTCCGAAATTTGACTGATAAAGAACAAAAACTTCTTCTACACTATAGTCTTTCTACTATATTTCAGAGTTTCCCTAAAGCTTATAACTCCGTCTTTAAAATGGAAAGTTTACACGTTTGGTATAATACCTTTGCTTCTTAACAAACTCTCAAATTCGTTAACTGAAATCTGCTTCCTACGCTACGACTTATCTGTAGGAGATACAAATTTACTTTCTGTAATATCATCTTACTAATTCGCGTTAAAAAAAAACAAAAAAAAACAAAAAAAACCATGCTATAAATTTATAGTTTTGGAGAACTCTGGTAAACGGTAGTATGAACAATTAATTTATAGTTCACACGCCAATATTAAGAGTTTTAATTTTACAAAGCGTATTTGTCTCAAACAACACGGGCGTATTATAACTGATGATTCAAGTAGTGCCAACACTGGTCGTTACGAAAAGCGTATTTGTCTCAAACAACACGGGCGTATTATAACTGATGATTCAAGTAGTGCCAACACTGGTCGTTACGAATGACAATGTGGCAGACACATCAGGCGTGACTCCATCACTTGACCTCAATAAGGCTATCACAGATCTGTGACGTCAGTAAAAATGTACGAAAAATCGATATCATAAATTACAGTACAGTTTTCTGCTGTGATACTTATTTCTTTTTTTTTTTTTTTTTTGAAGTTTAGATTAAATTATTTTATAAGCAATTAGTGGTAAAGTATTACCTTTACCAGTGTAACTTTGTTAACAATTGCCAACATAAGCCTCTAATTATTTCGCTCACTTTACACACTTTAAATAATTCACGATTTAACTAAAGTCATATCCGTTTATAAGAAAACAGGTTAATCGTTCCGGTTAAAACTGTCATTTAAATCTCGGAACGTCATTGCTTTTTCCCTTTATTTATTTTTTATTTAATGTCTGAAGTATTTGCTTTTCTATATATTATTTTTTAAAAGTACTTTTCCCGAACTAAAATGTTAACGTGCTTTAAATTCTGATTCAGATAGTTTTATAATTACGAAAAATAATTTTAAAAACATTCTTTATCAAATTTAATTTAATACAAAACACATAGATCCATCCGAGTTATTTAGAAAAAAAAAAAAAAAAAGATATATATATATATACGTATGTAATACGCTGCAACTTATTTTTCCTTTATTACAAAGTGACAAAGCGTAAATTTTATTAGCATGTTTTAATCTTTACGTAATTGTACAATATCTTCGCGAATACCATCAGATTTAATGATTAAAATATGAATACTATCGCCAGTATAAATATCTCTTTCAGCGGCTGAAATAAATACATCTTTGACAATAGACAATGCTTTATCAACCGTTATTGGCTGCTTCTCCACATTTTGCATATTCATTAAACCTAGCTGTAACAGTAATTGAAAATATTAAATTATATATGTATATTATAGAACAAATTAATAAGCACGCATAAAAAGCACAGTACCGTTTAGAAAAAAAAAAAACTGATACTATAAGCAATTATTTTTATTAAGAAAAATCAATCTAATATTATAAATTGAGCTCGGCTTCGCGTGTTTTTTTTAGTAGACAATCCGCCCATCTTTATGTTTGTCCATGAAATTTTCAAAAAATCAAATTTTTTTTTCGACAGTCCTTTATAATAATAATTTCTTTGGAGAGTTTTGGAAGCTAACGATAATTCAGGCACACAAAGTTGGAAGTGGTTTAGACCCGCTGAACATTCAACGTCACAGAAGAATCAATTTACTTGGTGACACAGTAGTGGTGTACATACACAAAAATTATGTTTCTTCTTTTATTATTTTGTAATAGAAAACTATTATTAAAACGTCGAAACAAATATATGCTGATAAAAAAGGTAGCCGACAAGCAGTTGGACGTCCTTGTCGAAGCAGGAAGAAACGGCATCAACCGATAAATCGTTACTCAATGGAAAGAGAGGATACCTGCGCATCAGTTAAAAAATTAAAGAGCAGCGAAACCGCTAATTTTGACGTGGATGGATCTTTCGGGCATCGATTAATTAATTTCGCATCTGTTTTTTCTGTTGCAAGTGAAGTGGTGAAGTGTAAAGAATGCAGCGGTGATGTTAAATTTATCGAAACTTCTCCTCTTCGTGGTCTTGGTTTTTAATTCGAAGTAAACTGTGCCGAATGTGAACTAGTTCTAATAAATTCATGCTTTCTTATCAATGGTAGAGCATATGATGAGAATTTAGTTTTTACTTTCAGACTTTTTGATATCCGTTTAGCAGGAATAGAGAAAATCTCTGTAGAATCATGAGCGCTTACCTAAACTAATTTTCCAATCGTTCTACGATGAATCTGTGAAAGACATTCACACTGTTACAAAAACTATTTGTGAATTATACACGAAAACTGCTGTCCAAGAGGCAAAAGAATTGGAAGACGCAGTAGAACTCACCGCTTCAGGAGATGGAACATGGATGAAACGTAGTTTCTTACCTCTTTTAGGGGTTCCTACTTTTACATCATTTTACTCTGGAAAAATTCTTGATCCTATAGTGAAAAGTTCATTCTGTAAAGTCCGGGTTGTATATTGCAGCTATGGTATTTAATGATGGATATTATTACAAATGATTCAATTATTCGACCTTGCAATTGGCTAAAGCGCGCTGAAATTTACCGAGAACTTGGATTCTCAACGAATATAGGTAACCGGGGAGAGTTCAACAAGAGACTAAAGAGGCCATGAAATTGAAAAGAGTTGCGTAAAGTAAGTTAGAGAGCGTCACGGCAACAATGGAAGACTTGATGTACGGTCCAGGAATCGCAGGTCGAAAGCAATTAAAAAAAAATATTTGGTTTTACGACGCGGATGCCGTAACTGTTTTTTTTTTTTTTTAAAAAAAACTACTTTTTCCGACTGATGTACAAGATATCTCAGGAATTACTTAAACCGATTTTGTTAAAATTTACAATATATATTCTTTATAATATTACCTAAGATGTAGAGCGTAGGATTTTTTTCATTGAGTGCTACTACGTTCTTAATTATACATTTTTTAAACTCAAAATTTCGATAAAAATTAGTTTTTTTTTTCAAACACTGTCACTTCTAGAAAAAAAAATTTAACAAATTTTCCCTAAACTATATCTTAGCTACAACCTTTTTAAATATTTTTTTTATATTATTTTTTGTATGATGCCAGACAGAGAAAATAAGTACACCGTCAAAAAGGATTTTCAAAAGAGGGTCGTCTTACACATCTCCGTCACTTTTTAATTTTTTCTTTTCATTATTATTTCAAATTATTCATAAAGTTACTATGTTTATGTGTAAAATAAATATTATTTTATATATGTAATAGTTACGTCAAAAAAGTTTTTATTTTTATACCCATTTTTGGAGCACCAAGGTGATGTAACCTCTAAAACGAATCGCTTGATCAACGTAATATGCTCTTTTGATCGCCTAACAATCTACTAAAAGAAGCTTTAAAAGTCACCACCTTTTCGATATATATATTGCAAAGATGTAGCGAAACAGGATGAAACTTTTGAAATGAAATCTTTGGTTTTTAAATTTTACGAAAAGATTGAATATTTTTAATTATCTCTTTCGCTTACAATCTTTAAGAACACACAACATGTATATTCCGGACTTATGTGTTTCTTATTATAATGTCGTTTTTCGACTAAAAATATAATACTTAAAAATTTACAGTTTATTTGCTATTTAAAACAGCTATTCTGTAGACACGCGGTAGAAAAGTGTCTATGCCTTTTTTTTGTTAATATTCTTATGTATTCATTTTTCTGTACAAGAAGATTTATCCTTTTACAAATAAGGGCAAAATATACTTTTATAATATACTACTAGATTTTTATAATATACTATTAGATGTAAATAATATAACTCCTCGGCTGTAACTTTTTAAAGTTCATTTTTGTCGATCAGCCAAGTTGTGACAGAAATATACAACGTTCATGTCTAGGCAGCAAAAAAAAAAAAAAAATGTAATTGAGATGTATCCTCAAAGAAATACAACTAGATGTTAATTCGTATATTTTATTTATATTTTGTGGATTTTTTAAATTACTATTTTTTTTTTTTTTAATAATCATTCTTTGTATTTTTATAAAATATCATTTCTTATACTTAATCATGCTTTTAAGAATGAAGGGGTTTCTAAATCATAATAATTATTCTATATTTTATTTCGTGTTTATAAAAAATTTCTACCACATGATCGTTATGCTTAATATAAAATAAATGTATTCAGTTCTATTGAATTATTTCGTTGATAATATAACTTCATAAAAATGATGTTACATTTTGGTAACATAATTAACCTATGCGTCTATATCTCAGTAAATAAAGATGCAGATCGAATAATGTCAATTTTTTTTTTAAACATAATAAAAATATATTCGTATAACCGAAAGAGGTAATAAACTTCAATTAAAGAATTAAAATAAATTTACCCTGTTTAAGAGGAATGTTTTTTTTTTCTTTCAGTTTTTAAAAATTAAAAAAAATAGTCAGTGCAAGTGTGCACAAAAAAAGTAATTTCCAAATTGCATTCCAAAAATGTAATCATAAATAAATAACGGCTACAGTATCCGTGACGTTTTTCAAAAGTTACAAAAGAAAAGATCAAAAATTATCTAGTTTTTGATTCTTCTACAAACATTTATAACAAAAAATCAAAGTATTCTCCACGTTAATTGTTATCAGTCGTTTATTTTCCGATAAAAAATACAAAATGGAGCGTCATCAAAAATTAAACGAAATACTGACTGAAGAGTTTTTGTAACTGCTGAAAATTGTGTATATTATATTATTTATTTATTTATTTATTTAAATTTACGTGCCATGCACAGCAACTATCGGCTAGAGGCACAGATAAATATAGATGTATATGTCAAATAAACAAATTACGGGATTTTTATTGTGTAGTAAGGCTATTATATATACATATATGTATGTGTATATATTTTTTTTTCCGTTAGTGAAAAAGTTAATAAAGGTCTTAAACTTTCCAGAAAGTTGTTTCGAATGTAGAATATAATAGATATTAAAAAAAAAAAAAAAAAAAACTTCACAATTTTACCAATGTTTTAAAAATAAATAAAAATATAACCACACGTTATTCACTAAACTATTTGGCAGTAATATTCTAAAAAATAATACGTAACTTCAATTTATATAAAAATTTTAATGAACATCTAATATACTATAACTTTACATCTAAGACCCGTAAAGCGGTAAATGCTTTATCCTTTTTTTTCATCTAATAAATTGATTAGAAAAAAATATTGAAAAAGATGAACAACTGTGTTACAGCTGTTAATACAAACACTTTATCATACGATCAGTAAATTTGTTAAAATTATTACCTCTAAATAACTACATAATTATCATATAGTAAAAACGTTTTCTATTGACTCTTCAATAGTAGCACTACATTTTATATTGCGAATTAAGAATACGAAGAAAAAAATCACTGCGGTAATCAATAAAAATAAAAAAGAAACAAATGAGGAACATCAAAATATGACAAAAATTTTAACCAAACAAAATATAAGAAATAAATTACGATGCTTCATTAAAAATTGGTATTAATTTGAAACGACAATGAATTGTTAATCATGATCAATGGACTGCAACACATGAATATGAAATAGAAATTAAACGGCGTTATTTTTTATCAGTTAATAGTTGACAAGTACGATAGGCAACCGATAATTTTAGACTATGTTACCTTAAAAATAATATGCGTTGTTTTTTTCGTACTAGACTGCAGTGATTTTATGTATCTAATTGTTACGGGTTATGTTTATTAAAATAGTTCAAAAAAAAAAAAAAAAAAAAAACCCCGTAAAATCTGAAATATTTTTTCTATTTTTTATATAAAAACTCTGCAACCGTTTACAACATTCAGTTTTTTATAATTATGAAAAACCTTTTTTTTCTTCCTTAAATTGTACTCATTAAAATTACAAATACGTTAGCATTAAAAAGAAAAACAAAAAAAAAAAAAAAAAAAAGAAAAAAAAAATCCAGGGTGAAAGAAAATATATTCTATACACGATATCATTCAACAACATAAATCGAATCGATTTCGTTGATTTGGTGCAAAGAAATCAGTCAGAAAAAATCAAAATAAGACATTTTTTAAAACTAAAAGATTTCTAAAATCATATTCATCGTATATTGTTAAAAGTATAAATAAAAATATGCATCAGCTCATTTGGTCCATATGAAAATTAATGATAGTGATGGATAAGTGTCCATTATGGTACGTATATCCGAAAACACGTAAGCGCAATTCAGGAAGCATGATAAAGAAAGATGTTTACATGTAAAATATTGTTTAGATTTCATTATATAGATGGTACATATTCTCCTCCGATATAATGGAACGTAATTATCTTTATCTGCACGCTGTAATATATGTAAAATATTTTGGTTCAACTGGTCAAAAAATAAAAGCAAGACTAAAAAAAAAGAATCAATAAAAAATTAAAAATTACGCGGATGACCTTTTGTATTTTTTAGTTTCTGCAATAACAACCAGAGAGGTCAACAACAAAGATCTAGTGTATTTTCAACAAGACGCAAGCTTTCAGCGACGGTCTTCATCGTTAGAAATCTTGTAATAACAATATTTTGAATGTGAATATCAGAATAACTGTTAGTCATTTACCTGATTATCCAATAGTGGTTGAAACAGTGCACCGCTTGAACCGCCAGCTGTAAATTTATTGCGTTCGTAATGACCGACAGGATCGTAACTAAAGATAACCCCGGAGCCGTCTGTATCCAATCCAGCTAATATATTAGACACGTAGTACGGGAAAAATCTTTTGTAATATAGATTAATAGCCAACAGCTGAGCCAAAGCAGCAGTACTTATCGGTTTATTATTATCATGTAAATACATCTAAGGCCAAAAACATAGAAGAAATTAACGGTACTGATTAGCAAGAAATGTAAAGTTAATAACGAGGTACTGAAAGTAGTTGAAAAAAATCGAATGTTTTAAAAAAGTATACTATAATGCAAACAAAAAGAGAAATTGACAAACATGTTGCGCCTTTTTAAGCCACTTATCCATTTCTAAATGAAAAAATAATATCCGTATATTTTACTTCAGCGTATTATTCGCAATCTGTATAAAAAATATTCATTAATCGATAGGTTACTCAAATCATATCATTCGAACCACAAAATTAATTATCGAAAATCTGCATATTCTTATATATCAAAATCATATCGCCGTTATGTTTAGTTCTATTAAAACCTCGCGATTTTTTATATGAGAAATTACTTCTCTTTTATTAATGTTGATAGATATAAAAGTAAATAGTAAAATTACTTTAATTCTCGCTTCTAAAACCTTAGTTAATTGCAGTGTATCACACCAACAGCCCGAACAACCTAGGACAAACTTATTGGATAATTTGAACAGCTTTGATTGATTACGCGTGTAAATGGAATAACCGGTACTAAGTCGTGTATCGGACGCGATTAAGGCGAAATCGTCGCCTGCTATTCCTACGATACTTCTGAAAAATTATATGTTTAACAACATTATTAAGTTATTTTTACCTGTTAAATGAAGCCGACATTTTCAATTAACCGCGATGAAAATAAGAAAGATTACTTAAACAACATGTTTGCATAATGAAAGTGAAAATCTCGGTGAACGTATTTCTCCAAAAAAAACGACATGTATTTGAAAGTACCAGTATAAAACGAAGAAATAGTATGTACACATACCCTCCGTTGTCATCATACGGACTAAATTTGTTCTGCTGTTGTCTCGGTTCCATAGCGAACTCCATTTCTAGCTTTTAAAACGAATTTATTAAAAAAAAAATCAAAACTGAACTACAAAAATTTCTCCGAAATGATTAAGTTGTATTCGTTTCGCGGTAATACCTCACAAAACCGAAAACATCCGAAAATTATTTATCATCGTTTGCTACTTTTGAATTCTACAATTGGCTTTGTAGCAGAATTCGGCAATTAAACGATACCGTTAAAAACATAATGTTTTTATTATTTATATTATTATATACCGTCAAGTGTTTTATTATGAGTTTTTTTTTTTTTTTTTTAATTTACGACGTTAAATTTCATAAATAATAACAAATAATTAAATTTATTTTTTTCGTTTTTTAGTAATATTTTTTTTTTTCGTTCTTCAAAATAAATTCAGAAAAAAAACAACTGTAATTAGTTATTAAATTATACACTATCAGTTAAATTGTCACTTGTATTTGCAATGCGATAGATCGATTATTTATCATAATTGGAACAAAGCACTACGCGATTAATCGATTAATTGGAAACTTGAAAATAATTGTTATTATCAACGACATAGGCGTGAAGTACATTTTGATAATTACGGGTAGTTTTATCAATTTCATGTGTATACATATACACATGTATATACATGTATATGTATATATATATATATATATATATATATATATATATATATATATATATATATATATATATATATATATATATACATATTACAGGCTTATCGTATTACCTGTTTGGTAAGTGATAATCGTTATTTAACAGCGAAAACAGGGTTTATTTTAGAAGTGTACGCGTCGCGTTCGATGAAATTGTAGCATGAAATCGTATAAACTTATAACTTTCGACGTTACCGGTACGTTATTAAAGTTTCGAAAAGTTCAAGGAGTACAATACGCAGAAATTGCCCGTAACGTCGGAATAAGAGCAGATCCCGATTTATTAAATGAACAATTCAAGATTCAGTGGAATCTAACGTGTATAAAGTATCCTAATTACGGTCTTAATTCTGATATACATTTCAAAAAATGGTGGAAAATTCTTATTAAGAATACGTTTAACGGTTGCAATGTGACCGAGGATCAGTTGGAACGATTATCGAATAATTTAATACAAGCGTACGGTAAGCGAGACTGCTGGGAGTTAAATAACGGTGTTGAGGATGTATTGAATACGATAAAGAAATACGATACTAAAATAGGAATCATTTCTAATTTTGATCCATCGTTAGATGCGCTTTTAAAAGAAATGGGAATACATAAGTATTTCGATTTTATAATTTCTTCGTACAATGTCGGCTTGTCAAAACCGGATTCGCGAATATTTCAGTTAGCCCGAGAAAAGTATCAGATTTGCTCAGGAAATGCACTTCACATAGGAGACAATTTATATCTCGATTATAAGGCCGCTTTAGATGCAGGTTGGGACGCGTATTTATTGTACGAGGATGACAAATTCATACTGGCCGAGCAGTACCCGTTTGTAAACGTGAATCATGTATTCACTGACTTGCGGGCAGTGCGACAGACACTTTTTAAAAACCGTCTGTTCGGTTAGTTTTTCCGTAAAATGTAATTTATTGTTTTACAATGTACCATTAAACAGGCTGTGCGATACCGCTCATTAATAGTAATAAGTGTACAGTTTACGACTTTTATTAAATTTTTAACGAAATAACGAATTTTTCGAAATAATCTCAATACTAAATGCATTTATTTAATTTATCATTTTTCACCTAGTCATTGGTTATCTACAATTTTTAAATATTAAAGAATTTTTTCAATGAGCGTTTAATTAATTTACAATTGACCGGCAGTGACGTGAATTTTATTAAATGGTATATAACCTTTGTTATGTGACAGATTTTTGAATTTTCTTTTTTCAAGTTTCACTTATTTTATGTACATTAGGTCTTATAGGAGATGTTGGGTAAGGAAATTTATTACATTATTCCATTTTTTTTTTTTTTTATCTAAGTTAAATAACTAAAATAAGAAGAAAGATACTCGTAATGTTTGAAAATTACATTATATACGTGAATAGATAAATTAAAAGTCGTTAAAATTTAGTAAAACAATATTTCGTGAATTTGGTATTTAATACATTTCACGAGAGAAAAAAACGTCATCACTTCTCTCCTATTATTTAAAAAATTAATAGAATAGATCCCGAAGATTGTACGAATAGTGCATTTTTAAAAATTTCAGCTACATCTGATAATTGCAAACGATAAACCGAATTAATAACCACTTGAGATAATTCGCCAAAAAACTGAGATCATTCGAAATTTAACGCAATTTTCATCGTATAGTTAGATTTAATTTTTTTGTTAACGCACAATTAGCTCGATTTTAACATGCACAACCGAGTGATGGTCGTAATGTAAAAATAAGTTACACATGATGTTATTATCATGTAATTTCTTAATAATAGAGAAATATATGCATTTTATTTTTTCTCGTGTCATGCAAACAGTCGAAAAAGTTTTTAAGTGATTTTCAGTGATCTACCTGTGTTTGTGTGTTTCGTGTTTTTTTATATAATAGTTAAAGATAATTTCCGAAATTCGGTTTAGTGCCAATTGAAACATTACGAGTTTCATCGCAATTCGACCCGCTCCAGGTATTAATTTTAAATTTCAATTTTAAAAACAGTGTCGGCTAAAATGAAGCTTTGTATGTTCCATTTAGGTAGCGCGGTAGCTTAGTGGTTTAGGTGCTTGGCTACTAAATCAGAGGTTTCATAGATTATCGAGACTTGTCTCGTTTCGGATCCAAGTCGCTCTCAGGTATATTTACCTAATCTGAAATAATAACTGGATACCAGAGAATTATCTGGGGGAAAGTAAAGGCGGATCCCGTGAGATAGGAACTGGCCTCCCAGTATTCTCCTTAGATCCATTAGGCTTAGTACCATTATGGAAAGCTTAACTTTGCAATCCCCGACGCCCTTCTAAAAGGGTATAGGACTTACTTTTATGTCCCATTTATTTCACATATCAATTTTTGGAGCTTTAGCGTGTTTTTGTGAGACACCTTTATCTTAGAGCGGCTCGTATGTAAACAACGGGATGGATGCAGAATCGTAAGAGCGCTGTGCTACTGTATATTGCTACACACTGATAACTCGGCAAATTACAAATAATATATAATTTTTAAAGATCGTAGTTGTTTTTTTTGTACATCAGTTTTCATTAGCCGATCAAAATTTATCAATCTTTAACGGGCAAAGCAAAATTTTTGCGACAGGCGTGTACCTTCCACGCTGTTCTTTAAAAGGCCAGTATATAAACTTTAGTACGGCACAATTAATCAACGACTTTGTTAATTATTAATCAATTTTTCGCTGGTGTAATAATTTTTATTAATCTGAAAGTGTAAATGATAACGTTGGCGACATCGATAATTCGATATTTTATTAGCGCGTTTAATTACTCATTATTTTGCGTTTGATTATCGCTCTCGTTTGATAAAAAAAAATCGCTTTTTGTTTTTTTTAAATCTCTTTCTTCTTGCACGCAAACTTCCTTCCGATTTATTTAAACTCTCCGATCCAGTAATGATTCGTTTCAATGGAACGTTTCCCGTATTGGATAATCTTTATTCGACTTTTTGTATTTTTATATTTTCGCCTTAAAAGATATTAGTAGAAAACTTATGTATTCAATTTTGGAAAACATTAGGGAACTACATATTTCCTCGCTTTTCATAAACTCAGTAGCTAGAATAACAAGTGGTGGATAATTCATCGATAATAAGATTTCATACTTTTCGTTATTTATTTTTCCCGCGTTTTCTACTCGATACTTTAAATCGAAGATTATAATTTCTAAATTGTTCCTTTTCTTTAGTTAATGATGAAACGGAAATCGAACTATGTTATAAAACAAAATTACGTATCGCCGATGTGTTGCTTGTGTAAAGCAATTGTTGGCACGATAAATTGGTAAAAAATCTTTCCTAGCCAAGAGTGTTGCTGTAAAAGTATAATTTATTTATTTTTATTTTTTTTTCGGTACTTTGTTCTTCTTTCTTATCCATTTCCAGCAAAATTGCTTTTAATGAAATTAATGTGGTTTTTTAATTCTTCCATAACCAATTTGTAATGCTATATTTTTTTGTGTTTTGTTATATAGAGCAGTATAATTAAATTTTAATCGGTATACTACGGAATTTAATGTGCTATGTTGAAAAAAGTTATATTTATTTTTTCCAGGTAGCCTATTTTTCGAAAAAATCAGAATACGAAGAAAAAAATGTTACGCGGATTAATCAGTTGTTCGCACTTTTGTTAATCATCTTGATATTATTTTTGATGGTCCGTATGAAACATTTTAAAATAAAATCCGGAGTAATTTATTTTCCTAATCGATTGTTTCCGTCTTTTTATCGTCTTCTGAAGCTATCATTTATCTAGATAATAAACATTTTCCGTTTCATGATTTTTATTTTTTCTTTGTTTTTCCTTAAAAGACCGCTTTAAAAGTTCGAGTAATAATTCTTTTTTCTCCATAACGAAATAATAATCATTAAAAATATAGCCCTTCTCAGAAATTTATTTTTATTAGCTTTCCCAATTATAGTAATTGCGCTGTATTGGCCCTTTTTCAATAGATAAAATTTAAAATATGGTTTTCTCAATTTTTTAAAACATGTTTTAAAGTATATTTATATTTAATATTCAAACATCAAAACAGTAACAAAAAGTTTTCTTTTTAAAGATCGTACTTTTTTTCTTTGTTTTTTTTTTAAATATGTACTACGTAACATATTTATTTTAAAAAATGTAAGAATTTTAAAAAGAATTAATAAAAAGAATAAAATAAATTGGAGGATGATACAAATGAACTGCGGGGGAATATTGATGGACGACATCTTACTTTGTAATAAAGGGAGATGTACGTTATCAAAAGCCGAAGTTACGTCTATAAAGGCAGCAAGGGTATATTTTTTAACTAAAAAAATTTTATATATATCGGATAGGAGTGAGCATAGGCAGTCACAAGAACTTCTGCCAGGGCGGAAACCAAACAAGTTATTGGGTAGTAGGTCCCTATTTTCTAACCACCAAATGAGCCGCCTATTTAGTAAGCTTTCGAACAGTTTTCTTAAGCAGGAAGTAAGTGCTATAGGACGAAGCGAAGATGATTTTTTTTAGGAATAGGAATGATGATGAAGGAGTTCCAAGAAGGAGGGAGAAAGCCAGAGGATACAAAAAGATTGTATATATTAAGAAGGAATTCGGGAGATTGGTCAGAGAATTTTTTTTGTAACTAGATATGAGATACAGTTCAACCCTGGGGAGGTATTTTTTTATCCTGTAAAGAGGAACGTAAATCGTAAATGGTGAATGATGCTGTAAGGAAGTGTAGTGGGGAGTAATTAGGAGAAAATGTTATAGGAGTAATTTCATCTATATTAGGAACATAGGGGGGAGCTATGGAATCGATGAAGGAAATGAGCTTTTGCTTAGGAATATTATAGTGAGAAGGACGATTTGATAAGGGAGTTTTAAAAGCCCTAGCCATTTTCCAAATGTCGGAGAGAGGAGTATCGTGTGAGAAAGCAGAGCAGAACTTTTTCCAAGAGTTTCTCTTGGCCGTTTTGTAGATATATTTGGCTTTTGCATTAGCTTTTTTGTGTAACAAAAATTTTGTCATGGAAGGGGATGATCTGAAGATTCTAAATGTACGCAGACTTTCTTCAAATGCTAGCTTGCAGTTGTTATTCCACCATAAAGAAGAAGACGTGCGAGCTTTAGATTGAAGGAATGAGTGGAGGAGAGGATGAGGACAGACTGGAATAAATTGATTGGGTGAGGCTGTTATATTTGGATACAGGATCTAAGTTAGGATGTATCAAGGAACGGGATTCATCGAGGGAGGATCGGAATTTGGCCCAGTCAGTTTTTTTAAGGTTCCATTCGGGAGACTGTAATGGTCTAAATTGGCTAGTAGATGAGGTGGTAGTAAGATTAACAGTGATGGTAATAGGTATATGATCACTCCCAAAAGTGCTTACTAAAGTGTTCCATAAGCATTGAAGACTAATATTAGGCGAAGAAAAGGTAAGGTCAACGGAACTGGGGGTTGAAAATTTTTTAAAAAGAGTAGGGGACTGATCGTTGAGAAGAATGATATTGCTTTCATGAATTGCATCCACTATTGTAGCGGCATTTCTGTTAAGATGGGTGCATCCCCATAGGGGAGAATGAGCATTCCAATCTCCCCCAATAATAAAAGGTTGAGTTACAGAATCTAGGATAGTAGAAAAGGAAAAGTTATTAAGATTATAATTAGGCGGGACGTATATAGAGACAAAGTGGAAAGCCTGTGAGTAATTATTAGTTGGGATAGATATGTGAACTAAATTGGGATCAGCAGCGGGGGACGGGGAGGAAACGGTATTATAGGGGTTGAAAGGAATGTCTTCCCGTAGAATGATTGCTGCACCTCCATAGCCGTCATCACGATCCGACCTGACTATGTTAAAACCTTTAGTGGAAAATTTAGATGTGCTTTTTAGCCAAGTCTCTGATATAAGTGCTACCGATATTTTGTACTGAGCTAAATAGACTTTCTAAAGAAGCCTTATTGGCTCTTAGACTTCGGCAATTCCGTTGAAGTATTTTCAGGTTATTAGGGGTCATGAGTAATAAGTTTAAATTTATATGAAAGAGCAAGTAGAGAGGAAAACAGGTAGGAGAAAAAAGAGAAAATGAGTGGAAGGAACAAGTACCGAATTTAAATACGTCGCGACGATGAAACTTAAATAGCACAAGTAAGGTAGTTAAAAATATAACTATACCAACGAATCGCACTTACATTATTACAACATACATAGAGAATATATATACTACTTATCAATTATATAGGGGGTACAATATGACAAGATAGAATATCGAGTAAAAAATATTTTCTATAAAATTTAACGTAATTCGGTGACATATGACATGTAGTTAGAATTAATAATTTTTTAAAATTTTATTTGGAATTACAGAGGACGAGAAGCTAGAGGAAGCTGAAACAGAAGAGGAGAGGGATTTTGACGAAGAGATTGTTATATCTTCAGGCTCTTTTGTAGGTGGCAGTGAAATTGTGTTATTATTGGAGTTAGAAGAATAGTGATTTGGCGGAAATAAAAAAAAAATGATAAGCACTCCTAAAAAAATTAAACAATAAAGATAATTTCCTGATTTGTGGTGATTTTAACATTGATTTATCTCTTCGTAATGTACAGGCTGAAATTTTTTTAAACGTAACTTATGGGTCAGGAGGAATACAGTTAATAAATGGAATAACGAGAGAAGAAGAACGGATTGATAGAAGTACTCAGTCATGTATAGACAACATATTTATTAAGTATAATACAAATGAAATTACTTCGGGAATTATTAACTCGAAAATATCGGATCATTACATCATTTGTTGTGCATTTAGGATCTTAAATCGGAGTTTTCAATCTATTAGTAACCCTTTGAAATATGTTTTCGATGAAAAGAGATTGCATAATAAGATAATTAATCATAACTGGAATGAGGTAAGGTGCGCTACAACGTCAGGAAATATATATGATAATATACAGTCAGTTTTTAAAGGCCTTTACAAAGAATGCAAAGTAGAAGTACGGCAGAGTAAAAAGGTGACTAAATACTGTCCTAAAAATGAATGGATGAGTCAAAAAATAATCAATTTTATGAAAATCAGAGATCAGTACTTTAAACTTAGTAAAGGGAATAGAACTAATATTCGATATAAAAACTTATTTAGAAAATATCGAAATATGGTTACAACTGAAATAAGGAATGCGAAACAGAATTATTATCGGAGTCAAATAGTTAAAGCAAACAATGATTGTAAAAAAGTATGGAATGTAATTAATAATATTGTTAATAAAAACAATAAAACACCAATCGATGATTTCATCATAAAACATTTTGGAAATACTGCATCAGTTGCTGAACAATTTAGTGATTATTTTATATGTTCAGTGGAACATCATAGACACGAATGTCACATTCAGTTATTGAATTCGAATTTTGATAATCGTATTTATTCTTCCTTTTTTATTCCGCCAGCAAATAAATACCAAATAGAAGCAATAATTAATGATCGAAAAGTTTATAAGGCACCCGGATGGGATGAAATTAGGGTTAAATATATAAAACAAAACTTAAATATTTTTGTTCCTATTTTGACTAACATGGTTAACTATTCTATAAAGGAAGCTATTACTCCGGATGGGCTTAAAAGAGGTATTGTTAGACCAATATATAAAAAAGGAATGAAAAATCAGTTTGAAAACTACCGTCCAATAACAATAACATCTGTGATAACTAAAATTTTAGAACACTACATTGATAAACACTTAAGAAATTATTTGGAGAAAAACAATCTACTCTATGAAAACCAACACGGTTTTAGAGAAAAAAGATCCACGATAACATTATTGAGAACAATTGTAAATAGGATAAATACGGGACTGTCGATGGGGAACCAATTTTTAATTTCATTTATTGACCTATCTAAAGCGTTTGATTTAGTTGATCATGAATTACTGATCAAGGACTTAGAAAATCTAGGCATTAAAAACAATAAACTTGAGTGGTTTAAGAATTATATAACAAATAGGAAAAGCATGGTCAAAATTGCAGGGAATATAAGTAATGAAAAAAATATTCACTATGGAGTAGGTCAGGGTACCATATTGGCCCCGATTCTTTTTCTTATTTATACCAACTCGTTACATAAACATATTAAAAATACAAAGGTATATGTTTTTGCTGATGATATTGCTTTGTTAATCGAGCACAACAATTTTGAGATGGCGGAAAAATTACTACAAGATGATGTAGATAATTTTAGTAAATGGGCACATGATAGGAAGTTATGTATAAACATAAATAAATCAAAAGTATTACACATTCGGAATAGTTCTAAATATAAAATATGCGATCCGCGAATTATCCTCCACAGTAACAATTGCATTCATGAGCTTCATGTTAATATCAACACCCATTTATGTCCTTGTCCACCGTTAGAAAACGTAAATGACTTTAAATATTTAGGTGTATATATAGATAAATTCCTGAATTGGAAAAAACACATATTAAGTTTAAACTCAAAAATAAGACAGACAATTCCAGCTTTATGTAAAATAAAGCAGGTACTATCATATCGAACATTACGTATATACTATAACTCAATTATAATGTTTAGAATTTTATATGGAATTCAAATATGGGGCGAGGCTAAGAAAACTGAAATAAATAAAATACAGAAGAGGTGTTTGAAACTCATACTCCCCCATTGGAAGCAAAACGTCCATGGATCAACATGGTGGAAGGAAAACAATGAAATGTCCCCCAAAATGTACTATTATTATTACAGACTACTAGAATTTAACGTCAATAATATTAAATTACCATCTAGGCAAAAAACTCGATTGACAAGAAACCAAAGTGTAATACATACTACATCTATCCTCGTGGGGTAAATCTGCGAATTGATAATACGGACGATTCGGTTTTAATTAAATTAATAAGTACAATCCCGAATCATATATTAGAGGAAAAAAGAATTGGTGTGTGGAAAAAGGAGGTGGAAATTTGGTTAAAGGAATGGTGCAAAGATTGAATAACAAGCTACGTTCTGAATCTCCCTACCTTCTAATGCTCCTTTCTTTATACGTTTGTGTTTTTGATTTCCTGGTGTCTTTACCAGACATTAAGTCGTAAAGAAGATAATGTTTCCCATTTTAAATATTGAACTGTCGGCATGTAATAATGTACAGATACGTATTACGGGGCGTGTTACGTAGTTGCATGCGTTTATATATTTACACTTAATCTTAACGCTAGAGTTCTAATATTATAAGTATAGAATAAGTTAAGATAAATTATAATTTTTTGTATTGTATATATTTTTTGAATAAACGTTAATAAGAGTGTCGGGCACTCACACAACGGGCATATTTGCCCTGTGAGACCTACAACTTATTTTAATAAAAAAAAAAAAAAAAAAAAAATTAGTCTATGGTTTTCGATAGATGAGGATTGTAGTATTCTCTGAGTCCTGATGAAGAACCTCTTTTATTATGGATACAGAAGGAGTTCTGCCATTAGGAAAGGATAATAGGGAATCGTATTTTGGAATAATTGGAGTGCGAAAAGCGTAATTTTTTTTAGTGTTTGGTTTTCGAATGTATCGTCTTGGTGTGCTAGTGGCCGGCATTTTTGAATTCGTAACATCAGCATATGTAAAAGCACTGTTGACTGTTTTTGAGTTTATTATTTGTGCGGCTTCTGAGGTTGATACATTTTCTGTAGCCTTGATTTTTTCAATATTTAATTTGCGGATATAATATGGGCACGATTTGTCCGTTGTCGTATGATTTTCGTTGCAGTTGAGACACCGGGTATGGATAGCAGGAGCGGAAGTACAAGAAGTAGACGACTGGTGATCCTGATACCACAAATGACATCTCGGTTTGGAACGGCATTGAGCAGCTATGTGTCCATATCTACAACAATTTAGACATAGTCTCAGCGGGCGATAACTAATGTCTACTGGAAAGCGTAATTTGTAAATACTGATGTATTTTGCTCGTGTTTTACCGATGAACTTTTGTTTCCACAGTTGTAGTAGGTACTAACTTATTTTTCTCACGGCGCTGAATCCGTCTGATGCCAGCGACTTCGATGTAACTTTCAATTTCGGCCATAATTTCTTCATCAGATATATCATTCGGTACATGTCGAATTATTCCGTAGCTGTATAATATAGTATTCGGAGCAAAGGCCTTTAGGTCTTCTCTGTTATTTATTTGCGAGATTAAATTATTGGCGTCTTTTGCGTTGTTAAAAGTATCTTTTATTTTGTTTAGTCCATTACGTTGAAAAAAAATTAAGCCAGGAACACTGGAAAACATTTTACAAATCGAGAACGGATGTAGATTACCAATGTTCTTTTCAACAGATTGTATTATTACAACAAAGGGGCCAAGATGAATATCAGCGCGATAACAGCAGCGTGTATTGCTTGGCTTATCAGCTAAATTATTGTCTCGTTCAGATTGTCGTTCTACGTTAGTGGCAGTATTAATTTTTTTTTTTTTTTTTTTTTTAAATGGGCTCGGTGTTAACACTGACCCAACTACATGGACCTAGATCACCTACTCAGATTCTGAGGCGATCGGAGATAGAAAGTATAAAGGAAAGAAGGAGGGGAACAACGGCTGGAGATGGGAAGGAAAGGATAAAGGAAGCATTGAAAGGGGTAGGAAGATCTAACGCCAAAAGTTCGGGAATTGTGCTTACCTCCGCTTGCTTCGATATACCTGTTATATCCGGATCCGGTGGTCTATTAGTGCCGCCCCCGCCGCTCGTATATTCCATCGGTAGATGATCTCTCGCTTCACCGGGCATCATTAATTGTTTCCGGTTCGGGGGGGGGGGTCCGCTGCATACTGATAGTGACGCGCGGAGTTATGAAGTAAAACGATATTGATAACGTTATTTACCAGAAGAAGCCGAAATAAAATTCGAACGCAATATTAAACAACTTCGTCTTATTAACTTAACAATTCTTAATTCAATTTGCCTCTAATTTTTCGATTGAAAGACATTTTCTATAACTGGAGGTATGTTTTCATGAGGAGTAATGTTTATATTTGTTGCTAGTACATTTTAGTTATACTTTTAAAATGAAACGCATAAACAGTTTGTTTATTATTCTTTTTAGTTTTTATTAGGAGGGTTGTTGAACCTTCCCAGTAAAACTTTTGAAACGGCTAGCTCCGCTCTACCCTATACTGTCTTCTAAAAAGTAATTTTTTATAAGGTTCAATGCTGTTATCATTCAGTGTTTGTTTTAAAAACTGGCAATCATGCTCATAATTAGAGCAGCTCCGGATGGCAAGAACTTGATGATAGTGGCGCCCCCTCTCGCCAGCGTTTGAGGTAAATTGTTAAAAAAAACTCACAAATATATAATGGGTGGCATCTTTTGTGATTGGGATAATAAGTACCCCTTAATAAATTTTCATCCTGTCGTTTGACGTTCGGCCGTTCGGGTTTATTCAGCTCAGCTCGTATAGCCCTTAGTTCTAGCTGCGACGGGAATTCCTCTGGCAGAAACATCACGTACACTATGCACACGTTCAAAAATCGACTTAGGATGTGCTCAAAAACCAACTGGGCATTTTAAAATCAAATGAATAATCGATAAAACAACTAAGCGCTGGATGCTAGGCGCTTTAAAAAACAAGTTTTTTTTTTAAAGTGAAACTTCTTTAAACGCGGTATGAGAGCGATATATTAATTAAAAATACCATTTGACAATATCTAAATGATAAAATAGATTCCATTAAAAACGAATAAAAATCTTCTTTTGTTGATGTCTCTCTTATCCGATTTATTTCAAGCATCGAATAAAATACATAAAAAAGTGTGTATAACCTATAGAAGTTTAACTTCTTGCGCGTTTACTCACTGATACACGCACTCGTATTTTTTCCAGACATATTAATTTTAGCGCCCCTGAATCTGCCGCCGGGGCAGGTGCCCCGGCTTCTCAGATCCGTGGATGAATTAGAGACAACATAAACGTAAATAGAAAGTCTACAAGCAGAAAGTTTTATATAATAGAAAAAAACTTTCAGATCAACGAAAATTATTAGTTGATTTTTAGTTGAATATTTCTTTACAAATAAGTGCTATAGAACTTTACAGTAAATTGCTGTAATACTCGCAAAAAGTTTAAAAAACAAAAAAAATGAAGAAATGCTTAAGATTCAGAACATTATTGCATTTATACAGCAGCAAAAGTGTGGAAAAAGGCAAAACATTAAAAAAATTAAAAAGAAAAAATTACTGTGTCACAATGGTTTCATTATAAGGTGTGGGTAATGGAATAAAATTAGTTTTATGCACCTATGCGCATATTTCTAAAATTTTTCAGCCATTAGGGGAGTTTGTTAGAAGTATAAAATTTTCATTAGCACATCTATGCTTCTTTAGTTACAATTTTTCTTAAGTTAAATTGTTTTTTTTTTTTTTTAAATAGTACTTAAGAAACGAGGAATTAATATCACATTAAAATAAACCCATACTATCTACTTTTATGTACATTAAAACTTATATTTTATATTCAATTATTGAAATGTACATTCATAAAGGAACAATAATCTGTAATTTTAATAAAAAAAAGTTGTTTTAGTACATATTTGTAAAGATACATAATGTGTTCTTAGTTTGGACAAAATTTTACAATTAACATGCACACTACCAGGAAGTTATTAATATATTCCTTGAATTACAGTATATCAAACTTGATAATAGTCCATACATATAATAAAATGTATACAATTCTAGTAGGCTGCTTTAAAAATATTAGAAGAAAATCAAATAAAATTCAGTATCTCTGGGAGGGTTTAACTTATGAATATAAAATTTTGTTCATTCAGATAAATTATAATCAAAACGCTCTTTAGCAAGATGTATATCTGGGGTGTTAAAAATCATTATAGAACGTCAGAATATGTAATTTGAAATTTAAAACAACCTAAAAAATCACTTAAGAAATTTAAAAATGTATAAACGTAAATTTTAAAATATATAACAGAAATTACACGCATTATCATTAAAAATTAACCATTCTAATAACAAATTGTTCAAACTCCCTTTAGGGCAAAAAAGTAGTAAAAAAAAAGTATTTTTTTGTAAGTGATTGTATTTCCCTTTATAGAAGTGTCAGTATTATAGCTAAAAAAATTTAATTAGTTTATAAACAAGTATGCGAAAAAAAAATTTCTTGCTAAACATAACATAATATCCTCTTCAATAGTTTATATCCGTAAAGTCCTGTGAAATCTAAATTTAGGAGTTCTTTTTTTTTCAGACATAATATATGTTGACAGAAAACTCAATATTTTAAGGTAAAAAGTATTAAAAATTAATGTACTCTTTTTTGCACTGTGTGTATAACACAAACATTATTAAAGCACTACATAGATATATAATTACAGGAATATAATGAGAGAAATGTAGCTAATATTACAACTATAAGATAAAAATTGTTTGTTTTGAACTTAGCGTTATGCAATTATAGATTACTGTAATTCTTAATCAAAAATATACAGAATTCTTAGTGATGATACATTACACTTAGTTTACCTTTTTTTAATTATTTTCTTTATTACTCATAAGAGCTATCTTCATTCATTAATGTAGGTCCACATTAGACGAGCAAGCAAGAACAAGAATATAATCATGAAAATGAATGCACTTAAGTGTTCTCCACTGCTCGGGAACATATGAATGGCTTTTATCCACACCTACCAACTATTTTTATGATCACTGTTGGTTAAGGTGCTTATTATAAACAAAGATAGTCTTATGTTTTAATCTCGGAAACATGTCTGGCAATAA
Organism: Icerya purchasi; assembly: GCA_039619475.1. Classification (NCBI taxonomy): domain Eukaryota; kingdom Metazoa; phylum Arthropoda; class Insecta; order Hemiptera; family Monophlebidae; genus Icerya; species Icerya purchasi. The sequence continues at coordinate 575,936,728 of CM077115.1, forward strand.
AATAATTGTATATTCTTTTATTATATTATATAAACTATTGGAACAAAAAGAAAAAAAAAAAAAATGCAAAGAAAATAGTGAAATTTGACGTTATTTAAAAATCGTAATTTGCATAGTGGTAACACAGTTTACCAAAAGATATGGAAGCAGTAGATTCAGGGAAATTAAAATTTTTTGCAGAATGTCGCTAATGGATTTCAAAACCTTACTTCATTTAATCGAATTGAATATAATGAAGAAAGACACTAATTTTAGAAAAAACTATTTCATCTCAAAAGCGGCCAGCTATAACCTTATGATTCTTAGCAATAGGAGATTCCTACGTTAGGCTGCAATATTTATATAAAGAACAAAACATGACCTTGACATTTTCTCCAAATAATTACGCAGTGTGGACATATTTTAGGGAGCACGAGCAAGCATTTGTTCGCACTCCTGATGATCGCTCAATGGATGGTACTACAAAGAAAAAATTGTGTTCTTGCTTGTTTTATATGAATGAGATTTTATATTCACTCTTGTGTGCTGCATTCACATTTTAATTAATGAAGATTTTTCTTCTTTCCTGGTGACCCCATGTACCATTTTTAACTGCAATGGTCATTAAGGTGATCGACGGTGAAGAGAAAAATTCGACGTCAGGACAGGCTTTATTCTCCTGAACAGTATGAAGAGTTAATTGAATGATCGTCAAGCTCCAGAAAATTCAACGTGAAACATGTTACTCATGAAGATGTGGCAGCATTCACGACTTGGCTTGCCTTCTTCAAAAAAAAAAAAAGTACTATCTTCTCGAAGTTTCGGTCGAGCAGTCCCTAGCAAGGAAAAATCTTACTTTGCTGTGCATATACTTTATTGTGAATAAGTTTTATAAATTTGAATTTATCAGTCAGCGTAATGAAGTTGCTGAACCCTTCATAGACTGTATGACAGAAGAACGCTTTTGCTTACTGAAAAAAAGTAATTTATTACTGTTCATCCCTAATCCATCAAGTAATTCTGCTTATACTGGGGAAATTCCTATAAACGTTAAACAAATCAATGATTTGAAAAAGTTGTATCAGTATGTGCAGGGATGAATCCAGTGGGGGTTTTGGGGGACCAATGTCCCCCAGAACTCTAAAATTGCCCCACCAGAACTTAATACAAGCTGTTTAAGAATGCGGCAATTTCATAGGAAATAAAATTCTTTTTATTCGCTTTGTTTACAGTTATGTCAAAAAGTGCTGCCAAAACATTTTGAAATGATTCAATTAGTCTCGTATATCTTTAAATTTCAAAAATTACGAGATTTATTTCTGACGGAAAAATGAAACTTCATAAAATAAAATTAAAAAAAAAAAATGATCTTTTAAAATTTGACTTTGACGTTTGCTTGTTTATTCTATGAAAAAAATGATATGCTTTCATTGCAGATGTGTGAAAGATGTAAAATATTGACAAGCTGAAAAAAATATTCGCTGCAGTTTGTATTTTTTGTCAGCATAAACGGGAACTATTTCACGTCGATCCATTTATCATTAATATCAATAAATTGTTTTTAAAGGTTTCTTTTCGATTTTCATTTATTCTTTTTTTTTTTAAAGCGACGTGATCTATAGACAACATCATTTCTGTTTCTGTTGCTTTTTTTTTGCTTTTTATTTCCAAGAAAAGTCCATTTAAAACAGCTGAAACATCCGACTTTCTTTTTGGACGCGTCTCGGTGGTGGCATGATTGGTCAGCGTTATTAGTTTAAAGTTTTCCGCAAAGTTCTTCAATAACTTTTCCATATTTACCTTGCTTGTAAATTCGCTTGATCTTAAATCGCTGTCCAGGGTCACCACTTGGAGGTTCCTGCCTTAAATTGATCACTGGTGCAGTATTCGTAGACCTAACGGCTGCATACGATACCGTTAATCACAGACGATTGTTAAAGAAGGTGTACGATACTACTAACGACCACCATCTGACACGAATGCTGCAGAATATATTGTCTGGGAGGCGATTTTGTGTTACACACAACGGAAAGAAAAGTAGATGGCGAGTGCAGCGAAACGGGATTCCACAGGGGGGAGCGTCCTTGCTCCAATGCTATTTAACATCTATAGCAACGACCAACCAGTCGATGACCAAACAGTCGACGGTTCCTATATGCAGATGATCTGGCAGTGACTGCACAGGGCGAAACGTTCGAAGAAGTGCAGGTGAAGCTACAGAAAGCACTTGATGAGCTAGATAAATATTATGCTGAAAATGCGCTCCGACTAAATCCAACAGAAACTCAGGTTTGCGCTTTCCATCTAAAAAAGGCAAAAGCAAAATGCAAACTAAAGTTATTTTGGCATGGGAATCAACTCGAGTATTGCGAAGAACCGAAATATCTCGGAATTAGCTTTGACCGCGATCGTTAATTTTCCGAAAACACTGTGAGAACCTTAAAATGAAACTAGAAGCTAGGTATAACTTAATGCGAAAATTGCTATCCTCTAAATGGGCAGCAAAGCCAACGGTCCTTCGCACCTCAGCATTAGCGCTATGTTTCTCGGCTGCTGATTACGGATGCCCTATATGGGGAAGATCGGTGCATACAAAAAAGGTTGATACCTGGATTAATTAAAATGCGCCGAATAGTCACTGGATGCTTAAAACCTACCAAAGTGGATAAGCTGTATCTTGCCTGTGGCATAGCCCCGCCAGATATTCGAAGATCCGTTGCTACTGATGCTGAAAGAACAAGGCTAGAGACAGATTACAGGCATCCAATGTTTGGTCAGAAGGCTGGCATATCACGTCTTAAATCCAGAAGAAGCTTCCTACTACACTGCTCAAAACGACTGGATGAGCTACCACAAAAAGCTAGCGCACAGAGATGGACGGAAAAAGATGGAAACGGAAGTAGTTTGAAAGAAATAATGAACCGTTCGCTAAGTTGGCGTAGCTGGAAAACGTTAAATCGGCTTCGCTCTGGTTGCGCCAGAACTTCAGTAAACTCACTTAAATGGGGTCTGGCCGAAAATGATAAATGCAAATGCGGGGAACAGCAGAGCCATAGACACTTATTTCAGTGTAGCTTGGTGCCTGTAGCCATTACGGAGAGAGACCTATGGAGTACGGAGAGCTAACTGACGAAGCCTTAAAAACGGTTGATGTATGGACTGACAGCGTATAAATCCGCCGTATATCAGTTGACTTTATTTCATTTTAGCATATTAGTCCTGAAGCGTCTCGGACATGATAACAATAATAATAAGCTGAAACATCACGGCGTTGAAAAATTGGTCAAAATGATTCATATGAAGGTAAACTAGAATAAAAAATTTCGAGTACTCGATAACTTTTTTCAAAAAGTAAAATGTATTTACAAAAACGGTATCGAAGTTTTAATTGTTTTGGAGCGTTGTTAACTAAGGGGACATTAACTCAGCAGCACAATAGGAAATTTATCTGAACTTTCAATGTGCAGCGGCGTGATTCGATCCAGATATTACTGTCTAACCAACTATGCTATGGTTACTAGGCAAGTTCAAAAGTTTTGAGATATGAAATGTGCTTTTAAATTTTTACATAAAAAAATGCATGCAATGTTTTCAGAATTGAAAACGATACTTAATATCAGTGGTGTAGCTAACGAGAAGATTTTGGAGGTTAACTCCTTCATCCCTTAGGAATTTTAGCTGTTTATTCGAAAAAAAAATAATAATAGTAACAGCGGAGTAATTATTCTAATGAATGTCGCTGAATACGTTGATAATGAAATTTTATAATTACTCCCCTCTTATTTCCGAAGTAACTTATTCCATTTGTAGCAGATCAAACCTTTTCTCGAAAAAAATTCTGGCGTACACACTATTACGCTTAATATAAATGGTTACGTTGTCAGCAACTCATTGAAGTTATGTTCATAGTGGACAATAGCGAACCTATTTCATAGTATTTGTTTAAATCCTGAACAAAATGGAACGAAAAAGCGAAAATCCGAATTAAATTATACGTTAAACCCAATAAATTGATAATCTCGCACCTTATCTTTAAAAGATAAATATTTTTACATAACTCAGCTCTGATGAAGTCGCCGAATCATTTTAATATACATAATTAACAACAGATAATGAAAAAGACATTTTAACAAGCAGAGAGGTAGGTGTATACAAATAATCGTGCGTGAAAGATAATAAATGTTTCAAATAACTTTTATTTTTAATTCGTATAATCGCTCTTAAATACATAAACCTTAAACGTACACTTATAATTATAATAAGCAAATGAGCAATAGATAATATATACATTCTTAAAATTATTTTGAGAAAAGGTTTAACATTATAATAATATACATAACACAAGTAAAGGAATAATTCTCATTTATAATTTCTGATATGCAGTGTTTATGAAGAAATACTATTTTACTATTCGGGTACTACATATTAGAAAAAAATTCGACTAAACATTGCGACCCTATAATGATGTTTTAAAGTTTCTGATAATAGAGTATAATTTATACGCTAGTTTATGTACGGCCTGAGAAATTTCAAAAAATAGTAGTTCATTAACTCGAAAATCAATGGTAAATTTACGAGAATTTAAATAACGTGCAATAATTAAGTACCATTGTTTTAATACGGAGAGCACTGAAAGTGCATACATGGATTATACTTTAATTTTTATTACACCATCGAAAGAGCATAATTAAAACCTTTTTTTTTTTTTAAACTAACGAAACTATTTCACTATTATCAAACTTTGAGAAATTATTACAGATAAATTACAAAAAAGACATAAATAATTAATCTATACATAAATGGGTAGGGAAGTTTTGAGCATTTCATGAGGAATTTCCATGTTTTAAATTGACTTTACAAACATAAATCTGGCCAAATAGGATATTTACATAGACTAAATACACGAGACTAGCAGTAAGAACGTCTTCTCTTAATTTAATTAGTACAATTTTATTATATTTAAACTTCAGAAGACTCTACATCATCGTTTCTATTTGAAATATTATTAGAAATAAAGATAACAGACTAGCTCCGCTGAATAGGGGATTTAAATTTTAAAAGAATCTGAAGATTTCAATTGTTTCAATTAATAATAATAATAATAATAAAATAAAAAAAAAAAAAAAAAAAACACTAAAACTATTCACGTTTATGTACAATAATTTTCAAAATTTTAATAATTTTGTACTGTGTTGGCTGCTGATTAAATTTTATTTTCAAAAATTAACTCAGTAATAAAATCCGTTTAAAGAAAAGTAAAATTCTCCTTTTTGGGGGCTCGATCGTTACTTATATTAGACAGTTCTAAAACTAGTGATTGGTCAAAAAGAATTATAGACTAAAAAAAAACAAAAAAAAAAAAAACAACAGATAATAACAAATCGTAGCAGCTCGGCTAATAGGGAACAACGTTGTGCAAAATAAAACACAGATTTTATCTAATATAGAAATTGCCATCTGAATAGGTCCGATACATTATAGTTGTAAAATTATTTTAAATGTTAGGAAACATTAAATGGCAGTGACATATTGAAGAATGAAATTTTTATGTAGAATATTAAAAGTATAATAAGACACTGAGCAATGAATTTTGCTGTAAACTATGCGGAGGGTATTATTACGTCTAATGAAAGGGGGAAAAAAATTATTAATATTTTCGTTAAATTGAAATGAGCTGGTTGTTTTAATGTGCTACAATAAAGAAAATCAGATATTTATATGAAGGAATCAATTAAGCCGGTCAGTGATAAGAATTAAATGAGAAATCGAAAGGTTCTATAAATAGAAAGAAGGAATGGCATGTCTTAAATTAAATGACACAAATAATTCTGTCCGAGCGGACATTAAATAAATTTGTTGTTTCAGCTTAATTTTTCTTTCTTTCTTTCTTTTTTTTTTTTTTTCTTTCACGGAATATTCTGATAAATATACATATAATCATATACATATTATTATTTTTATTATTATTATTATTACACATGGATTGTAGATAAATTTGTCAAACAGCCCTATGAGGAAATCTTGGGGGAGGTAAAGGTGGCGGTGCTCTACCTGGTTCCACGATGAATTCCTCCATATCTGAAAATAATCATTGAAATAAATTGTCACATATCATTTGCGCACACTTGTAACAACAATACGCACACAAAAACCAAATTAAAATGCTCAGAACTAAAAATATCTTACGTTTTAAACTTGCTCGATAGAACAATAAAATATCAAATAACCAATACAGCATATATCAAGGTGAAGAGGCTACATCATAACTTACCTAATACGTTGCTGGCTCTAGGAAACACAAGTAGCATTTGTATGCGAGCTTCAATCATTTGAGAGGATAGTGGAAAGTGAAACACCGGCAAAAGCAGAACGGGCGAACGGTGCACATTGTTGTAACAGGTGTTCTACCGAGGGATAAAAAGAGCCGGGGAACAGAAAGAGCACATGGGTGGGGAAAGGCTACCTCCAAGTATATAGTTGCGTGAGACCGCCGTATGTCCAACCTGCAATCGATTTAACACAGCATATTCCCGATGTGTAAGGTAAAAGGAAGCCACTGATCAGCGCCGTAAATTATATGCCCTTTTTATAATGGATGGTTCCCTTTGCCATTGGGGCTACGACTTGGACGCCAAGTGGACTCACTCGTTGCCTTGAATTTCCGTAGACCGTTACTTGATTTCTTGCTCGATGGAGCAACGTATAATTGACTTTCAGAATCAACATATCCACGTTGCTCTGTAAGGAAATCGATTTTAGAGATGCCAAAGAGTGAGTTATTAAAAGTATGCTTCTATCCATATATCCTGTTTGAAAACAAGCCACGAGGTAACTGCGTATGGCGTACAATTCTGCTTCCTGTACCGAGCAGTAATCATTTAGACGACACGAAGTCACTGCCGATGTCATATGCCCACCGGTTGGGATGAGAAAATACGCGGGTCTGGGTGGATCCGACTGCAAAGCACGCATGCACTGAAAAGAATTAGTCACCGGTAAGATACCGAGCAGTTGGGATCTCAGTTCTAGCAACGCGAATATTATACATATTATATTATACGTGATCTACTTGCATGTCAAAAAATATTTGATTTTTTCGTTCTGAGCTAAATGTTTCGGTGTTACTGCACGAAATTCAGTTAAAATTTCAATTTTCCCCTGCAGTGCTTCGGCTTGACCGTAGTATCGTTAAAAACAATTAACGGGAATAACAGGTTTGTTGACGCATACGCTCATACAGTATGTACATTTACATACATAAAGTGTGTTCAGCAAGTCTACTAATACACCCGAAACTGAAGTTCTGTTTCATATTTTTATGAGTTAAAGATCCTGACTCAATGGGATTTCCTGTCATTGTAGTTTTATAATATAACGTGTGTTTCGCTTTAAATTTTTCTAATTGTTCAGCCTTCCTTTTCGTCTCATTGATTTCGATGATATTTCCATTTATTTTTTTCACTTCAATTTCAAATTGGTTTCCAAATCTTTTTCTCCTTTTGCTAGCGACCGGTTATTATAGGCTTGATAATGTTTGGTGCCACTGTTTTAGCCACCGCACGTGTTTATCTTTTGTATTTGCGTTTTTAGGACTGACTACTATTTTTACATATAGATTGGTCTACGAAAAAATGAGAACCACGCTCCAATTTTGGCTATCATTAGGGGAATTACATAGGGTTCCGCAACCGGAAAAGGCAAAAATTAATTTGATCGAGTTCATGAATACATATATATTTCTAATGTACATCATTTATCCTAAACAATCTTGTCTTGGAGAGGGAAAGGGGGACAAATTTTTGGAACAACACTAATAGAAAATAATAATGTAAAGTGTATAGATATTGATTAACAAGCTTCTCCGTGATCTTAGGCCATTGCATAGCCCGAACTGCGCATTGATAAGATCCAGGGGCGTAGCTACCGCCGTATCAATCGTATCAATGATATGGGGCCCCCGGGGTACAGGGGCCCCGAACGCGTGTGAGCAAAAATTAGTAAAAATGTAGTATGATTTTCAGAAAGCTAGTATTTTGCTTAGTAATCTTTTAAATAGACTGAACGAAATAAGAAATCAAAATTCGTTCCATGCTTTAATAAACGAGTCCACAGATTTAGCAAAACAGTCGGGGGTAGCTAATGTTTTGAAAAATAAAAGACGAAAGATAACAAAGCGTTTTTTTTTGTTTTTTTTTTTTTGGTGAGTTAGCAGAAGATGGGAGAATTTCAGACCCGGAATAGTACTTCAAAGTCAATGTGTACACTATATTCCTCTTTAGATATATTAATTTCTTTGAGAACTAAATCAAGATTTCGGAGCCTCTATGACCTGAGTTATTAACACAACCGGAGAAACTCTTATCTTTTTCAAACGAAATGATAAAAAAGTATGCCGAAAAACTGTCATTTAAAATACGGTAAAGGCATGTCAGTTGATCTGTATAAACAATTATAATTGTTTTGAAAACATGCTTAAAATCTAAAATTCAGAAAATTCACTTCGTTAAAGAACTCGCGGAATTGTTACTGATAAAATTCAATAGCCTTGCATCCCCAGTTTTCCGGAGGTAATAACAGTATGCTATCTAATTTTGACCCTTCCGGTTACACTACTGCCACAGCTGAAAAAAGTTTCTCGAAATTAAAACTGAGATAAAAAATTATCTTAGGACTTCAATGGGGGCAGGAACGGCTTTCAGACCTGTCTTTATTTAGACTCAATAAAGGCAGAAAATCTAGAAAAGTTGAAATCGTCTACATCTATGGATGATTTAATAAATAAGAGTGTCGAAAAAAAAAAAGGGGCGAGAAAAGTGTATATTTGATTGAAGTGGAATTGTTTGGATTGAATTGTAACTTAGCTCCCAGGAGCATTTATTGTAAGTAATATAACTTATAATCAATAAATAATCAATTTTAATTTAATGCGAGCGTTTTTGTTTCTTTTGCGAAAAATCTTTACATTTTATTAGGGCCCCCTAACAAATTTTGATACAGGGCCCGTCTATGGCAAACTACTGATAAGATTGGAGTTGGACATAAAATGCGAAACGCATCTGATTTATTTTACATGTAGATTAAAATATATTTGAAAAGAAGATTATAATTTTTTAATTCCGCTTTTAAACCTACATTAAAAAAAATGGGCGGTACATACGTAAACTTCTCTAAAGCAAAAACAAAGAATGTAATTGATGAAACATTTCGAACAAAATGTTTTAATAAAGCGATGCAATTCTTCTCTTCAATCGCTTACAGATCCGTGTCGTTTTCATTTAAAAACTGGTGCTTGACGATCCACACATTTACGGCGCAAAAAAATTATAGGTTAATTAGCAAAAAATTGACATCTTACAACATTGTCGTAAAAAAATTTCCAAGTGAAAATGTAGCTCCGTTCATTTCACTTTTCACATTGTAGAAAATATCCGGTGTAAAATAGCGATAAAAGGTGCGCTAAAAACAGTAATGTTAAGTAAATTAAGTAAATAAACGAAATAGATCACTCTTCGCGTATTAAAAAAGATTTTACGAATTATGCAAAAACCGCCAAAGATGTGCATTTTTCCTAGAAAAAAATCTACTACTCCTTCGATACGCTTACTTCTTTCTGATTTTTGTCATCTTAACGTTTTTCACTCTGTTTATCAGTATCTTGTTCATCACTTTTCCTTTTCCACTCGAACATTCTGCATTACGTTGTTCGTCTTTTTTAATATATATATATATATATATATATAACGGCCTTTTTCTTTGAATTGCTGTCAAATTTTTCTTCTTAGAACCAGTATGGTATAAATTAGTTTTGAAAATTATTTTAATTAAGTTCAAATAAAAAACAAAGATAATAAATAACTATCTCATTTTCTTGTAATGTTTGTGCACTAAACATGAGAGCATATTTCTCACATAATTAAAAATAAAATATTAATTTTTCATAATGAAATAATAGAAATATTAAGTGCGCTATCTTATATTCATTTTTCAGACAAATCGCATTATAAATGTTATTATTCAAATCCTCATAAAAAAAAAAAATTTTTATGGCATACAGCTAATATTCGAAGTTAAATTTACTAGACAGCCTAGAAAAACATATATTCATAATTATTAACGCTTAATCGTTGCATGAAACTAGAAAACTGACAAAAATTAGCTATTTTCATAACACACGTGAAAAAAAAAAAAAAAGAAAAAAAAACAGGTCATTACTGACGTACGATTATTATTTACATATATGTTTGATTTTCGGTAATTTTTACGGAAAGTGAGAATCTTGTAAGCTGCCGCAGGGATGAATTCAGTACGGATTTTGGAGGGGGCATTGTCGCCAGAGCTCTAAAATTGCCCTCCAGAACTTAAAACAAGCTGTTTAAGAATGCAGCAATTTAATAGGAAACAAAATTATTTTTATTCGCTTTATTTACACAGTTATGTTGAAAATTGCTGCCAAAACATTTTGAAATGGTTCAATTAGTCTCGTATATTTTTAAATTTCAAAATTACGAGATTTATTTTTGACAGAAAAATGAAACTTCATAAAATAGGGATGAAAAAAAATTGATCTTTTAAAATTTGACTTTGACGTTTGCTTGTTATTCTATCAAAAAAATTGTGATGCTTTCATTGCAAATGTGCGAAAGATGTAAAATACTCGCGAGATGAAAAAATTATTCTCTGCAGTTTGTATTTTTTGTCAGCGTAAATGGGGAACCATCACGGTTCTCATCGATCTTCCTTATTATTAATATCAATAAATTGTTTTTAAAGGAGGTTTCTCTTTTCGGTCTTCATTTATTCCTTTTTTAGACAACTTCATTTCGCTTTTTTCTTATTTTTTATTTCCAAAAAAAGTCCCCATTTAAAATAGCTGAAACACCACGGCGTATTAGTTTATTATAAAAAGATAATGAACCCGTGTTAGAATGTTTTTACAATATTATGTTCTGTAATGAGGCTTGGAACAATTAAATTTAAAAATAAATAAAGGAAAAACAAAAATATTAATAGCTAGTATTAATGAAAAGAGACACAGATAAAGTTAGGCGGAGAAAGATTAGAACAAGTAAATCATTTTAGATACTTGGGAAGTATTATAACACAAGAAGGAAGAAGTGATATAGAAGTAAGAACAAGAATAGCAATTGCCAAACAAACTTTCATGAAAAAGAGAGAATTATTCAACAAAAAGGTCAAACTAGGTACAAGGAAAAGATTAATGAAGACTTACATATGGAGTGTGTTGTTATGTGGTTCGGAAACATGGGTATTAACAAAGAATCTTAAAAACCGATTGGAGGCCTTTGAAATGTGGGGATGGTGCCGCATTTTAAATATTTCATGGACGCAGAAGAAAACAAATAAAGAACTAATGGAAATGATAGAAGAAGAAAGGAAGCTGATACAAATTTTGGAACAAAGAAGAGACAGATTTTTGGGACACATACTGCGCCACAACACCTTCATAACGACAATAATAGAAGGGAAACTAGAAGGGAAGAGGAAACGAGGCAGATCCCAACTTAAATGGATACAACAGACAAAAATCAAACTGAAAATAGATTATAACAATATTAAGAACACAGCACAAGACAGAAAAAAATGGAAAAGGATAATAGGTTAAGCTACAAGACAAGAGCAAGGCTTTTAAAAAGAAGAAGAAGAAGAAGAAGAAGAGATGTTCTTTAATGCTACAATTAGAATTAATCATTTTAAAACCAATTGAGAAAACATTACTTGTTTATAATCGGGTTTATTTTACTTCAGAATTTATAGTTCACACTTGCCGTTTCACTATCATAAATTACATAATAAATCATTTTTACACATTTGGTTTTATTCAGGAATATCCTAGAGGATTTTTTCAGTAAAAATATAAAAAAATCTCTACCCCCCGAAGAACATAAATTGCCCCCCGCAGAAACAGATTCTTGAATTCATCCCTGATGCTGCGGTTATATTAAAAACAAGTTCTGTTTGATCTAATGTTCGATTTTTTTTATATTTTTTTTAATGCTATAAAACTTGTAATAATCTGGATGTTACAGAAATTTTTGATGGGCTTATGTGGCGGAAAATAAAATTCGTTCTATTATTAGCACAATAAACTGTTTATGCCAGTTTTTAATTTTCCGTCGTAAAAGTATCTATTTGAATTCGATGCGAAAGAGGAGTAATTTATCACCGTTGTCAACTAAGAGGCAAAGGGGAAAGAGATGTTTTTTTATTTTTTGGTTGTAAACAATTTCGATTTTTTTTGATAATTTTAAATCGACTTATGTAAAATGCTTATTGTTTCAGAATTGTACTTGAGAATAAAATTAATTGTATTATTGAAATACTAGGTAATTTTAATTATGTAAAAGCACTAAAGAAAGACCCGATTAAAATTCTATCGGTTCAATATTTAAAATTGGCCGTACTTTAAAACAAAAGTTGATTTTGCACGCTGCAAACAAGCTCTATCAACACACCTCAGGCTAGCTGTGATTTTTACGCTACAGCTCTCCCTCTCTACTCGCTATTCAATTGCACACTTCGAAGAGTAGGTTTACAGTTAAAAAATACCATAGTCAGATTTAGTACACTGCTTAGGACCGGCAGATGGCGTTGCAGTGATTTAGAAATTACGCGAGAATTTCACGAGTGCATTAAATATTTCGTTTATTCACCGTGTTGTGTGGTTTTGCGAACTATATCTAGTTCGTTGGTGATTGATAAAAAAAAAAAAAAAAGTAAAAAATGTTTAAAAACAAAATATTCTAGGAAAGTTCGTGCAAATGTGTAGAGTGGAGGTAAAAGCAAGGGTGACCTGTTTTATAGTGTAGACACGGGTACTGAAAGAAGGAATAAATCTATACTAGAAACTCACTCACATCGGAGCACATGGAGATATTGATGAATACATGCTATAATAGCTGGCGCACTTACTGTACTTATTTAATAGCAAGCGTTTTTCCATTTTATCGGCTGCCGTTTTATGCGGGCACATAAAATAATTCCCATATTCTTATTATTACAAAGTAACACATAAGAAAACATAAAAAATTATAACCTATTGCCATCATCTCCTTTGGTTAAAAGCAAAAAAAAAAATAATTTATTAATAAATAACGATTTCTATTCCGATTTTTTGACGAATAAAAGTCGCCATGTTTTTATTGCGTGTTTTTAAAAGTTCGAATTAAAAAAAAAACAAAAAAAAAACGCATTTTTACATACCATTTGTTTATATAAAATGCGCCATTTTGGAAATCGCGAGAAATATTCCGAGAATATATATATATAATGTTTACTCTGTGAGAAATAAAAAATAAATTGTTCTCGTCGACGTTTATACGCGGATATAAAACTCGGTAAAAGACTGACCACATTTACTAAAAAGTCCCTTATTATTATTTTTTTTAAATTACAACGTAATTCTTAGGCTACCCCCCATTCGAAAAAATGTCCCAAAAAAATGTTCCAGAAAAATGTCCCAATTTTATGTAATGCAAAATGTCCCAAAAAATGTCCCAATTTTATGTAACGTTTGTTATATTTTATAGGATTTTTGTTATTGTTATTTAAAAAATGTCATAATTTTATGTAATGAAATGTGTAACGAAATATGTAACAAAAAATGTAACGAAAAAATGTCTTAATTTTATATAATGAAAGTTAAATGTTAGAATAGGACTTTTGTGGTTATGTTACTTTTTTTTTGTGTTGATGCTAGTAAGAATTACGTTGTAAATTTTGATCATTTTATACAAAGTATAGAAGAGAAAGAGACAGAAATGAAAGCAAGAGGGGTCAAGGGGCACAGCCCCTTGCGCTAGTTTTAATATATATATATATATATATATATATATATATATATATTTTATATATATTTATTTTTTTCTTGGGCTCGTCAACCAAGGACCTTTACCAAAAAACAAATAGTAAGGAAAGAAGTCGGTTATATTTTAATCCGATCAGAAATCTTTGCTAAAAAGCAATCGATATAGCGAGAATAATTAATTTGGGGAGGAAAGGACAGGATATAGGAAACACAATAAGGAGCAGGAAGCCCAAGCCTCAACACAAATAGGAATACAAAGTGCTCCACAGAAAGAGATGAACACTGAAAGGACACACGATTGGCGTCGCAAATAACTGCATCATCAGGATGCCCTGGACAGTATAGGGAGGAAATTAGGGAAAAGCGAAATCTAGAAAAAGGCAGCAGGGATTGGCCAAAACGCGTGCGAACAACGGAAACAACATCAGAACGTCGCGAAGAGAGGGATGCAAAAGAAACCATGATTATAGGGACGAAGAGTGGTCTGAACGGACAGATGAGATGAATGATTATTAGAAAAGGAGGAAGCGCAAATATCCGATATACCGTCATCTGATACGGAAGATTTTACATACCGATAAGAGGTTAGCGGAAATAATTTAAAAAAAAAAAAATACGGGAAGAAGAAGTAACCCGAATTAAGTGAATCATCCGCTTCATTACCAAATATGCCCGGATGGCTAGGAACCCACGGTAAATATCAATATAAATGGTATGGAGAGAGGAAAAACAATGAATGAGTGAACGTATACGGAGAGGATAACAAAGTGTGTCATACGGAATGATCAGGAAGGGGAGAAGATGTGGCCTGAAGGGCGCTCAAGGAGTCAGAGATAATTAAAAAATTGGCGGAAAGATGATTTTCGAGGAAATGAAAATAATAGAACGTTGGAGATAGTCAATAATTCGTTTGTGAATATGAAACAGAAATAAGGAAGACGAAAAGATTCTGTGATAGGTTAAAATCAGGAATGATACAGGAAGCACGAACCATCCCCGTGTAAATGGTAACATGAGAGGGAAATAGGGAATTGATAGTGCTGTAGAATAAATGTTTAATTACGGCTTGGAGGAAGTTTTTAGAAAATGATGGAAGAATAAATACTTTAGGAGGATGACAGAGATTAATATAGTTAAAGGAAAAATAGGGAAGATTATTGAAGGAGATAGTGTACGGCCAAAAAAAAAAAAAAAAAAATGTGTCTCCTAATAAATAGGCGCCCAGATGCTTTTCGTCCAGAGAGTGTGGTCGACTAATTTTTTACGGCATCACAAACCAGTATTCAAAAAACAAGTCTGGTCGTGCTGCGGATGATACATTTTTTCTCTTAGGCTACTGTCATAGTGTATGGTCGTGAATATTTTAGTTCCTCCGAACGATCGAGTACATACTGAATGATACGTAAGCGGTTAGTTTTAAGCAATCGATCCCGCAAATTCGATCGGTATTCGTCTGACAAAGAGAACGATCGTTGCTTGAAATTCGCATCCAAGCGGTTCTGTGTGGCTCGTAAACTGATCAAATTGATCGTAATTACGATGATATCTTTTCAATAATACAATTCTGTCGTTACTTAAGCAGAGCCATATAAAGTCGACTGAAATTTACACGACCCCGATTACACGTACTCATCACCAGAGAATGTGTGTGGCTACTCCATTTTATCTAATTTGCACTACCGATAACGAGTTAATTTTTCAAAGGAATAAAATTTAAAAAATTACCCTTCTATTCGACGAATATCGATTTTCACTTCAATGTCTCTCGGTAAATAAATATTTATCTCACCTCCTGTAAGCTGCGGGTAATGTTTCATTGATTATAGTTTCGATAGATGTGGCGGTGTGTACCGATGACGACCTCTTGTCTGATTAGAGCTTACCGTTTACTAATTACATTATTGAAAAAAGATTTTATAATAAAAACTGTTCTACAAACACAGGAGAATAATCTCTATGTCTTGAGTGTGCAGGTTTGGAGTGAGTAAAAAAAAAGTGAATAAATAAATAAAAAAAATATCGCAGAATTCTAAAATGGAAAATTATTAAAGTTTTTTTTGTTTTTTTTTTAATTAGGCTCGTCAACCGAGGACGTTCACCCAGAAGCAAATTAAGGGAAAACGAAATCGCTAATAAGAAGGAAACAATGGAGGGGATAATTAGTGTAGGAGGAAAAGACAGGCTATAACGAGCACAAAAAGGTGCAGGAAGCCCCAGCCCAAGCAAGTGGGAATATAGAGCCGAGCGCTCCACCGAAAGAGCAGAGCACTCAAAGAACAC
Organism: Icerya purchasi; assembly: GCA_039619475.1. NCBI lineage: Eukaryota > Metazoa > Arthropoda > Insecta > Hemiptera > Monophlebidae > Icerya > Icerya purchasi. The sequence continues at coordinate 575,952,812 of CM077115.1, forward strand.
GTGATCGGTGTCACAAACAACCGCATCATTTGAATGGAGAGGACAACATGGGAAAGAGGATAATAAGAAGCGAAAGCGTGAGGAAGGCAGCAAGGAATGGTTAGAGCGCATACGCACAATGGAGACAACAAAAGAACGAGGAAATGAAGGAAACAGAAGGAACCAAGGATTTGGAGGAAGATTAGGCTGAACGGACAGATAAAAAGAGCGACAATTAGAAAAGGAGGAAGGGTACATATCCGATCAAAATCTGAGATGGAAATATTTACACAAAGGCAAGAGATTAGAGGATGGGATTTTTTTGAAGAAGAAGCAGCAACCCGAGCCAAAGAATCAGCCATCTCATTACCTGAGATGCCAGAATGACCAGGAACCCACAGCCAGTCAATATGGATCCCATGGAGAGAAGAGAGAGTCCGAATGGGAGAACGTATGCGGAGAATAGAAAAATCACAGGAATGATTAGGAAGAGGAGAGGAGATGGCTTGAAAAGAACTCATGGAGTCGGAAATGATCGGAAACTGGGAAGAAAGACGATTGGAGGAGATAAAAATAATGGATCGTAAAATAGCCATTAGCTCGGCTGTAAATATGGAACAGAAAGAAGGAAGACAAAACGATTCAGAGAAGTTATAGTCAGGAAGAATAAAAGAAGCACTAACCCCATCAGGCCCCTTAGAACCATCAGTGAAAATGGTAACATGAGAAGGGAAGAGAGAATTGACAATACTGTGGAATTCCTGTTTAATTACAGCTGGAGGGAGAGATTTCGCAAGTGTAGGCGAAATAAATACTCTGGGAGGATGGCAGAGATCTCTGAAGTTAATGGAGAAATAAGGCAGACTATTAAGGGAAATTGTATACGGCCAAAATGAACTAAGACGGAGAGAAATAAGGGACAGGATAGGAATTTTCCTAGGCACAAAGCGCCAATTCCGAGAAATTGAAAGGTAGGAAAAAATGAGAGAAGAAGATGAGAGAGAAAGACGTTTAGCAAGGAAGCGATAGCCCAAATAAGATCTGCGAATAGACATGGGAGGAACATTCGATTCAGCAAGCAGTGCTGGAATAGGAGAGGATTTAAGAGCACACCGAGACAGAGTCTAAGGCAAGAATAAGTTTAATTACCGCAAAAAGTCCGAAGTATTTGAATATTTTTTTTTTCCCCTGTAAACTATGTGGCAAGGAAAGAGAGAGCCGATACAATTTCAGATTAGCGAATTGTACTTTTGAATCGGTTTCTGATTATTTATAATGTAAAAAAAAAAAATATGTACATACATCGTAATACACATCGGTCAGCTATATAAACTCTTAGCGAGATCTCGAGTAACTTCTCATCAGCGCACAGATCGGATAAAGTGAAAAAGTGACATTGCCGAAGATCGGATGAATTAAATTAAAAATAACGTAAAACTCTGCTCTCAGCCTACTGCAGCGAGAAATGTAAAATGCGTATGTGTTTTCGATATTGCAACGAGAGTTCTGGCCGGACGAAGAAATTGTACTTTTGTAAAGAAATTTTTCCAACTTTTATAATCGTTGTTTAACATTTTCATTTATTTTTCAACACGTACATGTTTTCATAGTAAACGAAATTTATTGTTCAATGTTTAATGTACATATTGTAAAATTCTATTTATTTCCCACTTCTCCTCTACACTGACACGGGGGGAATGTTAAAATTAATGCGTTAATAAAAATAATATAAAAAAAATTCAGTTCAATAACTCTAATTGGTAGATATAGAAAACTTAAAATGATTAAGTAAAAGTAAATCAATTTGAATTGCATTTTTAAAAATGTTTTAATAAAATGTAAAATGCAAAATGAGATATGAAAAAAAGGAATTAAGTGAAAATTTTTTTTGCTTTTTGTCTCTTTCGACTATTTCGATATAGCGGTTCTCGCTGTAATCGGCGTTGCATTTAAACGTGTACAATAATAATCGATTTCCAGAGAACACATTTACATTTCTCGCTGGAATTGATGACGAGGACATGTGTTACATAAGCAAAGCCGTACACACGAATGAGCACAGCGAACCGTCAAAGATAAATTTCTCTTAAAAAGACCGATGTTATACAAAAATTATTTTTCGTAATATATATACATATATATATATATAATATCGGTGGCGAATCCTCAGGCACTTCTGGTGCCCCATGCGGGTGGACGTGCTAATACTTTTCACTAGAGAAAGAGATCAACTTGATTCATTATGATCACTACGTTACCGCTACTTCATCACAACGAAATTCACACGTCTAATTTATAAATACGCGCAAAGAAAATCTGTGTCGACTGTGACAAATGAAAATCGCTACACACAAGTGGTAACAACTATTAGGTTGGCATAATTTAGAAAAATTTTTTTAATGCGAGTGAGCGTATTCATTTTTAAATAGACTTCCCAATGCGATTTTAATTCTCTTTTAAATAATATATTTTAATCGTTTTTTTTTTTTTATTATTATTAAAAAAGGAAGGCGCTGTATGTATATACACATCACCAGCTCAAAGGTTTTAAAGTGACGTTAATAATCAATCCCTTATATTTATTTATTTATTTTTTTAATTCATTTTGCACATTATTCCCTTTCGTCGTTCACATAAATGTCATTTCGCTTTAACGAAATTTAAATAACAATTTCCTTTACATAAATTTAATCTTTTATTTTTCGAAAAAATGGCTCCTTAATTTCGATTTGCGTAGTATGCGATTTTACGTGTCGAGTTAATTTTCCATTGAAATTATTCTTCCGTAAAAATTGATTTAACGTAGTAAAAAGTTTAGTAATGCGGTCGTCTTTAACCGAGTTCTTTTTTTTTTTTTTTCTAATAATTCTCAGAATTCTTACTATTTAAACATTATTTAAATTTTAATAAACGGGGTCATTCCTTTTTAGCTTCAAAATACAAATAGTAGTGTCCGAGGCAAGAAAAACAAAAACTATTATATTTCTACATAAGTATTTATTTTGTTATTTATAATATGATCACAAATAAACGTTATAGCGCAGTGTTGAGACAATCTACAGATTGCCTCGTGGGTTCTCCATATGTTATTTAAATAAAAAAAAAAAAAAAAAAAACGAACATCAAAGGAGATCATGGCGAAAAAACTTACTTTCTAGGTTAAATTACTTAATAAAAAAAAAAGGTATTTTTCAATTTCATTTCAAAAATTCATACTGGAAATATCTCGGTGTAATATTTTATTTTCGACAATAACGCGTAAATTTTACTTTTACAGTGAAAATGTAAATACTTACACGAATCTGGTACAGGCTTAACTTCAGAAACCATTAACGAAGCCCTTTCTGTTGGTTGCGGAGCGGGTGGTAAATTCTGTTCCAAATCATTAACGCAATTTAACATACTTCTGCGAATCAAAATAATTTCTTAACTTTAAATTAATAAGGTCGTCATTAGTTACTAAAAAAGGTTCAAATTTCACACCGAATTTAGGCGCGTGCGCACGCACAAAAACAAAAAAAAATGTCGGTAAAAATTTTCCGGTTTTCGCGTGACGTATTAAAATAAAAATACACCCAACATGAATCTTAGAATTAAGCTTTTAACGTAGATTTAGAAGAAAGAAAAACAACCAAAAAAATATTAAGGCATGTATATACTTATTCAAATAAAAACTCGAAAAGTGAGAAACAGAAAAAAACAAAAAACAAAGTCGATATCTGATAATAAAATTACCACCATAGGCGGCCCCCTCTAGTTATAATTGCTTTTCAAAATTCAGTTTGTATTATTTTGAAAAGAAATTGTATAAAAAATAAATAACTTATAAAGCAAAAATGGAAATCGCAAGTTTTTACTTTGTTTTTTTTTTTTTTTTTTCAATGTATGTGGTAGAATTTTAAAATACATAATGATTGTTTCTACAAGAAATAAGGCGGATAGATATAATTCCACGCCATACGAAATGGCATTCGCAGCCAAGCCAAAAAAAAAAGAAAAAAAATGCACAATAATTCTAGGCTTAAAAAGTCATAAAATCTTCGAAATCCCCTGATTAGAGACTGGTTGTTCTATTTCCACACGTCTTTCTTAAGTAACGGGATCACTATTCAAAAGGGCGCGAACGTTTCATTCGGCCAAGAGGTGCACTACACTTATTAATTGTTAGTATATCTCCTTTTCACCCCCTCGAAATATTCCATTAGGTCGTTCTTTTACCACAATTAAAAATTAATGTTTTTCATTTTTTTTTTTCCTGTAAATTCGTTCTCTCAAAATATGAATACTTTTTCAATAATCCCTAATTCCCCCGGGTACACTCGTTTTAATTAATAAACGAAATTCTTTATTCTTTTTAGCGCCATACTAATTCCTGAGCGTCAGCGACTACTCCTATTCGTACATCTCAACTATTATAGGCATAGTGTACTTATTGCACTATAAAGAAAATCATATGCACGGTTAGAGTATGTCATTAGTCATCAGTGAATTGTATTAGCGAATTATCGATTTTTACTTTGTCCATCATCGCATACGAATTTATATTGATTTTCTATTTACGCACACACGCAGAAAAAAAATCTCTTTTAATCCGGTTAAAGAAAAAAATGTATATCGCTAAAAATTACTTATCTATCAATGGATCAATTTTGCAAAAAAAAATTAAACCACATAAAAAATTTGTTTTATTTCTTCCTTCATTGTCGATACGGATATTTATAATCATATTGAAAAGGGTTTTTTTTTAGAAAATAAGTTCGTTAATCGAATTCGTAAATATTCACGATCCGATGTATAAAAGTGTAATATGTACACTGATCAATCAACTAACGTATTTTACTTTTAGCTTTAATCCAAGACAATATTTTCAAATCGCGGTGATAATTATATTAATAACATCTAACAAAGGGAAATAACATAAAAGAGTACACTAAAGTACGAGATACGCTTTATTATACCGTAACCAAAGAAATGAGATTGGCCGGCACTATCTCTATTCGAACATTTTTGTTGACATTCTTATACTCTATTTACAAAATACAAATGTGTGCGTATAAAAGACAGTCAGAAACTGATTAGAATTATTTGTTTCTTAATAGTAGTGCAAATCTAAGTGTGTAACAACGATATTCGTGATATTTCACGCATCTATTAACGATTATTTCGTTATTAATCACTTTTTATTCGTCACCGACCGCGCTAGTATTCAATAATTCATCCGTATACGGTAATCCCGCTTATTCTAGCAGCCACCACGGGACCACCCAAGCAAATACAGTACATGACGAAATACGCGTTTCACTTCTCGTCGTTATGCAATCGAAAGCTGAAAGCTTCGCTTTCACGAATGAAATGAATGAATACCGCTATTTTCAGTGTCGTCCGGCGGTTTATGCTTAATGACCGATCTCAATTGGACAAAAAATTTAGAAATTGGCCGCTTTTGGATCGTATTCTGCCTCATTTTACATGCGTCCCATATGACATCAGCAAGGCGTTTGTCCTTAATTGCAGTTTACGAAAATTATTATTTCAGACAGGATAATAGACAACTTCTGGGGTTCGAGAAAATGAGGCTGGAAAGCCTAGATTAGATGTTGACGGTGGAGATTAATTAAAGTCTGCATCCGTAAACTATGACGAGTGCACTCTACGGCATCAGGATGTTCCGGTTGCACTACCTGTTAATTCTTGGATAAACATGGAGAATGTATTTCCAACCATGGGAGGTTTCTTTTCTTTTTTTTTTTTGACACTGTGTAAGCCTTCGTTAATTTTTTAACAAAATCAATAAACAATACTTTTTTGTTACCGTTAATATGTAATCTATTTTTTATAAATTTTTATTATTCTCAATCCTTCCTTAAACACATTTTATTCATTTCCCCCTTTTTTTTCTCTCTCTCGCCTACCAGGCTAAATAATCGTTTATTCGCTTACGTTGCAAATCCACTACTTCTCCATTATCGCAAGTTTTTTTTTTTTTTTTCTATTTTTTATGGCCCGGCTTTAGTTAACTATCAAGATCGCAAGTTACATTGCAAATGTCGCAACTTTTCGTCATATCGCCGTTCGCCGAATTTTAACATTCGCTGGACGCCAAATTCTCATTTTATTGTTTTAGACGGCCGAAGGAGCCGATTATTCGCTTACGCTGCAGATTCGCTACTTCTCTGTTTATCGCGAGTGACGTATCGACTTGCGCCGGACCGTCGTTGCTGAATGTCACTATATAAGGTTTGGTTCTTCGATTACCTTTTTAGTCGGTATAGTATTTTCAGGCGCAAGATGCAAGGAGATCGAAGAATACCAAAGCAAGCATGATGAATTTAATGCGCATAAAAAAATAAGAGAAATAACACACAGTCGTAAAAAGAGACATATAACTGTTCTTAAGACGAATAGTGGCGAAATTATCACTGAACCAACTGCAAAGGTAAAAATCTGGGAAGAGTATATAAAAAATCTCTTTAACGATCAAGAAGAGGAACTAGTCCGACAAGAAATAACAGATACGTTGTTAATTTTAGAATCGGAGGTAGAAACTGCAATAAAGCAAGCAAAGGCAAGAAAAGCGGTAGGACCCGATAGCATACAAGTGGAACTTCTGAAAATGCTGAGACCCGCAGCAATCAGGAAGATGACAAAATTCTTCAACTCTATCTACACTAGCCAAAAAATACCGCAAGAGTGGCTAGAATCCAGATTTATTTGCCCTACCGAAAACCTCAAATGCATCCAAGTGCGATGACCATAGGCTGATAAGCCTTATGAGTCATGTCTTAAAAGTATTCTTACGCATAATCCATAGAAGAATAGTAAAAAAATGTGAAGAAAACATAAGGTGGAATCAGTTTGGATTCCGCAATGGCATGGGAACACGGGAAGCATTATTTTGCATGCAAATGCTAATACAAAAATCTCTTGATTTCCAAAAACCAGTCTACATCTGTTATATTGATTTCAATAAGGCATTCGACAGAGTACAGCATGCAATATTAATGAAAGCTTTAGAAAGCGTAGGTATAGACGACGCAGATTTAAAAATACTACAATCCCTTTACAGAAATCAGCTCGCAACAGTGCAAATAGACGACCAACTGACTGCAACAATACCAATACGGAGAGGAGTCAGACAAGGCTGTGTGCTGTCACCGGTGTTATTTAACTTATACTCGGAGATGATATTTTCACAGGCTTTAGAAGGACGGGACAAGGGAATAAAAATTGGAGGAGAAAACATTGCAGTGATACGCTTTGCAGATGATACTGCACTACTGGCAGATAACATAGAAGATCTGCAGGAGCTGCTGGATTCAGTTGCCATGGAAAGTAATAAAATAGGGCTCAGTATAAACATTCAAAAAACTAAATTTATGATAGCCTCCAGACAAGCAATTACAAATAAAAAGCTTGTCCTAAATGGTAGAGAAATTGAACGGGTGCGGAAGTACAAGTACCTAGGTTGCTGGATAACAGAAGATAATGACCCTAACACAGAAATAAGAACGCGCATCGAAATGGCCCGAGAAGTATTTATGAAGATGAAAAATGTATTATGCGATAGAAGATTAAAATTGGAGATTAAGAAAAAGATATTAAGATGTTATGTGTGGTCTGTGCTCTTATACGGTTGCGAAACCTGGACACTAAAAGCATATACGGAAAAGCGCATCTCGTCATTTGAAATGTGGTGTTACCGCCGGATTTGGAGGATACCATGGACCAGAAAGATGAAGAATGCGGAGGTGCTACGATTAATGAAGACGGATTTAGTATTAATGAATATACTCGTAATTAAGGAACGGAAAACAAAATTCCTTGGACATTTCATGAGAGGACCAACTTATGATCTACTGCAGATAATAATGATGGGGACGATAGAAGGGAAAAGAGGATGAGGAAGAAGAAGGATTTCTTGGCTTCAAAATATCAAGGCGTGGACCAGGGTCACAAATGTACAATAATTGTTCCAGGCTGCAAGAGACCGAGACTCATTCCGCCAGTTGGTACGGACGATGAATGGTGATTAAGCTATACCCGAATCGGGTCGCACGAAGAAGAAGAAGAAGATAGTATTTTCGGCGATACCCGGAATAACCGATTCGGTAGACCAGTCTGTTCGATTAGCCCTTAACATCACATTGCTCGAATCGTGCCGCTACAGATTTACAGAAGGTTCTATCAATTATTTCCACGTAACTGCAATCTTTGTCGTATTAAATAAACGTAATATCACTAGCTTCATCTAGCAAGGGCGTCGTCAGCCGATGAGTTAGGGGGAGGGGGGGGGGGGGCAAGAAGATAGAAAGAGGATATGAGTTATAGGAAAAATAACATTTATAAGTTGTAAAGGCTTAATTTATTTTATTAAACAAGAATAAAATCTTAATTAAAACATAATTTTCGTGGGTTTCTGGTAAATTGTTCATGATTACGCGCCTATGAATACTCATCATGGCTAGTTGATTAAAAAGTTTCAAGGCTCCAGGGGGGGCAGCCCCCTGCCCACCGCTGGCGACACCCATGTCATCTAGGTTTATTTCGACTTACGTGAAATAATCGATCGGTACCTAGTATTCCGTCCCGGGAATACAACAATTTTTATTGTTTTTAATTTTTATTGTTTTTAATTTTTATTGTTTTTAATTTTTATTGTTTTTAATTTTTATTGTTTTTAATTTTTATTGTTTTTAATTTTTATTGTTTTTAATTTTTATTGTTTCTAATTTTTATTGTTTTTAATTTTTATTGTTTCTAATTTTTATTATTTTTAATTTTTATTGTTTCTAATTTTTATTATTTTTAATTTTTATTATCGTTAATTTATACCAGGTACAATAAATGAAAAAATAAGATTTATTTTATTTTATGGTGACGATATTTTGTAAATATTTGCGTAAAACAAGAATTTGGTGTAACGCGCAACCGTTATATTTGTTTGCAGCATTTCGAAAGAAAAATTAGCTTTGCGAAAGTCGAATATTTTTAATAAAACAATATTAACAAATGCCTAATAAAGCGAAAACGATCTCTCTTTTAATATTATAAACCAAAGAACTTTTATGGAATTTCAACCGGTTTTCGGAGGCCTTGAAATTTATTACTCCATCGTATGCATAAGCAATTGACGGTAGTTGAATTTTAATGAAACGGCCTTCTAATAATGGAACGTTTAAAATGTCGCAGGTAAATCGCATTACGAAAGTGATAAAATGTTATAATGGCGAACAAAAAAAAAAAAAAAAAAAAAGAATGCAGAAACTATAACGATAAGAAAAAAAGTTGGAATAATAATAAAAAAAGCCCAATTTCGCGAACATAATGAAAATGAAAGGCGAGGTGCATTTACTAAACGTCTTTAAATATCGATACAGCCGAGAAAGAACTTTTGCCCGAAATTCAAAAAATTACTATTTATATAAAAATGCAAAGAGAAATACAGAATTCCTGTTGAAAGCATTATGATTTTCGTCGTTTATTCCGTTAGTCTATGGCTTTTATCATTTTATCAATAACGAATAGAGAGTTGTAGTAGGAACATCGCAAACACTGATAATAAAATGTTATAGCTATAATAGTTTGCACTTTGCCGAAATTATATATTTCCCCGTAATGCCGAAAAAATTTCTAGCTAGCCGCTACAATTCTTTTTAATATCATTTAGGCTAAAAAAAATAAATAAAATAAAATAAAATAAAACTGGCTTCTTGATACTGATAAAATACACCGTATACGCAGAAACGGCTATTTAACACCGGAATATAGGGGTGTATATTTCTATTTACGAGCAGTTCTTTGAATTAATACAAATCAAAATTTAATATTCGCCGTAAATGAAGGCGATTTTTCATGCGTTACACCGAACCGAAATTATATTGATTCTGTAAAAATATACTTACGATCGAATCTTCAAATTCGACTAAAACTAATTTTCACTGAACGATGTTTAAAAATAGTTTGCACTAGTTTCAACGTATAAGTATTAAGAACTAATTTACAGTTACGTCATTATTTTCTATCCTGCTTGCTTGTTTACTGCGAGTGATTTTTAAGGCAGGGTACAACTGAAAGCGAAAGCTGCGAAAACTTGTTCATTATTTTTGAAAAAAAAAAAAAGTATGCATTTCAGATGCCTACTTTACGAGAAAAAAATTCATCAACGATTTTTTTCGTAAATTCCCGCGAATTACTTTTCATAAATTTTTCACAATATTCACAAAAATCCATCCTCTTTCTGACTCGTCTAAGTAAAGCTGCTAGAGTCCAGGACCGGTTTCTCAGAGAGGCTTTAGAAAGTTCCAAAAAGAAGGGGAAATATTTTAGTTAAACTTGTTTCTACTTTCTCTTAGAATTTTCTAGTATTTAATTCTTTCAGAGACCTATTTTCTAGATTCTAGCGGCTTTACTTAAAGACGACGTTAAACAGAGAACGCAGGTTTTTGCGAATGTTATGAAAAATTTATGAAAATACAGTAAATTAGTTAATACATTCACAAACCGAACGCGGTAAAATACAAAATTTCCGATGAAAAAGAAATTCAAGCAGAACCGCAATTAATATAGATAAAGTGAAAAGTCAACGTGTATAATAAAATAAACTACTCGGGAAAGAGTTATCTGGATTTTCTTCAGAAATTAAAAAAAAAAAAATAAACAATTCTACTTTTTACATAAATTATATTATATTTATATAAAGATAAATACAAATTATTTTTTAATAATTATTTACACGTTTCAATTTATAAAAAGTAGATGTACGTAAAATGTTTGAAAGAAGAATTATAGTTTTACATGTTACTTTATGACCGACACATCCAATCGACGAGTATATGTAATAATTTAAAAGAACTTTTCACCATGATTACACTTATTGAACGTTGAAATGAAGTTAGAAAAAGATATCTGACACCGTATCAAGATATAATTGATTCCTTCCTGTTCTAATTGTTTCTGGGTAAAGGTCCCCCCCAGTTGACATGCCCAAAAAAAAAAAGAAAAAAAAAGTTAGACGAAGTACGATAGATAAGGATAATTTTTTTTTTTTTTTTATAGGAACTTGTCCTCTACACGGTGGAATATAATATAACTGATGTGAATGCGCAGGCTGTAATACATACTTAAAACTAAATCTTAAAAGAAAGGAATAAAAAATAACTGAAATTACATCAAAACTGACTGAATTTTTGACGAGCGGGGGTAAACTCAGCAGTAGGCGATTTCCCAGAGTAGTCAGTTTTAGAGACATGACATGCGATGACAATGGCCTGAATGAATGGCGATAGTTTTAAAGATTAGATGCAATACAATACTATAAAGGTTCCGGTTGAAATTACCGTTTAATTATTGAAAATATTATAATGCTCGGATCCAGGTTACGGTAGCCCGAATAACAAAATAAGTCAGATTCAAAGTTTGAAAATAATGATAGGAAACGCTCGAATCATTAGCACCGAATTCTTATGAATAATATAAATCGTAGTCGTTATATGAAACTTTAAGAGCTCGAGGAAAACCATTACACATAATTCTATTGTTTAATAAAGAGAAAAGAATTAAAAACAATGTAATTTCGATTAAATTTTCATCAAAAACCCTTTATGCAATGGAAAAATTTCTTTAAATTTTAAATTACAGTTCCGTTTATTTCTCTCCTGTAGAGTGTAATACCAACAATAGCGCATTGTAATCCGCACAGAAATTAAAATTTTTCCCGTGTGAGACAATTCATTTTTTTACGAATTTAAATTTAGAAATCTTTAGTGTGACAATATTTTTATTTACGCAAAATTAATCTTAATTATTTATTAATCAAACGTTTCGCACGCCCCTGTTGTTGTTGAAAGTATTATTTGCTTCCTTGAAACCGCTAAGGTTTTATGATTAAATTAATTTGAGGCAGACTTTTAATAATACTAGCAATCCTAAAGATTTTCGATAGGAGAAAATTTTCCGATTATTCCTTCAAGTATTCCTTACCTAGGCGGTAATGAAATATTTTTGTTAAATTAGTTACTTAATAATGCATAATCATTTTATTTAAACATTCAAACCTCCTGCCGGAGTTAGAAAATATGCCCTTATCACTTTGAATACTTCATTTAAAACACATATTCGTGCTTTTGTTCATATTCTTAGAATAAGTTACTACGGCCTCATAAGCAAAACATTGTGCGACCCTCGTAAATACTATCCGAGTGGGCAGAAAAAATTTGATTGGAGTAATGTGTAAAGTTTGATGAATCATTAAGAATTTCATGGCTTTTTTTTCTTTCTTAAAGAACTATATTTCATCAAATAATACAAGCATTTACACCACTAATTAAGCTCATTACGAGCTCTTACGAAGTTCTAATCTGTTCGAAATTATACACAACCGAAAATACTGTGAATACACATTTCCATAGATTCTTTTCAACTGACAGAAGTTAATGCCCGGATTACAACGATCAGTGACCGTGTCTATGGAATACGTTAATAATTGAGGTATTTCAGTTTTGGTACAATTAATGTAGTAAATGAAAAGCTTAAACTCGTAAGAAAACTGCCCGAAAAACTGGAATAAAAAACAAAATGATCAGAATAAGCAAAAACACAATTACACATAAATATATATGTATTCTTTCATTTAGCTGTGTCTTTTTAATCAAAAGTAAAACCTGCGATTTTTTCTTTTTTTTTTTGTAGTTTGTTTTGTCGTCATAAAAAACAACATAAAGGTCTAATTGATCCACCGTAGGAAGCTATCTAGCTATCTATCGTGGTGCGACACAGCAGGTGTCATTGGCGCGCCTGTTTTAGTTTTTTTGTGTAATTACCGTCCGAAATAATATAAAATGAAGAAAATTAAACTCAGTACGCGCGAGGCCGAGTTCACATCTAAACAGCTCCCGGAAACAGAGACTCCGTGAAAGTGAAAGTCGTTACATTGGCGCCCAGAAGGGAAGGGACCCGAGAAAATCAACACCGGCGGTGAACCTTGGTTGCGGAGAAATCGTGGAAGGACCAAGCTGTTTAGGTTTTCCTTCTTTAAAAACAAAAAATATACTATATACTATGAGTATATACATTTTTTTTTATTCAATTTTAATTTTATACTTCGAGTCTTCAGAATTATTCGGCCTATGTGAATAATCATAAACTCGGCGCGAATATGTCGAATGCGGAGATAACGCGTATAGTCACGAGTCGTGGCACGTGAACAGTGAGCGTGTGGGAGAGGAGATGGCTCTGTCGCTGGAGGAGAAAGATATGGACGATGTTGAATTACGTCCTGGTATCCCCACAGCGCATCGGCGTGGCGGGTCCGACCCGGTTACGATGTCTATGTTTTTCGGGCGATAATGGAAGGCCAGAGAGAGAGAGAGAGAGCAATGAGGGGACTGAAAAAATTCGGAAAATGATGGTAGAGAGCAGTGAGAAGATCGATAGTTGAGCTGGCCGATTGAGTGAATGGGAGTCCAAGACAGTGGATCTTAAACCTCCAGGCAACGGAACAAGGCAGAGGTGAAAACAGTGACAGAGAGTTTTCTTACCACGCAAACCAAGATATTGGAATATGTTGAGGGTACAAACCCACGATCTCGATCGGGAAAAGATGAAGATTATCCGGATGATGGACCGAGACGTATTGAACCTGAACAGAGTGACCCGCAAGACGGACGAGTAAATTGTGAAAAGGATGGTGAAGCAGGAGAAGAACGGTGAGAATGAGCAGGAGCATAATGGCAACAATAATGATAATGATATTAATAACATTAAAGATGATAATTATTGTAAAAAGACCGATACTAGCAATAATAGCGATGACGATAATAGCAATTTGAATAACAATGATAATAGAATTACTAGTAATAATGATAATAATAAAGATATTAGCGATAATACGAATAATAATAATAATAATAATAATAATAATAATAATACTAATAGTAGCGAAGATTCTCTGGAATTGACCGGGGCGCGAATAACATTAAAAAACCGTGGGATAATGGCACGTCAGAAGAGAAACGGAAAAAACAAACAAAATAAACTGTATACGAAATTGACGAAAATAAAATACGATAATCGTACTTAACTGTCAAAAGTTTACAAGCCACAAAAAAGAAAATAAAATCCAGTTCTAAAGTTAAGAAAAGGAATAACTTAAAACAAAGAATATTAATAAGCGGACCTGACAATTTGAAATATTTCAAGGTAAATAATTCCTGCCAGGTGGGACATTGTTCCGGTTGCGGTTTCCGCTGGTGGAAGTATCGACAAAGAAAAAGGATTAACATAAATTATGGCGAGCCAAACTTTGCCGGATGAACTAAGTAAAACAAAAAACATCCAGCGCCGCAGAGAATAAAATAAATTTTATTCGAAGAGGTACTCGATAGAACCTGAGTAAAACTTAAACTTGTCTAGTCATACGTAAAAAATTTTAACTAATCAAAAAACCGATTATAAATAGGCCTATGTAAGGGAACAAGAAACCGCTTCCGAGTTAAACAGTGTCCTAGTTAGAGATCTAGTTAAGCCCGATAGTATAAGATTTAGACATTCCTATTTCATTTGATTTTGTTCCTATTTACATATTTGTTATTCTGCTCTCATTTTAACATCGTTCAACCGTTTTGTTATCTTGAGTCCGTACCTGATCGATGTCTCTCTCCCATGCGGTATATAGATGTATCGTTCGTCATGCTGATAGTTTCTGTAGCTCGTCCTGTGTGCCGAAATTTTCCGTTTTGTATATATATATATATATATATGTTTTTGTTTTAAGGCGACATTTTTTCCTTCCTTATGCCCTTTCTTGTCATTGTGCGACACTTGCCTTAAGTCGAATGATAATTTCTGACAATATTTCGCCGTGTGATATTTGACAATTCATTTATGTTATTCATTTGTTATTATTATTGACGATATTATTTTGTTCAGGCGCATATCTTCTTATTTTTTTCTTTTCTTTCCTATCCGACGACGTTTACTGTCGGACGATTTCGCTGCGCTTTTTTTTGGTTTGTTTTGTTTTATTCTTTGTTATGGTTTTCGTTGTCGGACGTTCTTTTTGTGCGGTCCTTTCGCTTGCGATCGCCACACGGTGTCTTATTCGGTTGTGCGACTTTCAGTCGTACAATGTAGTTCTTTTTTGTTGCGTTATTTTAATTATTGTATATTTTGTTGTTTTTTGTGGCCTTAGACACCGGAAGAGAAGTTAAATCGGTTCGTTGTAGTTGAATGCCCAGTTTCGTCCTAGCATCTCTCTCATCGCCCGTCAGCACTGTGGGCGCTGTTCATGCAGCTGAACGGGATTTTCTTGATATTTCGTTTTCTTGTAGTTCCTTTGTAAGCGGTGGGGATAGTGTTCGTTTCTAAAATTTCGTTGAGGTATCGCGGCCAGGTCCTAGTTATAAGAGTGGCTACACTTCCATAAACCATGTTTGTCTTCCGCATGAGCCGCATATATTTATTATCTATCTGCCGTTTGTAACATGAAATATTTGTACTCGTTTCAGCGAATTTTGTTTGGGCTGATTCTACGGTGTGGCTGATCAGTTCGGCGTTGAACCTGTTCGTGTGTGTGTGTTGGAAGCGAGTGATCACACTAGGCCTAGATCGTCCTGTTATTGTTAGGTTAAATTTTTTGTTGTTACATTTTCGCCTTGGGATCCGACGGTATACGCCGTTCAACAAGGTATGTAGGCTAGTTTCGTCGCCTTCGGAAGGACAATAGCTGGTTCATTTCTATGACTAGAGCTGTTGGTGATGTCTTTTTCTCGGTGTTCTTTGTTTAATTATTCTACATTCCAGTCTTATATTTGTGTAGTCCCCTTCCTAGTTTTTTCCTGATAAGTGTGCATGTTTCTTGGCCATATCTTCGTTTTTTCTGCGGTGTCCGTTTTGTCATTGTTTTGTGCTGGTCAGGGTCACACTTCATGTGTTTTTTTGTCATTGTTTCTAGTCTATGTTCGTAGGTTTTGTTGAGAGGGCTTGGGTGCGTTGGCGCTCGCGTTTTGTTGCTGTTTAGTGCTTGAGGTACAATTATTCATAGCAGGACCACAATGTTGTTCGGTGTGTTGGCGTGGCACATTTCTTTCTCTATTCCTTCTTCCCATTTCTTTCTCTATTCCTTCTTCCCATTTCTTTCTCTATTCCTTCTTCCCATTTCTTTCTCTATTCCTTCTTCCCATTTCTTTTCCTGATTTGCGCCGTCGATGATTGTTATTGTTGTCAGGATGTGTCTGTTTGTTTTTCGTGTTGGTTACTTTCGTCTCGGATTTCGGTGTACTCCAGCTTTCTATTTAATAGGTCTTTACGATTACTTCCACGTCCCGGACGTCCCTGTCCTCGAGTTTTGTCCTTTTCTTATGTACCATTTGTGTTGTTCAGTTGTTGGTATTAAGCCGGAATCTTTTACGGAATCCTCAGAGTTTATCTTATTACGAATTGATTTAGTGTATTTGTTCTTTTTGGAAAACGGGTGTTGTCCCAGTGCTGAGTTGTTGTTAGGACGTAGTATACGAGTTTTGTGGAGGAGGTGCGTTAACGGCAGAGTTATATTTAGGATGCTAAATCGACTGATAGGCATATATATAGGCTGATATTAATTGATAAGTTTTTCGGGGCAGTGTACAGTTAGATTAATACTGCTTTTATCTCGAACCGTTCTCGCGTTGAGATATTTAGTCGTCCGATTATCGTTTCTACGATAGTCAACGCAACGCTGCGTGTCGCGAGTCCGCGTCAGTCTATCGAAAACCGTTTACCGTACATGTATCTCGCCGCGACATCACCAGTTTTTCGAGGCTAGAATTCGTTATTATTTTCTTGTTTTCTGTTTAAGTCTGCCGAGAACGAATTTGTATCTTATTTTTGTTATAATTTGTGTGAATTAAAAAAAAAAAAAATATATATATATATATATATGCTGTTTTTTTTTTGTTTTATTAATCTTAATTGAACACGTGTGGTACGGTGTCACCGTGAGGTGGTCTGCCGTGCGGGGAGAGGCACTTCCGCTGTGCAAATACGGGTCCGCGATTTTCTTTCATTTAGCTGTGTCTTTTTAATCAAAAGTAAAACCTGCGTTTTTTTTTGTCCTTCGTTTTGTCGTCATAAAAAACAAAATAAAGATCTAATTGCTTCTAGCTATCTATCGTGGTGCGACACGGCAGGTGTCATTGGCGCGCCTGTTTTAATCTTTTTTGTGTAATTACCGTCCGAAATAATATACAACGAAGAAAATTAAACTCAGTACGCGCGGGGCCGAGTTCACATCTAAACAGCTCCCGGAAATAGGGAATCCGTGAAAGTGAAAGTTATTACAATATATGCACATATTAAAAAAAAAAAAAAAAAAAAGAAATCGATGTAATTGAAAAGTTCGGAAGAGATAGAACGACATTATTTAGATGTAAAAATCAAAATCCCCGATTACGTAAAAATCAACAAATTAGAATCTAAAATTTACAATGAGCTAATGTAACAATCAAAATTCTGTAATGTACATCTATTTAAAAAATCAAAATCTCAGAATGTAACGACTACACTTGACTTCAAAATGAAAATTTAGAATCTAAAATTTACAATCAACTAATGTAAAAGTTAAAATATATCGCAGTATCCGGCGGAAAAATTCGAATTTTGACGCAACTGTATGGCGCTAAAGTGCGCGAAAACGGAAGAAAAGGCCTATTTCTATAATACATTGATGACGCTGAACAGGGCAACTCTTATAATTAAAAATTAACATTAAATCTTACGTCGAATAATTACTAATATTATCAGTGTCGTCGGTATGCAAAATGTATACAATTAAAAAGGGACATTTTTACAACGAAAATAAAAAAAAAAAAAACAGAAAAAAAACACGCACGCGCACGTATGACTCGCGATTATCTTAATAATTAATTGAAATTCTTATAAAAATTCCGCTCTGCACCATTGCGACCAAATGGCTTGACTGCATTCAAACCAATCTGAGGAATCTTGTTCAGGCGGCAGACATTCAGATTTCTTCTTGCTACATGAAACATAATAAGTACGACATACAGACAAAACTGGTGTGTTCTTACAATGCGCTATACAGTCTAGCATATTTTACACAAATCAGGACTCTGAACTCAAAAACTTTTCCCCGAAACAAATAATTAAACATAACAAAGCTGTTCGTTTTACACGTGAAAGTTTATCATTACAAACGGTAAAATACATATTAACAGGGTGCAAAACTCACGAAACTTAAAAAGTCCAGCTTTATAATCATGAATATCAAACGAATAACTTTATTAAATAAGGAAAATGATTCGTGTGGTTCAATTTATTCTTCTTTTTTTCAATATAAATTATTACGCGAAAAAAGCTAATGATTTCAGTTTCAAAAATTAAACTATACTAATATCGAACAAAATAAAATTGGACAAAACCCAGTATTTAATATTACATATATATACACGCATTTTCTTATATATAATGGATACTATTATCCAAAACAAATCGGTAATTTACATGTGTTTTTCACTTAATTTAATTGTCTGCATTATTTTCATTAATTTTCTTAAATGATTACTTACATAATTGTATATTTATGTATTTATTTTGTTTGCATATATTTACAGATGTATTTCGTTTAAAATTAATCTGACAATGTATGTCATCAAAAACAAGAAATTAAAACAGAACCTCAATAATATGTCTAATTTTCAATAGGTAAATAGCCACACCGCTAAGCAAATGCAAAGGAAAAAGTAACAGTTTTAGAAGCAAGCAATAAGTAACATTTTAATGTAATGCAATTTTCCCGGATATTTCAATTTTAATATTTGTAAATTAAGGTAGAATATTTCGGAATAATTACTCGAAAAAGAAATAATCGATTTTGGCTCGAGTTCATCATCGATAATTATTATTCAACTGCAAACGTTATTATTCTAACTTCACGCGAAATAAATTTTACTTTTACTCGGCAAGAAATTTCGACTGCTAAAAGCACTTCCAGATAAAAACTTCATTTCTTTGCGAACGTACAAAAACGAACGAGAAAATTACTTTTATAATTTTTAAATACATTTAAGCTATTTCGCTTTATTTTTAAGTCATTAACATTTCACAATTGATCCTCCGAGAACAGCAAGAACAGATTATAATTGGAGTTATAGGTACCATACGTTTAACTGTGGATTAATTAATTCAGCGTCTACTAATGGTTTATCTTTATCATGTCCCCCTTCCCATTTTCCCTCTCAAGCCAAACATAAATCCTCTTTTCCTATTTATGGTTGAACGATGAGTGTAAACATGCTTATGACTTTAGTTCACGGACGTTCAGTGGAAAACTTTCTCGCACACAAACGAGCTAATGCTAATACTAGATCTACAATAAAATTCGCTGAGAGAACGTCATGGAAATCGATGGAATTCCCTACCTTGTTCTCCAAAATCTTTCTGACAATGCTCTTCAGTTCCAGGAATTCGCTGCTTAATTCCTTTGTTGATACAAGCGGTACTCCCTCCTCTTAGAACACATTTATTGTCATCCCCATTCCCAAAAAGAACTTCTCTTCTTTTCGACTTATCTCCCTCGTCTTCTGCTTTAGAAAGCTCTTTGAAAGTATTCTTAATAGGCGTCTCGTTTGGTGGTTGGAAAACTTGAATATCCTTTCTAGTAACATTTTGGTTTTCGTCCGGGCCTTGATCTAGCTGATTGCATAAGTATTTTTGTATCCGATATATATATATATATAAATTCTTTATTGAAAAAAAATACACCTTGGCAGCTTTTGTTGATATCTCTGCTGCTTTCGATAATGTTTATCTTCCCTGCCTTAAAGAAAAAATGTTATCCATTAGTATTCATCCTATCTTCGTTGATCTCGCTTTCAGCCTTATGCTAAATCGGTCTGTCCGTCTGTCTTTTTCAATAGTTTCTCCTTCAAGAAGAGTTTTTCGTGGTCTTCCGCAGGGCTCTAGTCCCACTCTGTTTAATATCCATATGCTGAATGTTGCCACTCTCCAAATTTCTTCCTCTTTCCTGTTCTATGCAGATGATATTTTCCTTTACTCCTCAGCTACGGATATCACAGCCGCCAACGAGAGACTTAACAGATCACTAATCGACTTGGAACTTTCTCTTTCCTCTATCCATCTCTCTGGCTCTTCTTCCAAATCCTCCTGCGTTGTATTCTCTCTTCGACCTTACAATTTAGTCACTGTCAATGTTTCTCTGAATAATTTTCCTATTTCCCTAGTCAACTGTTTCTGCTATCTTACAGTGTTTCTAAATAGCCGCTTGTCCTTCTTTGAGCACCTTTAATTTCCTTAATATTTCTTGCCGCAAACGACTCAATCTGTTCAATGCCCTTTCACATACGACACGGGGCGATGATCCTCAAATCCTAATACTGCCGTACAAATCAATCATATTATCCACATTAGATTACCGTTCTTTTTCATATATGGCAATGCGTCCAAATCTCTCCTCTCTAAATTGGATTCAATACAAAATTCGGTTTTTCGTTTTTGCTTAAGGGGGGGGGGGGTCTTGGAGGTCAAAAAAAGACGATTTTTTGATAATTTTTTTTAGAGAATATGGTTAATGCAAGTTTATTTACATAATTGGTACATGATAAAGTAACATCTGAAGAATATTGTGTTAAATTTTCATTGAAAAATATAAAGAATTAAGTCAATGGCAGCAAATTTTCGTAGGCGCCTCGAAAAAAAGTTGTTTTGCGGTGCACCGCATAACTCAACACTGGATTATCAGAAATGAAAAAACTAAAGTTTTTTCATTAGCTAATGAGTTTCTGTAGGTAGAAACGGTGAGTTTTTTAATTTTTTTTTTATTTTTTAATCGTTGGTAACACTTGGAAGTGAAAATACCGATTTTTGAGTAAAAATTAGCCATTTGTTATTGTAAAATAAATAATAATAATTTAAAAAAAAAAAAAACTCGACGTTGCTACCTTGCAAATTGTCTATAAAAATAGTGTACCAAATTTCAGAACGATCGGTGCAGCAGATTTTGAGTTACAGAGTGCATCGGCTTTGAAAACGTTGTTTCGAGAAAAACGCGTTTAAAGTTTTTTATAGTATAAAATCACAAATTAAACGTTAATAAGGTAGTACTTTTTGTCTATAATCACACAGAATCATCAATGCCAGGCCCATAAAGTGAAGAACTTTGATTTAGAATGTCCAAAGCATCTTTTTTCTCTCGCCTACGACGAATTCTCTCTTCTTTGGTATGTTCCGCCGCTCGCTCATCCGCTTTGCTCATTTGTGTATTTTCCACTGATTGTGCCCATCCATGATAACTTGGGCCTGTACTGATTCCCATCTCTTCCAGAAAGGTCAAGTAAGCAACACAGCCTTCATTGAAGGTAGAGGCAGCCACATGAGCTCCAAACTCAACAATAATTGTTGAACCACTCTCAGTTTTTGGCGAAATCTTTCAAATAAGTTGGTTGATACTCTCATTATTGTTTTGAGAGAATCCGCCAATACATCGCTCCAGGAGAGCATCTTTGCTCAGATATTCATAAATTGGTTTTTAATCCCCTCTAAAACATCACTTGGTAGAGCAGAGTAAGAGTGTTTGAAAAAACGCAATTCGTTTGCAGCTGCGGCTCTCTGCTATTCACGCCATGAGTTTTCGCCGCTCGGGCAATTTTGATGTAGGTGTTTGTCAGTTGAGGCGTAGTGATAATAAGTGGCCCAAATGGCCTTCTTCATTTCTTTTACAGAATGAGAATTGTAACAGATGACACGACCATAGTGAAACGTTAGTTTACCAATCAATTTAGCAGTGAGCTTGCCTTTACCGGAAAGTGTTTTCCTTTGTATTTTCTTTGCAGCCTTAGTTTCATTATCTATTACACTTCTTTTTTACTAAATCGCGCAAACGGGTCTCTATCCTCTTCTGGACGTGTCCTACGCATTCTTTTTGTTGATTAACATACAAAATCTTCGCTCAGCTCAGCGTTACTTGACACACAGTATTGCCTTTTCCGCCGCAAGTACAAGTCAGTGCCTCAACCACTATCACTCAGACACAAATATGTCTCTACCCCGATGCAGCAGTGCAAACGACCGGACTTACAACAGAACACAGGGATTTTTGGTTTTGGCCGAGTAAGCATTCTTGACAAGACAAAGCAGCGATGCAACCGAGAATGACGTTTGAGAGATCGTGAATAGAGACTAATTTCTAACTGAAACCTCGTGTCGTCAAGAAATAGCATTACGCGTACCGAATCTGTCTCAAGGTATGGTTATAAACATCTACTTACCTGCGTAAATCTTTTTCGAAAAAATCAATTAAGGGATTATACAAAAGGGACAGAAAAATATGCTCTGTAATCCCGCTGTGCGTCAGGGCCAAATAGTCGTTTTCGTTCTTTTACTAGAGTTAGAGCGGCGCACAGTTATAATGTCATATCTTTGTTAGTTTTGCTTCGATTTATTTGAAATTTCGACGCAATATTCTTATGATGTTGTACATTCATAAAATGGCCTTCTCCAGTATTTCTTCTTAAAAGGGTCACTTTTCTAATGCTAACAAGAAACAAAACTCTTACTTCTGATCTATATAAACGCCGGTGGCCCGTAAGGCTCAGTTTTTGCACCTATTCTATATAACATGTACATCAGTGATTTCTCCTACACTTCTAATATCTAACTGTTCCAATGCCTTCGTTCAAAAGTGTCTACAGAATGCTCCAAAACAACTACACGAGAAAATCCAAGTAATTTCTACTAAAAATCAAGCAGCCTTATCCTGTAAAAAGCTCACCCCTGGCCTAGCCCTCTTCTTTAAGCCGCCGGTCCCCCAGTGCTAAATATACCTTAAAATTTACATAAACAACAAACTCTCCTGTCGCTCCCATTGCCTACACACCAAACGCATAAAGGCTACAGTGCCATTAAATTCATTTTCCTCCTTCTGAAAGCCAAGCCTATTTTCAGACTTAAATAGTCTTTTCTTTGGCATCAGTTGCATTTTTCATCACTCATCAAGCGTTTCAATTCCAACAGAGAGTTGTTTGCTGCGGAACAAGAGATTTTTTCGGATTTATGCACCGCCAAAGGTGACCGTCAGCGTTCGTGGCTGATCGGTGCTGATCGCAGTAATCTGATCGTTCGGTTATTGCACTTATCTCGCGGTACATTTTCATCTCCAGCTGTCGTTGTTATTCTTGGGCAACGTGTAAAGAGGATTCATCACGACACCAATGTCAGTCCGATCACTGGTTTCTACTAGGCCAAAACATCATCATTACAGATCCATATTTTCTTGACATTTGACGTTTAGTTGTGCTACCAGCTACAAAACAACTGTCAGTTACTTTTTAGTTGAAAAAATTACAGAATATATATATTTCTATGTTTTCAGATTCATTCGTGATTTACAGTGTGCTCAACGCTCAACATTCTGATTATCTGGGTCAGATTGCTGTTACATAATTCGTAGCTCTGATTAAGTCTCAAGTGCGTAAGTGAAAGAATATTTTTGCACTTTTTTACGGTATTTCAAAATATTTCTTAATCTGGTTCTGGCATAAAATAATTTCAATTGAGAATATCTTGCAACTTCCCCGATTTTGACTTTTCAGAATCTTTTTGTCTGTCTTCTTTCTGTTTCATATTCGTAAATGGATTACTGACTATCCTACGTTCCATTATTTTTATTTCCTCCAATCACTTTTCCTCTAAATTTTTGATTATATCTGACTCTGTGACCGCCCTTCAGGCCATCTGTTCTTCCCTACCTGATCATTGTTGTGATTTTATTATTCTTCCTATACGTTCGTTTATTCGCGTTCTTTCTTCCTTCCATTCCATTAAAACTGATTTGTTGTGGGTTCCTGGCTATTCGGACATTTTTGGTATTCTTTAGCTTGGGTTGCTGCTTCTTCTCATCTCTTTTTCCCATCCTCTAACCTCGTTTTCATGTTAGGTTCTGGTGGGATATGTACACTTCCTTTTTTTCTAACAACTGTTCCTTTTACCTGTCCATTCAACCCCTAGTCTTCCTGGCAATCCGTGGTGCTTTTTGTTTCCTTCACTTCGTCATTCTGTTGTTGCCTTCATTATTTGTCTGCGTTCTTAATCCATACCCTATTATCTTCCGTTTCCTCTCCCTATTGTCCCCTTCACTCAAACGAAGACCTTGTCTGCGGTACTGATCATGTATTCTTTAAATGTTCATCTGTTTCTGTTGAGCGTTCTACTTTGTATTCCAATTTGCTGCGACTTGGTCTTTCTACTCCCTATTGCGCCTCTTATATCCTATCTCTTCCTTCTCCACAGATTGTTTTCGCTATATTGATTACTTCCTACTAACAACATCTAATCGCATCAAGATATAATTGATTTCTTCCCTTACTAATTGTTTCTGGGTAAAGGCAAAGGACCCTGTGGTTGACGAGCCTAAAAAGAAAGAAAGAAAAAAAATCTTGCAACTTTATTTCATTACAAAAATTGGTAAATTTTACTTTAGTATTTAAATAAATTTTATTTTTATTACGCAAACTCTTCATGAGTTATGTGCAAAGTACATTCCGAGTTCAACTTCCTCCATTCTACTAATCGATTATTACTGCAACAATCGTCATTTCTTATTATCTCTTTGACGGAGTTTTCGCCACATATTGTATGTTCTAGTAGCAAATATACACCTGTTTTCATGCTGAGTTAACCGAATTATTGTAAATAGATTTCACACCTATTTTTCACGTTCCTTGTTCATCACTGTTCGCTATCATGACAATATACACTGCACTTCGTATTATTCGACTGCTTAACTACGAAAGAAGTATCGAAGAATTCGTACACAAGGGCTCTACCATCGAGGTAAATAAACTAATATTCTCTAAAGTTACTTCCGAAATTTTATTTTCTTATTAGATTTATTTGCTAACAAAAAAGACGAATTAATTTATAAGTCGGTAATTGTATACTTTATTCGAAAATTAGTTACAAAGAAAAAAATAATTCTCAAAAAAATAGATCCTAGCAAACTGAGAAACGGCTAGCCAGGTAGAAAAGTATAGGACTCTAAAATACCCTAGCAATGTGGTATTCGCATGAAAAGGGAATGAAAGGTTATAGAATTATTCCATTTTCCCGGTCTCAATATTTTGCGATATACATATTTGTTCCAGTTTCGACGTTAAAAGGACCTTGTAATTCCTGTATACATTAACTATAATTATTCATACGTCAATGCATATCGCAGTTTGTAATGTCGGTGACAATTTTTTAAGAGGGTGTGCGGGTCTACTTCAAGATTTATTTTACTAATTTTGAATTCGAGACAAATTAATAATTTAGTTTTTAATATTATTTGTTTGTTTTTTTTTGTTATGTCTTAGGTATATCAATAATTCCGCGTTAAAAAAGTTTACAAATTTTCTGGCGACGGAGGGGATTCTCGATATCCCCTCTACTGGATCCTACAAAACTACGTTTGTTTATCATTTGTTCTTTAATTATATATATACACAAAACCCCAACGGTAAAATTATTTAGAAAATAGAAGCAGTGAAATTATCTGCCAAAATGTGAAGATGAAATAATATCTGAGTGAGGGTAACATTTTGCAGTTGGGACAAATTAATTTTATTCGTTTTTTTTTTTTTTTTGTGTCAAAATATGGCAACATATTGAGTCAGAAAATATCAATGCTCTGTATAAGTATCACAATTGGATGCTCGCAAACTGTAAAAAACTTCAAGTAAAATTATCAAAATTAATTTATGAAGTATCATAATCATGTTTTAGTATTTGAACCGTTAAATTTCCTTTATTACAAACAAAAATATATATATATGTTATATATATATATATAAAAATTAAATAAGGCGTATTTCAGTTTTAATTAAATACTATAAAAAAAAAAAAAATAATAATAATAATAAGTGATTAGATTTACTGGTTAAATTCATGTTGAAGTATTCTAAATCGAGTTCAGAACCCTGTTTTACATACATCATAAACGTAACATAACACATCATACACGTATAATATTATGATAAAACATTTTATGATTAATTTCGTTTACTTTTGTTTTTCATCAACATAAAACGTGATGCAGTTACTAAACTCGTTTAAAAAAATATACACACAGACACATATATGTATATTGTATACATATATATATGTATGTGTACATTTTTTTTTTTCAGTTCCTGTTAATGCGTGTTATATAAAATAAAAGGTAATATTAATAACAGAAATTTATAGTCAAATTTATTTAATTATTCATTCAAAAAATTTAATGGAAGAAAAAAAGATTTTACATGACGTTTATTAATAAAGGCCGCTTAGTTAAAGTATTTTCGCAAAGTTTTTAATAAAATTTATAAAACGATAGCTGAATTTTTCCGAATAAATTTATACCAACTTTTACGTTCTACGATAAATTTCAAAATTTACCACTAGTAACACGTTTAAAAATATTTCATTTTCAACTTATTATTAAACGTTGCGAAAAATTTTCTACGTACCATACTCTCTGCATCTCTAATATAAAATACAACAAACAAAATTTTTTTTTTCTTATAGTTACTTATTATTATAATTTATTATCCAAATTTTTTACATTCATAATTCAGAAGTAAATAACATTTTTATATAATAATTTAACTACATTAAAAATTTAAAAAAAAAAAGATCAAATTAAACGTTATTTACTATTCAACATATATATATATATATGCATATAAAGTCGTATTTAAAAAAGGTTTCGTCTGTTTTAAGCAACGAATATAATTTTTTTTCAATTTTGATATGGTCAAATTATAATATAATTGTATATAATATGTTGAAATGTTATTTATTTGTGAATTATGAATGTAAAAAGTTCGCGTACCAAATTATAACATTAAGTAACTGCAAAAGACAGTTTTTATTTATTATATTTTATATTATTATTATTATTAGTAAATATTTTCCGGGAAATAAAATAAAACTATCTAACACTGAAAAACGTTCAAAAGTTTTTCAAAAGAAATATATTTATATCAGTTCGTAACCATCGACATTATTTATATGGTTTTTTTTTTAGTTATCGTTATTTCTATTTAAACATAGGTTATAATTCCAAAAATTAAAAATTAATAAAAGTGTGTGTATACATTATATACATCTAAAACAATTCGAAGCTATTCAAACCGAAAACAAAACAAAATACACACAATGAATGCTTATGTGCAAAAACAAAAAAAAAAAATAAAATCTGATGGGTAATGAAAGTTAATTACACATCGAACAATAGCGACATATAAAAAGTCTACTGAATTATGAAATGAAAATTTATACAGACGTAACAGTTACGAAACTTACAAATAAAATGAAAACAAAATAAATATGAGAAAGAGTATGTACATGTAACATTCACATGTAAGAAAGAGAAAAGCGTACACTACAATCACACATTGACATGCATATTATGACCGGACTCTATATTTTTCTAATACACACAAACGGAAAGAAATCCATTATAAAATCCGTATATTTACATCGTAAAATTACAGCTATAATTACTTAAAATAACTGCTGAAACTGTTTTTATGACATTCCCTTCTTAATACAACGTCTGAATATTTTGGCAAATTATCGATAATTACTATTACATTAAAAAGTATACTTGTAGACGAACTTATTTACTAATCATATACATTTTAAAAAAAAAGTAAACATTTAGGTATTTAAGAGTTGATCTGTATTTGCGTCTTTTAATAAAGTTTGTATAAAATAAGTCATTCAGGAACCCATATAAAACCCTGTTAATTTAAATGAAACAGGAAAAAACTGTGACATATAAATACAAAAAAAAAAAAAGGAAAAAATTGACAAAACTTCAACTCTGTACTGATGAGATATCGTGAAAAATTATACATTGTATTAAATAAAAACAATTTATTTTCAATGTTTTTTGTTCTTTTTATTCTTTTTTCAACAATATATACCTTCTCTCTTTCTCTCTCTGTACAAGTCTATATAATTTATTTAAATTTAAACTCTTTATTATAAATTTTTAAGTAGTTTTAAAATAAAATTTTAATGAAAATTAATGTAATATAAAATTAAAGAGTAAAAAGTCAAGCAGAAGCAATTGTTTTGTCCTATAATTTTCGCAATGTTAAATTATATAATAAAACAAACTTTAATAACAAACAATTGTTTTATTATACAGGTTTAACAAACAAGTATGTATTCACCTACATTTAATGTTAAATTAGTTCATATAAAATTATTTGGTCAGTATTTCTGTGTCAACAATATACAGTGGAAATTGTTTAACACGAAACCGGTTAACCTGAAAAATCGCTTAATACGAAACAACACTACGGTCCCGACAAAATGCCATATAATTACATACATTTTTTTTCTTTTATCACGAAATAAAAATCGCTTAACACGAAAAAATTTCGCTTCTCAGAAGGACAAATATACCTGTGCTTTTCCAGTCGCATCCCTTAACAGGTAAATAAAATTAACAATGGTTACTATTATTTACCCCCTGGGAATGTGCAATACTACTTAATTTCGGTCGACAAGTTTCCCAAAAAACGATAATTTGTTTATTTTTTTTTTTTATAATGTAATTATTTGAAGTGTATATATGTACTACCTACAAGTGCTAATGTGTTAGCGGAAAATCGAATTGATACATTTTACCGACATTAAAAATATTGGTGAGTTTTTAATTTTTTATTTTAGTTTTCGTTTTTTTTTTTGCATGTTTCGGTTAACACGAAATCCTTTTAACACGAAGAAATATTTCGGTCCCTTCAGTTTCGTGTTATACGGTTTCCACTGTAATTAAAACAACAGAGTACTTTTTTTGGATTACCGGACAGGAAAAACTACAAAAGCCTCTGCAGACTATACAGCGCCATTAGTTAATCGGAATTTAAATTACATTTTACATTGCAATAGAATTTTTGTGTTTTGCGAGTTTATTATTGTAAAACGATGTCAGATTTATTTAATTGTAAGTTCTGCGATAAAACTTATAAAATAAATAAACTATTGTTGCGCATCATTATAGGAAATTTCAGATTATATAGTGGTAAAATTTTGTGAAATAGGTATATCATCTCAGTGTCGGTAGACATAAGAAGTAATACAATCAAAGAAAAGTTGAAAAGCCAAACGGACACACATATAACATAACATAAACTATTAGATCAACAACTATTACATCGATCTATTTCACATAATACACTGAGTCGATATAAAGTAACAGAAAATATCCCCCGTTTTAATAAATCGTTATAATTACCCAAAATTAAATGTGATATTTACATATGTATATCTGCTGAAATAAGTGTCACATTAAATTTGACTTTAACCAAATTTACATTAGTAACTCGTTAATCAGAAATTTTTATACAGAATTAGGTATTACACAATTGCAAATTGTTTTGCCTAATAAGTATACAACGGTAATAATTAACAAATTCGTGTAACATTACAAAATATAAATACAAATATTGCTTCCGAAATAAAAACTATATATCTTTTGTTTTATAAAATTACATAATAAACGTTAAGTATAATTTCAAAGATTAACAGAAAACATAAAAAAATTGACGATTATTGAAAAATTAGTAAAATGTAAACATCGTAGTAGGTATACCTTTGAAAGTGATCAACTGATTGCACTGTCGAAGGATTTTGCGGGTTTTCCTGTGGCGATCAGCTACTACTTTTCTTTTAAATTTATTTAGGCTCGTGTTTACTGCGACGTGATAATTTTCGATACTTTCAGTAATGAGATACGAACCGAGTTGTTCCGCTCAAACGAAACATATCGCTACTTAACTGTAGAGCTAGAGTACGTTAGGGAATTGCAGTGAAAATTGATTATAACAACACTAAAAGGGATGAATGTCATTATAATCGCTTCATCTTTACGTCCAATATCAAATAAAGTACTTAATTTTTTAATGTCTAAATTGAAAATCTATTCTTACTGAACAATCATTTTTTTACAAACTTTCGTGAAATACATATATCTACAGAATAACTTTTTATCGAATAATATAATTTCATATCAGTGTGTGTGTTATTATAAGTGAGGGGTAAAAGACGCATGAGATATAAAACACCTTAAGAAATTTTGCGAAAATGTTTTCTTTAAGACTGAATTATATGACATTTCAAGACAACTCTCTTAAGGCTAAACATAAACTAATTTTTTTTAAATTCCATTTTTAACACCAGCTGTTTCTCCACTAATCGTCGAAAAGACAATAAGATTTCAATTACGAACTCGCTATTCCACGACGTTGAACAATGAAAATCGTGTATATACCTACAGTTTTCATCCCCTCTCAAAATTGGTCCACCGAAAAAAATACTTATATTATTGAAACTTAAACCATTTGAGATTTTTTTTCAACTTCGCTACATTTACTTCGACGAATTTTTTTCGATTTTGTTTCATTTTTCTCGAAATACTAAATTATTTTTTCGTTCCTTTTTGACGGCAAATATATCATCGAGAGGGGGAGGGGGGATATGGCAAAAAGCCATTACTAAAAGACGAAATAAAACAATATGACACAGTGTGATTTATCGCGTTTTATTGAAATTTTTTAATTTGAATAATTAACGATTTGAGTAGTACCATTACTAAGAGGTGCAATTAACCAACAAGCATAATGCAAGTTACGTTGTTACAGCGGTTAATTCTGAATTTAGTTCGTACTTGATTGCAAACTGAATTTTGTGCAGCAACTTTGCAACTTTTTCCTCATTAAAAGTGTATAGAGTATCGGGAACGATAAACTTTTTTGCTAAATCTTTTCACTATTTTCTAAATACGTAATAATAGTTATTAATGGGTCATCTTAAATTTAAGTATATCATAAAAAAAAAATACGAATTTAATAGCAAAACACGCCAATACAGAGAATTAGTTTCTTAAGAAAAATTAGTTCGAAAATAAAACGTATTTACATATATCTAAATACAATGAACAAAAAACAACAATATGTAGTGAGACCGCTGAATACGAAACGCTAATTCGCAAATGAATCAGTTTATTCAAATACGGCAAAAACAAGTAGTCACTTAAGAATTTGATATTCCGGAGAGAAAAAAATTCTAAATTTTTCGCGAAATCTGATTGATAGCTATTATCACGTTAGTAACGGAAGGAGCGGAAATAGCATATAGTATTCAGATATTTAGTTATCTGTTAATTGTGTAAAAAAATAGGGTGGCTGGTAATGGAGCAAATCAAAAAAATTACATATTATCAATTTTTACTAAGTTCGTACATAAAACGCAGCGGCTGTAAATTAATATCGGCATGTTCGGCTGGTGTGTTCATTAATGACCGTGTTTTGTTCTACACTATTTTTTTTTTTGTTTTTGTTTTTTGTTTTTTGTTTTTATATATATATATATGTATATGTATATATATAAAATTAAAAAAACAATTCTTTTAAATTCATCTAGAAAATTTTTTGAAACCAAGTACCGCAATTATAAGCGATAATTTCAAAATTTTGATCGTAACAACCGATTTGTAGCTATAACCGTCAAAAATAATAGATTTATGTGATTTCACCGGTTTGAATAATATTCGTCGCTAGAACAGGTTTTCACTGTTTTAAAAATTTATTAATACTCTGCAACAAATGTTTTAATGATCTGACGTATTTTAGAATTATTGAAAATTTTCAAATGCCACCATTGCGCCTAGTAATAGTAATGCTAACGGATAACGTAAAATTCTCTTAATATTCGGAACAGATCGAGTACGTATAATATTAGATGCGAATAGGTAAAAGTGAGACTTTTCAAATAATTAAATTCTCGTTCGCATAACAAAAAGACTGATAAAATTTTTTTCTTCCTCAGCGCTTTACAACTATCCTACAAATTTTCGCCTGACCTAAAAGTAATGTACTTTAGCTGATAACAGTGTTTGAAAAAGCATACAAATGTGGCACTAAAAAATAATTAAAATTCCGATTATTTATTAACTAGTTCGTCAATTTGTCACTTCGCTGCTACGAAATACGAATGTTTGCCTCATTATAAACCGTAAACGTTAAATATGTTCCGAAAAAAGAATAATATTCGTGAAGTTCCACACTACTTTTTCTACAGTATTGCAAAGCTTTAAACGATAAAATCATGAAAATTTATAGTTACATTCGTAGTTTTTGAAAACGCAACGTTAAGTTTTAAACATTAATGTCTAGATAAGTTTGTTTAAGTAAGCAAAATTTTTCTTCGGCATCTCTGACTGTCACCCGTTGTAAAATTTAAAACCTAGATCTGTGTTTTATATGAATTGGTATTTCTTCTTTCATCTTTTCCTCTTAATGTTTAGGAAAAATTAATTGCAAGTGTTATTCAACAATCAAACAAAACTGCTGAGTACGCGTTAACTGACTCAGTGTTATAAATATTCTGCGATAATGTGCTAATATTCCGCTGTAATTTTAGCAAGTTAGCATATTTGTTTCAAAGTGATTGTTGGTAAATAAAGAAAAAACATTTTAAACACGTATTTTCAAAGTTAAATATAAGTTCGCAATATTCGAAATT
Organism: Icerya purchasi; assembly: GCA_039619475.1. Taxonomy (NCBI): domain Eukaryota; kingdom Metazoa; phylum Arthropoda; class Insecta; order Hemiptera; family Monophlebidae; genus Icerya; species Icerya purchasi. Next base: position 575,985,356 of record CM077115.1, read on the forward strand.
TTACTAAGAATCATTTAAAACAAATTTACGTTAATATCAGAGATAAACAATAGTATAACCGGTTTACCGTTTTTATACGCCCTTTAAGACCCATGATAACACTGTTTATATACATAGCATCAAATGGAAAGGTGTTTATGAAGTTTGTTTCCAATTAGGCACTGCCACAAGGAAAACACAGTAATCATAAGTATTCAGACCTATTTAAATTCTGTAATTTTTATATGTAATTTTGGTTGTTTAAGAGCACGTATTCAAGCAGTTGACCAATGCAAAAAGACTGGCGCAATATTATTACATAAATATTTAATTAAAGTCAAAGGTATAATTCAAATAATAAAACGGATAGTAAGAGTAACCGTAGTAATAAAATTAAATAACATTTCGTATGGGTTGGACGCATAATCTTTTTTATAAGGAAACATTAGCAGAGTTTAAAAAAATATATGCATCGTTTTTTTTTCCTTTAATCATCTGTAAAAAATTTAATTTATTGACTTACGTACACATACACCCGGGCAGGTACACACACACACACACACATATATATATATATATATATATATATACGGAAAGCGACTTTACCCCCTATTCAACGCATATGTCAACTTACACTTTCTTGCGTGTTTTTCATTCATTAAACTTTGGTAATTGAATGTATACCCCATCTTTAGTTAAATTTTTACTCGCCAGACGACAATTATGCAAAAATAGGTAGTAAAATCGTAAGACAAAAATAACTAAAAATGATAATTTTCTTATTTTATTAACTGACTACTATATTCACCTTCAATTTTTTCCACCAATCAGAGCACAAATAAAACTATGATCAAAACTATATATATATATCACACACACGGTAGTATCTTAGCTTAGTAAAGGTGCTCGGCTGTCAAACTAACGGTCACGGGTTCGAGACTTGTTTCATTCCAGATACTTGTCGCTCCTAGGTTTATCTTGCCTGTAACAACAGGGTAGCATAGAAATTTGGAAAAGTAAAGAAGCAAAGGCAGTCGAGAGTAAGAAACTGGTCCCCCTACGCACATTAGCGCCGTTGGGCTTAGTCCACTGCGAACCTTAACTTCATAATCCTCAGCACTTTGGCAGGAATATGGGGCTTAATCTATATTTCCAAATATTTTTCCTTATCAAAATAAGGTAAATTAACATTAAATAACTAAAAACAAACTGTATGTAAAAAAAAAATACAACAATTTTTTACAGCACATTTATTTTTTAATTATTATTATTCGTTTTAAAATAACATTTTAAATTTTAACATTGCTTTCTGAAAAATATTTAAATCTTCATTACGCAATCGTAAAGTTAAATTCTTTTTAACAACTTCTAATAACTGCATGTTATTCGATGACCGTATTTAACTTCGATTCTTTGAGTATTTATCACACCGATGACTGATTTAGAGTGGCTAATAATTGGACCGGCTTTATCGGTTTTAATTTTTACTCCGCTGTTTACGGATTTGATAAATCATTAACCGATTAAAGAATGTTATAAATCGATTCAAATACTTCGTAGAACGCTTTCCGTAAATTAAATTTCCCGGCGTTAGTAAGAAATTGTTAAAAATTCATCAGTTTTTAGACGAAAGGTTTGTTAATCGGGGATCCTGATCGTATAAATACTAACATACAATGCTGTAGGCAGGTGAAAAATTCTGTAACGATAACTTTTAGGAAAAAGAATCTGAAAAACAGTAATACAGTAACACGGAAAATAATTTAAAACTTCGATTGCACAATTTTACAGAACAATATTCGCGCATCGATTGCAGCTCTAGTTCGGAAATCGTGCGACGCCACTCAGCCTCTGCATAATCTAGGTATCCATCTAGAAAAAATTAAAACATACTTTACTACTGCTTTATCAGGTACTTTTAAAATCGCCAAAAAAAAGCACCTGAACCCGCTTAACCCGACCAAGCATTATTTTACGGACTACTAACATCCGTTTAGCGATAATAAAGCAGTTCCCGCATAAACGTGATACAAATTTGACCAAAAAGTTACATCGGATACGTGACGTATTGCCTCACAAAATGTTATCCTTAAAATACCACCAACGTAAGTAAACTAAAAATTAAAAATCCGTCACCATAAACGTAAACATTCCCTATTTTGTAATTAAAATTACTGAAACGATTTCACTTTTAAATCGTTTTATTATATTTCACCTTTGGTAAAAAGTGGCTGGTCGAAGGGTGGTAGTGTTACCTATAAAATCCTTTAGCAACGACGCTTGGGAATCAAATTATTGCGAAGAAAAGAGTTGCGAAAAATTACGTTCATGTAACGTGTCTGAAGAAATTCTCGCGGCATATTAGTAGAAGAAACCAGGTCGATCAATTATGTGCCAATAAAAATCCTTTAACACCCTGTTACACTTCAAATAGGAACTAAGATAAATTTTATACGGATAAGGAAGTTGGAGGAGATAATAGAAAATTAATTTAATAATTACTTATAAATAAAATTCTTGAACAATACATACATCAGCAAACTATCATAGAAGAAATACGAACACTAGCCTACATGCTGCTTTCACAATACTCGATATCATAATGCGCAAAATACACGAAAATAAAACACTAGCAGAATAAAATAAGAATAGCCAAATATTGAACCGAAAATAAAATAGACACAATAAGAAAAAATATTGGAAGATTAATGCAATATGTCATGGGAAGTAGATCAAAAAATCTAACGAAATTTGTTAATTCGTTACGAACTCCTTAACTGATAATCGGTCACATTATAAATATAATCCAAACAAGCCTAGAAAAATTAAATTATATTGGAACACATCAATATTAACATAAGCAAAAAAACCGGATATAACATTAATCAATAAGCGAACAAGAAATATACAGATAAAAGATATCGCGGTAGCAAATAATAATAAGAAATATAATGGAAAAATAATCATAATACACCACTAGCAACCGAAACCAAGCAGATTTGGAAAGAGCAGAAAGTCATGATAGCGCCATTATTAATAATATCACAGGAATATCTATAGGCTCATTCGTATAGATTAAACACTTCCCGGATCCCACACACAAAGGCGCAAAAAACAGTTCGTCTGAACACATGCAATATAGTTAGAAAATTCTTAAATCAATAAAACAGTAAAAATAGTAATAATAAGCTGTATTAACAGAGGAATAATTATAATAAGATCAATAAGAAGTGATAAATATAGATTACAGCAACAAAATTAAACAGCTGTTATGGTCCGTTGCAAGATGTACTAAATACTAGAATGATCATTCTGAAAATAAAACGATAATAATAATAATAATAATAATAATAATAGTAATAATAATAATAGTAATAATAAGAGATCAAAGACATTGGTGCATAATACTTGAAGTATCAGAAAAGCTCCACTTAGCCTCTCCGTGACAACATCTAACTCATTTGCGTGTCATGACTTACATTTTACTTTGAACCACAAATTGTGAAACAAATTCCAATTGTTGAGGACTATAATAGACGGAGATGTTGGATAAAAGATAACAACTTTCACTTCTAAATAACCCAGCAAAAATCCACAAAAAGCAGTAATTATTTTTTTTTTTTTTTTTTTTTTTTTTTATATATACAAATTACAACTGGCCAGAAGGCCATCCAGCAATTGGACTGTAACGCGAAAATAACTTGTTAGGGGTTAGCATCTAGCGATGGACCCCACTGAAATTTTAGTAACATAAAACTAGGCCAGATCAAACGGTCGACTACGTTTTAACCTTCGAACATCAAGACTATTACCAAGAAGATTGATCGCCAAAACGTTTGTGTGAGACTCCAAGCGGCCTATGTATCGCTTAGCAGCTCGCTTGATCTCGTCTTTCACATATGGGATATTTAAGTCTTGATGTAGAGTGTGGTTAGATACGTACCAGGGCGGTGAGACTATCAGCCTTATAGCCTTGTTCTGGAACCGTTGTATCTTGTTTATGTGTGTATCCTTTGCACAACCCCACAACATTAAACCGTATGTCCAAACGGGCTTTATAATTATTTTGTACACTAAGAGTTTATTTTCCAATGATAAACTAGAGTACCTGTCAAGAAGAAGCCAATTTAATTCTTGCAATCTTATATCTAGATGTTTTCTTTTTTGTGTAATATGCTTTTGCCATGTTAATTTGCGGTCCAAATGAATGCCTAAGTATTTTACATCTTTATCCTGGTTGATAACCACCCCATTTATTTCTAACGGCTGATACGTAAAATTTCGCAACGTGAAATCTACTTGCGTACATTTACTTTCGTTTACTCTAATACGCCAACGACTCAGCCAGTTTTCCACTTCCGATAAAGTTTTTTTCAATTTATTCGAAGTTTCACTATTGTCTTTACCGGTAGCTAATAGTGCAGTATCGTCTGCAAACGTAGCTGTTATCACGCTATTATCAACTGGAAAATCGGCAGAGTAGATTAAGTAAAGCACCGGGCCCAAGACACTTCCTTGTGGCACGCCAGCAGATACAGGATAGATTTCAGAATATTGATTTAGAATTTTAACCTGGCATGTGCGATCTACAAGGTAGGATTTTAAAAGAAGGTACAAAGGATGCGGCACTATTTTTTTAAGTTTATAAAGCAGACCATGATGCCATACCTTATCAAAGGCTTGTTTGACATCTAGGAACACACCCGTGCATATTTGCTTAGTTTCAAGACTTTCTTGAATAGTATGCACAATTCGGTGTACCTGTTCAATGGTCGAATGTCTTTTTCTGAATCCGAATTGATGTTCAGGAACAATATGTTCCGCATTTAAAATAGGATTCAACCGCTTTAAAATTATTTTTTCAAGGAGTTTTGAAAGGATCGGGAGCAAGGAAATAGGTCTATAGGATGAAACCTCATCCGGTGCCTTACCGGGCTTTGGTACAACTACTATTTGCGCCAATTTCCAGGATAATGGAAAATACTGCAGACGAAGAACAGCGTTAAAAATATTTGTGAGCAATAATATACCTTTTTTTGGTAGCTCAGATAACAATTTATTGGTAATTAAATCAAAACCCAGACTTTTTTTATTATTAAGTTTAGTAATCGCGTATTTGATTTCGCTGGGAGACGTTGACTCAATAGGAGGGCTTAACTGTAAAGGTACACTTAAAAAATCATGTATATCGGTTTCGTCGTTTAATTGTAAATTTGGCTTAAAAACATCAGAAAAATATTTGGCAAATTCCTCGACTTTCTCTTCATCAGTTCTAGCCCATGTACCATCGGGTTTGCGAATTGGGGGAAGGGATTGAATGGGTTTATTTCGGCTTTTGATCACTTTCCAGGGGCTGTAATTTGTTTTAACAGAATAATAAGTGCAGGTAGAGAAGATTAAGCATAAACCGATGAGGATATTATACTCAGAATAAAAATAAATTTTAAAAGAAGTTAGCCTGGCTTTAGGGATAAAATACAGTTAATCCAATATGGGAACATGTTTTTAAGAAGTAAGAAGATATTGCCGGTTCTTAATCGAATTCAGGACAGTATACGATCCATTAATAGTAGGAATCTAAGCAGATGGAACCCCATTAGGAACTATAGGTAAGAACAAGAGAAAATGTTTGAAGAGCCTTTTGTGCATTCAGAAAAAAAGGGTAGCCAAAGAAAAATAACAAATGCAAAATAACACATAGGAAATGGTTGAATTGGTTTCTGAAAAGCTTTGAGCGTGAAGAAAGGGCATAGTATAAATAAAAAAACTAGTACGTTACTGCGGTATTACCAAAAGACGAAACTAATTAGAATATAAAAATATACTTTAACGGTGAAATAGAAAAGGTTGGGACCGTTAAGTAGACGCCTTATAAAACAACAGCTAACAGAGAAGTTAAACTACTGACACCATATGATTTACAAAATAGGAGCTTTGATGAAATTCATTCGGTTCTTTATGTAGCAGCAGTATAACATTAACGCATCGAAACGTTACTAAAATTTCAGAAATAATACAAATAACGTTCCAAACTGGCCGGAAATAATTATAAAATCGAAGAAGTAAGAACATTTATGACACATAGTTAGTACAATATGAAATTGGAAATGGCGATCAAAGAATAACAAAAACGATTAAAAGAGAAAAGTTCAAAGTTTATTCGAAATTCGAAACGAATTAAAAAAAAAAGTAATAAAAAAATAAAACAAAATAAGTTGTTTGAAAGAAATCAAAAAAAAAAACTTGATGAAACCTAAACAACATGGAATTACTTTGATCGAAAATGGAGACTGAAAAATACTGGTAAAGAAATATGGGATAATAATTAAGAAGCACCATAGATTGAAAAACAGTGGAAAACGTGAACTGTCTAAGTATTACAGAAGTTAACATAAGAAACTTTATCCATCAAACACAGAATTAGAAAGGACCCGGTCCAGGTGGTAGACATAATAATTGACTAAAGAGTTTCACATTTCTACATACGAGGTATGCAGAAGTTTTTAATGGTTTTATAGAAAATCCAAAAAATTGTATTTGAATTATACTAAAGAGTTTTACATATATGATACCAAAACGTGAACGGCAAAAAAGATGGGCAAGCACTGCATAGAAAGTTAGATACTCGTAAAAAAACAGAAAGAATACCAAGCAAAAGCATATGGCAGCAAAGAATAATTAAAAATAGATGGAACTTTAATGATGTAGTTCTCTTGATCTAATCTTTGCTTCTTCCACTATTGGTCTTAATTATAACTGGAGAACTCTTATGGGTTCTTACAGTAGTGACCATGTTCCTATCCTAATAACTCCTGTTAACTTTTCTTCTCCAACTTGCTTCAGGCCTCTACATTCTCCTCGTTCGAACCTCTCAAAAGCAAATTGGACTATGTTTCGTTCATGTGTCGATGTATCACTCCCTAGTACTCAACTCAACTCCGATTCCATACTTCTCTATAATTCCTCTTTAAATTCCGTTGAGTCTGCTCTCTCCCTATCTTCATCTACCCATCATCAGACATCTAACAACTACAATAAAGCCTCATCTCTTTGGTGGAATGAGGAATGCAACCGCGCATTCCACCATAGTCGTGCCACCTTTAGAATTTTTCGTTTAGACCCTACAACTGAAAACTTTCTTGCTCATAAGCGAGCGAACGCAAGAGCTAGTTATATACTTAAAGTATCAAAAAGGCCCTCCTGGAAGAATATCTATTCTTCATTCTCTAGGAATACTCCTATTTCTCATATCTGGAAAATGGCTAGAGCTTTCAAATCCCCATCCTCTGAACGTCCCTCCAATCTCAATCTTTCTAAAGTTAGCTTAGAATCCTTTATTGATTCCGTTGCTCCTGCTTATGTCCCTAATGTTGACGAACTGTATCTAACTCCACCTCCGCATAATTCGCCGACACATTTCCTAACTTATGCTTTCAATATTTATGAATTAAAATCTGTCCTTTCCAAATCTTCTAACCCCACTCCAGGTCTTGACGGTATACCTTTTCCGGTCCTTAAAAACCTATCTGAACAGTCCCTTGCGTTTCTCCTTCATCTTTTTAATTGTTTCCTCTCCACAGGTATAACTCCCCCCTCTTGGAATTCTTTTATCATCATTCCGACTCCTAAAAAAAGTTCTTCCTTACGCCCTACTTCTTTGGCATCCTGTATCAGAAAATTGTTTGAAGGTATGTTAAACAAGCGCCTTGTTTGGTGGCTAGAGCATAATAATGTATTTCCTAGCAATATGTTTGGCTTTCGGCCTGGTATTGGTCCTTCCGACTGCATTAGTCTTTTTGTCTCCCACATCTACCAATCCTTTATCCTAAAAAATTATACTTTGGCTTCCTTCATCGATGTATCCTGTACTTTTGATAATGCCCATCTACCCACTCTAAAAGATAAGATGATAGCAATTAACGTTCCATTGCACTTTACTTCCCTTATTATCAATCTCATGCAGAATCGTTCTATCCACCTCTCTGCTCCTTCTTTTGAAATTTCAAGAATGGTTTTTCGAGGTCCTCCTCAAGGTTGCTCCCTCAGTCCTACTCTTTTCAACATATACACTATCAGTGTGGCTTCTTTTTCGTCTTTATTCTTTGCTGATGACATCCTACTTTATGCCTCATCTCATGATATTGTATCAGCTAGTGAGGCACTTAATTCGTCTCTTTCCGTGTTGGATCTTTCCCTTTTCTCAATTAACCTTTCTATTTCTCCTACTAAATCTCGTTATGCTGTATTTACTCTGCAACCTTATAATCCTGCTTCTGTCTATCTATCCCTAGCAAATACACTCCTTTCTCGTGTTAATTATTTCTGTTGTCTTGGTATCTTCCTTGACAGTCGGTTATCCTTCTCCCGAATACATCAAGTATCTTTCCTCTTCAGCAACCAAAAGATTAAACCTGCTGAAGGCCTTATCTGCAACCAAATGGGATGGTGATCCTAATGTCCTTATTTCTCTATACAAATCTATCATCCGCTCAAAATTTGATTACTGTTCATTTCTCTATGGTTGTGCCTCTAAGTCCAGACTCCCTAAATTGGATGCAATCCAAAACTCTTACTTTCGTCTATGCCTCAGTGCTCTCAAATCCTCTCCAGTTCCAGCAGTCCTTACCGAATCTAATACACCACCCCTATCTATTCGCAGATCTTATTTGGGCTATGGTTTTCTTACTAAGCGTCTCCCACTCACATCCTCTACTCTTATCCATTCCTATCTTTCCATTTCTAGGAACTGGAGTTTCGTACCTAGGAAAACTCCTATTCTATCTCTCATTTCTCTTCGGCTCAGTTCGTTTTGTCCTTGCATAATGTCCTTTTTCAATCTTCCTTATTTCACTTTTAATTTCGCCGATATCTGCTATCCTCCAAATATGTTTACTGTTCCTACACTCTCTAAATTTCTTTTATACGCCTTAATTAGACAGGAATTCCAGTTTTATCAATTCTGAATTTCCTTCGCATACAACCGTGTTTACAGATGGTTCGAAGAAGCCGGGTGACGTTGGTGCCTCTTTTATTCTCCCAGATTTTGGTTTTTCAGAATTTTTTCGCCTGCTTATTTTCTATTCGATATCCATAATCGATTTAATGACTATCCTACGTTCCATTATTTTCATTTTCTTCAATCACATCTCCTCTAAATTTTTGATTATATCTGACTACATGACCTCCCTTTAATTCATTCTCCCCTAACTGATCATTCCTGTGATTTTATCATACTCCGCATACGCTCCCTTATCCACGTTCTTTCTTCCCTCCATTCCATTTATATTGATATTTACTATGGGTTCCTAGTCATTCGGGCAGCTTCGATAATGAAGCGGCGGACTCCTTGGCTCGGATTGCTGCCTCTTCTCACTTCTTCTTTAAAAAAGTCCCATCGTCCAATCTCCTTCCGCTGTGCAAAGGTTTTCATCTTAGGTTTTGGTCGGATATGTACATTTCCTCTTTCTCTAACAATTGTTCTTTCTATCTGTCTGTTCAACCTAGTCTTCCTGCCAATCCGTGGTTCACTTTGTTTCCTTCACTTCGTCGTTCTGTTGTTGTCTCCGTTATTCATCTGAGCTCTTAAGCCATACTTTATTATCTTCCTCCCGTTTTCGTTTTTCGTTGGTTGCCTCTCCACTCGAACGAAGAGCATGTTTGTGATGCGGACCATGTGTTCTTTGAGTGTTCACCTCTTTCTGCTAAGTGCTCGGCTTTCTACTTCAGTTTGCTGAGACTTGGTCTTCCTACTCCATATTGCGCCTCTTATGGTTTATCTCTTCCCTCTCCACTGATTGTTCCTATTATTTGTCCCTTTCTCCTAACAATATCTGACTGTATCAAGATACAAGTGATTCCTTCCTATTCTAATAGTTTCTGGGTACCCCCCCCCCCCCCCCCAAGAAAAAAAGAAATAATCGTAATTTTTATACATCATATATTGACTATCAAACGACATATAGCTTCGCAGCTCAAAGCTGGTCAACTGCTACATTATACAAAATTGATTGTAAAATAATTAACATGTTACAAGGCGTTGCGGTACAATGGGAAGAAACTAATTTAATTATCAAAACTAGAAACAACGATTAAACTGAAACAAAAACAAAAATTAAAAAGGGCATTTATCAAGATGACAGTTTGAGCTCGTTATAATTTTAGCATTAAATCCATTCTCGAACCTGCTAAATTCAACAAAATATTGATGTAAAAAAAAAACGGTAGCAATATATTTATGTAATTAAGTTATATATTTAATAAACAAATATAGTATTAAAAATTTATTAAAGAAAATAAAAAATTTTCATTAAAATTTAATTTATAAAAATAAATGTACCGATAATAGAACAGTGAAAAAAACAGTTGATTACAAATTACATTAGTACAATAAAAAAATTAGCCAAAACACAATTAAAAAGTAAATTTTGTATAAATATGCGGTTCCAATTTTGTATACTTTCTGAGTCATTGTAACGCGCAAATGTTTAATCAAAGCTCGAATGTTCAGTCAAACGACTAAAAAATTATATATAAAAATAAATGAAGGAGGTAGATGATTAATATACTTGGAAAATCTATTAAATAATCAAACGGAGAAAATGAGACAATATTTTAATGATAAAAATGTAGAATCAGTAAACATCACTTAATTTGAATAGCGACAATTTTATTAACAAACAGATGTTTTAAAAGAAATATGAAAAACAAAAGCACTTTATGCACATGTGAAAATATTGATAAATTTTCACCTACCAAATGGTTGGTACGCTGTGATTTAATTCTGAAAATTGAAGGATTTTTGAAAGCAATGCAGGATTTTATAGAAAATATATTATTAAAAAAAAAAAAAATATCTAGAAAAATGTAGAAGATGTGACAAATAACAAGACATATTTTATGTGGATGCAAATAATCAATAGCGTGGTTTTATAGTAAAAGAAACAATAATGATGCAGTTGCTGTAGTACATCAAAAGATTAATGTAAAATATGTGCTAATTAAACATTAACAACCGCATTATAAATATATTACTGACAGGATTTTAAGAAAATGAGAGATTTAAACTGAGATAGAACAATTTTAATTGATAAAACAGTGAAATACAACAATCGGACATTACATTAATAGACAATACGGATAAATTTAGTATTCTAATAGATATTGCTGTGCCAGATAGTAACAATATTAATAGAGAATATGAACAAATACGAGAAACTAAAAGTACACAAATTAAATATATTTTAATGCTTCAATACAATTTCAAATATCCCTATTAATAATTGAAAATACTCGTATTATAGCGAAAAATTTAGTCTGAAGAATAAATAACCTGGGTTTCACGTTTGCAGATAACAAATAACATGCAAACATCGCTATTAATTGAGGATCTTTCTTAATCTACAACATGACGAAAAGTTGTGTACTGCTTGCTAAAAATATTAGCCGTATAACAAATAAAACCAGCAAAGTGGGACCCGGATAAATAAAAATAATAACGATCATAAAAGTAGTCTAAATAAGTAAAATAAGATGAAATAAAATAAATATTTATATCATTAGGCGAAAGAGGTTTACTTCTAAAATGGCACTATCTTACACTCTAATATGTAGTGTTCATTACTGGAATACTCGAACGACACCGAAATTACTCCGTTTATTATCAGCCAGGAAAGAAACCCAAATAGATATTAACAAAAATAAACGCGATATATTTGATATTTGAATTTGAACAGATCTATTCAGTTGTAGACACTGCATATATTACCCTTATTTTTATTAATCTTTCTTTGATTTTTTCTTTTCTAGTCAGCAGGTGGCATATTTCTGAAAATAACGTTTCTAGCATATTTCCTTTTATATTCAATCTTAAAATGTTCGTTATTTATTTATAACGTTTCATCACTTTTTATTAATTATCTAATAAATAATATGCACGCACCATATTTAAATGTAAAATTTGTTTAATAATAAATGTATAATTAATTATCATTATGAAAATATCAGAGTTTATTTATCATAAATAAGGAGTATTGAACCACAATGGGTTATGTTGTCGGAGCCCAATCAAAAAAAAAAAAAAAAAAGACACGGCTTCGATTGCAGAAAAGTTTTAGTTATCAGATTTAATTCATGTATAAAAATCTATTTTTTATTGCTGAAAATAATAATAAAAAAAACTAATAATAACCCGCAAAAAAATCTACACATGAGTTACAACCATCAATAAGAGCAGTATTTCCTATTGCTTGTTCACATCCAGTTCACACACTTTTGAAAATTCCTTTATAGCATTATAACATCTTGAAGATAAAAACAAAAAAAATAAACTAAAAATTTTCTTAGTTCAAAATACAATAAAAAAAATAAATAAATAAAAAGTAATGACTGCAAACGCTACAATACCTTATAGTGTTTTCTCTAACAAAATACTAACCACATGTTCTTACAACAGGATGATGTAGTATAACTACGATGCAAATTTTATGGAATACAATTGCGCAATTACGAGTACGATATGTTTTCACGCAACTCATTACTAGAACGGCACATGTAAAAATACCTTATCCGTAACACACTCTCATATAGATTTCGCTTAAAACATTTAGATGCTATAATAAATAACCGGGTGTTTAAGTTTTCAATTAGATTTGTTTAGATTACATAAAAAATAAACAAAAAAAAACAAAAAAAAAAACGACATTGTAATCAGTCTCCTTGATGATATTTTATGTTTGTCATATAACATGAAAAATCAACCATAACAATATCTTCGGATGTTCATTTACAGAATTTTTGTATGTACGTGTGTGTGTGTGTGTATGAGGGGGCTTAAAAATTTGTACTTTAAAATTTGATATCATGTGTATAGAACTTTCATTAAAAGTATTATTAGTGGCGACGTCATTCTTGCAACAGAGGTAATATGAAAAAAAACGTTATGAAAAATGTAACCGAAGTTGTAGTAGAAATTTCAGGCAAATCGTAAACATTGTTGTTCCTATTATTCGCCTACCTTTAATCATATTTTATTACCTTCTTCTCGCTCTCGTCCTTCTTTGCTACCTTCTTTCTCCTGTCCTCTTCATCCCAATGAAGCAGTTGCCTGTGACCCTGATCATGTGAATACTCTTTTCTATCTCTGCTGAACACTCTTTTATTTACATTTGTTAAAGTTACGTCTTCCTGCTCCATAGTGTCTTCTTATATCTTATCCTTTGCTTTCCAGTCAGTTGTCACTGCCACTGATTTCGTCATATCAGCGATTCCCGATTGAATTAATTATCTCTTCCTTTTGCTGTTTCTGAGCAAAGGTCCTTGCCCGACGAGTCCAGAAGAAAAAAACAAACATCAATTTCAATTTTAAAAATGTCTGTAATAATGGAATAATGAATTCAGAACTGATTATCAATATGACGATTGCTTTTCCTTCTATTAGTTTTTTTAGAATTACAATTTCGTATCATATGTTCAAAAAATTTTATCCTGCTTTTTTTTTTTTTTTAATTTTATTCTTTAGTCGTTTGGCCAATGATTTAATTCTGATTAAAGCCTTTTTGTTTTAAATTGGGTTCATTTTTGTCGGCAAATCATTTAAATAACATATAAAAAACATCTAAAATATAGAAAAATAAACACAGTAAAATGCACATAGTAAAATATTATGTATCTGAACTGCAGTTCACATCGAAAGAAAAAAAGTAAAGAAATAAATAAAAAGATTTTTAATAGAAATGTTTCTAGAACAAAAATTAATTTTGTCTGATATGTTCAAATTAAAATTTGTAATTACTGACAAGTATGTCTTTTTTTTTTTAACAATAAAAATTAACTTTTTATAAAGCAACGTAATTGATATTTTTTATTACTATCAAACAAATTTTCTGTACTCACGTAATGACAGTAAACAGAAGTGATTTTCGGACAATTTCTGTGTTTAACTTTACAATATAAACTTGTGTGTTTATTTGCTTCTCTGAATTTTTACATATCTAAACTACATCTATGAACAATTAGTTCGGACAGTTTTACCATAGGTAGACTAGACTACACCGATTAAGCCGTAACAAATGGCCACAGTTTAATCATTTATGAGAAACACGTTAAGTTTACAGTTTATTTTTTCTTTAATGCCTTAAAAATAAAATGAGGAATAACCATGAAATTCTGCCCCTACCCTGTAATTATCTGACTTATGAGTGTTGTGTTGTTAAATATGTTGCGGCCTTGACTGGTATTATAATTTAATTATAAATAGGAAAAATATACTTTTGAGAGAAATGCTTAAAATAATTTTACTGAATACGAATTATTAAATAGAGCAACGCCAAATAGTGTATTATAAGTAAACCAAAGTGCAAACTCGCTATATTAAAATATTAATTACACGCAAAATAGTTTAGAAAAATAAAAAATTACACCATTAAAAAAACAAAAATGTTTAATGCTCATTATACTATAAGTGCAAATACTATACAAAATTCACTGGTGCACTCCAAATAGAATGGATTTTTGACATCTGATATATTTTTGTAAAATATTTTATTTTTTCACTAATGCGAATATTATTTTAATATATTTCTTTCTGTTAGAACAGGGAACTAAAGCTTTACAATTTCCCTGACAATGTTCATTACTTGTTTTTAAGGGTTTACAACTAAAAAAAGAACCTAGATACGGTTAATAAAAATAAGCCCTACATAAAAGACGATCGCTTTTTAAATCCATAAATACTACTGCATTACAATTATTGTAAAAATGTTTTAGTGCATCCAATTTAAGATAAAAAAAAAAGAGGAAAAGAAAGGGAAAGTAACGGACTTTTTATGGATAACTTAACTATAACAAAAAAATAAATAAAATAAAAAAGATTGATCTATGAATTTTCAAAATCACGGCCTACCAAGCGTGTATGATCATATATATATCAAACTAATCTCCACAAAAATCTTTAGGAAAAAATTTCTAAAAAAAAAAAAAAATCCACGAGCATAGCACAAGAGAAATTTTACCTGAAATAATTTTTGAAAGTAAATAGGACATCAATAATTTTCATTGTAAACATTAATCTTAAGGTACCAATCTGTACCATACGACCGAAACAGGAAGTTGAGAAAAGTGATACTTCTAAGGAACCCAAACTAGATGCGTTCTACGTACAAATAGATAAAATTCATTTCAGTACACAAGTGCCAGGCTTGTTCCCGAATCGGTAGTGTCACGCGACCGGATAAGATTTCAGCTCATTGATTAGATGTAATAATCTGTTCATTAATTAGTGAAAAAAGCATTTATTCATATTTTAAACTTGCTTTTTTTATTCATACATAAAACCGAAAAGATTAAATTTCCTAGTGAAGAAGACGTTTTTGATTGAAATCTATATGATCCCGTTCAATTATAATTTCATCCGCGATAAAACGTCAATCTTGCGTCAGAGATATGAAAAAAATATTATGAAAATTGTAACTGAAGTTTTAATAGAAATTGTTAAGCAACCCGTAATTATTATTATTTTTTAAAGAATAACGCAATCAATTTAAATTTACTCAACTATAAGTATTGAAGAAGATCATGTGAGGGACCGACGATCTAATAGCGAGGTCCAAAAGATCGAATTTATATATACAGGGTGTTTCAAAATGATGTTACCACTCTTATGGGATTTCAACTTTGAACGAATGTAGCGCCTAAACGGGACATCGCAGATCCCAAGTTCAAATCTACGAAATGTTCTCCTATCCTTTGTCTATAAAATCGTGCAAACCGCATTTCGATTGGTTTCATGTAACTCGAGTATTGGCGGCGTATGAAGACGCGTAGCGATTGTGGTGAAACCAGGTACGTATGACAAAGTTGGGTTAGGTCCGCCTACTGTTGGTTTCTTCGTCTACTCGTTGTTCAAGGTTTAAGCACACGTTTATTTTCGATTATTTTTCGGTGTAACTGCAATTTCAACCTTTCGTTTTGCTGTCTGTGACAGATATTTCTATTCTGATGCGTCTGTGTGTAGGTCAACTGTAAACTGATAATGTGGATTTTGCTAACTTTTTTGTGAAATGTCCGATATTTATACAGCTTTTAAATTTTGAAATGTTAAGTAATAACAAGCATCATTGCACCTCCTACAGTATATATCGTTTTTATGTTTAAGAAGTTTGCAGAAAAGTTTTAGTCCAGTAAAAATGAGATCAAGCGACGAGCAGAAAGATACTCGTTAGAAGAACGCAGATTCATCGCGTCTCAGATGTACGTTTTCAGAAAACCAACTTAGGTACGCGATAATTTCCGCAAAGAGTTCAATGAAGGTGGTTTAGGCGCTACATTCGTTCAAAATTGAAATCCCATAAGAGTGGTAACATCATTTTGAAACACTCTGTATATATATATATATTGATACGGATTCGGCAGTTTGCCGCTTCATTTAGTATGATTGTTGCCTGGGAAGAAAATTAATGTTTGTTTTAAATCATTTCTCTCTGGCGTGCTCGGGCAACAATTGTTCTTTTTGTATATTATCGCGATTAGCGATAGGGAAGCAATCTGACAATGCCGCCGGATTCCCGATATTTTCGAGCGTATTCATTTTGGCTCGGCGAATGGGCATCGTCGCATTCAGTCGGATGCACATTCGCTAATATGCGCGACGCGGCGCACCACCGAAGAGTTACGTAGGAGAGTATAGCCGAACACAGCGGTACTCTGCTGCATCAGGCTAGGCAAAGCACGATCGTCGCTAGTTTAAGTTTTAGGGGTAAAAACCCCAGTCAGCGTAATGTGTGCTAGCGTACGGGATCGAATGAGCTACTGGTCAGCGGTGGCTCGTCCGAGCAGTCAGGTTACCGCTTTGTGCTGAAGCGACACGGTTGATCGCGAGCAACTGTGTACTTCAAGCTTTTCTAGTCGGGACCGTTTGCCGCTACGCCGAGTGGCAGCGTGGTGGATATAAAAAAATTGTACCGTTTTCTATTATTTTGCCTTCGTGGTTGGCATTTTTTACTGTTTTTTTATGTTATCTAGTCGGGCCAAATATATTATGGTGTTCTTTTCTTCAGTTTTTTGTTTTTTTCTGTGAATTTTTTTTGCCGTGGACACTCGGTCGAACCGCTGTGAGGAAGACGTCTGGTTTTATATACACATATGTTGATACAAAAAAAAAATAAATAAAATAATTTAAAAGCCTAATGCCGAAGTGGAATTAAGAAGAACAGCGGAGAGTATCAAGTGGCGGCCCGAACCGAGGGACTCGATCCATCAGCGGGGGAAGAGGACCGAAGGACGCGACGTCGGGCGTGTCGTGCTCATCGGGCTGGGCAGTCCGTTGGAGCTTCGTAGCTGCGGGGGAGTGGAGCAGTAGTCTCGTCGCGGTGCCAAGCGGTAGCTGTCCGGTGTCCGATCGTTGTGTCAGCGGAAGTGCGGCGTAAGACCATAGCACGAGCGCGTCGATCGAGCGGTTGGAAGAACCATCAGCCAGCGACCGGGGCGAGTCAGCGCGGCGTTGCCAGCAACACCGAAACGAAAAAGCGATCGCGGCCGCGACTCCAAGCGGTGCGCGCGCAGGTTTTGTTGACATTTTATTGTTTACGTTTCGTCATGTCTTTAGTTCTAGTCTTGTCCTGACCGGTTGTTAATTTTAGTAGTACTATTATATTTTCTGTTTTCCAAAATATTACCGCCAACCGGGTTATGGCGTAGGTGACGTAAAAAAAAAAAAAAAAAAAAAAAAAAATTTGTTTTTTGAGTCGAATTTTTTACATGTAAAATATTTATAACTTTTTACCGGCCAGGACAGGGGGAAGCAGTTTAGTTTAGTTGAAAACTCTTGCCTAGCCTGAGGCATGGATGAACGTAATTCGTCTAAGGTGGTGACGACTCGGGACACGTATCGGAACCCCGAGCCGATACTGGGTGAATCAGATGAAGAAGAGGAAAAGCGAAGTAGAGGCGGTCCCAGTGAGTCCGCGAGCGAGGAGTATGAGGCCACCAGTCCGGTTGGAGAATTCTCAGGCCTGCGTCCGACGTCTTTGTGTCAGCCGACGAGAGTGCAGGAGGAACTCGACATAAAGAGTATACTCCTGAATTTAACAAAACAAATGGAGGAAAATACTAAACACATAAATGGAAATATTGATGAAAATACCAAAAGAATGAATGAAAATATGGAAAAAATTAATGTACATTTTAAAAATTTCCGAGAAGAGACCCGGCGGGGGTTGAAAGAGCTGGAGTCCAGACTGGACGTCCATAAGAGTGAAATGAGAACCCAGGTGGGCAGAATGGTGGAGAAGTGCGACACCGTGACACATAGAGTGGCCGAGGTCGAGAAAAAAAATCGCCACCTGACCGGTTATGTAAAAGACCTGGCAGTGAGGGTGCGCAAAGTGGAAGAGACAGAAGAGGGGTTCGAGAAAAAGACTGAGGAACTTTCCGCCGGGGTGATTCGAATTGAGAAAATCGTCGTTGGCGAACAAGGCCGGCTGGCGCGGGTAGAAAAAAAAATCGAGGATGGCGATCGCGAGTTGAATGAAACGGTGGCCCAGCGGGTTGCCGAAGTGATTAGTGTGGTACGCGATAAGTTGCCTCACGGTTTCAATAATTTAGAGAAAAACGCCGATTTGTCTGCCGGACTGGGGGTGGACGAGCTGAGGACTCGCGTCAACGAGATTGAGCGACGGCAGCGGCAAAATGTAGGTGGCCGTGACGCTCGCGCAAATTATTTAGTAGAGCCCGAAATACGCGGATATGGCGGGAAATTCTCTCACATTCACGTAATCGAGTTCGTGGAAGGAATAGAAAAATTCATTAGGGATAACGGAATAGCGAGCGTAGACGAACAGGTTTCGCTGGTCCTGCATAGAATGGACGGTGGGCCGGGCGACTGGGGGCGGTTATTTTTGCCGAAATGTGCCTCCTGGTCGGAGGTAAAATTAAAATTAATTGAAAATTTTTGGAGTGAGCGCGACCAATTAGAGGTACGACGCCGATTATACTCCTCAGACGAGAGATGCGGCCCATCTGATGACATCGAGCATTACTTGATATCATGGATGGACCGGATTAAGTATTTATGTCCTCCCATTTCCGACACTGAGTTTATTCATATAATAATAAAAAAATATAGTCGGGAATTACAGAAATTATTGATGGTGATGAGATGTACCACTGTCGATGAATTATATCGAAGTGTTAGGGAATTAAATCGACAGGGGTGCATACGTCAGGATAAGCCTGACATGGAATATAAAAACGAACGTAACCCACGCGTGCATGCGGTAAACTCAATCAATAACGAAGGTAGGACGAACGGCGGCTGGCGACGTACCTATGTTAACAATAATAATAGAAATAATTACCAGGGTAATAACAATAATAATAATAATAGATTCCAAAATCGAATCAGAACTCGTGAGCCCGGTCCAATGATGGATGACCACCAAATTGTGTGTGAGGGACCTGTGTTTTACATGGCCCGATATTATTTAAATATAGATTCACGTAATTTCGATAGGGGAGGTCTGGGATATTGTTACCGTCAAAGGTCGTTAAATGATATCATTACTGCGGTTAAAAATAGATACGTCAATTTAGACGAAAAAATTTTACTATCAGTCGGTACAACCGAATTAAAAGTTAATAGACCTGCGCAGGAAATTTTCGAAAAAATTTTAGAATTAATTCAATTGATGTGGCCCCGGGGGGTTAAGAAAATCACAATTCTAACCGTGATTCCTTTATGGGAAAAACGAAATTTTAATTCCTTCTGGGAAAATTTAGAAATGTTGAATGAGAGAATTCGGTCGCTTGACGATCAACGAGTACGTGTTTTGGACGTGACGAGCGAGTTCGCGACTTTGGTATCGCCAGCCTCCGAATCGTCTTTAGATAATATAAAATATCGTTGTGACCTCCGATATTATAATACGGAGCCGCACGCGTGGTGCGAACTTAACAAAGATGGATTGATGCTATTACTCAACAAATGCAGGGAGTTTTTTCGGAGTGCCTAAGCGAGGTTAACATCCGGCCCGTGGATGGCGTAAGCAGAGGAGAAACGGATGGGTCAATGTTGAGTCGACTAAAAAAAAGTGAGAACCATGAATGTTCGGCCTCGTCATCGCAATTCCGTTCCCTTACCCCGTATATTAAAATAGATATTTTAGGACGAATTTATAGGGCTCTGGTAGATACCGGATCCGAAATCACAGCTATCGATGCCGAACTTTGGGATAGCATCCGGGAGATGCCAGGTGCGGGAAAATTTCCGGTGCTGCCCGCAAGCAATATAAAAATTTTGGGTGCATGCGGAAAAGCAAAAAAGAAGGTACGTGGGCAGATACTCGTCGAGGTAGTAATAAATAACGAACCTTATGAAGCTAGGTGTATCTCTGTTAGTGGGTTAAATGTATGTATAATTATTGGTGCTGATTTTTTGGCACAATATGAAGGGATAGTGGATTTTTCTAAAAATGCATTAATATTACAAAACAATGGACGCATGAGCGAAATTAAATTTACTGATATAGCTGTCGGATGGGCGAGTTTGTCCGTCATAATAGAAAATAAAAAACCGCTTGACCCACTTTTGAACATTAATAACGGATATAACCTCGACGAGTCGAGATTTTCCGACTGCATTGAAAAATCGAAATTTAGCAGGGACAATCAACCGAAATTACTAAAATGTTTGTCGGATGCCCGGGGGGTGTTCGCTGATTTTCCGGGTCACTGTAACTGTTTCACATATAAAATATCCGTTAAGGAACATGAAATATTTCGGCGAATGAGGAACTATCCCATTCCGATGTCTAAACGGGCGGCGGTGAAGAACGAAATTGATAATATGTTAAAATTGGGATTAATTAGTTTATCGTCCTCACCGTACGTATCGCCGCTCGTCCCCGTTTTCAAAAAAGAGGGTAGTGTCAGGCTATGCCTCGACGCTCGCGACATCAACAATATTATTCAGGGGGAGAACAGCCAACCTATGCCTATTGACGAAATATTTTTCAAATTTTCAAAGTTCACAATTTTAAGCAGCCTAGACCTCGTAGCAAGTTTTATGCAAGTGCCGCTCCACATTGATTCTCGGAAATACACCGCCTTCGTTTTCGAGGGGCGGTGTTACGAGTTCAATGTGGTACCTTTCGGATTAAAAATTAGCACGAGCGCATTTGTAAGAACACTTGATTATGTATTATTCCCACGGTGTGCAGAGTTCGTCCTAGCCTATGTGGACGATATCGTGATAATTTCGGCGACAGAGGATGATCATATTGATCACATTAAAATTGTTTTAGATGCATTACGAGACGCAGGGATGACTGTAAACATTAAAAAATCGGTCTTTGGACAATTAGAAATAGACTTTGTCGGTTATAGATTATCCGCTGCAGGGATTTCGATGCAGTCGGAGAAGATCTCAAAAATAAAAAATTTTCCTAGGCCGGTGAATAAGGACCAAGTGATGTCGTTCCTCGGCATGTGTAATTTCTATCGCAAGTTCATAGAGAATTACGCACATATTCTACAGCCGGTATCGTCGCTAGTGAGGAGTAAAACGTTTTTCGTGTGGGCAGACGAACAGGAAACGTCATTCAAAAAATTTAAAGAAGCCTTTTCGGAGCATCTGAGGCTCCAAATACCAGATTATAATAAGGATTTTATAATAAATTCAGACGCGTCCGATCGGGCGGTCGGAGGGTCGTTGTCACAATTGGACGGAAACGACCACCCGAGGCCAATAATGTTCGTGAGCCGTCTATTAAATAATGCGGAAAGGAACTATTTCACAACGGAAAAAGAGTTGTTGGCCGTCATCTTTTGTCTAAAGAAATTTCGAATTATAATAGAGGGCTATCCCGTAAAAATTTTAACAGACCATAAAAGTTTAAAATTCCTGAAAGAATCAAAGTGGCAAAATGCCAGGTTAACTCGTTGGTCTCTCTATTTGAAAAATTTCAATTTAACAATCGAATATGTGCCAAGAAAAGAGAATGTGGTCGCGGATATGCTTACGCGTAATTTAGGCCCCGATATTGCAATCAAGAAAGATAGCGCTTTAATAGCATACTTTTCAAGAAATAAAAAAACGGATATTCTTGGGGAATTATTCAGTAATATCGATGGGGATCAACGCTCCGATAAGTCATGGGGTTGCGTGTTTCGGGATTTTGACGTAAACAACAAATTAAAGAAGTTCTATAAGATACACGAAAACATTTTATTCTTCCGCAGAAACGAGGATGAGGAGTGGCGTTTGTGCATACCGGCTAGACATGTCGAGGAATTAATCTGGGTTCTCCACCACCGTAACGCCCATCCCGGTAGACTGCGTACCTTTTTGCTAATCTCGCGCACGTGTCATTTTCCCCGGATGAGACATCAAATTAATATCTTACTCGATCGGTGCGATTTGTGTAAACAAACCAAACCATACAACACCACAATGAAGGGTCCGTTAACTAGCTATTCGCCGCGAAACCCACTCGATATAGTCACCGTCGACGCATTTGGTCCGTTGCCCATGGTGAAGGGGATGAGTCAGCTTTTCGTTATGTTTGACACCTTTTCGAAATTCGTAAGGTTGTACCCCGTCAGGAAATTAAATACAAAAAATATCCTGTCAAAAATAAATGATTTCATAAGATCGGTAGGTATGATGAAGGCAATTGTCTCAGACAATGCTACGATATTTACGAGTAAAAAATGGTATGACTATTTCGAGAGTAGGAGCATTGAGGTTCGGCACATAGCCGCCTATTGCCCAAAAAACAACCCTACTGAAAGAATAAACTTTGAAATCGGAAAAATGATACGGGGACTGTGTCATGCGAGGCATACGGACTGGTTGACGCATATCGAGGGGGTGGAGACGTGCCTAAATAGCGTACCAAGCCCGATTACGGGGTTTACACCTCGGGAGATTGTATATAGTTCAGGATATAAAGACGCGGTGACCGACAGGGTCGATTTCCCGTCGTCAGAACTTGGAAAAAATTTTCAGGCAAAGATAGAAACGGTTAGGGCTCGTCTCGAAAAGATAAACGATCTTCGCAAGAAAAGATTTGACAATAATAACAAATTAGTTACATTTAAAGAAGGGGATCTGGTATTTATAAAGAATCATGTTCTTTCAAACCGTCCGGGAAAACGGATGAAAAAATTGGAATTACTTTACGTCGGACCCTTTGAGGTCATAGGCCGATTGCATAACAATGCGTACCGGCTAAAAAATGTAAAGCAACAAGGACATGTTGTCACGAGAAATATTATTGATTTGCGGCCAGCGTAGGCTAAAGTATAATGACGTAATTTTTGTAAATGACGATGCAAATAAATGAAATCAGAAATGTACATAAATTATTCTAGGTGTAGTGTTGTCGATATCAAATTTGTAAATATTTTACCGAACCTTAGGCTCCGGACTTCGTTCTTTTCGGTTTTTTCTACGAGACGAAGAAGCTTGTTCTTGTGTAAATATTTCTCTGTGATGTCGTCTCATGTATATTTTCCCAAAGGAATCCTAAGTAATGCATGCAATGGATAGAAAGACCGTCACAATGAACGAATGGTGTTGAGGAACTGAATTGATCTACGACTGGTACCGAAATAAAAAAAAAAAAAAAAAAAAAAAAAAAACTCAAATATGCGACTTAAGGCAAATGGTACATTTTTCTATTTTATATACAAGTATATCAAAAAGCGCCAAACTTTCAATTGGCGAAATAGATGGGTGGTATGCGCCCTGGGAAGGTATGCAAGGTGGCTTGACCACCTTTAGGAAAGTTAAGAGCAGCGGTTAGTCGCTGGAACGAGGGACAACGTGAAACATGGAATAGAAAGGTCGGGGAGAGTCATAGATCAAAGAAGTCAACGTACTTTAGTGTATGGTTATGTTTTGTATAGTTCCTGTTTATACTGTATAGTCTACGTCTGTGTATAGTCACTAACCCACTGTACAGTTAAGTGTTAAAATGATTCTTTACTCGACAACACTTTTGGTTTGTTTACATGACATCCCGAGTAATGATATAAATCCCTGTTCGAATGCATCAAGGTAACAAATTGTCCTAACTAATAGAAATCTGAGTCTCGTGACGTTAATATAGAACTAGGAAGTCATGATGTAAGGGTCTGGAGTTGGTTCGTTGGCATCCTTGCATTTATTTTATTTTTCTTTAGCGCGGCTGCGTAGGATTTGTAAATCCTTTAAAGGTAGTCCATGTCTTCTATAACATCTGGCGGCGTACTTGGAGGCGGCCACGGCGTATGTTTCCACGGAACCTATTATAGAGGTGCTCCATTTTGTAATAACATCTGGCCGCGACCGTGGTGCGTCTGGGTACGTGTGAATCAGTGCGACTCGGAAAGTCAAGTTTTTCCACGTTATTCACAGAGTTTCCAGGTCTTATGTTAGTCCTGTCGAAATGTTTTCCATCTTTTTCCGTGGTATGGCCACACACAAAAAAAAAAAAAAAAAAAAAAAACCTACGCCTAAGGCGTCTGCGCAGCAGGGATGGGGTCACAACGAACCAACGACGGGGTTAACTCGCTATCATGATTTCGGAAGTAGCGCGGTCGCGGGATTATTCAATTCACAGAGTTTACAATGTAAGGGGGATTAAAAAATTAAATTAATCACCAAGAAATAATTTATTCATTTTGCCTGGGCACAAATCGGTGCTTTAGGACTCGGTTTCTTCTGGTTCTTCCGAAATTAAGACCAAAAAAAAAAAAAAAAAAAAAAAAAGAAGAGAAAATTTTAACAGTTAAACATCCTTGAGACCCTGGTACACCACCTTAGACATGCGTTCACAGTTATGTGCGGTGTACGTGGCCTAACTGATTAAGAACGTTATATAACCGGTGTAACAAAAGCCGGTTAGCGGCATCGGCTTACTGGTATACGTGATCATTGTCGGCGCGGTGATCACGTTGGCGACCTGTTTATTTTATAAGTTATTAATTACTATTTAATTATCATGATTGTTGTAAATTTATTGGTTGTTGTCCGCCATGTGGCGATGAATTATTAGCATTTTTTTATGTGTTCTTTATGAATTTCTCCATTTTTCGGGTTAGTCCGATGGATGGGTGATGTGGGCAGTGACCCTATTTACATTTATAGTTACGTGTTGCCGATGTTTAATTCATTGTACTTTGTTCCGGCATTAATTTAATTAATATAGGTATTTGTTATGGAGACTGCAGTGAGAGAGTGAATGAGACGCGTGAGCCAACACGGCGGAGACAGAGAATTAATGTCTTGCTGAAGTCGTGCTTGGCTGGAGTATGTGTCGATTGTGAATTAACACCATCGGATCCCAGTATTATGTTTTGTTAGTATCGGTCATTCTAATTCGCCATGTTATTATTATTGTTTATGGTTTCCTGATTGTCGGTTGTTGCGCACCACGAAACAGGTGGTAGCGATATTAATATGCTTATATTTTGTTCTGTCCGTGAGTCTTCTCGTGAGGTTATTTATATATTTGGTGTTTGGGCTATTTCCCCAAACGTTTGGTCATATTTCTGAATTTTGTATTTTGTGTCCACGTGGCCAGGGACCACGTGTGATGTTGGTGCGGTTGTTTTAGGGGGCCCCTGTGGGCAGGTCAAGGGGGGATTGGTCGCGGTGTCAAGCCCAGTCGTCAGCCACCATTCTGGGAGTGAAGCCTGAGTGCCACTCATTATTTTGTTGTCGTTTTTCGGTGGGACGGCTGAGGACTTGGCAAACACGTGTTAGTCTGGGGGTGTCGGAAAGGTCCACTAGCTCCAGTAAGCCAAATGGGGGAAGTGGGTCTGTACCCGTTGTTAGAGCCCGGTCGACTACCATCGCCATGTGGAGTGCAGCCAGAGAGCCACCCACCCATTTATTTATTTATTTATTCCGGGAGTCGGCTGAGGACTCTACACGCTGTCCTGGAGATGTCTTTGGCCTATGAAATTTAGTCCCTGCTCAAGCACTTATATCGTGCCATATTTTCTATCAATTTTTGCAATTTTTGTTTTTCGCTGGCGACATATTTTTCCATCCACTTAGTTTATTTTGTTCCGGATTTTTCCATTGAGGTTAATATAATTACTGGCTTTTCATTATATATTTTCCTCGCCTTTGCGAGTGGTTTCATAGTTTTACCAATGTTTCGGTTTTTTTTAGTTTCGTTCAGTGGCTCGTGGTATAGTCCCTGTTTTTGATCCGATGGGTGTGTGCAGTCTCCCAGTTAGTTAGCAATAAGGAAAATGTGTGGCGTAAATGTTGGCACCTAACGGAGTGCTGTGTTCAGGTTTGTGAACTCGACCTCAGGTGGTCCGAATCCGTAGTTTTCTTAGCACCGGGTTTTCATCCAAAACTTTCAGTTTTGGATGGAAATCAGGGTGGGGCAGTGATACGGATTCGGCAGTTTGCCGCTTCATTTAGTATGATTGTTGCCTGGGAAGAAAATTAATGTTTGTTTTAAATCATTTCTCTCTGGCGTGCTCGGGCAACAATTGTTCTTTTTGTATATTATCGCGATTAGCGATAGGGAAGCAATCTGACAATGCCGCCGGATTCCCGATATTTTCGAGCGTATTCATTTTGGCTCGGCGAATGGGCATCGTCGCATTCAGTCGGATGCACATTCGCTAATATGCGCGACGCGGCGCACCACCGAAGAGTTACGTAGGAGAGTATAGCCGAACACAGCGGTACTCTGCTGCATCAGGCTAGGCAAAGCACGATCGTCGCTAGTTTAAGTTTTAGGGGTAAAAACCCCAGTCAGCGTAATGTGTGCTAGCGTACGGGATCGAATGAGCTACTGGTCAGCGGTGGCTCGTCCGAGCAGTCAGGTTACCGCTTTGTGCTGAAGCGACACGGTTGATCGCGAGCAACTGTGTACTTCAAGCTTTTCTAGTCGGGACCGTTTGCCGCTACGCCGAGTGGCAGCGTGGTGGATATAAAAAAAAATTGTACCGTTTTCTATTATTTTGCCTTCGTGGTTGGCATTTTTTACTGTTTTTTTATGTTATCTAGTCGGGCCAAATATATTATGGTGTTCTTTTCTTCAGTTTTTTGTTTTTTTCTGTGAATTTTTTTTGCCGTGGACACTCGGTCGAACCGCTGTGAGGAAGACGTCTGGTTTTATATACACATATGTTGATACAAAAAAAAAATAAATAAAATAATTTAAAAGCCTAATGCCGAAGTGGAATTAAGAAGAACAGAGGAGAGTATCAATATATATATATATGCATAAAGGGAGCGTATAGGAGTTGCACCCGTACGTTTGAAATTACGGGAAGCGAGACTCCGAAGGTACGGTCACATCATGAGGAAAACAGACAATAGCTCTGTGAGGATGTTAATGGATTATAACCCTGGAGGAAAGCGACCACCAGGAAAACCAAGAAGACGGTGGATAGACTCCATCCAGAACGACATGATGGAAGTCGGTGTTGGGATAGAGGACGCCGAGGACCATAGAAAATGGAGAAGATAGTGCCATCAAGCGGACCCCGCACCGGGAAATCGTTAGAAAAGAAGAAATTTATAAATATATATATATATGCATACGTATATATATATATATATAAATTTTAAAAAACGAGAAAATCTGGAAATATTTGAATGGCACAACAATCATTAACATATTGCTGAAACTACTAGGTCTATGAAGCTGAAAATTGACACGTAACACGACGAAACTATGTGCTGACGCCATGTAAAAATACATTAAAAAATTAAAATTTTCCGAAGGTGAAAAAGGGGGTTTAATTCAGGAAATCGCTTTTTAAAAAACTAATAATCACGCTACAGTCATGAACATTATCTTGTACTGAAGATGTCGAATAAGACCGTTCTTTTTTTTTTTTTTAAATTCAAATTTAAGGGGTGATAAGAAGGGCTAAATGTTGTAACTATTCATTCAATAATTGTTATTTACTTTAATTTTTGTTTTTGTGTGTTTAATTTAAGTTTTTTTTCTTTCTGGAAATTGATTTTATTTAAATTTATCATCTTTAAAAAGTTTTAAATGGATTGAAATAACGCGTAGGTAATACTTTCTTGTGATTTTCGCATTCCGACACGAATAAATAAAAAATTTTATGTAAACGAGATTGCGAGTCAACAGGTATTGATTTTCACGCACATTATAAAAAAATTGAATCGCAACAATCAGCAAAAGTTTTTTGTTCAAAATTTACTGTTTCCTTGTGTTAAAATCGACGTTTTTGAATATTTCGAACGTGTTTATATCACATTACATGCGCACTTTATAGTGATAAGGATGTATAATCCAATGTTTAATAATTACTGGCGAAACTATTTATACAAAAATTTTTGCTTAATGTGTAACAGTTTTAGTACTAAATTCACATTAAACATATAGAAGTTAAATAACCTGTATGTGTAACAGATAATATATATATGGACACACACGCATATATAATGTGTGTATGAACGTCTGTATAAACGTGTGTGTTTGCGCACGCGCATTTGATAACTGAATAAAAACGGGAATATGTACAAGTAGAAAAGTATGTGCAAAAAGCAAGCGTGACATTATTTTACAGAAAGATATATGTACGCACATATAACACATGCCGAAGAAACAGGGGTATAAGAGTACGTAAATTAATTTGCCAAAGCCCACACAATTAAATTAAAATTATTACTTACCCATATATCGCGCTTGCTCTTATGCTGTTACTGAAAAAAAAAATAACAAAATTCATTTAACAATCGTACAATGATTAACGAACCATTTATATTATTAAACAATCACTACATACGAGTATATGGAAATATTGAAAACACATTGTCTTTACTTCGAGATCTCCATACTTAAGCGCATTTAGCAATTAATGCACATTTATTAACATAAATTACGAAAGCAGAACGATAAATTAATATCACACATACAGTTATCGGAAATTATTTGCTACAAATTGAAATTAAAAAATCGTTTCGGTATACTGTAGAAAATTACACTAATTACGGATAAAAGGGGCTTTTGATAGTTTGAAAATATTTAAATTTTTATCAACATGACGACGGTGGTTTAATTAAGACGGTTTAGAAAATTCGATGAGATTTGGTTGGTAAAACTTTACTTGACCGCCGTCAATTCATTCTGCTTTTTTCGTTCATACCGTTGTACGACAATTTTAGTTCATACATCGTTTCTAGTTCAGAATTTTGTCTAATAGAAATATATTAGAAATATTAAACAGAGGCTAGTAATATATTATATTTTATCTTAGGTAGGTTTGGTTTGGCGGTTTGTTTATTTTCTTTTTAGTAATATTTTGATCTCTACAGGTATGGTGGCTGGTTTATTTTCTGTTTAATTATATTTTCATTTACCGGCTGCCACTTTCTCCTACTCACGTCTGACTGCTTTTATATTCTCTCATTTGAATTTATTTCATCCTCCGAAGTCGAAATTATTTCATATCTTCAATTTCCTTTAAGAAGTACGTATTTTTCTTTTATTTTTTACGTATCTTTTTTTCTTCTTCTTCTTCTTTTCGTTTCGGCCAACTATGGACACCACGTAATTTCAATTGTCGTTTTTTCTTTTGGCCTTTATTTTAATATCCTTTATACTTATATTTATTTTTTTCTGTTAAAAGTTTTTTCAATTTTTTCAACATCGCTATGTTTTTCCTGTAAACTTCGAGAGGCCTACAGATATTCCGAAGAACAAATTTTTAATTTTTATATAAGACATTGAAATTTTTCTTATTTCAAGTTCATTTTTATTTACTTTTTTTTTTTAATCTATTTTTTGCTTCTCATTTTTATTACTCTTTTTACGCCTTAGCAAAACCGTCGCAAAAAATTTATCCTCCATATTAAGGTGTTTTTTTAAAATTTTGTCTACATTATGTTATCATTAATTTTAAAATATCGCCTTCTTCATTCGTATGCCATGTGGTTATTTATATTTCAGTTTGTTCATTTAATGTTGTTTTTCACATTTTGAATTAGTTCAATTTCACAGTGGAAAATACCATTAAGTGAACGAACTAAAATCTTGCCAAAAATTAATCGGCGGCACTGATGTAAACGCTTACCATTTAGTTCCAACATCAAGGTTATTGTAGTCTCGAATTGTCTCTAGGTCTAAAATAATTTAGCACCGGCGAAATCTGGGACATTAAAGCAATTGAAAGAAAGAAATCTGCCCTTTTAAATTCATCGCTGCTTCGGAAGACTAAGATATCAACTTCTTTAATCTATGACATTCTATATTGAAGATCCGTGAACGTGACTTTCGAGTTTTCCTTTTCGTAATATTTCTCCAATTTAAAAATCTACAGAACACTTTCCTTCCGAGATAGATGGTTTTGGTAAATTTCATTAATGTAACGAAATAATTATAGAACAAAAATAGTCCAAAAAAAAATAGTATCTTCAGATTTACTCTAAAAATTTAATGAAAATGCACTAAAAAAAGTGAAAAATAATATTTCAGAGTAATACATAATTGTTAACGCGACAGCCATAATTGCTAGAACACTTGACTTCCATCACGTAATTTTTGAGTTCGACCCCAAGCGACGACAGAAATTATCACAAAAATTAATTAAATAATCGCTAATAGAATCATATCAAAGGCAATGGCAAACACATACATAACATCATATGCGCGCTAATTAACGTTTAGTAGGCAGACGAGTGTCTTGTATTAAATAAAAAAGGGCTCATAGCAAAACTAGAAATCAAGGAAAAGTAAGATACTAAGGAAAATTTTTGGTCCAATTAAAGAAAACAACATCTACAGAAGTTAAAACTATACACTAATGATGAAAATATAACACAAAAAATTAGAAAAAGGAGAACTGGTTTTACAGCACAAGACTGAGTGAATATTTTCTTACATACAAAACCAAAAAACAAAATGGAATTGGATCAAAGAAACAGAGCAGGATATAGTGCAAATCGCAACTAAAGATATTCATGTCAGTCTGAGAGATGTAATAGGAGGGAAGCAATTTAAAGAAAAAGCCGAAAATACGAAAGGCCATAGTGAACGAATGAAGGAAAATTGGGCGCAAATAAAGGCCAAAAAAAAGAACGACAACTGAAACTACATGGTGGTCCATAGTTAGCCGAAACGAGATCAGTTTCAAGTGTAGTCTTGCGTGTGTGTACTGGTGTTGCATGTAACAATTGCCGTGAACAGTACGCCTATGTCTGTACAGCTAGAACGGGCAGTCGCCTACGTTCAGAACTAAGTATGGCGCTACAAAGGAGAAGAATATACCATAATTAAGCACATTATCATTATTCTTAAATAACATTGACACTTATTATTATAGTCGGTACTAATTCAAATTACAATAATTAGAAACATTGTAAAGAGTAATAATAACACAATCGCTCGTTTTCTATAAGCCAAATACTGAGAACACCGTGAATATTTAATGCGGTTTTTAATTATTACTGCATATTTGGTGTACCGAGGAGACACCTATAAATGTTTACGTTGTTCAAGAATAATCATAATATCTCTTCTTTAAGTTATATTTTACCGCAACATATATTAACTTTTATCGAGTAATTATTTTATACTTTTAGTGCATTTTCATTCGATTTTTAGAATAAATCTTGAAGTCGGTGTGTTTTTTTTTGTAACTACTTTATTTTATAAATTTTAAAGTGTAATTTTTTTTTTGAGTGATAATACGGGGAGATAAACCAACTCAAAATGCTACTGCTTTCCGAATTGCATAATGTTGGATATAGGTTTAAGAGTGTAATGTTCAAATTTCGTTAATGATAAGCTTCTTATACGTCACGCTTTGGTGATTTCAAGAGTTCATTTATTCGAATCTGGTAGGTAACATTAATAATACATTAAGTTTCTCGTGCTCGTCGGGCCTTGAATTTAAAAATTTTTGCCTTTAATGTAAAAAATTTTGTTGTGGTTTATATTTTCGCCGTAATCTAGAAAAAATTTATGGTTAATTTTTTCCGGCTTCTACGTTCCCATGATAAATAACACTGATAGTATTGTAAGTCAATCGCGTTTGTTACATTAATAAAAATTCCTTTAAAGAGAAGACCCTCTTTATTATTTGACAAGTACTGAGTGTTATGCATTCATCTGGATTCTCTGGTATTCATATCGTACCATCATTATATTTTCGGACGAACAATCATTAAAATTGATCCACACGGGTAGAAGTTATGTATGAATAAACATGAAAAACAAAAAAAAAAAAAAAAAAAACAAGGAACATACGCGGCAAACATTTAATCTACTTTACTACGCTAAATAATGAAAATTACTAGAGAAAATCAAAAATGCGTTTCTTTTCTTTTCCTTAATAAGAATAAGATTAGAATCCGAATTTTTACTGTCAGCTCGGTAATCTCCAGTTCG
Organism: Icerya purchasi; assembly: GCA_039619475.1. Taxonomy (NCBI): domain Eukaryota; kingdom Metazoa; phylum Arthropoda; class Insecta; order Hemiptera; family Monophlebidae; genus Icerya; species Icerya purchasi. The sequence goes on from CM077115.1 coordinate 576,017,707, forward strand.
ATTCCGGGTGACGGCAGCAACAAAAACGCAATTAATTAGACAGAAAAAATCCGAGAAAACGATTATAAACGGTAATGAAAAATAATTTGTTTCGGGTCGGTACGAATGTACACATGCTTACGGTATACATGTGTATCATGCTAGCAGAGGTGTTTATGAGCAACCTAATATACGCTTACAACAAGCGGAATAAAATATTCTATTCTATTACAGTTTCTCTCTCGTTGTATCACGAAGAGACACGGTGACTATAGCTACACTGAAAACTCCTTTATCGTAACTTTCCTCACTAGTTATCATTTTCTGTTTTCTTTTTTAACGCTCGCTAGAAAATTCTGGAATGTTAATTTATCAAGTCGTCCCCTAACCGGTATTCTTCCACGAGGATGCTATTTTTTCTTTTCCAAAGTTTTCCTAGTTTTTATTGTACATTCAAAGTATTTCATTATTTAAATTGAATCTCTTACGACATTCTTATTTTGTCCAAAATGATTAGCAGTCCACGGTGTTCTGAGCATTCTCTTAGCCGCATTTCGAAACTGTGTCAATACATTTCACCTACGTTATTTGGATAGTCCAGGCTTTTTGAAAAATAAAAAATATTAGGCATTGAACTAAGTGTATCTTGAAAATTTAAATACTAGTCAATTTTTTTAATTTTACTTAACTTCCCTGTTGTTAGCTTTTTTTTTTTTTTTTCGTTTTTCAATTACATTTCCGATCAGCTACAATCATCCAAGTAGATATATAACCGTTTCCTCTGATTCTAAATCTATTCGTTTTTCTTTCAATGGTAATTCTATAACTCGATCAATTTAGTTATTATTGAATTTCTTAAATTTTTCATTTCGTTTATACTGTTTGCGACTGGGTTTTAGTATTATCTACAAACAGAAGATTGTTTAATTTTATTCCGTCAATGGATTCCACTCTAAATAATAATAGCAAAGATAAAACGTAGTCCTCATGTATCTAACGCTTTTTTCCGTTTAAAATCTTTTTTTTTTTTTTTTTTTTTTAATCCGTGCCGACAATTTTATATTATTTCTTTATAAAAAGTTCCTATTTTCATTGATTACCGTACACTTTCCGAAATCTACTTTCCGGAATGGCCAAAACCCCGAAACTTTTTTTTCCTCCGGAATCTATTATCCGGAATGCCGTGTTCCGAAACAAATTTAACGAAAGAACATTTTCCGGAATTTAAAAAAAAACAAAAACAAATGTAATTCTTGTTGCCAGGGAAATAAGTTAATGATGAGAGGCCGTTAAACTGTCAAGATTTTTCAAATCAATTTTTAGTAAACGTAAAATAAAATGGAAGCAAAAATGATCGGAAGAAAATTAGCAGTTAACGGGGTAGTAATCTGTATACTCGCGAAAAAAAAAAAAAGAGAATGGGAAAATATATGTTGGGAGTGCAGAAAATGTGGCGCGAGAGCTATTATTACCGCGGAGAACACACAGGGATATGTTATTACAGTGTATTTGGGTCCGGATGTTTCGAAGCAAGCAAGTCATCCTCCGAATATTCACAAAGTTGAGACGTTAGTAGTTAAAGTGGGGGTCAGACAAAAAACGGCTGCTCTCCCAGAGATGCCGACTGCGGGGATTAGGTCAACTGACAGACAAGGAAAATCTCAAGAAAGCCACGAGAAGGGAGCGCAGGGCTAATCTACCACCAAACCCATAATCTTTACTCGACCACGGCGAATAACCAGTAGCATATTTCATTTAGCAAACGCTTGCACTGGAGAAATTTTTGATCTACGGCAACAGAGATGAATAAGATCGAGATAGCCGAGTACTCGTTTTCGCCACTCGCTGGAACGTCGAAATTGTAAGTAGACAGGCCTGATTTCTCGACGGGACTTTCAAAGTAAGATAATGTTTCAACATACACATATTTTTTAGAAATATCAAACGTAATTTTACAGGTATGCCTGAACATTTTTACGCAGATGTTTACCCTTTTTTTATATCAGGGGATGGAAATGAAGAAGTAGCTATCCCACTCGTACATGCTCTGTTAAGTGAAAAAATTGTCCACCAATATGCCGAAGTTCCGCCGTACCGTGTCAAGTGCTGCTGCTATACATGTTGCATCGACAATTGTGTACCGCCCAAAATAATTACAGATTTTGAGTAGGGCATGTTTGGATGCACGTCGAGACGTATTTCCAGAAGTCCAGGTATGATATTGCTTCTTTCATCTAAAACAATCCTTATACCGAAAATTGCAAAATCTGGGACTGTACATCGACCCGGAAAAGGATGATATTTGAGAATTCAAGTGCACATGCTTGCCGCACTCGCCTACGTACCGGTGCAAGAAGTGGCGCACATATTCAATCCATTTTCATTAGAGTGTCCCAAAGTTAGTATCATCATCATGTAGGTAAACTTTTGGCCAAGAAAAGAAGAACGGAAATGCTAATTTCTAAAAATATCTTCCTCAAAAGCAAATTTTTCACGATTTATAATTTACGTAAAAGGAGGCAGCAACGCGAATTTCAAAAAGAAAAATAATAAAAAGGTAAAAAGTTAAAAAGAAAACATCGATAGATATATGTTAGGATGAATGGAGAATCGCTGACTGAGATGTTTTTTTGAAAATGAAGAAATTATGAAAGAAAGTAATCGAGGGAAACAAAAAGATCGTGATAAGACAAAAGGGAAGTAAGTGCTGAAGAAGCTGCGGTTGGAGGAACACCAAGCTAAGAGTACTATACAAAAAGAGTGTGACAGTTCAAGACGTTACTTGTGAAGAATTTCGTATTTGTAAATATTAAAAAAAGCTGGACGACTTACCCGCCGTTTCGTCGGAATTCAGCGGCTATTTCATCGAACGTTCGATTTTTCGTTTCCGGAACTTTCTGATACGTGAATATCCAGAATAACGCGAGGAGAACACTAAATGGAAGAAAGGTATAATTACCGAAGGCAGTCTGAAAAAAAATAAAACAACACGACAGGTTAGTACTTGTTTCTTAAGCCTATAATAATGTAGAAAACATCAATCTCGATGGAAATACAATATCGCGATGTTTTTATCGCATCGATTCGTACGTATCTTTTCGCGAAAAAATTCTGTAGAAAATTTTCAACGTAATTTTCTCGTTTCCGAATGGTATATAAAAGTATTGCAAAACTTAATAAATTTAAAAGATTTAAAGGAAACTTCTTTATTTAAATGTTCCACAAGATGGTGTACCATTTCATTATTAATAGACTTAAAACCGATACAAATAACGACAAATTCGAGAAGTTATAGCAGTATTACAATGGTAGAGGTGTATACCTTACAACTTGTTTCCAGTAAGTAAAACTTTTGAGTTTGTTTTTAAAGGGAATGGTTTAGTCCGGAGTCACTTATCACGTACACTATTTTACGCGCGACAAAGTTGAAAACAAAAAAAAAACAAAGAGATAACCTAATTTTATTTTAACAGCGGTATAAACTTTCAGACTCGAATGGCTATTAAAAAATTAAAAAAATTCGTTGAACAAATTATTATTAAACATTAATGTGTAGAAAAAAGACGCACGAGTTGTAGTTTTCAAATGCAATCCTTTACTTTTTTGAGTAAAATGTACCAAAAAAAAAAAACAGTTAACGTAATAAGTGCGTAAGATTGCAAATAAGTCAAATACGTCACACGAGCCTATTTGAAGTTTAAATTGCGAACAGGAACCTTGCGTGTTATCGCAATCTGTAGAAATTCAATATCAACTTAATCAGCTTTCTCCCTTTTGTATTTAGTAAAATTAATTTACAAGAATTGTACAACTCCTCGTACACTAAAACTTTTTAAAAATACGTATACGAAATTTTTCGTGACGTCTTTTTATTGGTAGAAACGGCTGAATCATTTTTAGATCTCTACAATACACACATCGGACTTAAAACTAGACGTTTTTCTTCGAGCAAACGTACGGAAAATCTCCATTCCGTTTTAAAACTTTAAAGTACTATAACTACAGAAGGGTAATTTATTCATTCAATTTTATGTGCACACAACAGTCTTATGGACACAATGATTACATCTCCATGTATCACCGAAATTTCCAAGAATGCGGATGTTCAATATCCGAACGGTAATTCATAATACGAGCACAGCTCTAGCGGTTTTGATGAAACTCACGAATTTGACTTTTTAGGGACTAGAAATTAATTAATTATGGTTCTATTCAGTGGCGTGTCAAACGGGTGGGCGGCAACAGCGGAAGTCGCCCAAAAGAGAAAAAACTACGGAGGCGACGCCCTCTCAGAAAAATATAATTATACCAGTATATATAACAATGATTTAAAAAAACATCCGACAAAAATAAAACGAAAAGATAAATAAATTCAATTTGTTAACCATATTAAATATTATATCGTTGTCGCAAAAATAAAACAACGCGGCTACCGAACAGAGAAAACAAAAACGAGAAATTTCGGATACTTTGAAAAAATAAAAATTCGATAAAATAAAATCATTTTTAAAGTAAAAAAGGAAAGTGTTTTTAGCATATTTCACTTCATAATTAAAGCCTCTTTTTATTTACATAAAATATTATCGGTAGTGTTAGGTTTTTGCCCTCCCTGGTTGTGAAATTTTTTGGCACGCCACTGGCCCTATTTTCGAGAAAACTCTATTAAATGAGCGATTTCAAAACGAAGATAAATAACGTCCATCCTAGTGACCAATGTAATTTTAAGTTTTATCCGAAAGTAAGTAATACGTTCATTTATTATGGTAAATAACAAATTGAAAGTATAATAATATCTTTCTTTCGCGATGAAATCTATTAACTTACGATATGCCAATTAAAATAACGGGTCGTTGTAACAGCGATGATTAATAATATTACACTGGCTGGTGAATATTTTTGGCTTTACTTGAACACTTCACGTAAAAACGAATAATGCACACAAAAATTCAACTTTCATATCAAGTGCGCATTGCTGCTGTAATCGTTTGCGTGAAATTCATTAATGCATTGATTGTTAATTAAATTATAAATTTAAAATCGATCCTAGCAAAGCTCAATCGTCACCGGGTAATTAACATTAATTGTGAATGAATATATGCAATCCGATTCGTAATGAACTAGCGCTGAAACGGATAAGAAGATTGCATTAAATTGTAATTAAAATAAAATATTTATGGATAGATACAATTTTAGTAAAACTTTACTTGGCCGCCGCCAGTTCATTCTGCTTTTTTCGTTCATACTGTTGTACGACAATTTTAGTTCATACATCGTTTCTAGTTCAGTACTTTGTCTAATAGAAATATATTAGAAATATTAAACAATATTTTGATCTACAGGTATGGTGGCTGGTTTATTTTCTGTTTAATTATATTTTGATTTACTGGCTCTGTAATTAGAGTATACTGTAGTAGTGCTTTTAGGTAAATTCTTTGAATTTCATATTACTAAAATCTGTTTAAAAGAAAAAAAGAAAAACAAATAAACGCGGTAAATTTAATGTTTTACTAATTGCAGAGAGAAGAAATGATACTTACGTCGAGTGAATAAAAACTGATACCGACTAGGAAGTTAGCAGTCCAATTGACGAGAACTGCAATTGACATGGCGGCCGGTCGAGGACCTTGAGAGAACAGTTCGGCCGTAATTAGCCACGGAATTGAACCTGGTCCGACTGCGAAAAATACTACAAAGCCGAGCATAGAAACAACTGATAAATACGACATCCAGTCTATCATCTCCTGCACATAACCAAAAAACTCCTATCACACAGTAGTAAGAGTTCTCTTCCTCGACACTGGTTTGCGTTATCGATTTCAGGCGGATTTATTTGCGCGTTTAACTAAAACTTAAGCAGTTATCGCCGATTTCTTGACACCAGTGATCGAGGAAGTCGCATAAATTTAAAAAAAGTTATAAAAAGCAAATGGTATCGCTTTACTTAACTACACCAATTCACAACGTAACTTTGAAAAACATTATATTTATCTGAAGCGATCGTCTTAAATTTTGTTTCCTTAAAATTCATTAAACTGCATTTCAAAAGTTCTAATTATTAATTCGTTTATTTCCGAAAAAAAAAAAAAAAAAAAGATACACATTATTATTTTGAATGCTTATAAAATGAACGACATATAACACAATGTATGAAATAATAATATTAATAAAATTTTCAAATATATTAATATTATTATTTCATACAGTGTGTTATATGTCGTTCATTTTACAAGCATTCGAAATAATGTGTATCTATTTTTTCTCGGGAATAAACGAATTAATAATTAAATTTTTCAAATATATTAACATTATTATTTCGTGTTGTATGCCGTTCATTTTATAAAAAAAAAAAAAAAAAAAAAAGAAAGAAAGAAAAAAGTTATTCGATAAATGATTGAAAAAGAGATCATTATTTAATAGAGATAATTACATACATTAACAATGGCACCTAAAGAACTTAATCGGGACGTAACACTACTGTATGCGCGTTAGTTGATGAATAGTAGGCAGACATTTGTGACGCGATAACGAGCGATTGTAATCAGTTCCGAGTGTAGTCTTGCGTCTACACTGGCGTTGCAAACAGTTGTCATGAAAACCTGGCAGCAGGTATATAAAATGCATCTGTTCGTTTGCTTGGCTAGCACGGAAGATTAGGTCACAACTTATTCTACCAGGGGATGAATTGCCTACATCCAGCAGTGGTGGATCGACATAAGCATGTCGTGATTGTCGTCAAATCAAGTGAATAAGGCGGGTGGGATAAGACGTTATTTATTTTGCGGCATGATAACGCGTCAAAAGCGTTGCAGTGTGCAACGGTACGTCGACATGCAAGACGGTCCAACTGCCTGAATCGCGGTATTTGAGCCGAATTCGATGAATAAAACAAACCAAGCACTTCATAACCCCCCGAAATAGTTTGCCTAGTTGGAACGAATTTGTGGTGGATGAGGTCTTTTGAGTTGCAAAATGCAATATGACCATCGACTTGACTTTTGATTTTTGTTGTCTCATTTTCGTGGGTCTTTGAGCTTCCGGACTTAACTACGCTGAAGATTGCCGCCTAGTGTGAGTGTCATACATGAAACACCAACTTTCACCGCTCATTACGGTTGTTTTTAAAAAATTTGGATCGCTAGCGGCAGTTTCAACAAAATCCTGCGCGCAGAAAAGACGCGTGTTTCCGTTCGTCAGTCAGGAAGTATAGAACAAAACGAGAACAAGCCTTCCCCGCTATCTCTTTCAGTTAGTGCGGAATCTTCACCAACGTTTAGCTCCTCCGCGATAGTAGTAAGATGCGGCTGTTCCAGTAGTTGTGCACGGACCTTCTAACTTTCTCGTCGAGAATAGCTATTGATGGCCTCCCACTTCGTTCGTTGTCTTCTAGCGACTCTCTATCGTCTTTAACGTTAGAGATGGAGCTTAATTACCAAATGTTTGTTAAATCACAGAAATTTTTTTTACTAAAGATTTGTTAAGCCGAACACAAAACTTAATAGCGCTCCTTTGTTCCATCTCGCGAGTTCGCACAAAGTACCGTAAACACACATCACGCAACGGCTTACTTATTATTCGACAATGAAGTGGTGTAACAACCGCGTACCGCTAAAATTTTGTACACACGCTCGTCAGATTATACTACTTTCTTGGTTGACTTAGAGATCGACTTATATGGAATGTAGGAAAATTAGTTTGGGAACTTTTCAGACGTACTGCGTATAATATAAAACTCGAGAAATATGTTAATTTTCTCATAATAATTTAAACGTATAAAATTGTCGGAGTAAATTAGAATAATTAGTAATAAAACAATGCGAAGTAAAAAAAAAAAAAAAAAAAATACACACAAAACAAAAAAGGTAAACTTTACAAAAGTACGCACGTTTCAAAAACATCGTATTCCAAAATAACAAAATAATACACGGCATAATTTTCTCAACTTTAATTTTCTCATCTACTGCCTTAGGTACCGAATGCGAATAATCGTTCGCAGCACACTAACCTATCGTTTTTATACTTATTGTACAATCGTTTTCGTTAATTTTCTTTTTATTCGCTACCTGTTCGAACTTTTATTCGCTCTCAGAAACTGGTGTTCATTAAGTAAACCATACCAAGCAAACTAAATATTTGCGCATTGTGTATGAAAAATGAAGCGCGTACCGAGCGACATGGTATGTTTAAATTTCTAAATTTAGAACAACAAAGCTTCATTATAAAAGCAAGCTAGTTTTAAGTGCTTTTAAATGTAACAGCGTATGTCATTTAAATAACCATCTGTACTTTAAGTACCAATATAAAAAGTTCAGCGTGGCACAGCGAACAAAACATTTCGGAATATTCTCAGCGTTTAGACAGCGCTTAATCGGATAACAAATATGAATAATTGGTTATTTACCGCGTTACAACTAAACGTAATAATAAAATAACCCAGCTTCAACTTTCTGTGCCTCCGTCGAAATGCCCTATTTTTCATATCCCCATCATTGGAGAATATCCATCTGTTTCGGAAAATTTTTCATACAGAGAGCTCTGTTGGTTTTACGGAACCCATACAACATGTTTTGTCTTTGTTTTTTTTTTTTTTTAAAGAAATTGTATTTACACTCAAGTGAGGAGGATGGTAAACAACTCTACTCGAAGGAATATGGTTATAGAAAGTGTACGAAACATCGTTAAACTCTCTTCATGTGGTAAGTGTTCGATTCCTAACTCCTATTCCTTATTCTTTGCGGACGACATTCTCCTGTTTTCCTCGTCTGAGGATGTTTTAGCAGCCTATGAAGCACTCAGTTCGTCGCTCATTGTGCTGGAACATTCTCTCTCCTTAATTAATCTTTCAATTTCTCCCTCTAAGTCTTCTTATACTATTTTTACCCTCCGTCCCTATAACCCTGCTTTGGTCAACCTATCCTTAAACAATGTATCTCTTTCCCGTGTTAATTGCCTTTGTTATCTCGGTGTCTTTCTTGATAGTCGTTTGTCCTTCTCTGAACACATCAAATATCTTTCTGCTTCCACTATTAAAAGGTTAAACTTGCTGAAAGCCCTGTCGCCAACTAAATGGGGTGGCGATCCCTATATTCTTATTTCCCTTTACAGATCTATTATCCGTTCCAAATTTGATTATTGTTCTTTTATTTATGGTAGTGCGTCCAAGACACGTCTTTCCAAACTAGATGTAATTCAGAATTCTTGCCTTCGTCTCTGTCTTGGCGCTCTTAAATCCTCTCCAACCACTGCTATCCTTGCTGAATCCAATTCGTCACCCCTATCCATTCGTAGATCTTATTTAGGCTATCGTTTCCTTGTTAAACGTCTTCCTCTCGCATCCTCTACCCTTGTTCAGTCTTATATTTCGATTTATAATAGCTGGCGCTTCACTCCCAGAAAAACCCCTATTCTGGCTTTTATTTCACATCGTCTCGGTTCATTTTGGCCGTATATTATCTCGTTCAATAATCTCCCTTATTTTTCCTTCGACTTCGCTGACATCTGTCATCCTCCTAAGGTATTTATCCTCCCCTCATTTGCAAAAAATCTCCCCCAAGCCGTAATTAAACAGGTATTCTACAGCACTATCAATTCCCTATTTCCCTCTCATGTTACCATTTACACGGATGGTTCGAGGGGGCCTGGTGGTGTTGGTGCGACTTTCATCCTTCCTAATTTTAACCTCTCAGAATCTTTTCGACTTCCTTATTTCTGTTCCATATTCACAGCCGAGTTGTTGTTGGCTATCCTTCGCTCTATTATTTTCATTTCCTCGAATCAATTTTCCTCTAAGTTTTTAATTATTTCTGACTCTTTGAGCGCCCTTCAGGCTATATCCTCTCCCCTTCCTGACCATTCGTATGACACTTTGTTATTCTCCGTATACGTTCACTCATTCACAATCTTTCCTATCTCCATTCAGTCAATATTGATCTGCTGTGGGTACCTGGCCACTCGGGCATATTTGGCAATGAATCGGCTGATTCCTTGGCTCGGGCTGCTGCTGCTTCCTCTCTTTTTTTTTTTTTTAAAAATTCCATCCGATAACCTTCTATCAATTTGTAAAAGCTTTCATATCCGATTTTGGTCGGATACCTATGTTTCGTCCTTTTCTAATAATTATTCGTTTCATCTGTCTATTCAGCCTACTCTTCCTGCATATTAATGGTTTCTTTTGCATCCCTCCCTTCGTCGTTCTGAAGTTGTTTCCATTGTTCGTATGCGCTTTGGCCATTCTTTGCTGCCTTCCTCCAGATTTCGTTTCTCCTTGATTTCTTCTCCACACTGTCCTCTCCATCCGGATGATGTAACTATTTGCGACGCCGATCATCTGTTCTTCCACAGTGTTTTTATCTTTTTCTGTGGAGCGTTCTGCCTTATATTCTTATTTGCTTAAGCTTGGACTTCCTACCCCTTATTGTGCTTCCTATATCCTGTCCTTTCCTTCCCCACTAATTATTATTCCTGCTATTTGTTCCTTTTTAGTTAAAATTTCTGATCGAATCAAAATATAACCGACTTCTTTCCTTACCTTTTGTTTCTGGGTAAAGGTCCTTGGTTGACGAGCCCAAAAAAAAAAAAAAAAAAAAAACCATGTATCGTTCATTCTCGGAAAAAACACGAAACGCCAGACACGAACATATAAGTGCGCTTCAGTTGTGATTTTAACCGGCATCGGTCATGCGAGTAATTTCAACAGCCGCGAAAATACTCGGAGATTTATTGATACTTCAGAGTTGTTTGCTTAATAATTTCTTTAAAAAATCAATGCGTTATTTACTTTAATAACTAACCGAACCATCGAACCTCAAAAATATAACCTATTCAACATCTCTATTAGCGCTATTCGAAAATTTTGCTCATTCTGGCAACAATTTATCCTCAGTGACGATGGCGCGCTTTTTCAGTAGCATGGCTCTCCTTGAAAATATATATATATTCCTTACGCTATCAAAAGTGAAACTAAAAGTTACTTCGAACACTTTTTTCTTACATGAGATGCAAATAAATTGAAATATGTGAAAATTTCAATGCAGCTACAACAAAAACATGTTCATATTTTATCAATATAATAAAAAATTAAAAACTATTAAACATGTAAATATAAAATGTGCAATGTACAGTCTAAATGTATGCGGGGTGGCATTTAAATAAAAGCGCGATGTTATTATGCAAAAAAAAGAAAAAAACGTTTAAAAAATAAAGAATAATTTACAAATAAATATTAATAAATACATATATAAATTTGCAAGTAAAAATTCGCAAGTAAAAATTCGCAAGAACAGTTGACGTTCTCAATAATTACTAGATTTATCGAAACGTTAAAAACACAGAGGATTATATGGAATAAAGTTTGGGAAGTAAACGAAATCCATTTTTCATAACAAATGAATACAACTATTTGTAGTTAAATTCAGCCCCCCATGGACATGTACATTCGTACCATCATCAGGTTGTTTTATAAAAACAGTTTCATTTAATTAACACTCTCACCAAGAACGGAATTTCTTTTAATTTTTTTTTTTTTTTGTAACGGTTTTCCTAATATAAAAATATAAACACCCCCCCCCTACCCAACCTACCTACCGGTAGAAATTTCACATGACGAAGACAAGAAATCTCCAAAAACGACAGACAGTACAACGTATTTTCAATATAAAAATTAACCATATGAGTTTTTGACAAATAAGCAATCGTGAACCAAGAGAGAGAGCGTACATTGGGAGTAGTTTGAAAACCTCAGAAAAGTTGCTTTTTTTTTTTTTCAAGCGCCATAACGGTACAGAATCAAAATGAGTAAATATTGCTTTAAATTCCCCTTTACTCGTGGTTTATCAACAAAAAGTCGGAAACTGCGTGAACTGAAGACTTCAGAAGAACAACGGAAGATGTGTAATGTAAATCATAAAAATCGCTCCATGTGCAAAACGATAAGAACTCGGCACATTATATTTCGTATACAATCCCCGTATGATAAGAGTTTTGTATTGAGATAACAGTTTTATAGATAGCTAACCTTCGCGCAAGAAGAGATGTTGCACGAAAGAAGGAAAGGACTATCATCAGACATGCTTCAAATTTTAACGCAATATGTGAGCGCCATGCTATTATATTCAGCTAGTCTTCATGATTTCTCTCATCGTCATCGAATGTGATACAATCGCATATTTATAATGAATTCTGACGCCGAATAATATATCGAAGAAATCTTAATTTTCAGCAATAATTTATTATCAATTTCAAATCCGTTCCGATATTTTTTGCTCGAAATCGCATTTAACATTTTCTCGCGTGCCTACATTTTAGTAGTACATTTTCAATATTGCTTGCCTTTTTAATTCCGTTTATATCATATACATTCACAGTTACGCGCACAAGTAAAAGAGTAAAACTTACTTTGGCCAGAAATGAAATCGTAATAAATACAGAAAATATAAACATTCCTCCGAGACCGTATAAATGCAGAGTTCGTCGGCCCATTTTATCCATTAGCGGGATTGTAACTATCGTCATCACCACCATTATAATGCCGATACCGATTGTCATGAATTTAGCAATTTCTTCGCCCAAACCGGATTTCGTTTGAAACAATTCCGTCGAGTAGTACAAAGCCTGCGCGACCATTGAGCAATACAATATTACAAATTAGATTCCATTACACATAGCTTCCCTAGTAATATCTAATAATCGGATGTTTCTTAAGTTTATTCAAATAATCAATTTTCACATTATATACGCGAATTTCTAGAATATAATTTTTTTTTTTAATTTACTCGTAACAACTTCAAAATTTCTTAATTTTTTTTACACAGTAAACGTAGTTACTAAATACAATCAAGACGAAATTTTCTGGAATTTCTCCACTTAAACTAATCGTATCTGAATACTTTCCAAACACATTTTTTGAGTCGTCACGTTTATTTACGATTTGATTCGTTGGTTTTTTTAGTTCACTTAACATATATGGTTTTTTTTTTTCTTCTTTTCAGCTTAATACCTGGCGCAGCAAGAGCACCTGCTCGGTTCATAAAATCATTAATAATTACAATTAAAGACACAGTTATGTTTTCTTACAATTATTTATTTAATTCCAAATTACAATGTGTTTTTACTGCACGTATCGCGATACTTAAAACGTTGCAAATTTACTGGTATAAACCATTTTATTTATTTTTATTTAATTACTCATTTATTTATTTAAAAAACTACTTAACCACTTACGATTACTTATTTTATTTGAAATAATTAGAAATTATTTTTACTGCAAGTGTTGACACTTTTAAATTTTTTATAAAGTTGATATTTTTGGGGAATCATAGTTCTAGCTGGCGTCCCTACACATGCAGGGTTGTTTTTTTATTCAGTTTTTTCAATTAATTCATTAAGTTGACATTTTTCCGAGGATCAAAAAAAAATGTATAAAAATTGGCAGCTTTCATAATTCTAACTGGCGTCCTTCCACACATTTAGGGTTTTTTTTTGTGCTCATTTTTCATCCCTTTTAAAACCTGCCGAATTTTGCACGGATTAGACCTTGACAGATCGATTTCTTGGCCCAAAATCCTCCTAATGTGCAAATTTTGTGAAAATTGATAGAGCCGTTTTTCAGTTTGAGAGACGTACAAATATATATATATATATTGTATATGTATGTATATATATATGTCCATTTTTTAACCCACTTAAAAGCCGCGCGAAAACGAATTTTGCTATGAATTAGACGTCGACAAATCGATTTCTGGGCTCAAAATAGAGTAGCCCTTTTTTTCTTCTTTTTAGTTTATAAAAGTTATTTATTTTCGCGTTTTTCCCTTCAGAATAAACAGCTGCAAGGCGTCATTGTCCAAGAAGCCGGAGCTGATTTTGTGCATGTCCTTTCACTGAGAAGTGCTTATGAAATTATTAAATACGAGTAACATTAACGAAATTAAAAAGTACGGTAAAAGTTTAATATATTTACAACAGTTCATTTTTGATCATTTTAATTCAGTTAATTTTCAACAGTGCCAATAATAATAATTATTCTCTTCGATTTTAGTGAAACGATCAGTATAGATATTACAGTTTAATATCATATCGTTTTTTTGTATAAATTAACGCGTAACCGACACCGCTTCTTGAAGTTCATTATATACAAGAAGCAAATAAGAATGCGATAGATGCCGCTACATCAGTAAGACACGATATTGCGAAATCACGTTTAGCTGATGGCAAGATTTTATTCGAATACGTTAAAAAATATTCGCATTTAGCAGACAGCATTCTCTCTACGTGAAATGAGAATACATTATTTAGAAACATTTTATAATTGACATTTACCGGATTTCTTCAATGTTTTAATACTCATTGCGTCCAATCGATCGAACATTTCGAGAAAACGCCTGAGAAAAACATTACCTCGTCCATGTATCAAAGTAGTTACAAACCTGCACACACAGTAACTGAAAATCGTACCATCTATAATACACTGAATATTGGTGAATTAAACCGTTTAAAAAATGAACTACTAGACTGAAACTATTAAAAATGATTTGAAGTAAATGTAAGAAACTAATAGCAAAAGTACAACCAATACACTATTTCGAGAGTTAAAACAAAAATGGGGGAAAAATTGCTTTAAAATCGTCATTTATCGAAATCGTGTTCACATTATTAACAGACCCCGATGTTTGAATTAAATTTTCTGAATTTTTCATTTTTCAAGACGAATGTGTCGACAAACTAATTACGCAAATATTTCTATAGTTCGCGCTGTAATCTATAAAAACTTCATATTACTTAACAAGTCGCTCACTAAATGTACTTGTAAACGTAATCAATCGATCAGCCACGTGTTTACTTCTTAAAGATGATCTATTCGAGACGCCAGGTATCATCTGTACCTATACTGCAGCGAGGCTTCTACTAGTACACTTTAATTAATCTTAATAACGATTTTTTAGGTCACTTGTCTAACCCTGATTTATCGAAATTCAAGCAAATGAATCGTTGTCTCGATAATTAAATTTAAACCGTACAATACTAACTTACCGCATTTATTCCAGACAATTGTTGTGACAGTTGCATCACGACACTAATCATTAACGGATACCTCAGTACCGGCGATGTAATCATTTCAAACATGCTGACTGTAGCTTCTCCGTGTTCGGCGTTTTGCTGTTCAGCTCTCATCTCTTCGATATCTTCTTCAACTTGATTAGAAGCCCGCAACCTTCGCAAAGCTTGAAAATTACGTCATTGGTAAATTATATTTTTTGTTTTCAAGCAAAATCTTAATAATAATAATAATAATAATAATAATAATAAAATTATACTTAGTTCCCCCAAGTATTAAAATAGGGTTACTATTTCGTACGAATAAAAAAGTTGTAATTAAATTGACGAAAAATAAAATTTAATCAGGGTATTAATATGTGTATATCGTGAGAACTATTGAACTGATCTCAATGATCCAACAACTAATTTAAAGGGGAATAATTAAACTTCTTTGTATGAAACAGTAATGCTTTTGGTCAAAGTTTTTAAAAATAGTCAAAAATTTTCTTTTTTTGTTGTTTTATACAACAATAATTTTGTTTTGTTTCGTAGTCTTCCTCGTACAAATTATGATAAATTTTGATTTTCGAAAAAAATGGTGAAAAAAAAAATAACGTCAACATAAGAAACATGCGACAAAGATCAAAAATTAACAAAACAAACTGTAATTCAAAATTTTCAACAAGTCGCGCATTTAAATATTAAGAAATAGCGAATGAAATCTCTTTTTGAAATTCCTAAAATTACTGTTTTATCCAAAATGTTCTCAATTAGCTCTAACACAATAATACGAATGTCTTTGTAAAAAAACAACTTTTAATTAATTTTTTTCTAAAAATATGATTTTTTTCAAATTTTAAGTTAATGTGTTAGTCATCTATTCTCACCACGACAGTAGAAAACCGAAACAAGTCAACAAGCATGTTTTCATCGTTTTAAAGAACAATAGATGACGTTTAGTTCGTGTTACCTTTCCTAGCTTCTTCCTCCCATTGTTTCGTTATTAATAAATATCGAGGTGATTCCGGACAAACTGGTAACAAAATTAGCTGCAAAATCGCCGGACAAACCGCTAAACCTGCGTAAAGAATAAGTCATCACAGATTGAAAATTTTTCCTTTTGCTGTGATACCAAAAATATAAATAACCCCCCCGTTCGAAAGAAGAAAATTATCCTTCATACAAGACATTTTATTAAAGTTATTATGCATGTTATTTTCAAAGTAATTACATTAAATTAATTTTTATAGTACCTATTAAATTTGAAATGAAATAAAAAATATTTGAATAAAGATAAAATTTATTTTCAGAGTGCGCGCACCCAGCTAATTTTTTAAGCTATAAACTTCGAATAAACAAAAATTATATTTAACTTAGTTTCAAATTATATTATTAATTTATAAAAGTAACGGAAATTAAATAAAATTGAAACTGTACTTGAATTTTGTCTAATGGAAAGGTTTATTACTTAACTGCATAAATTTCAAAATAGAAATAACCGACTAGAAATTCTGAAAGTCTCAAACTAATCTTTAATTTAAAACTGTACGCTCAAACAACCGAGCGGCGCTTTGAAAAATTCTTTCTTGTACCGTTCGATCGATAATGATTTATAACTAAGCCCCGGCTACCGTGGCGTAATTGATCAGTTAATTGTGTTTCGTTCAGGTAGAATATCACGCTGCCGCAGATTATAACTTCCAAAAATTTCACTTGCCTCGGGTTAATGTCCGTTACTGACACGGCCAACCATAATAATAATAATAAAAAAAAATATACATAACAAAATCATTTCTAACTGTTTTTCCAATGAACCTATTATCATTTCTAGTACTATTAGTACGATTGTCCCTGCAGTTGTTCGTCACCTACTGATGGTAATAAAAAGAGGCAGAAATTAGTCTATACTAACTAATGACAGAGAAGATAAACTTCGTTCGGAATCCTTTAGTACAATTTTTAAACTTCTTCGAAATTTTTTTTTCGATTTTTAAAGTTCAGTAAGCCTAAGGTTAAATCATTGTTATAATGTCTATTCACTCCTTATTTTTATAAATTTACTCGTTGACTTTTAAAGTTTTTTGAAGAAACTTCGTTAATATGGTCAATGTTAAGGAGCGTCATCTATTTAACGGCATCAGTCTAGCAAAACATTTCGCCTTAGCGGTTTCCACTTGCTAAACTAAGTCTGTATATATATATATATATCGGTAGCGTGTACGCATTCTAGTCTCACGACATTAAGTGAGCGACACCGTTAAGATTCCGCGCGTTGGAAAGAATTTTTTTTTCCAATTTCAGCCTCTATGAACTACGTTAAAAACAACTACGTCTTCATTTTACATCTTGTCTTTTTTCCTTCCTTAACATTATTCCAATATTATTTGAGTCCTTCCCCATTAATACATTTTTATGGCTTACCGAAAGCGATCTTTTCTGATTTTCTTGATTTATTTTAAGGTTTGAATTGATAACTGCTTTAAACCGTATGAAAAAAAAAAATAAAAAATAAAGTTGAATTATACATACCTAACAAAACCGGCCATCCATCATCTGTACCAAGAATCTGTTTAATTCCTAATACCTCAGAGATCAATAAGCCAACTGTAACTGCTAACTGATTAACTGTGCCAAGACCACCTCTTAAATTAAGTGGAGCAATTTCTGATATATACATTGGAACCAACGAAGTATTTAGACCTGCACAACATATATATATATATATATTATCGTAACAAAAAAAATGAAACATTAACAAAAACCATCAAGCTGCTGATTTCTATACACTAATTTACATATACATAAATAAATAAATAAATAAATAAATATATATATATATATATATATATATATATATATATATATATATATATATATATATATATATATATATATAAATAGAAATGTAAATGTTCGTTTGTTCAAAATCTTAAATTTCCGAAAGTTCTTCATCGATTGTTTTGAAATTTCGACACAACCTTGCATTTAAATACGCGTATGTTTTTATATCATTTTTATCTGTCGGTAACAAACTTAAAAATAATTAATGAGATTATTTTCAGTTAATATACTGTTTGGCCTGCTACAGCGCCATCTCCTGGATGTAAAAGCAACACAGGCTATACTAATGGAGCTTCCTTATCTAGAGCTAATATGTTAACTATCTAACTCCTTTACGTGATTTTGCTAGGTATTCTATGTTCTTTGCACGCAAATGTGTTTTCATAACACGTTGCCGAACATGTTAGGTAACACGTTATCTTTAGTTGTGGAAGTACCATAAATATTCAGTGTGCTTTTTGACGACTATTTTCTGTCAACGGCGTTACATATGCCATCATTACATCCAAATCAAATTCGTTGATTGTTTGCAATCGATTGCTCTCCTTCATCATCATCATCAACAGAGTTATGGAAGAAATATAAATTGCACGCAGTTAAAGGTACTATCCGTCGGATACGAGAAGAAAATTCAAATAAGAACATGGATTTAACAGCAGAAATATACAACGAAATGTCGGTAATGATTGAAGATCCTCGTTTAGAAACTGCGAACAAACTTCTCAATTAATTGGGAATATCATCACCGAATTGATTTTATAGTGCTTCCTTCGACGTAGAATTGCGTCATGAACAAAATAACAACACACCCGTGTTCTTTTGTTATACGTGCAATCAAATATTCCTCAGCTAACGCGCTTGAACAAAAATTAATTTACAATCAAATAATGTAAACTGTCAATAACCGGGTTAGAGAAATCTTCTTCTTAGATGTGCCCGGAAGAATTGATAAAAAGTTCCGAATTAGATTGATTCTAGCAGCAATTTGATCCCAGAATAACCTAGCCTTAGCTTTTGCGTCGTCCAGAACAGCTGCGACATTGCTACCAGATGGAAGAACTGCTCATTCCGCTTTGAAATTGCCACTGAACGTGCAATCCATTGAAATTCCCACATGCAATATTTCCCGAAGCACCTGGCATGGAAAAAGTATCGCAGAAATGCAAACTTATTTTTGGGATGAATGCACACAATGGCACAACACTAAAAGTCGTTCGAGGCTCTTAATCGATCATTGCAAGATTTGCGTGGAAACACTAGAACACTTGGGAACGCATTAATATTGCTTGCAGGATATTTCAGGCAAACATTACCTGTAATTCCTCGATCGACACTAACGGACAAAATAAAAGCTTACCTGAAATACTATACTTTGTGGCAACACCTAAAGACGTTGAAATTAACTACAAATATGCGTGTCCAGCTGCAAAACGATCGATCAATGCTTGGAAATGAATAATAAGGATCGCCTCTCTCGTTTGCTTAGGGATATGGAAAGTTTAAGCGGTGTGTTTCGTACTAACTCGGCAACATTTTAAACGCGAAAATGTACACATTCGTGGTCTGGAAATGGCGTTTTCTCACGTTCGTAAACTCATTACGCAATGTAAACGATTGAACGTTTCGATCGTATGTCCTGCCTGCTCATAAACTTTCACGGTGCTACTTCGGCTTCTATAGTGGAAGCACTTTTGATAACATGTACATGTAGGCAAAACCAGGAGTCAGAAAAGACTTTGCAACGTCGACAGATTAATGATCGGTGTATAACAATGGAATGCGTGCAGGCACGAGAAATCCATAACAATATGAAAATTTAATGTTTTGTAGAACAAAAACAGTCAGCATTTTTCACAAAATTGAATTGATACCCGGAGGTTTTATTAACTAAACATGTTGATCAAGAAAATGCGACAGTTACTTTTAATGACAACGAAATTGTGGCTGAAGTGTACATGAAAACATCGAAATGTACAACAATGATGAAGACAATAAAAAAGATACGCAAATCTAGAAGTTAACAATATATGCACGTGCCAAATATTACAGGAATATTTTAGCCAACATTTGGACTTTTTGATGCTAATTCAGATGCAGAAATTTTTACCAACAATAGAAACCGATTGAAATAATCCGTAGATATAATAAAATTTAGGACAACGAGTAGAGTGCGAAAGAAAATTAACTAAAAACAAAAAAAAAAACAAAACACGTTGTTCCGAAACCTCTTTTCTTACCATGTATATTGTTCATTTTTAGAAAACGCTATTTTTAAAATAAGATTTATTTTAATATAAAGTCGATTTAATACAAAAAATACTTTTAATCCCTACAGTTCCGTCATAAATTGTAACCATATTTAGCTTGTCTTCCTTTTCTTTTTTTCACCTTTTTCTTTCATAGTGTATTCAGTATCAGCTGTAAACATTTAATTATCATCATAGTGCCACACTCAGCTTATGAGCGTCGATGACTACCTTTCGTACATTTTAGCTGTACAGACATAAGCCTAGTGAACTAGGGACAATTGTCATATGCAACGCTAGTGCAGACGCAAGACTACACTTGAAACTGATTTTGTGATTGTTTGATTTATCGATATACAAATGCAGTCCTGTTTATGTCTGGCTACTACACATCAATTATCACGCATATGTGTGATATTAACAGTAATTTTTTAAAATTTTTGTAATATCTGCCATTGCGCCTGGGATTGAACTCAACATTTCTGTAGTAGAAATCAAGTGCTCTAGCAATTAGGCTATCGCGACGACTTAAACATTTAATTACAGATAACAAATTGTGTACAGCAGAAATGTTTCCCTATGTTTTTTAATAAAACAAAAAGAGTGTCAATCTTTTTGGTAAACCCACACTTTTCTGTTTGGATCAGCTATTAATTAATATTCTAGTGTTAAACTAAAAACTTATTAATCATGTCTCAAATAATTTGTAATAGTTAATTTCATTAGGAGGGAGATATGTTTCAAAAGAGGTTTTCTAACTTGCGGTTTTAAACAATTGAATGCGCATATACATAAGTAATATAAAAATATGTTTCGTAATTTTAATTGTATATGTTAAAAAAAAAAACATGAGTAATGATAATGCACAATACAAAAATTATGCATATTAAAAAAAAAAAAAAAAAGGATATATAAGGAAAGTACTTCGTTTAGAAATATACATATTTAACAATTTTAAAAATTATCCTTATTTCAAATACGATAAAAGTTAAATAAACTACTCGTCGTCGAAGTAAACAACTTAGGAATCTGTATCAAAAAAAAAAAAAGAAAAGTATCTTCCGTAATTTGATAGGTAACATTTGTAATATTTTCTTCTATTCGAATTTTTAATGTCACTTAATTTCCGCGGCAAAATGCGTGCCGTGTTTTAAAAATATTTCAATTTTATTATAATTTAATATTGTTTCTTATTCGTAATATTTTATCGATTTTTACAACACGGCACGCATTAAATAAAATTCAGTTAGTTACCGAATAATTTCTTCAATTACTATATTTTCCAATAACCCTTTGTGCTAATGATTACATAATGGTTTGTAATGATAATGTAAGGCAAATAAAGTAAGAACGATACTACTTCGTTTTCTAACACATTATATAAATCTTTATACATTACAATAGAGATTACTGAATACAATAATGTAACTGATGGACTAGCCAAAACGAAGGTCAAACACACTCGACAAATGAATAATCTTTCAGATTTGTAAATAAGTGATTATTTCAGTTTCGTTCAAGTTTCTTTTTTTTTTCTTTTTTTTTTTCTCTTTTAAAATTGAATCTCTTTTTCAGAAGGTAAATGTGGATGTACTTTAATACATTAAAAGTAATATAAACTGATTAAACTCTGATAACGCCATCGGCACCACCAAAACAAATAAGCAACAATAAAAGAACCAAGACTTAAAAATGAAGGGAGTGTAAAATTAACTGAAATTAGCAAATAAAGCTGTAACAGAATAACAACAATCGATAGATGAAAAGCCGAAAACAAAAAAGGAATAAACGTCTTTTTAATATTCCTCAAGAACAAACAAACTAGTTCATAGTAACTAAAATTTGATTAAGTTTTATAAAAATTTTAAATAAACTATTCGCCAAATTTTTTAAGCAACGTTCTAGGCTCTCTTCTCTGAATATCCATTAATCCCTTTCTTAAACATACAGACCTTAATGAAACATTTCAGTTAAGAGAGTCGCTTATAAAACAACTAGCACCATATTTGATTCCGTTCCATATTTTTTGTTTCTTTCTTAAAAGGAAAGCTTATTACTTTACTTAA
This sequence comes from Icerya purchasi, assembly GCA_039619475.1. Lineage (NCBI taxonomy): Eukaryota > Metazoa > Arthropoda > Insecta > Hemiptera > Monophlebidae > Icerya > Icerya purchasi. The sequence goes on from CM077115.1 coordinate 576,039,869, forward strand.
TTGATTATAAGCGGTGTGTACTTTTGTTTTTTAAATTTTCATTGTAATAGCGATGTAAAAATAATAATTAAAAAAAAAAAATTTTAATAATAAATTATTTAATTTTTTTTAGAGCTTTTAAACTTTTTAATGGAAACTATTCAACTTCTTAAACGCCACACACACACACACTCTCTAGAGATCATGAATGTATTGATCATTAAGGCACCAAAAATAACGTACGAAACATCGAAAATCTAAAATAGAATAAAACTAACCGCAATTAACTCCGATGATAAATCTTCCGGCGAATAATATTTCGTAGCTACGAAAAAATTTTGTAAAGCCCATCATAAAAGCTCCGCAAATACCTAAGAAATTATTCAGCAACAAGCCACCTTTTCTGTGGAAAATAAAACTTTTTATTGTCAAAAATAAAATGGAATATAAATTAAAGTTTACTCGAAAAGGTTTACAAATTTCGTATCCTGCGTTCATATTGCAATCATGTGATTTTAACAGTAATACTAATTAATAACTACAATATTAATAACGGTCGCGATAAAAATAATACTTATGAATAAAGAAAAAAATATTCAATAGAAATAGTGCACACCCTTTGTACATTTTTTTTAGACATTTTATTTCACTCCGGTAGAATATGTATAATCGCAAATTGTTTATTTTTTTTTTGATTTTTTTTTTCTTTTTTTTGCTTCTATCACATAGTTGAAATCCTCCAATTCCCTTCCCTTGAGCACAATTATTTCCCTATGCTGATGGTTCTCGAGGACCTAATGGAGTCCGAGCCTCTTTCACTCCCTCTGGTATCAATTTCTCTGAATCGTTTAGTCTTCCTTTCTTTTATACTATCTCTAGAAGTTGTGGCTATCCTACGTTCTATTATTTATATCTCCTCCCATCGCTTCTCTTACGATTATTTGATTGTCTCCGATTTCACGAATGCTCTATTTGTCCTTCTTTTCCTACTCACTTCTGTCACTTTTTCATTCTTCGTATATATGCGCTCTTTTATCTATATCTTTTCTCACTTCGATCTATACATATTTATTTACTTTGGATCCCTATGCGAGTATAGAGGGTAACGAAACAGCGGATTTTCTGGCTCGCTCTGCTGCATCTTCGCGTCTCTTTTTTATTAAAATTCCTGCCTTTAATCTGCTATCCTCATGTCCAAAATTCTATTCCAGACTTTGACCGGATATCTACGCTCCATCATTTTCCAACACTTTTTCTTCCTATTGGTCCGTTAAACCTAGTATTACTTCCCTGGTTCGATGACTTTTCACTGATCTGCCGCTTTGCTGTCACCTCTATTCTTTTCTTGCGATTCAATCACATTCTATTATCTTCCTCTCGTTTTCGTTTTTGATTAACACCTTCTTCAAATTTTTCTCTTCATCCAAGTGATGAAGCCTCCTGCGATTCTAATCATATATTTTTTGAGTGCCCATTTTTATATACCCAATGTTCTATTCTGTATTCCTACTTGCCATCACTCGTGCTGCTTGCTCCTTATTGCGCTTCACCCATCTTATCTATCTTTCAGCGTATCTATACTATCAATTTCTGACAGACATCTAATTGACTCTTTTTTCCTTCCGTATTTTAGGGTAGCGGTCCTTTAATAGTGCCGAAAAAAAAAAAAAAAAAAATTAATGAGTTAGGTATAACAAGTTACAATATTTATAATCGGCATTTATAAGTTTTTTTAAAGCACTGAAAAATTCAAATTAAATAACAAAATACAAAAGTGATGGTACGTTAATATTAAACTAATGTACTGGGGGACAATGTATTAACGTTAACCCTTCTTATGCTAGGTAAATAAACGATGTAAAAGTACAATTTTAGTCGCCACTTAAAAACGTACCATTAGTAATTACTTCATCTTTTTTCCCTTTTAATAGGTGTTTTATACATAAAAAAGTAAATTTTTATTAAAATATTACAAAAGCGAAAAAAAAAGTAAATATTCACGTAATATCGATAAGTTTAGAATTTTGAAGTAACTCGAAAAGACGGTTACGATATTTAGCTGAAAAATACTAATAGAACAAGATGAAAGAAATGGAATTTAAAATATCAAAAACATATTGTTATCGTACCTTCCAAATCGATTAGCGATCATGCCGCCGCTGAATCCTCCTAGCATACCTCCGATTGCAAATATCGATACCGCGAAAGCATACATGCTTTTTGTAGTCTTCTCGGATAAATCGATATTATAGCGCACTTTATATACATCTTTAATGAATATTTCGATATTCTGGACAAAATTTACATACATTAATAAATAAATATTCAATTTTTACAAATTATCAAGAGTATTAATATACATATATTTATATACGCATGAGGAAAATTAAAAATTATCAATTATAAAATTTGAAACGCAACATTTTATCAACCACAAACACCGACCACAATATTGCGGCTTAAATAAAAACATTTTCTTAAGCGCCTTTTGTGAAAATTACCTTCTACGTTTTCAAACTTTTTTTAAAATCAAAAATGAATTTTTTAGTTTTAATAGTTTTCTCGCGAAAAAGAAAAAAATGAGCTTTCGCAACTTCTTGCAAATAAAAGTGTTACGGCGTCTGATACTTTTTTAATACACCCCTTAGTAGAAGTTCGTTTTATTACCGTCAAAGGCAGGAAGACAAAAAAAAAAAATAAATAAATAAAAAAAAAAGTAAAATTCTCACTGAGAAGTAACCTGGATAAATAAAGTGCCCGCGGGAAAAATATAATGACGTTAACAACGGACATAGCGAGGGAGAAAAACTTGCTTTGACAATGTCTCTGGGTAATACCTGTTTTTCGTGAAACCTAATTTTACGTGCCAGTAGGTTTCAAGATGTTCTTTTCCATTTAAGATCATTCGGATTTATTTTAATGCTATTATTATTGTTTTTTTCTTTTTGCCTGGTCGCAGAATCCTACTCGTCCTAGCCATCTACTATAGAGTAGATGAGATTAATTACATGCAAAAATACAAACGAAAGTTAATGAATTAACTCTTAATGCTTACAGAATAACTGACAGTTTAGCGTGAAACCTTATCAAGTGAGCATAGTGGAAAAATCTTCACATTTAATAGATTATTGTACAGCGCAACCTTGCTGTTTACATATTTACTGTAGCTCTAAATACAAATAGTTAGCATCCTCTATAAAGATTAATTGAAACTTGGTTGCCACAATGTTCCTGCACCTTTTAGTCCATGAAATTAAGAGCTACGCATATCATACGTAATCTGCACGACGTTATAATAAATTTACGAATCCGACTGGCAGAAATCGACAGCTCATGGTGTCACGGAAGTATTAAAGAGGCCCTACGCTGAACCGGTTGATGGTGCTTACTTCTATCGCTGTTTTGCTAACGTTTAAGTCTTTATAGGTAATACATGGATAAGAAATACCATTTAACGTGATCTATATTTCAGCAGTGACTTATAGAAAAGTTATAACAGGAAAATATTAATTGTACCGAAAAAAGCTTATCTATTTCTAATAGTAGTCTTGATTAGATTTGTGACATTTTATTTTTAAACGTTCAGCGCCGGCACGCGATTAAGAAAAAATATAAACGCGGAAACAATTGTTAATTAATTTAATTAAAATTTTATGTTTTTATTTAATAAGAATTAGTAGCATTTATTCGCCTACAATTCCTATTTTCCAAAAATTTTTGTTTTCATTTGTTTTCTCGTTATTAAGAACTTTTAAGGCTAAAAGGAATAGGTATTATACGCTATCCACGTAATTACTATCTGCAGCATATAGTTACATCCTTAATCGGGTTCGCTGACAGCGCGGTATCTTTTCATGTTTTGGGTAAAATTTTGTAGGTTGTGTTTCGGTTTTCATTTTGCCGATCGTCGTCGCTGTACTTTTAGTTTTAGCTTTAAGTCGAATCTGGTCTGTTACTCTTTCTTTGTCCAGAAGTTCGCTATAGCATCTCTACCCTATGCTCGATCCGTAGAGGGTTCGTTATTTCGGTTATTTGTTTAAAGTCCCGTAATTTTACGTACGGTCGTCGCAATTTATAAGCAATAGAAGGAATACAACAGCTAATAAGTGGGTTACAACAATATATATATATGTGTGTGTATATATATATATATTAATTACAACGTAATTCTTAGGCTACCCCCCATTCGAAAAAATGTCCCAATTTTATGTAACGCTAAATGTCCCAATTTTATGTAACGTTTGTTATATTTTATAGGATTTTTGTTATTGTTATTTAAAAAATGTCACAATATTATGTAATGAAATATGTAACAAAAAAATGTCTTAATTTTATATAACGGAAGTTAAATGTTAGAATAGGATTTTTGTGGTTATGTTATTTTTTGTGTGTGTTGATGCCAGTAAGAATTACGTTGTAAATTTTGATAATTTTATACAAAGTATAGAAGAGAAAGAGACAGAAATGAAAGCAAGAGGGGTCGAGGGGCACAGCCCCTTGCGAGGCCAAAATGGCCGAGTTAATATATATATATATATATATACAAGGGCGTAGCATCAATGGAAGTGATGGAAGCACAGCTTCCTCTAACACATTAGTACGAAATTGTTTTTTAGTATTTCCGAAAAGAATACTAGCCTCAGAAAGAAAATGAAGTAACCTGTTGAACTGAAGAGCCAAAATTAAAAATTACTAGAAAAAAGGAGCGCCATATGAAAGGGCATCTACAAGAGCGAATTACAGAAATAATTCAACACTTACTATTTCACGTTACTACTGCCTAGAGTTGTCTCTGAACGATCTGCTGCGTACCGATGATAGAAAAAGGTTGCGCAAGCATATTCAATTTGGAAGCGCCAAGTTGTGTCGCTTCAAGATCATGTAATTTGAGCGAATTTTTATCCGTGCGATTCCAGAGTAATGTGTATCGGGAGTGAAGAAAAAATGAGCGCGCGTGTTCAGTCTGGAAGCACCGAGTCAAATCGCTTTACAGTCACATACACCAATTAACAGCATGTCAGTGTGTGTGTACGAGCATAGAGTAGTGCGGTATTTGCAGTACATTTTCTTCTTTGGATCGTTTTTTATATGCTGTCATTTACTAACAGCGGAACTGGAAGCGATCATTGGCCGCACTTTTCAATCCGTAATATCACTCTTAGAAGCTATACCCAGCTCGTTTATCTTATTTCCGCTGCCACAACTATTAATATTTCAGTCTGTTAAAATGTAAACAGTTTCGAAATTGGGGCTACATGCAATCATTGAAAAACTTCCACTGATTAATTTTAGTTCATTAAGTTTTCGAGGAAAAATTAATATTATTCAACATGATAAACCAACGCCTAGTTTAGAAAATTCGATTACAAAATCAAAAGGTATGTAAAATAATCTCTTCTATAATTTATCAAACTTCTCTCTATGTATGTAAAATATTTAACCTCTATTTTCAAACGAACTTATGCGCAACAATCGCCCATGGTCATGCGGTTGTAAGAAGAAAATAAAAAATTGTTCTGTCGGGCTTGCCTTTTATTTAAGCAGGAAAAAAAATGTATGGAATATGGCTTTAACTTGATTCAATTTTTGGGCAAGATAGAAAACTATCATGAAAAAGGATACTTTTAAAAATGATCGATGTTACACAAACAAATATATGTATCTAATAATAGGGGTTTAATGATGTAACAAAATTAAAATTTTTAAATCTCTTAAATACAAAAACAATTTTTTAAATTTTCAATAAAATTTTCTAGAAGAAGACATTTTAAATTTTAAAAAAACGGAATTACGGGGAAATTTTGCGTTAAAGAAACAATAGTAATTTCACTATCCGTACAGTTACATAACTGCAACAATAAATCAGAAAAATGTTAAATATCTCCTTTAGAATTATTTAGAAGCAATTTATAATGTGTTTCCCTTCAACTGTCGTTTAAAGAATAAATCGTTTTTATTGTTACATCGATTTTTTATTTTATAGTTAACCTTAATATTATTATATTTGGGGTTTACTTCCGATTGAGGACCGCAATAAAAAAATCGCTGTAGCTGAACCCTCAGCTAAAACGCAACTTGAAATTAAATGTTGACCGTATCATTAACAAAAACAGATTAAATTAGCAGCGGTTTAAAAATTCATTCTATCTGTCTCCTATGTTTTTTTACGAAATTTGCGATATATATATATATATATATATATATATATATATATATATATAACTCGGCCATTTTGGCCTCGCAAGGGGATGTGCCCCTTGACCCCTCTTGCTTTCATTTTTGTCTCTTTCTCTTCTATACTTTGTATGAAATAATCAAAATTTACAACGTAATTCTTACTGGCATTAACACAAAAAAAAACAGCATAATCACAAAAGTCCTATTCTAACATTTAACTTTCATTATATAAAATTAAGACATTTTTTTATTCCATTTTTCGTTACATATTGCATTACATAAAATTGTGACATTTTTTAAATAACAATAATAAAAATCCTATAAAATATAACAAACGTTACATAAAATTGGGACATTTTTTCGAATGGGGGGTAGCCTAAGAATTACGTTGTAATTAATATATATATACATATATATATATATAAAGAACGCTTTCATTTTGCACAGTAATTCTTAAAAAACTTATTCCTTCTACTGCGGTGGTAGGTTTGCATTTGATGTTTATTATTCCATTTTGACCGTTTTAATGAATTACAAATTTTCACCGCCATCTTAGTACATAATACAAAGTCGTAAAATTTAGCAGCAGGTATTTTAAATATTCCGGTTAACACCGTGGGAAACTCTTAATATATACTAATATACATATAATGCGGTAAAATATAAATAATAGGTTTTTATTTTTAAGATGGGAAAAACTAAAATGTTGAAACAGGAAAAAGTTATTAAGCAAATTAGCATTGTTGTAATTATTAATGGTACGAAGTAATTTTCAATTGACACGTCTTTTTAATTAAACTTGTCCCTTTTTTTTTTTTTCTATACGGTTTTATGAACTGATTAACTTTTGTGCTAATTTCAGTTCCAAAATGGTCTTTTATTTCAATACAGTTACGAGTGTTATCCATTTTATGAATAACATTAAGTAAACATCTCAAACGAAACGTATTGATATGACTGTTTCTGTATAATGTTAAAATACTTTATATATGTAAGTTATATGCAATAGGAAACAAAAACATACTGCTTCAGGTGCGTTGATAACTCCTGTATTGTAACCAAATTGCAGCATACCAAGCATCGAAGCTAAAATAGTGTAGGTGAGAAAGAATGTCAAACCCTGAAAATATTTTAAATTATAACACGATTACAGGCGAATTCTAAATTACATATAAACATATTATGTTATACATATATATAAATATATATATATATATATATATATATATATATATATATGCGCACACATACATGCGTGTGTGTATAAACACATAAATTATATTACATTTAAAATATTTAAATGCGAGATAAGCGATTTCGGCAGTGCAAGCAAGGAGAAAGGAAACAACAGCTAAAATAAAAAAGTACCAAAATTATCTTTTTGCCAAATTTAATTCTTAAACTCTAGCCGCTGAATTCGTTCTAAAAGTTGTCAAACAACTGTTTACATTTCGGAATAACAAACAGCAAATGAATCAGAATTCCTTTTCTTTTTCTTTTCTTGTTTGGGTTTTTCCCTGGACTTGCCAATAATAGACAATTACCCATCAACACGTGTAAATAGAAGTAATTAGGAGTTACAAGGAATGGAATCTGACAAAGAACGCTATATACCAAGGATGGAGAAACAATGACAATCAATGTCGATAAATGCCAAACATATGGGCATCCTGAAAGGAGAAGGAACGAGACACTGCAGAAGATAAAAGCAAAAGGAGTTAGCTGTCCCATACCATGGTCACATGTGCAATTACAGAGAATTCCTTCATATTCACAGTTTCAGTTTTACACATGTATTGGACAAGGTGCACCGGAAATGATATTTGCTCGGAGAGCTGTTCTTCAGATGATTCACTTTATTGGCGACATTTATTCTATGCGCAGGCTGATAAAGTTTTGATTACTCTCTTCTCATTGTCAGCGGCAACACCGGGGATGACTCAGCCCAATACTCTTATTACACAAACCTCCGGCATAATTACAAACCTCTCGCAAGTCTCACGTTAAAGTCACTTAAATAATAAAACTAACTTATTCCAGATTCTTCGAAACATGTTTTCTCGCGAGATTAATATGCAACGGATTAGCACAACGAATCCAATACTAAAAATCTGCTTCCACTTCATACTCGCCACTCGAATGTTTACATTCACAATCATTGTCTATATTTTATATATTATTATATTTCTCAGGAAATAAATACCGCCCCCTTCTCTAATAATGGATAATTTATTTCACTCTATCATTTTCCTCTCTATCTTATAATCAGATTCGATTATTATTTTCAAAATATTTTAATTGAAGTTGTCGATTAATTCCATCTAGACCGGTCTCTCTCTACATGGAGTACATAGTAAGATTCACAATCAGTGCGCGTGCAACAAGTAGCCCTTCACTCTGATATAAATCGAAGACCAACGTGGTTTATTAATGCATTCTCGCGTGTCCATTGGCTGCACACAGTGGGCGCTTTTGACACGTAAAAATACCAAAGACCGAAATAAGCAAAATTTAAAAACACTATAATAACTATTAATAATTGTTTTTGTTACCTAAAAAAAAGGGGGGGGGAAGGGGGAAAAAAGAGAAAAAAGAAACGTACTTATATACATGGGCGCAATTTTGTAAAATAAGCGGGGCGTTTTATATGCGACACGGCTTATTTCACGCCCGCTGTTTGATGAAATTGTACGAAATTTATCTGGGAGGCAAAGGAGGTAAATACGAACGGAACGCCGCTTTCCGCGTTCGGATCTGATCAGTAGAACTTCTGCAGGCACCTATGAAACATGTGAACGTTTGCAAGCCGGTGTGAGTTACGAGACACGCGCGATCACCAAATTTCTCGCAGCTGAACAAGTTGTAGGTGTAAAAATTGATCGCAGACTGTGTGCATAGCATACGATGCAAATAGAACATTACAAGTGTGTCTCAGAATCGAAGGAAGCGAGTAAAGTGTGAATAATGAAAGGTGGTCAACCAGGTCCGCCAAAAGCCAAAACTGAATAATGCTCTGCCGGATCGCAACCATCTTCTGGAACCGTCACGGACTCCTACTGTTGTAATTTCGTACACAGAAGGACGCAATAGCACGAAGTACACTTACCGTGACACTCATGTGGCACTTCATCGACCGATTAATCGGAAGAGACACGGATTCTAGAGAAGTAGTGCCTTTGCACGACAATACGCGACCACACACACGTCTGTTCTCGTTCGCACGTGAATTAAAAAGCAAAATTCGGGCGAATTTTCACATCCACCCTACTCGCCTGATCGGATTTTCACGTTTTCCCCATTTGAAATGCGTGGGAGGAAACGTTTCGTAACAGACGACGAAGTCACCGGGGCAGTGACGAAATTTTTCGCTAAATGCACCGCTCAGTTTTACAATGACGGGGAGTGGTATCGATAAACTCGTGACCACCCGGTTCGATAAATGCCCTATACTAATGTTTTCGGAAATTATGTCAAAAAATAAAGTGTATTTCTTCTAGTGTTTCTTTGGTATTTTTTTCGTAATTTTTATATGCCGAAAAGGTTATTTTTGAAGCCACGTCACGTTATTTATTGAACGCCCCACGTAATTATAAAATATAGAGTTTCATACAGGAAATACACATGTCAGTAAAAAAAAAAAAATTAAACGGTGCTTGAGGATAATTTTGTACAATAGAGACTCACTTCTAAATTCAACAAAATCCACGTACAGTGAAGTATGTCGCCTTCTATTTTTAGATTGCGCACAAAACGAGTAGCACTAAATGAAGTATTTAAAAGTTTCAATCGTAATGGAATAATAAAATACATAATCGACGTTTTATTATTTACATATATTTTTCAAATGACGCCTACGATTATTTTGTAAATTAATTTTTACGCATATTTTCAGTTAATTATTCACATTATAAGAAAACTCGGCAGATTTTCAATGGGTTTTTCCCTCCCTTTTTTTTTTAAAGCTAATCTCTAGTACTTCTTATGATTGTTTAGAAAGAAGAAAATTATTTTTTTCATCGTCTCGGTTCTTCTTCTTATTGCTATGTGTGTACTGTAGAAAAGTAGACTCTACACTCGCGAAGAAATTTTCCTTCGCGAATGTTTCTACTGAATTTCCCGATGAAAAATAATGCGGCAAGGCTAAAACACGTAGTTTTCCACACGTTGTATTTTTCATCCTTTAGATCATGACTGCGTTTGTGGTGCGGATCATATTCTCTTTGAATGTTCCCTCTTGTGCAGGAACGCTCCCTCATCTGCACTAAGTTCTTGCATCTTAAACTGCCTACTACTTTTGGTGCTTCCTACATACACTCTTTCCTTTTCTTCACCAGATGTTGTTTTCCAGCTTTAGTAGAGTTCACATTTCCTCCATGTCCCTATATATATTAAAATTTAACCCTTTTGTTTCTTCCTAATTCTTGGATGGCTCTTGGTTGGCGTTCCCATAAAAGCGGAAAAAAAACAAAAAACAACACATAATAATCATTTCAGCGGTCTCCAGTGACGTCACAATGAAAAAATGAATGCGGGTGAACTGTTACATACGGTGGTAGGTATGTGCAGTTGCAGCATTTCGTCTAAGAACAGAATTCACGAAGACGAATATATATATATACGTGGGTTGTTCAAAAAAAGGCCGAACTTTCGTCATATTTTTTTTTTTTTTGTAATACTTACAATTTTACACATGTTTGTCTCCTTCAAAGTACTTCCCCCTGCTTACTATGCACCGGTACCATCGTTTTTTTCCACTGTTCGTATGCTCCCTGAAACTCATTTGGTATGATGTCCCGGAGCTGTGCCTGCGATTTCTCTTGAATTTCTCCTATACTTCGAAAACGACGTCCGTTCAAGGTGGATTTTAGTTTCGGAAATAGGAAAAAGTCTGCCGGAGCCATATCTGGACCTAATGGAGGATGGGGAAGTGCGGCTATTCCATTATTGACCAAAAATTGGCCAAAACAAACAGAGACGAGTGACTTGGCACGTTGTCATGATTTTTGCTGAGACGTGATGCATGTCAAGTTTTTCTGTCAAAATTTCGTAACACGACTCAATGCTGATCCCGACTTCTTCTGCAACCTCCCGCACAGTTAAACGACAATTTCCACGAATGTCAGATCGAACGACATCAGCGTTTTCATCACTTGTTGACGTCGAGGGTCGTCCTGATATTGCATTCTCCTTGGTGTCGATGATCTGTCCGATTTGAAACGCGTAAACCACTCGTGATATCATGTACGGCTCATACAGTCCTCCTTATGTATGGGCTTGCTGAAGCCATGTTTCAGAAAAAGATTTGCCGATGTTAAAATTTAATGTTGCGACGTTACTCTACTACAAAGTATTTCATTTCCGCTTTCTCACTATTTCGCAGAGCACTGACTGCACACTTGATCGTTCTATTCGCCAACTGATCACACTACCGTAATTAAGCGTCTCATTTTGTTTCGAAAGAATGTCGATAGGTGTTAGCACGACGCGCGAATTAAAATTTTATACCGTTCGGGCGCAATTTCAAAAGTTCGCGGTCTTTTTTTGGACAACCCATGTATATATATATTCGTATTACTTTTTTCAGCTGGAGTTTGACATATACGGGAGACGATTTCTGATTCTCCTTCAACTTCTTCATAATTGCTTTTTCTTTTGTTTCTCGAACGCGGTTTAGATCTCAGCGCAAAACAACTGATCACTACTACACAACCTATACATTGAAATATTCTTGAATAATACGGGGCTATTTTCTAGAACCGATGATGTTACGAACATTTTTTAACAATTGTAACCTTTCCTAATCTTCCTCGTAACTGATGTCGTCGTATAAGTGAATTAAAAGCGCGTTGAATTAAAAAACACGTAAATTTTCAATTAATTTTAACGGCTAAGTTAAAAATTGTCCAGTAAAATTTAAATAAAACGTTTTTTTTCTTTTTTTAATTATTTCCGGCGTAATAGTGGAAACGGCCGCGTACTCGTATAACGGTAAAATGATTAGCGCACCATTTCAAATAAGAGGTGCTTGCTTGCTCGCTTCGTAGCATTAAAAAAAAGGAAAAAAAAAGGAAGGGGGGGTATAACGAAGGAAAAAAAACAACTTAATATCCTGCACTGCGAAATAACACGAACGGAACACAAAGAAATGCGCCATGCAATGCATTAAATTCGTCGCACATTTAATTTTACACGGGGGACAAATGCAACTCCGAATTAAAAAGGATAAAACATTTTTTTATCTTGCTTTCTACTTTTTATTATTCGCTTCTTAAGGGAATAAATAAATTGAGAAATTCCGGGGTTTTTATTTAAGGAAAAAGGAAGCTAGTAAATGTATATTCGTAGTAATAAAAGAAAATAAATTCTATAATTCTTTCGAGATCCTCCTTTTTTTCTCTCTCTCTTTTAAATGTTATCAAAATTTTACGGGCAATCGAATCATAAAAAAACAAACGAAGCTTTTATGTAAGAAACGTAAAAATTATCGAAATTTAACGATTTCTATATAATTACGCAACCACATAAGCTTTTCTAAACTCGTGGCTGGTGATGGGAGACGTGAACTGATTTCCTAATATCCCATCACTGTCCTGATAGAATGAAAAGGTATAAAACTTACTCTGATTCCCGTCCTATAAATTTTTACATGATTAACATACGACCCTCATCGGAACAGATATGTACACGAGCATTTTCGACACCGTAATGGCACTTCAATTTAAACGTACATACTGTACTTTGCGCGCGGAACTTAATTTACTCGATAATACGGTCAATCGGTCAACCTAGACTTCGTCTATCATTTTACCCGATTACTAAAAAAAAACAAACAAAAAAAAAAAGAAAGAAGTAAACACCTCTTTTTGTATGTATACGTGAATCTAAGGAGGTTCCACTTTGTCGAAATTATTTACGGAGAAGCAGGGATTTTTAGGATGCTAGGTCAAAAATGTTGATTTTGGCATTTTTGACGTTTCTGATAGAGCGAACACTATTCTTTCCAATGCCGCAATCCGATCTCACGTTCGTGTTCTATGGCCGAAAATCTGAATGCGCTTCGCCTGTCGCCTCTGGTTGCTATGCAAAACTTTAAACTCGTGTTTTTTTCAAAACTATGTTTTTCCAAATTTCAACTTCGAACGCAAATATCTCGGCGAGTTTTGTACTTAGAAGGCTCCGCGTGAAGTCTCAATCGATCAGAAATGTTGCCTATGCTCATGCACAAATTACACACACCTCCCTTGAGCATTTCACGCAGACTCGTTACATACACGATGTTAAGTGCCAGATCCACTGACGGACATGTGAGGGGATAACTGGCATTTTCCCGGTGCGCCCAACCATTTAATTTATCTTTTGCGCCCGAATTTTCTTAATATTTTATCACCGCCTCCGCCCCTTTGCTGTAAAGCGTCCTTTTTACCTCTGAATTTTCCCGGTACGCCCTAAAAAGCCAGTCCGTCAGTGGCCAGATCCGTAGACTTTTAGCAGCGACAGTGGCCGTGCCTCACTGCCAACTCTACCAGTAGAGTGTCCCCATCAGTAGTAACCAAATTCTTTTGTGTTTACTTTTTTGTTAAAAGCAATACGCGCACTATGCTCGCTTTTTTGCCTTAATGGACTAACGTAGTAGTAATAAACAGCGATTATCGACGGTCAATGATCAACTTCAGTTGTCATCAGTAGTGATCACGAACGATAAGCACAAGTGGTCGAATGTGACCGCTTAACTTTCACTTTTCATCGTATATACACTAAACTAAATGAAAGTTTCGAGGACGGATAAAAAGATACTTCACACATAAAAACATCGACGCACACACACACACACACACACACACATATATGTACACAAAATATGCGAAAAAAAAAATTAAATCAACTGTTTGCTAGAAAAGCCAGTTTTCAAAAATGCTCATCATACCAAATTTCTTTTAATATGCATTAAAAAAATGTATAAATCTTTACGGGTTCTTTGTGCAAACATGTACTAGTGTGCAAACAATGGAATTTTCGATATGTGACCACCTGACAAAATTCTTCTTTTTCCGCTTGTGAAAATTTGTTTTTCCATTTATTCCAGCTACTTCATAAAAAGTATAAAATATAACAACGCCGAATGATACATTTATTTTTACGTGCAGGAAGAGAAAAACAAAGTAAGACGGATCAGGAGTTAGACAGGAGTGTATTCTATCTCCGATTAAGTAAATGAAATATTTTAATGAAAAAGAAAATAAATGAAATAAAAAAAATAAATAAATAAATAAATAAAAAAGAACAATGAACTGTTCAGAGTTGTAACAAAAATTTAATATTAATACGGCTTTCATAACGCTCAAAATACCGTGTAATGAAGCGAATTAAAAATTTTCGACGCAAAACAACAAAAGCAAAAAGCATTAACAAACGCATCGCATTATACCGTACAAACTGATCGAATAAATTTTGTACAACACAGGCGTAAAAAATTACGTAAAAATAACGTGCTTTCAGCCTGACTAAACAAAAACGCGTGTATCGCGATCAAGGAAGCAGAGAAAAAACCGAAAAAATGACGGGGCCGATTGGGAAGGTTTTATTTCAAAAAAAGTGAGAGATAACTCGGAGCAACGTGCGCATCATCATATTGAATTCTAAAAATGTAATAATCCATTATTTTTAACTTCATCTGTTGCTTACATTGAAAAAATAGCTTGATTAGCACAGCGAAAAATATTATACACGTGTTTTATTAATAAAAGCGCAAAAACAAAGGAAAAGAAAATTTTACATAAATTTCTTAATTTAAAATTATCTTCTCCGATACATTTTAAATTAAATACTCTCTTAACGTATCAAATAAAACAAAAAAAAAAAAACAAACAAAAAACAAATTGTGTACACACAAGCAAATGAAAATAACTTTGAAAGTAACTGCGACATATATTTACTCAAAGATTACAACTTTTACACACATTTTGGAAAATCTAATAAATAATAAAGTGAAGTTAAAATATTTTCTTCGCGCTAACATTTAACCTTAATGTCCCATGCGTCAGAATAGACATAACCTATTAAAAACAAACGTGTAATTATTTTCTAAAACAGTTTTAAACGTAGAGTATGTCAAATGTCTGTAAACATCTTGAAATTCGGTAAACAATCTTTAAGGTTATTTTAGGTAATTACACTCATGTTGTTGAATGAGTAATTACGAGGTGCGGATATTAAATAACGAGACTGCGTATGAGTGCCCTAGAGGAGTAAGGAAAGAAACAAGTACGGCAGAAGAGACCTTGTTGAAGTGTCTACTAACGCAGTTCCAAACTACGTTTTTGTAACTATAATAGTACTTTTTTCTATCAAGTGTTAAAGAGAGTACGTGATTTTTTTGGCCACCGGATACAATGTGTGACGAAAAACACGAACAGCGTATCAATCTGAAATTTGAAGCAAACTCCAACCCCGAGTGGTATGCATTACTAAAAGAAACTTACGGTGAGAATTCTCTACCGCGTGCATGGTTTTTTTTTTTTTTTAAATTTTCTGAAGGTCGAAAAAGTGCTACGTCCAGGTCGAGCTGTCCCAATTTCCACTCCTGCAACCCCGTTGCCAAAATCAATGATATAGTGCGCGCAGATTGTCGTTTGAGCTTCCAGAGGGTCAAACTGTGAACCAAAATAATTATTTGCAAGTGTTGGCAACCATCGGAGTTGTGGCAAAACAAGTCGTGGATCCTGCATCAAGACAACGCACTGTCTGTGAAGCAGTTTTTAGCTGATAAAAACATTCCACAGTGCTCGAACACGCGCCCTATTCACCAGACTTGGCTCCGTGCAACTTCTTTTTGTTTCCGAAGGTGAAGTCTGCCCTAAAATTAACTCATTTTGAATCAATGGAAGAGGTAAAACAAACAAATAGCGCAACCTTTGAACAGCCTTGCAGAAATAATACCACCATAGCTATGAAAACGTGGTTTGGAACTGCGTTAGTAGACACTTTAGCAAAGGTCTCTTCTACCGCACTCGTTTCTCTCCTTACTCCTCTAGGGCACCCATAGCGCGCGCAGTCTCATTATTTAATAGTCACACCTTATATGTAAAATAACCTTAAAAATTGTTATAAAAAATTATCCAGAATTTCGAGATATTTACAGACATTTAAATATCGCCTTTAGAATTGTTTTAGAACATAAATTAACACTTCCTAATTGCCGAATTTAGAAATATTAAAACCTTTTTTTATGTATTTATGAGAGTCTAGTGTATTAAATATTTAAAATTTTCACGGTACGGATAATACAAGAACTAAAATCATTTACGGTGAACACCATGTTAATATAATCACTTTATTGACGTTTCGGATAGCTTACACTAACCATCATCAGAATGAAGTTAGACCAGCGCAGCGATAAACAAATTCTTAAATAGTAACAATAAACAAATTCGATCGACGCAAAATTACAATCGAGAAAAATATTATAAAAAGTCGACAAAATAAACGAAAAGTCGAGATTACAATAACAAAATATCGAACTTCCAAAGGGACATAATAAAATATCGAACAGCATCGAAAGCCGTGATCGCTATTTTAGCAGGCAATACTCTAGAGATACGGAGTCGGTAGTTTTTCTAGGGATCCCCTTTAATTTTAACTGATGAAATTCCGTATCTCCTAGTCGCAGGGATGCAAAAACCATCTTCACAATTGAAATTTAGCCATTTCTATATTTCAATGGCCTTCGTAATCATTTTTTTCTTTTTTTACTGTGGCTTTTTTTTACTATTCCCAAACAAAATAGTGTGCTTCATTCAAAATTCTTAACCGGTATTCGACTAATGCTGATTCTTCGGTACTACGGCTATACAATCGGCTACATTTTCTTTAATCGAAGTATTAACGGCCCCCGGCTCTAGTTTGTTCAATACAGTGTTCATATCATAAAAACAGTTTTCGTCAGTTTAGTTTTTGATTTCGATGATGATTTTAAAGCTATGCGAAACGTCAATAAAGTATATTAACATGACGTCCACCGTAAACGATTTTAGTTTTTAGTCTGCCGCGTATTTTGATTTATCGAAGATATTTTCGAAAGCACTTCATCATATCAAAGTAAAAATGACAACGATATAAATTTTTACTTCGCTACGATAAAGTACTTTCTAAAACATCTTCAATAAGTAAAAATACACGAGGAGACTCTCAATGTAAAAGGTTTTAATATTTCTACATTCGTTAATTATAAATAATAGCAATCAGTTTCAATGTAAGGTAACAAACTGGGAAAGAGAAATTTCAGACAGTTTCCACCAAATGATAATTATCTATTTAATTAACATTATTATTTAAGTTTATTATGTATTTGTTAGAAGGACGCCATAAAAATAATGTTTAAAGTTTTATCTATGTATCGAGTTGCACCATCTTTAGAAGTCCAAATCTTAAATATCAGCAATCAAATGTTTTGTTCTATATGAATTTATATTGCAATACTTGTCTTATCGAAAATTCGCATAACATAGCTTTCGGAAACCGTATTGTTTATTGAATAACAAACGAAAATAGGAAAAATTTAAAATCAAGAATTCTATAGATGTAAAATATCAATATACACGTGCAATACCGATCCGATGTAAGTTCAAAAAAATAAGCCACTTAGAAAATGAAAAGATGAAAATTTCATTAGCATTTTTAAATAATGTTCTATTACTTTCAATAACAAAAGCTAAATGTTTTGAAAAGCATAGAAAAATTTAGGGTACTGAAAAATTGTAGTACACCTTTTATTTACGATTTCGTCAAATACACCTTTAGCAATAACCTTTAAACCGTTTATCAGCTAAAAAAATAAAATAATTAACAAAACATTGAAAAAAAAAAAAATTAAATGAAAATTGTTCAGCTCAATAGACGGCAAATCCACTTTTGGGAATATTCATGAAAAGGCAGACTAATCATTAAACAGTATGACGAAGAATAAGGTAATAGTCATTTACATTTACGGTTTTAGTAGTAATACAGTTTAAGTTTATTGTTTACACGAAATGCTTAAGTAGTTTTCTAATTAAAATAAAGTTAAACTTTTACAACCTTTTTTTTTCCTTTTTATTTCAGAATTAATTAACTTAATTATATCAGGTTTTTGTTAAAGTGTGTTACCGATATTTTCATTTTCACTGAAATGAAGCCTGCATTCCGCTACTTATTCGAAAGTTCTTCTCATTTAGCAGTAAATAATAGTTGCCTACTTTTGTATTTAATGTAAATAAATTTTTAATAAGTGATACATATTACCTTTACTGGGGTTTTTTTTTTCTATTTTTGGGGGTCGCCAGCGGCTTTGACCCAACAATTAGGAAAAAAGACGATTAGAGACAGAGAATACGAAAGATTGAAGTGCAGAAATTATAGCTGGAGATAAGAAGGAAAGGCTAAAATAATTATAAGAAGTAGGAAGAGATTTAATGCTATGATTTTGGAGTACAGAACAGAGTGTTCAGAAGTAAGGGCGGGGCATTCAAAGAAGATGCGCTTTTGGATCACATATGGGAATAGAGACAGAACTGTGAAAGAGGCTTGAATGTTTATTTAAAAATTGATAATGATTGATTTTTCATATATATATATATATATATATATACACATTCCAGCACATATATTTGGTCAATTTATTTTTATAACATTTGGTAAGTTGATATTTAGTCAAGTTAATTTACACTATGATTTTATTATATTACCACTTTTTAATTAATGCATAAAAATGGAGGTTACCAGAGTTGTCCTAGAACTAATTACAGTTTTAAAAATAAAAATTGTTTAATTACACACTTCTTGACGAAAAAAATTATACCCCACACATTGAATTTCTCTGTTCACTACATTACTCGCATAAATTATTTATTAAAATACATTTTTCTTTTTTTTTTTTAAATACAAAAGGAGGCACGGACAACGTGGTCAAATTTAATTTTACATTGTAAGAGATTATATTTCTTTATAGAGTGGGAAATGTATTATAAACGCTTAATTCTCTTAAGCCCAATATGGGGATTTTAACCATAAAAGTTTATATAGACTCTCACAATCTTGCAAAGATAAATAAATAAATTACACACATATATTATTATTATTATTATTTTAAAAAATAAAAAATAAAATTTATGTAAAGGAAAACTGAAATTTGAACTTCTATAAAGGAAAAAATTTTTGCGAACATTAAAAAGAAATATGCAAAGTGAATTAAAAAAAAAATAATAAAAAGGATTATTAAGTAAATAACTTTGAAACCGTATACACAGCGTCTTCGACTTGTAATAAAACAAAGTTTAAATATATCGTTTAAAGGAAAATCACAGCCGCATTAGGAATTCATTTAAAAGTGAATATGCTGCTCACATTAACGATTTTGCCGGTTCTCCACTGTACTACCGCTTTTCGTTTGTCATGATCGACAGATTTTTTCCAAGCGTATTTATAAATTAGGTGTGTGTGAACGTTATTTTTCACTACGATAAAACAGCGGCATTGTAGTCACAATTTCGCAAGGAAAAATGCGCAGTGTACAGCGTGCATGTAGCTCACTGAACGTGAGAAGTACTCGACACCCTAAACACTTCTATCTGATTGGCTATTTACACTGTCGTGTTGTATGCTTTTATGTTTTTCAATGCGACCCTAGTAACACCAATATCAGAAAAGTACTTCATAGACTCTGCAATTGTAAAGTGTGCTAATCATCGAATTGGAATTCACCACTACTCGCAGATCAACCAGCGTTGTACACATTAAGAATTTTTCTTCGCATCGACTACTCCAATTTCTACAGGCAAGCTTAAAATTGTCTTTTTAGTCAAGTTAATCTGTGCTGCTAAACAAATAGTAGCACATTTCTTTCTTTTTTAATTTACTGTGGTACTTTACAGTGGCGTCCGAACGGGGGGCAGCAGGGTAGTTAATGAATACACTTCTTATTACTGTGCAGGTTGATGAGTAAGAAGTGCCACCATAATAAAGATAAGCATGTAAAGACTATATTGCTAATTTAATAATACCATGGGGAAACGTAAAAAAAGTATCATTTATATGTGTTGTAGTATGTTAAGTTGCTTCGGTAGATTAATAAAATTTATGGTGTAAATTATTGGTGTTGTATTTTTATTTTTTTATTATATAAAATTGGGACATTTTATCGTTATTAAAACTAATGGGGGCCCAGCTACATACATTATTTGCGTTACAGAAGTAATGGCAGACGTTTCTATGCAAACCGTAAATTAAATTTATTAATTGTGAATTCTTTTTTGATTACAATGAAAAAAAAAAATTATTTTGCAAAGAATATTATCATCATGGTTAATTGAAATCTATTCTCTTCCATATATATGACGTTGTCAATTTTCCTTGTTTTATACGAAGTACAGAAGTGATAGAGCTTGGGGTCCGGGGGTGTCCCCAAGCGAGGTCCAGAGCTGAGTCCTTCCTCGCATAGCACGGAAAGCCGAGTTTTTATGTACATTCATAAAACATACACTTTACATAATTTTATTATTAGATTATCAATTTTTTCTGAATATATTCAAGCCATTTCAGTTTTTTTTTTTTTAAATTAATTTGGGAAATTCAGAGAAAGAGATAATTTTCCATCTTTAAAAGACCACTGCTTAATCAACCACTTTCTCATCAAACGTTTTTCCACTTCCTCGTAAAATATCAGTACCTCTTATTCTTTTATCCTTCGTCACTGGCGTTTTTCCTCCGATAAAATTCTTATACTATCTCATATATGGTTTCGCCTTTCTAAATTTTCCCCTTTTGTCATTCCTCATCACAAGCTTCCATTTTTTTCTTACATCTATTCCAAATTGGCCATGCTTAAATCCTCTCCCTCTCATATCGTCAGTATGGAATTTAATAATACAATAAATTTTCTATTCCGTGATCACTCTTTAATTTTTACTGACGGATCGAAGAGCCCGAGCGGAGTTGGGGCGGCATTCTTGTGCCCTCAGTTCTTTCATTCTCAGTCCTCTTTTGTTCTGTCTTCACTGCAGAATCTGTTGCCATTCTACAAGCCATTATTTATATTTCCTCTTCTGCAAGTCCTTCCAAATTCCTTATTGTTTCTGATTCTTTAAGTGTTCTTCTAGCGCTATCTCCACCTTCCCTTTTTCCTTCCACTGATGCTATTATCCTTTCTATTCGTTCTCTTCTTCGTGATCTATCCTCATCGACGTCTACCCAGATTGACTTTCTTTGGATTCCCGGACATTCAGGTATTGATGGAAATGTAGCCGTCAACCTGCTTGCTAAAGCTGCTGTTTCCAATGGAAATTTTATTAGTAGGGTTCCAGCACACAATATTCTTCTTCCAACTAAATCCTGCCATCTTAGGCACTCTGTTTATGTGTCTCTTTTCGCTAATCCTAATTCCTTTTATCTCTTGATTAATCCTGTTCCTCCTCCTCATCCTTGGTTCTATGAGTTCCCCAGTTTGCGTCGGTCCATAATTACTAAATTATCTCGCCTCCGTTTCTCGCATAGTCTCCTTCTCCTTCTTCGCTAAATCGCTTTTCCTTGGCTGCATCTCCTAATTATCCATTGGATCCTGAAGGTTCCCAGTATGTTTGTGATGCGAATCACGTGCTCTTCGAGTGTTCTGGTTTATCTCGCGAGCGTGAGTTACTTTATTATCATCTTTTAAAGCTTGGTCTGCCTGCTCCTTTCAACGCCTCTTATGTTCTTTCTCTACCTATTCTCTCTGTTGTTTCTGTCCTAGGGGTTTTCCTTGATTCCATTGTCGACAAAATAAAAATATAATTTCTATTTTATTCCATGTATCTATTCCTTTTTTTCTGGGCTGATGCTCTCTGGTAGCAAACCCAAGGGGAGTATCAAAAAAAAAACAACAAAAAAACAAAAAAAACTGCACTTCTGATAAAGTTTCCTCGCGTTGTGTTTAATTATTCGTTGAAGAGACCGGACAGATCGTTTAATTTATCTTTATTTAATCTGTTTTTATTTTTATTTCAATTGTTTCTATTTTATTTTGTTTGTTTCATTCTTATCGGTTTCATTTTTCGCTCCGTCGTTATTTAATTTTTGATTTCAATCGTTAATTTAAATTAACGCTGGACTCATCTGTCAGTGGAGGTAAACCACCCTTCTCGCTCTGTCGGTAAAAGCATTACTAACTTCATCGTACAGATTAAAACAACTAACAAAACTAATAAAACCGATTTATCTACTTCTAAAGAAAACATTGTTTCGGTACAGAATGTTGACTACTATCGACATGGATATTTCCATTAACTAGAAATAATACTTTTCAAATTAATACTGTATTACTACTATTTCCGAATAACGTTGAAGGACAAATTGTGGTTTTTGTCGGGAATTTAAAAAATAAAAACATAGCTCAGCTTCACCTGATATCCTTAGCTAAAATGTTTTATAGAAAAGTTAGCGGTTTATTCGCAATTTTTCGTTTTGGAGAGAACCTGATTAAGCTTTTCTTCTTCTCTTGCAGCTGTTCTTGCTTTCCGAAAACGACCATAAAGATCTTAAAATGCGATAATTTATCCCGCAAACATTATCATTTCGTTTCGGCATAGTTCGTGATATTCCGACTGATCTGTCCATCGATGAACTTTTTTTAAACTGCTTCTCAGAGGTGACAATCTCGAATATCCGAAGATTACACAAAAACCTATTTCTGAAAATTCTTTTATGCCGATTTCTGTTATCGAAATTAAATTTTTAGACTTCCGTCTTTTGTCAGTTTCTACGATGCTTACCCGACAAGGTAGGGCTAGCTATTCTAAATCTAAAATTTGTCGTAATTATCTCTGATTCGGCCATTAAAGTTCTTCATGTCGAAGCAAAACTATCTCTGCTCCTTTCTTTCGGCTGTAAAGATCATCAATCAATAATTTCTGGCTGCTCGAAAAGTTCACCAGAGATTCTACCTTCCTCTAAGTCAATAAATATTGGTATGTCTCTTCAACCGTTAATAATTTTGTTTCTACTGACCCTATAAAATGATTTAATTCGCGCCTTATTGTCTACTCTTAATAAGTTTAAAATACCTAATTTGAGTGATAAAATAAAGTTCTGGAGTTTTAAAAGATTTCGTTAGTCAACATTTTCTTTGATTTTATTTCTCCTTATATTAACCTTGTATTGTTCTGTTATTTCGGATGTATTTTCTTTCATTCGCCTCAATATTTATATTATATGTTTTGAATTCCTATCGCGCTTTCAATCTACGTCATTGCTTAATTTCCATTTTTATCTATAAGGATTTTTAAAAATGGTTATATTTATTTTCTGTGTATATGACTATCAATAGAATTAATTTCTTCAGTATCAACGTTAATTTCATAAAGGTCTTTACTTTTTCTCTCAGCACTTTCCCTTGGTGTTGCTTGCCTGCTTTAATTAAATTTGTTGATCGCGTATGGGGACCCAGGCGCAATGAATTTTTCGAGCGATGGATGTTGCTGCTCCCGACTTAATTCTTACACTGTATCATTTTCCTCAATATTTTACAATTACCTTTCTGTCATTTGACTATGCATTTTCTGTAATGCTTTCTTCTATTGGTATTCCTTGCTGCTTTTGACTAGGTTGGTTGATAGCATACCACGGCCTATACGTAATGATTTATTTAAACGGCAGTAATTTGGATTTAGAAGCTCTCTGTTAATCATACTTTTCCTTCTTTACTAAAAATTATTCCATGGTTTGTGTTCAAGTTGGACTATGTGGATGGCTACATCATAGTTTTTTTTTTACCATTCCTTATTCATACACTCGCCTTTTGGGCTTGCCATTATTCTCCTATTATCCTGCTAGCTAACGTTCGTCTTTTTTTTATTAATTCCTTTACCTTTTTTTTTTATTTATCGTTTTTTCTCTCATCATGACTTGTCAACTTAAAATAATATTACAGTGGAACTACCGTAGCTTTATAGCGAATTAAAATTCTCTTGAGAGCTTCTTGAATCAATATAAGTATTGCACTGCTCCCAGAAACTTAGCTAATATATTCCTCTGCCATTAACATTCGTGATTTTTCTTTAATTAGTTCTAATCACGGTGACCGATATGGTAGTTAAACTATTTTAATCAAAAACGATATTGATGCGATTGTTCACCGGCTGAACATTTCTATGAGACGCTAGCACACATGCACGATTACATTTAGAACTGACTATGGTCGCTTGATTTATATCGATATATAAATGCAGTTCCCTAAGTGTGTCTATACTGCTGTACACTACCTAGCGCGCATATTATACATCTACATTATACATATATACACACAAAAGTTCTTTATGTATAATAAAGCATGCTACCGTTTCACAAAAAAAATTATAATAGATTGAAAACATTAAGAAAATTAAAAATTGAATTTTAAATTATACCCTTCGAAACACAATCTAGTATGTTCTATAATTTTAAATTATTAAAATGCCTCTTGGCTTGTTTCGAATAAATCAATATAATCAAATTTGTAAGCGTGTTATTTTGAGTGCCAGTCTATTTGCTGGTCTGTACTTTTACGGAATTTTAATACTGAAATTGTTTATTTTAGTATATATTTCTCTATCGATTGCTATTATGTAATTTTAAGTTTTCCGTACGGTACTACAAATTGTTAGCCCAATATAATCGCCCTTTTTATGATGATATTTTCAAAATAGTATTTTTTTTTTTTATATATATATAATAATTCACAGAACATTAATTAATTATGTTAATTTTTCATAAAAAGTATATCGATCAATCACACTATATCTGTACATTAAAGTAGGTGTAATCAGGACTTTTGAACTTGAACAACTTGACTCACTAATACTAAAAAATAACTACAATTTAAACAGTAGTGAAATTTAGTATTTTTTTTTTGTATGTGTAACAAAAGGAATTACGTAAATCGGTAATTATTAAAAATCTAATGAGTACAATAATTTATTTAGAATTTTCAACTTAATGTTTAAATATACACTTATATATGTATATATATATTACTACATATATGCACAGAATCCAGAATATTAATTTTTCAGGAGCATTTTTAAAATATTTCAGTGAGTTTAAACAGAATTTTAACTTCAAAGAAATATTTTCGTATCTTTGCACGATTGTACTTCATTAACGTAATAATTATTTTCTTTAACATGTAACGTTCAGTAAATGATTCTCAACTTGTCTCTCTATTAATGACCATAAGTTAAAAATGCACATACACACTGACATGTCTAGAACTATATAGTTACTTTTAACTCAACAAAAACATATCAAAACTATTACAACTAACAGAATTTTACCTACTAAAATGTTGTATAACTCAATGTGAAAATAGATAAAATTTGTGTGTAACGTAAAACATTTTCAGATGAAATGCAGTTTGCTATCGGAAACGATAGTCGTGCTTTAAATAACTAAAAAAATGTTTACATTCCAGAAATTTAAAATTTAGCTCGATAAATTAAACGATCACTTTACGAAAGTACACATACATTTAATGCTTTTTTGTTTGGTTCGTTTTATGAGGAGAAAAAAAAAATTTATTATCGTATTATTTCAGTTCGACAAAAAGATAAGCTAAAAACTTTGATAAAAACATATCTTTCTCAGAATAAACGAGTAAAATAAATAAGTTTCCCGCTTTACATGAAATAACCACTTATTATAAATTTAAAATTCAATTTAGACTAGATTACTTCATAAAACATATTCCGCCTTATCGGATGTACTAAGAAATAAAATGTTTTTAACAAAAAATAAATACTGACTTCAAGGTTTATTATAAAAATTGAATAAAAATGCACTAGAAAGTAAAAAGTAATTGAATAAAAATGCACTAGAAAGTAAAAAGTAATTGAATAAAAATGCACTAAAAAGTAAAAAATAATTACTCCCGATAAGAAAATATATATCAAAGTGATATACCACCCTTAAAGGTGACATTATCGTAATTCTTATACAAAATTAATACTTATTAAGTCGGCATCAAATTCATATTACAATATCTAGGAACAATTTAATGAACATTTAATGCAGTTTTTAATTATTATTTTAATATGAATTTGATGCCAACTCTAATTAAGGTATAAATGTTGTATAAGAATTACGATAATGTCATCTTTAAGGGTATATCACTCTGATATATATTTTCTTATCGGGAGTAATTATTTTTTACTTTTTAGTGCATTTTTATTCAATTTTTATAATAAACCTTCAAGTATCGGTATTTATTTTTTGTAAAAAAACATTTTATTTTACAATTTTTAGTGTTATACTTGAATTTTTTTCTTGTTAAAAATCAACTTTTTTTCACATTATTCTCCATACTTTATACTCAAAAAAAAATCGATTTCTTTATTTTGAACTACATTTCCACGGTAAAAACATCAAAAGCTACATTTCCATGGTAATTTGGCAAATTGATAGTGTATTTTAAGTCAGTCGCCTCCGTGTTTTTATAATTCAGCAGAACGGTAATGATAAGATTTTTCAATTATTATTATCAACTATTGTGTATTTCTTATCATTCGTTTATCTATAACGCTTGTTAATTCGACCAAGTGCGTCGCTTAGCAGATAAAACCAAAGCCAGCGGTAGTGCACGTCGCTTATAGCGGCTCGATCTTATCTCGATCGACGCACGCCATGTCATGTCTTCAAAAAAAAAAAAATATTAAAAAAAAACGAAGCTAAAATCATGAATAAAAAACATCTAAAAAGACTTCAACTTTCCAAAGCTTCAATCTCCCGCATTATTAAGGATAACTTAAAAACTACTGGTCAAATCTTGATCAAATTTAAGTGGGACCACATGAGAAGCATCCGCTTTCAAATAAAAAAAGAATCATCAAAATCGGTTCTCCTAGAAGCAAGTTCTAAGGTCACACACATTAAAAAAAAAAAAAAACAGTCGAATTGAAAACCTCCCCCTTTTTTTGAAGTCGGTTAAAAAAAAAAGATCGCATACACATCATTACTGATTTTTTGATTACAAAAACACCTTCATTAGAAACCAATTTTTGTTTTGTACTATCTAAATGTGGTTACTTGTTCGGTTTAATTTTTCTTACAAAAATAAATAAATACGTTTCGGTTGCGTGTTAAATTGTTTATCGTTATGTCACATTGAAATTATTTATGTATGAGCGAGAATGCTTTTAATATAAATACTTAAGGGCCAGTAAGCAAAAAAAAAAACAAAAAAAAAAACCAGTGTTTAAACATGTTTTAAGAAACAAACAAAAACTACGAAAAATTACAACAATAAAAAGAAAAAGAATTTGAACCTAAAATACAAAATCTAATAATTTAACTTAAAAACGGAGAAAAAAAAATATTTGTTGTGGCCAAGCACAATACCTCCTTGTAGGAGTATAAGAAAGGGGAGGGGGGGGGGGCTTTGCCCTCTAAGCCCTGAAATCACGAATATTAAAAATAAACAAAAGTATTTTTTTAAGGGTATTTAAAATGTATGTGTGATAAACTGGTACAGCTGCAACCTTATAGGCTTCCAGTCAACCGATTCTAACCAAAAAGGGAGGTGCACAACTAGATACCAAGATGGCCTTTACTTAGAAAATTTCAACCTTCTACGATCAGCCGCTTTTGAGTTCGGTGTGATAAACATATATATATATATATGTACAGACGTCACGAAAAAACGACTTAAAATGGATCCAAGGATAGTTAAAATAGATATTTTTGTTGAAACGTTTGATTCAAAACATACTCCATAAATACAGTACTTCCTTTCATCAACCGTATAAGGAGAAGTAATCAGGGATAGTCGAAATATCCGTTGAAATAAGGAATTTACCACTTTTCGCAATTACAATACTTCCTCTACTTCGTACAAGGAAATAAAAATACCATTTATCCGTATAAATACAGGAAAACACAAGACCCGATAAAGTAAATATATTTGTACTATGAAATACGTTTCGGGTGAAATACAAAATATCGTCGATAGTATTTTGATCTTATAATAGTATTCTTTGACGGATAGGCATTCATATTTATTCGGAATAGATAACATTAGAAAAAAGATGGTATAGCCACTTTTTTTTCGTAAAAATAAATTTCCCTGTCTTTTTTCTCCAGTTTTCCAGATTATTTCAGGCCTTTTCTCTTGTTCAGAAAATCTAAATTCGTAAAAACCGCACATAATTTCCAAATATTTTGTAGTATGTTTTTTTTTTCTTTTTCATACTCTGTGGTAGTTTAATTTCGGTGATAGAATATAAAATCGTTTAAAAAATGTTTACTTTTCGTTAGAAAACGAATAAAATTCGTTATCTTTTTAATCTCCCGTTTTTCCGATTATTAAGATCAATAAGATGTTTTAATCTACACACAGAGTAAATGTATATATATGCTAAAAAGTTCTGCAATCGTTTCCTATAATCCTTTCTAGTTCTGTATATACTATTCTACATGACGCAGGTATTTCTTCAATAACTTTTCCCTGATTAATGGAACTCTCCGACTTTTCTCGATTACCTAGAAAAGTGACCATTCTGAAAGGTAGACGTAGTAACAAAATTATTCGAAAACTGCTTATCACTTCTTTAGTGTGTATCAAAGGTAACCCTATTTAGGACATTTCCGTTCCGGCAACAGTCGATAGTTGCAAAGTATCTCCCCGCTTTTATTTCGTTGCGGAAACTCTCTTCTTCAGTTTTCATCTTTCGCCGTCATTTTTGGACACTGAAAAAGCCGGTTCTAGGCGCATATACATTTTCTTAAAGTAACGAAAATCTTTATGCGCATCTCTGGCTCAAATTAGTGTTCTTCATCTATTCCCCATTCGACGATTGACCGAACTATTTTTTTTTACCATTCCGCTACCTATTCCTCTTTGAAAAGTTTATTCTCGGATAAACTTCGTCGTCATCTGAAAATCTAACAAAATGCTTTTCTCTAACTGGATGTGTTGTAAAGCTAAATATTACGAAGCATACTTTTTTATTATTTGCAAGGTAGTTATTTTTATTTATGGAATTTTCCGTACTTTAACAATTACTTTGAGAAAAAAAAAAACAAAAAAAAAAAAAAAACGCTACATATTTACTCCTTGATGGCTGAAAAAAGCTAATATTTATCGGTAATTTTACAATCAAACCGTGTAAAATTTAAAGTAAAAAGAAAATAAGCAGACCAAGCGAATAACTGTGGCGAAAGCGACACGATGCATATTTTTTAACGACGCACCCGTTACAGAATAACAGGTAAGAAGCTTTGAATGTGAACAGGAAACAAAAAGAAGGTGCGTGTATGTTCGTATATTATTAACCTGCTGTAGTAGTCTGAGTTTACGCCTGTGGGTTTGTTCTTCCAGGCGATCGACGTATTCCCTTAATTCTTCAATTTCTACTCGTATCTGTTGAACGGTATCCACTTCGCTTTTCATCACTGCGATGTCTCTCTTCACTTCATTTACATCGCTCTGACATGATTCCATCGACTTTGTTAAATGATCCAGCTGAGAGCGAATTTCGTAAAGAGCGATATCTGTTTCAATCTGGCGATCACCACGCGCTTGTAATTCATCCAGCTTTGCATTTAAATTCATACTCATCACGGATACCTGTCTTTGTAGACTACACCAGTAACAAATAATAACGTTACACTGACGAACCAACACTATTTCAAAATATTTTATAGACTACTTGCAAAGTGATCTTAATTCGTAAATAATTTTTCGTGTGTTTATTATCGATAAAAAATGTCTTAATACCTTTTCTTCGTATGCGAACAGCCTGATTAAAAATGTATTACCACTCTCTGTTTCTCCTCAGATAGATACATATATATATATATATAAACATACATACATGTATATAAAAATGCATGTATACATATATAAATATGCATCTATACATATATACAAGAAGTGGATTAAATCACGGTGACGAAAAATAGCATTAACAAATGAAATAGAGGGCGAAAGAATACTATATTGCTTGATGTATATATATACAAATGTAGCATATAAATAACGATATCATGTACTAGTATTTGTTAGTGATTACCCGCGTGCATTTTTTAACATACCTCAATCATTGTGATCAATCACCTTTTGGTTAATTTAACATCTCTTCGTTAATACGATTCTTTATGTTTAAAAGGAATTAAATGTTACATAGTAAATAATAAAAATAACTCTTTCTGCGCCATATGTAAAAGAAAAAAACCTTACAAGGTTATCGTTATAGTAGATCGGATTTTATTATTTAAAAAAAAAAAAAAACTTAGCAATTATCACGAACAGAAAATTAATCGCATTCTCAGTTGTTTTTGCTTTTTTTTTTTTTAAGAATATATATCAAAACAATGCAGGGGCAACGTTGATAAATTATTCAATAAGCGTATCTTAGACTAGGAAATTCGGTTATAATACACTTTTTGAATAATTATGCCGTGGCTTTCATTCTTAACAATTATTCACGTCGTATTCTCATTTTACGACTTTGCTATTCCGATGTACATGAGTGGAGAATCCGAACATTAACTTTGCTTGTCAACAAGCTAAAAAGTTTTCATATAGACAGGAATTTCATTATTATTAAAACGCTAATTAATCTGAAACGTGCGCCACTATGGGTCAATAAACGTTTTCTGTGCCGTTTATTCGGAATTAGCACGACCTTTACTATAATTTTTTTCAGAATAATAATCGGGGGCTGACGACATTACACATAGCTTCTATATTCCGAAGTTCTGAATTTAACACTCGTCGCAATGTATAATTCGTTACAAAGAAAAAAATCGAAGATAGGAACGCAAAACCGGAACAAAACAAATGAAGAAACATAAAACGAAGCACAGCAATTGTTAGGGGTATGTATGCGTGTGTACATACCTCACAAGCAGCTCTCTAAGAGTAGCTTCATCGTCTTCTTCCGTTTGCGTCTCATTACTGCCGTAGAACAGATGAGGCGGAGTAAATCCGGCTGTGGTCACCTTACCATCGTCAGTATCGGTCTCGCTACCGGCATAAAGTCTAACATCGTAATCGCTGCTGCTGATCGCTGTTTTCCCGCTGGCAGCGATATCTTCGTCGTCTCGCTGGTGCAACGCGTACGCTAAATCTACAGTACTAATGCAGACGCGTCTAGCTGCAGCTGGTTGAGGAGACGTTGATGTTACCGAAGCAGCAACGCTTGACGTCGTCGAAGTACGTAAAATTTTTCCACTGTCAGAGCCACCACCTCCACCGCCGCCACCAGATTCTTTCATGCGCTTCCGGGTTTCACCCATAATGTTACCATTACCGCCGCTTCCTATTATCGTCCCACATATACAAAACAAGTCATTCGTACGGCAGTGCACAAAGTGCAATAAAAAAGCAAAAAAAGGTTATAAATCATTTTCGTAAATTGTACTCCGTAAACCGAGTAGTACAATAATTAACACATTTTCAATGTAAAAAATGGAACAACCAGCTCTCTGAATTTTCATTTTAGAAACAGGAAAAAAAAAACAGTTCAATGGAATTGAGGCGGTATGTAATTATTAAAAAGATAACAACAGAACTCTATGTTGCAGTAGCAGCGATAGTTCTATAACCACAAACAGAATGCTTGTTATAAAAACTCAAACTCGCAAGTTGTCTTCGTTACGTTCTGTTTCTCTATTATATCACTATAAACCTATATATATATATATATATCAGGCCTTATATTTCCATATACGAATGTCCCTATCGAAGACCAAATGAAAAAATTATTAATTATTATGATTAATATTGAGTAAAAAATGTCGTTTTCTATTAATTTTGTGAGTTCGATAATGAGTTTACTAGCGTTATATATGTATTTGCGCTTTTTTCGATTTTTAAAAATATATAATTGAATTTGTAATAGTCATGAGCATTATTCAAAACGTACAGAACACGCAGAAATGTTACGTTTATCAAATACATTACATTTTTTAAATAGATATTTGATTTAAAAACACCGAATCATTTTAATTGGTTTTGTCGAATTATAGAGACTACAAAAATTAGATGAACTTACAATTTGATAAGCTTTTTGCAGAGTACTTTTAAAAATTGTTTTACAATAAAGTATCATTAAAAACTATAGATATACGTAAATGACAATAAACAAAAAAAAGTACAAAATCGTTCTTAATAACAAATTAATATTGCAATTAATTATTTTTTGCAGAATTAAAAAATACATGTACAAACATCGAGAATAAATGTACAATATTTAGTTTCCAGTGATGTACATGTTTTATATATATATACCTATCTATATATATTTATATATATATATAGATATATGTATATATAATATTAAAAGAAAAAAAACAATTAACCGTCTATCTTTTATTATTTTAGTCTCTAATTTTTAAACCATTTTAGTGCAGAGTTATCCGCCTATTTTATAACATTCAATTTCTGCGGAGGGTATCGTTTAAATTAATATAACTAAAATAAAAAATTCTGTATAACTAAAACTTAAAAACCATACAAAGCACGAATAAATAATAAAACTGGTATAAACATATATTTTTGAATTCGCCTAAATAAATAAATAAATGTATACATACATACATATATATATATATATATATATATATATATATATATATATATATATATATATATATTTATGTATATATATATGCGTATATACGGGAAATTCGGTTATAACAACATTGAAGGTAGTGAATAATCTGGTCATTATGAATGGCGGTATATTGTTACATCCGATATTAAATAATGTATTATAATTTTTTTACATACAAAATTTTTACTATTACCAAACAGTTATCCATTATAAAACTTCTATGAAATTTAAAAAATTTTAACTGATTCGGCAAATGTCCAAAAGCATAAATCAAATTTTTTTATTTATACATATAATGATAAAAAAACAAAACCTAATATAAGAACAAATGGGGAAAAAATTAAAAAAACAGTAGTTAAATTTTTCCTTATTTTTGAAAAAATTTGTAATTCTCATGATCTTTTATTATAACGAGATAAATAATAGTGTTTTTCTAATATTTTTTGTAATATCTGTGTCACACAGGTTTTCATCAAAGTTAAAACAAAAAACATTTAATGCTAAGAAACAGAACAAAAAATAACACTGTATACCGTTTGTATAATTTTATCTTGTTCATAAAAAAAAATTAAAGGGATTTTTTTTTTTTTTTCGGTTAAATTTATCGACAAAAATCTTCCGAAACTAACTGTTGTAACGCTACATCGTTATAAACGATGACTCCCTATCTGCGTACTAAAATTTTGATCGTAATAACCGATCTGTCAGTACTTCTGATGTCGTTGTAGCCAACAAAGATTTTAATTTTACACACTGCACTAAGTATATAAAAAAACACATGTATCTTCAGAATTACGTAATTCGTAAATTGTTAGAAATAAGTACGTCATTTTGAACCATAACAAAAACCCGTCTCCAAAACAGCATTATTTACACTTGAACAAAACATCGCGAAATATATTAAATACTTAAATAACACCAAATCACATTTATCAAGATTGGGACACACAATTTTACGAACAGAAACACAGCTGATAACTTTGCCATCAAGTTTACATAAATTTTCTGTTTGAATATGTTTTATAAAATGCTAGTTGAGCAGGAAAATCTTGAATTGTAACGTACTTGAAGAAATGAAACGACAATATGAACGTTCTTACATATAGTTACTTAAGAGTTGTATAAATGAGCATAAGAAACCGTTCCCTTAAAAGTTCCATTTTGAATTTGAATTAATTGAAATTCTAAAAAATACGTACTTTAATTCCGGCAAATGACGTTGTCGAGTCCATTATTGTACGGCACAATCTTCTTCTCGAATTGATCGAATACCGTATCTAAAAACAAATAGTAAAAAAAAAAAAAAAAACTCAAATTAAAAGGAGTGTTTCCTTTTAGACTACATTAAACACGATCGGTTTTGTGGCGAGTTAAAAACGCACTACTAATTTTACATCTTGATACAGATTCAAAATGTACTTTAATGATGGCGTATATTTCACTATCGATTCGATTTATACAATTAAAAGTACTACTAAAATTCTCTCTTTTTGAAATTAAAGATGTTAAAATTAAACATTTTATAAACAACATGTAATTTCATTTCATGATAAGGTTCATTCAGAAATGATAACAAAAACAGGTTTGAACACTTTCAATACTCCTAAATTATCGTACGTGAATTTATGTAGTAACAGGATCGATGCAGACAAGGCTGGCTTACTGATAGTAGCGCATCTCGTGATTATAACTATACACTCATTTAAACAAAAAACGATAAAAAAAAAAACGATTTTGATCGAGTTTACCAACAATTGTGCGATATTTTCCGTAATTTTCATACATGTATTACATAGCTAATTTAGCATCGTATAATTAAACGAGAAAAATCTGATTTTACAACACAAAAGACGAATATAACTATATAGATTAAGCAAAGTAGACGATTTTTTTCTATTTCAACGTAGCATTTCTTTTTTGTAGGATTACTTTTAAGCTAATGTAAAAAAAAAAAAAATCCATTATTCTAATTATTCTTAACATTTCTTAGTTAAGTTAAATAGGCTTAAGCCTAAAGTATTTAATATAAGCAGTGCGTTTAATTTCTTTGTAGTTGTTTTTTGTTCAAATACTGTACAAAATGAAGACTTTTTGGAACTACTGGTATTATGTGTTATAAAAAATTTTCGGTTCTTTCTGGAAATAAATAAAATTAAAACTAACTATTGCGGTATTGCGTAAAGCAAAACGAATTCGGTTTTCTTCAATCGTTGAGTCATTAAAAAAATAAATCATTTTCAATTTAATTTACATTTAAATTAAAATATTTCATCTGCTTTAATCTCGTGTATTCATACAGAATTTAGTAATTGCTCGCAACAGCCCTCATTAGGATTCATAAAAAGTGTGCGCAACCAATGGCGTGCATCAACCAGGGTAAGCAAGTTAAATGATCATTTTTTTCATTTCTGTTTGATTTATAAATAAATCTGTTGAAGAAAACAATCACATCGCCGCTTATTATCGCATTTTAATTTAAAACACATCTACACAAAAACCGTGTAATATTATTAGCGCCGAATTAAATTCCTCTGTATAGTTTAAAAAGTAATTCGCACACAATATTAATAGGCACGTCGTGTCATCGCTAACGGTACTGAGCAATATAGTCTATACTTCATTTGTATATGTAAAACTTGTACGTTCACCCTGAGACACTACACTATGAATACTTGTACTAATTACATGACGAGAAGAGTAACACACCTATTCGAATTATTACGATTATTACGATTATTACGAATGTAAACATGATTTCCTTAGTCACGTCCTGAACTATTAAAAACTTGATATCATTTTATTTTCCATCAGTAAAAATTAAAAACCCTCCTACTGGGCAGTATTAACTTTAAGAAATAAGAAAACCTACACAACAAAATTAATTTTATAATGTAACGCATGTATTGTTGCTCAGCAACATTTTATCGTATACTAACTTTTTTTTACAAACGCATTAAACTGTTGAATGAATAAAAATTAAAATTAGATTTTATTTTTGAGCGCGTTATGATCGATATTAATATAGTAAATAAAAATTTTAAAAGAGAAACGGAAGATATGAACGAAGCCCAATCTCCCGGTCTATAGTAAATGATATTCACATCTGGATCAGAATCCAGTATGATCTCTTTGTTATTTTCTTAGTTAACAAATTAATAATTTCCTATTTTATTTTTATTCGTCGAACTACTCGTCGTTAAAAGTGTCATTTTGTTCCATACAAATATTTCACTGAAAAATAGTGCACAAGTATTTTTTTTTCTTCCATTATTACGTTATGGCTAGAGGCGTGAGTACTGTTAGGATTTAGATTTCGGAATAGCGACTGGTAGCTTGCCGGAATGAGAAAATCTTGAGAGTTTTGATATCATTATCTGAAAGTAGGGATTCAAGAGATTCGTTTCGGATGTGTAGGTTCCTTTGGGTTTGGAATTTTGAACAATCGATTAATATGTGTTTGGTGGAGACGAGGACTGTGCAGGATTCACATATAGGTCGAGGTTGTTTGTTTAGTATAAATCGTGAGTAGAATACTTGCTATTTCTTGGGAGATGGAATGTTGTTTCTTTTTATGATAGTTTTGGATTGTGAGGAAAGCTAACAATGAGTCTGTTAGAATTAGAATATTGTTTTTGATGAGAGATCCATAGAGTAGTTTGTGGCTAATTTGAGAGCGTAAAGTTTCTGTTGAGAGGACTGTAAAATGTGGAGGTAGTGGAAATGGTATTTCGTTGTGATCGTAAATAATCGAGCATCCTGCTCCGCTTGATTTGGAGCGCCGTCAGTGTATATTTTGACAAAATTTGAATATTTCGTAAAGAGGCTGTTGAAGTGACGACTATAGATGAGAAGGTTAGATTGGGATTTATCCAAGTGAGTGAGTGACAGATCTATCTTCGGATAGTATGAGGACCAGGGTGGATTGATATTGATGGGGAAGTGTTGAGAATATTGGCGTGTTTCTTAGGATAATTGATTTTAGAAGATCGTCATTGTTGTGAATTAGTACAATATCAAGAGACTATTTTATCATTCGAAAATTTTAAATTTCTACATTATTTTCGATATTCAGCCGAATTTCACTTTATTCGAAAATGGAAAACTATTTTCAGTCGTTAAAAAAATACGAATGAATAGATCTGCAAATCTGTCTTTACTTTTCTTAGAAAAAAATGAAAAGGAATAAATGAGCCTTCTCCTTTAAAAAAATATTACATGTACAACTTGCGTTGTGTGAAATTCAAAGGTTTTTTTCTTTTTTGTTTTCATTCTTAATTTAAATTATAAAATCAAATAGCAGTAGCGATGATGCGGTTAATAATTTAATATTTTCAACCTGTGTAGGTGAATAATAATTTGAGTGTTTTAGTGACGGAGCTCAATGAAATTCGACATCTATAATTCGGTACTTATTATTAAGAGTTTTTACCGGCTCGGGGGAAAATAAACAAGAGTTTACACCACGTTGCCTACCCGGTGTATAGGATAGGGAAAAAGTTAAGAAATGTACAGGTGTCGAAATTATTCACGTTTATAAGATTTGTTGGGTATCTTGGCGGTATTAGTTACGAGTTGGCTAATTACTCGGAGACGCATTTTCGTACATGCCCTAAAATAGTTACGAGTTGGCGTCTCCGCCCGTGGCATTTTTAATATTTTAATAGCGCGAAGGATCAACTTCGGAAGAGAACGAATAGTTTTTAGCGAAATGTACTGGAAGATGTTCGATGAAATTTTTAACAATGTTCAACAATTTGAACATTCACACTGATTACTTTTTTTTTTTTGGTGAGGGGGGGGGGGGGGGCTGCTATAAAGAAAGCGAAAATTTAACTTATAATGGACATATACAATTGACCAGAAATTTGACCTATTTCAATTGAATAAGAAGTATTAACGTGCAACTATTTTAAATCGTTAATTACCGAATAACAACTGTCAACTCTTCTTCTTCCGTTGAATAATTTTCAGAATGAATCGTGTTAAATATATGTATAGGTATAGGTTACACTGACTGTTTAAGGTGAGCGCTGATGATTGTATAAGTTTTAAACATTAAATAATTATTAATACCTCTATTTTAAATCCTAACAACTGAAATGTCTTGTTCAAAAATAAAATTATGTAAATGTGATTTTCATTCGTTTTTCGTCGATACCGGGGAATTATCGAGAGATCGCAAAAGCTTATCATAGTTTTTTATCGTTGCGCTACTGATTTATTCTCTTTATTGAGCTTAATTGTTAAACTTTTAAAATATGTATACTGAATTTTGGTATTTTCGTTTGTTTTCGGTTACTTGTTCCGTTCGCGGATTTTTAATTGCTTCCCCCCTCGGCGAAGATTCAGATTTAAGCTAACAGGCCGTTGGATACTAGCATATTAAGGGAACAAGAGAGAGAGAGAGAGAGAGAGAAAACTATTTCGTTCGCTTCTGTATGTATTAAGGTAATCCAATTGGCCCGAGGGAAAAAACGAAATAATTAATATTACCTAATGGAGGAACGGCAATAAATAGAATAATAATAATAATAATAATAATAATAATAGTAATAAAGGAATAAATAGGTCAATTTTAGCAGCTTAATGTGGAACGTTACAAACACCCTCATTAAAAGATCCGCCGGTTGCCAGGTTCGGGAAGAAAATACCGTCGTCCGAAAGAAACTATCGAACCAACACGGCGCTCGCTCAAATAAAATGGATAATGTAAATACGGGCGCGTTATTCGCATCGGCGCGATATTATATTAAAACGGAAGAGACCAGTGCGTATATTAATATAAATAAATTAGACACGTTGCAGCGCGAACGGATTTCGCTTAATAAAAGCTGCCGAAGGGAGATGAGAACGGAGAAAGAAAAGCTTTCAGCTTTTGAATTACTGTAATAATGTGCGACGTCGCTGGCAGCCTCCATTCTGCTTCATCGACTGCAACAACGTGCTACAAACGAATTGAAAAATACGAGATCTCGGCACAAAGTGCGCATTACAAATATTCTTCCGAATACGAAAAAGCAACCTCGAACAACGGACGAAGCGGCCAGATACGCTTGCGTTCGCGCAACCAGACACCGAGCCCCCGGGTTAGCATTTTTATCTCTTCGCGTCCTATCGACGTTGGGGTGTCCTTTTCATTCTTCTTCATCATGCAGGCGCGCAGCGTTCGCCTACTGATCCGCTCTTGGTCGGGCTTTTAAAAGCTAGGTGTGTAGCAGCGGCGTTGATTCGGCGTTGAGAACTTGACGGCAAGCAGGAATTCCGCGAACAAACGCAGTTTAGAGGCACGAAATGGTCCTCTATTCAGCAGCCAGCAATGATATTCAATTCACGTCCAAATGAACAATGCAAAACTGACGCTGTTTGCGCGACTTCGTCGACTGCCATATCGCAACTATAGCACGTCCAATACAGAATTTCTTCATTCATTTCGCTGCGAAACTCGTTCCCGTTTTATTATTCGCTGTCGGTTTGTAAATTTAACGACCCGTTCCGGCGACACTATTTATTCGACTGCAATCTGCCCCATTGTTTATACGAGAAACGACGGATGGAATTCCGCGTAACGATCGATAATTTGTCGAAGGTTCGAAAAAAAAACCCCAAAAAAGACACTTTAAGTGTACGGATTTCTTCACTTTAATAAGTCGTATAGCAGAAGTTGTCGACTGCGAGCGAGCTAGCCGTGTGTATTTCGAGACAAAGATTTCATCTTTCGAACGGAACCGGAAAACTCGAATTGATTCCGAACAACAAATTGTATTTGTTTTCTGTACTTTTTTTTTCTTTCTCTCGCGGCATTAAAAAATAAACCGTTGTTTGGCTATTTCAACGTAAGAATGATGTGTGATTTAGAAGGAAGAACAAAACGGAGCAGCTGTTCAACAACAAAAGCAACAAGATGAAAATTTCGATCGGATTTGCCCAGCTATCGGTAAACATTTTTAGCTAATCAAGAAATAACGGCCGAAATGGGAGTATATTGATTTCGGTTACTGTCAATAAATAATGCTCTAGATTAATGTTAAAAATTTTCTAAAATTATTACCGTAGGAGACGGTGTATTAGAACCGGGCAATACTTATACCTAACTGATAACAACGGGTATAGTTTAGAAGGAAGAACGCTGAAATTATTAACACCGGTATGGATATAATTATTAATATTATAGTATTTCAAATCGTTGCGCTAAGTATAAACCCCTTGGTGACATAGCTTAGCTTTCTATATATGTATACTTGGCCAAGACTGCTGGAACTCCTAATTTGCTCTAATTCTCGATATCTAATGAAAAAAAATAAGGACGTCATCGAATGTCGTCTCTTTAATGCCTAAGAAGAAGGTTGGTCATCGATAGGAAATCGTTACACAAAAAGCAAGAATAAATTTCATCGGCTATAACTGAACAGTCTAACGCACCGAGATCCGATCTGAAACAAACATCCCCCGGCTGGGAGAACTTTTCAATTCTCCACCCGTTATACGAGTCGATTAATTATATTAACGATCCTCTACGTCTTTCTCGTGTTCGAGAGATTATTATTAGCCTTTAAAAGGAAATTTTCCAGGTTTAATATAGATTATGAATTGAGACCATTCAGGCGGATGAATTAAATATGCGCATCGGAATGCTCTCCACGCTGCTGTTCGGCAATCGACTATATGCATCCGGCGAAGAATCTTTTTTTTTTTTTTGTTATTTTTTAATGGTAAAAATCGGATTTAGGACAAAACATTAGCTTACTAAGAATAATTGTCTT
This sequence comes from Icerya purchasi, assembly GCA_039619475.1. Taxonomy (NCBI): domain Eukaryota; kingdom Metazoa; phylum Arthropoda; class Insecta; order Hemiptera; family Monophlebidae; genus Icerya; species Icerya purchasi. The sequence goes on from CM077115.1 coordinate 576,080,376, forward strand.
CAAGATGCGTTCGCTTCCAAGATAGAACGTAAGCCGAAGCTACAAGTGAACTGATCGAAATCAACCATTATTCTTTTTGGCGATGCGGAATGGTTTATTTCTGAACCGTTTAGCCAAATATATTCTTGAGCGAAATATTTTGATTAAACGATAAACGAAGTTCTCTCTAAGGATTTCTTTTTGTTCTTTTAAAAAGTTTACTACGTGTTTCTGCGCTGATCTTTCTACGTTCAAGTGATGCTTGTATTGTGTGCCATTTCTTAAATAAAACGCTTTGAAGGGGCTCTGTTACGTTCTTTTTCCTTTTTTTCTCTTCTTTTTTTGTCATTCGTGTTCCGCTAAAAGACGGTTTATTACCTAGGCACCGGAGAGGAAACGGATTAGCGAAAGATTGGCCCAAAGCGCGGTACTTGAAACTTTTAGAAAAACGATTACATCCGGCGGAGCAATTTTTATCGAGATTTTACCTACCTCTTGTTCCGCAATACTTCTAAACCTTTTTCCTCAGTTGCCATCAGAGAGTTTCCAACGATTTTTTAGGTTGTCTTTTTTTTTATTTCCGGTCATGAAGATTATTACCGATTCGAAATAGTACCCGGGGAAAATGGTCGTGGCCAAGCGAATCGGGAAACACTGACCACAAATAAATATCGGAAGATAACATACATGGTTAATTCAATCGGATTCATATGGTAGATGAGGAATTCCAATGCTAGTTTATCATCATTTAGATTAAATTCAGGGAGAATTTTTAATATCGTCGCTCTCCCATTATTATCATCACCATCACAGCTCAACATCCTATTCAAAATGTTGAAACCCGCAATAGTCACTGAAACCAGTTAAGACTGTCTCTCAAGAGTAGTTAAGATAAAAATGACGGATCTGTCAGATGTACAAGCGAATAGTACAATAATAATATAGAATAAAATGAAGAGTTACGAGAATATTTTCTCCGACGGCGACCGCGTTAATAATAATTCTTTAAAGAACTTCAGATTAATTTCTATCAGGATTAATGTGTATTCTTACTAGTATGGCGTCCGTCGGATTTCTTAAGCCGAACTATAAATAATAATGTGATATCGAAATTGTTAATACGATATCCTCAAAATCCTTACACACACTTCACAGGATGCTGCGTGCATTCCGTCGAAATACTCTAAGCAAAATGTAAAAAGAAAAGGAACGGAACAAAAAGGAAGGACTAGAGACTAGGTTAACACGGTTTGTCATACGGTAACAGTAAGGCGTGTTTTTGTAGTTGACTAAATAAGAAAACCATTACTACATTGAAGGAAGATAAATAAATTTCAATTTTTTGTTCAGTTGTGTACATTCTTAAATTTGTGTATCTCTAAAATATGGTTACCACAAATGCGCATTGTTGCGCGAGCAGTGGTGATTATTATTATATAATTATTTTACTTTGTTTATTATATTAACTATTAATTATCTTCTTACCTAGTACAAAAGCCAACCTAGTTACTGATAATTTTCATTTTTATCAATCCTATTGGCTGTTGTTTACAAAGCGACATTTATTTGTTTAATATATATATATATATATATATATATATATATATATATATATATATATATATATACAGTAGTGTTAATATGTTAATATTATGTACAGCTTATTTCTAGATCACATTATGAGTTATGATAAGTACATTTACTAGCATATTTTAGAGTAATTCATACTTGCATACCACAATTATACATACTCAGGCGTACAAAAGTTGTTACCTGCACAAATAAACGCATACATTCCACAAACACTCATACGGAAAGCATTGCACACATAATCACACTCCCAGAATCTTACAAGTAATATTCATAAGTTTAAGTAAAGTTTAATTGGACTGTATTGCATTTGAACTTCTAACACCCCTTAATGCTACAAAGAGTAATAACCAAATAATAATGATATAATTCAATTTTTTACATATATTAATTTTATTATATTTAATACTTTTAGTTGTTTTTTTTTTTTTGCGATCAAGACCTACTTTCTTTCTATTAACGTTAATTGAATTAATTTTAATAGATGTTTGTTTTGATTTTCCGGCTCTATCATATTCCTCTTTCGTAGGATTTGAAAGGGTTAATTCCCGAGAACACTATATTACGTAACTGATCATTTGTTAGGGTGACACTCTTTGATTTTCAACAGTTGTGTCTTTTTAGGATTTTTTTTCTCTTCATCCGACGAAAAAAAAGATTTCAATCTTTTCAGATTTTGAGCTTTACACTAAAAAATGAATACAAAATTGTTATCAAACAAGTCCGTTTCTTCTGAAATTTAAGTCAACGACTGCGTAAGTGGAATGTTTGACGTGTGATAGTATGCTTTTAAGTATTCACAAATTTAAGAAATACACGAATCCAAATGAATGTGTGCATGCGGGAATATCTGAGTATATTCTGTTTTGAAGTGTCTGAATACGTGAATTTAGCCAAACGATTGTGTACATTCTGAATGTATAATTTGTACATATAATAATTTTAAATGTAATAAGTTTTAAAATTTTCAACATACTTACAGCAGGAGACTTTTTTACTTTATTGTACATTTTGTATCGATTGATTTATTTTCCTCGAATTTATATTAATACTTACTTTAACTCGTTTATTGTGGGTTTTTTTCTCGTAAATTATTTCCATTATTTTAAATATTGTACGATACTGCAGTTATTTTTTCAAGCTGTGTTTGAACAGTTACATTTATACTACCGAATAAAAACCTATTATATACTTTTATTTATCCGTATATTGCTTATGTATAGAGTCGGATTTTCTGTATTAATATACATATATAACTATTGTTAATACGCTACATTGTGTACACTGTATCAAACCACGGCTTGCACATTGTTGCCCATCTGTGGTTATTGTAGATAATAATAATGATAAACTGATTTGATATTATCGCTATAAGTGGTATCGGCATTGCGACGTATTGTTGAAACCGCTATTTAACTTTTTTTCACTATTGCCGCTGTTAGAATGTATACGAGATCTCATTATTAGCAGACGTTGCTGGATTATTTATATCGGAATCGCGAAACGGGGAAGAATTACGACGTCTCTAAATATTGCGGCATTGCCACTAACTTGCAGAACTAGTCGAACTAGTGTTCTCTATTTGCCGTTAATTAACATTATCCGAGACGGCACTAAAAAAGGCCGCTGCTGTCAGACCAAATTGTACTTCCGAATGAATCCGCCTTCCCGTAACAGGTGAACGACCTAAACCGTCCATCGGAAGGGAAAAAAAGATAAATTACGATAAATATATCTGAAAACGGACAGATTATGCCGCGTCAGCATGTGTAATAAATATTAAATGAAGGAGGATTATATTTATGAATCGAAATTAAATTAAACGGACGATTTTTTTTTTTTTTTCATTAAGAGAAAGGCGACTCGTTTCGATATGGAAAACATGAAAACGATCAGACAATTTTTGAATCCTTTTTATCTGATCAACCTTGGGTCATTGTCTATTTTGACGAGCCCCAAAAAAGTTAAACTACCAGTTTCCTTTTATTTGTAACGCCGGAAACTGTTCATTTATTTTTTAAAATTTAAACACATATACGTTAACATGTGTTCTACTACTTGTGCTGCTAAGGCGCATAAGTAGCTAAAATCCAGTAATTCATCTGTAATATTTATTTGCAATCAAAAATTTTCAATAAATTTTTATTTGATTTGATTTAATTCGATCAACATGTCTGACAACAACCGACAAAATAAGGAACTGAATTTCGTTCGTTTAACAGACCAAACGGCTGGTCTCAACTCGAAGGAACCTCTCGATATCGAAAATCTGAGTAAGTTGGAAGCCATGTTGAACGATTGTCGTGATTTTTTAAAAAATCCAAATTGACGACGCAATCGATCAATGGCCGTTATACGTAAATTAAATGAAGGAAGAGTCTAGAAATTCGTAACATGCGTTTGAAAATGAAGCGCCCATCAAAAAAAGTTTGAAATCAGCGCTGGATCCTTCGAAACCTTAATTAAACACACTTCGTTTCCCAGATTAATCAACTCAACCGAAATTCGAGAAAATATCCGTTTCTGATTGACGGTAATATTTCGAATTTTAAATATTGTTTTCGTAATAAACGATATACTCTCCTTTCACGTGCAAGAACTTTACTGATCATAAACAAGCGCTTAATGCTAAAGATTTTATTAGCGATTCTTTACGGTAAGTGCTTAATCGAAGAAGCTTGGTCACGCTTGCTTTCCCGTTCTGTTAATAATAAATGAGAGTGGTGATAAAGAAGCCGCGTTTCCGCGATTAGTATAATTTAGAATCGATTAAAAATTGGGTTCGAAATTCGTAGTCTTCTAGACAAAGTCGAAGTAATAATTCGTAGTTTGAAAGCTGCCGGAAGAAGTAACACCGATGAAACGATTTCAGAACTTGTAAACCTTTTCTAGTAAATACGATTCTCCTAAAACTACCAGAGAGGGACTAATGTAATTTCGACCGATTCGTATCCAAAGGGTATAGCCGAGTTTATATGGGAAGGTTTTTCGATTTGCACTTGGGAGGAATCGTTTTGACATCAAATAAAAATAATTCAGCGAAATTTTCAGCTATTTATCTTAAACGGGTTTCGAGTATTTCAAAAAAAACTTCGTTTTTCGATTTAATTTTTTTTTTTTTTATTAGTAAAATTCAAAATAAATGAATATCGACTTTTTTCCCGAGTCTTAGGAATAAAAGACATAAAAAAAAACACTATTACTATGAATTTCAGGTGGAAAGCCGATGTTTAAGAACAGAAATAAAATTAAAATAAATTTTTTGAACGCGTTTTTGACAAAATTTTGTCAGAAAATGTCTTTTTTACTCCTTCACACTCGGGAATTTTTTCACCTTTTTTTTTTTTTTTGTAAAATGGTGGAACATAATGAAAAAGAATAAAAACTAATTTTTTTCCAAAATATCTTGTTGCTGGTAGAGAAATATATAGAAAATAATTTTTCAACTGAAAATATACATTTCGCTCATAAAAATATTTAGAAAATTAAGAAATGCTCTCCTTCAAATAATTAAAGGCGTTAAAAATTTTTGAATTGACGTTAAGAATTTTTTTAAATTTTGGTGTTTCTTATTTTGATTTCTGTTGTCTTTTCGTGGAAATTCATTAAAGTCAGCGTTAGATTAACTCGCTAGCGCCATCTAGTGGAACTTTCGGAACTACTATTTTTTTTTTCTATAGTGGTTGCCGCTTAAACGAATGTAACCCAATTTTGAGTGTATTTTGCAGCGTTGGTAATCGAACGGAAAATTTTTCATTGAGCTATTAGAGCGCCATCAGTCGGCAATTAATGATTTCTTTATTATGAAGATAAAATTAATTTTATTATGGAAAGAGAAATATTATGGAAATATTACACATGAATGCTACATTTGTAATACCGCTTACTTTTTTTTACGAGATCATATCAAATGTCTCAAGCTGTGTCATACTTAGCTGAAATAATGAATGAAGACGAAACAATCACACTTCAGTATGTGAAAATAACACCTTACAGGTAAGGTCTCGACATATCAACTCAAAAACGTACCTTTTCGTTGATTACCAGCCAGATACGAATAAAATTTTTGGAATTAGTCGATATTGTTGTGATTGTGCTAATGGTAGGCGTACTGTAGGGTGCTGCTCTCACATTGCAGTTATCATTTACTAGCTTGCTTACGCTTGATATTTCGCTAAAATTTAGTCGGCTGTTTATAAACGATGAAAATATCGCGGATGCAGAAGCCAACAAATGATGAAGTATTGCGAAGAGCAAAAGCCAAAAGGCAAACATTAGTCATAATTAAGAAAAGTAAGTCGAGATATTTGGGCCGTGCTATCACAGGAAGTACGAATTATCGCGAATAATTATAGAAGGGAAAATCAATGGAAAAAGAGAACATTGTGGGCGCCAAGAATGTAAAACAGTGGACTACCGGAAAAACAACAATAAAAGACAACCTATTTGAAGCAGCGAACAACCGGGAAATTTAGCCAATCAGTGATCGTCCACGCGCACATGTCTGCGTATGACATCAGCAAGAAGAAGAATAACAGATCCATTCATAATATAATTGTGCATGCATATGTTTCTTCCAACGGGGAAATTGTGTATGTACACACATTTACTGAATAATTGAAAGGCGAATTATTCCGCTGACTCCACTCCACTAGAGTTTATCTAAATCATTCTGCAATGTAATGCAGTCAGATTCAGATGTAATTTGTAAATGTATTATCTGATATTCCTCGTATATCTTCGATGTGCATTAGGAATTACGATGATCAAAGGTCTCGCGCAAAATGTACGCCGTGGAAGGCTCGTCGATTGGAAGGACGTGCGGTGTTGTTATCGTGAACTCGATCGATCGTAAAAATTTAGAATCGTTATCGAATCGTTTTTATTGTTTTTTTAAGTAACGGAATTTCTCGTCCACTGCTGGCAGATTTTTCTTATGCATCGTCTAAAAAGCATAGTGTATATTTTCACGCGTGTCGCTAATGGGGCTGGAATCATATTACAATTTTGTTTGCTCGCGTTAAGACTCGAGTAAATAACGCCAATAAAAACCTTAAAACTATTCCCATTTCTCGTTTAGAACTGTGGTCGACAGTCGTCCCATGGTAACTTTTAATTCGTATTTCACATCATTTAAGATTTGAACCTCTTGCAATATTTTCATCCTTCCGGATCTTAAATTGTACTATCAGTCGTTCCGTAGAAAAACTAAAACAGTATTTCGAAGCCAGTTCTGATCTTACTCGTATTTAGCCGCACGACAAAACGTTTTCAAAGTATTCAGGGTGCGTAAGGTATTTGAGAACATATTGATGGTTAAGACTACTAAATTATATTCGTATTTCCGACAAAATTGATTGTAATACGATGAAATTTTTACAGCTAGGCAAACGACTTTAAAGCTAAACGATCGTTCGATAAAATCACCTTTCGCGAAAATAATAGCTTCATTTCGTGGCCGGAAACACCGTCCCCTAATATCCCGTTGAACAAACTGTGATGTTAACATCATGCTTTTTGCACTTGGCAACACTTTATACATTGCCCCTCCCCCCCCCCGGATACTTCCAATTAGAAACAATCGCGGGCGACACATTCAAAACTCAGCAGATTTCAAGATTGCTACCGTATAGAGTAACAGCGTGTATTTTCTTTTCCTGCGTTAGGTTATTGTTGTTCCCCATTTTTAATCTGAAAAGAAATACAAAAAAAAAAAAAAAAACAAAACATTACTATGTATGAAATGATATGTGAGTGTCTTCAAATACTTTACGCACTCCTACGATCGCATGATCTGGCTGACTGATGATTTTGATTATTCCCACATTTCGGCGAATTATTACCATCTTTTTTTTTCATGACGAACATTATTCCGCCCTTAGTAAACAAAAGTCATTTTCGACCGAACGCAATTATCTTTTTATTCTTTTTCTTTTTTTTCTTTTTTTTTTTGGACGAAAATAACTTAATTCGTGTCAGTAGTCGATTATCCGCTTCTAAATTTTTTCGCATGATGTTCCCCATCTTTATTTCCGGATAATGTTCATTTTATTGTACTATTATGTATATCCTCGATGTACAATTTTAAAATGTTTCTTGTCGGTTTTATTCGTAGCAAAATTTCGCGGGTTATTGGATTAGTTTAATTTTCAATTGCGTGTTTTACAGTGTGTCACGTTAACACGTTATTGTGGTTCTCTCAAAACTAAGAAATGGCAATATCGCCATCAGTCAGCATTATTTTGATGACACGTCACTGTGATGGAGTTGCCGTTTGATTAGTTGAGGCTAGTGACCCACATAAAAGGACGAGAAAAAAAGGAAACAAACAAACACGATTTAAATTTTACCATTTCGCTTAGTTTTAGTTATTTCCCCTAGTGACACCTAACGGATACCTGACCGTGCTGAGAAGTGTGCATTTTTACGCGCTCAACAAATGAATTATTATTAATTATTATTAATTATTATTAATTATTATTAATTATTATTAATTATTATTAATTATTATTAGGCGTACTATTTTGATGTCGCGCGAAATATTCAAAAAATTTCCTGCCGACTATGAATGAACACGGAAATTTTAAACAATGGAAAATAACGAAAATTTCATTACCATCAAAACCATTTACAAAATTTTACAATAGCGAAGAAGAGAATTTTTATGGGTTCAGCCGACAAGTCGTCCGCTGAATCATAGTTTCGAAACGTTACCGCAAATTGAAAATGGAAGAGAGAGAGCTGGTGACAGGTAAATAAACAGAGTCAACTGCGTAAAAAAAGGTAAAGAAATAAATGACGAGGTCTATATAGGCGCTAGGTTTGGGGGCGGGGTTGTTAATACCGAAAAGAATAATAACGATTAATTCATTCATTAATTTCCCATTATTCGATATTAATCAGTATTCGTTATTCGTTGATTGATTAATTGTACACAATGTCTGATTAATTTCGAGAAATGACCTAGTTGGAACCTAGCGATATAGACAAATGTACTTTTTTTTTTTTGTACATTGATTCATTTTTCTATTAACTACTACGATTACACCTTCGCTGTTATTATTATCGTGTTATAATTAAATGACAAAAATATACCTATTTTTAAATTTATAAATCCGCAACACTGTTCAACCAAAATGTTATGAACCGGATATTCGCGCATATAATTAATTAAGTTAATATAAATAAATTTAATATGATCGAATAAATTTAAAAAAAAAAAAAAAAAGTAACTTAAAATAATTATCGGGCACAATAAGTAGGTATAATATTACAAAATATGAATTTTTAGGTGTATTAAATACAACTGTACCGTTATAGTATAAAAATCTTTTGGTAAAAAAATTAAAAGTAAAATTAATTCATAACCATTAAAAAAGGTTGAAGATTTTTTTGCTTTTTAACGTAATTTGTTATATAATATAACCAACAGCGTTATCATTTTGGAAATCGAGCGCGTTTTAAATAATAAGCGATCTATATTAAAATACTAGGGGGCTTTCCCCCTGTCGGAGCTGTCGATTAAAAAAAAAAAGTGAACTTCCTAAATGCCATAGAACAGCCTCAGGATTTTTTTGTAATTTTTGGTCTTTGTCTTATTTTCTTCTTTATTTTGGTAGAAAAATTTTGATACATCGCTCGTTTTGAGCCCCAAGGTATGAAAATTTTGGACCCTCTATAATTTTCCTAAAAGCCACTGACCTGGAACTGCCGATTAAAAAAAAAAATTAGCTTTCTAAGTGCCATAGAACGGTCTTAGGACTTTTTTTTTGCTTTTTCGTTTATTTTTTTCCGATTTTTCGTCTATTTATTTCCTTGGCGCTTTATTATAGAGATAAGTATTTATAAATTAATTTTATTTCTAGTAATTTTGTCGACAAAGAATTATTATTTAACGGGGTGGTACGTTTGTAGTAATTTAATAATAACCATTTATTTAAAACTGAAATGTATGCATGATTATAATCATTTTAAGTTGCTTTTTTTTTTTTTTTCGTTTAAAATTAAAAGGTTCGTTCGATTTAATTCAAATAATTATACGTAAGAATGTCTGCTTCATAATAGCGCATCGTGTTGAATAATGCTATGAATTTGTAAATTTGCAAGTATATTTTTATCATTTAATTGATAAAAATGATAGAAATCCTGTTAGTTAATAGGAAAATGAAATGCCATAAAAAAAAAAAAAAAAAAAAGTGTAAATAATTCATTTATCCACGGTCGGATGTTAGGTAGAGCCTATATAATAACTTTATGCAAAATTAGATTCGTGCACCATCGTCCTCCTTTTCATCAAGTACACTTGGGAAACAGACCAAAGACTATTGAGTGGGTGCTCCGACACTTAATAATTTATTTGATCAATATAACAATTTTTAGTACATAGTAATATTAACCTAGAATCACTTAAAACTATGGCTACTACTGAGCTTAATCAAAGTTTTTCGCGAGAATTGATTTTGCATGCCCCGTACACGATGATCGGCTTTTAAAAGATGATTTACTTTATAGTGAATTCTGTGCGGTATGATGAATTTTCCCTCCTTCCTAAAATGGCTAGTGAGCTTTTTTTTAAAATTTCCTTCTTCCCGTTATTGACTATCTGTGTCCCTCTGCGCGGGACAAGGAAATGATTTATAGTGTTTCTTACCGAGTGTTTAGTGCTTTTTGCGTTCGGATAATAATAAAAAAATGTCGAGCGTGAAATACAGAAATATTTCACGGAATTCGCAGACATCGGTGTAATCGAATGGCTTTGACGTTAAAGCGTGCGTAGTCGCCGATAACAAAGTGTGTCTAGCAGCGAATGAACTAAATTCACATTAAACGAAACTGATGAACCGAACTAAAACTGACCCCTCGCTATCAGTCGGCTTATACATTTTTTGGTGTGAGTACTCGAATTTTCGCTATTTTTCTATGTTGTCGCTGTATTATTGTAATTACTGATTAAGATCATAATTACTGCTCATTCTCCTCTTATCGGTGAGAAGTAATCGCGTTCAATTTTTCTTACCCCTGGTGAACATTATACCGGTTCGTCGCCAACCTAAAGCGATGAAAGAAAAGCCCAACCGAATCTGAATATTAAAATATTAAATATATATTTTTCAAAATCTCAAAGTTTGCACATTTTTTTTTTTTTTTTTTTTTTTTGAAGTCAAGAATCCCTATGAATTTCAAGACTTTCATTCTTTCTTCAAAATAAAAAACAAATTGTATTTTTTGATAATTTTTTTTTTTTTTTTTTTTTGGTCTCTTGAAATTCCTCGGACTACAAAAATCTCATTCAGACGATCTTTTATAGGCGCATTTTATGGGTTATGCAATAGTTTCGGTATAGCTGACTTTCATTGAATCGTGGCAGACCCGCTCTCCTGTGCCGGAACACTGGAATAAACAATATACCAGTACTTACCGAGAATAACAACGGTGATTTTACATCGCCGCTGGAAGTGAGAGGATGCGGATGAAAGCGAGGAAGCCTGCCTACTACCTCGGTTGATAACCACCTCATTTCGGGGATCGCGTAAGGAGATCACGGAGAAGAAGGACGCGTTGTATAATTGCATTATTCGTATAAAGATTGCGAACAGACTTTAGGACACTGGGAGTGAATTTGTAAAGATAAGGGGTATTTAATATAAACGGAGCAAGTCTTTGAAATCTAGAATCGGCGAGTACAAAAAAAGGACAGATCCAACATATCTATTAGGCTTACGGAGTCGACATATTTAGCAATTTCGATAGAAACGTGTTAATTCTGAAATGAATATGAAGATTATAGATGAATTAGGGGTTCATCAGTTTAATATCCCTCTAGAAATTGAAAAAGCTGTGGAGGAGGGTTTTTTCGTAAATTGGAGAAAGCGGGGAATTATTGAGAATAAATTTGTTAAACTGAGTAAAAAGAGATTCGAAATTATTTTCGAGGTTAGTGATTTTTGTTAGGAGACTGTTAGTTTATCGGAAAGTTCGGATTGCCATGATGATGGAAGTGAGATGTTAGAATTCGCCTTCTGAAGTATAAGTTCGGATCTCATTATTGAGACCAGCTAAGGGAAGGTTCAACTTCGAATGAATGTTGGACAGTACTTAAGAAGACAACGATAGATAGACCCCTGAAACAACGGTTGGCAGTCGTAATCGAATTCAGAACGGAATAATGACTGATATAACAATAATAACATTTTTTACGTCTATGTAGCTTCAATGCAGAGCCTTCTTGAGATTACCGATACATACGTTAGCGCACTTTATGCTGAACATCATCAGAGCATTCAGAAAGTTTCATTTGATTATTCACTGCTACATCGAAAAATATTAAAGTTTTGCAATTGTTCATAAATTACTGTCATTTAGAGGAAACGTAATTTACTACACTGATGAATCCAGTTCGGAAAGCTCAGCAGCATGTGCTTTGATGCAGAAAAATACAATCATATCTAGGTTCCCTTTACCGTTCTCTTTCTTGGCATTGTCTTCAGAATTGTATAGTATATTCTTAGCTTTGGCGAATGCGTCAGATATGCACCAGACAAATATAACTGTTGTAAATGACTCCCGGCTGGCTATAAAAAATATATGGAAGACAAACAGTTCCGTTATTTATATCGAAACCGGGACATTTAGGTGTTTTGAGAAACACAATTGCTGATAGAGCAGCAAAGGAAACAGCACTGATGCGACCTGCTCCGAATATAAGGACCTCACCATCAGATGTTAAATATTTAATCAAAAAAAAACCTTTCTGGATCCTGTGGCAAAACAAGTGGACTAACTCCAGACCATCACACCTTCAAAGACAACGTCTGACCATGGAATCACTTTCCTTTGCATCGTAAGGACCAGACCGCTCTGTGTCGTCTTCGCATCGGCACACAAGATATTCATATGGCCACATTTTGTCTCGACTCTCCGCGTGTCCATCATCTGTGTCACTCATTTTCTCATCGTTCATTACTTCAAAGCCAGCGGCTCAAACTCAAACTACCTCCTAACCTTCAACTACAAGACGATCCTATAACTGTCTATCCTTTTTTAAAGAGTCTGGACTAATTAAAAAAATATAATGCTCAACTTTCCGCACTTCTATCCAAAGATGAAATAAAAAAAAAAAAAGAGATACGGAGAGAGATTCAAAGTTAGTTTATACTCTTTGTTTAAAAAATTATTCTAAACAATAATTAACCTACTTAAAAACTTTTATTTTTCCGTAACAGCGCAGGTACAACGATTATAAGCAATGCGTAGCTCTTCTTCAAACCATGTCGTTCATTTGTCGTGGCCGATAGCAATGTTTCGTGTACTTCAAATGACACTATTTATTCTGGGTTGCTGTCGCGATTGTTTCGCATGCTGTTTTTCACTATCGACCATCCGACCATCTTTTTTCCGACGAGAGATGATGATGATATTTCTGTGAGTTTCCCGTGCGCACTCCGTAATCATTCAGCAGTTCGCTAACTGCACGATCACTAGAGCATACTTTTCTCAGCACCTCGAAACTCTACGAATGTTTTAAAAAGTCACCCGGAACACAAGACGTAAACACAAAAAAAAAGAGAAAAAAAAAAGAAAGATATGTAGGAGAACAACATACGCAACTACTTAAACGGGTATCATACCGAGTAGATTCGCATCCATTAACATTTCCCTCGTCGGCTGCCAAACATCGAAGAGACTTCTCCGGTAACCTCGCTTGAAACCAATATTTTCTATATCGGAGAATTAGTTTGAAGTGCACCAGCGGTTGTTCGCAACATTCTTTTCAGATTAGACTCAAACTGACGGCAATCGATCCGATGTCAGCTTAATCAGATTTTCGCTTCACCTATAACCCTGTCGCCCACCTCTGCAGAAAACCGGAAAAAGAAACGAACCTCGGTCGTTTCATAAAATAATGAAATTGATCGGAAAAAAAGCACCCGTCGACGGTGAAAATCCCAAAATCGACATAAACGCTGTTTCATTGTGAAACTCTGTCAAAGGAAGAAAGCCTCGGTAGCGAAAGAGAATAGAAAAGTTGTACGAGAAAACGCGAAAACCCCAAACGACAATAAAAAGCGCGCGCTTTCGATATAAAAGTCGTCACCGATGGAACGGGGAAACGCGACCTTACACCTATATATTCGTGGTCCCTGTAGTGGCGGGCGCGTGTAGCAATTTTTGAAGCCGGTACCGAGTGAAAATCTGAACGGTTGTTGGTCCGACGGCATGAGAACGGCATTTGTTAGATTTATAGGAGCCGTCAACAGCTTTGCGGCAAACTCATCAATCATACAATAAATAACTGGCGACAAAATACCACGCGGCGGCATCGCTAAACGTCGTTCCGTCTTTGTTCTTTTTTACATGTCGACCGTTTTTGCTTTATTCCGGCGCCCGAACCGGTCGCCTTCATCTCTTCCATTATTCGCGATAATATTTTACGACGACACACTAACCGGTAATGTACGTTCACACGCAGACTCCACGTCGAAGCCTGATAACACGACATCTGAACACATCCCGAATGCAGCCAGCGTGCAACGCATTGGGACGCGGCGTTAATAATTCCTGCGTCTGTGTCGATGGATAGCAACAGTGAGCGAAGCACATTAGACCTCGGCAGGCAACAAATGAATTTCCGAAAGACGTTTGGTGATCTTAATTTCCTTTCATCGGTAGCGCTTGAACAGAGAATGTGATGTTTCTGCTCCTCTACTTCTGGCCGCCATCTGACAACGCTTCTCTCTCTCACACTTTCTCTCTCTCTCTCTCGACGGTTCTCTTAGGATTAATATTATTTTTGCGCTACGTCCCAGCAGTTGAACAGGGCTCTGGTTTCTGCAGTGAAATGCTGAAAGCCCATCGTCAGCACGTCCATATTCAACGTCATCAAATAATACCCAGACACACGCCCATTCATTAGATGCCTGGGTAGTGTACGCGAAGAATTTCTTTTCTGATCTCTAAACTCTGACCAAGTGAAGGAAAAAAGTTTTTGATTTTTCATCAGAAGACGCTACTTCTTGAATCCAGTGATGGTTGGGGGGGGGGGGGCAATGCCCCCTAGAACTTAATACAAGCTGTTTAAAAATGCAGCAATTTAATAGGAAATAAAATTCTTTTTATTCGCTTTGTTTACAGTTATGTCAAAAATTGCTGTCAAAAAAATTTTGAAATGGTTCAGTTAGTTGTTTATTTTTAAATTTTAAAATTGCCAGATATATCTTTGACAGAAAAATGAAACTTCATAAAATAGGAATCAAAAAAAAATGATCATTTAAAATTTGACTTTGACGTTTGCTTGTTATTCTATGAAAAAATTGATATGTTTTTATTGAAAATGTGTGAAAGATGTAAAATATTGACGAGCTGCAAAAAGTTTGTATTTTTTGTCAGCATAAACGGGAACTATTTCACGTCGATCGATTTATCATTAATATCGATAAATTGTTTTTAAACGTTTCTCTTTTCGATTTTCATTTATTCTTTTTTTATTATTAAAGCGACATGATCTCTATAGAGACAACTTCATTTCTGTTTCTGTTGCTTTTTTCTTGTTTTTTATTTCCAAGAAAAATCCTCATTTAAAATAGCTGAAACATCACGACGTATTCGTTTATTATAAAAAGATAATGAACCCGTTAGAATGTTTTTACACAATATTATGTTCTTTAATGCTACAATTAGAATTAATAATTTTAAAATTAATTAAGAAAACATTATTGTTTATAATCGGTTATTTTACTTCAGAATTTATTATTCACACTTACATTTTCATTATTTTAAATTACATAATAAATCATTTTTTACATATTTGGTTTTATCTAGGAATATCAAAAAAAAAATTTTCTTAGTAAAAATATAAAAAAAGCTCTGTCCCCCCAAGAACATGAATTGCCCTCCCCCCAGAAACAGATTCCTGAATTCATCCCTGTTCTTAACGTCTTTCAACACGCTATGTTTAAAAATATATTATCTTCCGAAAACTCTTTACATTGTGTTAAAAGTCCTTTTGCTATCCATTCCATCAACCCGGTTTTTTTTTTAAATTTGTTTATATAACAATTCTCAGCAAAATTTAATAGTTAACAATTGCATTAACCATAATTATCCTAATATAACCTGATATTCGATATTTAAATTTTAAATACAACAATATTTTATTTATCACAATGAATGTTTCCTTATATAAATGTGATTCGATTTAAATTTTTATGCTGGTTCCTTCGGAATTGTAAAAGTAAGAAGAATTGGAGAGAAAATTATACGCACTCGAAAGGGGAACCCATTTTAAGGTGACAACTCGGGACAAAAAGGGGCCGGTTTGAATATACAAGTAATATAGTAGAGATAAAGGGGATTTTTATATACGTTGATAAATAAACACGGACTGTTTTTAGGAAATATAATTAAATTTTAAATTTTTTTTTTTTTTTTTTTTTACATCACACCGGTCCTCAGACCATAATTGACGAGGCTATTATTTTATTTTTATTTATTTATTTATTTATTTTTTTACATGCTCAGTTACCCAGCGGCAGCATAAGCATTAGTCGATCGGAAAAACTGATTACTATAATTTGGAGTTCATTCCTTTCACATCCGAGATGTTAGTGGCGGAGTTATCTTCTGCTTCTGATATCTAATACTGTTTACTATAGCGCTGGATTTTGTTCGTTCGACGGCTAAGGTATTAACGACGATGTTATCTATCGCATCTGACACCTAGGGCGTCACCGGCCCATGTTCTTTTGAGCCTCCTTGGCTGATCCCATCGACTGATGTTCGATACCTCTGGATTTTGATTGAGTTGAAGAGCCTCATAAAAGTTTTTGTATTGTTTTAAGTATAAATCGTTTACGTATGGAACATCTAAGTCTGTATGTAGAGTGTGATTCGATACATAGTACGGAAATTGCGACATGTTTCGGCAAACAAAGTGCCATGCAATACAATGTTGATTAAATAAAAGAAAACAGAATACGTTCTTATTATTACGAAATCGATATAAAAATAATATAAAATAAATTGATAAATCACATAATTTTAATAAATTGAAATATTTTAAAATATTTTTTAAATATATATATTAAAATAAATTATAAATTGCATTTAAACAGTGGATTATTAATACTAGGAATGTTGTTATTTAATAAATGGTTCTTAAATTTCTGAATATAATGTATTTCTGCATCATTTAATTAATTTGTTATTATTCATTACTTTTATGATGTTTAAATCTATATTAATATTATATGTTAATTTATAATATTGGCGGCTAGTGCAGATTTATTCAAAAATTTATATACCGCATTGCATATATGAGCTCCCTACAATAACGTTTTTTGAACGTTCTGTTTGTCTGACTAATATAAAACTTTTTTTACATGTATCGCATGTTATTTTATATACTATTCCTGATCTATCGTATTTGTTATTGAAACTGGAAAGTGTGTTAGTGTTTAATAGTTTAGAAAATAACGTACTGTTAAATTTATTATTAAGGATATTATTAGTGATAAATGGATGAATTTGTAAATGTAAATTTTGTCCAACGAGACTGGTGGTATTGTTATTATTTAACTGTATACGTATTTATAATTATTTATATTCCTAATATTATTTTTTATATGTGTTTGATCAATTAAAATCGGATCAAAATTATTATTTTTCGCTATTAATTTTATTATGTTTAATTTATCTAATGGTGTATTATGCATTCTGTATAAATAAGCATGGAATGTTGATAGTTTGTGCGATTTTGGATGATCAGATCATTTAATAGTACGTCTGTAGTGTTTCTTTCCTGAATGTATTGTATTTAATTTCATTATTTATTATGGTTAACGTAATATCTAGGTAGTTTAAAGACTGGTTACCAATTTCTAATGTGTATTGCAGATTATTATTTATTGAATTTAAAACTTCTAAAAATGTGGTTGGTAATGAAGTATTATTTTGATTGGTATTATGGAAAATACAAACAATATCGTGTCCATATATCTTGCATAAAATGCAACCTTATATATGCATTTAATTTATTCTGTATTTTACTATCTTCATAAAATTGTAATATAGTTTCACTTAGTACAGATGATATGGATGAATAGTTGGTTGTGCATAATCGATGGCGGATTCGGGGAGGCCCCCCTCCAAAAAAAGAAACCAAAGCCTCTACGAAAAAATTTGTTATAACAGAGAAAATTAATTTATACTATAAAGGATGGATTTAATTATAACTAATATTTAATACCGTTTTCTAATAAAACTATTAATGTTACGTTTTTATTTTATTTTAAACCCACTGTCATTTTGCCTTTCTTATTTATTTTTAATTTTTATTTTGTAATTTTAATTAAAAATAGAGTTCAGTGAGAAATACTCGTATATATCAGTATATTTTTGTACTTGCTCACGAACAAAAAATTCGGATCGGATTACTAAGAAAAATAAAAAAGAACTGAAGTCTAATAAAACTACCATCTTTTTTACTATTCAAATTCTAAACTACCATTTTAGCTAGAACTTTCTTATAATTTCGTTTTATTTTTCACCCTTCTAAATTTATAAGACAAAAGTTAAATTAAAAATTGTAATAATTATGTATTTTTAAAGCATTGTTAAATTTCTAAAGAGGTCATTATTTAATTTTCTTTATGAAATACAAGGGGGTATTTCTCAAATCTACTACCTACCTAGAAGATATTACCTAATTATATAATTCTCCTTCCCCCTACAAACTGTCTCTCTGAATCCGTTGCTGGTGTAATAATTCCCGTTGAAATAAAAATAATTTTGTTTTACAATAGTTTTAAGTGTTGTTAATAATTCACTAGTATAATTTTGATTGTTTGTATTTATATATATATATATATATATATATATATATATATATATATATATATAGCAGGCCCGTGCCCAGAATTTTGGAGGGGGGGGGGGGTTGAAAATTTTCTTCGCATATTTATTTTATAAATAAAAATACATTTTTCACTAATATTTGTACTATTAATAATTTCCATTATATTGATATTTATATATTAATAATTTACATAAATGAATTACCCCGTATATGAACATTAATAAAAATGACATATGTTATTGATTATACTCGTAATAAAAAATTTTGCATAAAATATTAATGAAGTACCTAAGCTATTTCAGTTCCCATGGGGTGGGGGGGTTAACCCCCAAAACCCACCCCGTGGACACGGCCTTGATATATAGTATTATTAATGATTTTTAAAACTTCTTTTAGCGCTATATGTATTATAGTGAACAAACTTTTTATATCAGATGATGTTAATATTTACTTTTAGGTTTTTTAATTGTTCAAATAGCTGATATCGATTAGATATGGATTATGTTGCATACCATTTGGATAAAACAATTTTCGGACAAAATTTTCGTAATGAATTTAGATATTTTAGACGCCGGTGCATTTTTGTAATTAATGGTCGAATTGATTAGTTATGTTTATGCATTTTTAAAAGTGGGTTTGATGGGGTTTTTCTTTCTTTTTTTAATATAAAATAATAATATTATTTTATATATTATCTTTTGGGCGCGCCAGCGGCTTTGACCCAACAACTACAGAAATTAAGGAAAGGGTCTAATTAGAGAGACGATTAGAAATAGAGCTTAGGAAAGATTGAAGTTCAGGAATTATTATTATATGTGGAAATGGGAAGGAAAGAACAAAGGAAGAATTATAAAAAGCAGGAAAACCCAATGCTAAGATTTTAGAGTGCAGAATCAAGGGCAAGGCATTCAAAGAAAATGTGGTTTGCATCACATATGGGAGGAGAGATGGAACCATATGTTGGAGCTTTTCGGTTCGTTGTAATAATATATTTGTAACTATAATTTTGGTCAAAAATTGTAGCGCTATGTTTAATTATACCTCAAAAGAGACACGCTCCCACGTTACAATATGTACTTATGTCGGGTACACACTATGTCTTTTAGTGTTTTCCGCTAATTTCCGTCATCGGACGGAAAGATATCACGACAATTGTTTTTTTCCTCAGTCCTAATGAAATAAACCGTAATATTTCAGCTTGAATTTTTCTCATAAAAAAAAATGTGATAATAATAAGAGAGTCAAATCTTAAGACTAGCATCAACTAACGACAGTTTTATTATAAATCCAGCGTATGCCAGTTTGATTCGGCTTCATTCATTACACTTTAATCAACCATCTTCGGAATACGATCATTCGTTTTCCCAACCTTCCTTTTATTAATCTCTATATTACTTTTCACTTTTACACTTATAATCAGAGCGCAGCCGAACATTACAAAGAACCAAACCAAAAGCGCTAATAATATGGATCGAAGAAGAAATTAAATCGCTCTGAAAAAACAACAAAGAACTATTACCATCATATTTATCGGAGCTTTTGGGTTCGTTGTAATATATTTGTAACTATAATTTTGGTCAAAAATTGTAGCGCTATGTTTAATTATTTGTTTTATGTCTGATTGATATTTTTAATTGTTGGGTCTTTTTTAAGTATTATTAAATTATTATCGTTAATGTAATTTTTGCTTTATTTCGATTATTGTAGGGCTTTCAATGATCACTGCGGTTGAACTTTTATCAGCTTCCGCCATAATGGCGTTGTTTATTAATCATTGTTTATTGAATTATGTAATAGTTTAATAATATTTTCGATGTAAAATTTTAATCTTATTGCAATTGTTTTTAATGTATCTTATGATACTAGATATATTTTAGTGGCTGTTATATACTAAAATATTGCTGGTTATCTGAAGGCGGTTTATTAATCGCACTTTCTGTTTCTTTAATTATATTATCTACGTTATTATTACTATAATCACTGACTAGAGATTAAATTTCGGTCCGTATTAAGAAAATTTATTCCGTCATCTGTATTTACGTTATATTAGTAAAAAATTAATAAATCTAGTTTGGAATTTTATTAAATTATTAGATGTATTATAATTATTACCGTTTACTGGTTTTAATCGATTTAATTTATTATTCGTATTTTTATATTTATTGTTAATGATAAGCTTAATTTTAATTTGTTAATTTTTATGTCATAGACACTTAAATATATTATAACCATAGTACTTACATAATAATATATATGATCGTAATAGTTCTTCGATCCATATTATTAGCGCTTTTTGTTTGGTTCTTTGTAATGTTCGGCTGCGCTCTGATTATAAGTGTAAAAGTGAAAAGTAATATAGAGATTAATGAAAGGAAGGTTGGGAAAACGAATGATCGTATTCCGAAGATGGTTGATTAAAGTGTAATGAATGAAGCCGAATCAAACTGGCATACGCTGGATTTATAATAAAACTGTCGTTAGTTGATGCTCGTCTTAAGATTTGACTCTCTTATTATTATCACATTTTTTTTATGAGAAAAATTCAAGCTGAAATATTACGGTTTATTTCATTAGGACTGAGGAAAAAAACAGTTGTCGTGATATCTTTCCGTCCGATGACGAAAATTATCGGAAAACACTCAGTGCCGGATTAAGCAAGCGCGGTACCAGTAGCAAATTCTATCGAGGGGCCCTTGATCTACTGAGTTCTTAAGTATCAAGTGGTGAAACAATAATTCTATACTCAATATGTCTATTTGCCATCTATAGGTTAGAAATCATGTTAGTGTTTAATAGTAAAGTAGATTACAATAGGCCCTGTCGGTCTTTGACAAGTACAAAGAGCCAAAGTTGAAATTGCCCTGACAATTTAGAATAATTTTGATAAGAAACTTACATTGTAAAACTGACGATTAATAACGACGAACTTTTATTATTTGTTAAACTTTTACAAAGTAACTTTTCGAGATTTAATGTGGGCGAATTTAGAGATAATACTATTCATATCAATTTCTCTGAGCAAGTCACATTCTATATTCATCAAAGAGAGATAATAATTCAGACGTTCTTGACTCATCGTATTCCACCTTAATTCATTTTTTATACGCTTCAATATCGGAAATGAACGTTCGCCACTGACTAAAGTCATTATGAGAGACAAATAAATGCGCGAAGCAATTTCTAAATTGGGCAAACATGATTCTAATGAACTTTTTCCATTAGAAATTTATAATATTGAATTTCCAGAGCTTCGTTTTTTGAACTGTCAATCGCACTAGCTACATCCGTTTTCTGTAGCTCGGCAAACTGCACTAATTCGTCGTCTAGACTGTCTTCCAAATCATTTGCATAAGCATAGTACCGTAATTGGAGGTTTTTTTCAACATCTCTTCTGTTGTAATAGATTTTAATGATGGAAAAATTCCGAAAACACTGCTAAGTTTTTGGTATGCTTTCGAGCGTTTATCTAAAGCAGATAGTGTGTTATCAATAATGACAATAAACACCTCAATTTTGAAGCTGTTTACCAGGTGTTTCATTTTCAACAAATTTGTCAAGTGTACTAGAACCGTTCTAGAATGGTCATACTTTGTGTAATCTGTTGCTGATATTCATGACAGCCTATCAGATCTTTAGCTTTTGCTTCAATATCTGAAAATTTGGATCGCATTGTTTGGACATATCCATATAATGATTCATAAAGAGTGTACCCTGTATTAAGGTGTCTATATATTAGACGAATGTAGCGACGCACTAGTCGTTCCTACGCGTTCTAGGATACCATTTCATCATGATTGCCATTATTCCCGTTTCCAACTTATTCATCTTTTTGAAACCAGTCCGTAACTCTGCCTTTTGATCTATATTATTGCAAATGTCATCCAACACTTGCTTGATAGTGGTAAAACCACATCATAAAAGTGCCTTCGTAACATCAGCTCTGGCGGACCACCCAACATCCGACAACCTTTTCAAAATCAGAATTTTCGAAGTAAGAACTTTCGGAAAAAAAGACCCCAACGATATTTAGAAGCGGAAAAAAAATGATAATGATTTTCAATAAAATCGAAAAAAAAAAAATAATGCTTCTGTACAACAGTCTGCAGCGCACTTAGCAACTAAATTTAATGAATGTGCAAGACAAGGAATGTATTCTGCATACTTATTTATTCCTTTAATTCGTGCTTGCAGGCTGTTGTATTTCCCGCTCATGTTGCTGACATTATCATAGAACACGACAATCTTTGATATCAATGCCATTCTTACTTAAGAAATCTAGTAAACTTTGAACAAGTTGTTCAGCAGTATTTCCATGTCTAAGAACTTAACAAATCTCTGAACTAGCCGAGATGGGAGAACATAGCGCACTATCAGAGTCAGTTGGTCTACATGCGATATATGTCTAGAGTAGAATCTAATGACACTGAATAGTACCTGGATCTCTTAATTTCGCAAATAATTTGATCCAGCATGCTTGATGTAATTAATTTGATAAATTCCTAACATGTTGTTTTAGATAAATATGACGTGAGCCCTTTTCCTTTATGGGCATAAGTTTGAATATGTTGGTGGGCCATAAAAAGGTCAAATTCGGAAATTAAGAACTCTTTTCGGGGGGGGGGGAACATTTATCTCCGTTAAAAAAATATTTAGCTTATTTTAATACCATGATGGAACGTGTTACAATCCTTTCTAAAAGTGTTTGAAACACCGCAAATTATTTGTGAACGAAATTGGTAACGATCTTACTATGTCAGGATTACGAAATGGTTATGAGAAATTTAATTGCAGGAAACCCCTCTCATGTGTGTCTTTTGAGGTAAACGATTTCAGTTGTACATGATCTTAAATTCTCGATCACGCGCGATCGCAGTGACAACATCATCATCAGGTTAACACTTTCGAATGACGTAGGCACTTTTGCGAAACGACCGCTAGCCTTAAGATGTGCCCCCATGCCGATACGGGCATCCTCTAAATGTAAACAGAAGATACCTGTAGGTTATAGAAAACGGAAAAAATGATATCGGCCTCTCGGTCGCAACGCTGACCGGCCAAAATGCTGAAAAAGCCGTATCCTATCGCGTGTAATTGCATCCAAATCAAATAAAGTCATCGGTCGACTCAAAACTTGAAGTATACCTACCCACAGCGAATAATTCCATCTCCTAATGTTGACGAGTTCTAAATTCTGTTTGTTTTTTAAAGAAACGCGTTATCGACAAATGCGGACCCGTTATACCTAACTCGAACATAACGGCAAACTGCAAAATAAACACGCTACTCCGACGACGGAACAACTCGATCTGAAAACGCATAATACGACAGAGGGAACAACATACGCACACTTCTCTGTTGGAGGTGTCCGCTTCCTAGGTCGACAGGGACGTTAACCGGATTATTGACTCGGGGGGTTCTCCTTTGATATTTCGTGTCGTCGATATCGAAACACAGTGCGTAAACTTGGATTGTAATTTTATTTCCGTTTCTTTTTTCGAGGTCGCTACCCCGTAGAGTATTTGCGTACGCGTTATGTCGTTTTCTCTCGCGTAGCCCGAAGCGAAGGTGCGTTTTGAAGGCCTTTAACAGCATGCTACATTACCCTCCCGGTAGCCGGTACTGCGGATAACGTACTTAACCGGTCGTTGGGAACGTGTATCCGGACGGGCCAAAAGAAAAATACTAGTAGCCGGAGTTAGGGAAGCCCGGAATAGTGATAAGTTTAAGCAAACAGATAAATCTCTGCGCGAATGCAAACAAACCGGTCGTCGACGGGGACGGTGGAACAAATCGGCCGCTGCAGGTAAGGCGATTATAAAGTTTTTCCCGCTAAAAAGTAAATAATAAAAGTCGGGCATGAAGTAAAAGAGAAGACGAAGAATAAATAGGAAAACAGAAATAACTCACTGATAGATGTATCGGAAAAGTTTTGCTTTCTGTCTCGCATAACCGCGGTAGCCTGCACCCTGTTGGTGCTGCTATGCAACAAACAAATAGACATAATACGAAAATACGATAAAAGATAAATAAGTAAAAAAAAAAAAAAAGAAGCTAAACGAATTCAGTCGAATGTAAAAACGGCTTGCTATCGTCTAGGCAATGTGAGGAAAAAAACATAAATAAGACAAAGACATACACACACACATAGACGCCTTGCTCACGGCAATATCCGTATCGTGTGCTAGTGCAGCGATTTTACGGTTGTGTTGAATTCGTTGCATCGCTGCCTGCTGATTTAGAACATTTATTTACGCCTCTACATTTGCTTTTTTATGCCTACAAATTTGTTAAAAACTAACTTTTTATTTGTGTTCCAGGTATTGTGATTCGTGACAGCTGGTCTGAATTAGGTTACAATCGCTTAATCATCCCGGTGACCAAAGTTCTTGAGGGAGGTTTTGTTATTTATGAAGAGAGATGGTATTGGTTGTTTTATTAAATTTAAAAAAGGAAAGAAGAATTCAGCTTGAACCCGCAGTTGCAGATATTAATGTTCTCGACAGAATTTAACGGGGTAGATGTTTTTTTTTTGTTTTTTAAACTAAACGAAAAAGTTGTATGATGCGGTTCAGTGCACGGATTTCGTAATAGATGCTTTCGGTTCTAACGTGAAAATGCTAGGAAAATACCTTCGAATTGAAGAATTCATCGACGATTTCTGGGGCTTATACTACGATTTTGCCTCTGCGATAATTTCACGTTCTACTTGAAATAATCATTAAAACGAAGTCTAGTACGTGTTTATTTCACGTTCACGATTATTCAGACTGCAAGTAACGAACGGGAAATTTTTAAATATATTAAATTTTCCTTTTGAGCGCACTGGACATTTTATCCGAGCGCGAGTGATATCAGCGGGATACCTATTCGAACAAAGCACCACCGCCTAACTAACTAAGCCCCGGGAGTGGGCTAATGCTGACTTGTTCATTTTTTTTTCCGATACTATCATTACGCTAACGACTTTCTCGAATGTAGGAAAAATTCCAGTGTTGGGGGAAAAATGGAGGACATTCTTTGGAAAAAACGCAACACCGAATGAAATATTTTAATAGCAAATTTTGAAAGGTAATTATTAAATAGGATTCTAGATAACATACGCGTGCAAAAGGCTTAGTGTAAATGGGTTCCTAACATTTGTTAGCAAATGATCATTATCGCGAATTAATTGTCGATCGCGGTTTAAATAGTGAGGTAGCGTATCGTATATATGCTACCAAGTTCCGAAAAGAGTAAAAGGTAACAATGGAGGTGTATAATGAAACAACAATATCGTCTGTCGGAATGTAGTAAATACAAGACAATATATAGTATATGCGTTTCACTGTCCCTCGTAACATTATGTGAAACAATTAGAGTAATTGTGTAAGAGGTGTACGTGTGCAGTCAGTTAAAATTCTTAAACTGCATTCGGTCGAAAACTAAACCGTGTATGACTACTGCTTTCTGTGCGCTGCGAGGGGAGGCAAGGTAATTCGTTAAATTAGTGTACTGTCAGGAGTGACAATGATGGTCAACGTTGTCCGGCCGGGTGTAGAAATAAAATAATGAACACATGAACAAAGCAAAATGTATATAATATAGTATTTAAATGAAAACAGCGATATGTTTTTCATAGTAAACTAAATAAAACGAAACTGGTTGCCGCTTTCATTTAGATAATACATATTTTTAGGTTAAAATTATTTTCATCCATTTCTGTATTAACACTTTATTAAACAATATAAAATCTTTATTAAACAATATAAAATCTTTATTAAACAATATAAAATCTTTATTAAACAATATAAAATCTTTATTAAACAGAAATATTATTTTTAATTTAATTTTTAGTTTAAAAATACATATTTTTATTAATTACAATCCTGTTTATTAATTTTAACTGTTGTCCTTGAAACGTCGTTATACAAAATGTTGCCGTTTGTAATGGAACACATTTTCTATTTATGTGTTTAATTTGTTAATTTTAACTAGCATCCTTCAAACGTCACTATAAAACGTTACTATAAAACGTGTTGCCGATAGCTGCTGAATTGCGTCCGTTTCACAATTTAAATAATACACATGTCCTGTCAGTTTCCTTATTAATTAAAATTACGATAACGAAAACTGATAAACAGGCCCGGATTTAGGGGGGGGGGGGGCTGCAGCCCCGGGCCCCGCTTTATAAAAGGGTCCCCAAGAGACACCCACTTTCGACATGTAATAAAAAATCTATCATTTGTCATATATATATCATTTTTTTTTTTTTTTTGTAAATAAATAGCATTAACTTTACAGGAGCAAGTGCATTTTTTAATTTGTTAATAATTTTGTATCCATCCATTTTTATTTCCTCCTAAAATTTCGAGTTTCGTAAAAACGTATCAGAAATTCGTTTTAAGATATAACGAGTCGGAATCTACGTTTTTAGGAAATGTCTGTGTGAATGTGTGTGCCTGCTTTTTCTACCTTTTTCCACCAGTCGGGATTTTTTTTCTATAGTACAGGTGTCCTGGCTGCACACTAATGGATTAATTGCGCCCGGGTTCGGAAAGAAATATCTAAAAGCTAGACTAATTAAGGAAGTTGAGGGAATGCGAAACTCGGAAGATATTACGGACACGGCAAAAAAAAATCGTATAAGGGGTATGGTAAAAATGGAAGAGGCTGTGCTAGGTTCCGAATAGGATAAGAACGTGGCAAAGTAAAAAGTCGAAGTTCAGTTCTTCGGCAAAAGAGGGCCAGAAAGAAGAGTCGGCGAATAGGGTAAAGTTTTAGCGGAAAATTCCAAGTCTGCCGATTAGATAGTACAATTTTTTGTGTTGATCGGAAGCGAAGTCTGAGATGCAGCATTTTAGAAGACAGAAGGCGAGATTTTGTAGTATATTTAGACTTCTCCATGATTCTAGGATTTAATTACAAGCAATTTCAGTAATGTTTTTATATCGTTCAAGAAGAATGAGAAGATGTATAAAAGCGAAAAAGCTTCGCCAGAATCTGCGATCTCGTAGCACGGTTCCGTCTGCTTCTGAGAAGAAATAGAATAGAACTTAGCGTGAGCTATACATTTCTAGATCGTAGAATCTTTCGTTGGACCATTTCAAAATTATCGAAAAGCTCGAATAAGCTACAAATTCGAAAAATAAACATGTGAAAGCGGGAAAAGGATTTATCGAGTCTCGGTAATTTCTCATTGGCGACAATTAAGACGAAGCGTTGCATACGTGTAAAGTTCCCGTTTATCGGCGCAACGTAAGAGGCAAAAGCAAAACAGGACAAGTATCTCAAATAATGCTCGATATTGGCCGGTTTTTGTTGCCTTCATTTTGTTCGAGCATAAATTTTCATAACGGTTAGGTGCGCGGCAAAGGCAGACAAAATAGGGATTAGAATGAGCGGAAAAAAGAGAACTGGTGAACGAAGTAGGCTGAATGGAGATTGTGAAATTATGTCGATTAGCTTTTGTCGTTCGCTCGGAATGCTGAACCGCTCGTACGACCGAGTTCGGCCTTTTGAAGAGAATAAAAAGAAAAAAGCAAACAACAAAACATTAATGTATACGGCGAACGACTTTTTAAATAACATGCTAGCACCGTTGTCAACGAGAACTACTTCAAAGGTCTAATAAATTACAGCGGCCGGCAGTCTTAAATGTCATTTAAATATTAAATATAAGATGAAAAATGGAAACACTGTCACGTTAGCTCGGTCTAATATGCTAGAGCTCCGATGTTCTAGATATGGAAATTGTTCGCAAAAGTCCGTCTATAAATTATCGGATGAAAAGGTAAACGCGATGCTCGACGCATATTTCGTCGACGGCAACAATTTAGCAAGGTCGTTTGTTCGTTCGACTTCGAGACATCATTACGATTTGGGCGAGGGCGACCATAAGGAACACGGTATACCTCGTAAATGTCGCAATTTTCTTTTCTCGGTACAGCTACTTCTTGCATACATTAAGCACGCAATTTAGGATTTTAAAAAACCCACCTGCCCCTCCCTGTAAATTGCTAAGCGATACGGCAGTCCCACTGTAGCCACGTAGCCGACAAAGAGAACCGACCGCCGTGATTGGCTTATTATAGGAAAACGCGGATCGCATAAGAAGGCAATTTTCGCGAAGATGGTTACTTCTTAATATCGATACGGAAACTGGTCAACAGAGCCTCAAAGCAGGACTTACAGAACACAAACTTTAGCCCACCTCTTTCAAAGAACAGAAAAAGTGCTGACGCACAAGGTGAACAGACGGGTTTTTTCAAGTCAATAGTTTGTAAACTCCAACAAACTGCCAAGCATAAAACATAATGGTTACGAAAAGAACTAGGAAAGATGTTAATCGTGCACCTGCCGACAGACAGCGGCGAAAATATTTAAAATGTACAACAATGAAAACTGCGTATTACACAACTTTCCTTCAACTAGCATAAAATTAAGCATAAAATTAAGTATAAAGATAAAGAACACTGTTCTTCAGTTATACTTAAAAAAATCACCCGATTTGTACAACTAAATATACAGCAATTATTAATTATATTTAAACGTGCGCATGATCATCCGAACATATATATTAATGACCATGTCCTTTATAAGACGAAGGTGATATGAAAAATCACGTAACATTTTTGCGTAACGTTTTTTTATTGATTATATGTAACGTTTACAGATGGCGTAATCAATTAAAACCGACACTTCTATATAAATTATAGAAGACTAGAATCATTTGGAAGTTCAAGGGTTTTGGCAAAGCAAGATGTGAAGAATTGATATACATATATATATATATATAACTTGGCACATTGGGACTCGAAAGAGGACAAGCGCCCTTCACCGTCAGGTCTAGTTCTTCTATAATTCTTATAGAAGAGTAACCTTTTTCACTGGCTACGCCGTTCGACAAAAAAAAATCTTTATTTACAACAACGATATAATATAATCGAATCGCATTCATTGAACATGTATTTCAGACGATTTTCGTTACCTTTTTTCGTTACATTTTCGTTATATATTTCGTTACATAAAATTGTGACATGTTTTTGGGATAAATTTTGTGACAGGTCACTTTTCCTGATTACCCCGGGCGTAAAAATGGCATAGCCATTAATATATTTAAAACTCTGCCCTCCGCTTCAACCCCAAGCTTTATCATTTCTATACTTTGTATAGAATGAGAAAAATTGACAACGTCAAGCGGTCTAGATCGCAATACACAATTTATTATTTTCGAAAATTTCAATAGTAATAACTCAAGGTGTAATGATCAGTTTCTGAATATCTTAACGAAGCACGGTGCAATTCGACTAATTAAAGGAACAACTAGAAAAGAGGAACGAGCAGGTAACATTACGAAATATTGTATAGATAATATCTTTATCGGATGTAATGGCTGGTATTAAAAAGACAAAAATTTCCGACTCGTATATAGTTTGTGGCGCACTTTGCTATGAAGAACAACGTGAAATTTTTTTGAATAAAAACTTATTAAAAGATAAAGTAAATGCTTATAACTGGCAGGGTTTTCTAGAGAAGAGAGGAGTTGAAGAATTAGTAAATAATTTAAAAACAGTATTCAATAAACTTTATGACGAATGCAAATTGACTAGACAGACAATGGAGAAAATGAGATACAAGCCCATTGCAGCTTGGACGAACAGAGAAATATTGAACTTCATACATATTAGAGATCTATACTACAAAAGATGTAAAGGGAATAATTCAAACAGGAAATGATATAAAGAACTATAGTATATAAGAAATACGGGAAATTGTTAAAGCAGGAAATAAGACCAGAAAAAGCAAATTATTTGCAACAAGAATTACAAAAAGGGAATAATAACATTAAAAAAACCTGCAAGATAATGGATCAAATAGTGTGTAAAAAAAAAAAAAAAAAGACTATAATTATAGATAAGGTAATAAGGAAGAATTTTGATGGATATAGCAATGCGACTTGTAAATTTCAAAATTGCTATGCGGACGTTATTGAAAAATCGAAACATAATTGTGATATTAGTTTTATTGTGACCGACAATGTCAATACAAGGGTTACGTCATTTTACATACCACAAGCCACGAATGATACGATAGATAATTTAAAAAATTAAGTCAAATAAAGCTCAAGGGTATGATGATATTCGGGTGAAAGATGTGATTACATATGCAAAAAAGCTTGCTCCGCTGTTGACAAAAATAATTAATGAGTCAGTAAAAGAAGGTATATTTCCCAAGGAGTTAAAAGTTGGGATTATAATAAGACCAATATACAAAAGTGGGGATAAAAAACTCCGTGAAAACTATAGACCAATTACGTTAATATCGGTTATTGCTAAGTGGTAGGTAGAGCATTATGTAGGTAACCACCTGAAATTGTACCTGAAAGGAAACAATTTAATACATCACAACCAGTTTTGGTTCAGAGAAAGGGGAAATCTACGGTAACACTGCTCAGAACATTTACATCTCTCATAAATAAGGAGTTAGCATCCGGCAAACAATTTCTGATAGTCTTTTTAGATGTTACTGAGGCTTTCGATTTAGTTGATAGGGAAATTTTGATAGAGGACTTAATTGGAATAACAGGGAAATATCTCAATTGGTTTAGATGTTATTAACATGAAAAGGAATGCTTAGTGAAGATTATGAATGAATATAGCGATATAGGGAAAACGAAATGTAGAGTAGGACGAGGAAGTATATGAGCCCCGTTACTGTTTCCAATTTACATTAATTCTGTTCACAATTATGTTACGAATGCCAAACTTTACGCATATGCCGATGATTATACGAACACGAAGACATAGAAATTGCGGAAAGACTGCTTCAGGAGGACCTGAATAAGGTCTGCAGATGGGTACATGATAAAAAATTATTAATAAATGCCAAAAAATCAAAAGTGACGTATGTAAGAACAACAAAAGTAGGTTTAGAAAATTCGTTCCTAAAATAGTGTTGCATAATGTGAATTGTCTTCATGGAGCTGAAGTATGCTGTTGTGATCCGATAGAAACGGTTGATCACTTTAAGTACCTCGGAATAACATTAGGCGTTAACGTGGATAGTTCACGTTGATAACATTGCAAGGAAAATCAGTAAAACTATATCGGGGTTTTATACAAATTAAAACAGGTTATGAATTACAAAACCACGAGATTGTATGTTGACACTCATTAATAATGTCTAGGATTAGATATGGAATCGAAATTTGGGGGAGGCAAAAAAAAAGAATGGGGAATTAAGGAAAACTAGTGAGCTACAAAAATGATGTCTGAAAATATTTTTACCGAGCTGGAGAAGTACGATTCTCGTAACAAATACTACTACTTGGTGGAATAATAACAAAGAAATGTTTCCAAAAATGTTTTTTTTTTATTACAGTAAGCTATTAAGGTATAAAACAGAAAAAAGAAGATTACCGACAAGGGAAATATGGGACTAGGAACTATGACAAATTATGTTTCTATAAGACCTAAAGGGATTAACAATAAAATTGACAATGTTGAAGAGGAAGTTCTGAGTCAAATGTTGGGTAACATACCAAAGGAAATTAGAGACAAATGCAATTTGAACATATGGAAAGACAAAATAAAATAGCTTGGTGCAAAGAATGAAAAATGAGTAGACGGAGGAAAGGAACAGTGATAAGACGGGGAACTGATAGGGAAAATGAATGATTATAAATTATGTAAAAAAAAAAGGCTTTTTGGTTCTTAAGTACTAATGTATGGTGGCTCCTTCTTTTAGTTGCATTGGCTTACGTGTAAATGTTCTTTTAGGATGTGTGATGAGTATAAATGTATTAGTTTAAAAATTAGACGTAGTTTAGTGAAAATAGAAGTGAAGTGTAATTAATTAATATACATGTATAAGATGAATAGGATGTATTAGCTTTACGATGTATATTTATGAATAAACGATATAAATGCTGGGAACCTACAGACGAGCAATTTCCTTGTCGGACCCACAAATTATTTAAAAAATAAAAAAAAAAAAATCAATTTTGTCTGTATTTTGTTTACTTATATATATACAGAGCATTTAAGGTTTTGGGACAAATTTTCGTGTCAGGCCGTTGGGCTAAGAATGACGTTGTCATTTCCTGGCAAACCATTTTTTCGATTGTCTTCTCATATATATGTGTACAATATATGTAACATTTTGAAACAAAAAAAATAATGGGGGTCGGGCTAATAATAACGTCGTTAACATATATATACACAGTATGTCTGAAAAGTTCCCGGACTAATTTTCTACACTCGATATAAATAGCGCTTTCTCTCGTTCAACCGAAGAAATATGTAGTACGAAGTCTAAAGAGTATGTATACAAAATTCCAGCGCTGTCGGTCTCTTAGTTCTTCAATAGTACGCGATTAAGTATTACACATAACCCTTTGTGCAAGCTCATTGAATCGTCCAAATATCGCCGTGAAAGTTGCCCTTCATCATAATTTTGATTTTTGGGAATAAAAAATAGTCTTCCGGGGTCAAATCGGATGAATAGGACAGGTGTGACAAGACGGTGATCTGATTTTCGACGTAGTAACACGTCAAAAATGTTGCCGTTCGTGACGGCGCATTGTCGTGCAACAGAGTCCAACTACTCGGATCGTGATACACGGGCCGGATTCGACGAATTCGATGTACCAAACGCTTCATTACCTCCAGATAGAATTCCGCATTCACATTTTGTCCGGTTGGAACAAATTCATGATGAATGGGAGGTCCTTCGAGTTGAAAAATGCGATGAGCATTGTCTTCATTTTGAATTTTTGTTGCCGAACTTTCGTGGATCTTTGAGCTTTTGGGCTTAACCACGCCGAAAATTATCGTTTGATGTGGTAGGTGATAGAGCTTCGTCACTGAATGTTTTTTGAATCATCAAAAAAGTTTCTACGAAAGATTTATCAAAAGCTTAATCACACTTCGTTGTTCCATATCGCGAGCTTGCACAAGGGGTTATGAACACACAATACTTAACCGCATAGTACCGGAGAACTAAGAGACTGGCAGAGCTGAAATTTTGTGTACACACTCTTTAGACTTCGTACTATATGCATTCTTGGTTGAACGAGAAAAAGCGCTACTTGTACAAAGTGTAGAAAATTAGTTCGGGAACTTTTCAGACATACTGTGTATATAAAAGGAGAAATTAATAAGTACGTAATTTTTCGGCTCGTGAGTAAAAAATCATGCAACGTTTATGTAACGATTAGATGTAACCTTTTTTATCTGTCCAAAGTTGCAATGGAAATATTTCGTAAAATAGCGCGAGTTGTAGAATAAAACGACGCCATCAGACAATAATTAGGTACATAGCACAAACACATATACTGATAAAGTTTTCGTACATGCGTTGTATATTGTGTCTATTGAATTAAGCAGCGTCGGTTTATATGTTTGTAAACATAAAATGGGATAAACTAACCGATTATAGGTATAGCCTAGAGAGTCTTTGAACCATATTGGGATTTTGGATTCTTGAAACTTGGAAACAGAGTCTAGAGAAGAGTTACAAATTTCATATAATTTTCACTGAAAACCGAGCAATTTACTTGTTTCTTTCTTTTAAATAATGTCAATTGGTTTTTCTTAAACATATGATAGCGAGTAAATGCGCATGCGTAGCGGTTTATGGATGCAGTTATACACGCATTGCGCACTGTCAGCTATATACTTGATTGCGACCTTAAGTAAGCATATTTTTTAATTATCTTAAAAGAAAAAAAGGTTAAAAATTGTTGGTAATTTTACTGTCTGGTGAAAGTCGCTGTAAGCTTTCAGTCGAATCCCAGCTATTATTGTATAAAGCTGTATTGAGTCCAACCTATTGTCAATCTAAGCGTTATCCACCAACCCCGCGAGTGGCCAGGCATCTGGTGAGAGGATGATACCAGCTGGAGAATTAATGATTGGGTTAAAGCAGTTATACTATTGATCAAGATCTGTTGGGAACGGGCATTCAAAGCAACGCGCGAATCAGATACAATAAGGATACGAATGCTGAAAGGATTGCTTGAAATCCAGAAAATTATTTCCTGTTCGTCGCCGAGATCTTGACAGCTCGTAATAGGAGGACCTGATAATTTTAATTTATAATCGGCGACGGAGGAGGCATGTTAAGCTGCGGGAATATTGCGAAAGGTTGGCGCGTTATCTAATTTTATATATTTTTAGTAAAAGACAGGTTTTGAGACGAAGTGCTAATATTAATAGAATTAGAGGCACGTCTTATTTATAGCAGCATGATGATGTGGATGATTACCTTAGTGATGAACGAAAAGCTCAGCTGGATAACAAACTGATGATGATATTTAAAAGGATTTAATCCGCTAAATCTGGCGAAAAAGTTCATCTAGACGTTACTCGTAATTAAATATTTCTTTAAGGAGTGGTATTGTTGGGTGTCATCTCCGCACATGTCATTCGGACCAACATATCTGTATTTCATGAACTATGTGAATTAATCTAAATCTTCAGCCGTACTCGCGACAATGGATAACCCTAGACGATGTGAAATGATAGGAAAAGGAGTTTTACGAGTTTAATACTCAAACTATAGTTTTACATAGGCTTTTATGGTCATATATGTTGTTATCGGTGAAACCGTTGCAGTCAGCGAAGAAATTCATTATATCGCCTAAAACCGTTATCCCTTCAACTTGCTCAAATTAACCAGATGCCACTTTTATTAAGGACAAATAATAATCGGTTGGCGGTGCAGCGTGCTTCTGGTCGGAAAGGTGTGTAAATTTTCGATGATCTTAATAATACGGTCAGTAGAGCTGACAGCCTCCCGGATTAGTTCAGGGTCTTGGTTAGCGAACCGAAAGTTACGGGTTTAGTTATCCTGTTCGGAGTTAAGTCGCCAACGATACTATCAAAAATTGAATATTGATTTTGAAGTCATCCGTATGAAAATAAAGGCGAATTATCGCAAAATGAAGATAGAAACAAGTTGCTATTTCCTTAAGTACATTACGAAAAGAATTCAATTCCACAGCATATATTATACACATTATATCAAAGACATGTGGAATGTTTGTTGAAGCATATCTAAGAAGAGACAGTAATTCTCGGTAGCGCACATTATTCTCACCGTCAGCTCTCCCGAACGGCATCGAATTCGCTATATTTCGAATAATGTAAGAAAGAATTCCGGTTTCCGATAA
This sequence comes from Icerya purchasi, assembly GCA_039619475.1. Taxonomy (NCBI): domain Eukaryota; kingdom Metazoa; phylum Arthropoda; class Insecta; order Hemiptera; family Monophlebidae; genus Icerya; species Icerya purchasi. Next base: position 576,115,949 of record CM077115.1, read on the forward strand.
GAATCTGAAACAGAACAGACATTAAGAAGTAACCCTGCGCAAACCGAAAATGAAAATACCTTATGTGCAACTTCTTGAACTTACACTGTCCAGCATATACCCCACGAAGGACAATCTTACCTGGAAAAGAAACCCCGGTTGGATTCTAAAATAAAGTCTCGCACTTGCTAGCGATAAACCTAACCGAATATCCACGAGCGCGCGCGGGGGTTTTAGCACCGTTGAAATTCGTAAATCACATTACAAGCGGGTATAGATAAAATAACAATACTATCTCTTCATTGACGCACGAGGTAACAAAACACCGGTAGTTTCGACCGCATAAACCCTATTATCCCGAATTCGCTTTACTTTTTAACGATTGATTTACTCTTGCGTAATCGTTTCACTCTTTTGCCGGCTCATTACTTACAGTCTGGCTTCCGAATAATCAGAAGGCGGCTTTGATCCTTGATCGCGAAAATAATCACCCAGTTTGGGCGGCAAACGCGCCTGTTCATTCAAAAAATTTAGGACAATTTTCGCGCGCGATCTAAGAGAATATTTTTAAGTTTAAAAGTCAAAACCCCTTTCGACCTAGAAGACAGTAGACGGCACATAAATCCGGTGCAGTACGCGTTTCAATATCGAAAAGTTCGATTTAAGTTTACCCACATCGAGTCATCAGGTGTCCCTCGTCCTGCCATTCTGTATTGGTGGCGCGAACCTAGCGGGGAGATTTTTAATGAATCGCATAATTTTAAATGTATCAGACTACGCGCGATCCAAGATTCAGTCTCGATTACACACTGAACGAACTCGTAAAACTCCGAGGAGAAAAGTAAAATGGAGAAATCGTTCCACTGTCTCTTTGGTGCCATAACAGGTAATGGTTCTGAAAGGTCTGTCCACCTATGGAGAAGCAAACAGAATAACAAGCTGACACTTTAAGACCTTGGACAAGACGCGAACGCGCTTTGGCTGTCCTATCGAAAACCGGCTTTGAGTTTGTGATATCTTCTTGCAATCTTAAGCCGGTCGTCTTCTTCACGGTGTCTTTAACATGATGACTGATGCGTAGTGGTTTTATTATTACATACATATATTCCATTTTCACGTTTTCCAAAACCATACGCATACAATCTCCAACCGGTTCTACCATAGGCTGCTCGTGTTGCGGCCGCATTAATCTTCCTGATATTTTTTTTTTTTAAATAAAAATAGTAGTGAGGATTTCCATGCGCTGTGTTTAACTACTGAGGCTATTACAGCACATGGAGCCTACTTAGGAAGGTTAAACTCTATGGTATAGGCCGCTGCTACGCACGAAAGCCAACATAGCTGCGACCGCAGACGGAACGTTCGATAAGATCTTAGAGATAGAGGTGGTAGTGGGTGGATTTTGGTGCCGCAAAAGAGAAACATTCGAGAAGGAGGTGAGATGTAGACGGGGCGCTTGGTTGACCACGGAAGAAGCAGACATTTGGGGGTGCTTGTCCCGTGAAGATATACCCGTGCGAAAAGGTTGTGTGACCTGTTCGGAGGCGATTCAAGACAGAAAAATCTCTGCGAGAAATTTCGTCTATGGGCCACCAGGGTTCTGTGGTTGATTTTATGCTTCGGAGGAATGTACTTGCGGATTTCCATTCCTGCTGCCATTCTTCTCCAGTTTGGTGCATAAATAAATGGGCCATTGTGGGGGGGGAAGAGGGGGATTACATGGCATTGGAGAGAATAGTGTCGTCTGAGCTGCTCGATTGACGCGCTCATTACCTGGGACTCCTACATGGGCCGGCACCCATAGGAAGGATATTTCAGAGTTTAGGTGGGATAGTCTGTATAGTAGGTAGTGGACTTTTCTTATCAGGGGGTTTTTGGGTTTTATTTCTGAAATAAGTTGAAGGGAATTTAAGGAGTCAGTTATAAGTAGGGCCTTTTGGGACTGGGGGTTACTATCAGCATAGTGTTGAATGCAGAAAACAATCGCATATATTTCAGCGTCCAGTGCTGTGCAGCAATCATGCAGTCTGACTGACTCTGCTGTTTTTGATACTTCGAAGGAGCATGCCGCCGGTGACTGATAACCTTTTGCCTTCGCTCCATCTGTGTAGAGGCATACATGATCGGTGTAGCTTGCTATGGTGTTTTTTACTATTTGTACTACGTTTGGGGGATATTGTGCTTTATTGAATTTTGTGAGAGATATGTTTATATTTGTGATCGGCTGACTCCAGGGAGGTACAGTTATTGCGAAGTCTGGTAAAGCTCTTGGGATTGAGGGGATTTGGAAATGACCCATAACTGAAAAAAGTTCAGGCACTGGATCGTTCCCAAAACTCCCAGTAGGGGATATGGTGGCCGGCTCGAGTGACGGGGTCTTAGTATTACTAAGGAGGGAGCTCAGTTCTTTAAAGTTGTAATATTTCCTATAATAGGATAGTGGGGGACAACCTGCCAGTGCACACAAACTTACAACAGGAGTAGAGGGATGAGTGGAAAGAATAGACCGGAGGGCCGCAAAATGTACAGGATCTAAGGATCTTAGCACACTATTGGCGGCTGAGGAGTACATCTGGCACCCGTAATTGATTCGCGAAAGGATGATTGATCTATATATTGTAAGGAGTAGTTTTGGATTTATGTTGTATTTGTAATTCGACAGATATTTTAGGATGGACAAGGATTTTAGACATTTAGCTTTGAGCTCACGTATGTGATCGCGCCAGGAGAGTTTTTTATCAAATATTAAGCCTAGAAACTTAACTGATGGACGGTTTGGGATAGGAACACCATTTAGACTCAGGAATATGCTGGAAAGTGCGTTTTGGCGTCCCCTGTGGAAATCAACACATATTGTTTTTGTTGAGGAGAAGGTCAAACCGTTGTCATTGGACCACTTTTGGAGCTTTTTTATGGATTTTTGTAGGATATTTTGAGCGTTTATAGGATGGTTGGATGATAGGGAGATGTTTAGGTCGTCCACATAGAGCCGGGACGTTACAGGGGCGGCAAGACAGTCAGTTAAGTCGTTAATGTAGTATATGAACAAGGTTGCACTTAAAGCAGAGCCTTGTGGTACACCATTTTCCAACAGCATCAGTTCAGACGTTGACGAACCAGTCGTAACTTGGATCGTTCTATTGTCTAAGAAGCTGTGTAGGTATTTACCCATTTTTCCGGCGATTCCCGCCGTTCGCAGTTTTATTAGTAGGCCATGACGCCACAGGCGATCAAAAGCTTTCTCTAAATCGAAAAATACTGCATAGAGGTGCTGTTGACGCTGAAACGCCGAGAGTATCTGCCTTTGCAGGCTAAGTAGTTGGCTGACTGTTGATCTTGCCTCTCGCCCGCCGGCTTGGTTAGGAGAAAGAAGATTTTTCTGTTCGAGAAAAAACAGGAGACGCCTATTAACCATCTTCTCCAGCGTTTTGGAAATGACACTCAATAACGAGATAGGACGGTAACTTTCGGGAAGGGAAGGGTCTTTGTTTTCCTTTAGTATTGGGATTATATTTGCCGACTTCCATTGCGCGGGGATGTTTCCAGAATTCCAAATTTGATTGTATATGTGTAGGAGAAAATGTTTTCCGGAAATTGGGAGGTACTTAAGCATGTATGGGTGGATGCCGTCGGGGCCCGGAGCAGTGTTGGATGTATGGTGGTTGAGTTGGTAATTTAGTTCTGAGATGGTAAAATTACTATTGTATGATTCATTGGATTCGGGTGGAAAGTGCACTGGCTGTTGCTCTGCATGGTATTTCATGCTACGGAAAGCGGGGGGATACTTTTCTGATGACGATGCTGCGGTGAAGTGATTGGCAAACGCTTTGACAACGTTAGCTTCATCCGTTATTAGACTGCCATTGATGTTGAGAAGGACGCGTTTTGGGACAGTGCTAATTCCATTGATGGATTTTATTTTATTCCATATGGTCCTGTTTGACGTTGATGAGGAGATGGATGAAATAAACTATGACCAGCACTCTTGCTTTTTGTCGCGAATGAGAGCTCTGGCAAGGGCTCGGCACTTCTTGAAGGCTACTAAGTCAGATAGCGACCGAGACGATTTATACTTTCTGAGTGCTCGTTTACGCTGTTGGATTGCAATGTGGATCTCTTTGCTCCACCATGGTACTTTCTTAGCTCGAAAATTGTGGGAGGTGGGTATCGATAAGTAGGCAGCATCTAGTATAGTATTAAGAAATATCTTTAAATTGTCTGATAGGGACTCGCTAGGAGCTGGGATTTTAATTCCGGCTGTGTATGCCGTCCAGTCTGCCTTGTGAAATGAGAATCTTAGGGGTCTTGGGATTGGTGGTGATGAATGATATCCTGTGAAATGCAGAAATACAGGGAAATGATCGCTGGAGCAAAGGTCGTCATGGACGGATGATTTAAGTTTCGGGAGCAGTAATGGGGATACTAATGCCAAGTCAATTGTTGAGAAAGTGTTATGGGAGAGGTAAAAATGTGTATGGTTAGGTGGGGGGGGAGAATGCACAAATCGTGCTCCGTTAGTATGTTTGTAATAATTGATCCATGTCTGTTGGTGGACGTCGCTCCCCATAGTGGGGAGTGAGCGTTAAAGTCTCCAAGTATGACCATTGGGCTTACTAGTTGAGATATGGCATTTTGAAGGTCTGCCGAGTGTACCATATGGTTGGGGGGACAGTAGCAGTTGCAGATCGTTAGTGTGGACCTCGATAGATTGTGTAAGAGAACAGATATCGCTACCATCTGAAGGGGTGTATTCATTCTGACCGATACAGCCGTGATCGACGTGTGCACTAGAGTTGCTACTCCTCCGTTTACTCGGTTGCCTCCGATATTATCGCATCGGAATAGACTATAGTGTTTTATTCTTGGCTTGTCTCTGGGCTGTAAATGCGTCTCCTCCAAGCAGGCTACTAATGGAGAATATGTGGCTAATAGGTGTTCTAGTTCGGCTTGATGATTAATAAAACCTCTGCAGTTCCACTGCATAATTATATTATTACTCGCCATGTTGCGTGTTTCTGTGTTGTCTTGTGAAGTCTGTGAGTGTTGCTAGTCGATGTTTGATGTCAAGTTTGTCATAGTATTCGTGTGTTAGTGGGTAGAGCTTTCCTCTGACGTATTACCATCTGTGGATAGGCTGCTCAGACTTTTCAGTATGCGAGTACATCTATTTTTTAAACTTGTGTTCTTCAGAGATGGTTTGGCGGCTGCAATTAAGTGAAACAGTCCTATTTGATCATCCTCTTTTACGTTTTCTTTTCGTTTTCCCTTGAACATTTTCATTATTCCGTGTAAAAAATGAAAAAAAAAACAAATCAATACACTCGTATTAAAGAGCATTTCAATCGAAACTTTCTTTAAAAAAGTCGATTTCGGTTTGTCATTTGAAACGGTTTAATTTTATTTTTAATGTCCTTAGGGGTGCCAACCACAACGATATCTTCCGATATCTGCGGATTTTAATTATTTATTAACAAAATTATTATAGAGATTATCATTGCTCGAGATTTAAACGATTGATATTATTACGTTTATATCGAGATAGATGATCGTATTCCACCAAAAAATCCCTACATCGATTTTTTAGATCGACCGGCCGTTAAAAAGACAGCGAAGATAATAAATGCTATATAAATATTACAATGATTAGTTAAACGAAATAAAAGCAATATCGCTCGGTTGCCGCGGCTGGATAATTGAACTTCTTGCTAGTCAGCTGATGCACGTGTTGGTGGTTTCGACTGGATTCCGTTTATGCGAAGAGAGGAGACACGATAATCGATTTTTTAACTACGGGGTTTCGATTTAACTTCGTTTTGTTACTTTGTTCGAAATTTTTCTACGATTAGGATACCGGAACGATCGAGCTAATAGCAAAGAGATCTGAGGGCCTTCTACCGCTGCTCAACTCCAACTGATCTTCCTTTTTTCGGTTTTCCAAAAACTAACTTTTTTTCATCCGTTCTATATCTCCTCCTTCGCAACCGATGTGGCAATCCGTGTTTTTTTTTAGAAATCACTACGTGCATCATCCCTCGAAGGCAAACTGGATTCGACAACCCCCGGCTAACAACTGGTTTTCATTCACTAGCACTAACACTCTCTCGACACACTCGATTTCCATTATTAACTATTTTCTTTCTTTCTTTATTTATTTATATTCTTTTTTAACTGTAATGTACACATTACATAACCAGTACAGCATTCTTCTGCAAAACAGCAAAACTGAAATACCGCATACAGCATCGGTCAGTCAGCGCCATAAGAGAATTGTGTATGTATCGAAACAATTTTAGTGTTTTTATCTTGCTAAAGTAAAGATTTTTATTTTTTTTTTCCGCCCTTGAGCCGAACTTTCGTAATTACGACCAGCTATAAAATATAACTAGAAAACTATTTGAAAATTTCGTATTCTAACTACAACGGAATAGTAAAATAAAAATACCCTACCGGTGGAATATTATTAACCCCCTGGTCTTATATTATTTTCTATCTATATAATATCTTTCTTTTATTTGCCATACTCTGCGAAGGCTTTGGAACTATTAATTTATTTTTCTCCTAATTGCTTATTTAAAATTACATATATATATATATATTAATTACAAGTGAAATGTCCCAACTTTACGTAACGTTTGTTATATTTTATAGGATTTTCGTTATTGTTATTTAAAAAATATCACAATTTTATGTAGCGAAAAATGTAACGAAAAAATGTCTTAATTTTATATAATGAAAGTTAAATGTTAGGATAGGATTTTTGTGATTATGTTATTCTTTTTGTGTTGATGCCAGTATGAATTACGTTGTAAATTTTTATCATTTTATAAAAAAGTGTAGAAGAGAAAGAGACAAAAATGAAAGCAAGATGGGTCAAGGGGCACAGCCCCTTGCGAGGCCAAAATGGCAGAGTTATATAATATATATGCGTGTATATGTACGTATGTAAATATGTATCATTATATCCATTAGTTGCAATGCGATTGGCAATGATCCGATTAGGTAATCGGCGCGATAATTGAAAACAAGTTACATTAAACGTAATTTAATGCGCGTTAGAATAATGAGTAATACGGACAATTAAAAAACGGTATTGACAGGAAACAAAAGAAGGAGCATCTTGCAGAATCCGAGTGCTACAGTTTATTATAAGTAATAATAAGATTAGTACCACATTCGTGCGTAAACTTCCGAGAATGCGTTAAAAAAGCTTAGGGGTTTCGGCTTGCATGCGACTCCGATGTTGTATTCTCGGATGGTAAAATGGTAGACTGTTTCGCGTAAATCCAAATAAACCAGGACGAAGATTTGATAGGACAATAATACCGATCGCGGTTACGCGGAAATGACTGATGGAGCATTTTTCGTAAGTGTCTGTAACGGCACGATTAGAGCAATGCGATACTAAGAGCTTAGCGGACAGACTGGCCTACCGGTTATTTCAGGTATCACCGAGAATACTATTCTAAAAACTTCCTAAAAAGGCCAAAAACCTTATATATTAAAATCCAGCGAACGACGATGTGACAAAAAATTGTATAATTCGCATTGTAACTTACGATAGACGGAGAAGCGACACGAATACGTAGCGTAAGCGAATAATCGGTTAATTAGGCCGCGAATACAGTTAGACGAAACATTGAATAACGTTCGTTTAAGAGGAAAGTTGGCGCAAGACAACGATGGCTGTCCGTAAGACAGGAGGACCGACAAATAGAAATATAAAGAGCCCCATACATAACGTACGCTGGCAGAGAGTATGAGGCATCTGACATAGCGGAAACACTCCAATTGAGCTTTCTTTCTCTCCGATGTTTGTTGAAAGATGGGTCTAAGGACCTACCAGATGATGACCCTCGGAAAGTTTTGCGCGACGTCTGCTGGTTCAATTCGAATCCAGCGAACGTGTTCGGATAAACGAGTAAACGACAGAAAGTTGTGTATGTTCCTAAATAATCACAAGCTGCCCTCTCCCGACGGAAGTGCAGCATACAGGTCCCATATGGGACACGGTAGTTCGTATCAATTGCTACTGATGCAACGTTTAGTTAATAGTGAATTTAAAGCGGTACGAAAAAAGAGCGGGAAACATAATGGCGCACGCTCGCAGAGAAGTGCAGTAGGGATCAAATTCCGACCAGCGTGATATATAATCTATTATCGGAGAATTCTTAACAGACTTGCGTGGTAATGTACGCATTCGGACTTTCTTCGCTCGATCATATCGGATTTATAAGTTTGTCGCCGATCGCGACTGTCGCTGTTGGGCAAACCGAGTGTACTACACGAGCGTTTTCTGTATGAATCTAATATCTATATTAAGCTTGCACTAGCACTTTTATTCGCCAAAGGTGAGGAAAATTCTCTTGTTGTTTCTTTTTATTTCGTTCATTCTCTCTTGTAGTGTAATGCGCCGTATCTATATTTCAAGCCACCTCGCATTACCGGAAAGGGTAAAAAACGACTGAGGTCCGATTTAGGAGGCTCAATCGAGAGAATTTTCGGGTTTTAAGAGGATTCTGGTGCATCGCGAATCTAAAACTCTACATCTAAAAGTGTACAATGGGCGGCCGGATGCGTTGGAAACTACTTTACGCGGAGCGGCTGTAGTTGTTCTATAAGTTTTCCGGAGGAAAAGCGGGGGGAAAAAACGGTGACGCGCGGCCTCTTACGTATTTAAAAACGTCTTCTTTTTTTCGACACTTTCCGACCTAGCGGGTTCACGGGAAATTACCTCCCCGTGTCGTATGTGGCTGAGCAGTCCGGGCGGTACGCTGCCTTTCATCTGGTCCGCGCCATACGCTAGACGTGTACAATCGAGGTTACCGAGGTAGGAAATTGGAGCATGACGTCATAGACTGCGCAGGTAGGGAAAACTGGCGGCAGCGGTCGCGCGCTTAATATCAACACGATTGACGTAAACGAAGGAGAGCAAAAGTACCGCACGCGCGCGCGCGCGGCCTCTATGTAACGGACCGCAAGGATTCGGTCGGGACCGAAACTTTTACAAAAGCCGCTCCGCCGATGGCCGCTGGAATGACGTCACCGGTGACCTCCGCTGTCGTCGCGTAACAGAGCGTAAAAAGTAAAAGAAAAAGAGAAGTAAGTAAAAGCTCATCTCGAGCCAGCGCCGCTGCGCGCAGTCTCCGTCGACGCGATAACTTTTCGGCAGTCCCCGCGCCGCTGCGGCCGACGGCGCGTTCACACGTCCAAACGTTCAAACGTTCGAGCGTACGCGCGTCGAACGCGGACTGTCTTGCCCCGGTCGCATCGGATACAAAAATCCCGCTCCAGCGGCCCCCTCCCGCCTACTCCGCCGCGTCTTTAGCGGTGTAGCAAGCTGCCTCGTTAAAAACTTAACCGTAGACGGCCGCGGGGAGGGCGGCCCATCGCGTTTCCTTTCGCTTTCGTTATTTTTTGAACTTTATCGAAAGTACCGCCACCGACCGCTCGTTCGATTGCTCATCTCCAGAGCGGCGCGCTGCGTTCGGCCTGTTTGCTCAGTACAGTGTACTCTCCTCGAGCCCGTGCCAGCGGGATTCTCTTCTGCAACCGACTGACGCACACTAATTCTGACCTAATTTCGACGGCCCAGCAGCTCCAGCACTCGACGGTTTACTTTCGCTCTTTATCTTGCCGTGTATTTTGCCACCCGTCTCTCTGTGTCCCGTCATACCCTCTCGCTTGCTCCGATTGCCTCTGTACTCGTCGCGATACTACGGTCAAACTATCGCGCCCCTATCTATAGATTGCACCCCGCGAATGTTTAGACCGCCGCGCTGAGCGCAATTCAGAAAGCGCGCGGCGTAGAATGTGAAAACGAAATTAGACGAGTGAAGAAAGAATTTAAATAGTCGCGAACGCGAACTTCGTCTATTAATAACGAGACCGGCGGCGCGCGCTAGGCCGTGTGAATGGAAATCGTGAACTGGGGCAAAGAAAAAAAGTGAATGAAGCCGAACAAAACCGAACGAGAGCGAATGAGGGCGAATAAATGGAATCGCCGTAGCCTGCCGGACTAGATTTCAACGATGAAACATCGAACAGCAGCCGATGTAAATTGAGCAGAAATTTTGCCGTGTCAGGTGCGACCCCTGGTTCGATGTTAGTCCTGTCGCGCGGAGACAGCTATCACGTCCGAATGTTAAACTTTCGTGACCGCCGCGAAACCCGACGAATTCGAGTCGTGGTCGGTCTAGCTAAGATATTTCGGCATTTTATAAAGGCGACGCAGAACAACATTTAGGCCACCCCGTAAGACACATATGTGCATGTGGCGGCCAGTATACTTCATCCGAAACTTTTTTCGCGTCCATCGATATGCAAACAATATCGCACCCCTTCCGACCAATCGCAAAAAGCGAACGAATACGCAATGCAAAGAAAAGACTCCAAGCTCAGTGAAAAACTTTGAAATATCTTTTTAAAAACGTTTTTCTCGCCGTAGATTTTTACTTCTGATAGAAAAGAGATTCACTAGGAAAACCTCGGATTTAAAAGTTTTTGCCTGAATTTTAAAGATGATGCCGATGAAATTTTCTGCCAAGGGGAAAAGTGAAATCGACTAAAATAATTATTTTTGTAGATTTATATTTTTATAATTGCTAAAAAAAAAAAAAAATGCGAAAAAATCTTAACATAAATGTATTTATTATTCAGTCGAGTTTTTTATAAATTTGCTACAGTGCTTTTTCTCTTTCTCGGAATTTCGATATTTCTGCCTCCACTCACACATTTTAAACTGGGGCCAATTACGTGTTTGTGTTATTCCAGACATGGGCAAACTTTTTAAGGGAAGGGCCAGATAAGATAAAAAATTATCTAGGCGGACCGAAAAAAAAAAATTAAACAAAACATATAAGTGATAAACTTTATTTTTGATTTTTACATCACACACAGCTTATATGCTACAATGAAACTTGGAAAAAAAAGTTAGAAAAATTTAATGAAGAATCTTTTTCCATTCTATTTGTTAAATATAGAAATATATAAAGTTAATAATAACTGATATAATAAACAATTGTAACAAACAATTATAACAAACAATATAAATTTCTTACTTAGTAACGTTTTCGGGCATTATCAGCTAAAACACAATAGACAAGTTCTAAATCACACTTAGAACTTGTCTCTGATCACATATAGTTGTTTTAGCTGATAACGCCCGAAAACGTTACTAAGTAAGAAATTTATATTGTTTGTTATAATTGTTTGTTACAATTGTTTATTATATCAGTTATTATTAACTTTTTTATATAGTTACAAAAATTGATTGTTTTTTAGTTGAGTATGAAGGTGTGTATATGTGACAAATGAAACTATGACTGAGCTTCTCAAAGTTGTTCATAATCTGGTAGAAACTGGAATGATTCGCAGTAGTGAAGCTAAATGGTGGTCAGTCAATCGGTTTCTAAAAGCTTCATAGTAGAAAACACCTGTGTTCAAAGATGTAGCAAGATGCAAACATGATAATTGCTCTTCTGAGCGTGAGATTTTAGGTTTGGAAAATTTGATTTTGACAGGGCCGCCTTGTAGAACTAAATTTTAGAAACGTTGAGAAATAGTTGCTTCAATTCGGTGTTACATTGCAACTCAATCAGTTCAAGCTGCAATTTTAACTGATATTCACAATCCACATTAAATAGCATGTTAAAAAAATGTCCAGATCCTATTCGATAACTTTGAAGTCTTAGAATCTTTGTTCAAATTCTTCATGAAGACATTTCAGGCTTTTCAGCTCCTAAGTTTGTCTTACCTAACTGCGATAGTTTTTAGTCTTGTAAAGTGAGTAAAGTCTCTTTCTTGACTAGTTGTTTAGAAAATAGATTCAATTTCATTTTGAAACCCTTGATATGACTCCAAATACCCCATGAGTTAATTGATTTCTTACCTGGAGTTTGAGGGGTTCAGTTTATTGATGTGGCTGAGAATATCTGTAAAAAATCATACACTTTCAAATGATCATACTCGTCCATTCCTTGTTCTTCCATGAAAGAGATTATTTCATCTTTTAGATCCCAAACTCGTTCGAAAACCCGCCCTGCACTGAGCCACCTTACTTTAGTGTAGTAAAAAGTACATCAGAATATTCAGACTGCAATGAGTCAAGAAACTCTCGAAATTGTATATGATTGAATGCTCATGAACGCTTAATATAATAACACAACATCAAGCACATGTTTCATGTCCAGAGCGGATTTACGCAGAACTTCTCGATGTATGTCACAATGAAGAAACACAACTTCGTTCCCAGCAAATAATTCCTTAAATACGCCTACAAAACCAGATTTCGTCCCTACCATATATTCGGTGCTCCATCAATAGTAATGTTACAAATATTGGTCAAAAGTACTTTCCAAGACGTGATAGTTTCTTGAAATTCTTGAAAAATGTCTGATCCTTTTGTCGCGTTACCTTTAATGAACGCGCGCAAGCTAATTCTTCAGTAACACAAAATTTGTCATTAATACCTCTTATAAATATCAGTAACTGAGCTGTGTCAGTTATGTCCGTACATTTAATCAAACGCAAAAGAACATAAACTCGCTTATCTTTGACTCTAGTTGTGAGACAAACTGCTTATCAATTACTTCAATTCTAGAAGCAATTGTTTTTCGAGACAAACTTACTGCCTCGAAATCCTTTGTTTTGTCAGGACACAAAATGTCACATACTTGGAGCATACAAGTTTTTACAAGTTCGCCATCAGAAAATGCTTTGTTATTTTTTGCAATGTTGTATGCTACACACAACGTAACTGCCATGTGTAGCTTTTGAGAACAGCGCTTTGTGTTTTAAAACTATTTTGCTGACCTGACAGTTTTTTACATAGAGCTCCTGCTTTTTGCTTCTGTTCTTCTTCGGTGATGGCTTCGTAAGTGACGTTGTTATGTTTCGTGTCATGAAGTGTCGTGAGAGACTGAATTCCTTGAATACGACTACAGCTTCATTGCAAAAATAAGGCACACAGGTTTATCCTTAATAGGCGTGAAAAAGTATTTCCAAGTCCACTCATCTTTAAAAACACGACACATTATGAATCAAATTTACGGTTTTCCATTTGCCATTGTAACGATCAAAAATGTCAAAAAAGCACTACCAACAAAACAAAGTCAGACACAGCCGCAGAGGTGACTTGGCACTGAGACTACATGACTGTCCGAATTACACTTGAGAACAGGCGAAACGAAAATGGTAGCGCCCGACTCGTTCCGAACTTAGCCAAGCAGCATACGCATTGTACTCCACATCGCCATGCTACCGATCTACAGACATCTACTGCGGCACTACGCAAACTCAGCTAATATTAGATGTGATAATACCGTACTTAAAACGCAATGAACAGGAAACCGTTATTCTATTCTAGCTGCGCAGAAAATATATTTTGCCCTATCCGAAGGGCCGCACTTGGCTCATGACTGCGTTTTATTCGGAAATCCTGTTACGAAATCTGTTTTACTTTTAATCACGTTACGTATATGAACCCCGCGTTTATCTCGCCACCTGAACATTTCCGAAACGTCAAGTGATATATACATACATATATACGAGTAGAAGATTCGATTTTCGTCTTTCGAGAAAAAGAAATGATCTCATAAATATAATAAAAAAAAAAAAAAAATCCGATTAGATGTTACAGCACACATTCGACACATATAATATTGATGAAAATACAAAAATTTTCACATAATTTACAGCCGAGTGTAAAAATTACATATGAGCATTAATATATTTATGGAAAATATTCGGCGAACTATAATATCATTGATTTTTATTTTTAAATGTGTGTGTTTTTTTTTTTTTCATTTAAGGAAGGGTACTAATCCACACATTGCATGTAACTGCCTAGGTTATCGCAGTGAGTGGACCCACGTTTTAAATCAGACTTCTCAACTCGTTAGACTGAACAAAAGTCATGAGGTTGATCAAAGCGGCAGGGGTATTTGAGAGAATGTCTTGTACCTGGCCGCGCCGCAATCATTAAAACGTGTGCATTTCAGCAAGATGTGCGAAACTGATGGGGATATTCATCGATAGAACAATTTGGAGCTTGTTTGAGGGTGAAGTTATGGAATAAAGACGTATGTCCCGTTCTCAGGCTATTGATCTTCGAGAACACTATGCGTTCCGTTCCGACTGGAGGCCACCGTGGCTCCGTCGTAGGTTTCAATTCTCTGAGAAAGGTCGATTGAGACATCCAGTCATGATTCCACCCCGTGCGAAGACTATATCCGATAGGAAACTTCTTAGGGATAATAGACCGTAAGCAAATAGCGGCATTATCATGGATGAGACCGAACGACCTTCCCCGGAATTCCGGCATGACTAGGGACCCGTAAAAAAGCATCCTCTTCGGTTCAGCTGGTATCAGGTGTAAACAGAACTTCTAGGACCATTGGTGATTCAGGGTGATCCGACTTGCAAGGTATCTAAGGACTGCAAGGAATCAGTCATCAATAAGATTCCGAGATGACAAAGTTATTAACTATCTTATTCAATAATAAACTGATATACGAAATTCAGATGTTATTACAATACATGAGAATGGAGATAAAAGGGAAAATTGAAAGGGTAATAAAATTACAAACATTATAAGACTTCGCAGGATGAAAATGAAAGTTTTCGGACAAACTTTATCTTCAGCTTAACATAAAATATCAAAAAAAACGCACACTGAAGATGGCCTTCGCCTGAAAATGTTCCTTTATTTCGCGCCATCTTAGTTATAAAATTCGTAATTTTATTTTATATTTCACAAACGGTACGCATTTTACTTGCAGACCGATACGATTAAGTCTCACATCTCATAATAAACCTTCCCTTTCTTCCGCGGTAATTCATACGATTTCTTTCACCATCGCACCGAAGTTCTAAGAACCAATTTTGCTTTTTCCAGCCATCTGATGAAGCGGCTCCAAGTTTTGTCGATGTTTCTTTTATAATTCCAACAAAAATAATTTTACCCAAAGAATGTTTTAGACTATGCAGTTTCCGCTTGCACTGCCAAACTATTTACCAGACTTCTCGAGCTTTAACTTTTATTTCTCTCACAGGCGGTGCACACGATAAATACTCTTTAGTATTTCAAATTCGAAAGTGTTTCGCAATTTCTTCTTTTTCCTTACATTCCTTCACCGCTCTTTGTAGTCTCCGTCTTACTCTTACACACTTTATTTCTGTTGATTTTTCATACACTGCTAAACCAAATGATAAATTTACCGGCACGTATAAAAGATACCTCTGCTAACAACAATAGTCCATCATCTCTTTTCAAAAATTAAACGGATATTTATTCCGCCTCAATACTGTAATTCGTACCATCTACTTACCCCGTTTGTATCGCTTCCCGCAGGACGTTATAAACCTAATTAAACAGACTGATTTTATTTAAATAATTAATAATTAGCTATAAGCGAAAGAGAGGCCATCGAAAAGCAGCTGGAATTAGAGGAATTCGGTAAATTTTTAATAAACTAATTGTAAGTAATAAACAGAACAGAACGAAAGATCGTTAAAAGGGAAAAACGTTTGCTTTTCACGGATCCAGTTTTATTTATAAGGATATTACTTTTTTTTTATAATATATACGTAATAATTTTTCGATAAAACTATTTGAATTTGCATTTTTCAATGTAAACAAACTTTTGTCATAATCCCTTATACTCAAACAAAAAAAAACAAAAAAAAACAACAAAGTAGACTAGTAAATTTATTCTTTTACTGTTCTATAATTTTTTTTTTGAATCTTTCAAATTACCTTTTTCTGTTTTTACTGCGCAATTCGTGATTTTTTTTTTACATTTCTTCTACTAATATGGCAATTTTTCGAGAATTTCAATTTTCAGTTACGGCACGACATTCAATTTATCCCCCACCCTACCCACCCACCCACCCACCCACCCTTCTAGGAATTTCAGCCGTTCTATTATCTGTTTTATTAACCGTCTTTTTTTAGAGTCTGCTTCTAGGGGTTTCTTCTGCTATTTTGTTTTAAGCTACTTCATATGATTTTACTTTCTTCATTGTCATCTGGGTGATATTCAGATTCCAATCTGAGATAGTGATCATATTATATTCCTTCGTATGTTCTTCTATTGAGCGTTTTCAGTATTAAATCCTCAGGCTTGTATTTCCTATTTCTTATAATGCTTTCTTTGTTCATCCACTTGCTCCGGTATCGTCCGTATCAAATATTTTATATTCCATTTCCTCGATTAGCGTTAGAATTTCCGTTTGATTACTATGCGAAAATCTTTTTCGTTGGGAGGAGCCCCAGCAAAAAAATAACAACTTTTAATAATAACAATATAAAAAAATAAAAATAAAGTAGAAAGTTTGTTTTTTATCGACCCGGCAATAAGGAAAGCGCGGGAAAAGAAAGAAAAATAAAGCACAAACTACCAAAAAATATATGTTTACATAAGCTAATAAAGCTGGATGAAGAAAATAAAATAATTAATGACGATCAGTACAGTTCTTTGCAAAATAAATCAACGGAATTAGCGGTATTTAACACGATACGAACTATAAAATCTTACAAAAAAAAACAAAAATTATGATCGTTGCTTGTTAACATTAGATGTTACCATTTCGTAGCATCAAATTTGTAATAAATTGTTGCAATTACTTGTGAGGATTTAGGATTAGACTTCGTTAAACATATTAAACCATCATTATAACCAGAGATATACTTGTATTAAAGTAAGAAATTACCATAAAATATGCCCTGCGGTCGCAGGAATATTACAATGTTTGGGCCTCATTTGTGAAATGTAGTTTTTCTAAAGGATTTATAACATTATTTTACCTGCACACAAGTAAAAACAATGACGTGTGTAGACGATCTAATGATAACAATCGCTGATAAAACATTTGACTTATTAAGAAACGTAATTCAAGTATATAAAGTAATAGAAGGGTTTTTGAAGAAATTTAAGCTACATATTAACGCAGAAAAATCAAATAGTATTCAATAAATATAGATGTAACCCTTTTAATTTAAATCAATACAGATTGGAATGTTGAATGCGTACAACAAATTAAATACTTGGGAGTAATAATAGATAGTAAATTAAAATTCTATAAACAAATTTATATGAAATTTTTAATAAACTTACAACAACAACGGTAGATTAAATCTCGCAAGAAGGGAATTAATATAAGTCAGCAATATAACCTAACATTTGATATGCTGGTACTATTTAGACACGCTTAAAATTAAAAAACTTCACGAAATTTTAAAAAGTTATCGAAGAACATTGCCAATATAAAATGAATTAAATCATATAGAATAATCAGTTATTACTCATCATCAGTCATGGCATCATGACATCTAGAAATGGAGATAGGAATATAAGTATATTTTGAATTAAGGATAAAATTAACGTAACACGCGAATTTTGTTAACGTAGTTTATGAAAAATCACATTTTATTAATGAAAATAAATTATTTAAATTAAAGCAACTTAAAAAGATAATAAATGAGTATTATATTAATAAGTTCCAGGAAATATTTTGGAAAATTATAATGGGGTAACATTTCTGTTTTTTCCGAGTATAATTCAAATCAAATCAAATTTCAAATTAATTTATTATTATTATTGTAAAAATTCTACAAATGCCCTAGGGGTAGTGCGAGTAGTGGAAACGAAACGTAAGGTTAACATAAAATCTACAAATTATAAAATAAAAATAAAATAAAAATAGATACAAAGCAAAGGAAGAAATAAGTAAAGATTAAGGTTTAATTAATAAATAAAATAAGATACAATCCGGATATTCAAAGCAAGATGAAACAAAATCTATTTTTTACTTTGAAAAAAGAACTATAAATTTATAGTTATAACTTATTATTCTTAAAAATAAATATAAATATATTAATTCTAACCTGGTGCATATATATATATATATATATACTTTTTCCCTCATTCCTCTTCTCTCCTATTTTCCTTCTATCTTCCTATTTTCCGAAATAAATATACTTAACTATATAATTTACTTACCCTATGGTTAGTATATGTTTACAATTTACATATATATATATATATATATATATTAAAGATAGTACTCTATATTTAATACTAAATCTACAACAAAAATAGAACAATTTCACTATTTACACACTCTCCTTCACCAGATGTGAAAGCCTGATTATAATAATTAAATTAATAATAATAATAATAATAATAATAATAATAATAATAATAATAATCATAATCATAATCAAGTTTTCAAGTTTTATTATTATTATACATATTGCATCTATGCGCAAATTTGGGCGAGCGATGGCTATTACAAACAATAAAAATTTCTTGAACAAAACAATATTAGAAAGCTACAAATAAAGCAAATAAACTTCTAAAATTATTCATAATCATTAAACAAAATAAAACAAATATTCACCCACACACGTACACGCGCACACATAGTGATAATTAAAAATAATTAAATATCCGGACAACTCCAGACACATATGTAACACTCATGCATAAATATACAGCCAGGCTCACATACACACTTATAAACTCGTATACATATACACACACTCGTTGATTAAGTATATAAAAAATATAGAAATACAAAAACTACACTTGCCATCATAGTAAATAGTAGAAGGAAAATAAAATAAAACAAACCAAAATTTGACGAACTTTTTCTTTTTCTCTCTTCCCTCGTCTCCTCTTCTCTTATTTTTTCTCTTTTCTTTCCCTCCCCTCTCCCTTTTCTTTACCCATCCCTCTATTCTCTTTTTTTTTTTCCTTATCTGTACTGTGATAAGTATAATACAAGAATTTTACGGCGATTTTTATAATTTTTCCGATCTATTTTTAAAGAAAAGGGTAAAGAATTAAAAAGTTTTTAGGACCTATGTATATTATGGTATTTGTTAATATTTGGTAATGCCGTTAATGCTGATCTAGTAATACCCTGAGTAACAGAGATTTTAAATTTTGTTCTATTCTTAAGAATAAACAGGAGTAGTTGTGTAATTGATAAAGTTTTGAAAAATGTAAAATATTTCATAGTCTACAACTGTATTTAGGTTTTTATCAAGTAACGTTATAACATTTTTCTGCAGTCGTATCAGATGTTTTAAATGATAATCAGCAGCTTTAATGCATGATTCCATAGCTTAATATCGGTGTTAGTACTCGTATAATGCAGTATATAGTTTACAAAGGTGTATGGTGTATTGAAAAATTTGCTTAGATAATAAAATCGATATCGTTTAATTTTCTAATTTTCGGTGCAAGATAAATTGGGTGCTTATCCCAGAACAGTTTACAGTCTCTAATTAAGCACCTAGATATTTTATCTCATAAACTCTATCCAGGGTAGCACCATCCCCCCCCCCCCAAAAAAAAATCGAAAGATCGTTCCATTTAAATTGTGGTATGTGACTATAAATAATGAATTTAGTTTTATTCAGATTAATCAACAGTTGATTAAAATGTAACTAGTTTTTGATTGTATACAAGTCATCTTGTAAAAGATCTCGAAGAATAGTTTGTTTGTGTGAGTTTACCATAAGCACAGTGTCGTCTGCGTAACAAAATATTTTCCCATATATTATGTACATTTAAATTGCACTGGCAATGACAAATAATCGGGATAAAAATATTAATAACTGTCAAAGGATAACAAATGATTTACTACATCTGTAAAAATAATATTTTTATCGAGTCTCGTTAGTTCTGATGTATTTAACTAAATATTTGTGTCTTTTTTTATAGTTCATTAGAGTGTATTTTTAAGTCATGCGGTAAAGAGTTGAATAGAATAGCTCTCCTTCGTAAACTGCTTGTATACATGTGTGAAATTTTCTAAAATCTGGAACAGGAGCAATTTCTTTATTGTCCGACCTAGTTTTCCCCCAGGCAACCATGATATTGAATCTATATGAAAAAGTTAACAATAATATTTAGGTACCAAATTATTTTAATATATAGTTCATATCGCGGGCTATTAAGAGATTATCTAAAAGATTTAAAATTTCAGATTCAGATAGTATTACATGTATGTAATTTACAGGATAATGTAGGACACATTTTACGAGGATGCAATAGCGATAATATAATATTTAATAGTAGTATAGATGAACCGGCAAACAAATTTTGTAACGAATTTAATAAATTTACAGTTAATGAAATATCGTAAAAATCGTACGTATTTATATTAAAATATATCCTAGTATTAAGTACATATTTTAAAACAGGGTGCGACAGTATAACTTTCTTTTCTTTAAAAATGCGCCACTTCGTTTTTCTACGGAAAATGTTGTTAAAGAGAAATAATAATAAAGCAGAAAATCGAAATAACCGATACTCTAGATCCCCCCCCCCCCATTGGCTATGCTTCTTGCCTTCCGTCGCAGTTTTATTTCGATTTTCTGCTTTATTATTATTTCTCTTTAACAACATTTTCAGTAGAAAAACGAAGTGGCGCATTTTTAAAGAAAAGGAAGTTATGCCGCCGCACCCCGTATAATAATAATGTAATAACGTAAAAATGGATTTTCATGTATCAACAAAACTTAGCTGCATATGGGATACAATTAATCAACCATTATGGAAACATTGTAATTTACGAATAAATATATGAAAAAAATAAATAAAACAAATAAAAAGTCATACTACGATTATTTCGGAAAAGAACTAAATGACGAGGAGAAATACTGAAAGATGGAAAAGAAGAGTAAAGAGGTACCCGCGGTCTGTGGAAAAATAAAATCATGGATGGGGTAGGAAAGAAGAATGCTAAAAAGAAGGAAAACTTTCATGTCTTTGCTAACCATGTACCGCGGAAGACCGTAATTGTGTAAAACCGTATACGACGTCGTCAACGTAGAAATGAAAAGCGTGGTCCCAACTCTACAGAGCAACCCTTACGATATTCGACGAAAGATAAAAGACGGTACCGTATTTAGAGGAGGAATTAAAAACCGGACCAAAATGAAATTCAATAAAATGTTTACGTTACCCAATATGACCAATAGTAGACGAAAAAAAAAAAAAAAAAAAAAGTCAAAAAAGTCAAACATGTCCGAGAAACAAAAGTGTTGTGTGTGGTAAAAGTTTCTCGCGGAATTAAGATATTAAATGCCGCTAAGGAACGAATTATTCCGTAGGACTGCTCCTTTTTTGGTAAGGCACCGTGTAATTTTACGTATTTTAAAAGTTGCAAAAATTCTGAAAATAAACGTTAAAAAAGTGTGATTATTAGGCATGAAATTTTTTTAAACGGAGTTGTAAATGTTGTAACGAAAGTTTTAAATATTACAAAGATTGCAGTAAATCATTCGTGTTTGATAATTTCGCCTGAATCTGATCCGATTCGGGTTTTTTCTTTTTTTTTTTCCAAGTGGGTTTGTCAGCAAGCAATTAGCCGAAGAAATGGGAAGGAGGAGCAATACATTTATATTCTTATTCGTTTAAGGATAGGGGATAAAAATACTTCAAGAGCAGGAATAATCGAAGTAAACGAGAGAATACAAGCAGTACTATAAGGCTTTAGCGGTATTACATACTGGGAAAAGTGCAGTCAATGAGATGCACTGTAAGAAACATGCTCCCTAGGGAAAATTCCATTCTTGTTATCTTCTGCGATATTCAAGGAGCTTTTAGCAATTGCAAATGGGGTCGTCTGTAATTTGAATTTTACAAGAAAAATAAATTCCTCGCTAATTAACGATCAACTCTACTCTGACAACACTTGTACACGCAACTTGAGATTAATTAATAATGCTTTCGACGCTGATTATTTCTTATGCCGTATGACAGTACTGTAAAAATTACACCGTCAAACCGTAGAAAAATTGAAACAGTATGCAAAAAAATAGAAAAGATATGTGAACGGAGACCAGTGCTCTAAACAGAAAAATGTAATACGATTATTTATTTTTTTTTTTTTTAAGTAAAAAGGTTAATAATGAAATTAATTAAATAAAGCCATAATTATTCCGATACAAAAACGAAAGAAAAACCCCCGAGTAACATCATTGACATCAGTCTTGTGTAAAATATTTGAAAAAGTCATCGGCAAACGATGATAAATTTCGGAATTAGGAAAATAGGAAACTGTGTTATCGCCGAAACAATGTGGTTCCGACCATCACGCTCAGTAGTAGAGATCATTTCATCTACCTACAAACTTGTATTTACAATAACTTGGCAAAAAAGAAATACACCTCAACAATCTTCCTCGATATCACAAAAGCCTTTGGTCGAAACTAGACAAAAAAAAAAAGAAAAGAAAAGTGATTCGAATCCTACACAAATGGAGCTTCGGAGGCCACACATACTTCATATAAATCTTCCTTTTTACTTTCTGAATTCGAACCGATCGGGCAGTATCTGCATCAAAACAGCTACAAAATCGAATTCCGCAAGGTTACCTTATTCGATGGCGCAACAATAACAGCCATTCCTCTACTCGTATCGTCTACACTGCTGGCAGATTCGTAATTTGTACCGGCTATACAGATATTTACCGGGTGCCCGAAAATTACAAAATGCAATCAATAAACCGTACAAGTAGTCAACACGAAATACGTCCAGAATTCTCTGTATCAAAGACGAAAAATGTTCTCCCGTTGAAAATTAAGAAGCCGTGAAAATGCTTTAACCATCTCAAGAAATAATATAGCACAATTGTCCAAACTCAAATCGTCAAATATCTCTAGGTTTAAGATTCGACGACGTACAAACTAATTAGAACAATCGTATTTGAAGAAGTTAAAAATTAATAAAAAAAAGCTATCATTTCGCAGCTTATTCCGAGTCGACAGAGATACTTTTCTAAGTATCTATCGAATACCGGACGTATTTAGATTGCGGTATCCCGATTTATATTCCGCATAGTCTGGATACCATTTTCGTCACTGAGTTATATATTATCTAACCAAACAATTAGCATTTCAATTATAGGTAATGAATGGTCGCTAAAATTCCGCAGAGAATACTAAACGATGAAATCGGACTTGTACCTTGAAAATTCGCATCAAATTTACAAAAAGCAAAAACATCGCGCGTCGTTTTCCCGGCACAACGGGATTATTACACATTTGCGCTGCAAATTCCAGCAACACGATGAACATCGGAGTTACTCAGATCGTCTCTATACCATTAAGCAACATAAACAGAAAAATTACGGTACGATCGACATCGCGTAACAAGAACGTAGTTTTAAAAAAAGGAACTCGTGATTAATGACGTCACTCGATTCGAATGAAAATTCTTTACCGATGCGTCGAAAACAAACAAATACGTTGCTTGCTTCATGCACATCGAGACTTCATCGTGAGTACACGTTTCAACAGTCTATTTCTCTCCGTGGAAAACAATCATCCCATTGCGAAGGAATTTTCACACTAAACATATCGTCTTTGCATAAGATTGTCTCCCATCTACCGCCTCTAATTTAGCCGGAATATTTCTTAGACCTTTATTTCATTGATCGCGTAAATATTTTGGATTGTTAACATAAACTCAGTTAAAAGTTTAAAATTTTCGAATAACAACGGTACTACATATCACGAATGTGGGCGACAAATCGCTCACATAAATACGATCAAATTATTAATAACAAACACAACATAAAACATACGGTTTTTTTCGAGATGTAAGAAATTATTTACAAATTGAAAAACATTATCTTAATCCTCGAATGTTTACCATGGTCGTCCTTCGACAATGATTTAAGCTGACCGATTTTCTAAACTATAACAACCGCTTCATTAATTGGTCTTTCAATGAATCCTATCCTAACATTTAACTTTCATTATATAAAATTAAGATATTGTTTCATTACATTTTTCGTTACATAAAATTGTGACATTTTTTAAATAACAACAACAAAAATTCTATAAAATATAACAAACGTTACATAAAATTGCGACATTTTTTCGAATGGGGGGTAGGCTAAGAATTACGTTGTAATTAATATATATGTATATATATATATATATATATATATATATATCGGCCCTTGAGGCGTCGCATTTTTCTTCTAAACTGCTATTAGAAGAATCGTTTTCAGTGACTACGTCATTCTTAGCACCCTTGTTCAAAAAAATCTTTATTGTTCAATCATTATATACATTGTGACGGATATTGGAAAGGGGCATTTTTTGTAGCGTACTAAGAAGAATGACATAGTCATTAATATATATGTCGTATAATTAATAAACAGCTATTATAAAATTAACTTACTCAATTGCCTCCAGGCAGCGTGGTAGCCTAGTGGTTAAGGTGCTTGGCTACCAAATCAGAGGTGTCACATAGGTTATCGAGACTTGTCTCGTCCCGGATCCAAGTCGCTCCCAGGTTTACAGATAATCTAAAATAATTGGGTACCAGAGAATTATCTGGGGGAAAGTAAAAGCGGATCCCAAGTAGAAAGGAACTGGCCCTAGTATTCTTATCAGATCCATTAGGCTTAGTACCATTATGGAAAGCTTAACTTCACAATCCATGATACATTATCAAGGATATGGGACTTACTTTACTTTATAATTGCCTCCCCCTACTCTCATTAGCGCCATTCGGCTTAGTACACTGTGAACCCTAACTTCACAATCACCGACGCCCTCTACTAGGGGTGTGAGATTATTTCGTTCACTTTACTATACCCAGATCAGCAACAAAATAACAGAGATTAACTTCCATTATCTATTAATAATAGTCGTATATTGTGTCAGTGAGAATATGATATAAATCAATACAATACCAGAATCGCCAAATAAACTAGTCCCCAAAAAATACGTAACAATAAAATAATACTAATAGTAGTTGACGTTTTTCATTGTTGATAGAAACACACATTCTAGGTTGTTATTAAAGTTGAACAGCCTTATGAGTTTCAACTTAATACGGGCTTTACCAAATGGAATAAAATAAATAAATAAAAGCGATAATACACTTTGCCAACTTTCGACGAATGCCAACTATCGCGGCGTAGTTGGTTAGGCAATGGTGTTTCGTTCAGGTAGAACCGGGTTCGATTCCGCGTATTGGCACTTTCGAGAAATTTCACTTGCGTTTTTGGTTAATATCCGTAGTTGACGCGCCGGAAAAAAGATAAAAAAAAAATTGGGAAAAAAAGAAAAAAAAACTTTCTACGAAATCAGTCGTAAAGCAAAAAAGCAGTAATCGAAATTCGAAAAATAAACAAATAAAAGGTGTGAGAAAGTAAGAAGAAGAAAGGAATGTGCAAGCGATAGGACGGGGAATGGTAAGCATTTGGAATAAAATGCGGAATAACAGCGGTAGCGGAATGCCGGCGACAGTGTGTAAGCCTTGCCGCCGTTCCTAAACTTTACAATATTCCGCCGGCGACCAATTAGCCGGATTAAACGTCGGCGAGCCTACGAAATCAACACGTCTGCCGTTAGCATGACTGCATTTGACGCACGCGCACGCTATAAACATAAAACTATAGTCGAGTCGGTCAAAAGAAAAATCGAATAAAGCAAATTAGCGCTGTGCCACCGAAACTTTTTCGCCGTTGACTAGCCCGAAACTTAAAACCGAAAACAATAATAAATGTCTAACTTGGAACTTTGAAGTTCGTCCTAGCATCAATACACCGCGTCTGCTGGTTCTCGCACAGTTTTCGGGGTCGATAAATTATCCGTGACCAGAGAAAAAAAAAAAAAAAAACCAACGAAAAGTAAAGAACGATCGCTATCCGAAAAATTCGTTTAATGAAAAAGTTGGGAGAAAATAATATAACCACGTTGAATATGTCATTACTTCTCCATTTTGTCGCTGACAGTTGGTCACTGGCTTTCTTTCGTGAGTTTTTTTTTTTTTCCTATTTAAACATAGGGGGGGACGTTCCTTCTAAATTACTCGTCGTTATTCGAATTATGTCGTGACCATGGCGCTCAGTACGGTTGTTTGAACGACTGCGATACATTTTCGAATTCAGTCACATCGCCATTGCAATTATTTCGAATTTATTATTGTTGCACCCGTATTGGAAGAAAAAAAATAAATAAATTTTCCGCACCGGTGGGATTGGGGGAGCCAAAAAAGAAAAAAAAAGACTCTCGATGATGGCAAATTAACGACGAAATGGAGTGACGAAAAGAAAGATAATACGAAAAATAATACAAAGTCGAAGGGAAAAAGACAGAATTAGCGACTAGAAGAAATATGAACCTTAATATTAATTAGGATGGAGTCACATTAATTCATTTTTGAAAATAGAAAGGTTAAAAGATTTCGAAAAGTTAGTATCTGGAAGAATAAAAAAAAGAAGTTCCCCGGCACCACCAGGCAGGCCAACAGTAAAAACAGGTCACACGAGAAGAAGGTACATACTATATGCAGACAGCTTAATATTTCCAGATCGAAGAACTTAAAAAACCAGGAGGAACACGATAAAGTCAAAACCAAAAAATCCATAAATAAAGAACCATTAAAGAGTAGCGAGATATAGAACGTAACTTGATCTTCAATATTCCTTCAGCTATTCTTGCACCTCTTTTTCCCATACACTAATATTTTTTTCCCCCTCTAGTATATCATTGGGGATTGTACTTCTTTAAATTAATTAAAACTGAATCATCAGTGTTATCAATTCGTAAATGTAGGTGAGAATACACATGACTGTTTGTTACAAATTGTATAATAAAAACCAACTTTAATAACAAACAAATATAAGGGTAAAAAATAATTTATAACAATAAATTAGATAAATACCTTAATTAATAACGTTTTCGGGCATAACCCATCATTAGCTAAAACTAACTTAATCAAAACACAAAACACACACTTGAATGAATATTATACATAGTAAATTCAAAGGAGGAACAAACATTTCAAAGGAGGAACAAACATTTCAAAGGAGGTACAAACATAGGAGGTATAAAAATCAGTAGTGTGAAATTACTAATACTCAATACAAAATACAAAATCTAAAATATAAAATAAAATAGAACAACCTAAAAATTAAATTTTTATATTAAAAAGTATGTTATTAACATTAGGTAATTTTGATCGTTTAAAATATTATTTTTATATTTATTCATGTATTTGGTTTCTTGTCGCCCGAATTTTTTCCCTGGATGGTAGTTTTATATTTTTAACATTAAATTCTAATAATCTATAATAGAAATAGTACATATCAGGATGGGACATTTCGTTGTTTTCCTTCCATACATAATTGATCCAGAGTCGCTTCCAGTAGAGCAGTATAAGTTTCAAACAACTCTTCTGTATTTTACTTATTCTGTTTATTTCTGTTTTCTTAGCCTCACATAATATATTTGAATTCCATATATTATTCTAGACATTATTATTGAATTATAGTATATATATATATATATATATATATATATATATGTAGTGTTCGATGTTCTAGCACCTGCTTTATTTCATATAAAGCTGGAATTGTCTGTCTTATTTTCGAGTTTTTTTTTGTTTTTTTTGCCCCCCCCCCCTTGGGTTTGCTACCAAAGAGCATTAGCCCAGCAAAAAGGAATAGATACATGGAATAGAATAGAAATTATATTTTTATTCTGTGTCCAATGGAATCAAGGAACACCCCTAGGACAGGAACAACAGAGATAATAGGTAGAGAAAGAACATTAGAGGCGTTGAAAGGAGCAGGAAGACCAAGCTGTAAAAGATTATAATAAAGTAACTCACGCTCGCGAGATAAACCGGAGCACTCGAAGAGTACGTGATTCGCATCGCAAACATACTGGGAACCTTCAGGATCCAATGGATAATTATGAGATGCAGCCAAAGAAAAGCGATTTAGTGAAGAAGGAAGGAGACTATGCGAGAAACGGAGGCGAGATAATTTAGAAATTATGGACCGACGCAAACTGGGAAACTCATAGAACCAAGGACGAGCAGGAGGAACAGGATTAATCAAGAGATAAAGTTTCAAATTTGAATGTGTTTTTTCCAGTCCAAGGATTTATCAATATATATATATAATAATAATAATAATATAATAATAAACCTTTATTGAGGAAATTCTTAAACTATATAACAAACGTGAATAGTATAAATTTGATATAGAAAAAACTAAATATTAAATTTCCTCGGCCCATGATGAGCAAAGGTTTCCTGTAATCTCTCCCATTCAATTCTATCTATGGCTACTCTTTGAAAATTTTTGTTCAATAAAAAATTACTAAAATCGTCCCTCCACCTTGTCAACTGATGCCCCCTTCTTCTTTTATAATGTGCAAGAAACCAGAAAGTGGCTCTATACGTCCATCTGTCATCCTTCATTCTTGCTACATGACCAGCCGAAGCCCATTTTTGTCTTCTAACATATCTGATTGCATCTATATTATTTTTTAATTTTTGTTTTATCAGTTTGAGTGGTACTTTATCTTTTTTCTTAATATTTAAAATAGACCGTTCAATTGTATTTTGTGTTACCTTTATTTTATTAATAATTTTTGAAGTCAGACACCAGGTTTGACTGCCGTATGTTAAACTAGGTATAATAGTCGCGTTGAAAATTATACTTTTGTGGTAATTGTTAAAAGGGCCTTTAAAAATATATTTTAGTGCCCAATACTTGTTCCAAGCTTTCGTTATTCTAGTATTTACCTCCGTTTCAGTACGATTTTCAAAAGATAATTGCTGACCTAGGTACGTTACTTGATTTACTATTTCTATAACCATTCCATTAACTTGTACTATTTTAGTGTTTCGGTTTTCTGTAAATATTTTCGTTCTTCCGATATTTATGGAAAGCCCAGCTTTTTTCCCCACATTGTCTAATTCTGTTATCATAGTTTTTAGTTCTTCCAAGGAATTTGACAAGAGAACCACGTCATCCGCAAATCTTAAATTGGAAATTCTTTTTCCATTTATGTTTAAACCTTTGTTATCCCAGTGCAAATTCCTAAAAATATCTTCCAAAGCACAATTAAACAAACCGGTGATAATGGGTCTCCCTGTCTAACCCCTTTCTTAATATCAAAGTACCGACCCTCTACATCTGTTAATATTCTGGCTCTAAGGTCTTTATACATATTTTTTATTAATATTATGTAATTTTCTGGAACTCCTTGACTTTTAAGTGATGCAAATAAATACTGATGTTTTAAAGAGTCGAAAGCTTTATTATAGTCAATTAGAGCCATATATATTTCGATTTGATATTCTATACATTTCTCAATGACTTGGTTCATGACATGTAGGTGATCTATTGTAGCGAACGACCTTCTGAAACCAGCTTGTTCTGCAGGTTGTTCGACTCTTATAATAGGCTGTATTCTATTTTCTAACAACTTTGAAAACATTTTTGAAATAGTCAAACTTAAAGATATTGAACGATAGTTTTCAATTTTGTGTCGATCCCCCTTTTTAAACAACAATATTATATCAGAGTACTTCCATTTACAGGGAATAATGCCTGTTTTTAAAATTCTATTAAATAGGATCGTTAAGATTTTTATTAATTGTAAACCTCCCAATTTTATGTGTTTGTTCATTATTTTGTCACTGTCTGGGCTTTTGTTGCGTCTCAATCTTTTTACTATCTCCTCTACTTCTTCATTCAGAAATTCTGGTTTTACTGTAGAACTAGTTTCAACAGAATTGCTTATACCGTGATCGTTATCTATGTCATTATACAAATTTTTATAATATTCAGTTATGAAGTTATTTATTTCTTTTCTGTCGCATATTTTCTCTCCTTTCAAGTTCATAAAATGAGTTGCCCATTGTGTACCTATACAGAGTTTCTTTTTTAGCAGTTTTATATTTTTACTTCCTTCTAAAATGTTATTAATAATTTCATTTTTTTGAGCTTGGTCCCTTTCTCTTATTTTATTTCTTATAGCTCTTGACACTAAATTTAATTCAATCTTTTCTTTTGGAGACCTGTTAGCGATTTTTAAAATTTCCATTCTTTTTTTACGTAATTGGTAAATGTCGTCTACTTCGCTTATCTGTGGGATATTTCCACTTCTTTTCTTGGATGTGTTTGTGAATGTTGACGTTATTGTTTGAGATATGGCGTTATATAGTTCGTCAATCTCTTGATCTCTATGTAAGTTTATCTTTCCTAACTCTTCACTAATTATGTTTTCGTACCTTTCATAGTCTAATTCTGTATTCAAATTTTTTATGACTCTCTTATAGTATTTTTCTTTATCAATTGCAATTGTTATAATTAGCAGTCTATGATCTGTATAGAAGCTGAATTTGTTCAAACCTTTTATTTCGAAATTTATAATTGACTGATTCATGCTAGGTACTAGTATATAGTCTATTAGTGATTTATACTGTTGATTTGGAGATATCCATGACCATCTATTTCCTATTCTTTTTTTAAACAGACTATTTACTATTTTTAAATTGAATTCTTGACAGAATCTTATGAGCATCCAACCCCTTTCGTTGCGTTTCCCATAACCGTATAAACCCATTGTTTGTTTTTCACTTTTCTCTCTTTGCCCTATCTGGCTATTCCAGTCTCCCATAATTATTAAGTTGTTGTTCTTTATTTTAATTGAATTTAAAATGTTTCTTAAATTTTCGTAGAAATTTTCTATTTCCCAATCTTCTGCAGCTGTAGTCGGAGCATAAACTTGAATACATATTAGTATAGCTGTATTAATTTTTGTTTTTAAGATTGCTATTCTGTCGTTAATCCCCTTTGTCTCTACTACATTACTTATATATTCATTTTTAATAATAAATTATGTATTATTTCTTCCTGTAATCGTTTGTTTCACTGATATTATAAGTTATGTATTTTTAAACCTTAATTTACGTTACAAAGTTATAGTTTTAAATATTACACGGACACAAAGTACCTTTTAATTCGTTAAAACATACAACATTTATTTATATTAAATTATTACTTAAAATAAAATTTACAGACATTATTATTCACAAAAAATATATATAAAAATTCGTCCTACCGGTTTCGTCTACTTGACATATTCATGGACTGAATTTTGTTGTATTATTTATTTACATGTTTGGTCATTATTAAAGATATAGATCGATATATTATAATTGTTGGTCTATGTAATACTGCTAATTAATAAATGTAACTTAACCAACTTCTTATTTATATCCTGTTTCTTCTTGTATAACGACCTGATTTCCAGTTTTATTCTTAATTTCATCGCAATCTTCTGTATTTTCCTTTCGATGTCATTTCTGTTGTTGTTAAATTTCTTGTTTGCGTATTTCGGTATTACATTATTCTTTAAACATTGTTTGTTAAAATATATATTTGCAATAGTTTTCTGAAGCTTAGTAAGTTCGTATTTGTATTAATTAGCAGTATTACATAGACCAACAATTATAATATATCGATCTATATCTTTAATAATGACCAAACATGTAAATAAATAATACAACAAAATTCAGTCCATGAATATGTCAAGTAGACGAAACCGGTAGGACGAATTTTTATATATATTTTTTGTGAATAATAATGTCTGTAACTTTTATTTTAAGTAATAATTTAATATAAATAAATGTTGTATGTTTTAACGAATTAAAAGGTACTTTGTGTCCGTGTAATATTTAAAACTATAACTTTGTAACGTAAATTAAGGTTTAAAAATACATAACTTATAATATCAGTTTAATAATAAAACCGACTCCTTTTTGTCCTGAGTTATTACCTATATAATAAAAAAGGTTCCCCTTTTATGTGCGTATAATTTTCTCTCCAGGTCTTCTTACTTCGGACAATCCTAAAATTTTAATATTAGATTTCTGAAATGCCTCTTCTAATTCAATTAAGCTTTCTGGACTTTTAAGTGACCTTACATTCAGAGTAGCTATATGAACTTTGTGTTTTATTTTATTTTTATTACTTTTTATATTATTGGTTTAATTTAAATTGCGCTTAACTAAATTTTTAGTAGTAATTTTAAATGACGGGAGTGATGGAGGTAAAAAGGTATACTCACCCTCGCTTACCGGCGTTTCTGGGTGAGGAAATATATATATACATATATATACCTATGGATATTTAATGTCATTTACGTTCTCTAACGGTGGAACATAGATGGGTATAATTATTTACATGAATCTCATGAAGGCAATCCTTATTATGAAGGACAATTCGCGGGTTACCTTATTGTTCCGAATGTGTAATACTTTTGATTTGTTTTTATACATAAACTCCTATCATGTGCGTCCATTTACTCAAATTATCAACATTCTCTTGTAATAATTTTTCCGCCATCTCTAAATTTTTGTGCTCCATTAATGAAGCACAATATCATTGGTAAAAATATAATATATCTTTGCATTTTTAATATGCTTGTGTGTAATGTGTATTGGTGTAAATAAGAAAAAGGATAGCGGCCAATTACCCTGCCCTACGCCGTATTGAATAGTTTTTTCATAACTTTTTATTACAAGGAAAGATATCATTATGTTTCGGCGGCAAACAAGATATCTATATAGCATACACACCTTCGAATAGCTTTTTGAAGAGGGAAGCCGAAAGTGAAGAATCTATAACGAAGAGTCCTTCTTAGCAATTGAGACCGTAATAAAGGAGCTCCGAGCTATTTAAATACATTCTCGTTAATCTTTTCATTGTTGATGATTGCTTGTATCTCTTTATATTTTCGAACCTCTTTTCCAAGAACTTAATAAAAAAAAAAATTATAGACATAATTTTGTACGAAAAATTTGAATGAAATCTTACAAAAAAAGAGGGAAAATGATACTCGTCGGTCTATATATTTTATCGCCAAAATTAAAACGTGCAGAAAAGAATGCTTAAGACGGTATTTAGTCATTTTCAGTGGCTGCACAGGTTTTGCAGTGATAATCAAAGTCGATTTATAAACAATATTACATCCGCCGCGCCGCGCAATGTTACTTTATTTTTATAAACGATTCGCGATTCGTGATTCTCGATTCTCGAGTCTGGTTTTAGTAATGCAATTCTAACAGCTAAGAACGGAAACAGTTGTTTCCTCCATTTCGAAGAGAGGTCGATTATTTTCAGTCTCTCTTAATTACATAATATTTCCTAATTTCGTACTTCTGAAAGTTTGACCGGAAAAAATTATCTAAACAATAATTGACCTTTAGCGAGCTGAAAAATTTGCAAAGTCAAAAAAAAAGAAAAAAAGAAGCAAGAAATGTTTTACCGAAAACTCACTATTCCGCTAATAAAATTTAATCAGGAGGACTTGTTGAATTTTCTTCCCTTTTTTTTTACTCGAGGCTTCAAAAAAGTTATCTCTAAACAGTCTCGTAGTTTCTATATTTTCGATAATTGGTAATACCGCGTATTATGTTATTACAGTTACAATACCAATCGGATTTTTCTTCCTTTTTGTTCTTACTTTGCATCGATTAAAATGAGGATCACGAAGGCGAAAATAATCCAGAAGATAATATTACACAATGTATTAAAAATCATTACAAAGACTAGAACATTTTGGCAAAATATTTTATGTATCTGTTGCATTTTTATTTATTTATATTTTTTGCCGTAAATTTATATATTTCTATCGTTTCGTGGCTTGCGCAAAATGTTTTCTAGTTTTAGACCAAACAGATAACTGAAACAACGCAAAAAGGTATAAATACCGTTTAAAATTTTTCCCGAAATTTCCTATAATTTGTCAGTTCCTGAAATTTATCGCCTTTTCGGTCTATTTGACGATGCATAAATACACGTGTACACTTCTGTTTTTATGGTTTGTTGGAAATCTCAAGTACTACAGACTTATGAAAACGATATGCCGGAAAAGCGAGTTAGACTTAAAAATTCAGTCAAAAAGCAATTGTCGTTGTTTTGATGAACTCGTGTGGCTTCTGTCAGAGAACCGGTGGCGTCTCCGGGTGGGGAAGTATTAATCAAAAGCGGAAGAGCTCTGAAAAGGAAGAAGAAGCCCCGACTAAAATGACGGGGCCTATCGAGTGAAAATGATAATCAGTTTGTACGAGTGGGGGGGGGGGGGGCTTGGAAGACTTGTTGAATTTTTTAGAAGGCCATCATCAATGGCGGGAATACGCGCTCGGCGACGACTGTAATAAGTACAAGCGTGAAATAATGAATACGGCTTTAGAGGTTACACAGCTAGCGATAGAGGCGAAAAGAAGCCATATTTCGTTATTAAGATAAATTTTCGACAGCGGACATTGATAAATTTTCCGGGGCAAAAATATATAGGCGACCGTCCTTCTACGAGCTGGCTCCTGGGCTGCTGTCGTCATCTCCTTTCATCCGTGCTGCAGACCGCTCGCGCCTATCTCTCGTACCCGTTTTACTGCCGTCATCGTCGTTTTTCGCCGAATAAACTAATGAACGGACTGCTTGCACCCTGAGCGCGTTATGACGCCATCAACGCGTATCCCTTGGCAACCGTACAGATGTATGACGTAATCGGGCACATTCTGAGTCGCCGAGCAAGGTAATGAAACGAAGGCTAAACAGCGCGAGCGGGTGGCGTTACTCTGCTCCTGGCAGCGACAAGCGAGCGGCTTTGGCCGCGCTCTATAGTAATACCTGAACGCGGCTCCACGGCCCGAACCGCGGCCGACAGACGGGAAATCACGCGTGTCCGTGCGCCCAGGCCATCCGACGCCCGTTCTTCTCGCTGGCGGCCTTCTCGTTTGTCATTCATGCACGAGCACGCGTCAAAAACTGCGCCCTTCTTCATCGCGTACCGGGCAGCGGTTATGTTTATAAATTGACTAGAAAGAGGAACGACAGCCAGCTGGCTCCCAGCGCTTCACAGCTTTGTACCACCACCGGAGCAGGAGAGCCCGCACTGTGGTCGAACGGAAAGGTAATAATATTCAAAGGAGCATCTGTGACGATCTTTCCGCATTTGAAACATAAAGAGAAATGTGCGCCATCGAAAACCAAAGTACTGCTGCGCGAAGGCTAAGTGTGTCTCATTTTTCACTGCAAGACGACAGTCTCCTTTCTGTTCTGCGTGTGTGTGTGTGTGTGTGTGTATGTGTACAGAAGGAGAGTTGAACATCGGTGTCGCTGGAACTAGCAACGAACGGCCAACATTTTCCTAGATTTGCTTTCGACGAAGAGGCAGCACAGATTATCCTCCATTCTGATGGACGGGCCACGTACTACTCTACCCGTATTTCGCTCTTAATGGGACCCCCGCCAATGCAATTGAACCAGTTTCGAGTTTGTTTCTTCCGCTCGCTCCGGGGTGACCAAATTATTCGGCGGATGACCGAAAAAATGCACAGAAAATAACGAGAAGGTAAATAAAATATTCGCTGCCGTTGGCCGACTGGAGAAAATGGCGGCTGGATAATTAATTTTTGATAAGGCGCCTAATAGGGGGAGCGGTCGTGCGCATAGGCAAAGAATAAGTAGTACCAGGGGGGGGGGCAGTGCGAAGTCGTGAAAATGTTATTTAAAATTCAATTAGAATCTCCGCTGGAAATTTTATGCCTTAACTGTGGTCGTGTCGGGAGTGCTAGTTTACCTCTCGCCACTATATTATCTCGTACAATAGCCTCATATAATCACCTAAGCAACTCCCGATACCTATCCGCTCAAGCGACAACCTTCTTGTTGTACATACTGTTAATAAAAACATCCAGCGGCCGAGTATACAAACAATAAAGAACGCGACAACCATACGCCATACCTATATTTCCAAATAAAGAAGGGAAAATAAAAAAGTCGTAATTGTGAAAAAAGTGTAGCCGATTAATGGAACTTTTTCGCAGCATAAATACGTCGCTGTCGGATTTTGCTTTTTCCTTCATCGCTCTCTGACATTACCAATTCCTTCACATATATATAGTACGAATTTCTCTTGGTTGTTTTCTCCTAATCTTATGGTCTTTATCAAATTGTTATTTCTCCTAATGAGAACAACTTTAAATATTAATTATCGAAAAGAAAAAAAACCTTATTACGTTATAGTTTAAAAATTCTGTGCACGCGCCAATATTTCTTGTGCTTCGTTAGCTTCATTCATATGCTCCATTTCTAATATTTTTCCAATCATTAATGCTGTCATACCTGTGGATTTGGTAAACGTCCTTTGCGACATATCCAACAAAAAAAAAATCTTGCTTTATATATACATATATATATAAATAGGCAAAAACAAAGCAGTTCAGTACCTCACATAGCTGAGCTCAAAACCAAATGCCTAAAATCCTTGTCTATCCTGAAATATCTATCAAATTACAAGTACAATATAAACCCAAAATTACTTCTTACAATTTACAGATCGATTATCCTTTCACGAATCAATTACGGGTGCCAGGTGTACTCCTCAGCCGCTAAAAGTGTGCTAAGATCCTTAGATCCTATACATTCTGCTCCCTCCGATCTATCCTTTCTGCTCATCCCTCTTCTCCGGTTATAAGTTTGTATGCACTGGCAGGTTATCCCCCGCTGTCCTACTATAGGAAGTACTATAACTTTAAAGAATTGAGCACCCTCCTTAGTAGTACCAAAACCCCGACAATATCTCCTAATATGAGGTTTGGGAATGACCCAGTGCCCGAACTTTTTTCGGTTATGGGTCGTTTCCAAATCTTTTCAATCCCAAGAACTCTGCCAGACTTCGCAGCAACCGTACCACCTTGGAGTCAGCCAATCACAAACATCAACATATCGCTGACAAAATTTAACAAAGCACAATACCCCTCAAACATAGCACAAATAGCAACAAATATCATAGCGGGCTACACAGACCATGCACGCCTCTACACAGATGGAGCGAAGGCAATAGGTTATCAGTCACCGGCGGCATGCTCCTTCGAAGTCTCAGGGGCAGCAGAGTCAGTTAGACTGCACGATTGCTGTACAGCACTGGACGCTGAAATATACGCGATGGTCTTATGCATCCAACACTATACCGATAGCAACCCCCAGTCCCAAAAGGCCCTACTCATAACTGACTCTCTAAACTCCCTTCAACTCATCTCGGGGATTAAATCCAACAACCCTTTGGTAAGGAAGGTCCATTACCTATTATACAGGTTATCACATTTAAACTCCGAAATGTCCTTCCTATGGGTGCCGGCTCATGTTGGGATTCCAGGCAATGAGCGTGTCAATCGAGCAGCTCAGGCGACATTGTTCTCTCCAATGCCACACAACCCCCCTCTTCCCCCTACATTTGCTCATTTATTTATGCAGCAAACTGGAGAAGAATGGCAACAGGAATGGAGATCTTCAAGTACGTTTCTCCGAAGCATAAAAACAACCACGGAGCCTTGGTGGCCCACAGACGGAGTTTCCCGCAGAGATTTTTCTGTCCTGAATCGTCTCCGAATAGGACATACAACCATCTCGCACGGCTACATATTCACGAGCCAGGTACCCCCAAATGTCTGCCCCGTTTGTAGTCAACCGAGCGCCCCATCCACCTATCACCTACTTCTCGAATGTTCCTCTTTTGCAGTACCACGATCCATGCACTTCACCACTTCCTCTAGTTCTACGATACTGTCAAACGCTCCGCCCGCGGTCGCAGCTGTACTAGCTTACATGCGGAGCAGCGATCTACTATCGCGTTTAATCCCCTTAAGTAGGCTCCATGTGCTGTAATAGCCCCAGTAGTTAAACACGGCACAAAACCCTCATAACAATCTTATAAAAAAAAAAAAAAAAAAAAAGTATCTTTGTATCCTCTGTTTATTAACCGATTTTCTTTTTTTCTTTTTCTTTTTTTTTTTTTTTTTTTGGTTCAGTATCTATTGACAATCTTCTTTTGTGTTCTCAGTAAGAAAAATTTAAAAACATTTTTTTTTGTTTTTTTCATTTAAATAAAAAATGAATACAAAAAATGAAAAATAAAATCGCTATAATAAATCTGTTCTTATTAAAATGTTTTAATTTTTCTTAATAATCAGTATTATTATTGGCTATTTTACGGCGTGTTAAGTCTTAAGGGGTATCATTTAATGTCAATAAATGAAAGGGTTTTTAAATTGTGATTTACCGCTATTTTATCGATTTTATTTTTTTTTCAATTATTATTGAACTATTTCGTATTGTAAGTGCATATAACCCAGTGTATTATGTATATTCTTAGACATACAATAAACGAATGTATAAGAGTAGAAAAACAAATTTTGAAAATATGAAAATTTATATATGTTTTCCTCGAATTTTTAATAATATCCTCGAATTTTTTAATAATAATTATGGCCGAATTTCGACCAATGGGCGAACACTAGTATATATTAATCTATATATATATAAATATAAAGATATGTAGCTAGCTCCCATGGCGTAGTTGATTAAATAGTGGTGTTTCCTTCGGGTAAAACCTGGTTCGAATCCTGCTTCTGCACACTGAAACTTCCAAAAATTTCATTTGCGCTAGATTTTATGGTCTATCGTTAATGCGGTCAACAAAAAAAAAAAAAAACTCCTTCAATTTTTCTAAAATTTAAAATTTCTAGTAAAATATCGAAGCCTCGTATTTGTAAATTGACGGCGCTGTATCGAAATATTTTCAACTTCTGTTTTAAGTTTTTTTTTAAATTGAATAGGACATTTTTTACAAATTCCAACTTTACCTTGAAAAATAAATAATTTTTGTTCGATAAAACCCTACTACTTTTTATGTTTTAACTTTCACAGGAGTCAGAGATAACCAAGAAATTCGCCTTCATCTCAATAATTAAATTTTTAAGTCTAGTTTTTGATTCCTCTCTGTCCTGGTCCCCCCTCATATTTTCAAACTTAAAAATAAATACATAAAGAACCTTCTCCATTATAAAATACTTGTCCAGTCCTAAATACTGATCCCAAGCTACTTGTCACCATTTATAAAGCCCTTATCCTTTCCAGCTTAACTTACGGGTGCCAGGTGTACTCCTCGGCTAGTCAGTCGTTATTCAGTTTACTTGATCCAATACATCATACATCCATCCGGTTTATTTTTCGGCCTTTATAGAACTTCTCCGTCAGCAAGTGCTTGTTCCCTTAGTGGCATACCCCCACTTTCCCTGATCCGTTCTTCTATTACCGCTCCCGATTTAATCCACTGGTACGTTCATCAGTACGAAATTAATTATTTTCCAAACATTACTGATATTCCGCTTCCGTCTTTCCCTAGTGACTCAGTTCCTGAATTATTAAAACAAATTATCGATAGTGGCGTACAATTGTCAAATCCTGACACCCCTTATTACAAACTTCCCCCTGGGAAGACATCCCCGCAAGGATAGACACATCTCTCTCTCAGAGGCAATAACTCGCGCACCGATTGCGAACATAACTCACCACGTTGCCGAAAAAAGCAATAGTCATCCCAACAACTCTTTGCACATATACACTGATGCTTCAAAAGCAG
Organism: Icerya purchasi; assembly: GCA_039619475.1. Classification (NCBI taxonomy): domain Eukaryota; kingdom Metazoa; phylum Arthropoda; class Insecta; order Hemiptera; family Monophlebidae; genus Icerya; species Icerya purchasi. The sequence goes on from CM077115.1 coordinate 576,155,199, forward strand.
ACCCGCATATTTCACCGTCGCCAATCGCGCGCGCATAATATGACATCGGTAGTGAAATCGCTTCGTTGCGTCTAAATGATTACTGCTCCGGTACAGGCAGCAGAATTGTACGATGCGTTGAGGCAAGCGCAGATGAACATCAGAGGTACACAGATATCGAATAAAAAATCAAAGGAAATGGAAGGCATAAAAGTAAATAAACTAATAGGAATACGATATTGGTTAAACGAAATCATCGCACCGGTTTTACTATCATCCAGCGATGTACCGTTAAAACACATTCAGCCTCTGCAAACCCATAAAATTTCAATGTCATAGTTATAGGAAAAATACACCATCGATAATTTCAGTGACACAACTCAGCAGTTTCTAAAAGGTGAAAGTTGGGGCCCTAGAAATAAATATAGAAAAAAAAACAACTAAACACTACTACATGAATTCCGGCAAGATGAGAAGATATACACTGACAGACCTATAGATACTATAAAAAGGATTACATTAATCGACCATGTATCATGTCAGGGACAATATAAGAAGAACTTATATCAGATGCCGGATAATCTACCACCGTGGAAATATATGCAATATATAAAGCAATGGAATACATCAAAAACAAAGATACTTCGCAATAATAACTGACTCTCTCTGGCCGCGATACACAGATACTTATACAAATGTAGAGATACATCAGAATGATAGAGTTGAAAGAATAAGATGTATACGATTAAAGAAAAAAATAGAACTAACCGCTTTATTAAGCATCAGGTCATTCGGGAATAAAAATGGAATTTCCGATACGGCAGCAGTACGTGATAATACTGTTCGAAAATAAAACAACTTCGAATCAAAGCGATGAATGAACAATATGTCAATTTTTATATCAAATTTGCCATCAGGAAAAAAGTATTTCGAAAAGATGGGAAAAATTACGTAGAATTTATGCTCTAAATCCATATTTTAGCTTCCATAGCGGAACCGTGTGAACCTGAATCTGAATTTACGGATATATAGAACTGCAGTCGGAGTTACGTCATGTACGGATGATACGTATCCTTCCGGGGGGAGAACCTACTCATCACTAGTCGCACTCGATGATCTTCATTACTTTTTCTTACTATTTTTTAACGCGAATTTTCAGTCATTTTCATAATGCAAGTTAAAATTTTCATTTTATTTTTTTGCTTCAATCGTGGACTTTGCAGGGTCATGAGATGTTTCAGGTTCTTTCGTCAAAATTTCGTTTTTTTTTTTTTTTTAGTGTTTCGATAATTTTTCAAAAGAGGCTCAAAACACATTAGATTCGCATTATTCGACATTATAAACAAAAAAGTACGTTTTTAAAATAATCGGCGAAATGGTGTACAATTTTTCCTTTGATCTTTTCGTACGTCGACTCACGTTTGATGTACTAAACTGACGGGCAAAATAAAAAGGAAAAAAGGAGTGAGTACACACAAAGCTTTGCTAAATGCGTGTTTTATCTCTGCGCGGGACGCCAAGTCTTGGAAATCAACAATCCTCCCGCTTGCATCAATGTCATACGGAGTACGACTGATTTAGGAGCGTAATTTAAGAACACGGGGGGGGGGAGGACCAATAATAAACGTCTCATCATAAAACGGCTGTAAATTTTTACCGGGGTAAATGAGAAAGACCGGTGGTTTGCTTTAGGGAATCTAGCACGTGCCCCGGACGATAATAAGCAATCGCGCAAGGATCGGGGTCTAAAAGCGCGCCTACACATATTATGGAAATATAAGACAAAATCGGACATTAACGACAACCGTTCGGAATAGCTGGAAAATTGAGTCAGTCGTCGGAGCCGCTGGATACAGTAAAGTGAAAAGAATTCGACGAATTGCTGACTCAGCCAAGAGGAAATATAATATTGCAGGCCAGTAGCGGCTGGAGGAAGTTGCGCGAAATCGCTTATGAGCGGGAGGCGGAATGGTAATACAAATAAATTAACGGAGAAAAACTGCTTAGTCTCTTCATAATTACTTAACTTTCTTCTTCTTCATCTTCTTCTTCTTCCTCCCACTTGAAATACTTCCTCTCCCGACGCGCAATTGTAGAAAGTTTAAAAGTTCCCCCAGCTCGCCGTCCCCCGTCGCAAATCAGCTAACACCCCTTTGTTGCACTTTCTTCGCAGCTACGCGTTATTATTAGTACGGCGACATCCGTCCTTTTTTGTTGTTGTTACAATTATTTTTTTTTTGTTTTTTTCTTTCTTTCTCAGGGTGTAAGGAGGAGGTTAAAAAAGGCACGGGGCGTAGCGGCGAAAACGATAAATGTAAACGGAAACAAGTAGACGCGAGCAGCGGAATAAACAAATTTTCCATCGAGCGAACCGAATGAAAAGAAAAACGAATAAATAGGGTAAAGCGAAAAAAAAACAAAAAAACAACGGAATGTATACACAACAAGGAAAGCAAGCCAAGATAAGCCGAAATTTGTTAGTTTAACTTTATTAAGCCGCAGTAGGAACTAGGATAGATATTTGTTCGGCACAGCACCGAGGAGGCATATCGATCAACCGGATAACTCTCTGTTTTCGAATAGGCGTCTCGCATCTGTTTAACGAATGCAAAAGATTCTCTAGTTCGACACAATTCTTGTAGTAGTGGCGCTAGAAATTATCAAGCTTAAAATTTCACTGTTATTCCGGTATGAAACAAGTTTTCATTCCTCTTTTAGAATTTTTATCTATCAAGAATTCCCCGTGTGGAAAAAAAAACAAATCTGGCCATGTATCCGGCTGGGGTTCGCCACTGAAACTAAAGAGAAATTAGATGGATTTATTCGTAGTAAAGAAAATTACATACGACGCTACAATAGAAAAACGTAAAGAAACACTAATCAAAAAAGTCGCCGCATTGTGTAGATTCGGCAACACATTTTCACTTCGGTACCAGTATCGACCCGGCGAATGGATGAGCAGTCTAACAACGCACGTTTTAAGTACTCATTCGCAGTTTTTCGAAATTTCATTAATCACGTTTGGACATCATCCGGAGTTCATTGTGGCAACCGGGTAAATTTAATTACTCCCGAGCTCTTAAAATGATGAAATCGTCGTTTGTTTTTCGATAAGGATGTGTATACATATGTTCTAAACCATACGGGTGTGTTATCAGGTTCAGCAGCACTAGCTGATCCCCCCATCAAGCAAATACAACAAACTGAGCTGAAAGTAATTTTTTTTAAGTCATCTCGGGGAATTTTAAAGCCAGACCCGCCATTATTATTCTCAATCAAAAGCAGTAGTAAAACTCGATTGTTTCGAACGATGACTCTTAATCGGGTATAGTATATATATTTTTTTTATGTTTTTTTTTTTTTTGGGTGGGGTGGCGTCAACTATGGACATTATAATCTAATATAAGTGAGATTTTTAAAAGTTTCCATGTACGGCAGCGGGATATTCTGCCCGAACAAAACACAATTAACTAATCAACTATGATGATCGGATAGAGAAAGATTATATAATAAGTACATTAAGAGGGCATCGCTCCAAATAAACTATGCCAATTAGGTATATTAAGTAACGAGAATTGTAATAATTGCAGAGAAATTGGAAGTCTGGAGCATTTAGTATAGCAGTGTATAGAGTATGAGCAGGAACATTAGGCTTATATTACCGAAGCTACATACCTTACCTTTGAATAGTTCTGGAAATTGTAGATCAGCCGAATTCCTATGAATATAAATATTTATACAATTTCATTAAGGCCGCAAAAGTAGAAATTTAAATTTCATTAGAAAAGAATAAATGGAGGGAGCTGGGCCAGGAAAAAAAACAAAACGAACTACGACTCGGGGAATAGCTGTTAAAACTCCGCAGTTGTAAAGTTAGTTTTTTAACAAAGATACGTTTTTTAACAAAGATATTTTTTTTAACAAAGATATGTTTTTTAACAAAGATATGTTTTTTAACAAAGATACGTTTTTTAATAAAGATATGTTTTTAACAAAGATACGTTTTTTTAAACAAAGATACGTTTTTTTTTAACAGAGATATGTTTTTTTTAACAAAGATATGTTTTTTTTAACAAAGATATGTTTTTTTTAACAAAGATACGTTTTTTTAATAAAGATATGTTTTCAACAACGATATGTTTTTTAACAAAGATACGTTTTTTAACAAAGATACATTTTTTAACAAAGATACATTTTTTAACAAAGATACGTTTTTTTAAACAAAGATATGTTTTTCAACAAAGATACATTTTTTAACAAAGATACATTTTTAACAAAGATATGTTTTTTAACAAAAATACGTTTAGGGGGGTGATTCTAACAATTTTGCAGGGCCATTTAAGAACAATTTGCGACCGGACGCTAGTAACGGCCAACTTCTATCATATGTAATCTAATCGCACACTGGAATTTTTACTTTTCTTCTGTTTATTTTTAGAATATTATGAATTTGTGTAAGTTCTGGTAACTAGATGTGTGGTACAGGCCTGGTTATTTTATTATTACTATCCGATACGTACATGTATAAGTGTATGTCAGTTTTTGAATTTCTTTTCCGTATAAATTTTGTGATCGGTCTCGATTTAATCGGATTCTTTCTGTGCTTTACGCGTTAGGAAATTGTAAATAATATATCTCGGGAAGGAAGGGAGTAGCGTAATAACAAAATCTATATAGATATAAATAGAAGATCCATCCTTTTCTTTTTTATCTTTTTCATCCATCTTCGTAGCGCTTCAAATGTAGTTAAACCGGACGATGATGTTAAATTTATTTACACGCTACATTATTATCCGTGAAACAAACAATAATCCGGAAACGACTAATTTTATAGGTATCGATCGATCGCGCGATAACGAAAATAAAAAGAAATCGGCGTGTTCTATCGCGAGGCTAATTACGCTAAGCTCAAAGGAATATGAAAACGTTTATTTTCTTTTTGACACAGTTCGCAAAATTACGCATACGTAACGCAAGAGTGTTACCATCCTGATGACGTCATCGTCGCCTATTTAAATCGACCCTAAATCGTACCCGGTAATTATGTTTCCTTTCTCCTATCGTTGTGTACAATAATAGTAGTGACTGCTCCAACAAGTAACGTCGAATTAACGTGCGAATCTCAAAAAATACCTGATTTTATTTAACTTTCGTGAAAATTAATTTTTAGTATTTTTTATGGTTAAAAAAAACCAAAAAATTGAAAGTATACAAAAAACATCCGTAAACTTATTTGAAAAAGAAAACATCAAATAATTTATTGCAATTCCTTCACAGATTTGAAGCTGACGACGTCTATTTTTAATACAGCAATTGTGTAAACATTTATTCTCGAAAATGAGAAAAAGTTATATTTTACAACATTTTCGAGCAATATTTTATTCGTCATCTGGAATTATTTGTACATTCATTTCTACGGTACATATATCGTAATACAGTATAAAAGTTTAGAGTGTATTTTGTTCGAGACCACATCACGACCGAACTACTAGATATTTTCAACATACTATAGTTAGAATATGAAAGAAGAAAGAAAAATTTGTATTATTATTAACTAAGTTCATTACAATTGCTAGTAACTTACGATGCGTATAACGCAAAACCACAATACAATAATACTATATATATATATATATATATATATATATATATATATAAGTACACACAGAATTTTATAATTAGAAGCTAAGCATTATTCGACTGCAGAAAAATATTGAGGAAAAAAACCGGCGGTGCGTTGCATGGGCTGCGATAGGAGAGGGTCGGAAGGCAAAATTTTCAAATTGTTCGTGTTGAATATCGAAATATATGCATTTTGAAATCTAGAGTCCGTTTTTAATACGGTTTTAATCGAAAATACCAATGGGATCGCGAGAACATAAAATCAAAATTTTCAAATTAACTCCATTCATTTTTATCGTCGATGATTTACGGATAGTATTCAGATTATAATCATCAGTATATTATTATAATACGGATGTAGTATTTAATTTTTTTTTTGCCCCATACAGTACACCATTTGGTCACTGTTAATCAATACGACATAAAATGACTATTGGACCGTAAGAGTTTTTCGATTACCTACTCGATCTACATAAGTTACAGAAGTTCAAATTTATTAAATGAACTAGAGATAAAACACCAAAGGAATGTGTGAAAAACAAAAGTAAGAAAGGAGAAAAAAGGAAGAAAATTAGACAGAAAACAAACCTGCCAGTTCAATCGGAATCGTGCAAAAATGTTACATTAAGTAAAGTGCTCGGTAAAAACTTTTATTTGATACATTTAAAGTATTTGACTACGTAATTTACCGATTGCGACGTGTGTTAAACAATTTCATTAGAATATTTTAGACAGAATTTTTTGATTAAATAAAAGGTATGAGACTGGCGGAATGATAAAGAGTAAATTAGAATATGATAGAAGTGATCAAAGAAAATATATTCAAAAAGATAATAAATGCGCGGGTGAAGTTAAGGTAATATATACCTTAACTTCACAATCCCAACGCCCTCTCAAAGGCACGGAACTCACTTTACTTTACTTTATATATATATATATATATATATATATATATATATATATATTGAAATGTTACCATTTACTTGTTTTTGGCGTTATATTTTAATTCCCGCCAGGGATGTCAAATGAAACGGTATCGCTTATTTGTTTAAGCTCACAGGAATGCCAACAACGAGGTTTTATTTTATTTATTTAAAAGTTTATTTTTTAGTTTTATTGTTTATGGCTATTATTAAATTATGCGATTGAATTTCTAGCAATATATTTTATAACCCTGTACACCTATCTTTCGGTATCCGTCGACCGCTGAAAAAACAATAATCAACTACGACTAAGACGACTAAATTTAATTAAATTAAACAACAAATTTCTACGTAATTATCACTGGTGATCCGGGATCCGTAGGTTAGCGGTTCGTTGCTCGGTTGGTATTCGATATTAATCGGTTTTCCTAATTTCGATACTTGACGAACTTAATTTACTACGGTTAAGAGCACTGAATACTTTAGGCGACTATAGACCGAGAAACAAATTTTTTATAACTTTGTCTTGACTACAAGACCACAACTGTTTTGCCGAGACTGATGGCTAATGCTTGACTTGAGAGAAGACTAGTGTAATTATTTTCAGCGAAGGTAAAGAACGACTGATTTTCTCTAAAAACCCTTTATTCTGACCCTATTCGGTAGATCCGTTTTTATAGCTGGACAGTGATTGGCTACCCCAACCGACAACAGGATTTCAAACATGCGCATATTCACGCCCGCACCATTCATTCTAAATTATGTATTATTTTTATTTTATGTTTATATTATTTTATTTTTTATTTTATTTTTCTCTGAATTTTAGTTGACCCGTATAATGGACACATTACCATATACGTATGTATGTATATATATATAATGCTTATTGTAATTTTTAATTGTTGCTTTTTATTTCTTCAAAAAATGTCCCCGTATATATTTTAAGAAACTGTAACAAATGTTCATATTTCTATAAATTCTTGCTTAATATTTTGGGAACTTTTCCCCTATCAAACAGTGCCTACGAGAATCTACCGCGAAAACATTTTAATTTACAGGTGAAGTATTTACATCAGTAATTTTCAAAGTAACTTATTTATTTAAAAGGTTAGTACAGTTAGCAGCTGACGACTGATTTCGAACACACATTCGAGTACGTTTGTAGAGAGTTCAATCGTAGGCAAAACGATCAATATTTCTCTCGCAAATAGATAATGAGATGAATCATAATATAATCATGACTTTTAAATTAATATTCGGCGCATATCTGAAGATTTTTTATCCAACTACACGTATTTATTGGAGTTTGAAATTTTCTTTTTTATATATCGAACGCGTAATTATTTAATAATGTTCGTTTACTTTTAAAATTGCCATTACAATGAAAACAAAACTTACCTAGAGAACGGCTCTTCTTCGTCGAGATTAATATCTAAAAAGGAAAAAGAACGATTAATTTTAAATGTCTCAAATTACTAGTCGCATTCTCACACAAATAAGATTTATATAAACCATAAACATTGTAACGAATAAACTCATCGCGTTTTAATTTTAAATACATTTCTAAATTACGAGATGTCCAAAATGTAATATCGCAGATATATCACAGTTTTCCACTCAAATGAAAAAAAAAAAAAAAAGATTTAATTCGATGCCCATTTGTTCCATACTGAGTTATATTAAAACCCTCGCGTGTGTGATTTCCACGTAATTACATAAATACGAAAAAAAAAAAAAAAACAAACATTTAACATGCAGATTAAAATTCTAATTAAAAATACCGACTAGTTTCGGATGATTTGCCATATCCTTCGCCATATCATTTGCCATATCCTTCGCCATATCATTTGCCATATCCTTCGCCATATCATTTGCCATATCCTTCGCCATATCATTTGCCATATCCTTCGCCATATCATTTGCCATATCCTTCGCCATATCATTTGCCATATCCTTCGCCATATCCTTTGCCATATCATTTGCCATATAGTTCGCCATATCCTTTGCTATATCCATGGCAAATTATCCCCGATGCTCAATTATAGTTCCAATCTTTACGTTCAATGTTTTTTATGTATGTAATTATAAATAAGTTCGTTTGCGAAAAATCTATGACGTCAGTAATTTGTTAAATTCGATGTTACTCCGAGTCGAAGTAATGTAATCTGCTGTTGTATACAATCGCCCGTCATGATAGTGATGAACAACGCGTATTTAGGAAAATAGTGAAATTTTAAAAAACCGTAAACAATCGTTACATTTATATATTTGGTGCAAAAATGTATAGGTTTTGTTTGAACAACTAAAAGAAGAAGAAAAAAAGCTAGTGTATTTTTATGACGTTGTACATGACGCCATCATTTCGATAACGCTCGAACCTTTAAATCGCAGTCTCTCGGTGGTGCCTGATTATGCCTACTGTTATCGATGTAGATAGTCGAGGGTCTCAAGCGCGATAAATTACGAGTATATTAATACGTCAAAAAATACAAACCAACTGTAGAAACTTACATATAAACGAATTATTCAAAAGCACGCTAACGTCCATAATTATGAGATAGAAGAGATTTGTACCATTTCATGAAAATATTAACAATAAAAGGATATCTAACATTTCAGCCGAAAACACGGACGACAGCTATGAAGCGGGAAAAAGTAATAATTAAATCTGGAAGAGATGATAATGAAGATATAGAAAATTGCGCCGTAGAATTTCGAGTCTATATGATAGAAGAACCGGAAATTGTGACAGGAGCGGAGAATGAGTAGTAAACAAATGGTAAAAAATGGGAGCTGTACATGTATATTCAAAATTATTGCCGAATACGTGTATAATTTCATTATGCTCTGTATTAGAACCGATAGGTCCGACAAATGTCTGTGATCTGTAGTCTAATTTTACTATTACGTATCGGTGCAGTACTCAAACTTTGCAATTATTTCGTTGGCAAAGAGATGTCTGCAGGGGGGCAGGTAACCCGCCGGTGTTTAAAATAACGTCAAGAACAATATAACAGTGGAATTCCGTGAAAAACCTAATCACTGATTGCTCTGTTGATTTTACGAACTCCAGCAGAAACTTAAATAACATGTCGCAAAACGTACGCTAAAAAATAGGGAATGTATGATTAATAAATAGAGAATTAACGAAAGTGTCGGACAAGCACGCGGGATTTAACATATTATAATAACGCGTTCGGTTGCAACAGACAACAATGCTCGAGAATCATCCCTGATTAGCAGAGAAAATGAGGAGCTGATTAATTAGGCAAAATATCGGAAGACGGGGAGTCGACGTATTAATTTAAAAAAAATCCTTGATCGATATAAAACTGCTCGAATAATTCTCGAAAATATCACCCCAAGCGGAAAGTAGCAAATCATTTTATTTATCTCAGGGCGTTAACGGAAGACGCCGGTAGAACTTGTTGTCGGAGGAGATGTGGAAAGACAGAAGCGAAACCGTGAGATGCAGCTGGTGGAAGACATTAGTTTTTTTTTTTTTTTCGGTATTCCAATACACATCCACTAAATCGCATCTAAGACGTATCTTCGAAATGCGATTTGAGCTCCGTATCATGGACGCCAGCCACGATATCTAATGATTCTGGCCACTTAACTCTTCGGTAAAAGCTTTTATCCCTGTCAGATAATATTAAAATGTGACGGTGAGGAGCTAACGGCGCAGACGAAAACAAAAGGTATCAGGGAAAGATACCAGTAGGCAGATGCAAGGACCTCCTCCGGAGACTGTCCGAAAACCAACAAACAGGTTAATGTTTGCAGAAGAATAATCGACGATGAAGGGGAAAAAATACGAAGAAGAAAACGATCTGGTATTTGGGAATCCGTTGGAATTTTATTTCGTTCGTCGAAACCAGGTCAAGAGTATTTTGCTATTACATCGTCGTGACAGGCGTATGCGGCGACATTGCAAAGAGCGTTTTCTTCGAATTTCCCGAGTTTGCTTTCGCTTTTTTTTTGATATGCCTTCGTATGCTTGAAGGATTTCAAAAGTTAGTTTGACTACCACGCCAGGCGAATTTTTAATTTCTTATCGTTATGCCGGTGATTATTGCTTATTGTTTTTCGCTTTATCGAAAAAGTACTAATTAACTCTCTATCGGTGTCTCTCACTTTTTAATGGACTTCAAAAGTCCATTGACAACCCCTCTTCATCCGGCTTCAGAATTTCCGACCCCGGCCGTATTCATATTTCGGTAAAGTAACGAATAAAATTATAAACATAAAATTCATCTGCGTTCGATTTAAATGTTTACTATTTTTATGTTTATAATCAGATTTTACCGAAACTAGTTCACAGAGAATGTACACTCACTTCATGTCCATAACTTACCGGGAGTATACATCTGCGTGCTTTCTATTACGGTGTTTTCTTTCTCGTTATTAGGTAACCATTTCTATTATAAATCTATTCGACACGAAACGTACGTTGATCAAACCGCTTCTCGACTGATCCGCTTCATTTTTTTCACATAAACAATGCCGCATCATGATGACATTTTTTTTTTTTTAGCTTTTGCAAATTTACCTGCAAAATAACATAGTCGCGAATAAGGTGACCAACCTCCCCACCCCCTGCCAGCTCAAAACTTGAAGAAATTCTCTGAATGCAAATAATGATACTTCTTAATTAGCGTTTTCACCGACAACAATTATTATTATTATTATTAAAAAATGAATCTATTATTATTTCGAAACTGGTTAAACTTTTTTTCTCTTTCCGTTTTTTTTTTTTTTTTTTTTTTTTTTTTTGTACATACATTTAAAAACCCTTTGCGAAAGACTACACGTGTGTACACCTGTAGGATAATTAACTCTGTTATAATTCTTTATCATTCATTAAGGCATTCCGTAAAAATGATGCCAAATGACTTCGGAAGCCGCGTTGATTTTATGCGGATTTATTAACATCGGAAGCAGTGTAAACTTGGTTGCATCAAGCTGTTCGCAGGGGCAACATAGAGGATACTTTGCGCCTAAACTGCTGAACTATCCTCGGTAAGCGACCGAATAAATACAAAATCGCTCTTCGGAAAATATATATTGTAATTACCTCGAAAAGTAAACGGAAACGAAAAATCAGGTCGTTTAATTTAATCGTATAAAGAATATTTAATATTCGCGTGATTAATTTAAAAATGAAGGAGAATTTTTTTCGCCGCTTCAAGATATACGAAAATACATTTAACCATCGGATACTTGAACCGAGCGGTGGTGGTCCACAACCACAACAACGGAGATCCAAAAAAAAGGGAAAAAAAAAGGAAAAAAAAGAACAAAAAACAAAACAAAATAGAATAATACAAATTAATAAAAAATGACAAACGCGCGAGTGAAAATGAGAATGTATACACATACACTCCCCGCTGAAGGTTTATCAGACGTGAATAATTAATTGATACCGTTAATTGGAATAAGTTCACTTCTAACCGACGATATTTTTTAAAAAAAAAAAAAAAAAGGAAATTATCAAACAAATCGGAAACGAGGAACAATTGTCACAACCCATTTTGGACAAGAAGATGATAGAGAAGACTGCAATTTTTACTGCACTCTATCGGGAACACCGAAGAATTTTGGTTTCTTCGCAATATGACCTGAAGAACGAGAAACAATCCGTCATATCCTATGGGCGTACACTTAAGAGTATTCGAATTATCCACAATTTATGTAGTTATTTGAAACGTGATGGATATGTGCGGTAATTATTTATGAATATTGAAACAAAAATAAAAAAAAAAGCATTGAGGAAGGAAGAAAGATATCAAAAAATGAACCTATTAAAAGGAAGAGATTCCCGAAACGAGAACTGTAGAAGCTTAACATTCCGGATAATGCTTATGTCGATAATTGTAATGTTACGATGGATATTCTCTTCCGTGCCATCATCAACTGTTCCTCAACGCTACCATTTCCGTCGAAAATTTTAATTTTATATTTTCTCTATTCCATAATAATATCATCATTATCCTTTTCATCCGCGCCGTTCTGCCTGGACAGACTTTCTTCGGATTGCTAGTCATATCACACGAGTGGAGATCTTCGTCCGGCGGCCTACAATGGCCATCCGCTGCAACGTTAATAAAATAGGGTAAATAAAAAAAAAAAGAAAAAAGAGAAGTGGTGTCTAGAGGAGGACACCCAATAGGAACGAAGTTCCTTTCACCACTTTTTGGTAGAGATATACAAGTATAAAATAAAGTATACGATAAAAAAAATGACACAACATATAAATTCCGTATGAATTAAAGCAAAAAATACGAATCCCGTATGAATTAATTAAAACAAAAAATCAATAAATAAATCATCGGACTCGTTGAAGTGTGGGGTAACGTCACACAAAAAAACCGCGCCAATTTTCAAATTCAATAAAATTTACTCGTGTTTAGAATTGAGCTTATACAGCTGACCCCGCGCGCGATGCTTGCTGCTCGAATTTCGATATTCGCACGCACACATACACATAGCCGTATATAATAGAAAGGGACAGAGTGAAAGAGAAAGAGAGTGAAGGTCGCTTGGAGGACGCATAACGCGCTTTTTCGTGTCGTGACGATTTCTGCCAGTTTACTTCCATCGACAAGCCGCGTAAAAGAAAAAAAAAAACAAACACAGGAGAAATAAACTTCGATATGCTTAATCGAATGCAGATTTTACTTTAAAAACGGCGCAATTGTGTCACAGTATTCCAATACAGCGTGAATATGAGACATCGTCCAGTTACACTTATCTCTTGCTCTTACTACATCTGGCGAGATTGATTAATTATAATTAGTTTGCGTTTTCCATCAACTGCTATCAACTTCGGATAGCTAATTAACCGTCCGAAAGCATTTCGGCTAATCTCGACTATCGTGTGTGATCCGTTACGCGTATTATGGATTTTGTCATCGATTTAAATGAGATTTAGATAAATAAAATAACCATGACAGCAAAACGGTATGACGAACTCGTTAATTTAAGGAAAAAACTAAAAAAACACAACAATTATACTAATTTTGAATTTGAATTAAAACAAATCCCCCGGGTTTCAACTAAATACGACTCAATTATATTTTAAACGAAATCGAGTAATCAGCTTCTTTTTTTTTTGTTTTTTGCTTTTTTTCTTTCGGCATGCCTTGCACTCGGGTGTTAGTCGGTGAACTTACGAAACGTACAAAATTTAAGAAATTTAAAGTTTAATTCAGAATACGAAATAAGGAACTCGAAGAGTTATTACTAAGAAACACTAAAATTTAAATGCATCGGTTAAAACGCGGAACCTTTTATCTTCAATCTCGCCACCTCTTATATAGCTACGGAGTCGGTCAGAAATTTGCATAACGAGCAAAATGAAACGTTTTACAAAATCCAGTTTAGAATATTTGAAAGTAATATTACCTTTCAAAAATTATTATCGAACAACTGCTGCGCCTATTAAAGTTTTTATAACGAAAATTAAACCAAAATTTTAATATAAACGGGGAACAACCTTTAACCTCGATTTTTAAAACGATGCGACTGCCGGCAGCAATCACATATCGATCGATACACTTCTCGATCAAAGTTAACTAACCTCGTTTTTCCGACTTCATGTTGTTGTTTTTTTGTTCTTTTTTTGGATTAAAGATTATCACGTGCATTCGAATTTGTAAGTAAATTGTGAAGCATGTCCGTGATACCTATAATGTATTGCCCGTCGGAGACCTTTTTTTAAATTTTCTTTTTTTTTTAAACGCGTCACTTGCCTTAACGATTTTCCTCGAATAATACCTCATTTTCCTTTTTAAAATTGTGCAAAATTTAATTCGAAATACGTAAATTTTACAAGTTCGCCTATGTACTAAATGTTTAGTTATGAACACAATCATCGTTATTAAGCCAACAGACGCGTAATCTTTCAATTAAAATAGAAATGAAATAAAATAATAAAATTATAAACGCTACAACGAAATATCTTAAAGTACGGGGGGAATATCCCATCTTTAGTGCTAGAAGTAAAAAGAAAATATATGGATACTGTAGAAATGTACTTACGGAGCGCGCGGGTGGGGGGGGGAGTATCCCATCTTTAGTGCTAGAAATAAAAAGAAAATATATTATTTTAAATGTTTGAAAAGGTGGGATAATATATTTCTCCGAAAAAACGTTTCTGGTACATTTTGTATTTAATATTCAATCTTAAAGTGTTTCGTTGTCGCGTTTACGTAATTTTATTACTTTATTAATTGCTTTATTAACTATTTTATTAATTATTTTATTAATTATTAAATGAACCGGGTGTATATAGAGTGCAGAAATGAAATAACCAACGTGGTTCCTAAGGCTCTATATCTTCGTGATTGGCTCCGATCGGTTACTTATATATTTTAACAATACTTATTTACACGGTAGAACCGTGTTTTCCTAATTATATCCACCGCAGAAGTTTCAAATGCTGAATATTAAGTTTTCACATTATTAAAATTATTAAAATCAAAATTTTCGGTAAAATTAAAAAATACAAAACTAAATCGGCTATTTCGGTCCGCTTCGTCAATTTTGAAAGCATAACTCATAATAAAAACCAAAAAAAAAAAAAAAAATGCGAAATACTAATGCGTCAGAAACGCCACGACATTTATTAATCCATCTAACAAGTTTTAATGACAGCCACGTGCTCTAGGGAAACCCCATAAGTAGTAATCAACGTTGAATCCACTGAACCTTTCGATTCCAGTTGAAAGGGAAAACATTTACAATTTATACTAAACGGAGAAGCTGAAACAACCGCGTTAGTTTTACACTTTGCTTTCCGATGACGGACTAAACGCGTCCGAAAAATTAAATAGGATTCCATTAAATTGGCGTGATTTTTATCGAAAATTTTAATTTTACTTTTGCATCTTAATTATACTATATATGTATATTAATTACAACGTAATTCTTAGACCGCCCCCGATAGACAACGAAGAAATGTCGCAATTTTATGTAGCGATGTTAAACGAAAAGTTCATTCTTAAGTGTATGCACCCATTAGATATAGGATTTTTGTGATTATGTTGTTTTTTGGGTTTTTTTTGTGTCGACGCCGGTAAGAACGACGTTGTAAATTGTAAAAAGAGATAGAAATGTAAGCAAGATGTGTCAAGGGACAGAACCTCTTGCGAGGCCAAAATGGCCGAGTTTGCATATATATATATATATATATATATATATATTATATATACATACATTCGATGCTTCGTAGCATAGTGACATCTATTGGACCCTCTTAGATCATCCATAATATTTTTAAAGAAAGTACATTTCAACTGACCAAAAAATTGTTCCCGGGAGAAACAAAATAATAATAATAATTTATTTATTAAAAGTTCAGTTACATATACATGCATATAAATTTCGTAACGTTCTTTTTCGTATCACCCCTTGAGCAAAAACGAAGTCGTCATTAATATGAAAAACACGATCAATCTCGCCGCGGGATTCCTCTAGACCCTCTTCTTATAGAAGAGACAGATTTAATTATCTATGTCATTTTTCGCGAAGTAATGAATTTCCCTGTCTAAAATTTTCCAGTTAATTCAACGGTTCGCGTAGAAATTTCTCTTACAACCTCCCTAACATACTTTGTACCCTGAAGTACGATTTTTTATTACCTCCTCGCGTATGAATGACCTACTTATTAGTGTATACAGAATAGCAGGTATTCTGACGTATTCAACATAGCAAACGTACAACGATGCCATCGGGATTTAAAGTATGACTATCGTGGTGCACTTTAATGCCAACTTGATCGTAATCAATGCTGGCACGTGAATACGGTGATAAGATAAGTCAATTTTTAACATTGTCAATAATATCATGCAACCAAACCGCAAAATGTAAAAGTGTAACTTCCGAAAAAAGAACGAAAAATAGTAATTTTGAATCGCGGGAAATGCTCCAAAGAAACGCACCTTCTCCTTCGTTTTTCTTCGGAGCATTCCCATTTTTTTAGTAAGTACGTTTTTCACACGCTTTCTATTGTCTTTTCTGTTATGAAACGCTATATGGTTTGCGATACTCTTTTTGTCGTCTGTTCTTTTCCCTGCCCGGCAGCCTTACTCTCTTGGCGACACTGTGTAGAGTAAGGTAGCAGCTACATTTCGTACGTTCACACCAAAACTCAAAAACGCACTCTTCCCCCTCTCCCAGCTGTTTGTCATGGAATCGCCCTTTAGCTGTTAACATCATTTCAGAACGTATTATATATATATATATGTGTGTGTATACGCATACACACATACCTACATCAATTCACTGGATATTTCTACAAAGCCTAGAACGCTTCGGAATGACGTTCGTTTTATCGACGAATCGAATATTTTCAGAAGTGTTAGAGGGAATCACTAGCGTGAAGAAAATGGTTCGGGAGTGTTCTTATATAAATGGTGTTGATGTTTTTAGTGGTATTTATAGGAGATGATTCAAATACAATTTGACTGTAACAATTCCAAAAAAAAAAAAAAAAAAAAACCCCTGGAAGACCTCGGTATTTTGAATGAGTTACGACACAGGACGAGAACGCGAAAAACGAGTAGCAAATAGTTGTTATATGAGGTTCGGAAAGTATTCGAAACATCACCGTTTGTCGCGCGCGCGGTAATTCGTTTCGCGAATTTATGGCCTTATCGGCACCGAAAAATTCCTTGAAGGCCAAATTCCAACCACTTTTATAACTAAAACGTCAAAACTCAGTTACGGTCGCTCGGAAAATCTACTTCCGTCGTGCCTCGATGCTTAATTACACATCGATTACTAATAAATCGTCATTTTAGTTTATTTCGTTCGATTATAGTTCGGTTTTATTCCCGAATAGGAATGTTGCGTTTTTATTTTTGTTTTTTTTTGTTTTTTTATAGGCTTTTATTTAACTCGCTTTGTCATTCTGTCTGTCTGGGGGGAATCTTGCGAACGATTTTTCACCTACTTCCCGATGAATTAAAAAAGTGTCCGTTCGCAGAAATGCTTGTTATTATAGATGACAATAGAATATTATGCAACATCCGAGTTTCCGACTTTAAAATTAGACCCTCGAGGCGCCGAAAGCTCGAAATTTTGGAAAAAAATATATATTTTTTTATTTCGAGCATATGATATTATTTCGTTGGATAGATCGCGCTATTTGTCGAAAACAAAACCGTATTTTATTTCTTTAATGAAACTTTCAAAGTTTACGAAGAGTTCAAAAAAGCGCGAGATCCAATATGTAGCTCCCTCTTCGCGGCGCGAGTATTATAGCTAAAAATTTCGAACAAGGTTAAAAAAATGCGCATCACCTTGTGTATTTCTTTACTTTGGAACATTTGGATTTCCAACTTTAAAATCGGACCCTTGGGGCGCCGAAAGCTCGAAAGTTTCAAAAAAATATTTTTTTTTGTTCGATCATGTGATATGTTTCAGTGGAAAGATCGCTATTAGTCAAAAACATTGTGTTTCATGTGCTGAAGATTCCGTATATGTATTGTACGAAAAACAAATATAATTGAAAGAATGCGATCCATTATTTAATAATAAAATGTAACTAGATTGAACAGATTCCGCACGAAACAGGGGCGATGCGGAAAAATGATGAAAAGGTGGGAACTCACGAATGAGGCAGTGTGTGACTGCGGCAAAGACGAACAGTCGATGGACCACATCTTGGATAAATGTCAAATGCGGGCCCTGGAGGGCGGTTGGAGCGAAATTAAAGAGCTGTCAAGCCGCGCAAGGGAATGGCTGGAGAAATCGAATGCCGATGTATAGATAGATATTGGCGAATGTAACATACCCTACCTCAATTTTAATTTTGATTTGAATCTTAACGTATTAACTCTGGTTTTAAATTTTACTGTAATAACAATAATAATTTAAGTGCTGTTAAAGATACCCGAAGACATACGAATAATAATAATAATCTGTAAATGTCCTATAATCGAAATATTGAATAAAATAAAGCAAAATAAAATACAATTATAAATTTATTGTTTTTTTTTTATTGGGAAATACATAGTAAAAAGAAGTGCAAACTAAAAAATGAAAAAAAATAAAATAAAATAAAAAGTTTTTAAAAATAGGCTTTTATTTATGCGCTAAAGAGAAGTACAAAATAATTTTATTAGTGTGCGACTACCAAATATACGCATCTCTTAGTATTAAAATCTGAAACTACAAAATACTATTCCGAAAAATAAAAGCGGGAGCCGCAGATTAATAATTAAATATTAATATTATATAATACATTTCTAAAAGTATAATGAATTACGGAAAAACAAAATTAACTTTTTTATTAATTAACTAAATACGAAAAAGAAGAAATAAAAAAGTACAGCATAGCTTTAATGTAATATATTTATATATTGCGCAATTTGAAGCGTTCTGGGATACACATTTCGTCCGTATGGTAAGAATGCGTGTAAAACTTACGAATGAGATAACTCTCGGCGTTTTGTAGGTTATCGATAATAACACAGTGAGTAGCGTTTTTTCTCGTGATTAGCCTTTGAATAATGTCACACTTCGGTAACCCTTCGTATTACCGGTTCAAAAAACGAAAAGTACCCATCGCTCGTATAGATACACACATATATATAACCGGAAAGCAAGTTATTCGTCGTCCAGCCCGTGGGTGATTACAAATGACCAACACACTGCCAAATGACGTCGTTTCGCCAGACATTTGCGCCAAGAAGTGTGATAAAGGAGTTTAGAGCTCTCGAATAATGTATTAAAGGGGTAAAAATATTGGACACACTCATACTCATCAGTCGGACGATGCATGAGCGGGTAAGTTAATCGCTAGGTATTTACTAAATTACCGCAATACTTTACTCTTTAATCGTGTGTCTCTCTGGAATGAATAGTTTAGTTTTATTCCGGTATCAGTATAACTAACGAATCAGGAAAATAATGTTTGAGATAGCGAAGAATTTTTTTTCGATCTTTATTACCAGTTGAAATATTCTGCGAATAATGTCCAAGTTTCATTGTCGTTTTAGGGAGAAAGTTAAACTAAATCGATTGCGCGCGCATCAACATGTGCTGCGGCAAAATTAGTTCAAAAAGTTTCCCAGCGCGAAATTAGAGTTATACCTGCTCTTTTTGCTGGCGGTTTTTGTAGCGGCAAAGTTTAGCGATTTCATTTATCCCCGTTACTGAGAACTGCTATCGGGTAGGGTGCCAATATAAATGGATTAATCGAATGCTTCTTCGATAAGATTAACGATCACCGAATGTTCTAATTCAAGTTTAGGGTACTGCTTTATTAAAGAAATTAGTAATAGAGCTATGCGCATAAGTGACCAAATAATACTGGCATCCGAGATCCTAAATTTTCGCTACTATCAAGAATATCTTCTATCTTTTCTATCTCATCTAGAGCACGCCGACAATATTGGTAATAAAGTGTTCCTTCCTCAGTTGTTAAACTTGGTGCGAAAGGAATCGATTCGTCCCGGTTCGGAAATATTGTGTGTGTTATTTGTGTTGCATTTTTCGTGCCAATCGATCGCGGCAATCTTCTCGATCTAATTTCTTCGCCTTTGATGTTCGCAATCGAAGCCATGTTGTGGTAGATTAAAATTCGGTCGCTGGAAAAAAAAAGTACATAATAGCGCGACATTTGCTCAGTTCGAATAAACTCTTCGGCTCGTTTATCATCGATGCCTGTCGGTTTTTTCTAGATCGGTTCACCTGACGCTGACGAAAAATCCGTTCGGTAACACGCTACGATACACAATCCGGTTCCGGCTGGAATTAATTATCGGTCAGGAAAGTGTAAATCCTGTTGAAAATCCATTCTATCGGTTTCGGTCAAGCAAATCACGCGCCTACACAACTTACACTTTCGAAAACTGAACATGCTCTACCAGGTGAATATGACCGGTAGACTAGCGCATTCATATTATTACTATTCTTACTATTATCATTATTGTTATTTGTATATAAATAACAGTAATATCGGTTTATTTGTGTCTCTTTACAGTTCTTCTTACGACACCTAGCAGCAACATGCTGGGAAAACATTAGCGACAGAGTTAAAAAGAAAACGGAGCTGCTAACATGTATCGCAGAAAAATTTCGGCAGTTAAAAGGCAATTACGAGCTTACATTAAATTTCGTTTTTGTCTTTTCGGCGAAAGAGCGGTGCCCGAAGTTCGGTGTGAGCGGATAAGCCGTAAGCCGACGACGCAGTCAGCATATATCTCGGAGCGGGATAAAAGGAACAGGAAAAGAATTGTTAGAAAGCGACCGAAAGAGCGGCGAGGGCGAGCCGTTAGTAGCGAGAGGAGCGTGGTGCGGAGGAGCAGTGAATAGGTTAGGTTGGTTAGCAGCCAAATCCATTAACTGTGACTAGCAAGAGAACAAGTGCTGCCGAAATGAGTCGAAACGTTGAACCGAGTTCTGAAGAATGGTGGCCATCATGTACTTTTTCAAACGAACGAGCAAGAGGTTAATTCCTTTCCACGGCCGGCAGGAAAATACTGGAAGAAATGGCAACGGCCGTTATTATTATTATGATTATTATTATTTTTTTTATTATTTTTATTATTATTATTTTTATTATTATTTTTATTATTATTTTTATTATTGCGACGACAATAATAAAAATCCCCTGTAGGCAAACCTTTGATAACGGCAGGGTCCACATTCTCTCAGATGTAAAAACTTTCGGGGGGGTTTGGTTTGGCCAGTTTCTTTTTTTTCTCTTTATCTTTTTTCTTCGAAATAAATTATAATTATTAATAAACGTTGTCAAAATTTATTTCTTTTTCTAGCCATATTTCGGCGTTTCGTTCCACGCCCGTTTAAATTTTTTATTTATACAGACTTTAATTCACTATTATTCGCCACTACTGCTCTTTTTACTCTCATCAGACGACAACGAGCACTGCAACATTATCATTCAAGAATTGTGTACTGGATAAGTGAAAAAATAAAATCCCGCCTACGTACAAATTGAAAGTACACAAAACAGACTTCTGCATTTTAAAAGAAGAAAATTACATATACTGATGATGCCACGTGGATTGCTGTCCATTCAAATAGCGAAAATGTGAGAAAACGCTAAAAATTCAAATAACCACGTCATTTTATCGTTGAGTATATCGAACAATAGGCTTTCGAATAAAATGCAATTAGCATCACAAATTTGTGGAAGGTCCGGTATGTAAAGGACAAAACGGAAAAATAAAGGATGAAAAGCGAGATCTGGAGACGACCTGTTTTCGAATCTGAAGAAAATACCAGACTTTCTGCTGCCTAGTAAAAACACTCTGTAAAAAAGAGCCGTTGATAATTTTCGGACGAATTTTTCGTGAATTGAAAAACAAAAGCACACTCAAGAGCTTACGTCGAATCGTATTTAAAAAAAAGAAAAAAATCGCGACGGAATCTAAGAAGCTTCCATTGCTCACCGGATCAAGCTAGCAAACTGCTCACAAAATTTAAACCTTTCAACAGAATTGCGCCACCGTATTTCAATTTTTTGGAACCTCGAATAGTGGAGCAGGGCAAATTGCAGTTTGTAAAGCTAATTTTCAAACAGGTTTATTAAATGAGTTATCTCATTTTTCCCATTTGACAGAATTGAGAAATAGTTGTTAATTATAAACACAAATGATCCGATTAAAGATTAACAAAATAACTTTTTTTTCTTTTTTTTTTTTTTTCTTTCGATTTCAGCCTCTATGGACTACGCTAAACAACTAAGTTTTCATTTTACATCTTTTATCCTTTTTCCTTCCTTAACATCTTTCCAGTATTTCTTGAGACCCTCCATCAAGGCATTTTTATGGCTTATCGAAAGCGACCTCTTCTTCCGGGTTAACTTGTTCTATTTTAAAGAGATTGACGTCGCAACTGTTTTGTATGAAACCATTCCCCTTATTAAACACATCTGTGTTTCAGTAACATCCATTAATTCCATATCCTTTTCACATTCATTGAACCATGCAGGTCTTATTTTCTTCGTTGTCATAAATTCATAAATTCTCTTGGTTAACCTGTCCTCTTGCATTCTGGTAATATGCCCGTAAAATAATAATCTTCTTTTCCTTATTGCGATATGGACTTAAATCTTGCTGTATAGTTTATAGTTCGAAACCCATTTGAACTGTCCATCATTCCATTTAACTCCTATAATCTTTCTCAGGATTCTCCGTTACCTTATATTTAATGCATTAGTTAATATTTTCTTGTTTAGATTTAACGTTTCTGATGCATATAACTATAAAACTGAAAAACATTTATTTCGAAAAAACGCGACCTTGAAAAATTGTGCAAATGAAATATTAAGCTATTCTCGGCTATTATTTCATTAAAATTTAAACAATAGTCAAATGTTTCACACTACTTTCAAATTTTTGTCGCCATGTTTCTCTTCTTTTCAATAATGTTTTTTAACCTTTCAGTCATTTCGTTTGATCATTCCTAATGAAGTATTCATTAACAAATTTATTAACGCATGCATGCAGGCAAAACAGATACGACAAAAAAAAAAAAAAATAGGAAAAAAAAGCATGTAAAATTTAGTAGTGTCCGGAAATCAATAGTAAACCAACTTTTGCGCTTTGTATTTTTTCTACCACTACTGCTAAGTACTGTTGGTTTTTGGAAATCTGGAAAATTTCAACTTGCTCTACGAAAATAATCGTTTAATCGCAAAAAATGCGAAGAAGAAAAATTTAGTAAAAAAAAAGGTAAATATGGCTGAAAAGCGAATTAACCGAAATTAAGACGTGTTCTTTCATTTGGCGCGCAATAAATAGTTTTCGATAGTGTCCGTCGCAACCCATTCACCGGCGAACGGAACTAGAGTTCCGGATATGCGTGTATACGTCCATGTGCTCGCTGGAGGTCGGATAGCGATCAACGCATAATAAACGCCGAAAATCGTATAAAACAATTAATCGTTACTTTCATGATGAGACAATAATTTACCGGAAAATCTTGATCGCCGACTAATGTAATTAACGAGAATGTGTGTAGCCAACGCTGTTTCGAAATATTCTGCTTATCATAAACGCACGCGCTGTGCAGTCTAAACTTGAAAAATAACCGTGGTTATACGATATTATAGCCGCCCCGCTGATATCTAATACTCGAACTTCAAAGTTCCATTTTTATAGACAAAAAGATTGTTTGCGATTGTCGCGACATTTTAATTGACTTTCTAAATATTGCTTCGGGGAGATCCGTCATAACAAGTAGTAAAGATTATCCACACATGCTTTCGACAGAATCTTATTAGTTACAATCTTGCTCCAGTGGCGGTTGATTGGAACTCCCAAAACAAAAAAGAAAGAAATATTTTCGTTTATTTCGAAAATAAACAATATATATATATATATATATTAATCACAATATAATTCTTAAGCCGACCCCCATTAGATTTTGTAATGTCCCAATTTTACGTAACGAAAGTTGATTATGTCGTGTTTTGTTTTTTTTTTGTGACGTTGTAAATATCGATCATTTTATACAAAGAGGAAAAAAAGATAGAAATGTAAGCCAGGGGTTTCAAAGGACAGAACCCCCTGTCGGGCAAAAGTGGCCGAATTTATATATACATATATATATGTTATATATAATTCGCCCCTTCGGGCCTCGGAATGAGGCAAGTCCTCTTCACCACCAGATCTAGTTCTTCTATAATTCTTATTATATTTCAAACGTTCTTCCTTAGTGAAGAGGCATTCAAATAGAAAATGACTAACTGTATCCGGAACACCAAGTTGACAGAAATGACAAATGTCAGAAGGTGTAATTTTAAATCGTTCCAAGTAAGTACCAAAACTGCCATGTCCCGTCAACGCTTGACTTATAAAAAAATTAATTCTCAGTAATTTCTTTAGCCTAAATCTTACATTTATATCCTATAAAAATTTGTACGTTAGTCTGCCATTATTTTGATTATTCCACCTTTCTTGCCAAATATTTAAAATAATTACTTTCATGTATTTATTAAAATTATTAATGTTTGGAAAATTATCATATTGTAAGTTTACGTTAAAATTGTTGTTAAAAAGTTGTAGCGATCTATAAGAAGTGGTAAGTGATATTCGGAACATTTTGTATTCTGCTAATAAGGCCGCATGGTGCATGCTCAAGTCAGCCGGAAGGATTCCAGTGACAACAGGAGCCGCGGCAATCGACACCGTTCTGTATAACGAGCCTACACTCAGAAGAAGCTTCTTCTGAATTTTTAAAATTTTATTCATATCAGAAACAGAGATATTTGTGATATAAATACTTGAGCAGTAATTAAAGATCGCACGAATAACACCATTATACATTATCACTCGGTTGTTATAGTTAACACCACCTAAGTTAGGCTGCTATAATTCTTATAGAAGAGTAAACTTTTTCATTGGCTACGCCGTTCGACAGAAAAAAAAATCTTTCAGTTCCAATTTTCACCACCGGGGGATGTAGGAACGCTAATATCGCATTAAAACCGTTTTATCAGTTTTCGTGACAGGACACTTTTCCTGATGAGTTCCAATTTTCACCACCAGGGGATGTATTGAAGTCCTATATATGGGACAAATTTCGTGACAGGACAAGGACGCTTTTCCTGATGACCCCTGGCGTAAAAATGGCATAGCCATTAATCTATATCTTTGAATCGTTTATCCCTAGAAAGGACACCGTGACGCAGAAATGCTGTCATCGTTGAAAAAAAAGCAGTTTACGCCATCTGTCTCTATTATACGCTTCATGAACACATTCACTGAAACTTTTGCCGGTAAATTCTCGAATTCCATCTGACCATCTTAGAGATACGTTTTCCATACGGTTTTCCTTCGACGAAGAGCAGTTCATTTGTCCCGACCACATGGTCGAAAAACCGTCCAATTCTGCTACGTATATACTTCCCCGTTAATAGACGTTTTGGTTCGAATACTGATCCGTTGGTTCTCTCTTAACCGGCCATGAGACCACCCGTAACATTCCAGCACCATAGCTCGAGAGATTCAATGTACCTGCGTTCAGTCCGGTGTATCGTCCGGGTTTCAGTGCCATATAAAAAGATCGAGAATACTAATGATTTTTCTAATTTTCAACTTCCTGTTTAGCGTCTAATGACGCCAAATTTTTACTAATTGACGGATCGCGCTTTTAGTTATTTGTGTGCGACGTCGTATTTCTGCAACCTCCGGAATTCTCAACAATCGATCCTAAGTATGTCAACTTATTAACCACTTCTATTGTGATCTTTAGATCAGTTGATTATCATCGGTTTAGTCTTTTTTCTGTTGATTATCAATCCGTATTCTTTACTAATGAGGAATTTATACTAAATCGGAAAAGTAGCGAGAATAAATTGACTTCGAAAAGTTGCGTACTTTTACGGAGTCGTTTAAACTTTTTTTTCTTGCGTTACATAGAAATTATCCATTTCGTGTTAAGAAAAACGAGTTTAAATATCACGCACCGAAGCCGAGAACCGCTATTATTCGGCTGAAATGCAATACTGGCGCACGTCGTTAAGTCCTTGACCGGCTGAAATTACAACGAACTTTTATTCTTTCTCCGGAAACCGTCGATTGTTTAATTATCCATTAAAGTTGTTTTCTGATATTATTTTCCGACATTAACGTGAAAAAAAATTTCAAACTCGTTTTATTTTCAGCAAAGTGAGTGTGTAGCCAGTGAAGACAGCGCGGAACAGTATTCATAAAAATCGAACTCATTTTTATATAAGCACATGAAAAATGCAAAGGTTTATGTATTTGCCGATGACATGGCATTATTATTAATGGAACATAAAAAGCTAGAGATGGCGGAAAAATTACTGCAGCAGTATGTCAATAATTTCAGTAAATGGGCGCATGACAGATAAATGTAAATAAATCAAAACTATTCCATATTCGTAATATCTCTAAACATAAGAGTTATCTCACCCGTGAATCAGCATACATAATGAATGCTTACATGAACGCTACGGAATTAAACTAACCCATGTTTACGTTCACTTCTAGTGAATGTAACAAATTTTAAATATCTAGGAGAATATATATCGATAAATCATTGAACTGGAAAAATCACATACAAAACTTAAATTCGAAAGTAAGACAGTCAATTCCAGCGTTATATAAACTGAAGATGGTTCTTTCATATGGGACATTACGGATATACTTTAATGCATTAATAATGTCCAGAATTTTATATGGGATCCAAATATGGGGTGAGGCTAAAAAAACGAAAATCAATAAAAAATAGGTAAAATTCTGAAAAGGTGTTTGAAACTTATACTACCCCATTGGAAGTGGAGTGATACTATATCAACCTGATGAAAGGAAAATAATGAAATGTCTCTCAAAATGCATTATTATTATTACAGACTACTTGAATTTAAACGTAATAATGTGATATTAACTTTCCAGACGAAAAACTCGACTAACAAGGGGAATCGAAGTAATACCTATTCATCCGAGAGGGGTAAATCTACGAATCGACAATACAGATGATTCGGTTCTAATTAAATTAATAAGTACCATAGTCGCATAATAAACGAAAAAAAAAAATTGGTGTACGGAAGAGGGAAGTGAGGAAGTGGTTGAAAGAATGGTGCAAAGATTAAGGAATTTTGCTGCATCCTCTTTTCCCTTTATTATTATTATTGCTGCATTTTTTTAGGCTCTTTTAGATCATCTATTTACCAGTTTCTTTTCTTTTTCTTTCCTGTACATTAATGTATGTGACGACGTCTAATATGTAAGCGGCTCCTGTGTATGGGTGTTTTATTGTGCTATTCATATATATATATATTAATTACAACGTAATTCTATTCGAAAAAATGTCCTAATTTTATGTAACGCTAAATGTCCCAAAAAAATGTCCCAATTTTATGTAAAGTTTGTTATATTTTGTAGGATTTTTGTTATTGTTATTTAAAAAATGTCACAATTTTATGTAATGAAATATATAACGAAAAATGTAACGAAAAAATGTCTTAATTTTATATAACGGAAGGTAAATGTTAGAATAGGATTTTTGTGGTTATGTTATTTTTTGTGTGTATTGATGCCAGTAAGAATTACGTTGTAAATTTTGATCATTTTATACAAAGTATAGAGGAGAAAGAGACAGAAATGAAAGCAAGAAGGGTCAAGGGGCACAGCCCCTTGCGAGGCCAAAATGGCCGAGTTTATATATATATATATATATATATATTTGCGTCGTTGATATATTTTATTTTTTGGCTTAATACGTTCGATTTAGGTAGTAAGAATGATTAACTGTAATTTTTTTTACTAGAATAAACGATAATAAGAGCGTTGGACACTCACGCAACGGGCAAAATTAACCATATGAGACCCACAACTTATTTATTAAATAAAAAAAAAAATTACGCGCTAAAGTCGTACCAGAATATATAGAACGATGCCGAGAACTGAACAAATATAGCAGAAAGGAGCATTGTCAAAATGCAATGCCGATTTAAATGCGCTGTAAAAACAAATACACGCCACGATGTTAATCGCTAGCCCACTCTTTAGGCCATGGTTAATCGTTCCGATATATTCGTCAAAACAATCTGAACGGTTTTCGGAGGAGCGGTTACTTAGAACGGTAGTTCTATCGAAAGTAACTGTTCCCGTAACGTGCAGTGTACTCTTAACTGTTCTGACGAACATGTCAGAACGATCGTTCGACAGGATTCGCGATCACCGTAACCATAGCCTCGTTTATCTCCTCCAGTGTTGTATATATCTTATATCTGATCTCTTCGTAACGTCGAGCTGCTATTTATTGTTTACTATTGGATCAATGTTGTCTCATTCCATTTAACTGGTTAATTTTTTTTATCTATACCAATTTACTCGATACCCCCCCTGGGGGGGGGGGGGTATTTTTTCTTTTTCTCGGAATTATCTTCATTGCAGCACCTAAATCAGAAACGAATTCGTTTAGATCTGCGGAGAATTTAATATATGCGTCGTCCATGATAATCTACAATATACGTTATTCTTGCCTCTTTTACAGTTTGGTTATTTAATATTTTTGTAAAAGAACGCTAAACTGAAAAACATTTGCAAATCCGCCATTACAGCGATAATTTAACACCGATGTAACACAAAAAATAGCGTCGTAAAAGGACATTACAAAAAATCAACAGTTATTTCGTTGCTGTTCTTTTAATATCTGTAAAACTTGTTCTTTTGAAGTTCACCATAGAGACACACTTCCTGAATGCCCCTAGATGATTTTTGGTAATTCCTACAGAGCAGCTGATTTCAGTTGCCTCGTTCATTTTTCGTAAAATAAATGTCCTACAAGCGTAATAAAAAGAAGGTACTAAACGTTACCGATTTCGTTGCATCGGATATTCCACACAAAAAAATTAGAAGATTAAACGTTACGAGATATTCGGTAGGGAAACGTTAAAAATGATATTCTTCGTATTATGGGGGGGGGATGGTTATTAAAAGAATACAAAGGGTAAATGTTAATTATATCGGGAGTGCAAAAAATAATTTCGAAGGATAAGCGAGTTTCAGAAATGGATACTGTTATGAA
Source organism: Icerya purchasi (assembly GCA_039619475.1). Lineage (NCBI taxonomy): Eukaryota > Metazoa > Arthropoda > Insecta > Hemiptera > Monophlebidae > Icerya > Icerya purchasi. Next base: position 576,184,259 of record CM077115.1, read on the forward strand.
ACTATTAACAATCAATTAAAATGATATATAGTATTATAGTGCACGCATTCGCCACCATAACAGAAAGAGAAAGAGAAGTTGGGCGACACTGTCAATATCTGTGTACGTTGTCGGACACATGTGGACGCTAGTACCGGTGAGCGATGTTGACTAAAAAGACAGTCTTTCCACACCAGTCATGTTGATATTTATTGAAATTTTTCTTCATTACTCGATTAGGGTAGTCAGTCGATCATGTAGCATTAAAAAACACACAAGCAATTCTGTATCTACCTCGAATCTATACCCATTTCTTTCTTGGAAGTAAAATTTCTGCAGATCAGTATAGATTTTCCTCGGTAGTGTTGAACGAAATTTATCTATCATTTTAATTAAACTTTCAACAGCATACGACACTCTTGCCTTCATTCGCTGTGTAATTTTTTTTGGTCGGACAAAATAACTTCAAATGTAATACACGTACGATTTAAAAATACTACACATCAGCGGCAACTTGTTTTTGTACTCGATCTGTCAAGTGCTACTACTCGAGTTTGTTTCCATGAGGCACAGACACGGCTCCGAGAACAATTCTTTCCGCCGCGTAAGGTGACACCGAAAAGCCAAGGTAGCGATTACATTCGCTGCATTGAAATTTGTTCTGCGACTGCATTTTCGAATCTTTACCACGGGTAATCTTCTTTGAAGCCGGGCGAAGAACGAAAACGAAGGAAGAAACAGCAGCCGCGGCCCTTCAATCGGATCCGCTGGAAACGCTCCAACAGTTACTGAGTTGCGTCAGGTACACACGCTAGTCCAAACACTTATATCGTCAACGGGGAAGAGGAACCAGCATCTTAAGAACTCTAAGGAAATATAAATGAAATGTCTATTGAACGGTTACTAATGTTATATTTTATTTCTACACGAACATCATATTATTCACAAATATAACATTGTTAAATACTAATTAATTATGTTAAAATAAATCAAATCAAATAATTACAATAATAGTCCGACCGGTTTCGTTAATACATATGGACTAATTTTGTTTTTTGTTGTATTTGTGTTATTATGTCATTATTTATAGAATAAATCGATATGTTATAATAGTTAGTCTATGTGAATGTATAAAATTAATGGAATATTGATTGAAATATATTAAATTAAATGATGTGTATAAATAAATAAATATGTAGTAACATAATAATTTTCAATCAATATTCCATTAATTTTATACATTCACATAGACTAACTATTATAACATATCGATTCATTCTATAAATAATGACATAATAACACAAATACAACAAAAAACAAAATTAGTCCATGAATATGTATTAACGAAACCGGTCGGACTATTATTGTAATTATTTGATTTGATTTATTTTAACATAATTAATTAGTATTTAACAATGTTATATTTGTGAATTTGTGAATAATATGATGTTCGTGTAGAAATAAAATATAACATTAGTAACCGTTCAATAGACATTTCATTTATACTTATAACATATATATATATATATTTACGGTTTACGGAAGAAATAAAAACATATAACTCTAAGGAAGCTTTAGACCTCGGTAACGTGTGCGGCTGATGTACTTTGTGCCGAAGGTAGAGTTTATAAGTGACCAGAGCGATACGCAGATCAATCAGTCACGAGGCGGTTTTGCTAACCTCCCAGCTGACCGAAAGATTCATCTAGTTAACTACAAATACGTCCTTCCATCTACCGCGTAGTGTATACTCTTTAATTGCATTATTTAATCGTTGCCAACTATATTTCTTTTTTTTTTTTTGGATTAATTTTAATCTTCTTTTCGTGTACCCTCGAAAAATTAAACGACCGTTAGAATCACAAAAACCGATAGAAGTAAATGAACTAGAGAACTAAATATATAAACGAACAAAGCGTTTATACGTAAAAGAGGCAGAAAACGATATTTAGTTCAATACGATTGGTTTTTATTAAAGGAAAGCAAAAAAAAAGTGAACGATCACGGGCTCTTTTCGTGACGTATGTAGATTTTTGAATGTGCCAGCTGCGTCAGAAGACGGGGTAGCATGTTCGCTGATTAATTAAACCGGGTGAAGAAGCTCGGAAGAGGATCCGTCAGCATGGAAGCTGTCTCTTTCGCTGTGCTTTAACAGTTCAGTGAAAAGTTCTCTCGAACGACATAATTAAAACGAAGGAAAATTAAGATGCGCGTGTTACTATCGGCGGTCACGTTGCCGAACAGAAGTAGACACTAATGGTATAGCTCTGTATTATAAATAAATGTCGGCTGAACGGTAAAACGACGAAGATATTTCGGAGACGCTGGGAAAGCTGATTTTCTGTTAGAATGGTTAGAAATTCTGAATTTCGAGAATGCACACACTATCTGCAGAACACTCTGGCGAGATAGCGAGCATCCTAGCCGAACACGCAAATTAAGTCACACTGCCGAACAGGCGCGCACACATGCCCACACATTTATGGGACTGTGCGAGGCGACTGCGCTCACATATCATCAACAACGGCTCCTGCGTGCAGCGAGTTTTAAGCGCCACTGAAATATAAGTTAAATTAAATTACGTTCTAGTCAGCGAAGCGAATAATTTGTCGCAGAAGTAGGCGCCAGAGGACACTGCCGCTAGCAGAGAGATCCCTTCATTATATCACACCTACCGAACTGTTACAAATTACGTAATGCGTGAAATAAAAGTAACTGATCAGCGACCTCTGACAAAGGCAAGCAGCTTCCGTGAAATTTGTCGACACACACACATGAATGCGTTCCTCCTAAGATGTATCCCGAAAAGGGAAAAAAGCAAAAAACGCAACAAGCCGTCCACAATATTACCGATCTCCTCATCGATTAGAGCTAAAACTGCCTTCGGAACAGTAATAATTCCGCATCTGACCGTTTGAATTTTCGGACCTCTTGGATAAGCGCTAGTAATTTTATTCGATTTCTTCAAACTCCCCGTCGCGGTACTTCCGGAATATTTTCTTTCGTTTCTACTTCCGCTGTTCCCACCGAATTGAATTATTTTTACTTTCTATCCTTAGCGTTTACGAATATAACTTTTTTCTTCTCTTTTCTATTTTTCGGGCTAATATCCTCATCGACAAACCCATTAAGAAAATGGATCTCAAGAAAAACTATAAGAAAGACTGATCCCCCCCACCCCATTAGAAATACAACAAGATGCGAATAATAATAAAATTAATAAATAATATGTGCATATTAAAACAACACGCGTTAAAGTAAATCTCTTTCTGTAATAATGCAGTTAGCCTTGTAATCGTCAGCAAAAGTGGAACTGCAATTTTGGAATAATTCCACCATTCTTTATGCTATTAAGATAGATCAGAAAAAATAAATGTTTTGAAAAAAAAAAGAATTATAGTTATATATACGTACTTCAAATATAAACCGGAATTTCGTCATAAAAATTTTTATTTTATACTTACAGTGCTCATATTTTTTACAATTTTTCGAGATAACCCCCCTCGCACGCTACGCACTTTTTCCACCTCCCCGGCAATTTTTTTATTCCTTTTTCGTAAAAATCTCGCGGCTTGTCACATAGCCATTTGCGCACGAACGATTCCACCTCATCGTTGCTGTCGAAACGTTGTCCACCAAGTGCTTCTTTCAACGGGCCAAACAAATAATAATCACAAGGCGACAAATCTGGACTGTAAGGAGGATGTTCAAGTGTTTCCCAGCCCAATTCGGCCAATGTCATCATCGTGAGCCGAGCGGTATGTGGCCTGGCGTTGTCTTGAAGCAGTATCGCACTACGGATCGGAATTTCGCGCCTTTTTGTTCGATAGGCCGGTTTGACTGTGTTTTTTAGGAGGTTACTGTAATACTGCGCCGTCACAGTACGTTATTCAGTTAGGAAATCGACTGCGATCACTCCCTTCATGTCCCAAAACACGGTACACAACACCTTCCCAGCTGACTGTGTAACCTTCGCTTTGACTGGCGCTCCCTCTTTTTTCTTCCGCCACTCCATAGACGAGCGTTTACTCTCCGGCGTATAGTAGTGTACCACCCAAGTTTCGGCCGTGGTGAATATTCGCCGCAATAAATTCTCTCCTTCCTCTTCATACCGCTGCAGGAGACGCGTACAAACTTCCCAACGAGTGAATTTCTGTTCAAAATTCAGAAGTCTTGGCACCCATCTGGCTGCAATTTTGCGATAACCTAGCCGATCATGAATTATTGTCTCAATACTACCTATGCTGATGCCCCCAATTCGTCGGTCATATCGCGTACACGGACGCGTCGGTCAGCCAAAATGAGTTGTTCGATGGCTTTGACGTGTTCATCTGTAATGCTGGTTTTTGGGCGCCGCGCATGTGCTATGTTTGACACCACTTCACGTCCTTTTCGAAACGCGGAACACCACTCGTACACTTGAGTTTTGGAGAGACACTCATCGCCGAACTGTTCGCGTAATTTTCGGTAAATTTCCACGGATATTACGTCGTCTTTGACTAAAAAACGAATAATGATGCGTTGCGCAACAGACACTGGTACTTCTTTTTCACTCATGGCTCTAACTACACTAAAAAGTTAGGTTACGCGGTTCTAATTGCTCTACATAACAAACCGGTCTAACTGCCAGCGCAACCAATTTTTCCACAATAAATTTTTCGCGCGTTTATTTAAAAATTCCGGTTTATATTTGAACCACCATATATTAATTACAACGTAATTCGTAGGCTACCCCCCAAAAAATGTCCTAATTTTATGTAACGCAAAATGTCCCAATTTTATGTAACGTTTGTTATATTTTATAGGATTTTTGTTATTGTTATTTTAAAAATGTCACAATTTTATGTAACGAAATATGTAACGAAAAATGTAAAAAAAAACAATATCTTAATTTTATGTAATGAAAGTTAAATGTTAGGATAGGATTTTTGTGATTATGCTATTTTTGTTGTGTTGATGGCAGTAAGAATTACGTTGTAAATTTTGATCATTTTATACAAAGTATAGAAGAGAAAGAGACAGAAATGAAAGCAAGGCGGCTCAAGGGCCAAAATGGCTGAGTTTATATATATATGCTAGGGGGGATTGGTCTCGCTGGCCGCTTTGCGGCTCTCCGTTCCTTCGGACTTTTAATTATTTTACTTTGTAAATTTTCATAGTATGCAGATTACAAAAAGGAAATCAATACCGTAACTCGGATAGAACCGGCTGTGAAATTTTTTAAAAACTTTTTTTCTTAAAACTTAATTTTCACATTTTTAAAAATTTGGACCCTTTAATTAAAAAAATTTTCGGCGTCTCGTATTTTTGCTATATTCTAGCGATTGAAATACATCATTTAAAGCTCCAGCTACCATGGAAAGAGCTGTGGACTTTTTTTTAGTTTCCACTCTTACCGCTTTAAGCGTGATTTTCCAAAATTTTGATCTCCAAATATCAAAATTTTTCGAATTTTATATTTTTCTTGTATTCTAGAGACCTCTTAGTATGCAGGTTAAAAAGAAAATCAATACCGTAACTCATATAGAACCGGCTGTGAAATTTTTAAAAAATTGTTTTCTCAAAACTTGACCTTCACATTTTTCAAAATTTGGACCCTTTAATTTTAAAATTTGGTAGGGTTTTTTATAATATTTTTAAGATCTCACGAAGAAAATACGTCGATTGAAAAAAAAAATTAACTCTTTAGCTACTATAGAACCTGCTGTACGTTTTTTTCTTGCAGCTTTATACGATAGATATATATAATATATTAATATATTATGGCGCAATTCTTCTTGCTTCCTCCTTTCGTTATTTGGGTGTTTTTTTGAATGGTTGTTGTTCATTCCATGACCAAATCAACCACCTATACTTGTCTTCCTGCGAAAGGTCAGCCTCATTATATCTCTCACACTGATTAAAGGGGTGATCCCGTGATCTTGCTTACGTTTTTGAAATCTTTTATCCGTTCTATTCTCGATTACCGGTGCTATACTAATGAAAATTCTTCTAGATCCCTTCTAAATTGGATCGGGTCCAAAATACATGTCTTCGCCTCTGCCTCATGCAAGACTACACTCGGAATTATTATTGGGATTGTTTGATTTATCGATATATGCAGTCCCCCGTGTGCGTCTGCTACTACACATAAATTAGCGCGCATATGACGGTATATGTAGTGGTTCGCCATTGCCTTCCACATGATTATTAGCGGGCGGTTTAATTATTTATTTTGTGGTTTCTGTCGTGGCCTAAACTGAAGATTTCTGTAATGAAAGTCGAGTGCTCTAGCAATTAGGCTACCGCGAGAACGTTCTCTTCTAAATGATGTTTTAACTTTTTTCTTACTATAAGACGAAGACATCACATTTTAGTTTTAAAATTATACCAATCCTTTTTATTTATTTATTTATGTTTTAAATTCATCTTAAATTATTCCTTTTTCTTGTTCGTATAAATTATTTTGCTTGTCGTAAGTATCAATTTTCTAATTTTTTTTTATTACCTGAAAATTAAAAAAAACGTGTTTTTTTAATTTTCGTTCATTCAACAGCGCATGCGACTGTATGCCAATTCTATTTCAAATATTTTTCGGCTATAGAGAAATCTTGGGGGGAAAATCAATATTTTCCTTATATATATATATCATCATCATCTATCTCACTCGAAATTCCGATGATCTTCTAATTCGGAGGAGAATTAGAGGATAGGATAGCAGCGCAATAGATAAGCACGTAAGCAGGAGCGCAACCTGGCTTCCGTGCTGCCGACAAAGTGAGAAAGGTACCAATGGCGAGGCGAACCAAGACGACTGGCCTTTACTCACGTTGATGCGATTGTTCGCCGGCTGAATGTTTCTCTATACGACATTAGCGCACTCGCACGACTACATTCGGAACTGACTATAGTCGCTTGTTATCGCGCTATAGATGCAGACCAAATGTGTCTAAACTGCTGTATGCTAAACTAGCGCCGCATTATAGGTATGTGTATATATATATATATGTATATATCCCTATATATTAATTTATTATAATGTTTATTATTTTTAATGATATTTTTCAAGTAATATAGCAGATTAACAGAAACAAAGTCATTATTGTTATTATTATTATTCATTAACGATTTAGTTTATCATTAAATAAAAATTATTCTTTCTTTAAAACTATAGGGAAAATTCGGGAACTTTTGAAATGATCGCATCTTTAATGGCAGTGGCCTTACATCCTGAAGAAACTGCCTGTTCTAGTGTAAGATAACAGTTTCATTACGGTTTTTGTTGTATTTTCAAAACATCTAATACGTAATTAATTTTAAATTACGAATAAAAAGTAATTAAAATTCCGAATTAATCTATTTCAACAATGGTCGACTCTTACATTATAATGCACCCCTATAGGTATTATTCCCCGAAATACGCAATAATGTTTCCCTAGCGTGCAGTTTATTTTCCGCTTCAACTGTATTTATAGGTGCGACTAGAGCATTCTTTTCAGTTTAGTGCACACTGACGAAGAGTCGTGTTAAGCAGTTCTCATCGCAATTTTTTTATCATAAGACAAATTATTGACACAACCGTAAATTTATGCATAATGCGCTGCTCAGAAATTTTAATTAAACAGTGTTTACGTATAAAGACGCAAGTACAAATAAAAATAAACTAAAGTGTGTTACGTCTCTTTTTGTGAGTAGAAATTGGTTTTTACATCCACCAGCTCTAATTTGTTGGGTTTCCTTTCGGCAATGTCATTACATATGTTTGGTATTTTTCGACGTTGATTGTCATTGTTTCTCCATCCTTGGTATAGAGCATTCTTTGTCAGATTCCATTCCTTGTGACTCCTGATTGCTGCTATTTACACGTGTTGATGGGTAATCGTCTATTATTGGCAAGCCCAGGGAAAAACGCAAACAAGAAAAAAATAATAATTTGTTGAGTTTTCTTATTAATTTTTTCTTTTTCCATCCGAAAGTAATTTAACAGAGTTTAGCCCTGCATGTTATATCTACAGGAAGTTAGCACGGTGATAATTAATAATGAGTGTTGCGACAATTAATAGAATAACGATGTTGGCTGGCTCGTAAAATGATAATTTACAACGAATCTAAAAGAGAAAAAAAAGAATAATCTCCAAAGAATAAATCTGATTTAAATGAGTTTAGATAATCACCCTAAAATTGAATAATTTAGAAAATTGCATCGCTCAAGCAGATTTGCATTAAAAGTGTATTTCTATAATAAAGTTATAAACCTGTATAATTTATTTATTTATTTATTTATTTATTTATTTATCTATTATTTCTGTAATTTCGGTTTGTCAACTGTGGACATTAAACTAGCACAGTATCGAGCACTAACGTGATCGCAATTATTATAAATTTAATTTTTTTCTTTCGATACTCAGTTTTAGGAAACGTCTGAATTGATAACACATTAAATTCTAGAGAAATTGGTTATACTAATGCAAAATCTTATACAGTTAAACTGCTAACAAACTGAGCGACTAATTTGTATTTTACTACCAAACCCATCCGGTGTTTTACAGTAAATTGCAGAACAAAACTATTTCGCATTACAATCACTTGATACCTGTATATATATATGTGTATATATATTTTTTTGACACGAAATGGACTTCTAAAACAGATCAAATGTCGAAAATGACCAGAGTTTGTTATCACAAAAAAAAAAACCTCGGCAAAAATAAAAACAAAAAACATTTGCAATTCGAATTTAAAATTCTTAGTTTTCTCCTAATGTAAAAATGTTAATTTTTAGAGCTTATTTTAATTTCATTCAACATTAAATTTAAAAGTACTTCTTCTAATGGATGGACTCTGAATAGGTCTCGATGAAATTTACACCAGTTCACGTAGTCAATGATGAATGCGCTGAACTTCCGCTTAAATTTCTTCTTAAACATTCTACGGACAAATTTTACATAAAAAAAAAAAAAAAAGAGTATCGCTTTCATCCAACAAATAAACAGATATGCCTATCTTAGAAAGCTTAAAAAATCGGGATTACCGGAGGTTTACCACAATTCCTCCAATACTTACTAGTTTTAACAACTACTCTGATTTTAATGGATTTACATTAAACCGGCGCCATATATCCATGGGTTTTCAGGAATCGTTTTGCTGCCCATAAACTAAATTATATAATATACTAAAAAATTTGTCAAAACTAACCGACCAATTTCAAGTCGCAACAGTTTTTGATAGTAAAAGATACATATTAAAATCTCGGTTCAATGATTACAAAATCCTCTATACCGATGAATCTCCGGAGACAAAATAGATACACAATTATGCCAGCCGAGAGTTTTTTAAAACTTTTCGGTTGACGTATGCTGGTTCTTCTTTTAAAATTGGAACTATTTGCTATGTTAAAAAATCTAGAATATATTCGAAAAAGTTTATTATCGGGCAAATAGTATTAATTCTAATGGACTCTCTAGCAGCCGTATTGCATAACTTTCACACGGGGAATTGGCAAGAAAATGTCAAATATTCGATAATGCCTTATAAGAAGACAAGTATTTAACTTACTACAGGCAGGAACAGGAGTAGTACTAAAGTGGATTCGGTCGCACTGCGGTATTAAAGGAAATGAAATATCATGTCTGTTTTTCTTAAAATTTTACAATAAAATTGTTATAGCCTTAGAGCCAACAAACATTCATTAGAGGGTCCTCCGTTGCATATCCGCAATATTAACGCTATCCTTATCTCGGAGAACAGCATCTCCTTTTACTCTGACAAAGTCTTCTTTAATTTTCCTTCTAATCCTAATCAGCCTAATATGGTACACGTTCCCTCCTAATTCTGCACGTCCTCTTAACATTATTTCTATCTATATTCCTCCCAGCTGTGATCTTCGTAATTTTCTCCTCTCCCAATTTCTCAATTCTATCTCTCATCCATTCCCCACATTAATAGTGACTGGAATGTTCGATTTCCGGTATGGAGTTATGGAGTTACTGAAACCATAACACCAACGGCATTGTCTTCGAAAATCTTATCCTGCTCGTAATATAATTCTCCTTAATGGTCTTTCTTCAACCTATTAAAAGAACCCTTTTTGCTTTAGTTACCTCTATCTTACATGATCACATTGGTGTTAACTATTACTAGTCAACTCTTTCGAGCTCCTTCAGCAGTCGATTCCTATCCTAATCACTTTTCAGAATTTTCCCTCTCTTTCTTATTTCAAAGCTCCCCATTGTCCCCGACGGAATTTATCCAAAACAAACCGTGCTCTTTTCCGTTCCTCCGTTGATTCACGCGCTTCCTGTGAAACGTTTCTAATCCTATATCTCGGTACAACTTATTTCTAAATTCTATTACTAATATTCTTTTGTTTTCCGCTTCTTCTTGCCAACATCCTTTAGACAATCCTCGTAGAACCACCTCATCCCTCTGGTGGAACAAGAAACGAAATTCTGCATTCGATCATAGCGGCGCTACATTTACAGCATTCCGTTTTAATCCTAGTATATTAATCTATCATCTTATCTGAAAGCATGTACGGATGCCCAGCCTACTCCCAAGCATGTCATTCCTTAATACATTCATGAGATGTAATCCATAATTCTTCCCTTCGTTCGTTACTAGGAGCTCATCGAACCACTCCTGCATCCAGCATGTGCAATTTGTTGGGGTGCTCGCCGTAGGTCATACTATAGAAACTACCATAGACGATGCAACACTCTTCTGTCCTTAACACCTACTCGTTTGGCCGTTATTAATTTCTCATGCACACCGAATTTCTCAAATTATCCTGTGTCCGAAGTCCTAGACTTATTAAATTTAAATAACATAAACCCAATAAACCCTATACACCAAAACCCCACATTAATTCCGCTATGGGAGTGTCCAATAATAAAAACAGGCGTATCGCTTAAAAACAATTTCAAACAGCTACCACCTGACGTTATCGAAATAGTCAGAAATACAATTAATAAATACACCGACCATGTTATAGTCTACACAGATGGTGCTAGAAATAACCCCACCACAATCACATCGCCGACAACATATGCGTTCGTAGTATCCGATAAAGAGTATTCTTAATGTGATTTTCTTTCATACCGTTGTGATATTGTATGAACTTTTGAAATAAATATAACATACTTTAAATACACAATATTATTATTATTTATTTAATGAAACAACACTGACTAGTTTCAGATAATTGTATCCATCTTCATAGTAATATATAAAAACGTATTCTTTCCGACTCAACGATGGCTACGCAATACTGGACGTTTTAAACATCATTCTAAACCACATCGTTCTAATAAATTTACGCTTGCAACCACAAACATCTTCAAAAACGTTTTACTATATCAACATAATCCAATAAACCATTCAATTTATTATTTAATGTTAAAACTTTATACAAAAATATGTTCAAGTTTATCTTCTTCAAATTTTAATCGATAAATATTTTAATATCTGCAAACATTTGTGAAGAATTCACTCTCTTCACAAGTCCCTGTTCCGGTAGTCATTTGTTACTAATCGCTCTTGTCCCTGTTCATGGGCGACATTTGTAACTGACCAGCTACCGCGATGATAAATTAAAAAAAAAATAAAAAAATAAAAGAAAATAAAAGATTTCGGGCGCCAATGACACTTAACCCCGGTGTGTCATTACCGGAAACTCAATTCGTAGAGCTTTAGGCCTTCCTAAGGTTTAACGAAAAAAAGAAAGTCTCCGCGGCGGAGATGTCACCGGGACCCACCCCGTGTCCAATAAGAAAGATTTCGGCTTTAAACGCGTATATTTTCGCTAGGAAAAAAAAAATTATAATAAAATTGTTAGGATGATTTTAGCGTTCACACGAGAAGTATACTTGTGCACAAATTAACATATTAAAAAAATTTTCTACGAGAAACGCGTGCGGCAGAGCACGTACGATTTTAAAACCGACAACGCGACGAGTTGCTTGAGGCAAAAGAGCCTCGACGACGTTCAGCCTAAGACCCTTGCAAGCGACTCTTGCGAGAGACTAAAATGTGTCTGGCGAGGATCGCTCGATGCCCTCTTGCCTTTCGCTAAAACGACTAATTTTACACAAAAATATTAACAAATAAAAAAACACCGCCAAAAGGATCTTTTTAGAAAGTTGGTTGTTAATTTCTATTTAGCGGCGATTACCCTGCCGGTATTTCTTTTCGGGTTTTTTGTCAAAAAACTTCTGCCGGCTCAACATAGCTCGGTACGCATTTCAAACGCCTATGCCGCCAGCAAAGGCTCTTTCTCCGCTTTTCGGCCACCCGCATAGAAACCAGTTCGCTATCCCGGCGCAGCGGTCAAAACATCTGTGCCGGGATCCTTCGATTTTTTAGCCGAGAAAGCGTCTTTGACAACCATGCCGCTTTTGCCCGCTGCCGAGACCGCCGAGAATTTAATGATTATTGCCAAAATATTATTTTCTAGCTCGGACAGCGTTGACAAAGGCCGTAAGAAATGCCGAATCCGTCTCACTGCCCCACCCTCATTTTCATCCAAAACAGGAGTTTTGGATGAGAATTCAGGTGACCAAGAACGAAAGGATTCGGACAAGCCGTTTCCGAGCTACGGAGTCTTGAACAGATCTCCACCGTCTAAACCCGCTCATGTACGCCGCACATTATCTCTTAAGTTATCACACGTACACCACTCTCACAGACCACTGGGACCACACTAGGTCGAAAATTATGTAACGGAAACTTTAAGAACAATTAAAAAACAAAATGGAACCAAAATAAACATGAGAGACAGTGAGTATCTATTCCGAACAATACGAGACGCATCCCGTCAAAAAAAAACAATACGGGAAACAACCCGCCTAAAAACTGTTCGCGAACTACAAAATATCGGAAAGAATACTCTAAGATAGGCTTCCATGCTGGCTCAATACAAAAAATTTAATTAAGTTAGCATTAGCTGGAATATAAATACCAAAAAAAAAGAACAAGTTGATTAAATAGTTGCAAAAAAAAAAAAAAACAAAAAAATAAATTCGTTGGCATCTTATCTCACGCGAGCTCGATGTCCTCTGAGAGATACAGGAACACATGAAGAATACGACAAAAATTTCCTAACAAAGAGAGAGGCGCGGCAGACAAGACCGGTACCCCTTTTGGACGGGTAAAAAAAAAAAATAAAAAAAATATATATCGAGACACCCCCTGATATAATACGCGGAATGCGTGCAACTGAGCCACTCGAAACAAAACAACAAATAAACATTGGCCCATGGCCCGGAAAGTGGCACTCAGTCACGCACTACGCAACGGAACCCCCCGTTGGCCTACACAGTGGAAATTTAATCCCCCCAATGACACCCTCTCGCATCGGCACTGGAACATCGCGCGAACACATCCCCCCACGTGGCCTACCCAACCTAATGGTGGACAAGAATGGGACCCCCTATAGACACCCCCTGAGAACGCTCACCATCTTATTTCATGGGACGTCAACATGTCCCCGCGACGGTACGAACATCTACATCTTCTATCTTCATCTTCATCTTCATCATCGATCGGACCGCGCGAGAGACCTTCCTTTGGCCTACCTAGAGGAGCCCCGTAAAAAAAATATAAAAAAAATAAAAAAATAATCCATCAAACTTTCCGACGATCTTCTTCTCCATCTGTAAACCGGACACCACGCCGGTCCTCGGCCTTCCTTAGGCGTCGAGTCTACCTTGTGTACCTTCCGAGGGCGCACACCACCCATCGGAATAGGAATAAGAAGAAAAAGAACAGGAACACATCAAACATAATTATGAAAAAAAAAAAAAAAGGAATAACATCTGGAATTTTATATGACCAGGGCACCGAAACTCGCGAGATTTTCAAAAAAATTTATAACTTTGTTTTTCTAGCCTGACCTAGTGTGCACGCATTTTAATCACACACCGACCTGCGGACACTGTAAGCGACATTCCCGCTCCCGGCCGAAAGGTCGTACATTCACACTCGCACGTTGTCCCAGTGGCAATATAAACGAACGAACAAATAAAATATATACAAGTGAACTAAATTTTAAAATAGATCGACCCAACGTCTAACTGATAAAAAAAAAATAATCGAATAAAATACAGGGCAATAAGAACTCTAAAACTGGGTCTTGACCTGAACAAAAGTACTGAGAATAATTGAATGTATTTAAAAAGAAAAAAGAATAAGAAAATAAGCGGTTAACTGCCTGTCTTGATTGTGGGGCTTGCGGGACGCTATCGTTACCTGATTCCGGAACGAGGAAAGAAAAATCAAAAAAAAATGATTATCAAAATAGAAAGAGAGCAGTTGAGGTCACTACCAATATGAGAACGGAGCTCTGCGTCTTCGTCCTGCGCCATTTTTATATATTGTTTTTTTTTTTTTTTTTTTTTTTTTTTGACAGACAAAATAGAATACAAGAAAAACAACACACGCAAAGGAGGAAAATAGGAAACACAAAAAAAAACAAAAGAAATAGGTACATCGTTGAGATAAAAGTATCAATCGTATTGCGGGAATAAGGCAAAATTCGTCATTAGACCGTCACCACGGAGAGATCCCAGCCAAGAATCACCATCATATTTCCTTTTTCCCCGGTACCCCGTGTCAGGAAAGCTCCTATGGCTTATAAGGTATCGTTGTGCCACTAGGTCGAGTTCTTCGGCAATTGCCGGTATCGGGCGTCAATTGACCCCACTCGCCAGAAATACTTGGTAGCCACAATAAATCCAACCGATTCGGTTCACCACTTAGCGATTAAAATTGTTATTCTCCGTATTTCTCGCCGAGACTTACGCCCAATGCCGTGGCCGCACACGTTCAACGTTGCCCACTACACCGAAAGCTCGTACAACGGAGAAGAAAAGATAATAAAATATAGAGCCCCGCCGGAGTACCAGGTATTCACTCTCTCTCCCCACCGAACAATATGGCCACGCTTGCCTTAGCAGCGCCCACAGAGCCTGAGGGGTCGACCGGAAATCCCTCCCGATCCGCCTAGCGACGCTGTGAATGGAAAACATAGAGCAAAGAAAGAGAAAAACAGTATGTTTAGCAGAAAAGAGATGGAAAGAAGTTCAAAAAATCCGAGAAAGAAAATATTAAATAGACCGAAAAGAACCGGTGAGAGGAACATTGCCATATGTAAATAATCTTATCACAGCAATGTCCATACTGTTAACAACGCAGACCGACAACTAAAACGTCCGCCCACATTGGCAGGAGGTTAGGTATAAGGTATGAGGAAGTTAAACCAGAAAGGAAATGAAAAGAGAATGGGAGAAAAAGGAACAAAATGGTTAAATGAATCCGAAATCAAAGTATCCCGATGCCCACAAGATTGGCAATTAAATTATAGAAATAATAAAATTCATTGCGAAAGAGGAAGAAAAACCCATAGTTGATAACTCAACAGATGCGTCACTAATAATCTAGATGACCCCACGGGGTTCGCAAAATTATAAATCAAAAAGATACTATTTCCGAAAGACGTTCAAAAAAATTTTAACTATATGCGCCGACGCGCATGTTTTATAGGGCTACATGATTAATATACGCATTAACATAAACTAAATAGAAAAACAGTTATACATTTTACATCACAAATTATATATAAAAATTTAATATTGAACACTTATGTGTGCTCAGCTCCAAACCTGTTATTATCCAGTGAATGGCCGCATCCTTGCGGAAATTCGCTACAAAGCTAAAACAAACTACATTTTCTAATCCTAATACATAACGCCGATTCTACTCACATTTCTTAATTCCGTAATTTAATATAAGCTCAACCACACCGCACGTAAACGCAGGAGTTTAAAATCAGAGTGGTAGATACGAGTATAAAAAGTCTCAATGATGTTCGAACGAGTAACCAGTTTTTTTTTTCTTTTCGGGAAAAAAACCGCAAAAAAAAACCGAAATCCGAAGCGAAATGCCCAGATAAAAAATATAAAATTTTGAATTTAAATATAAATGAACAACTTTCTAAGCGAGGGGTGATACACACTTATATAAGGTCGAAATCAGAACGAATCGAGCTCACTCTCGCAAATCGAATACACTTTGCTTCAAAAAAAAATTCAAAAATTCAAAAAAAAAAATGTCTACTGATCTAAATTCCAGTGAAAACTGACGCATAAGTCGTCTGAAAAACTAACTAACCTGATCTAACGAGAAACTAGAAAAAGAACAGCAAACATGCAAATTTCGGGGAATCGACGAATTATCTGACTGAAGTTGAAATCTGGCCTACACTACTCGAAAATTAGATGAATAATTCAAACATAGATAAATATCCGGCTGCAATAATTTGAGCAGGCTCATTGATGAGTTAGACGCAAGTAACTTGTCCAAAATTTCTTTGTAAAAAAAAAAAAAACGGAACTACCCCTTGAATTATTACGCATGAAAATCAACGAACGCGGACACAAAATCTTCGAAGACTTATAACATTAAAGCGTAAAAAAAACGATACTGCACACGACATACTTCTCTCCATCGAAGCAACACAGGGCACCTGTCATACTTACTCTAAAACAGTTACTCGCACTCGTGCTCAGGCCGATTTATAATAATTTTATCTATTTTTAATGATTAATTTAAATTCTATCTACGACTGGAATATGTCAAATAATACTTCCTAGAGAAGTTATCTTCTTTGTATCTTCATCGAGCGGATCCCTAGCTAAATTTTGTTTTATCTTTTGCGTATTAGTTTTTAATTGATCTGTTGACGTCGTACTCCGGGAAAATCGGCTAGCTTTTTAATTATTAATTAATTATTTCCGCCGATACTTCCACCACCAGAGATGGTAACGGGAGCAATGTCCCGACCGGCGAGAATTATTATTACTTACCTTGGAATCTTTTATATATCCGGACTTTAAATAATTGAATTTGGGCTTGGTTTTCTTTGTTTTTCGTTCATTGTTATGTTTATTATTTTTATTTATAGATCTTCCGATTTTGTATTTAGTTTTTCCAATTTTAGATTTATCTGCTTCTCTTCTCTTGTGACGTATTTTCTTGCCGGTTTTTGGATCTTTCATGTTACTTGTAAAATTTATTTTAACCAGATCAACACGATCGTCCTGATTATTCATATTGGTCTGCTCGCTAATATTGCCATTATCATTACTATTAAAATTATCATTATCATTATTATTGTTGCTTTCGACATCTTTATATTCCCTACTATTATTGTCATTATTTTCAACATTATTATCATAGGTATTTTTAAGATCATTTTTATTGTCATTAAGCCCCTGTTCCTCGTCACTTTCCACTCGTTTCTCGTCATTCTCCATAGGCATGGTGATTACCTCAACTAACTCATTCTCTACTTTCTCACCTTGCGTCGGCTCACTGGAGATCGCAGATTCATCCTCAGCATTTTTAAGATCTTGATTATTTTCATAAATTTTACTTTCAGGTATTTTATTAAGCTCTTCTTCGACTTCGATTTTAGGTTTTTCGAGTTCCACATCTAATTTGTGTTCTAAAATATCGAATTTATTAATTAAAACTACTTGATTTTTATTTAGTTCTTCAAATTGGTTCTTCACGTCTTCTTTAAAATTGTTTAAGTTTTCATTAAAATCTTTAGCATTTTCTTTGAGTCTTTCCTCAATTTTGTTAAAATTATTAGCATTTTCTTTGAGGCTTTCCTCAATTTTATTAGAATTTTCTTTGAGGCTTTCCTCAATTTTGTTGAAATTTTCACTGAACGTGGCCATAAATTGTTTTAATTCCGAGAACGGTAATTGGGCAGAGGATGTTCTGGGGTCCTCTAAGGTGCGACGCGTCGCCTCCGGCACATTCTCCGAGAGACGATCCGAGGTTTCATGCGGTGCATCTCCTTCCTCGCTTAAATCGATGTCACGATAATTACCCCGGGTCACTACCACTCTGGCTAAATCCTCATTCTCCATCCCTGATGCAGGGTAATTAAAATAAAATAAGACAATTCGGGCCTACCTATCGGCAATTAAATATTAAAATTTTAAACAAAATAATTTCGAAACTCCGGTTCGAGAAAAAATTTTAAATAATTCTTAATGCGAGAAAAAAAATATAATTTTAAAATTTTGAATGATTGAACCACGAGAAAGTAAAACGTTTATAATCTATAGTAGGCCGAGGAGAGAATTAAATAATATAAAATCTTATCTGTTTCCGCTTGGCAGATCCTTCTCCGATGAAACCGCTGCTTCCTTCTTCGTACCAGGTAACGTATATCGATCTATATACTATCGAGTCCCTGTTCGGGCGCCATTTGTGAAGAATTCACTCTCTTCACAAGTCCCTGTTCCGGTAGTCATTTGTTACTAATCGCTCTTGTCCCTGTTCATGGGCGACATTTGTAACTGACCAGCTACCGCGATGATAAATTAAAAAAAAAATAAAAAAATAAAAGAAAATAAAAGATTTCGGGCGCCAATGACACTTAACCCCGGTGTGTCATTACCGGAAACTCAATTCGTAGAGCTTTAGGCCTTCCTAAGGTTTAACGAAAAAAAGAAAGTCTCCGCGGCGGAGATGTCACCGGGACCCACCCCGTGTCCAATAAGAAAGATTTCGGCTTTAAACGCGTATATTTTCGCTAGGAAAAAAAAAATTATAATAAAATTGTTAGGATGATTTTAGCGTTCACACGAGAAGTATACTTGTGCACAAATTAACATATTAAAAAAATTTTCTACGAGAAACGCGTGCGGCAGAGCACGTACGATTTTAAAACCGACAACGCGACGAGTTGCTTGAGGCAAAAGAGCCTCGACGACGTTCAGCCTAAGACCCTTGCAAGCGACTCTTGCGAGAGACTAAAATGTGTCTGGCGAGGATCGCTCGATGCCCTCTTGCCTTTCGCTAAAACGACTAATTTTACACAAAAATATTAACAAATAAAAAAACACCGCCAAAAGGATCTTTTTAGAAAGTTGGTTGTTAATTTCTATTTAGCGGCGATTACCCTGCCGGTATTTCTTTTCGGGTTTTTTGTCAAAAAACTTCTGCCGGCTCAACATAGCTCGGTACGCATTTCAAACGCCTATGCCGCCAGCAAAGGCTCTTTCTCCGCTTTTCGGCCACCCGCATAGAAACCAGTTCGCTATCCCGGCGCAGCGGTCAAAACATCTGTGCCGGGATCCTTCGATTTTTTAGCCGAGAAAGCGTCTTTGACAACCATGCCGCTTTTGCCCGCTGCCGAGACCGCCGAGAATTTAATGATTATTGCCAAAATATTATTTTCTAGCTCGGACAGCGTTGACAAAGGCCGTAAGAAATGCCGAATCCGTCTCACATTAAATCGATAAATACTAAATTAAAATTTAACCCATAATTAAATCAATAAATATTACACTGATAAACATGAAACCGATAAATACTCTCAAACGAATTTACTAAAAATCAAATAAAAGCTCATTTTTGCGACTTGAAAAAAAGAAGGTTGTATGTTTCGTTGTTTTTTTTTTTTTATGTTTGTTTACGTGAAACTTTTGAATTTCTTTAGATCAATTTCAATGGTTCTTTATTTGAAAGTGTAATGGTGAGAGCACCGATAAGGTGAAAAAAAAGTCTCTTTAGAAAAATTTTTGATCAATACAACGACCACACACAATTGACTTACAATATTACCGATATACTATTTACCTTAGAAATTTAGTAATTCTTTTTTTCAACTACTTTGGAAAATTACGTAATTTATTTTGACGTCGCTCAGTATACACACTTTCGACCGTTAAAGCGATAGTAGGCTTTCCGCGAGTTTTTTATTAGCGCGTCCCGGACATTTGAAATCGCCGATTGAAACTCATCAGGTGGCAGGTAACGCGCATCTGGTAGCCGAACGCAAAGATACCGTTACCGCTTTAATATAAAACTTCATCGCTCGAATGATGGAAATTTAATTAGAATCGACGCGATAGCTGAATAATTTAGGAGAAATATTTCAACTTCAAACCCGTTCTCGCATTCAACGCTATTCGTGTGTGGCGAAATAATAAACGAAAATGAGAAAAAGATCGGATGAAAAAAGTTGGAATATTTTTCACGCTGTCATTTTTGCCTGCTAATGCTAATGAAAACGAATAGAGAAATACGCTGTTCAACGGGAATTTGCAAAAATATTGAAATAGGCTAAAGAGGAAGTGGAAATGCGGCACGATGAAAAGTAAAATACTCCAATTTTCCTCCACACACCACCAAAAAAATGTCCGTTAAAATGGCGAATTGTATAGATACAAATTCACCCCTTGTCGTTGTAGAAATCAACCATTCAATACGGTAGAAACGTTGTAACGACGCAAAATTCTACGCTTTTCGTTAAGTCAAAACCTTCAAAACTCTATCGTAAATATACTATTTTCCACCTTAAACAGCGAAAATCTGCCGGAACCAATCAGAATTCAACAATTGAAACAGACCGAGAACAATTGAAAACTTACACGATAAAAGTGGACGATATATATATATATATATATATATATATTGTATTGTATTGTGTTGCATTGTAATTAAATCGCGCGCAATCTTAATTAATCGTAAATAACAGTATAGTAAAATGGAATTGACATTCCAAATTGGACAACGAAATTAATTACCTGTTTTTATACGCAGTATTAATTCGGTAGTTTTTGTGCGTGTAAAAATCGAAAAAGTAGATCCATCAGGCCAGTAGCTGTGCAGATTTCAAGAGTAGTTTGTTTACGGGAGGGAGCAAAACTACTTCTAAAATTGCTTGAAGTAATCGTTAATAGCCCCGATGAAGTCCCTTACTGTCTTCTCTATGCAAATGATAAAGTTGTCAAATTGTACGCACACTATATTTTCCTACATCTTTCTGCCAATTTCATCTGGGAGAGGAAGAGGCTATCATTTTCGCAGTCTTTCCAAATTCGTCTATATTGTGGCGGGCGAGAGGAGGGTACACAAATTTCGGGACATTGGTACAAAATTTACATAAATTATACACAATTACGCGAAATTTGCTTTTGCCCCAAGTTCCATCTTAGGGAGTTTGGGAAATGAATTCGCATAATTTTCATTATCGAGACACAGTCTATTCTTTCTTTTTCCTCGCTATATCTTCTATTGGTTCCTTCGTCATCGGTCAAATCAAAACTTAACCGATTCTTCTTCTTACTGAAGCGGATTAGCTGACGTATCCAAACGATACAATATGCTAAATCTATATTCAACGTTACGATTATGATTAAAAAAATAAATTAGCGTATAATAATCCGTTCGCGTTTTTCTTACTCAGTTAAAATAAAGAAATATGTCTTATATATTATTCTTTTCTCCATGAGTATCGTAGAACGTTTAGATAAAACTGGATAAAATACCGATGATAAAAATTTGAGGGATAATTGAAAATTGTAATCTATAACTAATACCGATTTGGACGGCAGCGAAAAAAGCAAAAATCAAAATTGTAAAACCGTCATTTAAACGAGTGCGTCAGTATTGCGGATTGGCAGTGAGAACGACTAAAGTCGACTAGCGGAGTGAAAAACTTGAGTTATTTTTAAAACGATCTAGTTTATTTCTCCCGGGCAGATTGAAAATTCGAGAGTCTATTGAACTGTTTCGTTTTCATTCAGTTCGATTTGTCCTGAAAGTGTTTTTCAAAAATAATGAACTGAGAAATTGCGATATAGCAGAATGCCGTTTTGCAAAGACGCATCTTTAACATCATAATAGAAGAGTAGTTGAAAAGCCGTGGAATTAACTAGCTCAAGTATTGACGCACATTGTCCCAATCTTATTAAACGAAAGTTAAATGTTAAAATAGAATTTTTGTAATTATGCGATTTTTTTGTGTCGATGCCGGTAACAGTGATACTATAAATTTTGATCATTTTATACAAAGTACAGAAAAGAAAAAGACAGAAATGAAAGCGAAAAGGGTCAAAGGGCACCGCCCCTCTTCCTTTCATTACTGTTTCTTTCTCTTCTATACTTTGTATAAAATGATCAAAATTTACAACGTAATTCTAAATCGGTCCATATGAATATAATAGCATAATCGCAAAAATTCCATAAAATGTAACAAACGTTACATAAAATTGAGACATTTTTTGTGTAACGTTTAATATAGTTATTTAGCTAATAAATTGTTTTGTCCAGGGATACCAACCACGAGTTCCTATCGAGCTCGTGGATTTAAATTTGAAATTTATTAAATTTTATTTTATTTATATTTTAATGGAAATTAATCAAAAGGTGATTAGTTAAACGTATGTTCACTTTTGCGACGGGATTTACACTATCAAAACCGATCTGAGATTCGACTATTACGCGCTGCAGGGGTTGTGTTTTACTCCGAACGCGAATTTCTTCTTTCTTACGAGTCGACGCCAAAAAATTTACTGTTTCTAAAGGCTGATCAAGATCGACTGACTACCTTTTTTTCTATTTTTTCCGCTGGTGTCTCTACGAACCTTTCTTCCTTTGTCTTCGCCTCGGCCAATCATCGTTCATTTTCTTTGCGGGTGGACATTTCTCCAGTGACCACATGATGTATTTGCCACCCAACCGACAAACAGAATTCCAATTACACTCCCATTCACACTCGCACCACGTTTTCGATAATTATTTACATTTAATTTTATTTTCATATTTTTTATTTAATTTATTTCAAATTTTATTTTTATTTTGTTTTTCTATGATTTATTTACTGTTGCCCATGTAATGGACACATTACATTTGTTGCATAAAATTGGGACATTTTTTCTGATGGGAGTAGCCTAAGAATTACGTTGTAATTAATGCATATATGTATAAGTATATATATATATATATATATGTATATATATTTTCTTCTTCCTGTACCATATCTTCAATGGATGTTGGTAATTATCCGCTTAGCTTCTGATCTGTTGGATAGTGTCTGCAGTAAGTTTTCTCTGCTGAGTCTTGTCCATTCCTTTAAGTTTTCAAACCAGGTTTTCCTTCTCCTACCTCTTCCCCCTTTTCCTGTGACACTTCCTTCGATGATCCCTTGAAGTAGCTCGTCCCTTCCATTTCTCAGAGCATGGCCGAGATAGGCTACTTTCCGTTTCTTTATAATAGTTACCAGTTCTAGTTCTTTATTTAGTTGCTGCAAAATCTTTGTATTCGATACCCCTTATCCGTCCATGGTAACCTTAATATCCTTCGGTATAGCTACATCTCGAAGGCATTCAGTTTGCTTAGCATCGATTTTTTAATTTTCCAAGGCTTCCGCTCTATTTCCATTTAAGAGTTTTATTGATAAATACTCCTCCCATTTAGAAGAATACGGTCCTTGTGTATTCAATTCTGGTTCTTATTTCGTAATCGGTATCCTATACACTATTAATATTAGAGCCTAAGTATTTAAATGTATTAGTTTGTTGTATAGTTTTATTATTAATTTTTATTGATATTTTTTGAGTTTCCGATTCTTTACTAACTACCATGACTTTAGTTGTATTACGGTTTATTATGTGTATGTATGTATGTATATATGTGTGTATATATATATATATATATGTATGTATATGTGTAAAACTCGGTCCTCCATGTCTTGCAAGGGATTCCGTCCCTTGACCCCGCTTGGGTACACCGCCGGATCCCTAGCTCAATCAGTTCTACACTTCGTATACAACGACTCTCTGCTTTGTGATTGCATGATCTTTTTTGAAACTAGTCTTTACAACTATATTTCAAATCCGTCCGAAAATTCAGCTATGTCCCCGACTGCGTTTCAAAATTCCTACGTCTTTCACAATCCATGTTATTGAAGTGGAGATATTAATAGCATCATCGATATTTATTTAATTATTTACCATTAACTAATTCCTCAGCTCTAAGGTAAACCGTTGAAAATTTCACTTTACAGACTATTCACGACTTGCGCAAATTCGCAATATTCGCAATATTCACAATATTCACAATATTTAATAAGTACTTCGTAAAAAACGGGAAAATATAGAAATCGATAATTGTGATAAGTAACAGAAAAAAGTGAAACCGAAACCAGAAATCGCATGTATTCAAAGCGAACTGTCTAAAAATGTATAGGGGCTTCCAGATTAAAAATCGGTGCCGCCGGGTAAATGAAATGTTCACGATGACCGCGATATAATCCTGCTGAGGACGTGTGAAATCTAAAACGAGACCGCAATACGCAACAACAAGCTTAATTACGATGTTTGCATACCGACCGATCGTCAAATATCCCGCTGTGTCAAAATTAGCCTGCTCCATGCACACTTTCATCAGTGACCGCGTGAAAATGGGCTTCCGTCTGCCAAAAGTGCCCTTTTGATAATTATCCGTTAGGAAGCAAGAGCAGCCTTGTCACAATGCGGCTTCAAAGTTTTTTTTACCATCCGCTGTTAACGAAGGAAAGAGAAACGAAAGCGAGGAAGAAAGAAAGCGAATATAGGACTTTAACTGTGCGCTTGTTGTATACTTGAGAATTTTCCCGGATCTCTGCTAATATAACTGCCGGCTTATTAATATGTTTATACGTTTTATAAGCTAAATAATACCAGATAAACCGGCGTGTGGTGGAGTGGGAGAAAAAATGAATACCAAGTCTGATAAACATCAACGATTACTGCACCCGCTGCCAGCCCGATGAAGCGGACCTACCGCATCGACGCGAACTTATCGCATACCACTTTTTGTTGGCGGACTTGCGTTTTGTGAAACTTGTACCATCTATTTTCCTAATCTAGAACTATCTGGCGGCGTTCTTTTATTTATTATTCGATACGCAGTAGTTTGCCTGTTCACAAGATAGACCATTTTGAAAAGTTTACATCGCACACATTCGATACGAAATAAAAGTTGTGCATCCTACACCCATTGCGCGTTCTTCCTAGCCGGTCTCCAGCAGCAGTAAAGTCATGCTCCGGTGTTTCTCGTCTTCCAGTCTCTCACACTGCAAATACTCGTTTCTAAACTATCGCATTATTCCCTTTGCAGCTTTCCAATTTAACCAACTTGACACATCTAAACATCCGCATAGCAATAGCGCGTGCACACACACACCCGCACAAGTCTCGAGCTTTCCTCATCTGCGCAATAGAGCCTAAATGGTATGTACACACACGGCTGCCGATCCGAATTACACCATTGTACCTTTTGCATGTTAACCGGTGCACATCTGCATCAGTTCGAAGAAACTCTCGTGCCGCAATTTTCTGATACAATGTCGAACAGGGTGAATGTTTCCGAGGATCGTTTCCTCCGGAATCGCTTTACTCCGCCATCACGCTACATTACAGCTATTTCTCGTGTGCACACCTATTACCGTCGGACGACCATTCTACTCCTCAAATCAAATATTTACATTTTCTTTTTTGAACCGTTTTCAACTTCCACGCTCGTTCCTTTTTCCCGCCCTCCGGCCATCAGCCGAAATGAATAATTTCCCGCCTCTACTCGCTCGCCTATATTACACCCACTAATACATAAGTCTCTTCAGCTCTCTCCTAGCGCGCGCGACTTCCACGTCCCGTAGTTCAAATTTTTCGAGAAAACTTCTCGTTTCTGTTTTGCACGAAAACCATCGTTCTGCGCCAGCGAGTTAGTCTTTGTCAGTTATAACTATGGAGCATTTTCTATCGACATATAAACGCTGTCCCCACTTATGCGGACCGATATCATCGTCGTCATAGGTTCATCAGACTGGGAACTGAAGCGAAAAAGAAAACGGCAATAATCTTCGACAAACAATAATTCGTTTCCGGTAACGATCAAAAGTCTTACATGAAGACTTTCTTCGAGCCTTAACATCGTTCAGAGAAATTCATGCCTAGCCTCACTTTCGGGGTTAAGTACACTTCGCCTTAACCTTCTTCCTCAACATCCATCCATTATTTTATTTCTACAATTTTTTTCTGCGTCTTTTATCATGCTCTGCTTATTTTTACATATACTGGTTATCAGTCACTATTGCCGATCAAACAAAAAAATCCCGGAACTGCAGCTAATGAATGAATAACTTAAGATTAAATGTGTCTGTCGGCGTGGTTCAGTCCTAAAACTGGTTCCCATCCACGATGATCCTTCTCCAGTATTCCCGGCTTTCTGCAGCTCTCTTTAACTGCCGAGCCCCCTGTATCTTTTAGTAACGTCGCGACAAACGAATTTCGTGGTCTTCCACGTTCTCGTCTACCAGGTATTTTGCCTTCCAGCACGACTCGGACTAATCCGTCATTAAGACATGACCCATCCAATTTAACCGCGCGCTTTTCGGATATCCTAATACGTCTTGTTTTTAACTCTGTCCATCCAACTTATTTTTTCCATCTTTCGGCAGCACCACATTTCAAATGATTGCAATTTATCTGCATTTTTCTGGTTTATGGTCCAAGTTTCTGCACCATATTATGGACCATACATTAATCGTTTCCTTAAATTCGGTGCTAATGACTTTTGACGCAAAATATTTTGTTTCTTTCTGAAAGCAAGTTTTGCAAATCCAATACGAGCAATGATTTCCTGGTCGTAATACAAATCTTCTGCTATTATTTGCCCTAAGCATTTGAATTGTTTCTTTTGTTCCACTGTTTTCCCATAAATTATTACACGAAAAGGGCTTGCTTTTCTACCAATCGACATTATTTTCGTTTTATTTTTATTTATTGCCATTCCGAACGTTTTACCTATCTGCTTCAACTGCTGCACCATTTTATTTAAAGCCCTTACAGATTCAGCCATCACAGCCAAATCGTCCGCCAACTTAATTACTTCTAATCTTGAACCTCCAATATTTATACCACAATTAGTAGAGTACTTAATGTGATATAAACAGAAAATATGTTAGTAATTTTTTTGTTTTTCTTAGTGAGGTGGGGGTGGGGGGGGGATATCCAATATTAAGTAGTAGAAAAGAGAACAGAAGAACTTGCGAATGAACATATATAAAAAGAGAATTATTTAAAGTCTTTCAGTAATTACAAACCTGAAAACTCTATTTACGAAGTAAGCCTGTGAAATGAAAAACTATCAACAATATTAAAAGCATATTTTAAGGGGAAAAGTTTTGGTACAACCAAAATCGAAACTGTTCAAATACCGCGTATGAATCCCCTCTTTAACGTTAAATTATTTGAAATCGTGGTTAGTTACTTTTTCTTTTTTAACCCAAAAAAAAAGTAACCACGATTTAAAATAATTTAAAGTTAAAGAGCATTTTTATGCAGCGTATGTAATTACTAAGTTTATTGGCGGCACATAAAAATCGGTATTCTACATATGTTGAGTCAATCGTTCTCACGGATAACTCTCGTGATAATTATGTCCGTAAGCAAATGACTTTAGATAAATAGGCAACTGAAGTTCCGTCGGGACAACTACCCGATAAAGACATGGGTCAATGCTCTTTGTTAGTCGAGCCCAAAAAAAAAAAAAAAAAAAAAAAAAAAAAAACTACCTGATAAGCGACAAATAGATGAAGCTGTTATCAATTATTATATGTATGTATATCCATGGAAGATAAGGGTAATATGAGTTGGCTGAGGATCTTGATACTGCTTCTGCTGGCCTCCATCTATGCTTAATGTTTTTTAAAGATGTCGTAGAGAACGTATTTTTTCCAACGCTCTTCGTAGATCTTTTAAAAAATGAACTTATATAGAGAATCAACGACAGCAGGGGGTCTTCATCCGTTGCTATTGGACAGAATAAAGCGAAGCGTTTCGTAGTGATGACCTGCTCGTTAACTGATTAAACAAATTTCATTCCGTAATACACCGTCGCCCTAATTTTTTTTTCCTGTTTATTATTACTGATAAAAAATTATTACGTGTAAATACCTCTTCAACCAACAAAATATGAAAAACTCTTCATTTTTATTTTTTATTTTTTTTTTCATTAGCATATTCGCGCTTTTTATTCCGTTCGCAATAGTATGTACACTAATGCGTATTTTAATTTTCCAAGTCACTATGCACTAGGTCTCTTTCAGCACACTCTGCATATTATACTTCGTCCTTACTATCTTCACTAATGTTTCTTTCCCAGCTGAAGATGAAATATTCTGAAAACATTTTTCGAGCGTATATTTTAACGTAAATGTTCATTATTTATATTATTTATAAATACTCATTGTTTTATTCTACATTTATCGCGTACCACATTTAATTCGCCTCATATTTGCCATAGTGCAAGTTTATTTAGAAGGGGAAAAAAAGCAAATCTGAAATATGATAAAATAGATAAAATGTAAGAATCGATAACATGAGATTTTTTTAAAGCAGAACGAGCGACGGTAATTACGCAATTAACACAGGTGTGCGACTGGCAACTCTAATTATTAAAATTTACCGATGAAGAAGCTTGTTTTTTCAGTTGGTTGTCGCTATTTTTCATTACTAACAGTATATATATAATATCTTTGCACCACACCGTTAACTTGTTCTCGGACATAAAATATCATCTGACGGTATTTTTGTAATTCGCATATTCTTTATATTCCTTTTCAGGACTACGCTAATTCAAGAGCCAACGGTCTGAAATAAAACCGTTAGTTAACATTCATTTGCAGAACATTTGCAGAACATTTGCAGAACATTTGCAGAACATTTGCAGAACATTTGCAGAACATTTGCCGAACATTTGCAGAACAAGAGACATGAGAGAGTGGCAGCGGTACAGAGAATTTAATTTGCTAGATCACCCTCCTTTCTTCTTTTGAACTAATTCCAATGAATGGGACGGACCAAAAATATTACACGCAAGTGATAAACACACACGTGTATTTGAACACGTTAACGGTGATGAGTAAACACAATCTAAACATCGGGGAAAAATCAAGAAAATCCGTGTGCAATGAGTGCACGAATGTAAAATAATTTCTTCGAAAATAAAAACCAGTGAATGCAAGAAATGAAGAAAAAAAATTCCGAAAACAAATTGTTCCCTAGTCAATGCAAAACATTTAGAGTTATTCGTGAAAAAAATTAGTACAACTTCGTTATCTGTTTGTTTGCGTGGAATTTTTTCACCTTCATTTTAATCTACTTACACTCAAACGTTAAAATTTTGCATAGTATTATTTATCTTCAACGACGATGCAATAATAGAAAAAAAAGTTCACCTGATCAATATTTATCAACTTTTTTAAAAGGTACGCTTCCTTCTTTTTTCTCTTATTCTCGGTCTGCTTTCGCCATCTCTGACCACTTGATTCACTTTAGTCCAGAAATTTGTTATTATGTGCTTTTAAATGATAATAAAAATACGTATTATTATATTTTGCTTATACGACCTACAGTATTGTAATCAGCAAAGTGAAAGGTAGGAAAAAATGAGAGAAGATTCTCGGAATTGGCGCTTTGTGCCTAGGAAAATTCCTATCCTCTCCCTTATTTCTCTCCGTCTTAGTTCATTTTGGCCGTATACAATTTCCTTTAATAGTCTGCCTTATTTTTCCTTTAACTTCAGCGATCTCTGCCATCCTCCCAGAGTATTTATTTCGCCTACACTTGCAAAATCTCTCCCTCCAGCTGTAATTAAACAGGAATTCCACAGTATTGTCAATTCTCTCTTCCCTTCTCATGTTACCATTTTCACTGATGGTTCTAAGGGGCCTGATGGGGTTGGTGCTTCTTTTATTCTTCCAGACTATAACTTCTCTGAATCCTTCTGTCTTCCTTCTTTCTGTTCCATATTTACAGCCGAGCTAATGGCTCGTTCCATTATTTTTATCTCCTCCAATCGTCTTTCTTCCCAGTTTCTGATCATATCCGACTCCATGAGTGCTCTTCAAGCCATCTCTTCTCCTCTTCCTAATCATTCCTGTGATTTTTCTATTCTCCGCATACGTTCTCTCATTTGGACTCTCTCTTCTCTCCATGGAATCCATGTTGACTTGCTGTGGGTTCCTGGTCATTCTGGCATCTCAGGTAATGAGAAGGCTGATTCTTTGGCTCGGTTTGCTGCTTCTTCTTCTACATTCTTCTTCAAAAAAATCCCATCCTCTAATCTCTTGCCTTTGTGTAAACATTTCCATCTCAGATTTTGGTCGAATATGTACCCTTCCTCCTTTTCTAATTGTCGCTCCTTTTATCTGTCAGTTCAGCCTAATCTTCCTTCAAATCCTTGGTTCCTTCTGTTTCCTTCACTTCCTCGCTCTGTTGTTGTCTCCATTGTGCGTTTGCGCTTAAACCATTCCTTGCTACCTTCCTCACGCTTTCGCCTCTCGTTGACCTCTTCCCCATGTTGTCCTCTCCATTCAAACGATGCGGTTGTTTGTGACACCGATCACGTGTTCTTTGAGTGCTCTGCTCTTTCGGTGGAGCGCTCGGCTCTATATTCCCACTTGCTTGGGCTGGGGCTTCCTGCTCCTTTTTGTGCTCGTTATATCCTGTCTTTTCCTTCTACACTTATTATCCCCTCCATTGTTTCCTTCTTATTAGCGATAGCTGATCGCCTCACTGTATAACTTTCGTTTTCCCTTAATTGTTTCTGGGTGAAGGTCCTCGGTTGACGAGCCCAATTAAAAAAAAAAAAAAAAAAAAAAAATCAGCAAAGTGGAACAATAAGAAATATTTAACAAAAATTTTTTTTTTTTTTTTTTTTTGTTAACCATAAACATTAATTTAGCGCGCAAGGGGAATTTTTCTACATTCTTAATTTACAGAATCGGGATTCGAATCAAGCCCTACCTGACGAAACACCGCTGCCTATTCAATAGCTGGCTAATATAATATTTGTTCTTTCGAGTTGTCTGCTTGTTAGTTTGCAATCGCGATCCAATTTCATCTATTATTATAACGGATTGTTTATTTATTATATTAATTTAGTACAATATTACATTTCGGTTTGTTTTTTAATCCGAGTTTACCGAATGTTGTTTAATATATTTTAATGCAGCCTCGATATTCTAATTCTTCCTTTTGTAAAATAATTGAATTAACCTTCATTTTCGATTGCACCGGTTCGCTATAATTCTCATCTATTTGTGTGTCCACATATGTTACATTCTTTGAAATGTTGTCTTATTTATTGCATCCGATACAGTTATTAGATTTTCTGTAAAATTAAATCTTTTAAGGCATATTTGAAAATTACCACGACCCCTCGGACCAAACTTTTTGAAAAATTCGGTATATAATATCTATTCTTAAATCGCTAACTATTAGAAGCAAACTTTAATTCCAATCAAATCTTCTCAATTCACTCCTTTATAATTTATTAATCGTATTTATTTATTACTTGAAACTTTTATCGTTGAAACATTATCCCCTTGTACTGCTGTTCCACTTAAAATTTATTTTTAACTACTGTAACATGTTTTTCAATTTACAAATCTGCTGATAATATTCGCGCTATTACCAGTATGCTTTTGTGTAATTTATTGGTTTACAGAATTTTATTAACTCGATTATTGCGACATTTTGTATACAATCGATAAAAAATACTTGGCATAACATATCGATGTACATAATACGCCACTGTACGTAAAATTTGCTAATACAAGCAGGTCCGTGCCCAAAATTTTCAAGAAAATTTTCTTCACATATTTATTTCGTAAATAACAATACATTTTTCACTAATATTCATACTATTAATAATTTCCATCATTTTGATTTATATAATAATAATAATATTCATAAATGAATTACCCCGTATAAAAACATTAATAAAAATTACTACATATGTTATTGATTATACTTGTAATAAAAAATTTTTGCATACAATATTAATGAAGCGCCTAAAAATACGGAGCATATTTTTTCTTTTTTCTTTTAAAGGTAAGAACACCCTAAAAAATAATCAATATTTATTTTAAATTTTTCATTTTTTTCCGATTTTTGTGTATTTTTATAATGACTATTTGAGTTCCCATACCCCCGTGGACATGGCTTTGAATACAAGTGTTTTCTTTAATATTATTCCTTTTTTGTTAAAATTCATTCGCCAGTTATTAAATATATCTTGCGCCTTTTAATAAAAGCTTTTTTTTTTTTTAATGTTTAATTTTTATACCTTTTTCAGTTTTCGTCGCGGCAAAAAAAATTTTCTTTTTTTTTTTTAAATATAAAACAATAATATTATTATATATTATCTTTTGGGCGCGCCAGCGGCTTTGACCCAACTACTACAGAAATCACGGAAAGGGTTAGATAGAGAAACGATTAGATATAGAGTTTAGGAAAAATTAAAGTACAGGAATTATATCTGGAGATGGAAAGGTAAGGGCAAAGGAAGAACTATAAGAAGCAGGAAGACCCAGTGTTAAAATTTTAGAGTACAAAACAGAGCGCCCAGAACCAAGGGCGGGCTATTTCAAGAAAATGTGGTTTGCAATATACAGTGTAGTAGAGATGGAACAATGAAGGGGACAATCAGGAGAAGAAGACAGTGAAAACCGAAAACGTGAAAAAAAATTTTCTTTAAAATTATCTAAAAACTACATTGTTTTTTCGTAAATGATTATTTAACCAAGAGAAAAAAGATCGATTTTTCAGTACGCGTTATTATGTGCTTGCTTTCACTTTAGAGCAATAAATTTGTTTGTTTTTTTTTTTTTTGCGAAAACCCTGTTATTTATATATTTCATTTATTTTGAAAAAAAAAAAGTTCGAATAAACTTTACAATGATTTTCGGACTCACGTCACAAATTACACGATAAACCAAATAATTTTCAACTTATTTTTCCTTCAGCTTCGAAATTCGTCTCACGGACACACTGCAATAGTAAGAGGCAAACTTTATTGATAAATTTCAGACGCCAGCTTGATGGCTCTCTAAAGCTCTGCTAGTATTAATTCTGTCGGTAAGAAATTCACCGGAAAACATTTCAGCCATGCAACATGCACGCAAAGTCAAACGATTTAGACACTTTCCTCGTGCAGTCGTTAATCGGGGCTTTCTAATATGAAAACGGCCCTCGTCGCCATTGTTATAATTATAAAATATACGTTTTACCTTGCGCAATCGATGGTAATTAAACATTTTTTAATTTTTACCGTACCCAAAAATTAATTCCCGCCAACGTGTCAAATGTGTGTGCAATTTCTATATAAAAACAAACCGCTATCAAAAGGTTTTTCCGAATACATGTTCAGGCAAACTGATAAAAAAATCGGCGCCAATACCATCTTACGTTTTTTTTTTTTTTGTTTTTTTTTAAATGTTTTAATAGCCTGACTTTAGTTAACTATCAAGCCATTTGGCCACCAACCAGTTAATATAAGAATACTGCCAACTAATGAAGGATACATAATATTTAATTGGGAAAAAGGTTCATCTTATGTTATTCCCATTCATTTTTGAAATATATAATGGAAGTAAAAATACAAGCAAACCATTCCCTCGATTAAATTACTAAAAATGTGTTTTATTTAAAAACACATAAAAAAAAAAAAAAACAAAAAAAAAACGAACGGCATTAAGAAAAAAAAACGCATAATATTTCAACTTCATAGTTCATAAAATACCCCACCCCCCCCCCATAAGAATTTTAAAAAAAAAATTAAAAAACAAACAAAACGCGTAAGACTTTAAGTAATTGAAAAAATAACAATATTGTTTGTGGAGTTGATCACGCCGAAACCCACGCCGCAAGTTTTAATTCATTTTTATGATTGTTCGAGAAAGAAAAAAAAAGTGTAAATCTTCGCTAAATTATTTATTAAACAGCACCGACGTTCGAAATTAAAAGTAAAATGAAAAAGAAATAAAAGCCAACGACGAGAATGTGATACATACAATTTCAATTTTTGTATAATTTTTAATATCGCATCGGATTTTATATATTTGAGTTTTTTGGGGTTTTTTTTTTTTCGGCCCGGAATCTAAACCATTTGGTCACTTTCAACACAAATTTACAAATACATGAATAAAATACGAAAAAAATAAAAAAACGAATAAATAAATGAACAAAATAAAATCAAATAAAAATTGAATAAATAAACGAAATAGAAAATAACTCTAAACAACTGCCATCTAAACCACAAAAACATAAACGAATAAAAAAGAGAAAAAAAGAAAACTTTAAATAAATTTCTTAGATAATTAAATTCCTAATTGCGCTTAAATAGCTGCGGCCGAGACAGCAGAATCAGGATTATGGTGTAAAAAAGCGCGTTGTAATAATTACACGACACTAATAATAAATAAATCATAAGGTCATGCATTCCGTCAGAACCAAAATAGCCTGAAGGATATTATTGAAGGCAAGATAATGGGGAAAAAGCCACGCGGAAGACCAAGAATAACACGCATTGACACAGTGCTAAAAGAAGAAATTGGAATAACGACCTATCTGGAATTAAAGAAGAAAGCCTGTGGCAGGCTTGGATGGAAGCAGTTGATACATGGGGCGAACCAGCCGACAGGCTGATACACTGATGGTGATGATAAAACAAAACAAACGAAATAAAATAATTATATTTAATAAATGTCGATTGCTTTTCTCACGATAACCTTAATCGTTTGCTAAAAAGTTTAAAGTTTAAACGTAAGTTCATATTGTTTAGTTTCATAACGAATTGATTTACTTCTTTTGTGTCAATTTTTTTCTCATTCACATTCAAAAATCGACACTGTACT
Organism: Icerya purchasi; assembly: GCA_039619475.1. Lineage (NCBI taxonomy): Eukaryota > Metazoa > Arthropoda > Insecta > Hemiptera > Monophlebidae > Icerya > Icerya purchasi. The sequence goes on from CM077115.1 coordinate 576,218,760, forward strand.
GTTCATCCATCACCGAATTATTACCAAGGAAGAGAAATTCCAAACATTCACAGCCACACGCCTAAGGTAAAATACGTTTATTTTTACGCATTATTTATGTATGTGTAATTTTAAGTTTTTAATGTATCAAACGAGTTAAAAACATATTACACAATTAAGCCGGTTACTCGTGCAACATCTACTTCAATAACACGTTATCTCCTGTCGTAACACATAGAAATCCTTGTGGCAACATAACTATATAACTTTTAATAAATAAACTTCCATTATTTTAAAAATCTGCATTATATTTAATAATCGATTTAAATAATTGACAAAATGAACGAGTTATTATACTATCATTTCAAGCAAAACGTGGCGATTCGTAATACTGTAAAAACAGTGTTTGCGCAATTCCGGTAGAATTTTTTTCTTTTCTCGTGTCAACTGAGGACATTAACCCGGTACAAATGAAATTTCTGGAACGAAACACAATTAACTAGCCAACTACGTCGCAGTAGGTAGCTGTTTGGTCGTTTTCAAAATTTAATAGATTTAAAAAAAAAAAAATACATTTCTAATTTTTTTTGTTTGCGATCACAAAAACCGGTTTTATTCGAAGAATCGGCATGATTTCAATACATTCAAAACGTTTTCTTGTTATCTGATTTTTTTTTTCCAGCTTTACATTAAAAAAATCCAGTATTACCCGAACGAATCCGCTTTGTATAAATTCAACGGAATTTTCCTTCTGCTTTTTGTTTTATCATACAGCGCAAAAACCCTAATTTTTTGTCGCACTTATAATAAAATTATGCAGCAAAAGTTCTAGCCGTTATTCCCCTCCTACTCTCCTTTATACTCTCTATCACCGATCGTCCCAGAATCTGAGTAGGTGATCTAAGCTCATGTAGTTGGGTCAGTGCTGGCACCAAACCCATTAAAAAAAAATAAAAAAATAAAATAAAGTTATACCACGCGTATGTAAACAAACAAATTGACAAAAAAAGGTTCATCCGCTGTTAATTTCGTAATAGTGTAGCAAGATTGTCAATAGTAATAAATAAAAAATAAAAGCAAGAGAAACGTTTAACTTTTACGATTAGTTAGGGAGGTAGCTTTTATTTTTATTTTGTGTGGGCACGCCAGCAGAGCGGTATTGACCCAACAACAGGATGTAACTTTTTACTTGAACATATTTTAAACTATATTGTTCGAGACTTTCATTGGGGAAAAGTGTATTTTTTCTGACGACGGAAGGATCCGCGGTTGAAAATTAATTCTGTGTACCGGGTGCGTTCACTAAACCAAAGAATAACGGAAAATCTAAAACTGGGTTGGTAAAACTTTACTTGACCGCCTCCAGTTCCACATCGTTTTTAGTTCAGTATTTTGTCTAATCGAAATATATTAGAAATATTAAACAGAAGCTTTTTTCTTTTTTTTTTTTTTTTTGGGGAACGCCAACCAAGATGTATTATTTTACCTCGCTGACACATAGGTAGGTTTGATTTTGTGGCTTGTTTACTTTCTTTTTAATTATATTTTGATTTACTGACTGCCACTTTCTACTATCAACGTCCGATTGCTTTTATATTCTCTCATTTGAATTTAATTCATCCTCCGAAATCCGAAAAAAAAAAAAAAAAAAAAAAAGTCCGAATTAGTTCTTATTTTCAATTTCCTTTAAGAAGTACACGTATTTTTCTTTTATTTTTTACATATCTTTTATATATTTTTTTTTCCAGTTAAAATTTTTTTATTTCTTTTTTTTTTCTTTTAAGTTTTTCAACATCGCTTTGTTGATTGAATTATACGATTTTTCGTGTAAACATTCATTTCGAGAGGCCTACAGATGACATCGAATTCTTCCTTATTTCAGGTTCATTTTTATTTACTTTTTTTTTTTTAATCTATTTATTTTAATCTGTTTTTTGCTTTTCGTTTTTTATTTATTTATTTATTATATTTACAAGTCGCTTCTGGACTACAAGGTCATTAGCGACTACGGTTTTACAGATAATTATAAAATTTTATATTGAATATTTGAAAATGCGCGAAACAAAAAATAATCAAAAAATTAGCTGAAGGCTGGGGAAGTTAGATCAGTTGGAATACAGAGATGTCTTTGAGGAAGCGTTTTTATTATATTTTTTTTTTTACGTCTTAAGAAAACCATCGCAAAAATTTATCCTGCATATTAAAGTGTTTTTTTTTAAATTTTACCGTTAATTTTAAAATATCGCCTTCTTCATTCGTATGTCATATGGTTATTTACATTTCAGTTTGTTCATTCAATATTGTTCTCCGCATTTTGAATTAGTTCAATTTCGAAGTGGAAAATACCATTAAATGAACGAATTAAAATCTTGGCAAAAATGAACTGGCGGCACCAAGGTCGATCTGAGAGGGGCTTTTCCGGATTCAACCCCCTCCACCCGAAGTGTCTGCGAAATGTTAACTGCTTGAATTAAATGGACCGAAATTTAGAATAAATTTCTTTTCAATTTTTGACAAAAAAAAAGAAAATTAAAATTTTTATGATTTCTATGGAAACGAATATTTTCCATTTGTTTTTATTGCAGTGTTGAAATACTGCATATACAATAATAATTGTCTTTAAGGCTTTAATGTGCCATATATAAATAAGTATATTTCACGATAACACATACACGCATACACATACATATGTATGCATAATTATAAAAACATTGTCGTATCCCCCCCCCCCCCCCCCCGAAATTTTTGTCTGAGTACGGCCCCGATGTAAACGCTTACCAATGAGTCACCGCTAATAGTGCAAGTCTCTCTTATGTGACTGGCTTTTATAAAATTTTGAAGCGTAACAACTTAGTAAAAAACGAAAAAAAAAAACCGATTAAAATTCCAATAAGAAACTGAAATGTTCATTATTATTATCACTTTTTTTTTTTTTTTTTGTAGCAATTAAAATAAGGATAATTTCGATAGTTTTGATAATTGATATAGGAATTAACGTATAGTAAATTTATTAACGCAGTATTGTGCTATATGCTGGCAAAAAGGAGGTTCTAATGCTAAATAATTATGCCCGTCAATAAAAAAACACATTTTTTAAACAATAAGAAAATGACCGAAAGTTTGAGTACACTACTGGAAACATTAACATTCAATGCCAGGTGAATGGTTTTGTTATACTGTGTTCAGTTTATGCAGATAAAATAGGTAAATACAACTTTCTTATCAATTAACTAAGAGAGAATAAATTACGATAGAAGTTTGAAATACTAACGTAAATGTGTTATCTTTTAATTAACATTAACACATATAGATATAAGCATTGATAACCAAAATACCGAAATGGCCCAAAAGGGGCCGGAAGTACTAACGGAAAAAAAGTAAAATACAAAACACTTTATCTTACAGTAAAATAATAGAATCATATGTTTTTCCTAGTAGAAATCAAGCTATCATTTTAAATGCAATAAATGAAATAAAACTTAAAGAATACGTTTATGCGATAGGAAAGTATGTAGGGGCAAACAACATAATATTTGCCTCTAGAATATCAAATAATAGGATTTGTATTTATTTAACAAACAAAAATCTCGCTGAAAAAATTACTGAATCGCATCCCATTATTAAGATAAAGGAAAAACAAATTTATATAAGAAAACTTATTAATCCTGCAAAGCGATTAATTATATCAAATGTGTCACCGCATATTCCACACTCAGTGATTGAAAATGCATTAAAGCAAGCTAATGTTAAAACTAACTCTCCGGTATCCTTCATTAAGGCTGAACTAGAAGAAGGTTTTAAACATGTTTTAAGTTTTAGACGGCAAGCGTATATTATGCCGAATGAGGAAAATACAACAAACAAAAATTTTCCAGAATCATTAGTTATAACGTATCAAAATGAGAATTTCCGAATATACCTTTCTGATGAACACTGGTCAAGTACAAGGAAAAACGAGTTAGTTGAACAAGGAGACATAGAGGAAATCAAAGAAATAAATGAAAGAGGCGACGAAGAAATAGGAGTAGCAACAAACCAGATCGCTGAAAGGAAAAGAACACATCCAACAACATCGGAAGAATCAAATACATTTGATGAAAGTAATGAAACAGAAGAGAACAAATTATCGGCAGCGTCAAGCCTAACTAGTCTAGAAGAACTAGAAAGAGAGGAGATGAATATTGATACAATACAGGATCAAGAAATTAATGCAAAGGACGAAGCTCACAGTAAGGACAAAGATAAACAAACGAAGGGAAAACAGGAAAGTAACAAAGGCATAACACAGAACGTAGTGACTAATAAAAAAAACGAAATAGAAGATAAAACCGTTATAAATTCAAAAAATATTTTAAAAAAAAACTAAATTAGCCGAACAGGACACAATTGAAAAGATATTATTACCCATAAAAGAAAAAATTGAAAATCAGAAAAATGTAATAATGAATTTCACACAAATTATTGAATTAATAGCAAGAGTGAACAAAAATGAATTAGCAGTAAGTACAATTAAAGACATACTGCAGTCCGACTCGGTAAACGTAGTAACAGTTATAACACAACTAAAAACTATTCACGATGCATCAACGGATAGAGCAACAAAAATAAGATTAACAAAAATTATTAATAAAATCAAAACGGAAATAGCGAATCAGCAAGGGAATTAAATAGTAAAAGAAAAATGATTCAATGTTTGCAATATAACGAAAATCATAGTAAACAGGCAAGAGATATACTGTGGGCTAATGTAATAACTAGAAATATCGATATCGTATTTATAAGTGACAGGTGCAATAGTAATTATGTACCTACTAATTATAAACAAATTACGCATAGAAAATTAAGTGTAATCTATAGAAACGGGACACCAATAAACTGTATGTATATGCATGAGGAATATAACATAGTTGCTGTAAAAATAAATGGTATAACATTTATACTAACATATATACCTCCCAATAAATTAGCAAGTAATTATTTTCAGTTTCTAAGTGTATATATATAAGTAATAATAACTTACGTAAATTTGTATTACTCGGTGATTTGAATGCGAGATATACACTCTGGGATAAAGTTAACAATTCAAGAGGTAAAGAATTATACAGTTTAATACAATATTTTGAATTACATATATTAAATATTAAAGATAAATATACTTTCAAAAGAAACAAACAATGTAGTACAATTGATCTAACGTTAATAACAAATAACATTATACAAGTAATAAAAAACTGGAAAGTATCTCGCGAAATAAATTATAGTGATCATTTTTACATAATGTTTGAATTGCAAATTAATAATGAATATAATAAAAAATTTATTACAAAGATTGATTATAATAAGCTAGATGTAAATATCATTAAATTTAATCATATAATAAATTTAAATGTAACCTGTAATTCAATAAATTAAATGGACAAATGGTTAGATCAATTCCAAGAATACATAAATATAGTAATACAAAATTCTAATAAAGTAATAATGTAAGGGGCAGTTTATTGGTGGAACCCTGTGTTACAGAGATTAAAGTATTTAGTTAATAACTTATATAAGAAATATAGAAATTGTAAAAATTTAAACTTAAAAGCAAATCATTATAATAACTATAAGAACAATTTCAAGAAATATAAATTTATGATAAAACAGGCAAAACTGCAAGCTTGAAAGAACCTACTAAATGGTAAAGCAGTTTTTGGATTGAAATATAAGATTTTACTTGGTAAGAAAGTAAAATTAAATATACCTACGTTAGACAACTACGCTCATAGTGATCAAGAAAAAGTAAATTTGTTAAGTAGAACATTATATTTGAATTCTAAACCTTTTAAACAGGAATTACATAAAAATAACGTAACAAATTCAGTGAGTAAAGAAGAAGTTAAATTAATTATTGATAATCTTAAGAATAACGTAGCTTGCGGATTAGATAAAATATCAAACGGATTTCTGAAAAACTTTAATAGAAAATACCCGGAAGTGATTACAAAATTAATGAATTTACTATTTCAATATGAACACTATCCACAAAAATGGAAAATAGCAAAGACAGTAATATTACCGAAAATGAATAAAAATTTAAAATTATCTAGTTCTTATAGAGCAATTTCACTTTTATCAAATTACAGTAAAATTTATGAAAAGTGTATATTGATTAAATTAAAAGATTTTATTCAACAGCATAACGTAATTAACAAAGACCAGTATGGCGCTTTGCCGGGTAAATCAACCGAATTGGCAATATGGAATATTTTAAAAATAATAACTTATTATAAAAGCAATTCCTATTTGAGTTGCCTAATGACGCTAGATATAGCGAAGGCTTTCGATAGTCTTGATCTAAACAGTTTAATCAAATTATTGAAGGAAATAGGAATAGATTATAATGTACTAAATATTATTAATAAATACTGCGGAAATAGATATACTTATATTGAAATAGGTAACGTACAAAAAAAGCAAAAATTAGATATGGGTGTATTACAAGGGTCCGTGTTGGGCCCATATCTATGGAATATAGTTTTTTCTCAATTATATAGGATAATATTACCTAATGATGTTAAGATATATACCTTTGTAGACGATATTGCGGTTGTACTGGCAGATAGAAATGAAAAAGGTTTAGAAAATAAGATAAATTTAGTGTACATAGAAATAGCGAAATGGCTTAACAAATTTAACCTTAAGATTAACGAAACTAAATCTAATTATATGATATTTAATAAAAAAATATACTAATAGACCATTAAATTTAGAACAGTACGGTTTAAATATCAACTATGCAAAACAAATAAAATACTTGGGAGTAATAATAAACAGTAATTTAAAATTTTATGAACATTTTAATTACATTAAAACCAAAATAAGCAAATTCATAATAATATTTAATAAGTTGTATAATAACCAAAACTGTATAAATTATAAAAAAGGAGTTACGTTGTATAAAAGTATTATTTTACCTAACATACTTTATAATAGTATCATATATGTAGAAATGTTAAAAACTAAAAAATTTCAAAAGATGTTAAAAAGCTTTCAAAGGCTTATAGCTATAAAAATGATTAAATCATATAGAACAATCAGTTATTTGTCAGCCATAGTTATAGCTGGTATTAAACCAATCGAATATGAAATACAAAAACATATAAGCTTGGTCGCAATTAAAAATAATATTAATATAGAGCATCCGTTCAATAACGTAATATATAAGACACCATTTTTTAAATATGAGAATAAACTAATTAAAGTAAAACAAATGAATAAAATTATGGATAAATTTTATATAAATAAATTTCAAGAAATATGGAATAATTATAATGGAATAACGTATCAATTTTTCCCAAGTATAATAGATAGATTTAAAAATAATCAATATACGCCAAATTTTTTTAATGTTCAATTTATAACAGGGCACGGTCTATTTAAGGTATATTTATATAAATTTAAGATATCTGAGTCTGACAACTGTGTAATATGTAATTTTAGAGATGATGTTTTTCATATCCTACAAGGATGCAATTATAATAATAATAATATACTCGGTAATTATGATATAACACAACTTGTTCAAAATTATTTTAATGAATTTAATAAATTTACAATAGAAGAAATAAAAATCCGGAAAAATAATGTACATTTATATTAAGTAAATAGTAAAAATATATGTAGATATTGAAAAAAAACCCCAAAAAAACAACAACTGTAAAATGGTAATTAATACAATACCAAATACTAAATTGGATGGGTTATATTAATTCCGTTATTATAATGAATCAATATTTTTATTAAATAAATGTACCCTACCCGAAGTTTCGGGAATAGGGGAAAAAAAAAAAAAAAAAAAAACTGGAAAAATTAACGCAACGATGATTCTTGCGATCAACTATAGATTTCTAAATTTATAGATAACAACAGTCAATGTTTATTTCCTTTTCTGACTCGTATTTGTCAGCAGAATGGTAAATTTCTTTTTTTATAGCGTTAAATTCCGACGATATTATAATCATATTCAACGAGAGAGAGAGAGAGAGAGAGAGAAAGTAGGTAGTTTCGTTGCGGTGCATACATAACAACAAAAAAACCGTACGTTATCTTATCAAATTAATATATTAGCCATTGATAAGGAACATCCTGTGACGTATTTTATCGGCACTACACGCAGGTAAAGAAAAATAAAATATAAAAGAAACAGCTACGGTCACATAACTCGGTTCAAGCTCGTTGAAAAGTTAAAAAAAAAAAAAAAAAAGTTTCATCACGATGCCCGGTTGATGTCTACAGTTAACAGGTCAGAATTGTTTTCACTCTAATGTGAACGATTACAGCCAATTCTACTAGAGCGCTGTGTAGACACATACTCGTCAGGACCGGGGTCTGTAAAACGTTGAAGTCGGTTTTTCGTTCGTTTAATATTATTTTTAAATTATTAGATACCCGGAAACGTCAACCGGGGATATTGAAGAAAAAGCCGGATCATCCTAAAAGAACAAATACTCCCCAGCGGTGATGGCCCAAAAATTGCAGCGCTGCTTTTTTGTCGCTGCTCCGACAAATGAACAGCTGCGATTCGGAGCAATGATTAGAAAAACAATGCTCACTGCTCTTCTCTGGTGACAATTATTCCGACCACTGCACTAGAGAATGGGAAATCGATGTTATCACTTTTGTTGAATATTCCACTGCCGCTACTCATCAAAGCGCACCATTCCGCACGCACACACACATCAAAAACCACAGCCAGACGAAATATGCATCACTGCCGGTGCTGCATGTTTTTTTATATCACACAATTTCTTTTATAATCATGTTTCATCTTATTTTCCGAGAATTTAAATGAACGGTATAATATTTTTCCTTTTTTTTTTCCTGTACTTTTTAAACATGTTTACAGTAGCTATGTTATTAATAGTTTTTTTTTATATATGTATATTTTTATTATAAAATTTTAAAAAAAAATGTTTTATCCGCAATTATGTAAAAAATATTAATTTTTATTACCTATTAATCGAACATTTCGCGTGTCAATTGTCAAGGTAAAAATAATTATATTTCGGAGCCACTGCTCCCAGAGAGCAGTGAAAAATCACTGCTTATTTCGAAGAACTGCTCCGACAAATCAGTTGCTGAGCAGCTTAACCGAATGTAGCCCGATTTTGAGTATAAGTTTGCAGCATTGGTAATCGAACGGAAAAATTTCAACTGAGCGCCATCCATTGACAATTTAACGATTTCTTTATTATATTATGAAAAGAAATGAATATTCTATATATTTATTCGAGTAGTACACTTTAAAATAAAAATGTTTCCTGACCATATCTTCTTTGAATGTCCATCCCTCGTGAACGAACGTACTTCTTTGTACTCCAATCTGTTATTAAACTTCCTAATAATCCTTATTGTGCCTTGTATATCTTATCGTTTCCGTCTATCTCCGTTGTTCCTATCCTCAGTTCTTTTATCTTATCAATATTTGACACCGACTCTACATCTAACTGATTTTCTGGGCGAAGATCCTTTGTTGACATGCCCAAGGGGGGATTGAAAAAAAAAAAAAAGAATAAAAATGTTTACACATTATTGAAATACAAAGCAATTTATAGCGGACATTTTTTTGTTTAAACTATTGTTTGACAGAGATATAATCCTTTACATTTGAGTTATAAATGATTATATCGATTTTTTGTATTGCCACTTTATTAAAAATTTATCAAAAAGCACGCATTACGGAATAATTATAGTTTAAAAATATAAAATAAAGCCGACATGTTTCGGAGTTACGTACTCCATAATCATGGCAATCTTTGATTTCGGACTATCGTCGCTGGTGCATCGGCTGGAGATATCCATGTATACAGCCTTGTAGGCAGTAGTTTATAGTGAGCGTTCATAATGGCTGGCTAATTTTGTTGGCAAAACTGTACTAAAAAATCTCCCGGTACGTTTCAATTATCTCTTTTGTAATTTTATTCCTCGTTTTTTGAAATCTCCTGTGATATATGCAGCTTCCTGTTTCCTATAACTTTTCAGCGCTGCTTCAATATTCGTATAAAATAGTTTCCCTTTGATGGTTCAGTCGTAGGTACATGTATAATAATTGACGTCTTCACTGGTTGCGATTTTAGCTGTAGCAATAGTACTCGGGGTCAGTGTGTAAGGTATACGAAAAAAAGCTGTAGACACTATGTTTTGTCAAACATTTTCGAAACTCCTCTACGATGTTTCCATCTTTGTCGTCTGTAAAGCTTCTCTGTTGTGATCTTTCCAGTTACGAGCCATCTTACCTCACTGAGGCGCCGAGTACATTCAATTTTAGTTTGTGCATCTCCAAAATCACATTTGCCAATTTTCCCGGGTCGTATTATAACATTCTGAGTACTGTTACAGTAATCACATTTGCATAACTTGTTTTACATCCTCGGAGCCAGTGGTATACTTTTGACGTGCATGGTGATTACTTTCTTGGAAGTCATACTGAAGTAATTTTCCATTGCTTTCTTCAGCGAAGTTATCTATCCACCTCTGCAAGAATTTCACCACTCATCGTTATATCTATAACTCAGTCGGTTCTGCTATAAGCGCGTCACGTCTATATTCAGTGATATCTTGTTTCCAATGATCATGAGATCATGGATACCTTATATCCTGTCACCTGCTGGAGGATTTCCTGTCAAGGTTTTGCTCCCTTAGCCTTTATTTCGGATGTAAACTTCTTAACTGTAAGACAGCGCTATAGCGGGTGAGTTTATACGCGCATTTGTAGGATTGTAAAGTTTTATCGGCAGTTCCCTGTCCCTCGTTACGTAAATTTCAAATTGAAATAGCAAAAAAAACATTATTGTAATTTTCGCATTGAGGCCAAATAGAGTTGTTCGCCAGGGGGAAAAAAAATAGTATTACGTGCGTGTTATGTTTTGTTTTTTTTTAATATTTGTGAAACTCGCGAATATAGTTTACATCTGCTAGTTCGAAATAAATCCGAGCAAGGCTCGGACGTACTCTATGTATTTGTCTGCGAAAATATTTTATATATCGATTTTCTGTATTTCTCGACCGTATACACAATTATTATTTCGATATAGTCAATTCAAAATTATTTTCGAACATCATCTTCGCAGTATTACGGCCTTAAACGAATAATTATAAGAAAAACAGGGAAAACATTTTTAAATTGTTGCTTCTTATCAGAGCTGCGCTCGAAGTTGCTTGCAAGTCCCGCAGGACGCATTAGAAGAATCCGCATTGACGGTACCGAAAGCAAAAACCCGCTACTGCCGTCTTATCAATCAGTTCGTACGAGATTTAGCCATCTAAACGTCCTCCCGCCCAACGATTTTTTTCTTGCAACGCTCCCAAATTCCTATACAACGTTTCGTTATATAAATCCATTCTTCGTCGTTATTTCCGCACTTTAATTTTTTTCTTGCCTTTTTTTTTTTTTTTTTTGAAATTCTCGGGCTTTTTTAATTTAAACTCATCCATCATTCCGTTCGTTTCGCTTTTTTTTTCTTCGTCAGCACTACCGTCTTTACCTGTCCGAGAACACAGCCATTTTTCAAGCAAAAAAACTGCATGTTAAAAACCGTTCTTCGTTACATATACATATTGTATAGAAGGTTTTCCGCAGTCACTTGTAATAGGGTTATGATGTTTTTCTGCATGCACCGCTCCTGAGCTGTTCATTTTATGTTTGCCTGCATGCAGAGAATTTGGCGCCGGAGCAAGTCATTTTCGGGTGCTTAAGGCAAACTAATGAGATGGCCTTTAAATAGGCATAAATCCGACTTTGCTATGCACCTTAAACTACATAAAACTATTCCGAATTATTAACTACTATTACGTAATAAATGATTCTGATTTCAATTTCAGAGTTTGTTATCAAACTGTTATGAAGATGAAATTTTTCGATGTTATAACGATCGATACAGATGTTAACTGTTACCGCGGCTACCACACGTAATTTACACTTTAATTCGCAGTTTGCATACTTTTTTTCTCTCGCGTATACGTTTACACTTCTTATAGAATAAAAAAAAATATACAACTAACATATTAAAAAATTGTCAATTATAAAATTTTAACAATAAACACTGTAGCCATTTGATTATTTTTATTTCCTTTCTAATATAAACGTTGGTTCGTATTAGCGTCAATTTGGTATCTAACGGATATTACAATTTCATCTTGTATTTGTGTCAGAATATTATATAAACTGTAACAGAAGATGTATAGAAATGTTTAATATTACATATATAAAACTCGGTTCTTCAGATGTCGCCAATGAGACAACCCCCTGGCGAGATTGAGATTATGGTTCTTCTATAATACTCATGGAATAATAAAATTCATTTTTAAAATAATAATAATAATTTACAGTTTGCGTAGTAATTTCTATTACAACTACCATATTTCATAACGGGTTTTCGTAATGTTTTTTCGTAATGCTTTCTCGTAATGTATTTTTATACATATACATATATATATATATATATATATATATATATATATATATATTAGCCCTGGCACAAGAATGAGTTGTCATTAATCTATATATTCGAACCTCGCTCTGAGTTCACCTTCTATAATTTTTTGTAGAAGAATCGGTTTTAATTAACCAAGTTATTTTTTTAAATTCCGATTCGCCTAGCAAATTGTTGTCATTTTACTTCCGACCGGTAGAAACATTTCATAAAATACATACGAAATTTTCTTATTAGCTCAAGTGTGAAAATGACACAGTCATTAATCATTAATCTATATTAATGACTGGGCGGCCATTTTTACGCTGGAGGTAATATATTATGGTGGTACGCTTTTGCGTTACGTTTAACCTGTGTTACGTCTCTACATCATGCGTATACAACGTCTATTAAGGAAAGCAGAGTTTCCGGTCGATATTTATCGTATAGTTTGAAAAAAATTGTTTTTCGTTAACTTCAGTTGCAATTGGTGAGAACATGAAAATATCCACACGAGGCGATCGACGATTCCTTTATAATATTTCAGAATAGGAGCTACGAAATTGTATTTTTTTGGATGGTTACATAAAGAAGCATGCTCGAGACAGAGAAGTTGAAAGATACGTGTGAAAAAGATATTTTTTTAACTGTGCTATTACGGGAGATCATTATGTGACTAACTCGGATCCCTTCAAAACGATAGTCACGTGTGCTGTTTAGTTGAGCGAAACTTTTGATTAGGCCACGGCAGATTGATATCTTTAATTAAACGTGAATCGTGATGACCATTTTTTGTTAAACGGTGATAAACACATGTTTCAGCCAAATAGAGAAAGAATCTTTACATAAATATATAATTCCGGATAAAACAAAAAAAATTTTTATTAATTTATAAATACATTTCAACGGTTATTAATACAGGGGCGAAGCCGTGGGTAACAGCTAGTATATATATATATATATATATATATATATATACAATCAAGATTGTGTAGCACTGAAAGATGACATTTTTTTTTAAAAAAAAGGAAGTTCCAGAGAATGGGGAGAGTAGAACACTAAGCCCTTCTCTTCGCTAAAAAGCGTAAAAGGCCGGAGCTGTGAATTATGCAAGTTGCACTCCCAAAGAAGCGGTTAGCTATATGTACGATAAAGAGAGGATCCCGGGGGAAAAACTGAAAAAGAAAACAAATTAAAAATAAAAAAGCGCTATATTCGTTTTCATTTTTATTCGGCTGGTTAACTTCCGCAGAAACGATAAAAGCAGAGGTAGCTGATTAGATTTTAATTCGATATTGAACATTGTTATTATGAAAAGTAATGGCCGGAATGAGAAGCAGTATAAGGAGTAGAAGAAGAACAGCATTAGATGAAACGCGGAAAGATAATAACGAGGAATGAAAGCAATAGAATACGATTAAATGTGGATTAAAACGCCGAGAAGGAATGATGAAGACATCAGCAAAGCGACCAAAAGGAGGCTAAGAACCGGTGATTAGAAGACTACTAGATCGGTACAGAGATAGACGGAACGTTTATTTATTATTCGTAAAAGAGGAAGCGTATATATCGGACCAAAATCTATAATGAAATTTTTTACATTAGACTAGAAGACCAGAGTATAATGAAAAGATTATTCGAAAATCGACCTTCCCGTTAAAAATATGTCGCGTAGGATTTACCAGGAAGTCTCATATAGAACGTAATTTTTCGACGCTCGTTATTTTATATACGTGTATATATATATATATATATATATATATATATATATATATATATATATTATTTCCTATTGGCTGAAACATTTCACTAACCGAAAGAGGCGGTAAAAGAGCGGGGTGAGGGGGGAGGAGTTATTTTGAATCTCTGCATGGAAAAAAAAATATTTCCAATGACGTTACAAAAAAAGTGTGCAATATTGTTTTCGATGCAATTTGGTAAATGTTAAGATATTATTACAACGTCGCTATAATTATCTATACACGTTGCATGAATGCAACGCGTAAACGTCTTCATATCTCGGTTCTATCGCTCCTCTACTGAAGTAAATTCGTGTACATTTTTCAACAGAGTGCTTTTCAAGAATAACAATAATTAAACGCTCCTCGAGAGGTAAAGATAATAATCGATAGTAAGACTAGACGGATCAGTCGGATGTGATGCAACCGCGACTTTGCGTACAAGCGAAAAGACAAAGAGCTATGCGTTGACGAATAATAGATGACATTTTGGACAATAAGAAACCTATCCTCTGATCCGGTTGTAGTATAACACCAGACTGAATGAACTGAATACAAGCAAGACGCGTACAGTGCGGAAACGTTCAGAGTGGGCGCAACAAATCAGTATATACAGTACATCCTGGAAATATGGCGAAATTTAAACAGCTCTAAACGAATGTGAAGCAGACCGTGCTTGTGTCCGCGCGAAAATGAAATGCTGAACCCACTACTACAGATCGGATCATACGGACGAATCTGTGAACTGTGAGGAAACACAGATTGCGGAGATTAACATAGGAGAAAACCCCAGAAAACGCACTGCGTTGAGAAGGATGTACGAGAAAAATTCACAAAACGAGAACCGGGTATCGGTCACATTTTATTCGGCTCATTTCGGCATCCGTGATGTAAGTGCTCGTAAAGAAGAATCCGATGGCTACAACTGTAGTTTACGCTCTTCGTATCAAAATGAACGAAGAAAGAATAGTAAACCGAATTCTATCGAAGCTCTTTATACAGTTGCATGCCGCTGTGATACCAAGTATAAAAATATCTGTATACCTTTTTTATATATATATATATATATATATATATATATATATATATATAATCAGTTGTCATGAAGATGGCTAAACAACGCCAGCCGAACCCGAAAAAAATTTTAAAAATCCGATGTGAAATATTTAAGTATTATACAAGCATAATGCGGCAATGTTGTTGATAAGCCCTTTAGTGATTAAGTCCGGGGACAAAACAATGACCGGCGTTACACTCTTTATGTTACATCGAAGTAGATGCGAAACCGAAATTCTTTTATCTCGCAACGACTGAATCACCACTGACACTACGAAG
Source organism: Icerya purchasi (assembly GCA_039619475.1). NCBI lineage: Eukaryota > Metazoa > Arthropoda > Insecta > Hemiptera > Monophlebidae > Icerya > Icerya purchasi. Next base: position 576,234,265 of record CM077115.1, read on the forward strand.
TGTAAGGCGCTGGAGATGATGTCAATGCTATAATCGTTTGTACAACCCCGGTATTTATTCCCGCTTATAAAAAGTAATGAAAACTCTACCGCGCAAAATGGAAATAGCTAATGCATGGCCGCCAAAGACTACTAATTAATAACTTCGTACGAACACAAACTTCTAGGCAACAGCACATAGGTGTTTTTGACTGCTTCGCTGCCATCAATGCAGATTAGAAATAGGGCGAAGGCTGTGGTACAGCTAGCAGACACTTACCGAAAAAGGAAAAGTCCTGCCAACTGATATAGCTTGCTGTTGTGGTTTTACTTTGTTTGTGTCGATCACGTCAACGACTACACCTACTTTTGTCTTCTAAACAGTTCTGTCCTATTTTTCGATTACAGAAGTGCGAGCGCTACTTCGGAAAAGCGTACACAGCGCTGAATTTTTCAAAAATAGGTATGTAAAAACGTCAACTTATTTCGATTTTGTTTATCAGAAAATCGACTGAGTCATGAAATAGAAGCATTTACGAGTAAAACTCCGGTAGAAGCTCTAAATTATAACCATTAGGAAAAATTAATTATATACTTTTTACATTTCTTCTCTCGCGTGCGTTTAAATTTTTATTATTAATTACTTTTTTTTTTTTTTTGGAGGCTACGAACACACAAACCCAACGCAATATCAGGTCCCTTCTACGCTAATATTTAACTAAAATCAACTAGGCTACGATTGGCTTACAGAGAACTATTATAATAATAACGGTAATACGAAGATTCGATCAAATTCGTCCGTAACGGTTCTTAGAATCCACGGCACGTCAGGCGCTCTTTGCTTTCGCAGATAAAAACCAAGTTAAAAAAAAAATATATCATTTCCCTCCAAGGGAGAGCGGGGATACAAAAAAAAAGGATTATATCCAGAAAACTAACACGTCTTATACCGAGTAGTCTGCTGAGGAAATGTAACGATAATTCAAAAGTAATTTTGGTCATTGATTGACTAATAATAAATACGCGTTTGATAATATTTCAACTATACACCAACGTAAATTGACTCTAGAATCGCAAAATAGCCTTTTCAAATCGTATCGAATCAAATTTACTATTACTGCAAAAAGTATCCATGATTATGATGAAGCCTTTTCATCTTCGAAATAATTAAGATACTATTTTACGAAAAGTGTGTTTAGGTAAATACAATTAACGGGATGTTTTATTCCTGTTGTTATTCGAAACGTTTTTTCCAACTACGAATTATAATTTCTAGATTCGAATAAATGCCCCCGGCGCAATGTCTTTCTTGTCGATCGTTTAATAATTCAGACTTTTTCTCCATCAGACTGAATTGAGCACGAAAGCAGCTATCTTTATCCAAGGCGACGTAAACAGGTGCGACGTGCGAGAGAAACAATAAAAAGGCCCCTTACACGTTCGAATTATTACACGCCATTAACAGGTATAGTTTTTCCGTTTGTAGAAACTTTTAGGCCCCGTCAAAAGAATCGATATTTTGTTTAACGACCGCACATGTTAAAACCGGCCCATATTATTAAATAAAAATATATGCACATATTTACTTCTTTATAATTGTCGCTTTTTTAACATTACAGAATATGCTCGGCAGTACCTACAAATTAACTTTTTCCCCTCTTTTTAACGTTTATTATTACTGTTTAAAGGTTGTTGCACATAAAACCGCATCTATAAACGTTGAAAAACCAGTTTTATTTTATTTAAAGTTTTTAATTCCTTTTTGGAGTGAAACTTCTTTGGTGCCGACTTCTATATATATAAATAAAAATATATATATGAATAGATAGCACGAATAACGAGCAAGCGAGAGTACGTTATAAATAACTAAAGTATTAATATATTTAAAAATTTGTAATAGACACGTGTAGCCAGTAAAATTTATAGTGGATTAAAATTTATGTTTCAATTTATACCACTTTGAGATATATGGATAAAAAAAGAAAAGAAATTTATTACAACTTAAAATGGAATCGGAAAAAGAAAGCCATCGAGCATATAAAGTGAGGGGGGAAAAAATTAAAACGAAAATAAAGATTCTCAAAGCGGATATAAAGAATCGGAAAAGAAAGGCATCGAGCATATCGAGCGAATGTCAATGATCTCAAAGGAAAATTGAAGCAAGCCTGATTTTAATCTTAACAGAAACGTGGATGAATAATGACGATAACACCGACACATACCAAAATTCCGATTGCATCGTGAAATTTAAACGAGAGAATATCGAGCAGGAGGAGTTGCAGTTTAACCTTATTAGAAGTGATAAGTGTTAAATATTGTTAGTTTTAATATTGATATGTACACAATGTTACGCAATTAGATTTTAGTCAAACAGGTGTTAATGTAAGACGAAAGATGGGAAAGAAATAATTATCATCGCCGTTTATACTTCTCCGAATCGAAGAGTCCATAATGATATAATTAAATTTATGCATAGAAGATTACTCCCCTTTTTCCCCGATGGTTCAAGGTTATTAAAAGAAAATTTACATACACTTCCGATGATATTAGCTGGAGTCTACAACATCAATTTTTATCAGACAATTTTTGCTTTTTTAATCGAATTTCTTCAAACCGAATTTCAATTAAATATTAATCATAATCCAAATGAATCAAAAGTACGGAACTACCATTGATGCAGTATTTTCTAAACATGTATTGATAAAATTACATCAAAAACTTATATATTTCATATTTTAGTTACCGTAAGACTATCGTATCATTTATAGAATCCCAACAATCAATGAAGAACATTAATAAAACAAATGCATTCATTATTGTTTTTGTTTTCTTTAAGTTAAAATTTATAGATATGTGTTTATGAGAACCACAGATCCTACCCACTTGGTTCTCACTCTTGCTAAATTTGGTACTAATACTATAACTTTAAATTGAAGTTGGGCAAAATGCCTTTGAAGTTTCACACTTCTGCTCTGTGTCCCGCGGCACATTCTTTTTTTTTTTTTTCGTTATACATATATATTAAGCCAACAAGAGCGACTTCGGCTTTAAAAAGAATGAGAATTCCATCAGAGAAATAATAATAAATGAGGAAAAACATTGCAAATTAAAATTTTAGGGTCCTCTGTAATAGTAATAATGATAATGCAATGATAATGTAAAGAAAAAAGTACGGTAATACCGGTAATCAAACAAATGCGTTCTATTATAATAAATATTGCAGTCAATCGACGTAAATCAACTATTTCTCGCGTACCATATGATAAAACGCCATACGATTTTAGCATGCAACATGCTTTAGCCGTGACAGATATATATATATATGCAGATAATATGTATATATATATATATATTTATAAAATAGGCCATTTTGGCCTCGCAAAGGGCTGTGCCTCTTGACCCCTCTTGATTTAATTTCTGCCTCTTTCCCTTCTATACTTTATATAAAATGATCAAAATTTACAACGTAATTCTTACTGGCATCAACACACACAAAAAGATAACATAATCACAAAAACCCTATCCTAACATTTAACTTTCATTATATAAAATTGAGACAATTTTTTTCGTTACATTTTTCGTTACATAAAATTGTGACATTTTTAAAATAACAATCACAAAAATCCTATAAAATATAATAAACGTTAAATAAAATTGGGACATTTTTCGTTACATAAAATTGGGCCATTTTTACTAGTGGAGGGTAGCCTAAAAATTACGTTGTAATTAATACTAGTCGTACCGCCTTAGAATCAATAAATGTTGCGTTAACTTATTAGCTGAATTAAATTCAGTTTTTCATTAAGATAAAATTAATACTCGAAATGAATTAAATTCAATATTAATGGTACAAAAATCAAAATGAAAAATGTATTTTAATTACATTGAAAAGTATTTTAATTACACGTGGCAGCAAGACATTATTCATTCCCCTTAATAACAAAAATCAGTATAAATTTACTTTAAAATAAATTAAAGTAAATTACTTTGGAACCACTTGTTTTTTTTTTTTCGAGCTATATCATCAGCTAACAACACAGAGTACACACTCAATTGATATACTTTATTAAATAGAGTGTGTACTCCGTGCTGTTAGCTGATGATGGGCTATGCACGAAAAAACAACGTGTTTCTAAAGTAATTTAATTTCTTTTAAAATAAATTTACACCGCTTTTTAAGATTCCATACACATATTATAATGTACGGAATAATCCGAATAAGATGGCTCAGAAACGACAAAAATATTTAATTATACACAATAGGGCTCGGGAACGGTTTGACTTATCAGAATTGGATCATAGATTACAACTAAACTTCTATCTGTGACAATTTACAACTTTAAGCTGAGCGATTATTCTGGGCGGCAAGAAACCGTCTAGGATATATAATAAGGAATTTAGAACGGCCTCAAAAATCACCGTTAAAAAATTCATAATTCATCGCCAAATAACCCTTTAAAAGCGAAATTCAAAATATAAAACAAAACACAGAAGCCCTTTCATATAAAATTCAAAAATTACGGTTAAAAAATTATTCAAACCCTCCCTTTGGGCCAAATATTAGCAAAAAAAAATGAATTTTCTTCATAAACTTTTTTTTTTAATTTTATATTCTGCTATTCGATGCGGAAACAAATCCAACAAATCAAAGATCATAAAATCTTGAGTTATATATAATTATTAATTAAGTGTTAAAAATTTATTTTTGTCATAAATATATTTAACAATGAGTTTAAATAATAAATACACAGTAACTCGACTTTGTTTTATATAATATATTATACACGAGCAGAAAAAATGTGACGAGATTCAACGTTAATTTTTGGTATCTGGGTAGATGGTTAAGTTTTTAATGATTATACAAATAGGATCAATGAAAGAAAAGAAAAAAGCGCAACCTGATTTAGGTGTTGTTCAACTATTTGCAAAGACTTATAATTATCAGAAAATTCATGACATTTAAGAAAAAGATGATTTAAATTTTAATGAACGATTACATAATTTCGGCTTCATCCGTATAACAAACTAAATGGAATGAAATATTATAAAATAAATGATGTAATCTCGGTACTAAAATGACAGTGATGTTCGGATTACAGCTCAAAACAAATCTCGCTCTACCGACTACTCGTGGTGGATCGTGCATTGGTATAGAGTCTCATCGTTCGCCACATTGAAAGGATCGGTTCGAAAAATTTATATCACTTATTTTAGTTATCATAAACCGGTGACAGTACCGATACTTCGAACGACCATGTAGAACAAACGGAAAAATAAAACGATTATGCTTTTTGTGTTTCTTCATTTTTTGTCCAACAGAACAAGGGCAGCAGTTACAAAGTCAGGATTTTGCAAAAATCAAGCTAAAGCATGTTCCATGTTTCATAATTTTATCCGTAAGCTATAAGTAAAGGCGCGAAGCGACGAGTTTTTTTCGCCATATATTTATTTGTACAATATTTACTTCTGACCGCCATTGTATTGTCGCAAAATTTTTCTACACGTTGCTGAAATGTAATTAAAAAGTTAATTTTTATCGAAGGCAAAAAAAAAAAAATGATTGTCTAGCTCGCTCACTACGATTAATGGGGTACTACTTAAATGCCAGATATAAGGGGAGATGATTATAAAATTATACAGGTTTCCGATTGCAAACGAGTTTCGATGCACTGCCGAATAATGACAGAATCATCCGACGGTTACAATCTATAATAAAATAAAACCGAAAGAAGCTATTGTTAATAAGGTGTTTATTAAAGAGAGCAGAATTACAATGGAATGAAGAATATTCTTCGAAAGTAGTGAGAGATTAAAATAAAAACATAAACTGGGAAGCAATTATGGATTGAAGTTTGGAGAGCTGTACATTACTATAAATAACAATACAAACGAAAACGGGACACATAGCTACTTTTAGGGTTCTCTCTGTATGTGAAAAATGTAACATGCAGGGGTACTAATTTTTTTTTTTGTATTATTAAAAGAGATCGCTTAATTACCAAACTATATTTTAACATACGGTTATGCTTTGTACAAAAAAAAAAAAAAAAAAAAAAAAAGAAAAATAAAAGGTAGATAAGAAATATGTTACGATGACGCATACTTTATTAAATTATCTAGAAATTTTGCTGAAACCGAATAATTCGTAATACATTTTTTAAATTAACCCAGAGCGATAAGGTTTTTCTTCTTTCTGTCTCCCATTGGTATATTTTAGAACAATTACAGCAAAATTAATATTCTAAATACAAAAATATTATAATCCTCAAAAAGCATATCCATGTGATGGAATCTGCGAATAGCACATAGAAATGACGCGAAATTTTTCGATCAACACACTGCGCCTTTTTGAGCGCATTTATTAAAATTAATAATTAACGAGTGAAATATTCGTAACAATTAAACGGATACAAAATCAACCAATGGCAAGGACACGCGACAAAAAAATACCTGCTGCCGATGTACAGTTTTCCGAAAGCAACTATGTACTTTTAAAACAAGTTTTGATATATTCATCGATGAAAGTTGTCTATTTCCTTTTTTTTTTTTCGAATTGGAACGGAGTTATTTTTCGTAACGGAACGTTTGATAAAAATGAAATCTTTACTTTACTTTTTTTTTTTTTATTGCAACATTGTTTAAAATAATAATAATTAGTATTACATACTATAAATTATTGGTATGATCAAAGGTAATAACATTGAGGCTATATGAGAGCTTAAAGAGTTACATATTATAGTACGCATTAATTCTAAGTATAGTTCTTCGAGGCAGATCGTTGGGGTGTAGACGTTTTAGCCGTCGTTGTGCAGTGTTATTTGTCAAAGAGGCAGCAAGGGGTTATCAATGTGTCCAGTCAAGCGATCATAATATCGACTAGTATGAAAGCTCTTATTTCCTCAATCACTGTGGCTGTTCATAGATCATTCTGGATGATGCTATTGCGCATGAACTATACGGTGCATCGCAAAAACGTCGGAGAGATTTGTTATGAAACGCCCCTGAACTTTCTTAAAGTTAGAATTGGTCTTCGTGCCCCCATACCTGGATAGCACATCTCCAGAAAGACGCGACGACTTGCCGGTATGTTTTCAAGTGGGAGTTTACTGTTTAGGCGAAGTAGCCAATCAAGTTTCTTAATTTTTAACGACAATTGCGGAAGCTAAACATGTTGTTGCCAATTAAGTCGCGAGCGTCCAAGTATGTCGCTTTTACTGCTTTGTCATTATGTCGTTTTTAAGCAAATTCTCGACATTAATACAACTTCAGGCACTACTACTAGTACAATGTTCGACACGTCCTGTCAACGGTATAGGACTCATACTTTTGAAAAATGATAATAATAATAAAAGTTGTCTACCGTAGATAAGAAGTACCTTGCACAGGAGACGACACTTCATTAACGTAAATCCCGGCAACCGAAAACTGTGACAGGGAAATCGTAATAGTGATTATGGCTGCTGCCGTAATGGTTTAGAACGATTTACCGAAAAAATGGAAACTGAGCCAGTAATCGGGACCGCATTAGAAATTCGACGAACGCTCTAGACATTCCGAATAAAAGATTTCGAATAGGAATTTGAACTATAACGAATAATCCGAACAAAAATTGGAACCAAAACGGCGCGCGCTAAAAAGTTGTGGTTTCGATGTGGCCTATCGATTATTAAGATCTGCTGTTGTCATTTGAAACAGATCATCGTCGCCGATGTGGGTGAAATATAGATTTCTTTTAAATAGTGCAATAAGGAAGAAGCTGGTCAACAAGAGAGAAGATTTTAGGCACATAATACGAAATGGCGCTAACAATCCTTTGCCGCTTTGTTGATTTTTGTTCTTTTTTTCTTTTTTTTTTTTGTATTATCACTAGCTCGAAGAATGAACATCCGCCATATTTCTACATTAGCACTATTTATAAAATCATACGTTTCGCTTCCTCTTAGATAAACTGAACTGTCTGACGAGATTTATTAAGGTTTTTAATATTTAGAAACTTTTCCGTCAGTAATTTTTGATCCAACTTTATTCTTTAACGAAAACTTCTCGGCGTATTTCACTCTAATTTCCTTCTACAACAAACGCGTTGAATTTGAACGTCTTCAATGCAAAGCTGTTAGACAATTACGGCAGAATCTAGACGCGCTGTCCTCTTTTTATTTACCCATCATAATCCCAGACTCTAAAAGTGTTCTCTACCTACACAAGCTATCTCCTCTTCCTTCTCCCTCTTCCGATTATGTAATACTCTCTCATCGACGATGACGTTTTTTCACTCACTCGATCGAGATTGATCTTCCGCAGATTCGCGACCATTTAGGCACTCCAGTTGCCGGTTTTTCGGACACATTTTCAGCTCATTCTTCTTTCCTTAAATAACACACTCATTCCAGACTACCGCTCCATTCATGTGTTCTTCATTTTCCCATTCCGGCTGTGTGCTTTAACTCTCTATTTAACTGGTTCTCTTCTATCGCCACTATCCGTCTGTTAGACGCTTCACAATGCCGTTTGTCACCTGCGTGATCTTCATGCATCATTTTCATCTACAGCTGCTCTATTCTATCCTTTTCACCTTCTTCCACGTACTTTCTTTGCGATCATCAAGTTGTTATATTTGAATGTTCGGCCGTTTCTGTTTTTGAACACACTCTATTTCTATTATACAGACAGCCAACACGTTACAATCATCCGAATGGAAAGCGAAAACCAGTAATAAGTTGGGGTTTAACGGAAAAAGGAGAATAATAATGAGGATATGATAACAAAACGGCCAAGTAATGAGTTCCACAGGATTTAGAATGAAACATCTGAGCAAAAACTGGGGGGTAAAGAATCTTTTACGAAAGAAGGCAGAAGTTTAGAGAACAGATTTTTTAAAGAATGTAGGTGGCTTCGCTTGACTGCGAATCGGGAAAGATACTTTTTATTTCATGGGACGCCATAGAATTAACTGGCTATGCGTGTTCCTTTGATTGACGGGGTTCCTGCGATAATTTAATTAATGAAATTCGTAACCGGATCCAATGTTAATGGACGGAACGATTTCTTTTGAACGCGTAAAGAAACTCATAATATTGGTTCAGTAAAGTGTCGCCATACCCGGCTGACTGTGTTTTTCTTAAGCTCTTCTCTTTCTTGTTTTTCGGTTAATCTTATTTCCCCTCCTCCTCTTTTTTGCCATCTGCAGAGAAAATGGCATGAGAATCCAACCGCTTTTGGTCGCTGCGTTTCAAATAAACGTCGTTTCCGCTGGTTTGTTTTTGTTTTTTTATTTTTTCCGGAGTAGACAGGAATTTGCCAAAAACTTCAACTGTAAAAAATTCAATTGACGCAATAAGGCACGTGCGCACATGTTCAGGGCGTCAGTAACAGTACAGCGCGTAATTGTCCATGGTAAATCGCATTCTAAGTTGAAACAAATAAAATTTCACCGACCGTATTATGTTTTTTTACGGTACTACGTCTTTGATTTTAACTCCAGAGAAGAAACGTATACTTGCGGTAAACATACGACTACAGCGGGAGATTAATTGCACCAGGAGAAACGATACCTTTTTTCGTCGCCAGATTTAATAACTATGTTCTGACTCCGGTAGAATAATTAATTTCACAAAAAAAAGCTTATATATGTTTACAACTTTTTGTGTAAACCAGTGTTTTATACGGTCCAGCTCTCCGAGAGAACTTTTACCAGCATTGTCGTTCACAGTGGCACACCAAAACTGAGATTCGTAATTTTGGGGGAAAACATAAAACCGTAGGACAGTTTAAATACAAAAAAAAAAAAAAAAAACAAAAAAACTCGCATTAGTTCGAGAAATTAGAAAATCACCATTAGATCGGATTTTTTGAAACGAACAAACACTTTGCGCCTGTTAGATTTGTAATTATCGAGATTGTTCGGCTAACCGAGATAACAGCCTCGAAGTGCGTTGGAATAAACTTTGTTGCTACGGGATCGTTATAAAACGTTACTCCGAACAGGAATGTTGCTCTCGGTATGCAAACCAACGACTTCTAGCTAAAACCGCTGAACAACATTTACGCCTAGGAAGAGTCACGCTCGATACAAATCTGAACCCGGCTAATAATAATAAATGAGGCCTGTCATTGCAAATGTCTATACGACGTATTTACTTTATAATGTTCGAATTTTCGCAAAAAAGATAATTTTGACTACCCCCGTTTTATTTAATACATTTATTACATTCTCGGTCGATACATGAATAAGCAAATAATAAATAATCGATATAAAATTTACAAAACGGCCGCTGCAAACATCCACTAGGGCAATCATCCACTAGGGCAATCATCCACTAGGGCAATCGTCCACTAGGGCTATCATCCACTAGTCCACAGCAAAAACATCTGCTGCTTCGATTACTGTAGCACACTGGCAAATTTTAAAAAAGTTGCTTTGCCACTGATCATTTAACGCTGCGCTAATGGAGTTGAGCATCTGTTTATGAAATAAACTTATTTATAAAGGAACGGCTGGAAACTGAAAGCGGTGAAATTTACAGACTGATTGAAAATAGAAACATCGTCATATTTTAAGAAAATTATGGAAAAACCAAGAATAGTAGGGCGGTTAAGAAATGACGGGTATCAAAATATATATCGTAAAAAGTATAATAATAAAATCAACGAAGATGAAGGTATAGAATTTAAGAATATTTCACTGGAACACAGGTCTCCCCCGGTCAAGGAAATTGTTTGGTTTTCCTTTATCGTTTAAAAAAGAAACATGTTTTTTTTTTTGTTTTTTTTTTTTTTTTGTTTTAATGGGTTCGTCGACATGGACATTGGCCCAAGAACAGTGGAATAGAGAGAAAAGAGAGACTCAGATCCTTACACGATCAGAGATAGCTGACAGAAAAGAATCGAGAGCTAGAATAACCGAAGGAGAAGGAAGGGAGAGAATGAATGAAGCACAGTATGGAGCGGGAATGCCGTTTTGTAAGAGGAAGGAATAAAAAGAAGCCTGTTCAGTTGATAATTACGAACAACCGAAAACATTATATGATCGGGATCAGAAATACATTGATCGCCGGGAGGGTGCAATGGACAATAAGGAGAAGGCACGAGAGAATAACGGAACAATGAGGAAGGGAGCAAACTATGCCCAAAACGCAAGCGGCAAATCGCAGAGAGATTAGAACGGCGCATAGAAGGAAAGTTAATAAACCATGGAAAACGTGGAAGGGAAGGATGAATAGACAAGAAAAGGGAGTTCGGGTTGGAGAATGAGGAGACGTAGGAGTCAGACCACAGTTTGGAATGAGCAGCTGCAGACAGAAGGGTAATATTAGAAGCTGAGAAGGCAGGAAGAAACCTACCAGAAGAGGAAGATAATCGAGCGAATGAGTCAACCAACTCATTTCCCTCGATTCCGGAATGACCAGGAATCCGAAGGAAATCCGTTTGGATAAAGTGAGAAAGGAAAAGATCGTGAATTAAGAAACGAATAAGGAGAATGATAACATGTTAACACCGTCCAATTTATAAAGTTACTCCGAATATTCAAACAAATTATATATATATATATATATATAGGTGTACATAGTTAATTCCGTTTTTTGTTTAATCTTTACTCTATCCCATGATAAGATAATATATTTTTTCTGCGGTTTAATCATTGTTACGTTCACTTTTATCTCTCTCGTTTCCTAGTTTTCCAATTTACTACTTCCTCTGTTTGTGTATATTTATACGTTTGATGAGTAATTTTGTTCTATGCTGACAACATAACGAAGAAGCAATGAAAGTAATTTTAAGATTGGTATTTTATTTATTTAAAAATAGATTTTTCAGCAAATACCTCTGTTTATAATGTTTTATAATATTCCCGTAATAAGGTAAAAACATCTTTAAATTCGAGGTCTATTTTGTTTAGCGAAAAATGGGAATGGGCTGCTGCTACATCCGAAAAATCAATCGATTCAAGCGCGAAACCAAATTTTTAGCAGGAGACGATGTTATGCAAAACTTGGCCATTTCCATTTTTAAATGCTCCTATATACACACATATTATGTATGTATGTATGTATATCGGAGCATCTCTTATAGGTGAAATAGAGAAGTTTGTAGGGGAAATTTTAAAAAATGCAGCGAATAACGCGCTAATGTACGCCTGCCGCCACGTTTTCAAAAGTAATCCATCATCATGTGTGTATCTTTATCGCGATGACGACGAGCACCGGGTTCGGCTCTGCGTGTGATTTATTGTTCCGGCTGGAATGATGGGATTTCCTCGAAAAGGGGTTACCACGTTAAGTGGGACTCAAATTCAGATTATGATTTCGCGACTCACGACGACATAGGAACCACCGATTAATGCAAAACGTACGCCAGCTGTCAGAAAAATCTAAAATACTCTAAAAGTATGCACTTTTTTATAGTAAACAAATCGAGCGAAGCGGGTAAGGGCAACAAATTAAGATTTTTGTAATCAAATGAAATCGATTATCTAAAAAAGAGTGAACGATTCTGAACTCTTCGACCCGTTGCTGTTGTTACAAATTCTTCTTCTTCGTTCCTGGTTCCCTAGTTCCTCAATCTATACGGATAGATCGGTGAACAACCATGTTATAAAAGTTCCTGGATAAAGCCATTTCTTCATATCTCTCCGTATCTATCTTCACATCTCCCTTTATTTGTTTTATATAATTTTGCCTGGTATTTTCCTTTCTATTATTTGTGTTAGCTATTCATTATTTCTAAATTCATCCTGGAAAAATTACTCGTGAAATTGGGAAGAAAAACGATTTCGATAGCGCACGGATTTATACATAATTCGCTCTATCGTCGCATGGTTCACCTCCATCCTTTTTTCTTTTTTTTTTTCAGTGGTAGTTCCAAGTAAAACAAAACGATTATTAACGCTCGATAAAAAAAACAAAACATTAGGAATTTCTACAGTGACGCTAAGTTGGAAGATCAGATTGAACTTGCCTTTTCCGCATCGGATCCGCCCTCATTTTCTCGCGGATCATATGCATACATAGTCGACTTTCAATTTAATTTTGATAAAAAAGTGTCTCGCTGGAAGCGAAATTTCATCGGGGCTGCTTTCAAATTTCAATATGGAGAAAGAAAAAAAAGAGGGAGGTATTAATAATAACGGAAAATGTAATAAAGACGCTGAAAAGTCAAGTAGCCTATTTTCGAATATGTTCGGGGGACAGAACACACTTTATTCGTAGCAAATTATAAAATGTTGCTTGAAATCGATAGTTGTTTCCCTATACGAGAAGGTGAATTCCCATTTCGCCCTTCCCTCCTTTCACCGACAGCCTTGGTGTTGAAAAGGAAATGATGACGGAAACGTCATAAAAGCAGACGGAAAGATTTTCAAATACAAAAGAGAACGTTCGATAGTGTAAAGCATTCGAGAAATATGGCTTTTTACGGGTGGTAATTATTTTGTAAAAAGAAGGGATCGCCCGAGGAAAACAACGAAGAAGACAGAAGTGAGAGCGATTAAATCTTAGCCGAATTAAGTAAACAATTGCGAAACGACCATAAATGAAACCAAGGCCGCCTTAATAAAGAGGCAACTAATATAGAAGCATGATATTATAGAAGGTAATTATTTTTTGCATTTTCTTCGATGCGTGACATGTGTAAAATGTGACTTTCATACGCACACACATAACCACCGTTTTATATTTTTTTAATCCTAGCGTTAAAGTTAAAAACAGTTAAAGCAATTGAGTAATAAATAATTAACGAAGAATTAAGAAATTCCCGGCTAGAACAAATTTTAAAAAAAAAGTCGAAAACATCCTCGAAGCGTGTAAATATAGATTTAGGAACTAGCCCGAGGGCGACACATAGACGCCAAATTATAAGAGCACTGCGATGTTTTTTTAGGGTGCGAATATCCCCCCCCCCCCCCCCCGAGGGGGGGGGGGGCATCAAGAATATTTTTTTACGAAAACTGGAATAAGTTCGACTATTAAATGATGTACTACCGGTTAACTGACATCTATTCCGAAGTATTATTGCGTAATAAAGCGCCCCAAAAAAAATAAACAAAAAAAGAGAAAAGATTATTTTCCTCGGGAACGCCCGCAAAGATGGTCGTCAGTAGGGATTTGAAAAAGTAATTTATAAAACGCGAAATTTGTAGACAATTCAATTTTTTTTTTCTATGTAATATTTTTATTAAGCAAAAAAAAAGGGAGGGGGGTAAAAATTTGAATCTTAATTGACCAATGACCCGAATTTAATAAAGAAGCGTTTCCATGGTCGAAGTATTTTTTTCAAAAACCCGGCGAGCGACGTAGGTATAATATTTTACACATTATATAAACTTTTTGACAAAATTTGTACGGGGTGGGGGGGGGGGCAATTGCCATACAATTTACGAGTATGCGCACACGTACAACCTTCTGGAGTTTTAGATAAGTAAGCTTAACGACGGATAATTAATAAAAAGGAGGCGCCCCCGTTGATTTAAAACTTAAAAATTACCCGGACAAATATTGCGAATATACAATAATGACGACGTCATCGCCAAGGGGGTAATATGAAAATTCGATGACGTTTAATCTGTAAGTTTACGAGACACCGTCGTGCGTTTCGTAAAAATACTGTCAGTTCGACTGTGTAAGAATTATGGATGTCACATGCCGTCGTCCCCGGTTGCATATTGTGGTATTTTATAATTCGGCATCGTAACCAATTTTCAACGGGAGTTACACAAATTCTAATCGATACCGTTTCTTATATTACAGACCGTCGAATGCCCCCCGCCCCTCACGCGGGGGGGAGAGGTAACGCCTGTTGTTTATAAAGCGGTTTTGTATCCGAACATCTCGATTAAACCGAAAGATCTATACGACGCGAAGTTGTTGTTATACAATGTAACGGAAATGAGCGCACTTACCTATATATGTGCAACGAGTTTGACGCAGCGCACTAGATATCGAAGATCGGACGAGCCCTGTTCATCGGAATGCCCGTTCGATTTTTGGTACAAAATGGTTTTCTTCCAATCAACGACAGCGGTAATGAAGAAAAAATATAAAACTTTTTAAATTAGGAAAAGTGAAGAAAAAAAAAAAAAAGAAAAACTGAAAGAAGAAAATAAACGAAAAATATTTAACGAATTTTTAATGAAATACTATTTTTTCCCTTCCAGCCGCGCGAGAAATAATTCCCTGTATTTATTTTTATTTAATTTTATTATTACTATTATTATTATTATTATTATTATTATTATTATTTATTTTATTTCGATAATAATAATAATATTTTTACGTTTGTTCAACACTGAATCGTCGTCAGACTGGAAACTAAAAACTAGCCTCACACTAATAATTACAACACACGAAACGCTTCTATCACCGACCGCTGACAATTTCAACTTGCGGTCTGCGCGCGGTGCAATTATCCTATCCGTTGGCAAGTATCAAACGTTCCACCGCCACTGCCCGTTCGGTCGCTTTGCGTTCGCGCAGCGTAGTGCGCCTGCGAATGTCGCCCAACGCGGGGCACCGCGAACGAATGCTCGCCAGCAGCAATCCGAAACGTCGTTATTTATAATTTACCAGCGAGAGAATTTGTGTATACATCGATGTTGACGACCCGCTGTTCGTTCGCGTTTATCGATTATTCTCGCGCCAGTCGATTCGATGCTGCCCGAATGAATTAAACGAATCTCTCTAGAAGACTGCCAGACGTTCGGTTTTTTGGCGCGAAATGCGAATGAAAACCCGGGGTGTTTTTAGAAATCTCCAGCGACAGAAGTGAATACGCTGCCACGGAGCTTATGGTTTAGAGATTAATGCTCTGTCGCCTTAGAGTTATGGGAAGAGACACGTAATTTTACAAGCACCTCCGCCTAAAATATCTCAGAACAATTTAAAGCCCCCCTTCCCTATTTGCTTTTCAACATTCCTTCTACAAAAAAAAGAAAAAAAAGAAAGAAAAAAGTAACTTCAATCCTAAATAATGCAGGTGTATATACAGCGCTCCCCTAAAACCGCTTTTGAAACAGGCCGCATTTCACCATTAATGCGCTTGATCGATCCTCTCCAATAGCTCTCTAACTCTGTGATGTGAAAAGTATTGTAAACGAGGCTGCAGTCAGCGATGTGCGTAATCCATATTTCGGTTTTTTACATTTCAAGTGCGGAACTTTGATGCTGCTTAGGATAGACCACAGGACCCCGTCATTTTTCGAGATGACTGAAATTCTCGATAATTAAATTGATAAAAATAACCAAAACGGTAAACGATCGTTTTTTCGCGTAATTTTCATTTAATCGCTCTTCACAACCGCGACAATGAAAAGAAAATTAATTCCGACTTCCGTCGCCGCTACAAGGATGCGCATAAAAAAGCGTAGAAAAAAGCAGACAGTTTTCAAGTACGAACAACCGGTTGTCGTGTCCCTGGATGAGTGCTCTCTAGCGTAGTAATATACATATTGACGTATGTATGTAAAGTCTGCGCTACTTAAGGGACTGCCGAAGAATGCCGAAGAAGCATATCGACTGGAACTGAGTGAACAACAGAGCTGCTGCTGAAAGGCCTCGGCAAATCCGGAATAGCGACGGTGCGCAATTGCTGCCGACAGTCGCACTCGTTACCGCAGCCAGCAGGACGTTAATAAAGTGGAATTACCACACAGCAGCGAGAACTATAATATAATAACTAGCTCGCTTCGAGGGTCGCCCCCCGCGCGGCGTACAGACGTAAACGTCGGACGCGCGGCGGACCCGTCTCATTCATTCGGACAGCGTCGTACACACGGGCGCGCCGTCCGACGGTGGCTCGAAGAGTATTCGACGAAAGCCTAGCGGAGTCTGGGAGCATTTCGTTCGAACGGCGCTGCAGTTTTCGACGCTGCGGTAGCGCGTTCGCGAGTGTGTACGTGCGCGTCGAACAAATGTGCTTCTTCTTAATAATCGATTGGCTGGTTCGCGCACAGAGCGCTCAAAACCGTTGCCCAGTAATAATAATATAGTGCCCCGTACGAAATAATATACGCGAGTGCCTACAGAGAGCGGAATTGTGCAAATAGGCGACGACGGCGGTACCCGTGGGCACCGGAGAGGGCTGTCTTCTCTCGCTAGGTTCTCTTTTCTTTCCCATCGGAATGACCCGTATTCTTGGTCTCCGGTCGACCGGTTCGGGCCGGCCGGGAAGCAGACCGACCACCGCCGAACTACGATTATTATTATATCGGCGGCCGAAAAGAAAGTTTTGCAGAGTTGAAAACCGTTTGGCATTTTCAGTTCTGAACCACTAGCGACGCCGGTTAATTATTCTAACGGAGCATGTCAGAAAATAATAGGACAAACGAACGTCGCTGTTCAACAGCGGCACCGCTAACTGGTTAAGTTGCTCGCGCGCCGTTTAATCAAATCAGTTTTGAGAACAACGGCCTCGAACAGCCGAGTGCCTTTTCTGCGCGCTGCCTAGCCTTTTCGTTCCGCTTTATTCTACCCTCCGCCCCTCGGCTTACCACCCCTCTCGGAGGACCGTGTCTAATTAAATCACCTGTTAAGTATCGTGTCGTCCGCACCGTCGTCGCCGTCACCGATGGACCCTGCAAACGTCGGAATTTCGGCCAGTCCGAAGGACAATTCTTGGAAGAAAAATCTTCACCGAGCCGCTAATTAAAAACCGACAAAAAAGCATCATACCGTACCACACAGCACAGCACCGCACCGCACCGTACCGCTGAGGATAATCATCATGGCGGGCTATTTATTTTTGTGTCTACCGGTAGAGACCGTATCTTTTCGTATCACGACGGTCTTTTTCTTTTTCCTTTGCGCTGCTTCGTCTCGGTACGTGAATTTTGGGAAAAAATTGCGGACCCAAACATTGAATTTTAAACAAGACTCCTAAGTATACTTTATACGTGCATTTTCGAGACTTTGCCTAAAGTTTTTAATATAACTTTTTTTTCTTTCTTTCTATTTTTTTTTTTTTTTCCAGGTTCGTCAACCTAAAAGCGTATCTATATAAAAACCTAAAATTATCGTCCTCTATTATTTCACATGGTCTGACTCCAGATTCTCCACTATCCCCTATTTATATTCTGCAGAAACATCGAGTGGTTCGACAAAAAATCTACTGTTCTTATGACGGTGTTGTTCTAGATAATTTGATACTTTGCCCGCCGCATGCCATTAGTAGATATTTTGCAGCATGCGAGAAGAAAGGCGGCACAGATCGGAATTGTTATTGATATTTTAGAAATGGCGTTTTTTCGACCGGTCGTCATCTCGTAAGATAAGTTTATTTTCAAAATCGTGAAGGTTGTTTATCGAGAGTTATTTCTTTTTGTCCCCACTTTAAATTGAAGTCATTGAAACGTTCCGTGATCTTAAACACCAAAATTCGTTGACCATACATAGGGGATTCGAAAACTTTCCCTCGCCCCTTCTGCTCTTCCTATAAAGGCGGTTTCATTCGATTCAAACACTCGTCAAGTATATCTACTCTGTGCGGGGTTACTCTTTTATCATTTGAAAATTATATAAATGGTGTGTGTGAGCGCGCGTATACATCGCAGAAAAACCTATGAGTTATTAACATTGTTCAAGAGGCAGTTCTCAATAGCGTGGTTATGGGCGTCCAGCCATGCTGTGATCCCCGAAAGTGAGCGGATCAACATATCTGCTCGATCAGAAATGTTTTCCGCCATGCTTGAAAACGCCTTCGCAGCACCTTCTTTTTCAGCTTTGTTCTTGACCAAATGCTCGTCTGCATGCAAAATTGAACATCCTACCAGACGTTTCTAAGATCCATCAAACCCACAACTGAACCGTGGTGGCCAGTGGAAAGCATGTCTCGTACAGAGTTTTGCGCTTCTCAATCGGCTGCGAACAGGACATTGTCCCACGATTATATATTCCGAGGAGCTCCGTCATCAACATTCTGCCTACCATTCCTACTGTATCGCATATACTATGTATGTGCCCAACTTTTTCAGATCACCGAGTCTCATGGAACAGCAATGATAATGTCGCTAGTATCCTTGCTAACTCATCGACAGCAACGGCAACCGTCCTTTGGTTTATAAAGCCAACCAAATTAATTAATTACCTTTTAATGTTGACTGTGTATCTCCGTACTGTAATAGCTAAACATATATATATATATATATATATATATATATATATATATATACGTAAAAAAGTAACCCGAATGTTGTTGTTTTTTTGTAACGGTAACCTGTTTTATGAACTTGTGACAGGATCGCCCGCAATTTTAACATATGTGACTAACACAAGTTATAACGTATAATCATTTTTGAAGGCAGACCAGTGTTTCCCGATCATCGGTAGAAACGCTGTTTTAGATCTTTTTCTCCCTAGTTATTTCGTGTAAAACAATTTAAAATTATTTAATACTTACACGAATAATATGGTAAAAAAAATTGCAATTTAGCTTTGAGATATTTACACGACGAAGGAAAACACAAAAGAATAGCGCACAATCGTGTCAAATCGCAAATAGGTTTCGCTTCGAGCCTCTAGCACAGTAATGAGTTTGATCCGATTTGTAATAGAGAATACAGTGACATAGCTTTATTATTTTTCTCCTTCCTACCCGTGTGATATCTATAAGCTAAATAGTGTAATTTTTAAATTGTTTCATATAGAATAACAGCAAAAACCTATGGCTTTGAAATTTTCACTAAGCCGTGTACCCTGCAAGTAATTTTAAACTGACAAAATTTACACAACCAAAAACCGTTTGCTTCGAAATTTTAACTTGGCCATACTTGCAAATGATCATTAAGTTGTATACGATTTAGAATATTAAATAATTTCAAATCGTTTAAATAAAATTACATAAAAAGAAAAAAAAATAAATAAAAACCGTAACATTACTATACACCGATAATTGGAAAAAACGCTGATTTTAATTGATACCTTATTTACGACTTTTATTAGTCATATATCAAGATTCTCCCATCACAACCGGACTACATAAGTTACCATATTCTAGCTTTAACGTAACCGATAGAACGACTACAGTAACAAACCCGTCACACATTGAACCCAACACACGCACAACCCACGCCTACGTTTTTTGCACATACCGCATATTAAACCCAGCACACGCACAACCCCTGCCCGCGTTTTTCTACAGAAAACATATGATAAACACATAACGAGTAAATTGAAATTTTTAGCCACTATAAAGTTTAAACCAACCCACGCAACTCACGCACCCACGATAAGGGTGTTTTTCGCACAGACTAATACGCGTGGATTGTGCGTGGGCTAGGTTCAATATGCGATGAGCTTTAGGATTTACTCGGTAACTGATCGAATAACTGGAACAACTATGAGCGACCGTCAGAAACTATCAGAAAGTCGCCAGTAAAGTTTATTTTCAAACCGCTGATAAAGATTCACTGTTTGAAGTCGCTTTCTAATGTTTATAATAATTTTTTATTTAATAAACATCATGGTACAAATGAGTTAAATGCGGTAAAAAATATCAGATTCATTCCAAGCAGGACATTCGGAAGGGGGATTATATAATTACGTAAAATCTACGTAAAGCAGTAGATTTGAGAAATACCCCTTGTTTCATAAAGAAAATCAAATAGCGACCTCTATAGCAATTCATAAAAATGTTTTAAAAATACATAATTATTACAATTTTTAATTTAACTGTTGTCTTATATTTATGGGTGAAAAATAAAACGAAATTATAAGAAAGTTCTAGCTAAAATGGTAGCCTAGAAATAGTAAGAAAGATAGTGTATTTCTTATTAAACTTTATTTTTATTTTTGTTAGTAATCCGATCCGAATTCTTTGCTCGTGAGCAAGTTTAAATATATATATATATTTCTCACTGAACTCTATTTTTAATTAAAATTACAAAATTAAAAATAAATAAGAAAAGCGAAAGATCGACGACAGTTGGCTTTAAAACAGAATAAAAAACGTAACATTAATCGTTTTACTAGAAAACAGTATTAAATATTAGTTATAATTAGGTAAAATTTATACAAATCTTTTATAGTATAAATTAAGTTTCTCTGTTATGACAAATTTTTTCATAGAGTCTTTGGTTCTTTTGCGGGGGGAGGGGTGTCCCCTATTCCTCCTCCACATGGATCCGCCACTGATTCCAAGTAAAATGAGAAACCATCGCCTGCGCGAATAAAACTAAGAAGAAATAGTTAGAATTGAGTTACAAGAACGTTCATCTTATTTTTGAAAATACAGAATTCTTGCTTTGGTTTATGCTATTTTTCAAAAATGAAAATTTTCGCTTACATTTAACTCTCTCTCCCAACTGGCATTTTCATCCAAATCATAAAGTTGCCTGTGATCCTAACCATATCTTCTTCGAATGTCCCCTTCCGTGTGGCATCCTTTATTCTGATTTGAAAATTTTCTTCGCATATTTATTTTATAAATAACAATACATTTTTTTCACTAATATCCGCATACTAATACTCGTAATAAAAAGTTTTTCCTTAAGATATTAACGAAGTATCTCTAAAAATATGAAGCATATTTTTTCTTTTTTCTTTTAAAGGTAAGAACACCGTCAAAAAAATCATCAATATTTAAATTTTTGATTTTTTTCCGATTTTTATCTATTTATAATAACTATTTCAGTTCTCATGGGGGGGGGGTTAACCCCTTCACCGTGGACACGGCCTTGAGGAGTATAATGTTTAAAGTATTCCCGTCAGTGCTTGTAAATCGTCTCAAGGGGCGTTTCAAATTTCTCATACTCATTGAATGTTTAATTTTAAAATTTTAGGGACTCATATTTCGTCCATATTCTAATGAAAATTTTTAAATTTTTATCTGGTTATATTAAGTAAAGAAAATACTTTCCTTAAAGGGACATTTTTTTAACGTCATTTGGTGATTACTCAATCAGTTATAGTACTCATCGCTACTCATACAGAAACACCACACACTGATCAGTACAATTTGTAATAAAAAATCATTCGAATCACAGGGTCAAAAGTTGTGTACAGTGCATGGTAAAAGGTAATATTTCAGTCAATAGTACAAGTAACTTTTTTTGTTATAACTTTGTATAGATCTTTTTTATGCGGATGGATTTAATCGTATTTATATTTATTCCAGCTGCCTTATCCACAGTTCGCTGCACTTCCTAAGCAAGCTGTAATCCAAAGGAACACGAGCTAATTATTTTTTGACGTGATTTTCTGAATAATGTTTTTTATTTATTTTTGTTTGGCTTGGCGAGGAACCATTTGGCCACTAACTAGCAGATAAATCTACAAAAGGTTATACCAACATTTTATATTTTACAATAACGTTTGAAGAATACAGTAAAAATAAGGTGGCCTCTCCACAATGTAAAAGATGATGCAGCGTATGTGGGGGAAAGAGATGTTCCTAGCAATCAATTCTCCAAAAAACCTTAAAAACCTGTCATTCTCAAATCTAACGCAACGAAACAACAAATGGTTAACATGGTTCAAGTTTATTATCTATTTTTCTGTTTATGTACAAGAAATATCCTATTCGCAAAAAAACAATATATATATATGTGTGAGTGAAATGCGTGTTAGTTTATTTATACAAACATGTAATTTCTAAATACAAAAAAATAAAATTCATCGCTTGTAAAATAAACCGGAAAAAACGTGAACTCTGTTCAAAACCGTTCTGTGTTGCTTTGTGTAGCTGGAGTTGCGGAGCGGATATATATGTCCACAGTGCGGAAAGGATATTTTTATCAGTTTGGACTTGTACGTATTCGAACAGTACTATCGCACATGAAATTACATTTTAATAATAATTATTTTGACGTGGGTCCAGGTATAATTAATGATATTTTAACTTGGTTAATGTGATTATAATTTAATGTATCACCGGTCAATGCAAGATATAAATGAAAAAAAAAAAAGTCGTAATTATGATAAGTATCTACGTTTATTTTTATCGTTTTATCGCAATCAATTACTGTGTTCCCAGTAATTGTCTGTTTGTAGCACTTATAAAATATTAAATCTTTGAAAAATTTTAAATGAAAAACCGGCCAAGTGCGTGTCTGATCACGCACAGGGCACAGTTCCATGTCAGTACAATTCCAAATTCTTACAAGACACCAGTTTTGACTCGGATGTATTTTAAAAATACGAAGTTTTAATTTTTCAATTTATTTATACAGAATATCTGTGAACTTTTTAAAAACTCAACTACACGCTTGTTAAGGTGATCGATTATTACTTGTAAACTAGAAAAGCCTACTTATCGCTGATAGTTTTGTTTTTAAATTCTTTGTATTTGCATATTATTGCATTAAAACGTTTTTTTTAAATATTTACCGTTTACAAAAAATGTTAGGAACCCCCCGGAAAAGCAAAAAAACTTTGAGGAGCGTAATTTCGATGGAAAAAACGAGAAAAGGAAGAACCGAAGGAAAAATTGGCGGGTTCATTAACGAAATTTTTAAGCAAGCCAGAAAATAAGGAAATGAAATGTCAAGAAAATGTTAACGTAGTTTGCATAGCCTTAAATCCAGAAGCTACGGAGGAATCTGAAGAAAAGTATGTATGTTGTAGTTCTTAAAAGAGACGCTAGTAAAACAAGAGAAGGTGCTACACCGAAGAACCCGGTAAGCAATTTATCGCGCTACATGTGCCATGTACACAGTGCACATTTTTCGCTGCGAAACTGTAACTACGCTATCGCTACTTTATCGTAGCGAAATTCACACGCCTAATTTATAAATTCGCTTGGTGACGTATACTGAGGGGGTAGCGACAATCCCTCGACTGTAATAAACGAAAAGCGGTACAGAAACGACAGCGTAGCGAACCGAAATTATTAGATTAACAATTTATCGATTTTTCTTTTAAATAGATTTCTTAATGCGATTTTAATTCTCTTCCAAATAATATATTTCAATTTTTTTTTTTTTTTTATTGTGAGGCGAAGACACCGTATACATTTCGCTTTATAGTTGTTTTTATTTTTTTTTTTGGGCACGTCAATCGGATCCTCACCCAGAAACAATAGGAAGAAGAGTTAACTAATTAAAACTTAATTCGATCGAAAATGGCAGAAATCGCTTTACAGTTCTTGAATTAAAGTTACTTATAATCATTTTCATTTATTTGTTTTTTAAATTCATGTTTTGTTGTTCGCGTAAACTATTTTCTTTATTGAAATTGACATTTTCTTTTATGTACATCCAATTGATTTTTCTTGTCTATTAATGAACGCGATTATAGGATTAATTCTATTTCAACATTTTTCCGTCTTCGATAAGTACCATGGAAAAAGTCAAGATTCACCACTATTTTACTTATCGGAACATATTACATTAAATTCATTCGTTGTATGATTCAGCGCCTCTTCCACTTATTCAGAAAGGCAGTAAAGAGTTTCCATCTATTATTGTCAGATCTTTTGCATTTATATGTTAAATTCCAATATCGTTTAATATACGAGAACCTTTTGATTACTATTTCGTAATTCTAAATAAACCATTTATTTATTTAGTTTATTAATATTATTATTCATTTTTAAGAGTTGATCTGAAAATAATAAATTTTGGACATTAATTCCGACAAAACCAAAATCATAGGGCAGCAGCCCTCCTTGATTAAATTGTCCGCTATTCAATGCGCGGTTTCATTATAATACGTTACCTGTTAAGAATAAACCAGAGTCGAGTTTCATAGATTTAGCCGAGACTAACACCCTACAATAATTAACATTAAATAATACTTTCGTCCGAAAACAACAATAATTATTGCGTTAAAAGTTTTACGATGAAAAATATTTGAGCGAATTAAGAATTCCAAAAAAAAAAAATAAATAAATAAAGACTGTTTAACAAAACGGGCAATAAAAATTTTCTTGGAAATGTAAAATCGAGTAACAAGGATTAGTAAGAATGCAAACCGAACAACTGGTATAATAGTGGCATCCAAGGAAAACGGATAAACACGAGAAGTCGATGAAATGTCTGAAAAGGATGATTCATGTACAATCTGTCTAGGTGTGGTAAAGTATCCGACCAGGCCCAGCTGTTGTATCCATGTATACTGCCGGGAGTGCTTGAAACAGTGGCTGCAGGTAAAAAAAACGTGTCCAATATGCCGGAAGGCGGCTAAACGGCCGGTCAGAGTGGTGCGAAAGAGAAATGCCGAAAATCAGATTAAAAGCAAGGCAGCAAAGGATGGAGCGCGGTGGCGTCGCAATCAGACACGACAACAGTACTGGACTACTCGAACAGAGATCCGAAACAATACGATTTCGCGACGCAGAAGAGGCGATAGTTTCCTGAACTCGCTCGTTGACGAAGCCACATTAGCCGAAAGAAACAGAACTGAAACTACTGTAGACGGCAATGTGCATTAGAAATCTGCGTGTGTGTGTCGTGGGCAATTTACGATTTTTATGAATATCATTTTGTCAGAAATAAATATGATAAAAATCGTGTATATATGATTTTATCCTTTGTTACAACCGAGCCGCCCACTAACTAATTAGTTTAATTGTCGATTTCCTTTAATTAAACGATAATTACAACTGTATGTTATTCTCATTTAAGTAAAAACACGAACTCAAAAACTGTTGATCGGAAACTCGTGAGTTTAAAATATTCATTACGGTGAATATATAAATAATAAGAAACATATTTCTCTAGTTATCGAGATTATTGGTTATAAATCATTATAAAATTTCAGAAAAAATTTCAGGTTGATTCCAGCCGTAAGATATATCCGTGTCAAAAAAATAAATTAAGCCGCTTTACTATTTCGGATTATTCAGATGAGATCACTCTGTTTCTAAATAGTATCACGATGTTAAAACAGAGTTTTATCCGGATGATCATTTCCATCCGAGAATTTTCATAAAGTAAATTTCATACGTATTCATCAAATCTATTTTCTTTACTGCAGTTTTTGCAGCTGTCTGAAATTTAGTTTTGTAAAACAAAATCATGCTTGAGAAATTCTAAAAGTGACCGACACTTTTTAATCTTACATAAAAGTTAAAACGAGGATCACAGCAGCGCTAATCACAAAAATTACGTTAACTAGAATGTGCTCTGGTATATAATCGTGATTTTCACTGACATTTAAATCAGCGTGTGATAATGTTAATTTATCAGCATCAGGCACAACAGTTATAAAAGGTAAGGATAATAGATAAAATGGTGTGGTGGATATTGCGGTAATAGAAAAATCATAACGGTTGTTATAATCAAACAGTCCATAGTACACAACGGAAAATGAATGAGCAAATATACGGAACTGGTACAATATGGCGATGAGCTGGTATATATATCTATGCACAATAGCCCACCTTATATATGAAAAACCCACGCTCACATTATTACACATACAACATATGAAACATGACAAATATTTAATCGGTTTCGGGACAAACCATTAAAGAAGAAGTTTTTCTCGATTTGGAATCAAAATCAAAATGATCTCTCTCATTAAATTTTAAATTAAAAAAAAAAAAAGAAATTATTTACGTCAAAACGGAAATCAAAGAGAATTCAAGCTGCTCATATACCGAACTTTCAGACGATATTTCTAAAGAATTATTTAGACCAAGTACAAAAAACAATTTAACAAAATCCATGAATTAATAGAAACAATCGGTAATGAATTTTTTATAAGATATGCCGAGTAATAAAAAACGTAATCGTCTGTGGTATGCACATAATTAACGTTCTGAAAGAAGTTTGATTCTTTCAATTTTACAGAATAATTTTTGAAAAATAGCTCACACAATACATATTTTACTTGATAACACTGATGATTCAGTTTTAATTAATATAAATAAGTACAATCCCTAATCGTATACTGGAGGGGAAAAAAAATTAGTGTGTGGAAAAAGGAGGTGCAAAAATGGTTGAAGGAAATGGTGCAAAGACTGAAGATTAAATTATGTTCTTTATTTCGCTACTCTGTTCTTTTTCTTTTTACGGTTTGTTGGTTTTGACTCTGTCGTGTCCCTCCTGCATTTTAAGTTCTCTCAGATCGTGCTATTTGTTTTTTTTTTCTTTTTCAATTTTAAATATTAGGCTGCCTGTATGTACTGGTTAACAGATGCGTATTACGCGGTATGTTATGTAATTGTAATATGACTCTTACTTAAATATAATGCTAGATTTATAAGATATTTAGGGACTAAGTTAAGATAGTTGAAATTTTATCTTTTGTAATAAACGCTGATAGGAGTGTTAGGCACTCAGACAACGGGCATATTTGCCCTGTGAGACTCACAACTTATTTCTAATAATCAAAAAAAAGAAATTTGAACCGATATAATCTGTATGGCATGTTATCGTATATATAACTTTCGAGATGTAGTTTTACAATTTCAATTAAATTGCCCTTTTTAATTAATTAAGAAAATAATAAAAAAGGAAAAGTTGAATTTAAATCAGAAACATAAAGCAAAAGTTATGAATCGTAAAATTATTGTAGCGACCATTAAAATGATTTTGAAATATTAAAATACGCAATAATAACCAATGAAAACGATCAAAATAACCCCACATCCTTTTGCCGCTATAAAATAAGTTTAAATAACATTCTTTCGACTACTGACAATTCCACTTGTAGGTGTGTCTTTTACAACTATCACAGAAGCGGACACCTTATTTCTAATAAAAATATATAAATGCTGCGCCTTTATTTCTGTTATTATTTGTCAAACGGCGTTTTTTATACTCTGGAAAAAAAAAACGAATAACGTCAGAATGTTCTTAAGCGAGGTTACATTTTTAAGCCAATTTTTTACTACGCATTAACGTTATCTAACGTTATATACGACATTCCAAAAGACACGTACTTTTTTTTTATATTACTATATGTTGGTATAATTTTTCAAAAAACAACGAGTTCTACTCTACTTTTTGTTCTTCCTTTATGTAAATAACTTTACATATAATATAGAGTGTAATCAGTATTAGCACGACTCTTTAAAAACTATATACTTATAATACTGTATTTTATAAAAACACGGCTGCTAACAAAAAAATAAATACCCCGTAATTAAATTTATAGAATTATTTTTCATTTACAGCGTTACTAATTTCCAACAAAAAATCAAAGTTTATGACAACTGAAAAGTTTAAAACAACCCTCGCGACCTACGAAAATTTCATTCTCCGTACGGGCAACCCACGACGCATGGACCAGTGTTCAAGTGCGGTACTACTTAAATGCATGCTTTATAGAATAAAATATGCATTGATTGCGATGCGATGGAATTAATACGCGGGTCGGACTTAATAATGCTATATAAAAAGAGCTCAGAAAATTCTATTACAAGTACGAAATAACGATTTAACTGACTTAAACGTAAAAATGTAAATATAACAAGAGCAGCCCAATTAGTCGTTACAAGAAAAAGAACTTTTTTACTTTGTAAATAACGTTAAAATTTAATTTTCTCCCAATTCCAGATTAATAACAGATTAATATAATTCAATTTCGTGTGTATTTCGGAGCAATTTCTGATTTAAAACTAAACTGAACAAAATGAAGGAAACGTTCGTTCGTTCGTTCGTTCCCTGAATGTAAAAAAGATTTAAAACCATGCGCTCTATATATATATCGGTTGTAAATTTGCACCCAGTTTCAGAGATGTATCCACATACGGAAGACCACAAATGAAATGCCCCGGACTCATTTATAAATTTCAATAAAACCCACAAAAACTACGACTCGTGCATTAATATATTTTATTATAAATTATTGTTACTCTACCCCCCCCGGGGGGGGGGTACTTTTATCGAACGAAATCTTGCCGACAAGAGTAAAGAAAACTTCGTAAATTAGGCAAAAAAATGATATTGACTCGCGCTTCGTTGTGAGAAAATCGCGGTGTGCTCAAATATCGGAAATCCAGACATAACCAAGGTAAAAGAGAAGAGAATGAGAAAAAATTAAAATTATATTTGATACAATAAAGGTGCGGCTCGAAATAAGCGAGAGAACTTTTAAAAACTAACTAACTATAATCTTTTTTCTCGTTTTATTTATTCCTCTGTAACATTAAACTTCTTAAAAATATATATATTGTATATGCTTTTTTTTCATTTTTGAAAATACGAATAATCGAATAGAGCCATACAAAGTTGGTTTAGGCTGCAACTTTCTTGTGTAATAAGCCCGAAACAGTTGACAAGACCACCCTTCATGATGGCTATCATAAGAGAATCGTACAAATGGTTTAACCGAAAAGTTGCTTAAAATTATACCAATCGAAACATATACTTTACCGATTGTTTTTTAATTCGACCCGCCACGCAGATGATCCATCGTGTTTTCAGTGTCACATTATAAAAATAGTGTGACCGTACTATTTCACTTTAACTCGAAATAATTCAATTCAGATTTTACACTGCACCGAGGAGGAAAATGATTGTATATCATTCCATGGTCGAAAAAAGGTAGCAAAAATTTGCACCTGTTCGGAAGTTTCAAAAAGTGTAACGAAAACCTGCGCGGCCTAATTTTTTTTCTTTTTTTCCAACGAGTGATTTTCAAACAGCGTTGTGTGAAAAGGAAGTCGAAATTCGAAGAAAAAACGACGTTCAATACTGCAGATATTAAACAGAACTCGCGTAAATTTTAAACGGATCATTCCTAATCCGTTATGGCAAGTGCAAAAACATCACATTATCACCTGTACACAATTTATACAAGAAAACGAAAACAGATATATATTGTTTCATTAAAAACAGTGCTGATAACTGTTACACGGCGGTAAACCTATTTTTTTCTTCTTCAATAAGCTAATTAGCCTGCTAATTGGTGTAATAGATGATAACGCGGTAGTGCTTTGGTAAAAATATAAATACTTAAACAAGTCTCTGAATCCGGCATAAGACTCGGAGATCATGTACCAAGAAGAGGAAGAAACCGTTTTATTTAAACGATCAATTAATAGCTGTTAAAAAAATATAGTTACCTCGTTCGAGATAAACACCGTAAGTAAAGTGAGGTCAAAATAAATTAATCGAAATCTCGTTCGATAGTTTAAAATATGTAAAACGTATTTATCACTATTGCAATCCCATAGTTTTTGTTGTTTTTTTTTGTTTTAAAATGCTGTACTTTAAATAAATGTTAAATTTACATTATAATAAATAGGCTCAGATTATCACGTTTCAGGTAAACGCTTATTTTTTTAATATTCGTTGAGGCGTTCTACTACTCTGCCTTCGGAATTATGTTGTCTTTACTTTTGCGCATCTTGCACTTATAAATCGTTGACGGCTAACCCCCCCTTGATAAGAGAATCATATAAACACGCGCGTGCACCACAACCATACTCGTACGTACGCACGCATCAATAGTAAACGTACACCTGCTGATAATACAATGTAATCCAAATGCCTGCCTGGATAAGCCCCTCAGCAAAGATTAACGATCGTTTTTAAACACTGATTCCATTTGATAGTTTTGAGTTTTCGAATCAACCTTGATGTTTACCGCGTATTTTGCAACCACACTCTCGGGACGACGACAATAAACGTTGCACAGTTATCGTCAATATACGAAATATTTCGTTTCTTTATTTATTTACGTTCATAGTCAAAAGCGGATTAAAAAAAAAAAGACTGGCGAAGAAACAAAAAAAAAAAAACAATAATAATGAAATAATGTACGTAAACATTTAAAACCATCGTAGTGATGATTTCAAGGTTAAACCAAAAAGAAAGAGATCGATCATCGGATTCCGGTTTGTAAATTTTAAGGAGACTGAAATAGAACGAATATATATATATATATATATATATATATATTTTTTTTTGAAATCATCGCAATATATAACAAAAATACGTGTTTTTGAAATGTTACGGTAAAAATGTCATTTCTTGTCTTCAAAGCAAATAATTTACTATTTTCGAGCCTTTATGAAACAAAATTGTAACTAGGCGGCCCACGCGTAAGTGTAAGTATGTGAGAAATAAGAATTCTTGCAATAAGAAGCCAGTTTAATATCAGTTAAAAGAGAAGTATTATATCCAAGATACAATCTATTCAGTCTTATGATAAATATGACGCGTAAAAAAGGTAAACTTTCAGTTTACGCAGTTCGAAAAAGTATCACTTTTTCTACTCGCACTACTACTGCCAAAGAGATTAACGAAAAGCGCATGCAACGAAAAAACAAACGAAAAAGAAATTAATAATAAATAAATAAAAATAGTAACTTACACGCGAATACGCAAAATTAATAACTTCAGTAGCGCGCGAAGCCATTAAAAAATATTTAAAAACAATACCTAAACACGAGACGACGACATTATGCAACACAATTGTACAAACGCGATGATTCGTAGTAATTCGTAGTAACAACACAAAAGCAACATTCAAAAACGACGATAACTTATCGTTAACGTTTTATCGCGACACGAACAACAGTAATAATTTGTCTGCGTAAGTAGTAGTTCATAATTAGTATTAATTATTACAGAAGAAAATCTTATAAGTATCAGATAAATTTCTAACTCGTCATGTGCACCATGATGATAAAGATGTTTTTTTTTGGTTTTTCCGTTCCGTTTCGTATATAATTAAGTACTTGCAGCGGCGAGCTTGTAAAACGCTTAAAAAAATATTTGGCATATAATTTAACAACCAAGTTTCGCCAATGAAAACCATTAAACAAAGACAGTTCGCTGATATTAAAAATAGATCAATAGACATTAAAAAACTTTTATAAGTTTGTATCGATAAATTTTTAAAATACGTAAATACTGGACGGGACTTTTCACTAAGATAAAGACAATTTTATATGTACACACATATTTCTCTTTTTTTTAATTTGTTTTTTGCTGCTATTACTATTTAAACAGCTTTGAATGTTGTATGTAAGTTTATCCACTTTGAACTTCTTTTAAAAGTATTATCATTATTACCATCATCATTGTTAATATTATTATTATTCAGAAAACTTTTAACGCTATATGTGTATATATATATATATAGAAATACTTTAATTTACACTTTTTTTTTTTTTTGTTATTAAGTGACGATATATTTTACAGATTTTTTATCGTATTTTTTAAACCTATAATTTCCCTATATCGGGTTTCGCAGCACGTATGCTGAATAAGATACAAAAACATTTCATTTAACATTATCGCAAAAAATATAAATAAACAGATAAATAAAAAAAATTAACTGATACTTGCTTTCGAGGTCGGTTAAACAGTACAAATTAATATAAAATCGGTATTTATACTTATAATTGCAAATACAGGTCTCGTTGAAGAATAATAAATTCGAAAATTCAAACAACTTACTTTTAAATTTGTTTAAAAATAAAAGGAAAAAGTATTATCAGTTTAAACGATGCTAATTAAGTTTTTTTAAAAATTGGAACTGATTTTCTTTTCTTTTAAAGAATTACTAAAAAAATTTAAACATTAAAAAGTCCCGTGTACCAAAGGAGGTAAACTTTATGCGGCCAAATACCTATTTTTTCTTTTTTTGTCAAAATCTTAACTGGCAAAATACTAAAAATGATTAATTCTCAACGCCCATACCATATTTAATAAAAATTTTATGAAAAACTTAATTTCTTTTTGCAAATACAAGTAGGATTTAGCCCGTTGAAGAAAAAATATAACACGGATATAGTGACTTTTTTTTTTTTTTCTTCTCTCCTTTTGACGTTCGTTTACGGAAGACTAATAAAGACGAGCAAACAAATTACCCATGTTTCATCGAAGTTCTTAATACAACTGAGTTTAGTGAAATTTTACGGTGTGCTAAAAAAAAGCAACTAATAAAACAGCAGTGCGTATTCTTATACAACTAAAACTTGATCACGGTCAAAAGTTGAACAGGTGTTAAAACGTATTTTTGGTAAAAATTATTCATTTTCCAAATACACCCAGCGTGTGTTTGTGAGTATGTGTATGGTGGTTTTAAAAATAAATAATTTCGAAATATCTCTCATGTTGCGATTCATTATAAATCCGGCGCTGTTGTCGCAACAGCTTTTCAATTTAGCCGCACAAGCTTATTTCGCTCATCTTCATAGGTAAAACTACCAAATTTGATACACTCTAATGTAAAAATGAAAATACGTAGTAACGTGACCCTATAAAAAATTGAGCAAGGTCTTTTACGACCATAGCGATAATTAAAGTCGAAGCCTCTAAAAATTCAAAAATTTCCGAAAAAAAAAAAAAAAAAATCTTGCGATTAAATGAAAGCCCCCTCTACACTTCAGTTTTATAAATTAAAAAGCACGACAAGTTTTATGACCATTATGTAACCATTATGAAATGTAATTAATATTCGACTCTTTATAAATGAAAAAATTAAAAGAAGATAAAAATAAAACAAAAAAAAAAACTTTATGTGCAAACATCCGATCAAACATTAACAAATTAACCTATATTTAAACGCGATAATATTTTGATTGATAAAAAGTGAAATATTATTTTACGTTAATTCACCATCGCATTCTTTAAAAACAATCGATTACACTTTAAATTCCCGATGATAATATACTAAAGAAAAATATATAATTTAAACGAGTCAGATTTTAATATCGGCAAAAATATTTTCAAAATTAATCAGAATTAATCGAAATTTCTACAAGGGGAACCGGATGGACAGCGTTCGACCAGCATGATAAGCGAAGTCGTTTTCGACCTATTCCGACGTATATCATATTTTCTTCCTATACTTCACAATACTCGTTCCATTTTCGTCATTATCGTAAAAATCAATTCCAAGTAGCGTCGAAGCGTAACTTTGGCCGCACTATCGGAAAATTCGCGTATACCGCAACGTCCAAACAGTAGAAACGGAGCAAAACCTCTGACTCGTTTTCAAAAAAATTACTAAAATGTCTGGACCCCAACATTCGCGACAATTACGTATAGCGATGCATATTACTTTCTGTACGCAGTCAAGCAATATGATGAAACCTCTACTTTCAACATAACAATCGGAAGCGTACACGATGATAAAAATTTCGTCATTATCCACTTTGCTAACCTCAAAGTTACATAAACTAGGAGAGCATACACACAGAATTACTCATTGATTTCTTTTTCTTAGTGAAAATTCCTAAGACCTAAAACCCATAAACAACAACAAAGACATAACATAGAAAAGAAATGGTTGAATAAATATCACTATGTTGTAATTGTAAAAATTTTTAATATACAAATCATTTTCATGTTGGCCGAATGTTAGCTATTAATATAATTTAGAAACTGTGAAAACTATGTCAAACTCCAATTGTTAATTTATTAATACACAAATAGTTCTGTTGTTTACGAAACAAAATTAACTTTTTATATTTTTTCGTTTAAAGAAATACTCCATATTAATTTCAATACAGTTTTACGAAAAATCATCACCATCTCGTCATCATCGGAAGCAGCATTTAGTCGAAAATGTTAAAATTCGCAAAAATAACAGAAATAAAAAAAATAATAATAGCAAACGACGTGACAGCTTACGGTTTATTAAATATCCAGCATTAATAAAATTGAGCAATTTTTTCTAGTCAATGCTGATGGAGCACCAATAAACAGAAAACTCTTGATATCCAAAAAAAAAAAAATAAATAAATAAATATATATATATATATATATGTGTATAAATATATGGATCGCTAAAAGATCTTTAAAATAAAGTACGCTATTAACTGGTTAATGGCAATAATAACGGAACAAATCCAACAACATAAATATTATTATCATTCACGTTAAAACAGCGCTTTCTGTAAAATGTAAAATCTTACTTCAGCAACCAAAAAAAGACATATTTTTACGATTTAAATAAATAAATATATTTCTCGCGAAAATTAACCGTTTTTATAAAATAATATTAGTCCGCTTTTTTTGATTTGAAGACTGCTCTGGTATTTTAGTGATTTCCGTTTGTGTTCGAATCAAACGAAATAAACTAACAATAAAATACTAACACGTTAAACTAACACTTATCAAAATACTATATATTTACAAAGAACAAAAAAAATGCTAAAAATTCCTTATTTTTAATACCAACGGGGTGGCATGAATGTGATGTTACTCGCGATGTTTGAAAGAATCGTATTTTTAAAATTAATACTAGTAATAAAACGGTACACAACAGAAACCCGCAATTCACCATTCACTTGGAAAGGTGAAAAATCAATAACATAGAAAATTAAAATCGCATTTTAAAATATAGTTACTGCTTTTATATTAAAAATAGCTATCTCGATAAACATTTTTTTCTTTTATATTATATAAACGAGAATGTATATGTAGTGTCTTAAATTTGGTTGCACCAACAATGTTTTTTAAAGTTAAAAATTTACACATACTTCGGATATATATATATATGTATCGAATTTTTTTTTAAAATATTATACGTTACATAAACAAAAGGAATTAAAACAAATAGGTTTTGTAGTTTTTTTCTTTGTAGAATAAAAATATATATTTAAATATCGTATAAATGAATCCATATGATTTTTATAACTTTTAGATATATATAGTTTCTTATTTTATGTTTCTTAAAAGAAGAATAAATAACTGTAACAAGCTCAAAAGTAACTGAATGTCCTTTCGAATGTAACAATAAACTGCCGAGTTCCTATTATAACGTTTTCATCTGATGCGGAAACTATTTCAAAAAACATAACGTCAAATAAGCGCATAATATACAGAGTATGAAGCTTGCTTCTTTGCTATATTTGTTAGTACTACTTCATTACGGATAATAACAATATATCCGCCTTGTTTTAAAGGTATTGCACACGCGAGGTAAAACGAAACGAACACACAACATATAAATTCAAAAAATAAGAAAAAATTAATTTCTAT
This sequence comes from Icerya purchasi, assembly GCA_039619475.1. Classification (NCBI taxonomy): domain Eukaryota; kingdom Metazoa; phylum Arthropoda; class Insecta; order Hemiptera; family Monophlebidae; genus Icerya; species Icerya purchasi. The sequence continues at coordinate 576,270,058 of CM077115.1, forward strand.
AAATAAAATTATACTTTTTTTAAAAAAAAAATAATATATATATATATATATATATATATATATATATAGTTAATTACGGGTACTTCGTTAGCGTTTACGAATAATGCCAATTATTAAAATTGAGCACAAAAATAATAATTTACATTTAACATTCTTTAAAATCAATTCATAAAATACAGTGAAACAACGTTAACGAAGTTCATTTTGTCATATTTTTAAAATATTATTAAGGAAATTGTTAACCAATAGTGTGTCGTCATATTTTTAAAAACGCAACTCATATTAAAAGAAAATTATAACGCCTAATTCGAGGTCGTTATTTCCGGATGAACGGAAGAGAGTTTTGATGCATTCAGCAATGTTCTTCAACAAATGCAATTCAACAATTAATAATCATTCTTCTATGAAAAAAGATAGAAAAAACTAATAATGTGCATAACGATGCATAACGATGAAAATTTATAATACTGCCAACTACATTGCACCGAAAATCCTGTACTGGGAGCAGAACGGAATTGTAATATAGATACTTATGACACGTCTTTACGGCGCAAGTCGCTACAAATACGAACAATGAAAATTTCGCTGTTTTCCGACCATCAAAGATATGCGGATCTACTAGTAGACGAAATAATAACTAAAAATAAATACCACATATAATTTCGCTGAAACGCAGTAAAAAAGGTACCTATTAAAAAATATAGATACGAACGTTATACCATACGCAGTACTCAACAACAGCGGCGTGGGCTATTGGATTTCTCGTGTTTGTACAGTAAAATCCGGAAACGTATCAAAACAATTACATCGATCAATTATCGACACCGCCATTATTCATTCGGTCGTTAACAGGCACAGGACGAGCACCAGTATCCACCTAAGAAAATAAATAAGTAACAGATAATATTTTTATGTGATTCGGAAAAAACACTATTTTTAAACAGTCACATATGAAGAGACAACACTTCACTGTTTTCTTTTCTTGAAAAATAAATTTTAAAAAGGAATCGCACACAGAAATTGCTCTTCCGCCAAAAAAGTCTCATCTTTGCTTTTTAGATTTGCAAATGTATAGATTTATAATTGAATAAGATCAAAAACGACGAACAGTGTGAATAACGATGAAAATAATATACGGAATATGAATAAAGTAAGCAAAAGTAAAAATAACTCCAAAAACAAATTTATTATATATTAAGGGTTGATGATTATCCGCAGACGGAATGATTAAATTAAATTAACATTTATCTTAAATTTATATCTAAAAATAACGTATTGGTCCTGTGCTAATAAAGCCGAACGTTAACTACTGCATACATATTAAGAATATTTAATACTTCAACTAAAACAATATAGAGAAAAATTAAAAAACCGATGAAAAACAAAACAAAAGAAACGCGAGTAACCTTATTTGTTTAGGACACATTTCATAACACATATATCCACCACGTTTCTCGTAGCTAGTAAATAATAGAAGGTACTGTTCTCTTGATATTCGTTTCATTTAACCAGTAAAAATTTTAATTTCCAAAAATCTCTATGAAATATTTAATAGCCCTAAAATGTATTAAAATCACTGGTCAAAATAAAAATTTTTAAATAAATACAACATTTTTATACATAAACGGTTTACAAAATACGCGTGTCTTTTTTATTTTGTATGTTTTAGATAATAAGCGCCGCCGAATAAATCAGTGATTAATGTATTCAACTATTAAGGTCCGGGTTTGAGAAAGCACAAATGGTCCTGATCTTAAACCGCTCCCAGGTCTAACTGACTTGAACCAAATTTCACACCGACAAAAAAATCCGATAAAGGAAAAAACGAACCGGGTAAAACATTATGAATCTTAACTTTTCAAATCCTATAATAGTCCTGTAAAAAGAAGCTCCCTATACTTTTTCATTGGGTATCTATTATTTTCAGCTTTTCTTTCAAGTTGAACGTTATTTTTCTTTAAAAAAGTCTTTATTCGGTTTTTGAGGATTTTCATTGGATAACTGAAACCATTTCCGACTATAAACCTACCGTGTAATTTTCACCTTTAGCTAACGACGCAATTAACAAAGATTCAGAAATGAAGTCAGCTAACTGTTTTCATTCACCTAACTACTTTTCTCATCGCTCAGTACGGACTACTACTGTAGGAAACTTAAAAATCTAACATCATCATTTTAAACTTCAACTTTCACAATCGTAACGTAAATAAAAGTATTTCTTCAGGTAATTCATCTTATATCGGACGGAATATATTATTTACTAGGCCATAGGTGCGATATGTTTTCGTGTACCTCTCTTCATTCCGTTATAATAAATGCTCTTCAAGATATTTGTTTCGAACGACTTCAATTATTACTAGTACATACTTAATACTACGCTTAAGACGGCTAAATTGGCTTTTTGAACTATATATATATATTATGATACGGAAGTGAACCCTAGAAATAGTTGATCTATATTTCAAACTTTTTAAAGATATATACTAAATAAAATATAAACGATATATTTTTCATAAATCTAGAATAAATGACACATTACTGTGAACTTATCCGTGTACTAGCTGATTCTGTGTTGCATTTAAATGTCAACAAACGGAAAGCAAGATGTACAATATACTTCTATATCAAATACAAGATGGATAATATATAAAATATTTTCGGATTCGTGAAAAGATTCAGATAAGAAATTTTAGCGGATGAAAGTGCAGATCACATCTCAACAAGTGCAGTCAGTAACTTTGAAAAGGTACACATAGCTGTGTTTTTTTTGTACACATTTTTAGTAATTCCGATTAATCTTAGAACCATGTACTACTCAAATTTAAGTTGTTTCCCAGTCTGCTAGCTTTACAGCTTAAAGAAAATTCGTTAATGCAGAAATTTGTGCAATTGCAGGTAGTGAAAAACTGGTCTCATTTTTTCTGGAATGCCATCAGAGTCAAGAAAACCATTAACGCCTCCTTTATTTTATTTTTTACTATTTCAAGTCGAATAGAGTCCGAAAGAAAATTTTATTATTTAAAAAAGATTACTAATTCTTTTTACTTTTTTTTTTTTTTTTAGATATTTTCTATTAAAATATACTTTAAATAAGTCATTTTAGCTTACAACTTTCATTTAATTATATCAAATAGCGTAAGAAAATCAACTTACCAAAAGTATATAATTAAAAATTTAAAAAAAAAAAAAAGATTATTATAAAACCAATGTGTTCGCAGAAATAGTTCCGTATTCGCAATAAAATGGAAATTTTCAAAGTCGAAGAAAAATATTTATATCAATTTATTGTATTACGAATGTATTCATTAATTTCTATATTTCTTGTCCGTTAATTATTCTTTTATATTTTATAAACAATTTTTATATTCCATCTCCTAACTACTGTTTAATTTATTCTAACTATCAATGAGTATACTATATTTTCAGTTTTAAAAATTTCCATTTCACCGTGAATATAGAACCAGTTCTTGTCAGCACTGTAAGTTTTCTTTTTTCAATTATTTTTAATTTATAGCTTTAAAAATTTACATACATTTCCCGGTTATTACTTGAACGGAAAATAATATAATTCTAATATTTATATTTCACTGGTATCAAAGCGACCGGATTCAACGATACACACACACAATTGCAAGCCCACTACGTTCACACCAGACATGGACTTCACTTTCATTAAGGAGATAACTTTCTCGCCTTAGTCAATATTGTGTCCAGATGAGAGTGCAATCAGAAAATAAAACGGGGTTTTCCCTTTATCTATATATTTCATTTTTTTTTCTTGTATAAGAGGATCCTATCCAGCAAAATTATATTCAAATAAACTGAATTATTAATTGTACGGATTATTTTACCCTCCAATAAAACTTTACCAGTGATACTCGTGCGCGATAGCTTTAGTGAAATTTCTAACGCAAAAAAACCTAATACCATAATTCAATACCTGCTGCTGTTCGTATATTGGAGAATCGGCATCGAAATCCAGTACAATAAGTTTTGTTTCTTCCGTGCCGTTTCTGCTACCCACAGCGCAGATCAATTTTGTATCATTGGCTCTTATGCGCCAAACGACGCCTCCATTTCCGCCGCTCGCCAATGAAACCAGGTTTCGAATAAATTCCCCTGCAACAAGTACCAATTCAATTTAGTTATATCGTTTAAACAATATTTTCGTCTTGTAATGAATAACTAATAGAAACGAGCAAATAATTGTGGATTTTCATTTATAATGTAATCAACCAACAAATTAAAAATTTTTTTCTTCTGAATAATAAAACAGAAGAAAAAGCTGCAAAAAATATCAAAAAAACAGTATGCATAATTTTTTTGTACTAACAAACATTTTTACGACAAACGTCAAATTTTTTGTTCAGCCGTTGTATGAAGTACGCGATAATACAAAATAATAATGAAAACAGAAGAGAAAAAAATAGAACAATAAATAAATGTTCAAACAAAGAAATGACGTACAGAAACTTAAAAATCCAATTTTAATAATAAACATCGAAATAGAGCTAATAAAGATGCTAAGAAAATTTTTATACCAAAAAAATATGCCCAATAAAAAAGCAAAAAAATCTAACTGATTATTTGTAATAATCAATTTTTTAAATTTGAAATAAAGGCGCGAAAAATTATTTTAAGAAGTATAAACTTTGATTTTTAATACATGTAAGAACATCTTATGGAATAGGAGTGAAAAATGGAGGAAAAAAAACAAAGAATTAGGGATCATTTGTTGTTTTTTTTTAACGCGTTTAAGATAAAGTCCACTGCTTCAAACGTTTTGCGTTGTTGTACTATAGTCATCCTATTTTAACCGCCAACAAATGTTTGTGACCGGATTTTTAACACTAACAAATGTTAAGTTATCGCAAACATCTATTATATTTCACTGCTTTAATGTAATTTACATGTTTCAAAAGTTCAAGGATTTCGTAAAAACTCCAATTTCTAATGAAATTTATTTGTTTCGAATGCTTAATGCATTAAAAAGGAATAGCGTGATATATTTAATAAATTTTTATTGCGCTATTTAATAAACCTATTAATTTTTTTTTTTTTAATTAAATGTAATATAATAAGCACCGAAAACTATCACTGTTAGCCTTCTTTTTAAAATATCCCAGCGATTGTCAACATTTTTATTGAAAACATCCTTATTAGTATTTAGAACTAAATAAAAATTCATCCAACAATTTTCAAAATTATTCCTCTGCATAATAGATGGACGGTAACCCCATAATATTTATTACCGCTAGCTGTGACTGATTAATTTCCGTATCACGAAAAAATATATTAAAATGTATTGTACGTATTTCAATTAAAATGAAGAAAGTATAATATAAAAATAAACGGCCCAGAATTCTCTTTTCACTTTTATTTTTAACGACTAAAATGTCAGAAAAATAATTTTTTGAAATAAATTAAATTAAATTTTACATACAAAAAAAGCTATTGTAACCGGTAAAGTATATCTTTATAACGACATATTTTTCAAATTTTTCTACTGTTCTTTAATTAATAATATGCGTTTTTGAAATTACTCAAATATGACTTAATAATATTATTTTTCAGAACGCTAAAATTTTCTGCAACAAACTAACTACGTATGTAAACTTCGAAAAACCATCTTAGTATTTCACTGTCGATCTAGTTTATAATAAAATTATATTAAAATTAATTCTAACAAAGCGCGTATGATATACAATAATCCGGCAGAAAATGATTAAAAATAATTCTTATATACAATAACCAACCGGTTTTAACGTCCCAAAGTTTAACAGTCCCATCATCTGAAGACGTTATAACGTAACGCGAGTTAAATTGTAAACAGGTAACTGCGGATTGATGTTTATGACAGCCTATAAAAAAAGATGTGTAATATTAATAAAACAATCGAAATTAAATGTGCACGCATCTCTCATAGAATAACTTACATTATTTAAATGAAATCAAAATAGAAAATTTAAATACTGAAGCAATATTTAAATCTAGAACTGCCGGGAGAAAAATTCGGGAAAAATCCAACTATTAAAATTCATTATCAAAAAAATAAAACTACTAAATCACTTTCTAACATGATGCCGCTTTGAATTTAAAATACAATTAATTACTCGTTATTAAATTCCATATTTATGTTCTTTTCCAGCTTATATTCTAAATTTTGTACTATTTTCTAAAAATTTTAACTAATAAGAATTCGTGAAAACATTTTTTGTAGTAAACTGAGATAAATCGAAATAAATTAGAACAATTCAGAAACATGAACTATTACATACGTATAAACGTTTAATAATGCTTTTTTTTCCCCGCATACGCGGTTCGTCTTAAATGCAGATATAATTATCTTACTATCATTTTCGAAAATACATACTGTAGAAATCTAAAATGACAGTTTGCAGAAGTTCTTTTAAAAAACCCGATATGTGGAAGACTTCAGAATTAAATGTAAAAAGCGGTACACTGTTAAAATGTTGCAAGTAATAAGCAAACACATAAACGTAAAAAAAGATAAAATTCCAACATAAAGGGGAACAAAGTTATATACAAAAACAAACCAATAGTAAAGAGAAAAGGCTAAAAATTTGTTGCTAAGATTGTTTTTATATCATCGCTATAAATTCCGATTGAATCAATAAATCGATTTCGATAAATAGTGTTTTTTTTAAATTTTTACTACATAAACAATAAACGTTTCATATAACAATTAAGACAATTAATAACATTTTAGTTTACCAAAAGTTATTCACTTCTCTTTTGAAAAATAAGTAAATGCAAATAGGTTTAAGTAGTCGATTACAAGTTATCTATTTCTCTCATTATAATTAATAAATAAACATATAAAAAGAAAATAAATAATTTAAATTAATATACTGATACGTTTTATAGTAGCTTACAAGTTACTACAAAAAATATGCTGTTTTATTTTAAATTATTTATTGTTTCTGTTTACATGTTTATTTATCAATTAGAATGCAAATAAGCATAATAGTATAAATTGATGTAATTTCTTTTTACACTTTTGTGCAAACTGTTTAGAAATTTTAAAAGGATAGATGTCCGAAATTCGTAAATGAAAATAATTTTTTAAAATCAATTTGTACGCCAGTAATAAAAATAATAAAAATGATAAAATAATACTGTACAAAATGTTTTATTTACAGCTACGCTAAATATTAAAAACAGAAATACCTGATAGCGTTTGCAAACATCTTCCGGTGGTAATGTCCCACACTTTAACAGTCGAATCAGCGTTCCCAGACACCAATATATTATTGCGCAGTTCCATACCGGACGTTAAAGACTGATGTCCCACAAGAGTATGCTTAAGGAGACCAGTTTCAACGTCCCAAACTTTAATACTAGTGTCTAATGACCCGCTTACAACGTGAACTCCGTCAAACTGTAAAGAAAAATATGCAAACATATTAGTGAGATACGCTGAAATTTTTAGTATACGTCGAAATGCAATATTCGCATATATAAAACTTAGTATTTTTGTTCTTCTTCTAATAGTAGTGTACTTCTGATTTACGTAATTTTCCGTTATTTTTACATTTCATTCTGTTTTTACAGGTCAAGTTTTTATCAATATCTTTTTCGTATATTTTTGTCTTTTACCTCCGGCAAAAGGTCATCAATGCGTTAAGGAGGGAAAAAGACGAAACACAATTTTGGAAAACATATCATTAATATTTGATTAATTTTACACTCTCATCTATTTTTCAAAATACGTCGTGAGTTTATCCATATTCGAGAAGTCCGAAAGTAAAATATTTATTTGCATCGAACTAAAAATAAGTTTGTTAAACTTTTTACAATTTCTTAAATAACGTTCTAAATTTAATTTATTTGCAACGTATTTTCTATGCGAGAATTTGTCTTTTTTTTGAACTCCGTTTTGTCACGCGCACGCGAAATGTTTGGAACATCTAGACCAAAATGTACTCTTCTATCTATTTAGAAATTTTCTTTTTACGCCACACCGATGTCATGAAGGTTTTCCAGTCGATAACCAGCTGAACAGGTGACGTCAAAACATGCCAAAACCGACAAAATAAAGAGAGAACAAGGTAAAAAATAGCCGCTTCAAAAACGAATTGTTTTTTTAAAATTTCCAAGGAATAAGTAGACTGATCTCGATCAGTTTATGAAGCAGGAAACGCGTATCTTAGCGCAAAAAAATATCTTTCAAAGTTTGCATGTATTGTAACACTGCAAAAGTTACGGAACAAATAGATTTGATAACGACAACTTTGTCGCGTTCGTTCTGATAAAAACGTTCATTGTTTCGATTATTTCGTATTTCTTTTTCTTTTATTTTCTTTTTTCTCTTTTCTTGATTTCTTTCTATAGCTTCAATTTTTGACTCGGTAACTTCTCGAATTTGGGCAAGCTTATAGTGTACATGAATGTTGACGATGATAGGAGGACTCCCTCCCCCTCACACCGTCAGAAGCAGGTAACAATACACGGATTGCCGAAGTAAGTAACGTTCCAATAGATTCTATCTATCCAATGTACCAGTAATAGTAATAATAAACATAACAGTGGCAACGTCGATAACAATAGCAAAAATATTGTTAAGATCAATCATAATCTTTCTAATAATGCAAGTAATGTGCCATATAATTTCGTCCCTCACAATAATTTTGTTAATAATTATTCTAATGGCATAACTTAAATTCCCGATAGTAAAAACTTTAAAGTTTTTGTTGAAAAATAAATTATATCAAACGGGGTAGTAGCTATTAGCGCCTTAAAAATAGCCGAAATTCTGAGAAAAAATAATTTATGGAAAGACATTACTAAATTTATCAATGATGGCTTTCGCCAATACTTTAACTTTTTGCCTCTATTTTAAATCCAATGGTTACAAAACTTTAAATTCCTGTACATTTGGATTTAAGACTGAACGTCATTAAGCAGATCGATATCGAGATTTATGAAATGATAGACGTCTATGCTTTTTTTAGTCAATAACATAAAAAGAAGAGTCAAAATTAATGATGAAGTGCAATCCCAGTTCTTCCGTTCTAATCATTACCGTCACATACATTTTTGTAGAATGTCAGGTTTGCTTGCGAACCCTTTTCCGTCCTGTACATCAGTGTGTTTTAGATGCCTACGATTCGGTTATCTGACTGCACAATGCCCGGACAGCTATAGATTCCTTCGATGTAGAGGAACCGATCATTCAGAAGAAACTTGCGTTAGTCCACAGCCGACTTGTATATCCTGTAGCGGCCAACACAGAACTACCGACAATGTATGCCCCGAGAAAAATAAATGAACTTATGACATCACATAATCTTAGCTTTCACGAAGATTCACTTGAATCACCACTGTTATATCGTCAGGTTAACTTGTACTCCAATACCGTTGTTAGAACTCGTTTTTCTCTATTGTCAAAAGGAAATAATTTTCCTCCCATTTCTCAGGGTAGGCAGAATAAGGATCGGTACACCATTCCGTCATTTAAACCAAAACTAATAAGAAAGACCGGATACTTCAATTAAGGGGTGATTTTTTAAGAGTTAAGTTTTTCAGGTTGGCAGCACTGGTTGGTATTGGCGTCCAAACGTCATCTGTCAAAGTGAAAAGTTTTCAGTATACTCTGCCATTTCATCATGGAAAGACTTACAAACGAGCAACGATTGCAAATTGTTGAAATTTATTATCAAAAACCAGTGCTCTGTGTGAAAAATGTGCATCGTTTGTTACGACCATAGCCCAATTGCTGAGAACGGCGACGAATTGACATTTCACGATCCTCATTAACACCGGACGCTACGACTGCAATATTCTCTTCGGTACGCACTGTACGCATGCGTACGGTTTAATGTCCAACAAAGTAAATTTGGTGCGAAATTTGGTGATAACAGCACGAATTGTTGATTCACCAGGTCAATTATGACGACCATAACATGGTCGTAACAAACGATGCACATTTTTCACACAGAGCACTGGTTTTTGATAATAAATTTCAATCATATCGCAATCGTTGCTCGTTTGTAAGTCTTTCCATGATGAAATGGCAGAGTATACTGAAAACTTTTCACTTTGACAGATGACGTCTTCAGTAAAGTTTGGGAATGTGACTGTAATGACAGGAAAAGATCAATCATTTCCGAAATTATTGTCGATTCTGATTTGTGTTTCCTCAATAACAGTTCAGCAAACTACCGATATTAAGATAAATACCCCCCTTTTGTTTGATTAACAGCTCTCCTGAGTTGGTTGATGATAATGATATACAGTAATTCGTTGGCAATTTTCTAAAAAGGGCCTGGAATCACTTCCGGGTCTTAGCTGACAAAGGGATAAGTCTAATCCAAAAGGTGCAATACCCAGTGAATCAGCATACAGCTTTTTATAACATTACATTACACGCCTTACAAATATCTATACCCCGCGTCACATTTTATCGAGGAAGAAAGTCTAAAAACCGCTTAGTGAAATGAGGACTGCCAGAACAAAGTTAACGAAAGGAATTCAAATTTAAGGAGATTTCAATCTCAACGAATTTTGAAATCTCATCTTGCATATAGTACAATTGCCGCCGAACGCAAAAGGCTTCTTAAAAGTACCAAGAGAAAATCTTAAAGAGAGACTTTTGCGCTGAATTCAACAGAAATACTGCTCTGAAAGGAATTTGGTCTTTATCCAAGCGATTAAAACAGAACCGTTCAAAATGTTGTAAAAATAATGTTAATGTTTGGCTTTCCGAATTTATCAAAAATGGTGTGCCTCCATATGTCTCCACTTCCAACGAATCGTCAGTTATTCATCATTCTTCGGATATATTTCCCTCACACGTACTACTTCAGCCGATTACATGTACTCAGAACTGTTCCACCCGATTTATAAGAAAAAAGACTCTTCCCGGGGAATCGATGGCGTATCCTATTCAGTTATTAAGACCCTAGGTGAAAAAGCAAAAAACTTACTTCTAACTATTTTTAACAAAAACTTCTAAGACTAGTTTGGTCCCTGAAGATTGGTTGTACGTTTTAAAGGTCCCTACTCTTAAATTAGAGAAATCGTTTTTATAAGGCAGGCCATATAGGCCCATTTCGCTGACGTCGTATTTCAGAAAGTCCTTCGAGTTAATTATTAAAAATAGGCACATCCGGTGATCCAAGAATGGAGAAATATTCCCACCGGGTATGTTTTTGGGTTACGATCGGGTGTTAGTACTTCTGACTGCATTTCCCACTTCCCAACTGACGCTTAACAAAGCTTTATTAACAAAGAGTTTCTCCTGGCGGCCTTCTTGGATATTCAGGAGTCTTTTGACAATGTTAATATTCCTATCTTATTTAATCAACTGTTAAACATACGTAAGCCATTCTTAAAGAGGACTTCGCACTTCATCAATCTCGTCACAAAAGCACCACCGAGGTACGAATCATTTATAAAGGGGATTAGCCTAGGGGTTAGTTCTGAACCCAATTCTTGTTAACATTTACGTTCTGTCCACTCTCAAAAGTTCGCCACGACTCTCTTCAAACCTTGGCCTATGCAGATAACTTCGTTTTGTTTATGTCTCGCAATAATATACTTAACTGTATTCAAGAATTTAAGTTATACATAAACAGATGTAATAATCTTTCTCATAATATCGGACTGTCTATCTCGCCATTAAAACTTCCCTCCGACTTTATAACCCACATACTATACCACTGAAAATTGATAACCAAATAATTCCTTTTTCTAAAAAACCGTTAAGTATCTAGGGTTACATTAAGACTCCGCACTAATTTTGAAGCAGGACATTTACAAACTTCATAATAAACTTCTTAAAATTCTTAACCCCATTAAAGCCATTATTAATCTCTCCGGAGAGCCGGTGACTGTAGCCTTGCTTTATAAACACCTTTTTCAACGATTCGGCTTCTACATCCTTTTTAACCTAATTAGATACTATTAAGAATATGGGCTTTCGGCTTAGTACAAGAAATATTCGAGTCTCCCTAACCACCTGCCATCAGATAGAGACTAAAACTTCTCCTCTGGTCATTAGAATTATGGTATTGGTCAACAAGATCATGATCAAATCATGTAGTACTAATAACTTACCCCATATCCTAAACAATTCAGTAAAGGTTTTTAACAGCTGCAGATTTATTCTACATAAAATACTTCTCGTCAGTAAAAGAGGAACTAGATATTTCAAGTTTCATCTTGCTCCCACACCCATACGCCCTTCGAGCTACTTCTATAAAACATACCATATTAATCATACCAAATATAGATTATTTTAAAAATTCAAAGAAAGCTCACCCCTATCTATTAATGTAAACAAATTTCTCCTTAACTTTTTTAGATCACACTATACAAATTGCATTCCTACATTCACTGATCGAGAGATATTTCGAGAGGATAGTAATGCAGCTGGTTCTGCCGTCTATAACGCTGATATAACAATTTTAAAGTTCAAACTACCACTAGAATTTAACGCGGAGCTTCTGGCTATAGATAAAGCGTTGGAATATATCTTAAATGCCGTTCACTATAATGATCAGTTTATCCTATTTTCTGATAGTCGAAGCGCTTTAATAACTCTCGGGCAGAAGACAATCGGGTTGTGCTTCGACTATGTTGGATTGGTTTCCTTCACATGGGCGTAGTTGACGATGCGTTCAATGGAGTTATTTTGCGGTATATCCCTTCAACTGACCCAGTGGAACTTACGGAGACACAGAATAGAGATGACTAGCGCGAAGGTCTTCTTCTAGGTCGTACTACTGCATGCAACCCTGTCTTGCCTTCTTCTCTCTGATTTTATTCTATTCTTCCCACATTACGCGTCAATCGAACACGCTTTTTTGTATCGATTTTTTGACGATTGTATATGGGAAATTCCAGCTGGGACTCAACTTTCTCGATGTTGACTTTTTTTGCTCGATATACTCAAACCACTCCTAAAAGATATTTAGAGGGGAATTTCCGTCAGTTTGACCATCGTAGACAAGTCCTCGTAGGTGAACTAATAGTTAACAATATATTTCCGCCACGTATTGCTCATCAGACATTAATAGCGCTATTCCAATTTTTTGTATACTAATAAGATTGTTATTTAATTAAATGGCAGTGCATGTTTTTGTTTCCATTTTGTTTTCTCTTCTTTTAAACTGCTTTTTTTTTTCTTTCTTCTTTTAAACTGCTTTTTTTTTTCTTTCTTCTTTCGCACTCAAATCAATTTCGGTCAGATGATCGGAACAGAATGTATCATTAACTCTAAAAACACGGACAAGCTAGCTCCTTTTTCAAATTTCTTCGTTTTTTTCCGGTTTTCCAAATTTTTTCAACTTTTTTCTGATTTGCAAAAAACAATAACCGTATAAAAATAGTTGTACATGATTTCCAAACATCTTGCAATATGTTTTTTATCGTTCCCCGATACAATTTAATCCCGATAATAAAATCTCGAAAAATCACTAAAAAATTTTACTTCCCGTCGAAAAATGAATAAAATACGATTTCTGTAGTCTCTTCAAACTCCCTAACTTTTCCTCAATTAACGAAATTTTCTGACCTCTCTTTCCTTACCAGGAAATGGCTACACCAGCAGAACATATAACTTGGTAAACACATTACGTTAAATCACCTAATTTTCTCCACAAATACGACAAATCGTTTTATCTCTTTTTTTTCATCGCCGCATCCAAGAATGTTTATGTTCTTGTTATGCAGATACCGATATAGCGCATTTAAGAGAATATTATGTACATGCAATACGAATGTGTACGCAAAACTGAACTTAAAACTGACCGGAGTCTTTACAAATGCAGTGAAAATACGTGACATCGCTATCATATGATAGTGTACGTATTTTAAATTCTCTTCCACAAGACTATTACCGATTATTTATTTTAATTATTTTTATTCGTAGACGCTTGTTTCCAAACACACAACAACCCTGACATTCATAAACCTCTGTAATTCGTTCATCTTTGTATTGAAATAACATTGACAAATACGGCGACCATACGTATTAGTTTTGTCCGCTCTCACAGCTGTCGAAAACATACAGCACTGACGTTTATTAAACGTATATTTGCTGCTGGAAGTTCTAAGTCATATTTAGCCTGCTTCCCGGTATGCAAATAAATCAGAATACAAGGCTGTAACGGAGCAAACTTGTACCGAAAAATAAAGAAGACGAACGAACTTATTTGGCAAGCCAATATGATGTACAAAGATAACCAAGATAGTTTTTTAAAATAAACTAAAGATGTTAAAACGGCAACCTGGCCATCGAACATGCTTGCTTGATTATAAAAATTATTTGAATAATTATTACTCACCTGCAAAGAATAAACACGATTCGTGTGTCCGGACAGCGTATGCAAACACGTTTCTGTATCCGGATCCCAAACTTTGACTGTATAATCGTAAGCCCCGCTTACTATGAGCCGACCATCATACTGAACACATCGAACGGCCGCTAAATGGCCCATTAGGACATGTAGACATTTTCCAGTTACAACATCCCACACTCTAAGAGTAGTGTCTCGAGATCCGCTTACAACTCTAGAAAATTTTATTGAAATATAAAAAAAACAGCTTATATCAAAAGCATTTAATAAAACGCAATTTTAAGGAGTCTAAAAATAATTAACAACGATTAAACGCAAAATTCACCTATAAATAAACGTTTTTAGTAATTTCGAACGAGTTACTAGACATGAAATTATAAATAATATTAGTGCATCATAGGCGGACGAACAATTACGAATAAACATTAAACACACGGCCATCAGTTGTCTTCAAATAATCGCTGTAACGTAAAGAGATTGGCAAATGTCACAGGTTACATCAAAAACGATACGGAATAAAATAAACTCGTCTGAAACCTAGTGTTACCGTTAACTATAGTGTATTAAACACAGAAAGTAGCAAACAAGAAAGCGGTACTGCTGAGCGACTAACTGAACAATAAATCGAAACAATAGCAGAACAAATTTACACCAAAATAACAAATGTAAAAGGTAAAATTTCCAAAAAAAAGGCTCAAAAAAATAACGATATAATTTTTCAAAGTAGCATCCATCAGTAAGAAATTCGTAAAAAAGTAACTTCAATCACGCACGCACAGAGCAGGAGAAATTTCGATTATACTACGTGAAAATCGCACAAAAAACAAAAAACAGATACATGACTAATGTCGAAGAACTAAATGAAAAAATAAGTTCCTGCGCCGCTTCTGAATTAAACGAGCGACCTTCCGTGAAACACTTACGACCGCTCGTAAACGAAAGCGCACACTGAAATAGCCTGGAATATTCTCAGTCCCCGGCAAAAACCATTTGCGATAAGAGCTACACGGGGGGATTAGTAGGCGACCTAGAATTGGTGTTTGTTAACTTTTTTCAATATTCGTAAAATTAGCGTAAATTAAAGCGAAAATGCATCGAAAACGATTATTGTAATACCGTTGAAGTAACTTACGTATTTCCGTGAAGATGCATACATCTAACAGTCGACGTGTGTCCGTAAAGAGTATGAATACAATTTCCGGAATCTAAATTCCATACCTTCAGTGTACGATCGGTGGAGCCGCTGATGATCAAACTGCCCGACATCTGTGACGACCATACACCGCCGGTGTGACCGACCAACGTTCTTAAGCACTGCGTCAGAAATGGAAAATAATTAGTTTTTCAAAAAGTCGGTTTTCCGTAAACTTTCCACTAACTAATACTAATAATAACACGTGCGACGACGACAATAGAGAGATTCGTACCTTGCCATTAGCCACGGACCATACTTTAAGCGTGTTATCGTCTGATCCGCTAACAATCCGATTGCCACAAAACTGTAAGCAAGTAATAACGTGCTCATCGTGGCCCTTCAGTATCTTTAACGTTTTTATCGGATTCACCCTCCAGTTCATTTCTATTTTATGATGCCTTAGAAACGCCGCCTGTAGTTGCAAATTTGAAGTAGCATTAGTAACGACGACAAAAGCTAATGTACAAAAACTTGAAAGTTTCCAAAAAAAAAAAAAAAAAAACCCCATTAATAATAAAAATCGATAATACCTTCCAGGGCGAACTGATGACAACGGGTGAATGTTCATCATGACGTTGATGATGATAGTGATTATGGCGATTATGGTAATAATGGTGATGTTTACTAGGTGGAGCGAGCATAGCTTGTACATCGACATTCGCCTGGACACACCTAGCCCGCCACAGAATATTATCATCACACAATCCTTTCCAATACTGACACGTCTGAGCTGCCCGCAGTAAATCACGAGGCTCCAAATATGACAAAACATGTAACGCTAACTGTGTAAACAAATAACCGATACAGATTGATTAAAAAAAACGATATCTTTTACTTATAAAAAGGTAAAAACTTTATATATCGTTTAAATTGTATAAGCGCTATCTCTATAGTAAGTACTCAAAAAATAGGTCGCAAATATATGCAGTATCTACTACTCCGACCAAAACATGTCGGTATACTTAAAATTTTAATTTTATAATTTCGAAAAATTACGGTATCGATTGGTTTTCATTATAAATCAGCCGGGCCCTCGTCGCCGGAAACAATACTTGACCGTAAACATAATTTGGGCGCGTTAGTTATTGAATTTAAACATATTTAATAACTAGCTAAATTAAATTAACTAAACCAGTTATAGATTAATTTAAAATGATTTTTAATCGCACATTTTTTCGATTTCAGCAGATATTTTTTACAATAAAAATACCCATCGTAACCGAGAGAGAGAGAGAGAGAGAGAGAGAAAATAAAGTTTCACTCATTTTCAGAAACGTATGTACTTTTATTTTTGCAACGAAAAAGAGTACCGTTTAAAATAATGTTAAAAATACAAAATAGTTTAATTGAAAAATCGTGTTTTCCGTTACTGTCCACAACTCGGAGTGAGGTATACATAGAAGTTAAGAGTTCCTCCAAAAAACATACCTACTAAATATTCTATTATAAAAATAAACTTAAGGTTTTAGAAATAAAAAGTCGAAAAATACATACATATATATAAAGTATAAAAGATTTAATTTAAATTCGCTCTAGTCATTCAGTGAGAGCATTAAACTGGCATGCGAGTAAACCCTCCTCTCTAAACGAAACTAAAACAGACGATTAAACACGGTACCGACAAGAGCGACAAGAAACAATAATCGCATTAAGCATGTAGCAGTTCTCAACAGTTTATTAGAAATTTTTACGAATAGACGAAAAACTAAATGGCATTTCTAGATAAGTTTAAGTGTTATAATATCAATAAAATTTTTTCAAGCCGAAATAATAATAACAATAGCTTATTTAATAAATAGTTGCATACTTTAATTTACCAGAATTTTCGAGTACGTTCTATTACTGTTTATGATTTTTAGTTAAAATTTTCATCTCACTACGTATGCCGTAAGTATTCATAATAAAATACATTACTTTAAACCTACAATTCAAATTTTTACAAACTCCGCCATTAAATTATAATTTATCGTTCTGACCTGCACCACCTTCTTTTAACTTTCAACCTTGGCAAACGAATAATTTCGGCCAAACTTTAATTAATTTCTTTTTCGTTTCTATTAATTTTGTATTTTATTCGATAAATTTCACCAACCATAAACCAACCGTCCAGTATTAACAAAATAAATTAACTTTACACTTTTTTGCTAATATAATAATTCCGTAATAATAATTACACCCGTTTAAAATACATTTTTCATTAAATCATTCAACAATTCATACATGTGAAAAATGAAGTTCTAAAAAATCCTTCACTCCATTTTACATATACATTTAATGTAGTTTAAAATCGCATCAACAGTTCATTTACATTTCTTGCATTAAGAACGTATAATTTAGTTTTGAAACATGAATAACACTATTATACACGCGAGACGTTTATCTTACCTCCTTTGGAAGTAAAGAAATAAAATCCCTTTGAAATCGTGGTTCAATTATCTGCATCATATGCCTTACATATGCGGGATCGCAAACGTCGAGTAATTCATGAATGGCTGATAATTTATCGTTATGAGACCAGTCCTAAAAGTTAATATATATTAAGTGATAATTAATTTCTTACAAAACGCGCAAAAAAATTTAATGTATTCTTTAAAATAATGAAAACCGGGCGTGAAGTAAATATGTAAATACGAATTGTGTAAATTTCCGAACCTGAAATTGTCGTAACCAATCTGTCAAGCCATCGGGAAGACTTTTTATTGATGATGCAGGCGATGCACATGACTCGTTATCGTCTGTCGGAAGTGAGAAAAATTCGTTGACTTTTATTCTCTTCGGACTAAAATAAAAAAAAAGTATTCAATAATAATGAATTTTTGATTACTGATTTTATGTTTTTCACAAAACAAATATTAATTACCGGTGTTACTATTATCTTCATTATTATGAACAACTGACACGTCCAAATGTATTACATATAAAAAATTATTCTTTTTCGAGTAGAGTCATTCGACATTTTTGAAATCGAAGTAGACAAGTAAATTTTTTTTCTTTTCCCTAATCTTGGAAAAATTTTCCAATTTATACATATGTATATTATTTTAATTAATTAATATAGTCCATCAAAAACAACCAAACCAATCTAGACACATTACCGATTTTTTTGTGTCATTACTATTAATGGAATAAAGCGTAAAAGTCTCATCCACAGTCATCTAAATAGGAATAATGAAATACATATTCGTCAGAAAAAAGGAAAACAATCCCGGAAAAAACAACGAAAATTTGATAGTACAAAAAAGGGTGTTAATCAATTTTAGAATTGTTTTCGCAATTAAACTCATTCTATCTAATTTTAAAACGCAGGTTTCATCTTCATTACACAACATATACTTCTAAATTTTGTTTAAAAAATTACAGTATAATCAGTTTTTGAAAGAGAGAGAAAAAATTTCCGACTAACTGTCCAAGGATTAATGTGAAGTAATTAGTAAATAACGAGTATTTACCACCCGGGGCATCGATGTGATTCTTTAAGTTCTCCTTTATAGTTAGCAATTTCCTTCAAAAGGCCTTGTATAGGACGAAATGTCTCAAATAAAGATGTTTTTAAATATAAAACAAAAGGCATTTTCTGAAGAAAATAAAGTTTCAATAGATAGCAATGAAAAATAACTGCAAAAATGTTACGTGCATTGTAGCTAATGACTTTCGACATAATTACAAACATAAACAGAAGTTATAGAAACACCTATTATAGTTAATAAAATTAAAACGGAAAACATCAATTTGAAAAACAAAAAAACAGTTATATCAAAACTCACAAGATTAAAACGAATTTCTCCCTGATTTTCACTTAAGCAAAATCATGGATACTGAATTCTTTTTGTACGTCTACACTTTCACTTCAAAAAAGGCTGAAAATGTTAAAAAATAAATTTTTACCATTCGCAAACTTAATTACCGTCAGTATGCAGCAGTTATCAACATTTAAAGTCCTGATTAGGAAAAACAGCTAAAATCTGAAGACCCAACTAAAAAAACACATATACTCCGTCTGACAACACAAATTGGAGCGAAACTGTCTCCCGCAGAAGCTGTACAAAGTCAAGGAAAACCTTTGGCGATGTAGCACTTCACACAGACAGGGCCGACATGAGGAAACAATACTAGCTCGCCTGCGCATACTCCCTCTTTACACACATAATCACCTGTTTCAAAAACAACCTAAACCTATGTGCAAAATTTGTGGAGTGCCGGTTACGGTGGAGCATTTCCTCACCTCGTGCCGCAAATTTCGACAAGAGAGAGCCCCGATGCTGGTTTGGCCAAAATTCTGGCGGACAATGAAACGGCGAGTGGAAACATTTCTTAAAATTTTTGAAGCTTACCAGACTTTTCCCTTTTATATAGTTTTGATATGTATCAGCGTTCGTCTCCTTTCTTCTCTTTTTCTCTTTCTTTTGTTTATTTTAATTTTTTTTTTTGTACTTTTCATTTATTAGTCTATTACTTATAACATGTAACTTCTCGGTGTCACAAATGGCCCCGGCTGTCGAGCGACTTTAAATAAATAAATAAATAAATTATATTATATTAATTACACTACACTAATACATTGCAGGTTGACTTTTTTTGGTTTACAATAATAGAAAAACCGTCAATGGTATTCAATAGTATGAGAATCGTAAGAAATTATACATTCCGGCGAAGATATTCAAACAGCATATCATACGCATGAGTTGATGAAAACACATACAACTCCCACCGTTTCTGTAACTAACCATATCTATTTTGCCTAATAAGACTGTTTTCGAACGAATTAAAAATACGATTATAATATCGCAAAAATGGGGAGGGGGGGCTTAGTAAAGGGAAGAGAAAATTTTGAAAACTACGACAAAATAACATCAAATAAATCTGAAATGCAATAATTTTAAAAATAGACGCATTAAATATAACTTAATTACCCTAATAAGCCGGATACATTTCTACAGCAGTTTGAAGAAATTATCTCCTGATCATATAAAAAAAAAAAAAAACATATTTTTTCATAAACAAAACGCGAAAATAGGAAAATAGATGAAAACAAAACGTAAAACAAATAAATTCACAAAAATTAATTAATCCTGAATGGCGAATATAAAACAACATTATTTCTTCTTCTGTAAATCGCATACATTTAAAATATGAGAGACTTCAAACAGCGTGTCAATCAGATTTCGCTGACCATTTTACAAATTAAAAAAAAAAAAAATCACATGGTATTGCACAAAATCAAAAAACCGTTACACCAGTTACATTCTATATCACTTGCACGTACAATAATCCGGATTAACAGGTTGATCCTAGTCATTCTGGCGCTAAGAAGTTACACAACAAACAATGGACCAATAAAAATTAATTAACTTTATCATTGGATATTAAAAGTGGTAACCAATGAAGCTAATTAATCAACAGTAACAATTAATTAATATTGTTTTAAAACTGAATTGAAACTTTATAAACAAATTTAAATATTAAATAATTTCGACTTATTTTAAATTACAGGAAATTTGAAATTAAAATATGTTTAAATAATTTTAAATTGTTTTGCGCCTAACCAAAAACCTCTAGTTTCCAGAATTTTTATATTCACTAACACACATCAAACACTAATATCTAATCAAACCTAATGCTTCGAAATTTTTACTTTGTAATTAATTTTAAATTACGAACAATTCCAAATGTTAAATAAATTGTAAACAATTAAAAATTATTTAAAACATTAACACAAATTATAAAAAATATTAAATTACGATTTCATACTTTTAATTTTCTATTGAACTGGAAATGAGCTAAAAATAACCAAATAGTCCCCTATATCAATATGAACACAGAAAGAAACAAAACCAACTGGTGACAGTGTTGTAATACTATACCATATTATTATTATTATCCGAGTAAAAATGGCACTCTGAATTCATTTTGAAATGCATATTTAAAATTTTTTCACTAAGCTCAAATACTTTCGATAATAGAATGAATTTAAAAGTCAACACCGAATAATTATATATGCTTATTTGCAGCAAGAGTTTAAAACGAATTTGAAAAGGCCACTTTTCACATTTCACATTTACTATTGTTTTCATAATAAATTAATTTCAAAACGAATAATTATTTTCCTCTTTCTAATTGAATTCAGCAAAAATCAAATGTGTAAACTTTTTGTAAGTTCCGCTACTTTTTACCCCTAAATAAGGTTTAAAAAAACAACTCATTTCTATGCCAATTTTCTAGATTTACACCGCATAACATTTGGACATCTGTGATTATAATACGTTTATTATTAATATAAAAATAAATTCTTTGATGAACTTCAATTAAGAAATTATCAAAATACAAAATACAGAATACAAAAAAAAAAAAAAAACTCGATTAATTTGCTAATTTAGAAAACAATTTTCCTTACCATCCGCTAGTTGTTGGTTCTTCTTCTAAACCATCACTTAAAAAAGGATTCGTGCTTTTAGGAACTTGATAATTGCTAAGTTTTCGTTTTCTCTATATTCAAATAAACAAAAAAAAAAAAAAAAAAACAAATAAACAAATAATTTTTTTTTTATACGATAACTGTAACAAGGGTTTTTTCAAAGTTTTTTCAATTATTCGTCAAAAATTTAAATTGTAATCTTTTCGACGAAAACAGAAATAAATTCCCCGTCTAATTTAAACTGTTTATATAATAAAATTTGCAACGACATATAAAAATGGTATAAATGTAAAATTAATAGCGACTTTTGAAAAGCATGACTTTAAATTTTTCATTTGCATTTAGTACATGTTTAAGATGTTTTTTAAAATAATCGTATCAGTATGAAACAATGATCTGAACTACATTTTAAAAATATCGAGAGAAATTTACGGTCAAGTATAAAATACAAATACTTTGAATACGATTTTACCTTAAAATAATTATTTACAAACTAGTACTCGTATATATAAATAGGAAAACAATTAAATTAGATTATATATATATGTATATAAAAACTCGGCCATTTTGGCCTCGCAAGGGGCTGTACCCCTTAACCCCTCTTGCTTACATTTCTGTCTCTTTCTCTTCTATACTTTATATAAAATGATCAAAATTTACAACGTAATTCTAAATCGGTCCATATGAATATAATAATATAATCACAAAAATCCTATAAAATATAACAAACGTTACATAAAATTGGGACATTTTTTGGAACATTTTTTAGGACATCTTTTTTAATTCGGGAGTAGCCTAAGAATTACGTTCTAATTAATATACGTCGTCGCGATAGCCTAATTACTAGAGCGCTTGGCTTCCGTTACGGAGTTTCAGGTTCGATTTCGGACGACGACAGAAGTTATTACGAAAAACTAAAAATTAAATACTTGCCAATAATCACGTGGATGGCAGCGGCAACCACCACGTTCACCATCATATGCACGCTAGGTACTACACAGCAAACACACCGAGACTGCACTTGTAGCACGATAAATCAAACGATTACCAATCAGTTCCGAATGTAGTCTTGCCGTGCGTTTACACTCGCGTTGGGTATAACAATTGCCAAGGTAGTCACGACGCTCAGAACCTCGGGCAATACGACTGGAGGATATATATATATATATATATATATATTAATTTCAACGTAATTCTTAGGCTACCCCCCCATTAAAAAAAATGTCCCAATTTTATGTAACGTTTGTAGTATTTTAATTTTTACTGACTTTGTATATATTAATTACAACGTAATTCTTAGGCCGGCTTCTATTAGATTTTGTAACGAAAAGATGTCCTAATTTTATGTAATGAAAGTTAAATATTAGGATAGGATTTTTGTGATTATGTTATTATATTCATATTGACCGATTTAGAATTATGTTGTAGATTTGAATCATTTTATACAAAGTATAGAAAAGAACGAGACGGAAATATAAACAAGAGGGACCAAGGGACACAGCCCCTTTTGGGGCCAAAATGGCCGTATTATATGCAATATAAAGTTTAAACAACGGGTTTCGAATATTCATGATTTCATCGATTTATTAAAAAATTAATTGACCTAATACTGCGTATCTTTTGTAAATCATATTCTCCGCAACATTTTAGATCATACTTTACCGTAAAACTATTTTAATGAACATTAAAAGATATTTCATAGCATCCTAGAACGTACGTAAACTTTTCAAAAACCTCAATAAAAAACTCATCGATTATTATGCGAAGATAATCAAAAATAAATAAACAAATAAAAAACATTAACTGCAAATAGAAAACTACTTAAACATAATTTTTAATTAACAAACGAACTGAAGATTTACAAAGTTTTCATTGCATTTTACACAATGTAAATAAATGATTTACGCTGATAGAAATTAAAATTAGGTTAAAGGAAAAATAAACAACTTATCTCGTCATATTTCGAGTATTTTCATTTATAACTATTAACGATATTCAAATAATCTTCGACATAATTTTAATAGTGTGAGATGAACTTCTGCAAAACAAAAGAATTTTTACCATCAACTACCGATATCCTATATTTCCTTAAGAAAAGAAAAATAAGAAATGTACCAAACCCAGCACGCGTTGACAAAACGAAGTATATCTATGCAAAAACATATACTATCAAATATTTATTTAAAAGAAAAAATGCATTGTGAACTATACTTTGAAACTAGTAAAAAATATTACCTAAATAAACATCTAATTTTTTTCCATCGTATATATATATATATATATATATATATATGTTTTATTTACACGAAATTTGTGTCACCGACGAAACAGCGAAATACGAAAACATAGTAAGCGTTGAAGTGAAAAATTAAATAAATAAATAACAAAACAAATAAAGATAACATTAATGTAAATAAAACCAGATTAAAATACACAAATAAAAAAAAAAGGAAAACTGCATCGATACAACTTTATTTAAAATACTCCTTTACTGCGTGATTATCTCCTTATCGTGAAAATAATCTCGTAAATACTGATTACGTATTCCTTTCAACTTCATAGGGGAATCGAATCAATGCAAAAAATTCTATTTATTATTTCCCGAATTTTCAAAACAAATCAAATTTTATTGAAAATGAAATTAGATTACAACTCATTGTATACAATACAATTTACATTGAGTATTACAAACGTATATAAACAAATGAAAATTAAAAGATCTAAGTATAATTTTTTCTTTGCTGGCTTCCACTAACTCGGTGACTGATTTATTTTAAATACTACATTAGGAATCTGGAAAATCATTTTTATGTTAAAAGAAAAATCGACAAAAACAGAATTAATTATAAATAAAATTAATCAAAGAAAGGAAAAAAATATATAGACAATTTTAATTCCACCATTGCTCACAAAGAAATACAATTGCCAGCTTTTCTGTATAATTTACAAATAATAATATTGTAAAACGTTTCTTTAAATATTTTTGATCTTTCTAAATTGCTTACCAAAAAAAAAACCAGAAACATGTCTAAAATTTCTTTCCGATTGTTTCATTTCTAACTAGAACAGAAATTTTAGTTTAATTTGGTGACTAATAAATTATTATTTGTTAAATGTTTTAATAATTCTCATAAAATTCACCATACTTAACTCGATAAAAAAGTAATATGTTTCGCGTACTAATTTCTTCGCCTCCTTTTTTATATTTCAAAATTAATTTTAATTTCCTTTTTTTTGGAAGGGGAAAAATAATCTAACTTACAACAAAATTAACAAAAAAAGTATCGATAGAAAGGAATCGCTATTATTTCAAAGATATTCATTTGTCACGAAATTTAGCTTAGTGTTGAAAGAACCCTGGCCGTTTTTGTTTCCCGCGAAAACATCTACGTACCATTCCTTGGAAAATACTAATGTTTCTACGATGAAATTTCATCTTTATTTCTGTTCTCTCATTGTGAATTTAGCAACTCACACTTTTCTCCAGCAATCTCAATCACCTAAATTAAAACTGCTCGCAGTATACAAATGAAACGAATTACATAAAAGAACAATAAAATTTTTTATCCTGGTCGAAACACGTTATCTCGACAGTTAATAATTAACTCTATAATGTTATCCTCAAAAATTTAACATTCTAAATTAACTATATATTACTTCACTTTATATGCAACTAATGCCATTACTGTTTGTCACATCCTCACGAGGATCAGAGATAAAAGTGGGTCTACAGAGAAATAGCACATAACAACGCGCATCCCCGAAATATATATATATATATATATATATATATATATATATATATATATATATATATATATATATATATACTAAATAAAATAAAATAAAATAAAATAAAATAAAAAATTAAGCGTAAAGATACTAGAGATACATTTCATCAAGTGCATTACAATGACTTTTTAAATTAATCAAAACTTACTTCCACATATTTTTCCTAATGACGAACATAAACCCGTTGTATACGACTGTAAGACGAAGAAATTTGCAGTAGTCTTCTTACCTCTTTTCGCTTTATTTGCTACCATGCGTTATTTTTTCTCCCGCGTAACTACCTAGATAGAGAATCCACTGCCGCCTAATAGCCATTTTGAATCAAATCATCTAAACGTTTTCAACATTCGTCCCGAGCACTGTGAAATTCCGTCTTAATACTCACTTTGCCAGCTTGTGATTCACAAAATGTTACCATCCTTCAATGGATACGATCACCAATTTTATCGTGACAACCAACTTGTAAACAACACTGAATATCTCATTAACCTTTGTACTATTTTTAAGTTTAAAAATTCGACCACTGATAATCCTTGATCTACATTTGTTAACATATTATAAGAGTAATCAATTCCATTTAAACAACTGCAATAAAAAATCAAAAGACAGAAGTAACGACATAATTTAACAAAACCAGGAGAGGATACTAATAGAAAATATATTTCGTTCCCGAATGAAAATACACTGCGCGCGATGTGCGATACTTTGTTGTTACTTTTCAGACAAGTTACGAGCATATATAAAAACTATTTTAACTTAAATTTTCAAAAAAATATGCGATGGCTCTGCATACTGCAAAATTAATCAATAATGTTCGTAAATTCTCAATTACCGACTACACATCGTTTGTGAAGTTACAAAAAGAGTCATCAAATTGTTTTTAAAAAAAATATTACACAAAAATCCTTCAACAAATTAATCTTAAATAGCACAAAAAATTTTAAAACCAGAAAGAAAAAAATGTATATTTATCCCAGAAAAATTAAATTTCTACAAACGTTAAACAAGCTGGCAACGTACGGTGGCCGGTAAAGGACACACACTAATGATTACGTACATATTTCTCACAAATTCCGTGTGCAAACACCCATACAGCCTGTAACTAAAATTTTTGTTTATTTTTGTTTATTTTAAGAAAAACTTACTGTTTTTTTCTTCATAACTGGACTGTGACTCTGCGTCAACACCCGCCGATTGACATCATCTTCATTGCCATATTACGATTAGCTTTTGTAAAGTATTCATGTTACTTTTTTTTTTTTTTACATTCTCTTAAATTACTTTAAACCCTCTGAATTAAATTTTTCAAATCTTAATAGTTTCGATTCCGCAACAATACGTATCGAATAACGTGGACCACAACACCAGCCATTTGTTCAACAATAATCGTGTTATTATTTAAAATTTTTTTCCCCCATATTCGAAAACGTAGGTAATATCATAAAATTTTCAATTTTGATTACGATGTGATTACAATAACTTCCTTCATGTCGGAAAGTTAAAGATAAATAATAAACCCGTTTTTTCTATTAAAAGCAGTTAATAAAGATAAATATTAAACCTACAAACTAAAAATAAACGACATTGACAGATTTGCAGACAGTAAATACTGATATAGACCAAATTATTCAAACGACAGGAACTAAAATTATAATGGTCACTATCAAGAACCGAAATCTTTTGAAAGTTTAATCAAAACTGTTTTTATTTTAAAAAATTATCTTAAAAGAAGAAAAAAATAATGATAATCTTAAATCCCTGTACTATATAATCAAATATTTGCTCTTCTACCGTTTTTCAATACTAATTCAAATCCCCTTTGCTTATATTCAAAACTAGACAAAACTGAACTTCTAGTACCTCTTTATTTTTAAAACGTTCCCGCAATCTTCACCTATCATGTATTACCACAGCACAGTTGCTAAATTAACTCTCAACCACACCTAAATATGCACATACTCCGCCGTAGGTTCTACAATAATTACCCTTACTGAAATATCATGAAAATTTAAAAAAAAAACTCCCCATTAGTCGTAATAAAGTCAGTACTTTAATGTTAAAATACCTTTCGATCAGAGAAGTATTCTAAAATTTACATACATACCAAAATATATATACTATATAAATGTGGCAAAAAGTCGTAAAATTATTAGATTTCCCAAGCTGAACGAAAATTCCTTCTTTACACATAACATACACTCGACTTCTTTATTAAATTATTCCTCCCTGATAACAGAAATATTCTAAAGAACATTATATTATCTTACCAATTCAATTTAGATTTAGAATTGATCATTTCATAAAACCGCAAACATCCAGAATCAAAGAAGTAATCATAAACACAACTTCAACTGTAATAGGTACACTAGCATAATAATGATTGCGGTAGCCAAAAAACGTTCGTGGCATACAGGAATAATATTTAAAATGACAGTATCGAATTTACAGATTATTTAATACGAATTACACATAGCTATTTAAACAACAACCTATGTAAAGCCAATATATCAACTATGTTCTTTCATCTCTAAAAACTGCTTAACCAATAATATTCATCCGCAAAGATAATACGCGAGGTCTTTAATTATACACTTCATCTTTACATGATTTCTCAGAAATACAGCCGGATTAACAGTATGCTAAACGTTGATGGTACTGCAGTAATCAGAAGTTGTTGTTATGGACCTAATGATATTTCCAAATACAACGTGCTAAAAGTGCAAAAGAGATAATTTACTAGATGGCGAATGTTTTTAGATATTGATGAAACCAAAGTAGTTTCGGAACATCAGAATTCCATCGGTTCGCTATCTTGTACAATCTTCGGCAAACAATTTAATGTAGGTGAATACATCCTGTTTGTTAAAATGGTATAATAAAATAAACTTTAATAACAAACAATATAGATCAATAAATTAGATAAATACCTATTTAGAAACGTTTTCGGGCATAACCCATCATCAGCTAACACTAACTTAAAGGAAACTTAAAACATACTCATAAGTTTCCTTTAAGTTAGTGTTAGCTGATGATGGGTTATGCCCGAAAACGTTTCTAAATAGGTATTTATCTAATTTATTGATCTATATTGTTTGTTATTAAAGTTTATTTTATTAAACAATTTAACCTTACTCTAAACACATAAATTATGCCAGCATGAAGACTAACAAAACAATCTATACATTGCATCCCAAATTTAATTTTAGATCTCATAGTATACGAATTCTTTCTTCATACATACATTTTTAAACATATCAATCAAGAATGATGCGTATAACGAAAAATATTATATAAATATTACATATTGAATTTTGCTTCGTAACAAGTAGTTCAGAAATTGCAACAGTTTAAAATTCAAATAACCAATTACTAACGATAGAGAGAGCCAACCGATATCTCTGTGAAACCGTACTAACGACATAAGGAGACAACCCAAAAAGTAAGAAAACTTACATATTTCCCACGTTAAGTTCTAATGTGGTTATTTATGTTTAAAAAAAGGACCCCCCCCCCCCCCGCCGATATTTTCATTTAATTACGAAATAGAATTTTTTCTTTTTCTCTTGATCGATTGAACGTGTTCCCTCCTTTCCGAACTAGTTTCCATGTGTTGGTTTTTTCAGTATTTATCAACACTCCAGACAACGCAACGTTAATTCTCAACAGGGATAAAACATATATCACTACTAGCGATTGGAAAACAAAACTGTTTTTTTATTATACTAAGGTTAATAATTTTCGTCTAATTGTCATAAAGTAGAAGTTGTATATCTTTGGGGAAAAAATTTAACCCGTGATACAAACCACTTTTTCGTTAAAGACAGAAAGAGATACGTGATATTAATCAGTAATTCTTATTAAACTGAAGTGCACATTTATAATTTTTTTTTTGTTTTTAATCAGCAGACAATTTTTAAAAAATCTCATTTTCATTCGTTTCTTACATTTTTTGTATTCGTATTCAAAATAGTTCAGATCTGCATAATCGTTTCATATCGTTTAATGGAAATTATTTTATTTCCAGTTGTTTGTTACAGTCGCTGTTTTTAAGCATTTAATAAAACCATATACTCTTTTGCGTAACTGTTGTAAATTACTTGGTCATGTAAAACTGTTATACTTTAATTTCAATGTTAATTTTAAAAAAATTTTTATTCTTTATGATTTTTATTTATTTTTTATTTATTACTGCCACTAATTCCCGTGTAATTACTGTCAAAAGCAATAGTTCTTTTTTGTTTAATTATTCGACATATATATTGTTTTTACTGATTCGGGTAATAATTTGTGCTTAATTTAAATGTATTAATAAATTTATGTGCTATATTTTTACACGTTATAAAGAAACTTTTAATAACTTTTATTTACTTTAATTTTCACTTTTGTCTGTTTAATTTTAAGTTCTTTTTACGAAAAATATACTTTAAATATACTTCTCATTTTAATTACGAATTTAAAATAAATCGGTATTAATGGTACAATAGTTTTCCTCGTTACGACTTCGTTAACAAATGTTGTTACTACAATTATTGTTTATATACAAATATTAATTAAAAACAGAAAAAAAAAAATAATCATTTACATTTTTTAAGCCCAAGGGAGTCAATTTCATATTATCATGGTAGCCGCTCAAATATAATTTTTAAAAATTCCCGGTTTTCCTGATCCAAATCCTCCCGATTTCCTGATTAATAGAATTGTAGAAAAAAAAAGAATGGATTTTTTTTGTTACTATTGGTATAATATTTAACCACCGCGGCATATTTTATATGAATAAAACAGAACTTTGTATAATTTATTTTGAATAAAGTACATTAAAAATACAATCACTTTTTCGCTTTAAGTAGTTTTTTCTTATTAAAAATATCGCTTTTGGCTGTTTTTACCACGAAATTTCCGGTTTTTTCCCGGCTTATTCACGGTTGGGTAGCCACCCTGTATTATTTATTTATTCAATAAACTCTGCTCGAAAAATAAATAAAACTATATTTGGAAATTAAAAACAAAAAAAAAAAAGAAAAAGAAATAATACTCATGTAAATGTATACATTCATTTCCACGAAGATATACACAGATAGAGAACAGTACTTATAACTTTAACCAAATCTGTTCACGGATAAAGATTAATCGAAACCGTAAGTTAACACGGATCCATTTTCTTGAATACTAACGTGTTGTTCATTATTCCAATACATGAGGAGCCCAGCTGCAGCGGAATTAAGTTAAAAATATTGAATACGTCAATTTCACCGCCTTCTATTATTTTAAATTATATCTTACATTAACTATTATAAAGTAGAAAAATAAATAACCCTACTTTTTTCATTACTCTAAGAGCGCAACATAACTTCGAAGAGTGAAAAGCAAAAACAGAATGAGAGTGAACAACTTTTTTAAATAAATGTTCAAGTTTGAAAAAGGAAGGTCTCGAAATTTTCCTTAATTCTTTTTTTTTTTGGTTCGGTAAAATTTTTTGACGCTTTATTTTTTAATATTTTTCTTTTGCTCATCGAAATATAACACTACTGCACTACTGAACCCGGAAGCAACCCCCTAAACCATAATACTGTTACTCTAGAATTTATCACCTCATTTCGGCTATCAATTAATTTTTTGAACTTTGTATTAAATAAGTCAAGAAAAATTAGGTAGGCCACTAAATTACCATAACCGCAGCTAAAACTACCTTTACAATAAGCTAACCCACATTGAACTATTAGCGACAAAACATTTAGGTAGATAAAACTTTGGCAAATACAGTGTGACCCAATCAAGCAATTTAATAGAAAATGCTCAACCAAGAATTTCAACAAATGACTACACTTATCATCAAACTTATCACATAAAGATTAAAATCAATGCTCAAATGGAAATTTCACCACACTATACATTCGGATTATCGCATTTTTCCATTATTTTCAATAATAAGACACGCTTTATTTAACATTACGGAACTAAAAACTAATGACTAAATTCCTACTAATCTTCCAATATTTATTGTTGAAGCTCAGAACGTGAATAAGCTCACAAACTTGTTGAAAAAACTAAAAACCAATCACCGGAATACCATCAAAATATCGAAGTAAAACATAAGAACAATAACAAAAAAAATTCGTTGATGGACATATTACTCTTTCATCATTTTAGGACATCTTTATATACATTTTTGGTATCTTCAAGAATTACAAGTAAAATATTATTTCAAAAAAACATTATTATTTTTGGTAAAATTTTTATGCGACATTGAAAGCTTAATTAATTTTTAATAAAAGCGGTAAAATAATAAAAATGAAGAAATACGATGCACTTACATTCTGTGCTTCAAATGGCAAGGAAAAATTAGTATTTACACTAGATTCGCTGTCACTGCCGCTAGTGGTCTCATCAGTTTTCAATAATTCTTCCGGCGGCTTAGCTAAGCGCTCATCACTTTCATTTGACTTATCATCGTTATCCTCCTCCAGCTCTAAAATTGTTCCACTGCTACTATTACTAGAACTGTCCTTATGTTTCCAAACAGGCGAGTGTATCGATTGTAGAACGCTATCAGGATAAACAGTCGTCAACGGTTTAAATTGCACATCATCTTCTTTATCATTTTCAGTATCGTCACGTTCGTAACTTTGTATTCTAGTATCTTCATCGTCAAACGTGCGCCATAACTGCGTGCAATACACACCTTGTCTATCCATGTTCTGTAGAAATTAAAGGAAAACAAATATTTAAAAATTACAATGAGTATTCAAATGTTTCTTAATAATAGATAAAATTAATGTTTACGTGTAAAAAGTTTCAAATAAATTAGATGAAAATAGTTTAAATTGAATGCTCAGATTAAAGCTAACATAATAATTAAAACTGTTAACGATATTTGTAAATATCAACGGTGGAATATGAACAATGAACGAAAAATATAAAACAAAAATTCTATAATCTTACAAATTAACCATTCAATTGACTTTTCTTTACGTACACTGATAAAGATAATTTACGCGTGCAATTTAATTTCATAAATACTCTCGTCAAAATATTTTAAAAATCAAAGCATTCATGCTTACAACGGTTTATTCGGAGATCTATTAAACCTCACAATAAAATTTACATGAATATAAACCATTCGGAAACGTAACAAAAAGTTTAACCGAAAAAGCTGTACGTTTCATAACTACTTTTTTTTAAATGAATGTTACACCATTTCGAACAAATGATCCGATTAGAAAAAAATCGAAATCTACCATAAATATAAAATCAGTAATGTAAAAATTAACAAAAAAAAACCCTCGTAATCACTGTTACTCTAGTACTCGTCATATTTTCTTAGTCCCATTTAATTTATATAAACGTACAGATCATATAGGTACCGAAAAAAAATATAAGTAAAAAATTATTAATTTTTCCGCAAAACCAATGACAACACATCCGAAACGGTTATTTATTTTTTTAAATTGTTTTATTATAAATAAAAACAAATGATTAAGATTTTTAGTGAAAAATTACAAAAAAATATTAATGAAAAACATTTCTTTACGTTTTGTTTTTTTTTTCTAAAAATAGTTGTAACATTCAAATACTTTTAAAAACCGTTTCATAATCAAATGTGGTGTTGAACTGAAAAGTACTACTTAACATTAAACATGCTTGTATCAGAAAGAATACTTTTGCAATAAACCGTGCGGAAAAAAACTTCATTTACTTTATTGAAGCGTGAAAAATAAAATTAACAACAAAAAAAGTTTAAACCCCATGTTTTTACTCAAATATAAACATTATTATTTCGTAATCATGTAAAAAAGGAAGCGCTTAAAAGATGATTTTTTAAATTTTCACATCGATTAGCCAGTACAGCGTCCTACTTCTTAGTACTGATCCGAAAACGATACATTTTAAACGATTTAATATTCTGAACACATTAAATATACTTTTTAGAAATGTAATTACCATTTATGAAATTAATAAACAAACAACAGCTCGGAAATTTAAAAAACGAATAAACAAAACCATGCTGGCAATTATACTACGTAAATTAAAAATTGACTTCTATCGAATAAAAATCACGTTTAAAAGTACGGAAAATGAATCAACTTCACTTATTATTATTATTATATCTGAAACTTTAATTAATAAAATGATTTTCTATTAATAAAAATAATCCTAAAAAATGTAAAATATACGAACATTACTTCGCAACTACCAAATCAACCAGCAAACACGGACACATGACAAACGTACGTTAGCAATGCTCGAAACATCGTATGCTTAATTGCATATTAGGTGTAGTATACACTTATATCTTAAGAGCCAACTTCTACGATATATATCGAATATAATATTATATCGTAAATTTCGATTTCAGATTTAAATAATTCACGTCTAATAATAATTTGTCCTGTAAATGTAAATTCTTTTCTTGCCAATTAATTTATTTCATGTTCTATATCATAAATATTTAAAGTATTGCAAAAAGTTCGGTAAACTATTTTTGCTTTAACTTTTTAACTGTGCCTACTGTAACTTATCATTCGTGATTATTATAATTTTTTTTTTCTTTTCTTGTTTTATTATAATTTATAAAAAGCATTGTTAAATTTTTATTATTTATATTTATCAGTAAATTTGTTTTTAAATATTATTTCTAAAAAAAAAATGGCAATACAAAGACTGTAGTCTCACATTGATATAGAAAGCAACTGGTGATATCAATGTGACTTTTGCCTTGTTAGTGCACGTAGAGTTGAACGGTTATGTACACACAGTGAAAATTTTTCAGCGATAGTAACCGGATGATTATTTTCAAAGCAATTCATTTGATTCGATCACTGAGTACTTTAAACCAACAACTAGATTTTTTTCAAATATTTTCTTTTCACTTTGCCGTTATCTTCATTATTAATTCAGTGTTTTTTTTTAAATTTAGTCGTTCGTAAAAATCAGGAATTAAAAGCAGTAGTTTTTCCAAAAATTGGAATTCATTATTGTTTCCTATTATTACTCGTCGGTTTACATAAATTTATTTTTCTATTGATTATGATTATGGATTATAATAAAACATCCATCCTGTTTTCTTAGATTTTTTTACCAATAATTAATACATGTATAACCCTTAAATTTTTCCATTTAAAAGTTTTTTTTTGTTTTTTTTGCCCCCTTTAATTGCTAATTTACAACTAGCCAAATCGTGAGGCTATCTAATAAATGTTCTCAATAAATCGCAAGTAGACTGTGCCTTCATTTATGCTTCCCTCTCAAAAACGATTATGAAATTAAGTCTCTTATTTTAGTTTATTTAAGTTGTGATGAAGATGACGCATCTATGTGTAAAAGCACGACTATCAGCTGATTTGGCTGGTTTTGTAATTGTATCAGATAACTTTGTGCGAACCTCTGGATAATTTCTTCCACTGTGTCTACTTTTAGATCCCGAGGATGACTTCATTGGACACGTACCACGGTATTCGATAAATTAAGCCCGACACTTTGTTCTGAAATCGCTAGATAACTAGATTATTAGACGTCTTTGCGCATCCCCGCAGTTGCACTGCATAAGTCCACACTAGTCGCGATACAGTTTTGTATATTAGCAAACGATTTTTTAGTGACAATTTACAGTAATATCCTATTAGCCAGTAAAGTTGTTTCATTATGATATCGAGTTCTCTTCTTTTCTTTTGGATGTGAGTCCTCCATGTTAGTCTTTGATCTAAATAGACTCCTAGGTATCTCATTTCGTTTTTCTTTGGAAGCTCTTTATTATCAATTAGTACTCGTTTATTATGTGATCTTCTGTTGGAGAATGAAATACGTGTAGACTTCTCTGGGTTTATAGCTAGTTTCCACATCTACACCCACTAGTAAAACTAGTCTACACTGTTTTGCGATTTAGTAATAGCAACATCAGGATTTGTATCTGATGCGATTATTGCAGTGTCATCGGCAAACATTAATACTTGAACAGTTTCATTCGTTCGCAAGTCTACTGTATACAGATTGTACAGCAGCAGTCCCAGGACGCTACCCTGTGGAACTCCAGCTAGGATGGAATATACATCTGAACGATCATCATTGTACTTAACCTGGAACTGCCTGTTGCTTAAGTATGATTATATTGGTAAGTAGTACTTTTCTAGCAGAAAAAATTTTAGTTTGTACAACAAGCCGTCATGCCACATTTTATCGAAGGCCTCGGTGATGTTAATAAATACCGTTTCATTGTATTTTTTATGCTCCATGCCATCTTCAATAAGGTTTACTACTCCATGTAATTGTTGTTCTGTAGAAAATACTGTCACAGTACACAGTATGTTAATAGTATTTAATCTTCTACTTTTTTTTTAACTCATCAACACATAGTTATTAACATCAGTTATGGATCAAATGTTATTTTCTTATCTATATTTCAATTCTTAAAACATAACGTTGTCATAAATACATGTCAAGATAATTAAACAATATTTGGTGCCAAATATAGTTTGTTGCATTGCATCTCTGAAGATGTATGTTTGTCTATATTATATCAACGATAGTTTATACTCTTTGAAAGTAATAATTTAGGAATAAAAATAAGAACAAATTAAACGTGAATAAATGAACTGAACGACGATCTAGATTTATTGAATAACCGAACAAAAACTGATGGTTCTAGTGGCAATAAAAAATATCAGAGTTCTGACCATTAAAAATAGGATACCATTGACATATATAGTACAGTAGTAGTATTTTTTAAGTGAAGACGAGTGTTGTACTTTATATGCTGACAGTCTCAAAAGTGTTAATTTACATTTATATTACTGATGGGTAAGTTTCTTATTTTACTAGTGCATATACAGAAATGAATTGCAGGTTTGGAAACTGCATCCCAGATCACAACTGTTAAACCCATATAGATCCACTGTTCACATATACAGTCCCCTAAACATTGACATTTGTTTGCATTGGTTGTCAGTGTAGCATGATCTTACCAGTGTTTGACTACATTATGTCATGTCAGTTGCTTAAACAAGTTTGGGCAGATACATAGACTGCTCATGTTGTAGTAAATTTGTGCTTAGTTCTTTTGGCATTAAATTAGTTAATCACATATTTTTTTCTTTCTTTTTTTTGTAATGTTTGATGAAGGAACTTAGATCAGCCTAATCTTTAATTTAAACAGAAATAAAAGAAAATAAATGCAACTAAGCCGCAATTTATACATTTTAAAATCGAAAAATTTAATATTTTGCTATCTTCTTAAAATCAAGTAAACTAATTTGATTGCATATATTATAATAAATAACAAATATAATGAATACTATTACATAGTCAATTTAATTGTTATAAAAACATAAAAACTAAATTGCCAAAAACTTTCTTTGTGCCAAATTTTCTATCAGGAAACAATATTGTAAAAGATAGAAAAATTTGTGTAAAATTTGATGCTCTGTCCAAGGTCAATATTTTAGTTCCTACAGTGAACTATGTAAACCTAGATCTTACCATTGTTAAGACAGATTTGTAGATATATATATATATCTAGAACTATAGTTCATCGACTCTGCTGTGAAAACCAGACTTGCAGATATGTATCATTCCATATATATCACTAATTTGTATACACTGAAAGAAAATTAATTGTACTTAACTACTTATTTTTTATTAATGACTACGTCATTCTTAGCCTCGAGTACACTAAAAAAAATGTCCCATTACAATATCTACATAAGATACACAACAGCCCAGTCAAGTGAACTAGTTGAATTTCTGACTTAAACCTGGTCATCAAATTCATAAAGAGCAAAGAATATTTAAATTGTTTGCAACTTGCACAAAAACCATTCGAGCACAATATAAAATATTGTTATTCAAGTTACAAAGTTATGTTTTTATGTAATTCAACTTGTAGTATAATGTACTAACGGATTTCTATTATTCAAATGAAGCAGATTTTATACAATAAATTTTATAGTTTTGTGATGTATATTGTAGATAATGTTTTGTATGTATTTTTAACTCAGTAATAGCAAATATTTTTAGGATAATTTTTTAATGTCTCTCCATTGACTATGATTATGATAAATAATATACAGATATACACTTTGCCTTTTCAACTTTTATTTATTTTATTTTTAATGATACATAAACTGCAATTAAACTATCATCTGAAAATATTTTGAATATATAATACTTGATGTTATTAAAATATAGTTATTTAAGGTGGGAATCTGGGTTGTTTAACTAAGTTGATTTTAATGTGAATATGCACTGTAAATAAGTCACACTTAACTTTAGCAAGAATCACATAATTTCCTATATATTCACAGCCTAATTCACTTGAAAGAAGTTATACATATTAGCATTGGCACACCCAAGGGGGTTTCTACAGGGCTGCAGCTCCCCCCAAGAAGAATTACCGGACACTGTTCTTAGGCGCGCCCAGGGGGGGGGGGGGATTTAAGGGTTCAAACCCCTCCCGAAATGGATTTTTATGTTGTTGTATTGTCGCTTTAGGGTCGTAAGATGTCTTGGTATCAGGCATTCTGACAGTACAACTAACTATATATTAGTATAAATTATTCTCAAAATGAAAATGAACAGAAGTCTTACGCATTTAGAACTATTATACAAGAGATTATTAATAAAATATAATTACTAAGTAAAATCCTTTTTTTCTGTCAAGTGTTTTTTTTTTTTTTAAATGGATCGATCCCCCCTCCCCAAAAAACTTGCCTGGGTACGCCTATGACACTGTTAATAATTGCAAAATTTTTGACAATAAAAATTAATATTTGATAAAAATATAAAGTGTTTTTAAATAATACATTTTACATGAAAATATTTATATAAATGAGAGAAGAATGAGATACATAGATATACCAAACATATTCGACCTTCGCCTTTACATTTTTCCATATGCTACTCTTTTAGCTTCCCCTCAGGGGGTGCGCCAATACATATTAGCACTGGGCGATTATGAAATATGCTAATGGAATCATTTGATTATGAATATATCTCGAGATATTTCGATTACTATTTTTTTTAATTACTAATCATTTGATTTGAATTATCATAACGTATTTACTTACAAGAATTATTATTATGTAATTTGATTTTTTTTTAAATTTCATTAATAAGGTTAAATTTATTTCAAATTATTATTTATTTTAATTTTAACGGTAGTTTTTGACAAATATTGATATCTTTATTGGCAAAATTAATAGTAACGACAGATTTATATTCATAATTATATAATGATTGTGAATTACAGTTGTATAAAATAATTTGATTATGAGAACCAAAAACATCTTGTGAATACCGACTATTAACATTAGTTATGTAGAAATATTAGACTTATAGGTATATTAATATAGGACAAAATTATCTCGATAAAACTATATATACCCTTAAAAATTAACGTCTTATTTAAAATGCACAATATAATTTCAGAAAATAATAAATATTTAAAAATTAAAAAAAAAAGTAGTTCAAAGCACCACTAATAATGTAACAAAACTGATATATGTATTGTTCATAATGTGAATGATTACTATACAATCTTTACTCGTCATTCGTCATTCATCATCCATCACTAGTTATCTGTAACTCGATTATACAGATTACTCAGTTACTACTTTTATAATAGATTATCAAAATTAGTAACTACTCAATTATTAAAATCATTTGTAATCGCCCAGCTTTAATCAAGGCCGTGTCCACGGGAGGGGGGGGGGGGGGGTAACACCCCTCACCCATGAGAACTGAAATAGTTATTATAAATACACAAAAATCTGAAAAAAATCATAAATTTAAAATAAATATTGACGATTTTTTAGGATGTTCTTATCTACTTTTAAAATAAAAAAGAAAAAATATGATCCATATTTTTAGGTACTTCATTAATATGTTATGCAAAAATTTTTATTACGAGCATAATTAATAACGTATGTAATTTTTATTAATGTTCATATATGGGGTAATTCATTTATGTGAATTATTAATATATAAATCAAAATGACGGAAATTATTAATAGAACGAATATTAGTGAAAAATGTATTGTTATTTATAAAATAAATATGCAAAGAAAATTTTCAACTCCCCCCCCCCCCCTTCCAAAATTCTGGGCACGGGCCTAGCTCTAATACATATTATACATACTATAACTCCATAGTATAACTCCATAGTAATTTATTATAAATAGGGCAATGTGTTTACTTATGAAAAAAAAAAAAAATTTACATTACTAAATCTTCTTGAAAAAATAGAGAATAATTATGTTCATTATACCATTGAGTGATTTAAATATTAATCTGTCTCATCTGATATATTAAAAAAGAAGTAATAAAAATGTTTTGAATACTTACTTTAATTCAATAGTATCATTTATCCTATTCAAGGACACTCTAAGATGTTTAGGCCCGTTACCCATTGCAGTGAGAAATAATCAAAATAGTTGAAAGAGGCTAGTGAGGAAAAATAATTCCTTGCTTGGATCATTATCTGAATGTGTTTTTTAAAACACATTTTGCACATTTTGCACATTTCAAATGTTTCATATACATATTTGACAAGGGCGTCACCAGCTGATGAGCCATGGAGGGGCAAGATGAGTTGCCAGCCGTCAGGGGGGGGAGATGATAGAAAGAGGATATGAGTTATAGGAAAAATAAAATTTATAAGTTGTAAAGGCTTAATATTTTATTAAGCAAGAATAAAATCGTAATTAAAACATAAGTCTTCCAAATTGTCTGTGATTACATGCCCATGAATCCTCATCGATGCCAGTTGATTAAAAAGTTTCAAGACTCCATGGGGGGGGCAGCTGCCCCTTCCTGCCCCCCGCTGGCGACGCCCATGATATTTGATATAATATAACATTTCTTTACAATTTTTAATTTATATACACATATATATATATATATATTTTTTTTTTGTTTGTAATTTGTATAGATATATTTGTCCCTTTTTTATTTAATTTCTATATAATGGAAAAACTAATTAAAATGATCAGGAAGTATGAATTTTTATACAATACAGAACATAAAGATTTTAAAAGTGTAAATATGAAAGATTATATTTTGGTCTGTAATTACACAAAAACTTGAAATAAAAGATAGTAAATTATTTTTTGTCTGTATTTAAACTTTACATGCAGTTTTAAAATCTGCTGTTTTGAATTTTATTATTATATAGAAGAATTGAAATATCACTTAGAAAATTTTTATTAGTTTTATAATTTATTTTTGTAAATGAACTTCAGAAAAATGGCTAATAAAATTTAATATTGTAATGTGATTAAATTAAAAGCAATAATTATATTGTAGTGTTTTAATTAAAATATTAAGTCAATCAATTTACAATTAATTACAAAATCCAACCTAAAAACTAGAAATTATTATACTTTGGTAAAACAAAAATTACTTAATTTTTTGTATAAGATATTTAGTTTTGATCTTACATAAATATATAAATGTACTATTAAGGTAGCGGCAAACTACTGCCACGTCATGTGAGTTCATTATTTCTTCCAGGAAACAAACCAATATGTATGATTATGCTGATCATATGCTATCTTATTTTATCAATATTTCGGTATCATTACATTATGTTATCAGTGTTTTATTTATATTTCACTATATCCGATCAATTTTGAACGCACGGCATATTATGTTTCATGAAGCCTATTTCATATTAAAACAAAATACATTCTATCAACTGATTAATTTACATAAAATACAAATATGACTATATAAAATTTCCAAATTTGACAAATTAATCATTTATTATGATAATATAGAGTTATTTAGAGTTTAAGGGAACCAACTGCCGAGTTTTGGGAAAATTTCAATTCTGATTATTTTACTCATTTTAAATATTACACCAAATACAAGTTAATATCTGGTATTTCTAATTAATTTCCTATTTTTTACCGAACTGTTTACTGTAAAACAGTATCACGATAATCCATCATTTTTTGATCATACAAAATTGGATATTTCCTAACTTTTTCTATTAAACGTTCTTCCATCTTAAATAAACCCTACTTTAGGTAAAAATGCAAATAAACTATTTCAAAACGGTAACTACCACAAGTGAAATTATAAAAGTATAAGCTCACGTCCGAAATTATCAGATCATGCAGGAAAGAAAAATTTAACGTGATTTACATGACGTGATTGTCATGAGATCAGACAGCATTAAAACAACATTCTAGATTTTTTGTTGACACGTGAGCGTACATGACATGACGGCAGTGTGCCGTTACCTTTGGGTTTTATATAAAGTAACAGGCCTATAGACCAGTGGCGGCACTGGTGGCTCGTGACAAGTAAATCTGGAGAGCTCTAATATAAAATTAAAATAATTTAAAAAATGTAATGACATAAACTTACCTAGCTTTTTTGTCCATGTTTTAAACTAAATAAAACGGGTTTAATGCGTTCAAATTCTGATTTAATTTAAAAAAAAGATGATAATCTGTTAAGTGTACTTTGTGACTAATGAGGTTCTACAAAATGTGGAAAAAAACAACGCATAACCATAGTGTCAACGAAGGAATAATACTTATAGCGTAAAATTAAAGGATTGCTTATGACGATGTAAAAGGACGATAATAGGAAATCATTTTGGAAAAGAAGAAAGTTGTAAATTACGACTTCTCGTAAAGGCTTGTTTAAATAATAGTCCAAGACATGGGCGTCGCCAGCAGGGGGCAGGGAGGGGCAGCTTCCCCCCCTGGAGCCTTGAAACTTTTTAATCAACTGGCATTGATGAGTATTCATAGGCGCGTAATCATGGACAATTTGGAAAACTTATGTTTTAATTAAGATTTTATTCTTGTTTAATAAAATATTAAGCCTTTACAACTTATAAATTTTATTTTTCCCATAACTCATATCCTCTTTCTATCATCTTGTCCCTCCCTGGCTCATCGGCTGGCGACGCCCTTGGTCCAAGATACGAATGTATATTACGCAAAATCTCCTGTCGAGGAGAAACGGCACTAACGACGACAACGAATATTTTATCCGAGAAACTATACACGAATTCAATAAATAACAAAACATTAAAAAAATCAAGTGGCAAATATGATAACTAAAATCAATTTTTATATAAAAAGTTTAATCTTCTATCTTTTTTTGAAACAAAAGTTTCAATGACTTTTTCATCAAATTCTGAATATTGTGTATCAAACTTTTATTTACAGATATCATTGCTAAGCCATTATTAAGCTGATCTTCACTCATTGAATTCCTCAAAAACGTTTTTATTCTTTTAAGAGTGGAAAAACATCGCTCTGCCTCAGCAGTTAACATTGGAGCGAATCAAATAATTTTAATCAGTTTTACTGTTTCGCTGAATGTTTCACGCATTTCATTTTAAAATATTCAAGACATCATATTTAAACAACCAACAATGCCTTGAATATCTGATCTTGAATAAATTACTTGGAGTTCAGTCTTTAACTTCATTTTTTCCAACATAGGATAAAATTGAATAACGGATTCAAAAATTGATGCGGGAAACTGTTTGGAATAATTTGTACAATTATCAGTAGATACTAATAATGCAGCTTCTAAGTGGCCCCTATAAGACAATCTATCTTTTATTTGAAAAACTATGGTA
Source organism: Icerya purchasi (assembly GCA_039619475.1). Lineage (NCBI taxonomy): Eukaryota > Metazoa > Arthropoda > Insecta > Hemiptera > Monophlebidae > Icerya > Icerya purchasi. The sequence goes on from CM077115.1 coordinate 576,313,374, forward strand.
TCACACACTTCTTTAGCAATAGCCGAATTTTTGTTTTATTTTCTTGATCCACTTTTTGTCGTTTATTTTCATTATCGCTTTTTTGAACTCCCCGTTACATTTCAATGTCGAATAGTGGATACAATTTTTTCAAAGTTTTCTTTATCTTTTGAAAGCTGGGTGCTGTCTTTATTTTTAGATTGAAATTTATTAAATAATATATCTACATGTGGCATAATTTTATGGAATAAGGTAAGCCAAAATATAAAATCCGGGCCTTCTAAGGTTCTTCGTAAACTATATGCTTCCTTGCGTGTAATATTTTTATTAGATTTTTCTTCCAGTTCTTCGAAACATTCTAATAATTTTTCTCGGTTTTCGAAAATAATATTCACTGTACGCATATTATAATTCCAACGTGTAGTGACAGTTCTAGGTAATTTCCGGTTTATAATTTCTTGCAGTACATCACATCTATGGGTAGAATTTGAAAAAAACTTTGTATAGCGAACAAATTTGAAAAAAATATTCTAATTTTGGAATCCTGGCTCGTTGCTATTTGCATAATTAAATTCAACCGGTACGCATAACAATGAATAAAATGAGCGTATTTATATTTTTGTTTTATCTTTGCCTGTACACCATTTGTAGAATCGCTCATTATATTTGTTCCATCGTAAGTTTGAGCAATTAGTTTAAAAGGCGAGTGTCCAATTAATTTATCTAATTCGGTTTCTGTGCATTGCGTTAAACCATCAGCTGACCTATCAGTTACTCTTAAAAAACTCCAAAACCGTTCATGTATATTTTCATTATGTAAATATCTTAGTATTATTACCATTTGACATTCGTGCCCATGTTATGTCGGTTTCATCTGTAACGAAAAGTACACAAGGAAGACAGAACAAGCGATTAATAACCTCACATCCACATATCCATTTGAATTTGTTATAAATTTCTTTTGGAAAATGTCGTGTAAGAGTACGTGTACCTACTTTATCTTGTAGGTTCAAATTTAATATGGGTGTAGGCCTGTCTAGCTTCTTAATTCTAACTTTTTCTGATAATGGAAGCATTTTAAAATTTCCTTTTAAAATATTACTAATTTTATTACCCATCATTTTTTAAAAATTAATATTAATAGTTAATTAAATTTAAACGTTTAATTAGATAAATAAAAAATATTGAACGTTTGAAAAATCACTGTAAAACAAGAATCAGCAAAAAGCAGTGCTTGCATTCAAAAGTAACAAAATCTATATCGCAAAATGTATTATTTAAATAAGAGAAACACGGATAAAAATAGAACAAAAAAAAAAAAAAAACAGCAAATTAAAACAGTGTGCTTCACTGGGTAAACGGATGACGCGACGCGGATGTATTGTAAAAACCGGTTATAATCATGTGTAAAATTGGCGAGGGCTCACTAGATGCCTTTAAGTTACGCTCGGGAAACTTCGGCTTTATTCGTTTTTCGCGTGTATTTTATATCGGTTTGGAGGCTCAAATATTCTGAGCCCATGTACTGTATTATTGGTTGTTAATATCAGTGACCAAAAAATCAGCTATTACCGACCTTGACGGTATACTACATTAGGGGTAGATCGTGCAGTTCCAGCGCAGTAAGCATGAACCCGTTAGTTGTTAGCGGATGCTTTAGCTATTCATTTAACAAATCGCACAAAATGTGTATTTTGCAATTATTTTTAAAATGCACTCTTGCAAAAAAAATTATTTTAAAATTAAAAATTCTATTCGTAACACTGATTTTTTTTCTTGAAGTAATTAAATAATATGTATTTTTTAAAAACACACAGGGAGGCTCGCGCCCTTGAGCCCCCTAGGACGAGCCGCCCCTGCTATAGACCAAAATTTCGGCAGAGGTTATGAAAATATTTTTATAAATATATATATATATTTTGTCATGAGCCTACAGTTGAGTAACGTAAATAAAATACTGATTTTGTGTTTGGAATTCTGGTTTACTATGCTGTGGGAAATGAAAAACATGGATTAAATGTTTATATTTTTACTTTATTTCTTATAGATCTACACACAGCATAGTATTTCGTATATACATATATATATTTCTCGAGTAATGTTCGAACCGGGTAAAGTAACGTAGCTGATAAAATGGTTCGAACGGTTGGGAAGTTGGAATTTAATTCCGATGCCGCACCAATACAATTAAAATTACGAAAATTAACAAAGGCTAGACGCGGTGATACTGCCCGACGATAGCGCCGTAATTTTGGTAAAATTACACGTATAATAAGAATGATGTGTAAGTACGACTGGTCGGGCAGTACCGACAGCTGATCGACCACTGGGGTTTTGCGAGTCTTTTCGGTTGATCGGTTATTTAATCAGTTTAGTATCCGTTTTGCTGCAGGCAGTTACCGTTGTCGAGACGATCGCGGGATTGACGGACTCGTATTAATTTTAAAAACAAATTATTATTGTGCGTCGTCATAATCATTATTACGAGTAGAAGAAATTCTTGTGTGTATTTATTATTTTTTGTTTTGTTTGCCGTGCATATTTTGTGTTTTTATGTTACTATTGTATCATCACAGTGCAAATTTCTTCTAGTTATCGCATATGTCGTAAATTATCAATATATATATATATATATTATTCTTTTTATCAAGAATCATATTTTATTTGTGATATTTGGAGGGGATACGGCGGTCCGAACCGCCGTGAGATAGCTTTATTTTAGCTTTAATAGCTTTATATCCTTATGCCACTAAGAGTGAACACACGATAATATATATATATGATGGGGAGGGAGTATTATCATAAAATATATTTATTTATAAACAGTACACTAAAGCCTTGTAGTTTGTTTTGGGGGGGGGGGGGGGGTCACCAGTCAAGGGCATTACCCAGCCTCGTAGTCAACTACTGTATTTGCAATATTTGAACACTACAATAAAAGCAAATAAAAATAGTAATTTCCATAGAGTTCATAAAAATTTAAATTTTCTTTTCCGTTTTGTGAAAAATTGAAAAGAAATAAATAAATTCCGAATTTCGGTCATTTAATTCAAGCAGTTATTATTTCACAAATATTTCGGGCAAAAACGTTGTCCACGATTATTTAAATCGAAGTTCGAAAGAAATTGAGTAAGCACCAGGGTACGATCTCATAACGCGACGCATTTGAAAGAGTTGTCAAGGAAAGTGTAAACCTCCTCAACTTCTTATCGGCCAATTTCACTTTTATCAATTCTGGCTAAAGTTTTTGAAAAACTCTTAAAAAATATAATACAATAGTTCATAGACAAGAAGGAAATAATACCAAATCACCAATTTGGCTCCCGAACTAGGGACTCAACAGTATAACAAGTACACCAGTTGGTTAACAAAATTGAAGAAACATTTGAAAAAAAAAGAGTTACTTCGGCTGTCTTCCTCGATGTACAACAGGCATTTGATAAAGTATGGACCCGGGAATACTTTACAAATGCAAAAAAATACTATTAATTCAGTATTACAATATTTTGAAATCTTATTTATAAGACAGATATTTCCGAGTTGTAGTAAATGGAACAGAATCATTCATACATAAAATTGAGGCAGGTGTACCTCAGGGAAGTGTACTTGGTCCTCTCTTGTATTTATTGTTTATTTATGATATGCCGGAAACACGCACTACTAGCAACTTTCGCTAACGACATGGCAATTATGGCAACGCACGAGAACCCAGAAATGTCCACAGAAAATTTACAAGGTGTACTAAATAAAATCATTGATTGGCTGAATAAATGTAAAATAGTAATAAATGAAAATAAAAGTAACCACATTATTTTTACAAAGAGAAAAATTGTATGTAACAAATATCATATATCTGTAAAAGTAAAATATCTTGGAGTACACCTAGATGAAACACTTATGTGGCTTCATCATATCAAGAGAAAAATAACGGAACTCAATCTAAAAACGAGACAACTCCATTGGTTGCTTGGACCGCGTTCCCAATTACATATTGCAAATAAAATATTGCTATACCACATGGTTCTAAAACCGATATGGTTGTACGCAGCTGAATTATGGGAATGCGCGTTCAAAAGTAGCGTGGATAGAATACAACAACGCTACCAAAATAAGGTGCTACAATCATTGGTAGGAGCACTACGGTATGTGTCCAACCAAACACTACATCAAGATTTACAAGTGAAATATGTTACAGAAAAAATAAAGGTGGCGGTTAAAAATCACTTTTCAAAGTTAAAAGAACATGAAAATGCTCTTGTAACGAATTTACTAAAACGACCAGCAAGTTGCAATAGGTTGAAAAGAAGAAACATTATTGACCTAGCGAGATTATTCGAAAAATAAATTTGGGATGGGTTGATGGTCCGATCTTGAAATTTACGATCTTATTAACATTAAAATCTAGGAAATGACTATGTAGTCAGTTCCAGGTGTGAAAAAAAGAAAAGAAAATTAAATTGCGGAGAGGGGGAATGCAACTCTGAAATCCCCCCTCTAGATTCGGCTCTGTAAAACGTCAGTGTTACATATAATTCTAATATGCATAAATTTTTGTTGTTTCAATATTTGTAACATTTATACAGAATTTGATTTTTAGTCTATATTAATACTCTAAGTATTTAAATTGTTGCCAATTAAATGAATAACACTTTATTACATAATATACTTTGCTAACACAGAAACCTATATTAAAATGAAAACAAACGATTAAAGATAAAAGTAAAAGACTGAATAAAAATTCAATAATTTAATCGCAAATTATTATTTCCTCGCTCAGCAAACTTGCTGCAATAAGCAGTCGAAAAAAACACACTTCACATTCCTCGTTGCAATGGGCAATGGGCCTTATATTTGTAGTGACAAAGGAGAGTGTGAGTAAAATTGATGAATACTGATAACAAATATTAATTTCTTTTTTAAATTTACCAAATCCGTGTATTGTAATTTATTTACTATAGTCCGTTCAACGAAAATATGCCGATGTAAAAATTTCGATAAAAGAAATGTTTAATATTATTCAAATTCAAACTGGAATTTTTATTTCTTTATTCAAAGTAACATATTTTTTAAATAAATTTTTCAATCATTATTCCAATAAAAAACAAAAAAATAACTTTAACACACATTTATTAATTCATTCATTTATTAAGTTAGTTCATTTTAGCGTTATTTTGTTCATTCATTTTTTCCTGTTCGCATGTTTAGGATCATTTTGTAATCATTAATAAAACTGCATAATTTTTACTTTAATTATAAATGTGAATATTTTAAATAATGAAATTACTAAACAGTTATTACTGTTATTGTTATTTCATCTGAACGTTCAATTAAAGTAGACATGGTGATGAATATATTTGAGTATTGATCGTGTAATGTCAACAACATTATTTTCATCATTCTTCAGTATTTTTGTTCGTTAATTTGATAATAAATGGAGGCAAACAGTATTCGTTTTATTTATTACACTTGTATTTACGGTTTATTAAGGAGAAAATAAATTAAGCTTATTTACTATGGTAAATAACAAATTAAAAACAAGTAAAGATAAAATAAATTTACAATTTACATGTCGATTTTACACCACAAGTTACTGTAAAATTTTATCAGATGATACTTTATGAAATTTAAATTTAGTTTTATTTTGTGTAACATAAAAATACTTCAATATAAAAAAATAGCGTGATGTTTGCAAATGTAACTTTCGTATTACATCCATATTACTGTATTTTTAAATGTTTGTGAAATTTATTAACACTTCGATTGATCTGCAAATTTAAAATAAATCGGAATCAATGCTTGGTTATCATGTGCTAGAATATTTGATTTTTGTGTTATTATTTAAAAATGAACTATGAGAATATAAAAACTGAATAGGTATTGATGTACGAGTACTATACTTTCATTAAAATTATCTAGCCCGGTAATTAATTCTTCTCGTTCATATCTTTTTTTTTCACAGCGTCTACAAATCAGTTTATTTACCGATTTATCAATATTTTTTGTTTAATATTATAAATGCTTTTCACTACTATTCCACATGCAGCAGCAGCATTAATTTATAAGTGTTTAAAATTAAAACTTTTAACAACATTTGGGTTATCAGCTAACTTCCGAAAAAACTTATAACCTTTGCAATTATCATTTTATTTTGCTTATTGAAATTTTTTATACTTGTTTTTGATCCTAAATTTGATAGAATGACCAATTCTTCATCACTACTGCTGATTACTTTGTTACTTTTCTTTTTTTTTTTTGTTATATGTTAAAGAAGTAGAACAAAGTGGAAAACAAAGGTCCAGAGAACTATTTCTAGAAGAAATGAAAAAAAAACAAAAAAAAAAAAAACGCCCAATAAAAAAAAAAGGATAAAGTAAATCATGATTAGACCGGAAAAATACAAAAATAAGGAAATCAGAATTAGGGAAAATACTTTGAAAAAAATTAGAAATCCTAACGAATAATTAAATAGAAAGTACAAAAATAAACACAATGTCACATATGTATATGTATATATACTGAGAATAAAAAAAAACAAAAAAAAACGGGAATTATTACTATAAAATTACAAATGTATTTACCCTTTTATTAATTGAAATTTATTAAAATTGTTGTGAAAAAAAATTAGCGGTTTTTCAAGTGTGCGTGGTAGCATGTGTTTAAGGTCATTATTCTTCTTTATATGAATTATACCGACACTTCTCAACTTTCAGCTTTCAATTTTGATTAATATATGCCTCTTCTAACACAATTCTGGGACTGAGAAATCAGCTGTTTGTAGAAAGTCCGTTAGAACGTACAGCAGTTAGTGTTTGGTTTCTTCACGTGTATATCAGTGTTCCGGTAAAATTGTATTAGTGTTGAGACGGATTCGGTACTTGCAGTGCTATCTTTTGACAATGTTTGAGTTACAATTTAATCTCCGGTCGCATCATTAAATTTACGATCTCTCGAACGTTGTTCTAAGTTGCATCGCTGCTTTGTCTTTTGTCTTGTCAAAGATGCTTGCTCGGCTAAAACCAAAAATCCCAGTGTTCGGTAGCAAGTCCGGTCGTTTGTATAGCTGCGTCGGAGTAGAGACCACGTTGGTGTTTGAGTGGTAGTGGTCCGGGGCTAAGACAGTGGCATGTGCCTGCGGCGAAAGCGCAGAATACTGTGTGTCGGGTAGCGTCGAGCTGAGAGCGATTTTGTAAATCCTCCAGTGGCAAATCTATTCTCGATACAGCTGTTTTATACTTCAACGATGGTTACAACGGATTAATGCAAGTTATGGATCTATTGGACATTACAATCGGATTAAATTTTACAATTTCTGTACCGAAGCCGATTCGCTTACCGAAACGACTAAAACTGCCCGCAGGGACGTAATTTCGACAAGGAAGGACGAGGAGGAGGAAAACCTCAAATTAGAAGGTCAATTATATGGAGCAGGCAAAGCAGATTAGAGTTAAAACGAAAATTTCAACAAAATTCCACTACTCAAAACTTTAAATAGCAATATTTCAAAACTGTGTTTTTCAAGCTGGGCGTACCACTAGCTCCTTCAATTTTTATCCGATTGACTTAAAATTTTAACTGCAACTTTAAAATAATATTTTCTAGTGAACACCGTAGAATTTTTTTGATAAATTGATTTTTACGGATTTTATAAGCGATTTTCGACCGATTTTTTCAAGAAAAAAAAAAAAGAAATCAAATCAATGCCATCATTTTTTAAATTAATTTTTCGAAAAAATCCTACAATGTTCACTTCATTTTGAGCTATATTTTAAGAAACATTTTTGGTTTTTTGTTCCAGATTAAAAATTGTGACCTGTAGTGATACGCTCGTATAGACCGGCCGAATTTTTTTCTTTTTTTACGTGCGCTGCTGTGCCGCCATTTTCTATTGTACAAATATTAAAGTAAAACACGTTTTTTTTTGTAGTTAAAGACTACTTTCATTAGCACCAAACCTCATATCTCTATCTCTTTTCTATCGTTCGTGGTAAGTCTCAGAAAATCATTGAAATTTTGTGAGCGCAAGGTGATATTACCCCTTAAGCTTTGTGGGTAGCACAATTTTATACCGTAGAGTAATACACTCTAAATCCACATCATCAAATTGTAGCAAAAGAAATAGATGGGATGTTAAAAGGTACTGAATTAACAACGCATTCTGTTGATAAATAGGGCCTTGTCCATTTCATTATTCTTCAAAAAGATAGTAGTGGAACGTCTATACTAGTATCTCGTTTTATATGGTTTTATCGTCTTTTACTTTAGTATTGCGAACTAAATTTCTAATCACAATACTTAAATTACAATAAGCAAAATATTATGTCACACCTTGCCTTCCAATATATCTGAATAATGAACAAACGAGAATAAAAACAAAATTAAAATCTATTTTAACGTTTTAAAATCATAAATTATAGGCGCATTGAAAAGTTTATGCAGACAAAGACAAGATATTACCGAAATTTCCGCATTAAAAATTCCTTTTCATTTAAAAATAACGTCGGTTGCCAACTTTACGTCAGCGCGTTAGAGCAATACCATTATGATTTCGTACTTGACTGCTCATTTCAGAATACCAAATGCCAATATTTGTGTTTTCTAGCAGATCTTTGAATGCTGCGCATCCTTCTATGCTACTCAGAACGCCGTAAATCGACAAATCTGACAAATTTGGTTTATCACCGCCGAGGAATTTCGATTTCCGGTTTTTAATCTCTTTCGTTATTTTTTCACATTCGTCATACAACGAAGTACGCACATCTGGTTTCAAATTGTGCCTGTAACCAACATTTGTAATAGTTTAATGTAACTACATTATAATGAAAAAAAATATCCATATTAAAAACTTTATGCACAAACGCAAAATTATATTTAACAGTATTGCATTGTTGAATACTTTTTGTTTAAATATTTTTCACGGTCGCGCTAAGCATTGATTATCAATATAAAGAATTATATTAAGTATACTACATCGAAAACGGTTTACTACCATAATATTTCAAATTTACATTATCGTAAAAACAATAAATATGAAAGCATTGGACATGTAAGTTTATGAAATACGACGTATAATTTATTTAATTTGAAAAATTCCGACTTTAGTAAATTGGTTATTATGAAAATCAGCGAACCGATTACCCCCCCCCCCCCGTTTTTAAATTTTCCAGAAACCTGTGAATTAATTGAACACAATACATCAATGTATCATTCGATACTTTATTTAGAAGTTTTAATGAAACTTTTACGAGGGCTGTTCCAGGAGTACATGGTCTAACAAAGAAAAAACAAAAAATTTGGAAAAAAATGCCTAGTCTTCTTTCAGCTCGATACACTTTTCCCAGCGATGTTTAATAGCTTCGATACCCGGTTTATAATGAGAACCGTCGAGGTCCTCAAATTAGCCATCAATTGCCGACTTCACTTCTTCATTGTTGGCAAATATTTGATCACCGAGCCATTTTTTCAAGTTTGGAAAAAGAAAATAACCCGAGGGGGCTAAATCTGGCGAATCCCTCGTGTATGAGGAAACAATTCGAGCTTTAATTCATTGCTTTTGGCCATCGCGATAACGAATGTGTGAGCTGGTGCATTGTGCTGATGAAGCAACACTGTCTTTTTAACCAAATGTGGCCGTTTTTTCATGATTTCATTACTCAAACGTTGTAGTAAGTTTGCATAATATTCACCGTTGATTGTTTTTCTCGTCTGAAGATAATCAATGAAAATTATCCACGTGCATCTCAAAAAATCTGATGCCATGACCTTGCCAGCAGATGGAACTGTCTTCGCCTCCTTTGGAACTGATTCTCCCCTTTCAGTCTTCTTTGCCTCAAGTGTGAAGTGATAAACCCATGTTTCATCCACGATTATGAATCAACGTAAAAATTCGGCTTTGTTACTGTGAAACAACGCCAAACACTTGGCCGGAAATATTCTCACGACGTTGTTTTTGTTTCACTGTGAGCAAACACGGCACTACTCATCTTGCGCACAGCTTTTTCATATCCAAATTTTCAGTCAATATGCGATGTACAGCGCTCTTTGAAATGCCTACTATGTCTGCTAGCTACCGCACTTTCAATCGGCGGTCATCCAATACCATTTTGTGAATTTTTTTCACCATTTCTAGCGTGGTCACATCATTTGGTCGACCACTGCGATGTTCGTCTTGACAGCTCGTACGGCCCCGTTTAAACTCCGCCACTCAATATTTTACTGTGTTTCAAACGATGGAGCAGACTCCCCCAGATTGGTTGCACTGAGACCTTTCAAATAAAAGTATTGTCTCACATACCGATGACCAATTTTTTCCATGCTTACGAACTCACTAAAGAACGTTCATTATTGACGGCTGCCAAACAAATACTAAACAACGTAGCGTCTTCAAACTTGAAAGATAAGCTTTAAAAGGTAGGTATTTCCTAAGATAGTAATATTTTTCAAATACTACCATCATTTATACGTCAGACTAGGTACTTCTGGGATTGCCTTCGTAAGTCCGCTCAATATTTCCCGTATCCATTTCATTCTTAAACTTTCATTGTTATATATGTACTTCCGCAAACACAGCGATTCGAATTTTAGCGTTCGCTTTGTTTAAAATATCGCCTTTTAAGATAATTTACGTTTATCCGGTAAGAGGTCTGTTTCAAAACCCGAATTAGTTAAAGTCAACAAATAAAATTCAATATGTTTAATTCTTCATTCTTCTTCTTAAGAGTGTCTTACTCAGTCCCTGAGCGTTGACGGTCACTATCATTGCAGCGTTTTCTTGTCCGCTTTTCTAATCAATTCATTGAGATTCTTGTCCAGTCCAGTCCCGTCCTTAATATTGTCCAACCATTCCGTTTTTCTTCTTCCGGGCCCTCTTTTACCTTGAATTTTCCCTTCTATGACCAAACGTAAGATGACATATTTTTTTCCTCTAATTATGTGCCCAAAATATTCAATTTTGTGTCGTTTAATTGTTTTACATAATGTCCTTTCAGTATTGGCTCGTTTCAGTACTTCTTCGTTTGTCATCTTTGCTGTCCAAGTTATTTTCAACATTCTTCTAAGTGTCCACATTTCTAGTGCTACATATCTATCCAGTTGCTTTTTGTTAAGGGTTGCTGCCTCTATCCCATAAAGTGGGATTGAATAGATATAACATTTGACCATATTTCGCCCGATTGACAAGCTCAGTGTGCCACTGAATAGCAGATTCTTCATATTTGTAAACGCTGTTTTTGCATAAGCACATCTTTGTTTTACCTCAAAATCAGGATCTAAGGTCTCTGTTACGTGACAGCCTTATTATGATAGAAGGGTCTATGACAATTGTGTGTGCAACAAAATATCGCCCAAATGTTTGCCACGGTTTCGGTGGCATACCTCTATCCGATGGTCTATATTTTCAATGACACTGAGGCATAATTGAGGTTCAGTGTCGTTACTGTGCCGAATTATCTCATTCTTTAGCTCTTGAATTGTTCTTGGTTTATTGACGTACACTTTTTCTTTTAAATATCCACAAGGAAAGAAGTCCAACGGTGTCAAATCACATGATCGTGGCGGCCAATTGACATCGACACGACGTGAGATAACATGGTCATTGAATTTCTCGCGCAAAAGAGCCATTGTTTCGTTGGCTGTGTGGCAAGTTGCACCGTCCTGTTGGAACCACATATCGTCCAGCTCCATATCCTCAATATCTGGCCACAAAAAGTCCGATATCATCTCGCGATAGCGAACACCATTCACGGTAACTGCTTGGCCGATCTCATTTCCGAATAAGTACGGCCCGATGACGCCGCTAGCCCATAAACCGCACCAAACAGTCACTCTTTGTGGACGCATCGGATTTTCAACAATCACTCGTGGATTCTCATTTGCCCAAATGCGGCAATTCTGCTTCTTAACGAATCTACTGAGGTGAAAGCGTGCCTCATCGCTGAAGATGATTTTCTTCGTAAAGTCACCATTCACTTCCGTCTGTTCAACCAATCATTCCGCGTTTTGAAGACGCTTCAAATGGTCAGTAGGCTTCAGCTCTTGAGTCAATTGAACCTTGTAAGCGTGTAAATTCAAGTCTTTATGCAAAATTCGCATCAGTGATGTCCGTGAGATGTTCAATTGTTCAGTACGACGGCGAGTCGAGGTTGACAGCTCTTCTGCTACACTATCGCGAACAGCAGCAATGTTTTCCGAAGAACGAACTGGACGAGCATGCACACGTGTTTTTACATTTCCCACAGAACCAGTTTGCTGAAATTTGCGCACAATTCTCCCGATTGTAGACACATTTGGTCGATTATGCTGACCAAAAAAAAATAACGAAGTGCACGAAATGCGTTTTGATTTGAACGTCCATTTTCATAAAAGGCTTCAACAATCTTAACGCGCTGCTTAATTGTGTACCTCTCCGTGGTTGAATTTGTCACAGACTGAAATAAAGAAATGTCAAAGTTGGGCAAAAAACTTGACGTTAAGGCGTGACTCACAATTAACGTCGTGCATTATGGTTGGACCACCCTGTAAATAAGATAGAAGCACCATATTTTAAACCAATTAAAGACCGCACATCCCAGTTAACGAAACAAAAACAAGTTCAGTCAAGCATAATGTTTCATGTGCTGAGTATACCGTATGTTAACTTAAAAATAACTATAATTTACTTTACGTAATGCTAAATTCAAAACAAAGAAATCTAATTTTTCTCGCTTTTGGAACTTTTTGTCAACTTCGAATGTTTCATTAAGGAAATGAAATACGATTTCGTTCTCGACAAACAGCGATCTTTTCATCGACATATCACATATTTGGGAAAAAAATATTTCTTTCAAAATTTTCCAGCTTTTGGCGCCTCGAGAGCCTAAATACAAAGTCGTAAGCTCGGCTATAATTTTCCTATAAAACGGCCTTTTATGCATATGTTTAAGATACGTTTTGGTTTTTTCAGCTTTTTTACTCGGGCTGTTACTTACGTAAACAATTTTTTTTGTTGTTTTTGGCTCAAAAGGGAGGGTTTAAGTAATTTTTTAATTTTATGAAAGAGTTTCTGCGTTTTGTTTTATATTTTAAATTTTACTTTTGAAGAGTTATCTAGTGATGAGTTAGGAATTTTTTAAAGGTGATTGTTGAGGTCATTTTAAATGCCATGTTATATATTCTTGACGGTTCTTTTTTGTCACCCAGAGTAATAGCTTAAAGTTATAGATGATCCTAAAGAGAATTTTAATTGTAATTTATGATGCAATTTTGAAGTTTATAAGTCAAATCGTTTGTACGTTATTGCATATTTTAATTGAATATTTTTGTTATTTCTGAACCATCTTATTAGAATGTCGTACATTATGTGTGTACGGAATCGTAAAAATGTCCGCGAAAACATATTTTAACAGGTTCGCTACTACTGCCTCACCATACGGCGATAGACTGTTCAAACGTACTATGCTACTGTCATCATATGATGACTCGAATAATCATAATTATTTATTGTTTATCAGTTTGTAAAAACAAAAAAACATAAGCATGACATCAAGACTATTAAATTTTATCAGCTGTACCACTGTTGCCATTAGGCAATAAAAAAAAAAAAAAAAAAAAAAAAAAAAACATCTCAAGAAGTAAATATTCTCTAAAATATAATTAATATATTTTACCATATAAAGTAATTTAAAGTAAAAAAATTCACAAAAATCTTTGCCTACTGGATAAAGATAAATCTTGTGGCAACGAACGCGTTAAATAAAGAAATAAAAGTTATTGTATGAAAAATTACCTTTTTTTAAGCTTTTTACTGATCATCCACATTGCATAGGAACCTGCGTATATTATTAATGCTGTTTCCCAAGCTGGGAATAATTTATGCCATTCACCGACCTGAAATTTATATATGCTTAAAAAATAAATCAAAAAAATTACAAATAAGATCAATTCGATAACAATTGTCTATACGCATTTCGCGAAATTAAATGAAATTATAAAATGTAGTTTTAATAGTTTCAATGAAGTTTCATGCAACGTGCTTATCGTGGATAATACCGAAACAGTAGATGAAAGTGAGTCTCGAAAAGTGAAATTCGGAGACAACTGTGACAGTGTAATGGTGTGATGGTGTTTGGTTTTAAAATTTAGGGGTTCTCGAATTTTTTTTACATTGAGTGGTTGATATACATCGTTTTAAAAGAAGTGACCCTCCAGCTATGGAAAGGGCAGTGGACTTTTTTTTAGTTTCCAGTATTACCGCGTTAAGCGTGTATTTTCCCAAATTTTGGTCTCTAAATATCAAAATTTTTCAAATTTTATATTTTTCCTGTATTCTGGAGACCTTAATGTGCAGGTTAAAAAGAAAATCAAAACTGTAATTCATATAGAACCGATTGTGGAATTTTCTGAAATTTTTTTTTTCTTAAACTTGATTTTCACATTTTTCAAAATTTGGGCCCTTTGATTTAAAAATTTTTGGGGTCTCGTATTTTTCCTATAGTCTAACGATTATTAAAGTACATTATTAAAAAAAAAAGAGGGACCCTCCAGCTACCACGGAAAGAGCTGTGGATTTATTTTTAGTTTCTAGTCTTAACACTTTAAGCGTGTATTTTCCTAAATTTTTCAAATTTTTCGAATTTTATTATTTCCCTGTATTCTAGAGAGCTTCGTTTGCAGGTTAAGAAAAAAATCAATACGGTAACTCATGTAGAACCGGCTGTGGATTTTTTTTTTTTAAATTCTTTGCTTCAAACTTGATTTTCACATTTTTAAAAATTTGGACCCTTTAACTTTAAAACTTTGAAAGTTTTATAATTTTCTAATGATCTCACGAAGAAAATACGTCGATTAAAAAAATAAAATAAACTCCCTAGCTACTATAGAACGGGCTGTACGATTTTTTTTTCTTATAGCTTTATAGGATATATATATTAATTACAACGTAATTCTTAGGCTACCCCCCATTCGAAAAAATGTCCCAATTTTATGTAACGTTTGTTATATTTTATAGGATTTTTGTTATTGTTATTTAAAAAATATCACAATTTTATGTAATGAAATATGTAACGAAAAATGTAACAAAAAAATGTCTTATTTTATATAACGGAAGTTAAATGTTAGAATAGGATTTTTGTGGTTATGTTATTTTTTGTGTGTTGATGCCAGTAAGAATTACGTTGTAAATTTTGATCATTTTATACAAAGTATAGAAGAGAAAGAGACAGAAATGAAAGCAAGAGGGGTTAAGGGGCACAGCCCCTTGCGAGGCCAAAATGGCCGAGTTTATATATATATATATATATATATAAATATAAATAAATAAATTCTAGAATACTATTAGTATTTCTACCTCTCCGTATATTCATGTTCTCTGCGTTAAAATTATTGAACCGACTGAATTAAATTTATAGCATATAAGCGTGTTTTTTTTTTTTTTAATAGCTACATATTATATTTTTTCTATACCTTCTCTTCTGTTGCATTGTAACTGAAAAGGAGGTTGCCATAATAAACTTCATTAAAATCATTTTTTCTACATCACTACTTCATGGTTATTTTGCATACTATTAGTTAACCTTTATTCATAAATGAAATTGCAAGAAAAATTTTTATTCTGTACATTTAAATCTCATCATTACCATTTCACGTTTCTACTGCAAGATCCACTAAAGAAAATATGTCTCTAATTATTAAAATTGTAATTAGTTTTCAATTTAATTAACTTTATTCGTTTAACATTATACTGAACATTAATAGATCTCTTTTGAAGCAAGAAAACCGCGTGTTATGTAAACTGAAATATCATGAATTTACATTTCCTTTTTAATTTATTGAAACAATCAAGATTAAAACTTTAAACAAAAAAAGCTACATTAAAAAGTATCCGCTCTTAAATTCGGTAAAATTTTAAGCCCAGAAAAGAAAGTGTAGAAAACTTGTTGTAATACGTAGCTACTAAAAAAAGCTTCTTATATGGCATAAATGTGATTCAATCGGTTCAATAATTTTAACGCAGAAAACACGAACAAACGGAGAAGTAGAGATACTAATAGTATTCTAAAATTGATTTAAAAATAAATTTTAAACATTTAAATTCAAAAATAGCAAACCGTAAAATTTTATTAGCATACTTAAATTTCAAGAAGTTTACGATTCGGTATTAACTTTCTGTACCTTTTAAGTTCCATATACAAAACACACTTCGTGTTGGTCTTGGCTTTCTCAAAGAATATTAAAAATAATTTATAAATAACTTTAACCGAGGCATAAATTATAAAAATAACTGAATAAATTGAAATAGAGAAAATAAATAAATGTAACTTCATCGAGATTTTCATCGAAACCATTACCATTGCGTAATTGATTAGTAAGTGATGTTTTGTTTCGGGTAAAACTGCGTTCGATTCCCTCTGTCGCACATTGTAATTTCCAAAAATTTCATTTACGCTTGGTTAATGGCCGTAGTTGTTACGTCCAAAAATAAAAAAAAATAAAAAAATTATAAATAAAAAAAAAAGAGATTTTCACCAAATCTATTCATTGGTGTTTCGTTATTTTCTGAAGTGGTCAGAAAGCAATACCGATTCGGATTAATTTGGCAAACTGGACCTTGCTGTACCGCCTTTTTTCAAGCGAAAATCTTACCTCCGCAAACCAGCGAAATGACTGTTTCGATTCTTCTAGGGTTCTGTATACGTTCGGAGATAAGGTGTGAACAAGAACATTATCCGCCCACATTCTCCACTTCCGTTCATCTCTAAAAACATTTATAATTAATACTGATATAAATAAATTATAAACACAAAACTCACAGTACAAAATAATTATATTTAATTAATGCCGACTAGTTTTAGGTAACTTGATTCATGATCACGGTAATATTATTATGTAGTTGTTCGAAACTAATCAGCATTTTTTAAATGCAATTGTTTTTTTTTTTTTGCATTTATAATTTATTTATATCCAGTCTGAGATTCATACATAAATTTACTATATAGTTCCATAATAGAATACCAAATTTATAATCAATATAATTATAATTTTATACTTTAGTGTTTTCACAAAAGCTGCCTAGTGTGCGCATATACAATAACGCATATATTATGTATAGATATATATACACACACACATAAATAAATACACACTAACAAATCAATTAAGTATAATATATAGTTTAAGATCCGCATAAAAACACGCGCAAATAATGTTGAATTCAAAACACTTTTTTAAATTTTTTTCTAAAATACAGTAATTTAATTGCAAGTAAAAGCATTTAATATAAAACGGGGTTGAAAACCTCTGGTAGGCGTCGAAGATCGTTAAGATTCGCAGTTTCCTACTTTTCCAGATTATTGCTCCGATTATGTAGACTTGAGAATAACTTCAGTAAAGTAATGGTTCCGTTTCGTAAAGACTTTACATTTGATAGCCGAATATTTTTAAGCTATTAGGTTTGCCGCGCTTACAATTAAATATTCAGTTTTTCTTCTTATAAAAATATTGAATTTTTTATAATAATCATGGAAATTACGCTATTTTGAGAGTGGTAAATAAAGGTGAATAATATTTGCGGCTTTTCCATAGAATTTACGAGGAACGTTTCAAAAGTCTCCGCCACGCTTTCAGATTTCAGCTTGTGGAACACTGGCGCGATAAACAATACAACGTTATTATACTCGAGACAATTATGAGAGTAACTGGTAACAATTTCAAAGTCCTAATTAGCACGCCATCGGTGTTCGTTTAACCATGGAGCTACCATTACAGTGCGCGTCCAACTTTTGTGAACAACGTGCAGTTATTCGTTAGCTGGTGTGAAAAATTTTTTCGGTAAAAAAATACATGACGAGTTGAAAAATACATATGGTGATAATGTAATGTCGAACTGACCCGTTCGTGAATGGATTCGACATTTTAAACCATGAAAATCGATACCATGGTTTGGAGACGGGTAAATTCACCACGGCCGAAATCCACGGTCTTTTGGGACTGCTACGGGCCTCTTTTGATCGAATTTATGGCTCGAAGTACCACCATAAACTTCGACAGTTACTGCCAAACGTTGGATAATTTGATAAAAGCCATAAAAAACAGGCGGCCAGGCCTTTTGACGAAAAAACCAATCTTCATCTTTCGCGCGACGTTCCAGCACATCGAAAAATGGAAATGATTGGTCTTCGAACACCCAGCATACTCCCCAGACCTTGCGCCGTTTGATTTTCATCTTTTTCTCTTTTTAAAACTGTTTTTGGCTACACAACGATTCAACAATGATGATGAACTCAAGAACAACCTGATAAATTAGTTACAATAATTGAACGCGCACTGTAGTGGTAGCTCCATGGTTAAACGAACACTGACGGGATGCTAATTAGAATGTTGAAATTTTTACCAGTTACTCGCACAACCGTTTCGAATATAATGTTGTATTGTTTATCTCGCCAGCGTTACCACAAGCTGAGATCTGAAAGCGTGGCGGAGACTTTTGAAACGCCCCTCGTAAATTCCATGGAAAAGCATCGCAAATATTATTCACCTTTATTTACCACTCTTAAAAAAGTGTAATTTCATTTACAATACTGGTAAAGTTGAAACAGGGATAAGAAGAAAAAAGGATAGTATTGTTTTTTGTTTCCTTCTTTTAGTGCAAAATATCGGAATTCGCGAATATTTTTTATCTACGCAAGTCCGGCTTTATATTTCAAATACTAAAAGAGATGCAAGATTGTTTAATTTTTAGAATTATTTATTTATTTTTATCGTCATGCTATATATTTCTGTAGTTCCTTGCAATTACTAACGCTCCACTTTTGTAACTAGAAATTTTTGCTTTTTTTAAAAAATTTCTGTTCAACTTCATACTCATACAACAAAACTGTGTAATGCCATCGAAGATTAAGCAGCTACTATTTGGTTAATTTTCAAAACATAATGACTCCGATACGTAATGTGTTCAAACGCAATCAAGAGTGAAAAATAAATCTTTTATAATAATGTGTAGGTTACAATCAAATTACTTACTGCAACTGATCCATTTCGCTTTCTTTCAAATCCCAATTGTGCGTTATAAAGTACCTATTTGATACTTCGGTCTTCTGTTTGCCACGTTCGTCATACGTTACGGTGGGGTAATTTTGCGTTATTTCACTAATCGGTACACTTTTATCGGCCAGGTAAGAAGATAACGCGGACATTATCATGGAGCTATCGTATAATTGCTAAAATAAAATTATAAAATTTCTTTAATGCAATGTTACACATAATGGAGAAATATTTAAATTCCGCATGGCACACTTATAATAGAAATAGCATTTTGTTTCTTACATTAACATACCCGATGAGAATCGTACCTTCCGTTCAAAATTACACTAGTAATTCGAATTTTGTAAGTTTCGAAAATAATAATGGATGTTCTTCCTCTACATAGCGCAATAAGTACAATTTTACTGAGCCCGAACGGATGCATTTTATTTTTATAAACACGAATACATATTTATCAAACGAATCAGTGACGCACATGCGAGAAAATAATTAGGGTTCGTATGATTCGAGGACTTTTTCCAAAATAATTGTTTCATTTATGTCATTATATAACATTTGGTTCCTTAAATCTCAATTTTTACACTATTCGCAATAAATCACTTTTGTTTACTGTGGAGTGTAACTATCCAGAAGATTGATAAAAAATATATCACGATTTTAAAAAATCCAATAACGTGCGTTCCTAAAAATATATTTGGGCATTATCTGAATTTAATATTGGCATGGTTAGAAAAATTAAATATTTTAGAAATCGGACAAAAATTTAACTTGCGAAGCTAATTTGTTTTATTGTAACATCGTTAATCAACAAAGTTGCCGGTAACTCAGATAAAAAGAACTGAAAATTTAACTATAATAAAATAATATTATTTTTGGTTTTTGACATATTTTAAAATGACCCTTTAGATTTTTACTTTTAGACTTTTCTGAAAAAATTATATATAATTAAAATTAAAATTGTATTGAATTTATTCAAAAATAAATCGTCCCTAACTCCTTAATAACCTTTTTAAGTAGAACCCACCATCAGCTAATATTAAAAAATATCGTAACTAATTATTTTTAATCAATAAATGATAGGTTATTTCCGAAAAGGTTACTAAATTAAGAGGTGATTTTTACGATAAATTGTTTATTATATAAGTTTTAGATAGTTTTAATTCTATTCATTTATAGTAAATGAAATATTTTATAATTTAAATTTTTACATGAAATATTACGAGTTTTTTAAAATCGTCGCTTTAGTTTATTTGGTGTTTATTTTTACCTTGTTTTAATCTTTCGCCCCCCGCAAATTAGTCATTTCGACATTTTACATAATTTTTAAATTATAATTTTCTGACTTTTTAATACTATGTGTGTATTTTTTTTATTCATAGAAATGAACAGGTTTCAAAACAAATCATCATAGTTCCCTTGACCACATTTTTGTTTTCTACCGTACCTTCTCGATGAAATAGATAGGCAGCATTTGTAAGACAATATATTAGAAAAACGCAAATACAAACGAAGTCTAACACAAACATTCCTGATAATATTAGTGTACGCAAATTTAAAATTATGATGTACAAGTTACATAGAAAAACATAAAAATAACGTTTAAATTTTATATAATTCATTATTTATCTAGAATTTAAAAAAAAAAAAAGAAAAAAAAACCTATAAAAAACAGATATTTTCATTTCAGTTACCTGATATCCTTCATCTGTTTCTACTAGTAATATTGGAACTTTTTTATACTGTGACCATTTGATCTGTTGTCGTAGCACTGGGTTCACTTCAACTACATTGTAAGAAACTCCAAAATAATCTAAGAAAGCTCTAACTTTGCAACAAAATGGACATGTTGGATATTGAAACAAAGTTAATTTTAAGCCCGAATTATCTTCCGGTATTACAATCTAAACAAAATACATAGATTAAATTGCTTTTCACATTACAATAATCTAGTATAATCCCATATTAATGTCATTACTCTGTTTTTTATTAATATTAAACTTGACCAGTAATAATCTAAATAAATACTAGAATTTAAATATTGGCAGCTTAATAAATCACATATCGAGTAATTTAATTAAAAAATGAACAAGATTATGCTGATGATAAAGAAAATGAAGTAACCAGATTGATCAACGAGGCTACCGCATGACTTTGTGTTCTCCAAATTAAGCGTATTTTAATTCGTGTTTCTATTTCGTATCCGGTAAGCATTTAAAGTAGATATTTTTCTTACCTTTGTCACGATTTGAGAAACAGGGTAATGTGCCTCGAACAGATTTTACTTTAGCATAGTTAAACTGAAACAGAAACATCTCTCCTATAATTTGATTGGCAGAAGACAATGATTGTTGAACTTGTAATAAAATTATTGAAATAATATTTTCGTTTTAAAAAGTCCGACAAGAGAGTAACCCCATCTGTTCAGAATAGCGAATAAAACAGAAACTGAATACGCCATTTATTTGCAGTATTATCCGACACGAAATCAATATGAACAGTAAAAGTGACGTTTGCAACGTGTTTCAATCTACAACAGAGCATAAAATTAATCTCTTATATACTGAGACTAAATATAAATAATGTATTAACGTCTTATGGAATTTCCTTAAGCAGGCCGATAACAATGGACATTTTTTTTTTTAATACTGCAACAAATAACCGAAGTACGGTGTTATTAATTAACCGAGTGGTGCAAGCGAATCAGCGAAAATGAGAATAACTAATATAATTTTCCTGGAATTTGTATTAAATCCGGGTGATGCATAAACGAATTATTCTACAAGATATTGAAACTACTTTTAAACAGGATCCATTAAGGCTTCAATTTCAAAATTCAGAGAATGCACACTTCCGCTTAAAATATAAATTATAATTAACTTATTCACCGTATCTAATACCAATATTCTTTTTTCTTTCCGATGTTTAAAGTTCCTATGCAAATATGAAGAATTTACGAAAAAGTGAAAGATACGTACAGAAATATAGTTTAATTTTTAGAGGTGAAGAAGTAATAAAATAATCCTTTTATTAAATATTTTTCTATTAATGCCTGTAGTTTTTATATTTTTTTTTGAATGTACATCACACATCACTTCCAAAACCTTTTACTTGCGCATCAGTATTCATTAAAATTAAATAATATAACAAATTAATTATAAAATAGATACATGTTTGTTTTTTCCAGTATGAAAATAATACCTGACGTGATATTTTTACATCCGGGAAACTTTTTAATACCAACGGAGTAACGTAATTAACTTGTTCTAGTACATTCCCATGTAAACTAGCATAGTAGTTTTTATACCCTACATAAATTGCGCCCGTTAGCCCGCCTAAACCAAAACCAATGCATATGGTTTTTAACGTTGTTGGAGCCGGTTTTAAAGAAACAAATGCTTGCGATAAATTTCTGCTATTGCTATATTCCGGAACAACGGCTAGACGTCTGCAGAATTTCATGAAACATCTTTGTCGAAGTACAACAATCATACTAATTTTCAAAATACACAGTTGCTAAAAAATATGTATTAACTGCTTACACCCGAAAAATTTATATCTACCGAGAAAATTAGTTAAAAGTACATTTCGTATCTTTTATTTATACTTCAAACGCTTTGTTTCGCATGCAGCACTAAGAATTCTTTTATGTACGACGTTTGTTGCGAAACACCAAGCGACACTGAACGCCACGACACGAAAAGTGTCGCGGCAGTAAAAAACTGTTGCAATAACATAAAATATTTTGAGTGCTGTCGCGATTGTCTATGTTTATTTTATTATACAGGTTGTAAAAGTGGATTTTTATGTTCTTTATTACATCTATGTCAAGTGAGCAGAAGAAAAAATTAATTTAATCATCGCTAGACCTGCGACAAAGCATAAAATAAAGGAAGACGAAATACAATTTTGCAAATATTTTACATTGTCAGTTAGATAACGATGAACTTTTTTTTTCAAATTCGAGACAAACAACTATAATAAAAGGTGGATTCTTAATTCTAGGGTCAACTTTTTTTCCGGAAAAATGTTAGCAAGAGTACTTAGTTTTAAAAAACACTATTTCATTCATTACTACGAAGAAAATATTACTTAAATTCTTATATATATACAGTTTAGTTTTGAAAAGAACCCTAAGTTATATGTTTTACTCATTTCAATATATATATATAAATATGTGAATATATCGGAATTAAAATCATGTTCGCATTTACAAATATTGATATAGAAATTATAAAAAGTTATATTATGTCCAGACCTGTAAGAAAAAAGTTATACGATCCCATTTTTCACTTATAAAAAAGAAAATTAATTACACACTTCGTAAATAGCTATTTCGGTTAAAAACTTCCAAACAGATATACACAGTATACATTTTTTTAAAAATCTGTTAATAATATCAATTAATAATTTTAGTAAAATGTAATTTGAAAAGATAAATAAATCCTGTAGATATAAAATATTTTTTACCGTTAATAAATACGCAAAAACTAATTTTATTTTATTCGATAAAAATAGACTGAACTAAAGACTTCCGTTGTCAAGCAATTTGCATAAAAATTGTAGATAAGGTTTCAATTGTAAATTTTCCTTAGCTCTTGATTCTTTTTAGTTACATATTGTACACTGGTACCGAGATTACAACTATGTAAAAGATATCGTAGAATAAAGGAATGAGATCGGGAGATATAGAAAAGAATTGGGATGTTATAAACTTAAATGGCTGAACTATTTCCTTATTCAACTACATATCTTGCTGTATCAAGCTATCAAGTACTTCCATCATAATTAACCAAAGTAAATATTAGCGATAAAAATCTTCTCAGACATTATCGGTAGAATAAAATATAACAATATATTATTAGTTTTTTCGTAAGGCTGACGTTGCTACATGTCGTTTGCGTAAGAGGATATCTATATAAGGTAATGTATTTTTAGAACGTTTAATGTTCGGTGTTCTAGGGAATAAAGCGATACTTTTTTTTCAGAACATGACAGTAAAGTCGTAAGCATTTGTATAAAAACACTCATTGCTCGCAATGTATTTAGGAAAGGTAACATCCGGTGCCACAAAGCATTCTGCGACACAAATGCTGTACATAAAAGAAGTCCAAAGCTGGGATCACACTAAGCAAACAAAAAAGGCAAAAACAAAATCTTGAAAATGAGGCCAAACTCGATCTGTCATACTTAATAGCCTTGAATTGACACGCAAAACACAAAGCTTTTGCAATGAGACACTGTTGCTTCGCTTTTTTAGTATTTTTTGTAAAATATCACAACAGGTATGTTAAAGAATAAATGTATAGTTTAATGACCGTGGATTTGGTTTTACCTGATGTGTACAAGGGTTCTGGTTTAAATTTCATGATCATTGAATATTACGTAGTTTATAAGTTACAGATTATAATAAAATCGTATTTCGTATCATTGCAATAAATTTTATCTTGATAAATACGGGAATTTTTTTCATAATTTTAATACAAAAACCGGAGTTTAGTTAAATTTTAATTTTGGAACTATTGAAATGTATATACAAATAAATACTATGCAAGACTTAACGAAGTTCGGCAAAATTGAAATCAGGTTACTATTCGCCCACAGAAGCGAGCAGAGAGAAATGAGAAAACTATTATTGCGTCTTATCGTTGTTTGAAACAAAAAAAAACGGTGTTATGTCTAATCGAAAATCCCTCAAATTTGTATGGTAATTGGAGGCTAATGTTAATGCCGGCGTTTACGCCGCGATACGATTGCAGAATCTATATTTATTTCCCTCGCTATTACATGATACTTGTTAATACTTAATAATAGTTTCTTGATTGTTACGTCCCCGGTTTGATTATTGATTTTATTGTAAAAGTTGCGTTTGGAAATTGTACGTTTATTTCAGTTAGAGGTAAATAATGAAAGGTAAGTAAAATATTTGAATATAAACTTAGTAAAATGAATATGAATCGTGATGAATTATGGATATTACAAAGTAATAACTATAATGGTATAAAATAATAAAATGTATAATTGAAATGTTTTTCATTGTGGAAAGCGATTGCGCCGTCTTTTTTTGTAATCAGT
This sequence comes from Icerya purchasi, assembly GCA_039619475.1. Lineage (NCBI taxonomy): Eukaryota > Metazoa > Arthropoda > Insecta > Hemiptera > Monophlebidae > Icerya > Icerya purchasi. The sequence goes on from CM077115.1 coordinate 576,338,436, forward strand.
TTAGAACTGTAGATAATTTTAAATTATTTTACATAATATTTACTAAAGAAAATACGTAATCAAAATCTATTTTTCCGAACTTTTTAACTAACCGTAATTGGGAGAATCATTTTCAGTTGTTTTACGTAAAAATCATTAAAAGACTTGACCTATTGTTTTAAAATTTTAACTTGGCGCTATTTGCAAATAATTTTAAACTGTTACCTAAAATTATAGTACACTAAAGAGCGCAAAAAAAAAAAATATGGCGAAAATTGAGACTTTTTTTGTTTTTAAACGTAGATAAATTATAAGTGCCTATATAGTGTGCAGGGTGCTTAGTGAAAAGAGATACCAAAATTTATATTAGGTTATTAGACGCAGTACTCTCTTTATCGCCATAAATGTGTCACTGTAATAATGATCGATTGTGTTTAATTTAAACTATACTATTAAGTGCGGTAGATTGAGTCTAGCAAGAATGAATGCTCTTCAGTGTTCTTTGCTGCTCGTGAGCACATGATAATCAGCTTTCGTCTGGACCTACCGATTATTTTTAAGATCGTTACTCTGATCAAGTAGCTTGCTTTTAGAAATATGTCTGACAACGTTTAGCATGTGACTATTTAGTCTGATTATTATATGCGGTACAAGAACGTACATTTTGAAGTTGTAAATCTATAAAGTTTTCCATTTTCTAATTTTAACCGCATTCATTAAATAGCTCTGTCATTTATAATTAGTTATTTTACATACTTTAAGATTAATTAACCGATTACTAATTTCTTTTTTTATTATAAATTATACAATTCCTAGAATAAGTTTACATGTATGCTACCAAATAAATGTAATTTAATTTTCGTATTTCCATAAAACTATATACCACTTTTTAGTGCTGACCGTGCATAGAAATTTAATTGCTTTTATTTTAAATCTACAGCGGCCAAATAACCGAAAAATTACTCATCTTTTCCACTCAATGATAAAGATGATGTGTTCAATAATTTACTACTAAGGTAATTACCAAAAAAAAAATATATATAAAAATTTTGTTCTATTATTATGAACACGTCACCTACCACACTACAACCTTTATAAAACCTGAAGGAGACCGCATGTATTATAATAATTTAAATCCTTCAAGTATGTTTTCGTTAATTTTTAGTGTTAATAGGAGTTATTTCATGGAGCGTAGAAAACATACTGCTCACGAATGGAATTCGAAGTATGTAATTTGGGTCTCAAAATCCGGTTAATTTTCAACTATTAGATACAACTCGAATACAGCCAAAACAAATAGTTGCTAATACGTATATACACCTAATTCTGTTTTTACACAAACTTCTTTTATATGGTTTTGATCTAACCACGAATTAGAAAATAAAAATTCTCTTTTTACACTATACTTATTTCGATTTAATACGATCGACCCAAACTATAAGAAAAAAACAGGTAAGCATTTTTTTGGAAAACAGAAAGATAGAAAGAAGAAATTTAACAAGTGTCTAAGCTTTGCGCGGATACATTAATACGTGAATATTTCTTATGAGCAGCTCCGGCTTTCCTTTATTGTCTTTCACTCGACATAAGAATTTTATCTAGGTTATTTTTTTGAACCATCATTAGGCTAGCTTTATATCTTACGGACCGCAACGAGTGTGAGAGTCGACGTGTTTATTAATTTTTACTGTACAGTAAGTGATTCTTTACAGACGGATACGGGGTATTTACATTTACATCGTTGACAGGATTTACATTATTAACATCATTTACATTATTTGTATCATTGACAACAGTTAAATTATTTGCACAATTTACAACATTGACATTGCAGATATGCGCCGTTATCGAAAGGAGAGGACGATGCGTACTAAAGTAGGAGATATAATGGCGCGTTTCAGGTGCATCGACGTGTCGTGAAAAGACTTGTGGAATTCTGTGATGTGGAAATGGTTGGTTCATTCGTCAGTTCGAGTCCAAATTCAGCGCGCATAAATTCCGTGAATGTGGGACCGTGCGACGCTTGTAAATCCAAGTTAAGATCATTACTGAGAACTTAAACCATTTCAGTGCCTTGTACGGAATCTACGTTACACTGATCGACGTCTACGATGCGGAAGAAGAGGCGTAAAGCCTGAGGGGAAATTCGCGGTCGACGAATTCACGATATCTAAGAAGCGGGACTCGATCATCGCTTTCTCCTCTGGAAGTAAGGGCTGACCATCACCAATCCTGGTTAGTACAGATGAAAACATAGGCTTTTCGCATCGCTTCACGAGCGGGTAGTAATGTAGCGACTACCAGGTAATTTCGCAGCAGAACTTTTACTCGATCGCTTAGAAATCTGTGTCTGGCAAACGGGCGGTAATTGACGGAGGTTGCCAGAGAAACCATGTCCATAACCGCGAACGGATGTCCATGATCATGCATAATGTGCAGAAGTCAAACATTTCTGTCCAAAGAGAGCGGATCCGATGATACTGCACTCATGGACGAAAACGACGAGAACATTTGCGAACACTGTACGAAACGCGTTCGGTGCTCCCATTGGGTGTTGTTAATAGTAGATTTGCACAATTTTAATTGTTATTTATTTTAATAATTTTTAAACGCCGCGTCCGCTTAACGATTTCGCTTTTAGTATTATTTTCTCGTCAGAGACACGTTTTTTAGTTATTTAGATCTGACCACCATTTTTATTTACCGCGGCACTACGAAAAAAAAGGACTAAATATGGCCGCTCGTCAACCGTTCGCGATCGAGTGCTTTTTTACCTGAGTTGTTGTTGACCAGCGTTACTGGTAGTAAGTCCGTTCTTTGTTGTGGTTTGTTTTCCACGTGTTTCGTTTGTTTTTTCCCGTTGTCACCTTCGTTGTGCATCCCGTATTTTAATGTTTCTAAATCCGAATTTCGTAACCATTTTGTTGACCAAATTGTCCTTTTCAGGACTCCGTAGTTGTTTTCGAAAAGTCCACTTAGACTTACGTAGTTTTTATAGAGTGTTCGTTTAAATAATATAATTTTTTACATCCGGAATTTTAGTATTTTGAAATTAACTGTAAACAGGTGGGGTCCATCATCTTTTGCGAGTTCCTGATATGAAAGATAGCGTATACAGCGGATCCGATATATGTATAAATAATACTTTTTTGGTAACATTTTGTGATAAAATTTCGTGGAACAGACAAATTTTTGGAATGACCCCCAGTCGTAAGACATATTCATGTCAGAAAAAAAGCGATTTTGTATAAAATGAAAATGAAATATTCGAAATAGATAAAATCAATTTAATATTGCTATTAAAAGAAATTTAGAATCAATCAGCTCACATAGCTGTATACAGTTTCCCGTAAATTAAACTTCTTCCATTTCCGTTATAATGTAATTAATATATTTAAATACGATATGTTAAACACAGAAATATATTTTAATAAATAAAATTATAAACTACTAACATGTTTCATAACGACAAACTACATATTCATGGTAATAGTTAATTTTAGTATTACTATGTAGTTTGTCACTACGAAACATGTTGATAGTTTGTAATTTTATTTATTGAAATATATTTCTGTGTTTGACATATCGTATTTGAATATATTAAACTTAAGAAAAAATATTTTGCTAAAGTTTCAATGAAAATGGGAAATGAACGATATTTGATTAATTGGCTGCTTGCATCCACTTGTGTAAAACTACTAAGGTCATATACCTCCTTAAAATTTGTTCACAGGCAGTTAATTTTTTTTTTTTTTTTTTAGTAGTTAAAAAATAATATTTTAAAATTGAATCAAATATTAAAAAATATTTTCTTTCACTATTTTAATATTATTATACTAAATTTATCTATATATAGTAGATCTTTATCACCCGCAGTGTTTACATTTGTAAATGGAAAAATAGTGACTGTTTTAACATTCACAAGTTCATATTTTTTCAAAATTTAAAATTCTGAATGCGCGTATATTCTGGATTTAGTAAAATCCTTATTAAAATTTAGTACTTTTTATTTTTAGAATGTAACAGAAATAAATCTTAATTAGTTTATATTAATGTGGTAATAAAATATTTAATCGATATTTTAAGTTTCTGTAAAGTGGCATAAAAATATAACTATTTTCCAGCAAACAATGAATATGATTAAGTCATTTAATTTTTTATTCATATTATATTAGAAAACTCGATGTAATTTAATATTCTTTTCCTTTTTTAAAGACTAATTTCAAATTATTCTAAAATCAATTAGAAAGAAGAAAATCATTTTTTTGCCATTTTGGTCCTTATCCTTATGTAATCAATAGAAAATTAAATTTAACATTTGTAATGAAATTTTGGATATACGTTTACCATGTATATATGTACATACACACACACACACACACACACACACACACTATATATAAGTTGAAAACTTTTCGAAAAAATATCAAAAAGCTGATCATGAATAAAAATATAAAATAGCAATACAAAAATATTGTATTATAATATGATGGCTTTTACAAAGAAAGAAAAAAAAAAAGAAAAAATACAATAATTTCAATTTTAAAAATCTTTGTAACAAAGAACTCGGAAGTAATTATTGAAAACTAATAAAATTGTGTTATAAAAATTTTCAGATCACAAAAGCTGATAGCAATATTTCTTTGACGCGCATACTCACTCTGCCTTTCCGTATAGTGCCTTCAATTTTCATTAACACTTTAACAACTGCTGCAATATAAAAGAAAAAGACAAAAGCGACTAATTTTTTTTTTTTTTTTTTTTTTTTATTAGAATTACAATAAAAACTGCGTTAAATTAAGATCGGATTTTTAAATTCTGAATATTGTGCCACATAGTAGACGCTGACTTTTTCAACTGCTCCGTTTCCTCTTTGTCTAATGTTTGATGGATGATGCGTGTTACACCCGATTCACCGAGAATACAAGGCAGCGACAAGTAGACATCTTCACCGATACCGTGAATTCCCTGTTATTTAAAACAAACAACCAAGTTAGTAATAATGCGAATAAAAATGGCATTACCGTAATTCCAATAAAAACTATTTTATAAGTCAGAAGGAAAAAAAACCTAATAAAAAACAGTTCTATACAACACTGAATGAAAACTTTCAACATGCCGTTGGTTGCATCGTGGTTTATTATTGTGTTTCCTGCTATTTTTCGTAGACTGTTTTTGTTGAAATATTTTTACCCGAAGTAGTATTTCGCATATCTAAATCATTACAGCTGTTGCACAGAGTAAATAGTGCTTAAACTGGACGGTTAGGTGCTAGGCAATTTAGGGATATGTACTAGTGATGTGTTGAAAATATTGAATTAACATTTATCAAAATTTTGTAATGGATTAATTCGATACACATGAGAACTATTGATACTCTATTTTAACACCTAGGAAATAATGGTACTAACGAACGATTAAAAATTGTGCATTACCATAGTAACAAACCAGATAGAAAGAGATACGTAACAACGTTTGCTGTAAAAAATTCAGTATTATAAAAAGGATTACTACAGTTTAAATTGAGGTGTGCATAAATTTAATAAATAAAGATGATTATTAAAATAAATACTAATGGCACAATTTTATTCATATTAGTAATTTTAAATATATGTTTTTATGAACGTTATTAGCAGTCATGCAGGCCTTTTACTAAAACGTTTTCTCATTTGTAAGCTTTTTATTTATTTGTTTATCCTTTTCGTAAAAAAACACGTTTTGCTTGTCATAATCGTTCTTCGACGTATATTTAGTATTTTTCTCACTTATATTTGAGTATACAACATATTTTATGTTTAATGATACAGATTAAATAAAAAATGTGTAAATGAATTTAGTCCTGAAAGTTTCTAGATATTCTATATATTTTTCGCATTACATCACGATAATATAGCTTCCTGTAAGTTATTCCAGTACGTTTCGTAATAATTTAAAATTTGGACGAGTCACATTTTCGAAAGGTTTATTTGGCGATAACATTTTAGTTTACATGAGAAAATTACAAATATACCATAGAAAAAAAAACAAAATTAACCCTTAAACAAAAATTGCTTTTTCGTAACTCATGGTTAATTGCAAAAAACATTACAAAGCGGCTTATAAAACGAAAATATCTGGTGCAGATATGGGAAGCAACGAAAAAAGCGGTGTGACTATGTCACATCGGAAATGGAATCAAATAAATCGTCTCTTCCGGTTACTGTCACTGTATTTTGTATTACTGATTAATTTGATTTAACTGTTTTATTGCCTTCTATCTTTTCTATTATATTTCTGTACTTACGTATGGACACACCTCGAAGTGACTGACCGTCACGTTTAATGACTGATAAAAAAAAAAAAAAATTCACATATTTAATCATCTGTACCTATTTCTAAAATTAATTACGTTTGTTATTAATTTTAAATTAGATCTTGACTGTTACGCATTTCCTTCGCTGTTTTATTCTCTTGTTACCTGTAATTGTGAACATTAATCTCTTTCGTCAATACTGTACTTGTTTTCATTCCGTTTATACTGTATTTTTTGTCACCGTACCACATGCTTAGTTGAAGAAGGAGACGTTATGACGTTTGAGTCACCGGGTTTTTATTGAAATTTTGCAGATCGATAGAAGGTAATGAGTATATGAATTGTGTAAAATATTAGAATGCGCCTTTTTGATTTGTGGAAGAAATGAAAATTTTTAGAAGCCGTATATAACGGTATGGTTAACCGTTTAGACATATGTCATAACTTCTAGACTCTGTTTATTTATCATGTGTGCAGATGGTCCGGAAGACTGATTATTCTAAAATTAAATATATTAAATAAAAATTACTAAAAACAATAAAGTAATGCTAAAAAAAAATTTAATTTAATGAAAATTTAAATGCGTCATTTATTACATTTATATATTATAAAAACTCCACCATTTTAGTTATTTTGGTGTAGCGTAGTGCTGAAAGTGATGGTAATTACTGCAAAATTGACAATGGACGTAGTAGATTCAAATCCCCTCCGTCAGTGTCAGGAAAACGTTTTTTCATTTTACATTTTTTTATTATTTAATTATTATTTAATTATTATTTAGTTACTTTAATTCTTTTAATACAATGTTTTAAACATTTCAATTGTTTAACGACTGATTTTTAATTTTCTTATTAATTATACGTGTATTGCAAATGCACATATGTATACAATAATAAAAAAAGTATCAATAATCATTAAATTGAACTGTGGTTTTTAGTACCTCTAATGGTCAATTGCTGTGAAAATATTGTAAGAGTAATAGAAATAATTTAAGTAGTAGATAATAAGAATTAATAATAAAAAAACTGCAAAACGAAAAAAAAATACTACTGACGCTGTTGAAGGATTTGAACTTACTACACCCTTGTCAATGTTACAGTATTTACTATCATTTTCGTTACTGCACAACATAAAACAATTAAAGTATTTGTGTTTTTATAATATACAAATGTAATAAATGACACATTTAAATTTTTATTCTTTTTTTTTTATATATTACTTTATTGTTTTTTAGTAATTTTTGTGTTTCTTATACTTCATTTTAAAGTAAATTGAGTTTCCGAACTGTTTTTACAAAGTAAATATAAACACAATTTGTAACTTATTGTATATTTTTGTCTGAACGGCTATCCATAACATTGTTATTGAATATGGCTTCTAAAAATTTTTAATTTATTTTAATAATAAAGAAAAAAAATACAAAAGACGTGTTTATTTATATTTTTATGAAGACTTTAAAGTAAAATTATACAAAAATTCCGTTTAAATACAATAGTTTAAAAAATATACTGACTTTAAGGTACACCGCGAAATTTGAATGAAAATGCATTAAAAAGTAAAAAATAATTATTCGGTAACAAGTAATACGTAAAATGCACGAAGGATGATATTATGATAATTTTTAAACAATGCTAACTTCTGGTAGATACAGCGATATTTTTTAGAAACAATTTATTCAGTATAATACATTGAAAACATGAGGAATATTTAATACTATTTTTTATTATTACAGTTTGAATTTAGTACCGACTACAAACAGTTAATATTGTTTAAGAATAATCATAATATCTCCTTGGGGGGTATATTGCTTAAAAATACATTTTTTTCTTTTTTCGAATAATTATTTTTCACTTTTTAATGCATTTTTATTTAACTTATAGAGTAAATATTGAAGTTGGTATTTTTTTTCACAATTATTAGTGTAAATATTTTTGAGTGGTAATATGGCACTTAAATGCTACTTTCGATACTGTATAAAGCTGGGTATTGATCAAATTGCTAAAATTTTCTCTAAGAAACCTTTTTTTAACGTTTATTTGAATGACTACTGAATATCTATGCTAATCGCGATTCATCAGTACTCGCATAATACCGCCATTGACCGGTACACTTAAACCAATTCTTTTATAAGAATTACAGAAGATTATCATTTGTGGGTCCCTCTAGAATACTGGTATGGATGGATAGGTAGATAGCTAAATAGATTTTAAATCATTAAAGTAACAGTACAAAAATATAAGTTAATATGGTATTTGGTAATATATAGAATAATAATGAGTCTTTTAACTGTTATTCGTATGATTCAAAAAAAAAAAAAAAAGGAAAAGATTTAACCTAGACTCCGATATTTTAAACATACACGTCATTTAAGACACTGCTTCAAAAAATTAATTCAAATTTAATATACAGCGGAAGATTTATTTAATGTTTAATAACTATTAACATACGAAATAAGATTATTAATAGAGTGACAATAAAAAGTCATCTTACTTTAACAGAAACTGATAAACACTTCACAAAGTTGCTGTTTTTAATAATACACTCAGTAATGTCGGCAGTAGACAGTCCAATAGCCCATGATGTATATCCTTTCAATTTTATAACTTCATATGCACTGTAAAATGATAATACAAAACGATTAGTCGTTACTAAGTATATACTCGTAGAATATGTGTATTATGACCGATAGTTTTTCTGTTTATTATCATTACGATTGAGTTTATTAAATATAGACTGTTTTATTAGGCATGCGAATAAGTTCTCACCGTTTTATTATCAGATGACGGTATAAAAATTGTGTGTATATAGTTTAAGATGGTGACACATCTATATTGAAGTACTATAACTTATGTTCAAAATCAATGCACGCTATTCTGCTGAAGTGTAAACAAGATTTTTTTTTCGTAGGGTGAACAATGTCGAATTTTGTGCCAAATAAAAACCGTAGTTTTTGCGAGGAATTCTACTGCACTACTTTATTCAAAAGAAATTTGCAGCTAAAGAACACAGAATCCTTATGGAAAATCATGCTCTGTCGCAAAGAATAAGCAGAGATTGGTTTAGCCGCTTCAAAGATGATGATTTCGATGTTGAAGATAAAGAACGCAGTGGTGCACCAAAAAAGTTTAAAGACGGGAAATTGGAAACATTACTTAATGAAGATGACAAGATGCAATCTGAAGTTGCAAAATCATTAGGAGTTGATCGAACAACAGTTCCGAAACGTCTGACAGCACTAGGAATAATACAAAAGGGAGGATGTTGCCTTCAACTTGAAGCCGAGAGGTGTGGAAAGATGTATTTTTGCGTGTGAATAGCTGCTCTAACAGCAAAAAAATTTTTACATCGTATCATGACCGACGAGGAAAAGTGGATATACTGCAATAATTTCAAGACTATAAAATTGTGGGTTAAGCTCGGCCAAGCAGTAGCATCGACGTCAAAGCGGAATATCCACGGTTCTAAGCTCTTGTTCTGCATTTGGTTGGATCAGCTGAGCGTGTAGTGTATTATCAGCTGCTCCAATCCAACCAAACCATCATGAGAGATCGCTGTCGACTGAAGTTGATGCGTTGAGCTGAGCATTGAAGGAAAAACAACCGTAATACAACGAGAGAGACACAAATTAATTTCGCGCCATGATATCGCTTGGCCGCATACTGCATCAGCGGTCAAAACCTACATGGGAATACTGAAATGGGAAGTCCTACTTCACCAGAAAGTTCGTTTAAATTACTAGAAGTATAAAATAATTGCAAAGAAGTTCAGCTTTTTGGCCGGAAATTCAAAATAGTTGATTTTGTACTATTTAACTAAGGAAACGTTACATTATAAATAATTCTTTATATTATTATCTTTTAGGTTTTTAATAGTATTTGTTGAATATATAATTTAGTAATTACGTAGTGCGTTATTAATGTTCTATAAAAAAATATATTAAAATTACAGAGAAATTAATAAAAAATCTTGCAAGACTAGTTTTAATAATAATTGCTACTGAGAAATATTATTTATTCAAATTTTAAACCTTTGCCAACTACTGTAGCTTGCTGTTGTGAAAGGTACTTAAAGTTTGTTTTAATTGTTCTATTAGTACTATTTTCCCAAAGGAAAGGTTAACTGAACTTTTCTGGAAATACAGAGTTCACTATACAAAAAAATAAAAATAAATTTAAGATATAGATGGGTATTAATAAGCGGGCAATAGTTGGTAGGCAAGTAAATATACAATTTATAGAACAAGTAAATAATATGAGAAAAATGGTGAATAAGGAATTTAAAAACAGATGATTACAATGATGGAATCTAAGAGACCTTCTACAATGTGTTACTTATTGTCAGTTAACTCTAATGAATATTTTAGCAAAGAACGTAAACATTTAAAAAAGTGGGATAAAATAACAATTTAAAAATTTTAAATCATGTTTTATATATTAAATTCTAGATAAAACAATTTTTTTTTTGTTAATTTAAAGACACAGATTTAAACGGGTATTAATATACGGGCGAAAAATTAAAAAAAAAAAAAAAAAAGTATTTTAAAAATGGTAAAATTTGATTAACCTTTGAATCACTTTTTTGTGAACTTCCGTCCATTCTTTATCCTTTTCCGTTCCCAGTTCTGGAATAAATGCTGATAAATTCATCCCAGCCATGCTGACTCCCGACCATACAGCAACTAGTATAAAAGAACAACACAAATATATAATATTACACACTGAATTATTTTCAAACAGTTTTAGTCAAATCCGAATTCAATTGATTTCTCCTGCTTATAGCATCATAATAAAAATCGCATTTTCGCAGATTTTATCAGAAGTTCTATTACTAATTTTTTTATTTTTTAGTTGATTTTTTATTAATTATAAAAAATACAGACTGATTTTTGAAATTTAAAAAAAAATTGACTTACAGGTTTAAATATAAACAAATCAAGTACACGTATTGTGAAAGAGAACAAACAATTAGTTACGTATTTGTATTAAAAGAATTTAACGAAGTTTAGAAAAAAAATTTACATAACTCTGTTTCTAATTACTTAATTATTATAACTTCAAATCTGTTCACATACTGAGTGTTAACAATTTAAGCAGTCTCTTAGCAGCGACAAGGGAAGCTTTCTTGGGACTTTTATTAAATAATTATATTTACACTTTGTTAAAGAATTTAATTAATTTGTAAAACCAATAAAATAAATGAAAAATTTCTCATGAAAAACGAGTAAATTATAATATATTGAAGATAGATGTGAAAGCTGCCTTCCGCCTCTAATTACGCATTAAATTTTCAGTTAATTAAAAAACAAAGAAATATTATGTGACGAAATAGGAGCTATCAAAAAACCATAGGGAAGTTGGTCAAAAATAGAGACACTGGGCAAAACTGAAACGCTTGCTAGAAAAAGCTATTATTGATTTTATTAGTTTTCAACATTTACTTCATACTTCGAATGCAATTATATTATCATTAATGTTTTTATTCAAATGTTGGCTTAACTACGTCTGATAGGTTAAAGCTGATACCTAATTTATGCTGTATTTGTTAATATTTGTTCAAAACGTTCGTATTTAATAGCAGACGATATCGCAACTTTCCACGAGCTTTTAAATATAATAATATGTAACCATTTCATGTTCCATACTGAATTATATTAAACACTTGTGTAAGAGTTAACTATAATCTATAAATAAAACCATAAACATTAAACATTAAACGTACCCATTAATTGTAATTAAAAATGTTGGCTAGCTTCGAATGACTAGACCCAATCATGGCGATAAATATATAACAGTAAAGTAACAAGTACATATTTACTTGTTGCTTTATGTTTATATATTCTTCGCCATGATTGTGAATCTAGTCATTCGATATTTTTAATTATAATTCACGAGTGTGTTTAATAATTATGTTTTACTTATTTATGCGATTACATTTATAAAAATTCCTTAAGTCTGGGAGGTTGGAAAAATTGTTTCCAGGTTTATGTCATCTCAGTTCCAGTCCTCTATCGTACGCGGTGTTATTCGAAATTAAAAAGTATTTTCCGATTCTGTTAGATTATTATATGAATATGTTAGTTTAGTTGAATTCCTTTTTCATGGCAAAGTACCAGGTAACGGTAGTGACATTTCTTCTAAGAAAACGTAGATTACCGTTTCTTTTATTTTGAAGAAAGAGAAATTCGAAAGCTACTAATATAATTACGTATATGTGATATCGATAGTTCAATAGTGGTAGCATTTTAAGATGAATTTTCTCCAGTGCCATTCGACTTAAAGCATTATGAATCTTAATTTCACATTTTTCAACGACTTGTGCATATGCGGTTTATTGTACTTTCTTTACGCATACGCAAACAATGAATGTGAACACACTATGACCACTAAAAATCAATAAAAATAATCACGAATAAAAGGTTTTACGAAAAGTCCTTATATGGAGGAAAGGAATTCATAAATTACATACTCCATAGCTCAACAACGCTCGAACTATTCCATCTTTATGTAGAATATCCAAAAAAGAATTTAAGGATTTACGAAAAGGTCCCATCTAACTGTTAAACTTTGACAGAAATGTGTGAAAACTTTTCACACAATAAACGAAGAGCATTCGAAGTTAGTTCAACATACGTTTCAATTCGAATCGAATTCGACGACGAAATGTACCGGTAATGGGCCATTTCTTGTGAAAACCCTTTTTTAATAATTACTAAGGAAATAAATAAAATAATAATCTTGCAAACTTACCACTGGTGTCACCGTGTTCACCGATTATGTATGCGTTGATATCTTCGGTAGCTAAGCCGATTTTTTCACCCAACAAAAATCGAAAACGAGCTGTATCCAAATTAGTGCCAGATCCAAACACTCGATTCAGTGGGAATCCACTAAGTTTTTGAGCAGCGTAAGTCAAAATATCCACTGGAATTTAATAATATTTCGTAATATAATTGATTAGACCGGCATCCATTATTTAACTGTCTATCCATCCCTTTCTCTCTCTTTCTCTCTCTCTCTCTCTCTCTCTCTTGTATACATACACACATATAAAAATTCAAAGATCTTTGTATTTCGAATGTCGTGATTACTTGTTTGTACATTGTTGTTGCATGAATGCAGGAAATGCTTATGACAATTCTGTATTAGTACAAATCCGTGTGAAAGGTCACATTTCAAAGTAATTGTAATCGCTTGTTATTGCGTTGCAAATGCAATCTGAGGTATGCAAGTTTTACATCGATATTCACGTGCATATGATGTAATGCATATTTACTATCGATGTTTACATGCATATCATATAATGCATATTTGCCTTCGATATTCACAAGCACATGATGTAATGCATATCTGCCATCAGTTAATAATGATTATTAATTTTTATTTGCCGTCGTTAATGCGCGAACTTGGAACCCCTGTTTCGTAGTCTTATCGTTCTAGCAATTCAGCTATCGCGACGGCATATTTATTTATTTGTACTGGAACGGTTTTTCTCAACCTCTGACGGAAAGAAAAAACAACAGTAAGAAACCAAATTAATTTATTACTAATAGCTTCATATAAACATGGCTACTTTTTCTCGTAACCGTTATGGAGATTCAGGCATTAGTCAGACACTTTGTCCACGGACTTACCCACTAGCGATCTGGACCGAAAATTGTACGGATTAAAACTATGTTTCATTTTTGACACAGGAAATACAAGTCTACGGACTTGCCTACAGGCAACAAGTCTGTGTGGATAACCTATCGCTACTTATTAACGACGAAATGTAAACCTGCGGGTAAACCTGTCAAGTTAGAACTGTACCGATGTAACTGCATGTTAATGGCGAAAAGTGCCGGCAAGTCCGCGCATTCATCTCACCTCCCGAATAATGGTAAAAATCGATACAGCTTTCGCGATAGTTTAACCGTTTTATATCAGATATGATGAAACCTCTATTAAATAAACCTGCGCGCAAGTTCGTGTACAAAACCTATGCTGCTTTAATTCGCATGGGAGAAAAGTCTGTGGGTTTATACAGATACCGCTACAAGTCGAATCTGACGTCACGCGTCACATTTAATGCTGAGTCATTTGCAATTTTTATGTCTTCTTCGAACTGAAAAACTGGCTAGGGGGCCAAAGCTTCCAGACAAATGAGGAGCTCCAAAGCAGCATTCAAGCCTGTGCCACATCACTGGCGCGGCAGCGTTGTTCAAAAAAGGGATCGAAAAGTTTGTATGTTAGTTGTGCCCTTTACTCTTGTCTTTTTTTATGATCAACTGGAAGTTTAAAAAATCGCCTTCGTATATATATATATATATGTGTGTATGTATAACATATGTATAAGTATATGAAAAGCAGCAAGTTATGATGGAGTAACAATGGAAATGATAAAACCAGCGTCATTTAGCCGAGATATATAACATCTGCCGAAAAAAATGCTGTATTCCGGATTATTAGTGCAACCGTTATATCATTCCACGAAAATGGAAACAAAGAAGGGATCAGAAACTGTAGACCAATTAGTCTTCTACCAGTGGTACACAAATTATACGTAACCGATTAAAACGAATCCCATAGAAAGCACGGCTAAGAGAACAAGCAGGCTTCAGACGGGGATTTAGTACAATGTAATTAGAGTGGTAATCAACCGGAGCAAAGAACACGGACAACTGCTAACTTTGGTTCTTACAGATTACAAGAAAGCTTTCGAATCTATATACCCTACAGAAGTAATAAAGACACTAGAAAATCAAGGTATAGACAGACTATACATACAGAAATATTAACGAATACTTATAAAAACGTAAAATCATCAGTAAGACTACATAAATCAACCCCAGATTTTAGAATAAAGAGAGGAATACGACCAGTAATGGCTTGTAAACGTAATTATTTACAGGGCTACATTACAAGGAGTTCCCCCGAAATTAAATTGAGATAAGGTTGGATTAACATCGTGAATCATAAGATTTTTTGATGATTTAGTTTTAAGACAAGGTAGTACGTACGGAAGAATTCATTATAATTGCTCGATCTTTATTAAGATTGGTGGACAGTTAATTTGAAATGTCAGAATTCTCCGGATAGCACCATTTTCTTCATGTTCCCATATCCTTTTGCTTGCACATCGTGTTGTATTTGTTTGATAGAGCGGTTCCAAAATTTTTATGATCGCGGAACCCGTATAAAATCAATTTTATTTTATGGAACCCTTAGTGCCAAATGAAAACTTAAGTAATAATTGTTGCTAAGTAAACAAAATTTGATTGTTTTCTTTTCAATTACAACTTTCATTACGATTCCACATTCTGTTAACTTATAATAAAAGGTATCGTGATTTTAAATATGTAAATAAAAGTTATTTAATAAAAATTTATAAACAAATTGATGTGAAGTACTAGAAGTAGTTTTAAAATTTGGTTTAATGACCGATAGTTGTATACGTACATTCGGAGTAGCACTCAATTTGCTCCTGAATTTATTTTTAGGCATTAGCTGAAAAGGCTGTTTCGCATCTATATGTAGTTATAAAAGGAAGCAGAGTTAAAATAGCCTTCTTGGCTACTTCAAGTTATTCATTTTTAATACTAACCTAAAATTGTTTTTTTTTTCCTTTTACCCTGGGCGCGTCAGCGGTCTTGACCCAACAACATGAAAAATTAAGAAATAGAACTAAATAGCCAGGCGGTCAGAAATGGAAAGAACAAAGGACAGCAGCAATGGAATAACTGAAGGCAATGGGAAGGATGTAGGTAGCGTTAAAGGGAGTAGGAAGACCCAAAGCTAAAAGTTGGGCGAAAAGAAAGGAGCGTTCGTTAGAGAGTGCAGAACATTCGAATAGGATATGATTTGAATCACAAATATAAGAAGGCTCAAAAGCGTGAAGAGAGCAGAAAATAGAGAAGAGCTAAAGAAAAACGAAAGCGAAAAGAAGGGAGTAGAGAATGATTGATTCTGAGTCTAATTAAGGAAACAACCGTGGAACGACGACAGACAGGAATAGAATGAAACCAAGGCAGGAAACGAGGAACCGGTTGAATAAGACGGTAGTATGAATAATGATTAGAAAATAAAGATGGATACAAGTGTAGCCAAAGTCTGGAGTGGTTAGAGCGTGATGGAGAAAGAATGTCTGAAGAAGGGAAAGAGTCGAGGAAAGGACCATTGTGGGTAGCTGAGCAAGCTAAAGAATCAGCTGATTCATTGCCCTCAATATTGGAATGACTAGGAATTCATAGAAAGTCTATGAGAATGGAACGAGACGAGAACAAAGAGGAGACAAAAGATCCAACAGAGATGCTGGTACTGTCAGAAGAATGAGAAGGAGGAAAGGAGGTGTCTTGAAGAACGCCTTTGAAATCGGAAACGATCAGGAATTTGTGAACCCCACTTGCAGAGGATATAAAATGAATGGCACGAAGAATTGAGATCGATTCGGCTGAAAAGATAGAGCAGAAAGAAAGAAGTCTGAAAGACTCAGGGTGCAGGACGGTAGGAGACGTATACGCACCACCCACGTCCCCATCACTCTTGGAGCCATCCGTGAAGATTAAGACACGGGAAGGAAAAGAAGAGTCCAGCAGCTGAAGGAATTCGAAGTTGATTACATTGTGAGAGGAAAAATTAGCGCGGATTGGAAGGGAGGAGAAATTGATGGGCTGCCATATGCTATTAAAATCGAAAGAAAAGTAAGAAGTAATTCTACCATGTTTTCTTGTAGAATTTCATTTAAAAGTGGAAAACATTCAACATTGTTTTTTTCCATGCAAGAAATCCAGAAATATAATTTCCTTTTTAGAGTTCGCAGTAAATATGTTTGTTGCTTTTCCTTGTAAAGATGCATTGACTTCGTTAAATTTTACAAGGATTTCGGCAAGGTAAGGTAATTTCATAGGCCAATTGTTCATCGTGCAAAACATCGAAAACTTTCACAGTTTCTGACATATTTTGCCTCATTTGAAAAACCTTCAGCTCGTCTCAAAGTTCATATAACCTAACAAAAACTTTACCTCTGGAAAGCCATCGGACTTTTGTATGAAGGATGACTAATTCACGCTAACTACCCATTTCTTCACACACTGTTTTGAACAATCTTGACTTAAGAAGAGGACGTGATTTAATGTAATTTACGATCTTTACAGCTTCATCCAAAACTTTCTTTAATGATGATGGCATTTTCTTTATTACAAGAGCACATCAATGCAAAATGCAATGATTGCTGCTGCACATTTTTAATTCCTGATTACGGTGCCTTTTATTTTTCTTCCCATTGTAGCAGCCTCATCACTGCATATATCAATGCATTTATCCTAATCAATGTTGTGTTTCCTCATATAACAATCTATTACATTGAACATGTCGTCTCCAGTTGTGTTGGTTTCCGGAGGAGTGCAGAGAAACAAATTTTCTTCAATAGATGGGCCAAAATATACCTCACAAATTTAAGTAATATTGACAGTCCAACAACATCTGTACATTCATCAAGGTTGGATTGCAAATATATCAGAATGATTCAATCTGTCCATCAATTCTCACCTTCGATATGATAAGATATTTTATAAATTCGGTCAGTGTCGGAACATTGTACTGCTGCAACTTTCTTTACTGCTTCCTCAAGTATGCAGCCAACTACGTCTAACATGCACATGGTTTAATTAAATTCTCGGCTATCGTGTATAGTTTTCCAGATCGAGCAATCTTATAGCTTAAGAAGAATGATGCTTCTGTGACATGTTCATTATTGGTTTTTATAAATTTATTGAATTTGGACACTACGGCTTCATGCGATTCTTTTTGTTTTCGAAAAAACCTGATGTCCTTTTCATTTAGATTTGTATGGTTGGTTTCAAATTTTGTTTTAACTTCACTGGCACCAGTGAACTCTTTAATAGAATTTTTTTGCAAATAACGCGTTGTCCCACCCGGCTCCTCTGCGTTTCCTGCAGGTATAAATCGAAAGATAAACAAGATTCGTTGTATTTTCTTTTATTCAAAGTTTGTTGATGTTCTTTTCCCTTCTATAGTGCCTTCAATTATCTGTGTCAAATATTCGTTGTGTCTGAAAATATGACCTATCCACCTGCATTTTCTTTCTTTTAACTTCTTTAATAAGCTTCTATGTTCACAAATTAATCTGAGTATTTCTTCGTTTCTAATTTTTTCTGTGTTTGTGCTGTTCTTTTCATTCTCCAACGCCAGGTTTCGAACGCTTCCAACTGATCTTGCATTTTTTTATCTATCGCCCAGGCTTCCGAACCATAAAGTAGACGCTCCATACGAATGTTTTAATCAATTTCTTCTTAACTTCTATATTAATATTTTTTGATGTTATCAATTCTTTTTTTTTTTTTTATAAATGCCAATTTCATAAATCCTATTCTTTCTTTTATATCTTGTATGCTTCTTCCATCTTCTGTTATTATGCTGCCTAAATATCTTTGTCCTTTTTGTTTTATTACCTATCCATCTATTTTTATGTTTATTTACTTATTCGTTTCTTTTTTACTTCATCTCATAACCGATATCCTTTTCTTGTTTATTCTCATGTTATAAGTTTTTAAAATTTGTGGCATTTGATTTATGGAACGATCTAGGTTTTGTTTATTTTCTGCTGGTATAGCGATATCATCCGCAGACATAAAGATATTTATTTTCATTCCGCCTATTGTAATTCTCGCATTACATTCTTCTTTTCATTGTTTTATCGCCTGTTCTAGGTATATATTAAATACGGCGGGTGACAGACTGCATCCCTGTCTTACTTCCTTCCTTACTTTTGTATCTTTTTCCGGATTGGTTATCTTTATTTTCGTTATTTGGTTTTGATATAACGCATCTGTAAGTCTTATGTCTCTTTTATAGAAGAACTGCAAATACAAATAATTCAAATAAAACTGGAAAAACAGTGGGCCTAAAAATGAACACACTAAAAACTAAAATAATGTTAATTTACACCAAAAAATGGCACTAAAATCTTGGACAAAAAATTTGTATTACAGAATCGTCGAACCAGGAAATAAATAGAAAAATCAAACTTGGAAGGGACAGCCCGTAGTATAAATTCGATAATTTTTAAATCAAAAATTCCATTGCGTTAAAAAAAAAAAAAAAAACATTTTATCAGTATGTTTTCCCAATAACGACGTATGGCTGTGAATTTTGCATATTGCACAATAAATACAAACAGAGATTACAAGTAGCCCATCAATGAAAAGAATTACCAATTACGAAAACAAGCCAAAAAGCAATAAAATGGATTCGAAAAAAAAATAAGTATAATACATATAATGAAAAGATTTAATGTAAAAGTACTAGCTATATATAACAAGAATAAAAGACTGAAGATGGACAGTAAAAATTATGCATATCCACGAGGAGTTAAAAGACCCTGGAAATAACCGCATATGAGATAGTATTAAGAAATAAAATGAAAATTATGGGTGCCATAGACCCATAGTGTATAAGATTGAGAAAAAATGACAAAAAATAATAAATTATCGGGTTGTTTAATCCGAAATTCTCAGTATGAAGTATTGGTCGAAAAGTTGTTCATGATGATGATCAAGGTCATTTTCATCATGTGTTTACGTGAAACAGTTATGTAAACATTTACAACCGAAGAAAATTGTCTTAAAGTTAGTATAATAAACATTTAGTAGTTTTACCATTTCGTTTAAAATTATAATTATATTTATAATATACTAACCGGGATTACTGACGATGATAAGTATGGCATTCGGACTGTACTTAGCAATCTGCGGAATGATATTTTTGAAGATATCGATATTCTTCTGCAAAAGTTGCAGCCTGCTTTCACCATCCTTCTGTCTAGCACCGGCCGTAACAATGACTATTTTCGAATTTGCAGTTAAAGCGTAGTCTGAAATGGAGTGATTAATGTTATGCAATTGCAAATTTTGCTTCGTTCAGCTTTTTAACATGTTACAGTAAAGTATACGACGGTCAACGTTCGTTTGAACAATTTTTGAACATGAATTTAGATGATGATTCGTGTACCTCCCAAATTACGATGCTGTGTGGATTTTTAAAATATCGTCTCCTAAAATTCTCTATGTAGAACATATATAATGTTCATTCTGTGTTTTTAACAGACGCATTAAAAACTGAAAGTTATCTTTCAATTTGTGCTTACTAGCTGACCAATCGTCAGAAAATGTGATTACCGCAGCTAAGAATGTCGAGGGGCAGCCTAGCCTATGGTTCCCCCCTCGGTAGGATTTGCGAGTTGTAAAACAAATTGATTATATAAATTTATTACAAAATTCTATAAGCAGATAAGTAAAGTTCCATTAATAGCAAAACGATATTCGGAGGAGATTTTAATTGCCGGCATTCATCATGAGGATGCTACAGAGCTAACAGTTGCGGCAACATTTTTCACAATAAGTTTAGCAATGCGAACATTAGGGAGTTAAATTTAGGCGGGCATAGCTACTCCCAGCAAATGGATGAGGAAATCCTACCTTGGACGTCTTCATCACAAACATCCTAGAGGCTCTATCATCCATAGAAACTATCAATGATCTGAGTTCCGACCACCTACCAGTGATTATCGATCTTCCACGTTCAGCTGCCGTCACAAATTTCATGAGATACTTTTTCAGCAAAGCCAGTTGGCTACGCTTTAAGAAAATTCTAAACCAAGATATTGAGAGTAACCCAGTCGCTCCACCTGTGTAACACGGCCAGAAAATTGATCAATATATCATTTAGTTCATCAATAAAATCAAGCACGCCATAGACTGTAGCGTTACGAGACAAAAAAATGTTTTCGATGAAGAAAATTCAATTCCCAACATACATTACTAGAGTAATTAAGATCCGAAACAGACATAGACGACACTGAATTCAATATTAAAACTTGACACATTACAAGGAATTAAAATCTTTGAGTTTCTGGATAAGAGAAGAAGTTCCCAAATTTGGGAATAAGTCATGGACGCCTATTATTCTCACTTGACAGAAATGGAATAAATAACAGCTACCTCAAAGCTTTACCTTCCAAGGGGTTAACATGTCTGACGCTAATAATTAACGCCTGCCTTCGTGATTCATATTTTCAACAGATATGGAAAAGTGTGAAAGTTATACTTATCAAGAAATCGGGAAACCCCTTTGAATCACTGGCATCGTGCCGCCCGATTAGTCTTCTTTCAGTACCGAGCAGAAGTCGTGAAAAAATAACATTAGAAAGAATAGTGTTCACATTGTACTCTAAAAATATTTTATCTCTCTAACAATTTCGGTTTAAAAGAAAACACAATACAAACTGAACCGCTCATGAGGATAAAAAAGATGATAACAAGTAACTTTACATCACGTGTGTCTACTGGAATGGCGATACTGGATATCAAGGCAGCATTTGACTTAGTTTGCATGTTGCACAAAAGGGTTTCCTTTCTTACATTACCAAAATTGTTCGAAGCTTGCTCAGCAACAGATCCTTCGAAGTGCATATAGGGCAATGCAAATCGAAGAAAACTTTTATAGAGGACACCGGATGCCCTCAAGAAGCCTGCTTATTATCAGCACTATACAGCATTTTCACAGCTGATTTTCCGTTGCGTAACATCAATCTTCGCTGGCGTGACACAACCATCCTCACGTCGGACAAACTTGCGGCTAATATAACCCAAAATCTTCAGTCAGACATAGACTAAATCCAGACCTATTTCACTAAATGGAAAATATATATCAACCCCCAAAGCGATCTGCTTTACTAAAAACAGAAAAAGCTGCTATGTCCCACAAAACCCGTTAAACTTCGGGGGTAATATTGTGCATTGGAAACTGGAAGGAATGTATCTGGGAGTTGTTTTAGACCCTGAGCTTGAGTTTCATAAACACATCGGATATATATATATACACATATACTAAGAAAAGCTAGTCTACTAACAAAATTACTATACCCTCTGATATCCAAGACCTTACAACTAAGTGTAATAAACAAATTAGGCATGTTTAAGGCAATCTCTATCTCCACCATACATTATGTCGCACCCGTATGGGAAATCAGTGTAGGATCCTACATTTAAAAAACCCAAGTTGTACAAAATAAAGTGCTTAAACCGATTTTGGGCTTACCCTGGCTCTTCCAAACGGTGGAACTTCATAACACAGTAAAAGTTTAAATGGCTTTTAAAAGGATTAACTGATGTTAACTAACCGATTCTTACATACCTACATCAGGGAACTCGGAAACCCTAACAGAGTATGAATCCTTGCTCAAAATGATGTCGATCCTATATAGTATATATGTCTTATGTAGGTTTTTCATTAATTAATTTTTCCTGCAATTTCACTGTCTTTAAAACTTTATATAGAACTTGTGATTTAAGGTAGCATAGTATAATAGATTATTCACTTAAGCTCTTGATTAATTAAGCCGAAATTATTTTAAATTGTAAATATTCAAACGCGGAAATAAAATAAACATAATATGCACGAGTAATACAGTCTATATCGATATTGAGAATTTGTAAACAATTATTTTTTTTATTTTTTTAAAAAAAATTGAAATCCGTTCTTTAATTTTTTTTAAACATAGGATCATGTATCTCAAGATGAATAAATTTACATCACGCTTAATATCGCATCAAAATTCGTTTTACAAAATAATTAATTATTATTTTTTTCTATTTATTTTTATATATATATATATATATATATATTAAAACTAGGCCATTTTGGCCTCGCAAGGGGCTGTGCCCCTCGACCCCTCTTGCTATCATTTCTGTCTCTTTCTCTTCTATACTTTGTATAAAATGATCAAAATTTACAACGTAATTCTTACTGGCATCAACACACACAAAAAAAATAACATAACCACAAAAGTCCTATCCTAACAACATTTAACTTTCATTATATAAAATTAATACATTTTTTCGTTATATTTTTCGTTACATATTTCATTACATAAAATCGTGACATTTTTTAAATAACAATAACAAAAATCCTATAAAATATAACAAACGTTACATAAAATTGGGACATTTAGCGTTACATAAATAAAATTGGGACATTTTTTCGAATGGGAGGTAGCCTAAGAATTACGTTGTAATTAATATATATATACATACTAATTAGAACGTAATTTTTAGGCTGGCCCCCATTAGAAAAAATGTCCCAATTTTATGTAACGTTTGTTATATTTTAATTTTTACCGACTTCCAAAAAGGAAGAGGTATACGTTCGTCGCGTATGTTTTGTTTTTTTTTATATTTGTTCGCGCATGACTTATATTCAGATGATGGGCCGATTTAGAATTACGTTGTGAATTTTGATAATTTTATACAAAGTATAGAAGAGAAAGAGACAGAAATGTAAGCAAGAGGGTTCAAGAGGCACAGCCTCTTAAGAGGCCAAAATGGCCGAGTTATATACATATATATATATGTATATCTATTCTTAAATTATTAAAATTACATCGAATTTTTTCAAATTTTAGTGGATTTTATATTAATAAGCATCGAATGACCTAAACCAGAAGTAAATAAAATTATTTATTTAATCGAAAACTTGTCGTTAACTGAGAAATTTTGTAATCTCCCACGAACTGGCCATTAATTTCACATTCCGGATAATTTTGTAGAATTAATGTTTGTTCAATCTAATCGTTGTCGTATTCCGATATTCACCAAAGTTAGTCTCTTGTCACAATCTTATCCTGATAGCCGTATTTTTTGTTTCGTAAAATTTTGATTCCCTTAAAATAAAAAAAGGAATCAAAATTTTACGCGGTAACCTGTTAGTTAAGGTGCTCGGTTACCGAACCTTAGGTCAGGCTCAAGACTTGTCTCATTTCGGATCCAAGTCGCTCCTATGTTTACCCAGCCTGAAATAATTGGGTATCAGAAAAATCTGAGAAACTAAAGGCGGGACCCCAAGCAGAAAGGAACTGGGTAATTTACTCTCATTAGTGCCACTGGATTTATAGTACACTGTAGACTTGAACTTTGCGAAACCCCGACACGCTATCAAGATTATACTTACAATTTATGCCGCATGTGGCGATACAATTTCTAGTTGCTTGTAAAATTAATTTTTTTTATTATTTGTTTCTAGTCTAGAGAATAATTTTTTTTCCCAAAATGTACTGAACTTAATAAGTTACAATTAAAACTTTTTGTATGCCGCGTGCAAAATATCCGTTACGTGCGAAACTCGTTAACATGTGTCAAAATGCTCTAGATTTCAGCGTAGAACATTACGAGTATGCTATAGTGATTAAAAGTATGATACAAAAAAAGAAATTTCGAAAAAACAAGGAACCGAGAAGAATAAATTCCGAAATTGCTAGCCGGAATTTAAAATTATATACTTCCTAAAATTCAAAATACACCGCTGACAGCTTCAACAAAGGTTAATCGATTCTTGACGACTTCATTAAATTCAAAATTTCATCATTTTCCACAATACATAGTACTGTGTAATGTATTCTCTGTTTATACGTTTATTTATTAATCACAATTATAAATTGTTTTATTTGTAAGTTTTTTTATAACCAGAAGCAATTAGAAGGGAAAGCAATCAATTATATCTTGATGCAATCAGATATTATTAGTAAGAAGGAGCAAATAGTGGGAATAATTTGTGGGGAGGGAAAAGATAGGATATAAGGAGACGTAATACGGAGTAGGAAGACCACGCCGCAGCAAACTAGAATACATAGTAGAATGTTCGACAGAAAGAAATGAACACTTAATAAATACGTGATCAGCTTTGCAAAGACGCGCTTCGTTAGAGTGGAGAGGACAATGTGGAAAGGAAACCAGAAACCAACGAAAAACGAAAACGGGAGAAAGATAATAGAGTACGGCTTAAGAACAGAGTTGAATAATGCAGACAACAACAGAACGATGAAGTGAAGGAAACAAAAAGAACCACGGACTTATAATAATTAATTATAAGTCGAACAGATAAAAGGAATAATTGTTAGAAAAAGCGGAAGCGTTAATATCCCATGCAGTGATCTAAAATGAAAACTTTTACACGGCAGAAGGAGATCAAAGGATGGTATTTTTCTTAAGAAAAGAGGTGGGAAGGAGCAGCAATGCGAAGGAAATTGAGAATTGATAGTACTGTGGAATTCCTGTTTAATTAAGGCTTGCGGGGAAAATTTGGAGAGCGTAGACACAGTAAACATTTAAGGGGGAGGCAGAATTCGGAAAAATTTGAAAGAAAAATAGGGAAGATTGTAAAAAACAAAATTATGTAAGAGCAAAACAAACTAATCCGAAAAGAGGTAAAATAGAGGTTTTCCTAGATATGAAACGCCAGTTTCGAAAAATGGAAAGGTACGAATGGATAAGAGTAGAGAACGTGAGTGAAAGACGTTTAGCAAGAAAACGATAGCTCAAATAAGATCTACGAATAGAAAATGGTGGCGTATTAGATTCAGCAAGAAGTGCTGAAATTTGAGAGGATTCACTAAGGCATAGACGAAGGCAAGAATTTTGAATTAGCGGACCTTCGAAGCACAACCGTAAAGAAATGAATAGCAATCAAATTTGGAACGAATAATGGACACTTTCGAGAGAAATAAAGATGTAGTGATCACCCGTATTTTAGCGATAGGGTTTTCAGCAAGTTTAGCCACTTGATTGAAGAAGAGGAATAATATTTGATGTGTTCGGAGTAGAGAAAACGACTGTCAAGAAAGATACCAGGATAACAAAAACAATTAACACGAGAAAGAGATGTACTGATTAAAGATAGGTTGACGGAATGTATTATAATAAGGTCTTGTCTTAGTTTTCTATAATTATGTATATATATATACTTTATGCTGTTCGTCTAGGTGATCATTAGTGTTTTTCGTTTTGCAGTTAAAATACGAACCATTTGTTTATATATGTAGTAAGCATCTCAACAGACTTCTTGCTGCGAGGACCCAGACTGTCATTGGATGGTAAAGGAATTTTGTGCCTTTTGTGCCTTAGAGTATGATAAATAGGATTCTTTAGGCAAACATTTGTATAGTCTACAAATTCAAGTATGGTAATCAAAAAGAAAAAAAAAATCATGCGACAAATAAGAAATGTTTAACTTTTTTTTCAAGTAACTCTTGATGAAATTTCATTACAGCCGAACCCATGAAAGGGCATCACGCTACTGGTACGAATAATCATTAACCACTCTGATAGGAGAATGCTGCAATTTAACGGAACTAGCACCGAGAGGCTGCTTTTATGGTGATGAATAATTTTTCTAATTTCAGCATATTCACAATTAGAAATGGAAGATTCATCTATCCGTTTATAATTATCGGCTTCAGTTAAAATCGTTTCTTAATGAATTGCTGCGACTGATTTAGAATATCAGAAAAGCATAATAACATAGCGAATTTATTAGATAATGAAAGAAGTAGCAAGTTTCAACTATAAAAATGTAATTACAAAAAAAGTTGTAACGTGAAAATTCTTCGATTTATTATTTTAAAGGAATTTGGCAAATTTTTACCTAACAGATGGTAGCTTTTGGCCATTTGTGCGTATGTAGCGTTTTACGAAAAAAAGTTATTCGACAGTTAATTCGGAACTACGAGTATTTCAGAGATAAAGATAGCCCAATAAATTTAGTCACTTTATAAATAGAAAGAAAGACAACAAAAACACATATGAGATCGTGGATGACGTCGTAAATAAATTTAATGAAAGAGCTCAAGACGTCTTTTTTTATAAAAATTATTATTTAATTTGAAAAGTTTACGTAACACTCTATTTTTTATTGTTCATTTCAGCTTCCCATAATAAATAACTGTGATAAAAAAAAAAAAAAGCCTAATTTTTAAATGAAAAAAAGATTATTGACATCTTGAACTTCGAAAGGAATTGGTCAGTTAGTTTTCCACTATGTCAAACTTATAACTAAAATAGAAACTAGTAAAAATGAATTTAAAAAAAAAAAAAACAAAAAAAAAACAACATCGTAAACTAAAAGCTAAAACAGATTTATACTATTGTTAATTGAGCAGTTTGGAAAGAATTAATTAACATTTCCATATCATGCGAATAATTTGACAAACCCCGACGGTTAGGGAAGGGGGGTACTAAAAAAAGATGTTCCGTGTTATGTTTATCTTAATTACTAGGACTATAATGCGAATTAAAATACACGGCGTTCCGGTTTATCAAGTACGTGTCTACGATAAAATCAACTTGGCAAACTGCTACCAACATTCAGCTTCCGAGAATCAGTGAACTTTCATCTATCACTCCACCATCTATCGTATTTTCTTTGATGTTAATCCTTTTTTATTGGCAACGTTTCTTCGTCTTCTTTATTTTGGTTTTCTTCCCTTCTTGGAAAATTATTATAATTTCAATTACGTCCATTACCGACTTATTTGTATACACAGCAGGACTCTGTATTTTTAAATAAACGGTTCCTGCGAAGAACGGGCGCGGGTAAAAGGCAATTACGTAAGAGAACTGCCGATCGTTGTAATTTTAATTTTAAAATATGTCGAAATACATCAGAGTTTTAGAAATCACAGCCGAAACCAGTCGTCGCGATAATTTATACCGAACCATGACCGATGTGTCCACAACAACGTATATATTTCTATAAAAATTTATTACCTGATCCAGCAGTTATTTTTGGACTTCTAATAAAGGCAGATCCATGCTGTAAATCCATCAATTCTCCCTTTAGTTTATCAGCTATGACATCGACGATACAAATTTCACTCGAGATACCCTGTGTAAAAAAATTAACATATATAAGCGAAGAATAAATGACGAAAACTTGCTGGAAATTTAATGTTATGTTAGCTTAAAAATATTATTATTTTTATGTTGTAGCGTTTTCAACAACTAAGGTCGCGTGGTCTACAGTTTGTTGTATTTTCCCCATTATTGTGATTATGATTATTATTATTATTATTATTATTAATATGCTCGAAAAATCCCTGAAACTCTTAAAAATGTTGTGTATATATTAATTTAATAGACAAATGCGTTTTTAATAAACAATTGTAACAATCAAAATAATATTCAATAATCTTATCCAGCCGGTATTGCGGACCGTGGAGACATTTTTACAAACGGGTCTATAATAATACAATTAAATTAATAGTATATATACAGCAAAACTAAAAAACTAATGAAATTTGAATGGCCATTTAACCTATAAATTATTGATAAATGTTTAGGATATAAGTTTTTTTATCATTATTAAAATGATTTTTCTGCGCAATCAATGGTGTAGAGGTTATTTCTTCGGTTGAATAGCGGACTTTGTATAATTTTTTTAAGCCAATAATCGGATTTCATTTGTTGAAGAAATAATTGTTCCACTTTTTAGCTTTCGTAAATTATGTATCATTTACGAATAGACACGTTACCTGTCCTGTTTTGAAAATTTGTAATTCAACAATCCCACAAGTTGACTCAGTTCGTTATCTTGGGATGCATTTGGACAGACGGCTTACATGGCGGCATCATGTCATTCAGACTAAGAAAACAGTCTCTAATCGATGTAGGTTATTATATCCATTAATAGGAAGAAAATCGACCTTGAGCTTAAATGTCAAGCGTCAACTATATTTAACAATGATAGCGCCCATTTGGAGGTACGGGCTGGAACTGTACGGGACAACTGCAACATCAAATCTATTGAAGATTCAAAGGGAGCAGTCAAAGATACTTCGGATTATTACTTCCGCGCCAAGATACGTGTCGAACTTAACACTACACACAGATTTGCAAGTGCCATTTGTAAAAGATATTTATGTGGAGCAGTACAGGAAGTTTTTCGACAAGCTGAAGTGCAGTACAAATCCGAACATCAGCCGTATGTATCAACCAAATGTACCAGGAAATCCGCCCAGACGTTTCAAACGAAGAAAATGGTGTCGGGATGCACTTCCGATCACCTAGTAAATACGGATTGCCGACTAGATATCACTGTCTCCTGATGTTACCTCTCCATGACTAGAGTCTGATCTTCCTTAAACTTAGTCTGTTGTCCCATAGGGGTCACCAGACTTATCATCGGCCTTCCAATTATTTCTTTTTCCTTGGTGTTCCCAGTTTCCTATTCCCTTTTCCTCCCTTTCACTCTACTCCCTTTAAGCATGTCTTGTGATCAGCATTGCTTATGGTTTTCCGGTGCAATGTATATAAAAAAAAAAAAAAAAAAAAAAAATTATGTATTTTTTAAAAAATAGCAATTTTAGTTTTAAACTATTTATTTATAACTTTAAATTATGTATTTTGATGTGACTGATATTAGAAAAAAAAAAAAAACAAAAAAAAATTCACATCATTAAATTGTGCTCCTAGTACGAAGTGAGATAGAGCAATTTAAATGGCTAATTCTAGACGATAAAATTAATCTTTAGCTACCGAAATTTAACTTTTTTTTTTTTTTAACTCCCCTTGGATTTGCTACCAGAGAGCATCAGCCCAGCAAAAAAGAATAGATGCATGGAATAGAATAGAAATTATATTTTTATTTTGTCGACAATGAAATCAAGGAACACCCCTATAGAACATCATCATCATCTTCTCCTCAACCCAAGGGTTGGTGGGTAACATGGCCACGTGTTAGATCTTCTCGTGCTCTAGCTAACTCTTTAACTTCCGCGTATGACCTCCTTCCTTTTATTTCGTCCACGAATCTCCTTCGAGGCCTTCCTCTTTGAGTCTTCCCTATTGTTTTTCCTTCTAATAAGTTGGTAACCCACATTGAGTTATCACGTGTTGTCCTATGGTCGAATTTCTTCTTCTTTCTATTGTATTTAGCATTTCTCGTTTTTCCTTTACTTCTGGATAGTATAATGCGGTTCCGAATACGTATCCGTCCATTTTATCTTTAGCATGCGTCGCCAGCAGCACATTTCAAATGCTTCCAATTTGTACTTGTCTTTCTTTAGCAGCGTCCACGTTTCGCATCCATAAAGGGCAACGCTGCAAATAACGAGCTTTTTATGAAATGTTTTCTGATATCTAACTCTATATTTCTAGAAGAGAGAGAACAGGAACAACCGAAATATTTAACGATTTTTATTGCACGCTAAATGAAAAATTTCCATCTTAAAATAAAAAGAAAAAAACACACTTTACGTTCGTTTTATGTTAAATGATGTTTCGAAATTATCGAATATTTAATGATTTTTGTGTTCGTTTTTTTATTTATTATGTATTTCTAATGGATTTGCATCTGTAGACTCTTCCTCCCACTTCTGTTATGAAAAATTTTTCTATAGTATTATTTTTCACATTTCAGGTAACCGGTCTAGTCGGTTAAGGGCGGTAAAGGTACCTTTGAACCAAATTTTATAATAAAAATATATACATCTAGGGCATGAAAAAAGTAGTTGATGCTAAAAGTTTCACACTCCTAGTCCTACAGTAGGCTGCTGTAGTCACCGTTTTGTGATTTTACGGGTTTTTTTTTACAGTATCTCAGCCATTTTTTTAAGAGGTTAAAAATAATGAAAAGCTCTATAGCGGTGAATTTTTTCAGATTTTTAAACGTTAAATTCGAATTTTTAGAAACGTTCAAAATTTTTAAAATGTCATAAAAAATATTTTAAAAAGTTAGTAACGACGAAAAAAATACATAACATGTATATTGTAGTGTAAACTATCTCCTGAAATTTTTTCAGATTTTTAAAAATGGGGGAAGAGGTTCAAAAAAAAATAAAAACGATGCATTTTTGGCTGAAAACCCTCCTGAAATTCAACTAATAACAACGGAATAGAGAGATATATGTTACCGTATATTATAATAAAATGTTCCCTTGAATTTTTTCCGGTTTTTTGGAACGGGAGGAGCGAGTGGGACGAGTCAAAAATTAAATCAAATCATACTTTTTCGGTTGAAAAACCTTTTGTGAAATTCAACTAACAACAACGAAATAGATATATGTTACGTATATTAAAATAAAATATTTCCCTGATAGCCCGAGAGCTAATCAGCATTTTTGGGTAGGTATTTGAGGTACTTTGAAAACTTCTTCAATATGTCCTTTAGTAATACCTAAATGCGAAAAGACACAGACCTAGCTAAAGGGTTAGGAGGTTTTAAGCGACCCTTAAATTTTTAAAGAAGGGAAATTTTTTTTCTTGAGACACTTTTTAATTTTAACATGTTAAAATTTAGTATTTGAAGAGTTAAAATAACAAAAAGCCGGATCATTTACCCAGGGCAAAAGTGTTGCCAGGTGTTTGCAAAATTATGTTTTAAAAAATCGAAAAAGTGTACTTAAGGCACGATGAAATTTATACAGGATAATATATATTCGTGGCCAAAAATAAATATTTACAAAAAGGCAGGTCGTTACAACAACAATAAGAAGTCGTTTAAACATTCAAAAAGCTACCCTGACTATGTCACGAAAAAATCCGGCAACGAAATCTGCAACGTTTTCACACTCACAAGGTATTTATCACATTTTTCGCCATGAAATATCGATAGAAAAATTGATAATCTCAATTGTTATTCTGCGGTGAAGTGTATTACGCGATACGTTACATTTAATCGTTCATATTAATGTCGCCGTAAATTTATATTTCATTCATATTACTTTTCGTCATCGTTATTTAAGTATCCACCTTCGCAGTACTACCGTTTGCCCGAAAACCGTTTCTCGCCGAAAACAAAACATTAGATAATTGCCTGTTTTCCCCTGAATTTGTTTGGACTTGTCTAACTCAGTTTCGGTATTTTCAATATTGGAATAACCGAATTTTACATACCAAGTGTGATCTATCTCGGTATACGAGTGGTATTTCAAATTTCTAATGTCGGTGATTATTTTCGTAGATATTTTTCGAATTTATCGTCTTGCCGGTGCATATTTAAACTTTGAGAGTGCCCGCTATAAAGTGATAGGAGTTTGTAGATCTTTTAAACATACGCGAAACAACAGTTTTAATGATTCTCGTAATTGTCAAAGAATTATAAAACCGATCAATAAAATCATTACGCGCAATAAAAAACATAATTTACAAATGGTGATCAATAACCAGATTAATCGGGAACTAGTTTTCCGACATTGACAATGTGATTTTTCCTTTCGACAGGTATTTAAAGCGAATGTTTAGTACTTGATTACGCTAAAAACATTTTAAATTACGAATTAAAGTGTATAAAATTAACATTAATTTGGATTTACAATAAAACATAATAATAAAATTTTGTATTAAAACGTAAATCTGTAATAATTAATAATCACGAAACGAAGTTTAAACGCTACATATTACCCCACCCGCTTTAACAAACTTTAAATATTATGAAATTTTTAAACTAGCTACGAAAACAGCTTACAGTGTTAATAAATAATTACTTTTAAAATCGACTAACGTTAGTAAAGGGTTTTAAAAACAATTTTTAGAATCGAAATTTCAATTTTTAAAATAACCGAATTATTTCTTATCAATTGATTATGATCATTACTAACATAATATACGATGATTCGACTGAAACGGAGGAAATAAAAACAATAGAATTTTATTACACCTGTAAAATGATCTGTAAAGGTTATCGAGATTATCAAATAGCTCTTCATACGCAATATTGAAAAGCGATTTTTATGGCGCTGGATTACAACGAAAAATTAAAAATTTCTAATAAATTAATGAAGCTAGGGAAAAAAAAGGAAACAAAATATACGACATTAAAATTTAGAGTAATTAGTTAAATACACTTGCGATAATTAAATAGGCATTAGCTCATTCTGGGTAGTTGTAGGGAAATTAAATGATTAACCTTTTACTAACCCAGATCCCCAGAGCGTTTAAGACCATATATAGGTAAACATATAACGTTCAGTAAGAACTGTTCAAGAAACGGAATTATTACCTATCGTGGTTTTCAAGGAGTAAAAAGTAGGCTCGAGTTAGGGCTTCATCGTACTCTTACATACCTAGATAGAAGTTTAAATAGCGACATAGAGAATACGGATTGGAGGGCTCGACAGATAATTTAGTGCGGCTGAGTAACGGAATTTGACAATCAGAAAGCGAAGTTTTTAAAAAATATATTAAAAAGTTTGTAGTTAATCAGTCAGCAAATTACTTTTTAAATCTTCAAATACTAAATTTTAACATGTTAAAATTCCAAAGTGCCTTAAGAATATTTTTTGCAAAAAAATTTTCCCTTCTTTAAAAATTTAAGGGTCGCTTAAGCTCCCTAACCCTCCAGCCAGGTCTGTCTTTACACATTTAGGTGTTACTAAAGGACGTATTGAACAAGTTTTCAAAGTGGTTCAAATACCTACCCAAAAATGCTGATCAGCTCTTGGGCTATGAATTTTTTCAGATTTATAGAACCGATGAAACTAGTCCAAAAAAATAAAAACATTCATTTTTGGCCGAAAAACCTCTGAAACTTCAACTGGAAGCAAACTATGAAATATAAGTTATATAATTTGTCATTGTGT
The DNA here is from genome assembly GCA_039619475.1 of Icerya purchasi. Taxonomy (NCBI): domain Eukaryota; kingdom Metazoa; phylum Arthropoda; class Insecta; order Hemiptera; family Monophlebidae; genus Icerya; species Icerya purchasi. Next base: position 576,372,106 of record CM077115.1, read on the forward strand.
TACCTAATTTGCTATTAAGGGAATTTTAAATTCGTACAGAATCTCTATATTTTTTTATTTCTTAAAAGCATTATTATTTTTCAGTTATAATGTATTTAAACATTTGTCATATTTAGAACAAAGAAAAACCGTAAGTTTCTCCAAAAAAGGTGAATGAAATGGAAAAAAAAATCGGAAGCCATCATTTAGTTCTTTTTTAATGTTTTGTAATAACTAAGCTAGCTCAGAGCTACTCCTGTGTAATAAGAATTACAGGAGAAACTCTTGTCGATTGTGCATGTAAGATTTCGACTACAGACTTAAAATACGCAAAAAACTACATAGATACAAAAATACGCATGCGCATATTATTTAAATGAACTATTTGGTCTTACGATAGCGATAAAACCATATCAATCACGAGATGATGTGGCAAATAATGCGATCTTTGCAAAGTATACCGAAACAGTAGGATATGTAAAAACTTACAATTATCGTTACTGATTTTATTATAAACTGCACAATTGAGAGTGAAGATGAAAGGTAATGAAATTATTGTAAATTACCTCGTGTTATAAAATTAATATCTTACATGTTTTAGCTAACGTATTTTTTATATTATTACTGCGATAATTAAAATTGAAGAAATGAAAAAACATTCGCATCTTCACTAACTTTCTTTCTTATGGACCATTAATAATATAATGGCTACACTAAAACGACAAACACAAAATTATATAGTACCTTCGGAAATTGCAGGATAAAATGGTTTAATATTAAAAACGTTTCATCTGCACCGCGGTTTCATAAAACCGCTTTCGTGTTTTTTTAAAATTCTGAATACAAATACACCCCCTACACCCCCACACGCATACATATATATATATATATATATATATATAAATACTCATACACACATATATAAATATACATATACACATATATATGTATATATATAAACTCGGCCATTTTGGCCTCGAAAGAGGCTGCGCCCCTTGACCCCTCTTGCTTTTATTTCTGTCTCTTTCTCTTCTATACTTTGTATAAAATGATCAAAATGTACAACGTACTTCTTACTGGCATTAACACAAAAAAAAAAAAAAAATAACATAATCACAAAAATCCTATTCTAACATTTAACTTTCATTATATAAAATTAAAACATTTTCTCGTTACATTTTTCGTTACATAAAATTTTTTAAATAACAATAACAAAAATCCTATAAAATATAACAAACGTTACATAAAATTGAGACATTGACATTGAAATCAAACAAACCGATTCAGTTAAGCATCTCGGTATGCATTTGGATCGCCGGCTTACGTAGCGTGTTCATGTTGCACAAATCCGTAGGAAAATTTTCACACGCGCCAAACAACTGACTCCATTAATAGGAAAGAAATCTACCCTAAAAATGTAAAGTTGAAACGATCTGTCTACTTGATGGTCATAGCGCCGTTATGGAGGTATGGACTTGAGTTACATCTCTTACAGATCCAAAGGCAACAGTCAATTATTCTCCGAACAATCACGTCAGCTCTAAAGTATGTCTCTAACTTAACCTTACATAATGATCTAGATATTCCATATGTTAAAGCAAGCAGTGCACGTCGAACAGTATCAAAAATGCTTTGAAAAATTAAAATTAAATACTAACCCGTACATAAATAGAATGTATACTAATACTCTTCCGGATAATCCAAGACGAAGGCTTAAGAGGAGAAAATGGTGCCGTGACGCCCTTCCTATCACTTAATAGCATTTATCGCTCAAATCATTCCGTGATATAAGAACAATTAAACCGTTACCTGTATAAGGAACATACTACCTTCTACCAGTACTCTATGGGCAATGCATAGCCGCATCTGTCGTCATAGTGTGGACTATAAGCTTTATATATTATTAGACTCCTATGGGTGGTGCTCGAGTGCATTTGCTGCCATGGTGTCCAAGTGCTATATGAAATACATTCTTTAACCAGGGTCCTATGGACAATGCCAAGTCGCATTGTAGCCATGGGGGCCGGATACTGATATTATATATTTCCTAGCACATCTTGGCAGCAGAATTAGTATCTCGAACCTAATTCTCTCGTTGGAGGGATTGGCTTGATTTATTTGGTAGGTTAAAGTGGAAGTCACTGGCGCCGTTTATGGCCTCTTAAGCCGGTACAGTGGAAAGAAAAGAAAAAAATGTGACATTTTTTCTAATGGGAAGTAGCCTACGAATTACGCTGTAATTAATAGTCCCAATTTTATGTAACGTTTGTTATATTTTATAGGATTTTTGTGATTATGTTATTATATTCATATGGACCGATTTAGAATTACGTTGTAAATTTTGATCATTTTATATAAAGCAGAGAAGATAAAGAGTCAAAAATATAAGCAAAAGGATTCAAGGGGCAGAACCCCTTGCGGAGCAAAATGGCCGAGGTTATTATAAACACACACACACATATATATACATATATATATATAGTAATAACAGATTTCATCGCCATATCTTTCACATCAACAGCTATTACAGCGGTTGACAACTTTAAATATTAAACTTCTTTTTAATTTTTTGACTTTTCTTACAATCAAGAAATAAGCAAATGAGTCACGCATACGCTTCACAAGGCATCGAGGTTGTAAAGTTTAGAAATTCCCAAAAAAACCACAAGGAATTTAACGCAGCGAATGCCTTTCATTTAAATGGCAGCTTTGTAACATTTGAGTTGCCATGTGCTGTAATAATTGCTGGGGTTATAGGTATGGAAATGAAACACCTTTTTTGATGACGGTAAAAATCAATAAATTAGAGATGTAATCATTTGTTCTTTTCGTTAGCTTGTATGGTGCATGTGATTTTTGATAGACTCGCATTATCCCTAAAAGAAGACGATCATTTCATCTGCAAAATTACTACAGGCTGTTCTTTCATTGTTTGTTAATTTGTTCAACTTCCTTCATTGTAAGCCTTGCGTATTTTTCTTTCAAACGCGGATCAAAAACCATTCAATTCCCTTCTCCGCTTCTTCTTCATTCACAACCTACTTTTGATATATAACACACAGAATAATGTATAATTAATTCGAGTGCAATTTAAACCTGTAATTCATTTATGATTATATTTTATTAGGTTTTTTTTGTCAAGTGGTTTAATAACGTTGCGATGCAGTGAAGTCTTAACGGATTACCTGTATAATAATATTTTAATTCTCATAGTGAAAAATTGACGATAGGTTTTTTTTTTTCTTTCTAATATGCCGACTATGCAAAACCCAATAAACAATGTACATTATAAATAGAATATTTTCTTAGTTTACTTCTACAAAAATAATTTTATTACGAGAGCTCTTTCGATAACAGCACTTACCTTGGTAAGAATCGAGAAGACACAAGCCATGCCTACTGAACCGCATCCTACCACGGTGATCTTAATGCTGGAAGTCTTCAACGGATCTGCGATTTTTGTCGTTATAAGATCCATTCGGAATCTATCACCTTTAACTGACGGCTGATTTTGTGGTGTACTAACGGGAACGGTTGCGACTTTATTTGTCGGCTGTTTTGTCGATTTTCCCGCAGAGCTGAAAGACAATTTATTAGACCACATTATTACTCAAATTTGTCGATTTGATTAAACTGAAGGAAAAAAAAAAAGAAAAAAAAATGTCAGCTAATACACAATTTTTGCAATTATCAAACAGCCTGTGGAACCATTTTTTTTATGAGCTAATGCCAACGACGACATGATAGACTATTAGAACAAATGTTGAAATTGCATTCGGCATCGTTGCGACAAGTTCGACCATCACGGTATTTATGCTGTCGAAAGAAGTGAAAATAACGATTTTCAATTTTTTTTCCTGCCCAGACGCGAATTATCTCTTACATTATCGCGATAATGTACAATAGCGATATTGCAATTAGGATAGGCTAATTACAGCCATTAAGATTTATCTCGGTCATTAATTGATCGACTGGGGTGTTCCGTGATTAATCAGCTGAAATTTTACGTAATATATAGTACGAAGTTAGACGGAAAAATGTAGAATTAATCAATACCGATTAAACGTTACGAGACGTTTCGTCATTTCGTCGGAAGCTTAACCCGAACAGGATGCTAAATTTAGAGGTCGCGTCGCGGAATTTTTCTATATAGCCTGCTTACTTTTAAGCAAAAAATAAATAAACACGACACCGCAGTGTGTAGATAGCTTCGGTACTTTACAACAGCATACAAATAACAATAGCTCTTAAACACCATACCGGTTCGAATAGGTTGTGATGAGACTTCAGCATACTGTTTTTGTATATACAGTGCTATAAAAAAAAGAACGTATTTTAAGCATTCGACTACAGACTTAAAATACGCAAAAAACTACATAGATACAAAAATACGCATGCGCATATTATTTAAATGAACTATTTGGTCTTACGATAGCGATAAAACCATATCAATCACGAGATGATGTGGCAAATAATGCGATCTTTGCAAAGTATACCGAAACAGTAGGATATGTAAAAACTTACAATTATCGTTACTGATTTTATTATAAACTGCACAATTGAGAGTGAAGATGAAAGGTAATGAAATTATTGTAAATTACCTCGTGTTATAAAATTAATATCTTACATGTTTTAGCTAACGTATTTTTTATATTATTACTGCGATAATTAAAATTGAAGAAATGAAAAAACATTCGCATCTTCACTAACTTTCTTTCTTATGGACCATTAATAATATAATGGCTACACTAAAACGACAAACACAAAATTATATAGTACCTTCGGAAATTGCAGGATAAAATGGTTTAATATTAAAAACGTTTCATCTGCACCGCGGTTTCATAAAACCGCTTTCGTGTTTTTTTAAAATTCTGAATACAAATACACCCCCTACACCCCCACACGCATACATATATATATATATATATATATATATAAATACTCATACACACATATATAAATATACATATACACATATATATGTATATATATAAACTCGGCCATTTTGGCCTCGAAAGAGGCTGCGCCCCTTGACCCCTCTTGCTTTCATTTCTGTCTCTTTCTCTTCTATACTTTGTATAAAATGATCAAAATTTACAACGTAATTCTTACTGGCATCAACACACACAAAAAATAACATAACCACAAAAATCCTATTCTAACATTTAACTTCCGCTATATAAAATTAAGACATTTTTTCGTTACATTTTTCGTTACATATTTCATTACATAAAATTGTGACATTTTTTAAATAACAATAACAAAAATCCTATAAAATATAACAAACGTTACATTAAAAATTGGGACATTTTTTTGGGATATTTAGCGTTACATAAAATTGGGACATTTTTTCGAATGGGGGGGGGGGGGGTAGCCTAAGAATTACGTTGTAATTAATATATAGATATAGATAAAACGGGCTGTGTAAAGTTGGCCGACAAATTTTTGGTAATTCAAAATAAACATTGTAAAACTGTTAAGAATCATCTGGTGGTCTCATTGGTAGTCTGTAACAAAAGTTTGGTAGTGAACGGTTCAGTTTCTAGAGACCGATTAAAAAAAAAAAAAAAATGTGAAGTTGGCCGACAAATTTGCGAAAATCGACAAGTTTTGAAATTTTTTTATTTAAATGGTATAGATTACTTAGAAATCAGTTAGTGGTCACATTGGTAGTCTACTACTCTCAAAATTTGGTAGTGACGGTTCAGTTTCTAGAGACCTACAAAAAAAAATAATTCGAAGTCGACTGGCGAAATTGGTCAAATCGCCTTGATTCATTATTTTGTTTTTGATTATATGGAATATTTAGATTTATTTTATAATTACAAATTCTGCAAGCACTGTGTATACAGTAATTAAGAGCATTGAAAATAAAAAGTTCTGCTAAATAATTCTGGGTAATTAAAATTTTTAGCATGTAAAGTAGTGAGCGTCTCTCTTCATACTGTGGAAATTAAATAGTTAAAAAAATTATTAATTCCTTACAGAGAGCCAGCTGTATAAAATTATGGATGTTATTTAATGTGACGTAAAACATTTACTAATTACACATTATGCGCAGAAAATCAGTTCGTTTAATGATTTATAATTGTGACTTTTAAATTTAAAAAAAGAAAAGAAAAGTGATACATAGTAATACTACTGTTCGGATTTGACATAAAGAACAGCATGCGGACATAAGGGCGTCGCCGGCCAATGAGCCAGGGAGGGGCAAGACGAGTTACCAGCCGCTAGGGGGTGGGCAAGATGATAGAAAGAGGATATGAGTTATAGGAAAAATAAAATTTATAAATCGTAAAGGCTTAATATTTTATTAAACAAGAATAAAAAATCGTAAATTAAAACATAAGTTTTTCAAATTGTCCATGATTACGCGCCTATGAATACTCATCAATGCCAGTTGATTAAAAAGTTTCAAGACTGCGGGGGGGGGGCTGCTGCTCCCTGCCCCCCGTTGGCGACGCCCATGTGCGGACATATGATACTATTTGAATGAAACTGTTTTGATTTCCGTTCAAAGTCATTGCAACGTTCCCAACTGCCATTTTTCCGGCAACAATAAGCTATATAATGTGATATTTAATGAGTATATCCCCAATAAATGCAGTGTTAATCTAAAAGCGAATGAGTAATATAATTAATTATGTCAGGTTGTGATCAACCAAAGGAGCACTAGGATAAAAATATTTAATACGCTCCTATTGTAAATACAGTGAATTTGACAACAAATGTAAACAGAAATAAAAAAAATAGTCATCTTAGCTGAAATATATAAAAATATAATATTGTCATTGAAAATTAAGAGGACCGATGATCACGTTAATCGACAAAAAAAAGGAACCTACATAATATACCGACGATCCGTTTTGAGAAACAAAGTTCATTTTTGAAAGCCGACAAAACGGCACTTCTAAAGCATAACTAAATCGGGTAGATTTATGAACACAACGATCAATATTTCCTTTTAACGATCAATATTTCCTTTCAACGATCAATATTTCCTTTTAACGATCAATATTTCCTTTTAACGATCAATATTTCCTTTTAACGATCAATATTTTGTTTCAACGATCAATTTTTTTCGTTTCAACGATCAATATTTTGTTCGAGTGTTACGGTTTTACTATTCGGTCTCCTCGTTTCATATAATTTTTCTTTTTAAATTTATAAGTTACTACAATTTTATAATCATTAAACAAACCGGTTTTCTGTATTTAATTAGTAAATGTTGTGCGTCATCATTTAACTATACAATTTCCACAGTATGAAAAGAGACGCACTTTACTCGCAAAAAAATAAAATTACCTCTCGAATTATCACGTTTTTTTTTTTTTTTTATCGGCCTCTAGAAATTGAACCGTTCACTACCAAATTTTGGAAGTAGTGGACTACCAGTGACCACCAAATGATTATTAACTGTTTTCCAATGTTAATTTTGAATTACCAAAAATTTGTCGGCCAACTTCACACGGCCCTTAGCCGATAAAACGTGCTAAGTTTGCTATTTTATGACGGCCAATGATCATGATCGTAATTTTCATTGAAATAGTTCGTTTATCGCTTCGCTTAGCCTTTCATTATTCACTGTTAGCACCGGTGGATCCACGGGGTGGGGGGTGGGGGGCAAAGAACCAAACCCTCTATGAAAAAAATCGTTATAACAGAGAAACTTAATTTATGCTATAAAAAGATATGTATGAATTTTACACCTACGAATTTAATTATAACTAATAGAGGGTGCGGCAGCGTAATTTCCTTTTCTTTAAAAATGCGCCACTTCGTTTTTCTACTAAATTTCGTTGAAAGAGAAATAATAAAGCAGAAAATCGAAATGAAACTTCGAAAAGGCAAGAAGCATACATATTGCCCTCCAATTTGGCGGGATGATCTAGAGTATCCGTTACTTCGATTTTCCGTTATTATTATTTCTCTTTCAACAAAATTTAGTAGAAAAACGAAGTGGCGCATTTTTAAAGAAAAGGAAATTACGCTGCCGCACCCTCTATTTAATACTATTTTCTAGTAATAAATGTTCCTTTTTTATTCTATTTTAAATGTCGTCGATCTTTTGCCGTTTTTATTTATTTTTAATTTTTATTTTGTAATTTGAATTAAAAATAGAGTTCAGTGAGAAATACACATATATATATATATATATATATATATATTTAAACTTGCTCACGAACAAAGAATATGGATCGGATTACTAACAAAAATAAAAAAGAAGTAAAGTCTAATAAAAAGGCTACACTCGAATTGCGCACCGTTATTTACCTGGGTCGATGGTTAAAAAAGGTATGTAATCTCCACACAGGAATTGCGCACCGGAAGTTTGCAGGCATGAAATATAAAAAAACAAACGAAAACGACGCTCGGACCATAATCGCTGTTCACTGGACTAAGGGTTAACTGATGGCGCTTGATCGTACTATATTTTGACGTGACAACGTCTTATAAATTGGTTTGCCGGGTGACACTTGAAGAAACTGCGTTACGCTCCGCTCACGTTATGCGCTCACAATGAGAGCGACTGAGAGGCACGCGTCCCTTCCACTCGGGCATGGTTAGCCCGCCTAAGAGGGAGAGAGACAGACATTTTAAAAATATGAGAAAGTTAAAAGGAACAACCATTGACTTGACATTTTCTAGGCACATTACAGCAGAAACACTTCCTTTCATTTCATATTTCTCCTATCATCGCCCTATCCTCAACAAAATCACTCAGATAGGAACAAGTTAAGTTGTAGTAAACGCTGTTTCATTGTACGCAAATGTATTGCAAGTTATTGTATGTATATTTGTATATAAATACGTATGTATGTGTAAAGGTAAAAATAAAATTTTGTTAATATGAAATTCAGTGCGAGATTCTTTGTATAAATTAATGTTTTAAATATAATTCTTTGTATAAATAAATGTTTTAAATTGTTACTATTATTTCATCCTTCTTCCTACTATACGAATGAATATTCACATTAAAATTATTTTACCACTCAAAGTCGTTGTCACGTAAAACTTTCGCCCGTATACCGACTTTACAGGCAACCAATTTCTTTTTTTAATGTTCGATAACTTTCAACATTTTTACGTATCGTATTTTTGACAATTAATTTTTAATAATCTACTAATGAAAAATACTCTACACCTGCTTATGTATTAAAAATCATTCCTCTATAATGACGGTTTATTAAAAAATATTTGAGAATACGCCAGATTAATTTTAAAAATACGTAATTGTTTAAACTTCTAATTCCATTTTTGTTTTTAAAACAAGTACTTCCGATAAATAATCGTGATATATTTATGTTTTAATCATTAAAAATTGATTCTGGCCTTTGTAATTTACCAGTTAGCTCAACTTTCAGTAATTTAGCTTACTCCTAATTGTCTACATTTGTGTTCTTTTATCTTTCTAGTTTCAAAAGAATTATCATTTATGATTAAACGTGTATACTACTACCTCTTGACATAGCGGCAGCTAAAATTTTTCCTTATTCGTAAGTTATTATTTTTAATAAAATATTTCACTTTCATATATACGTTCAAGGGCGTCGCCAGCGGATGGGCCAGGGAGAGGCAAGACGAGTTGCCAGCCGCCAGGGGGAGCAAGATGATAGAAGGAGGATATGAGTTATAGGAAAAATAAAATTTATAAATCGTAAAGGCTTAATATTTTATTAAACAAGAATAAAAAATCTTAATTAAAACATAAGTTTTCCAAATTGTCCATTATTACGCGCCTAGGAATACTCATCAATACCATTTGATTAAAAAGTTTCAAAGCTCCAGGGGGGCGGCGGCGGCGGCGCGGGGGGGCTGCCTTTCCCTGCCCGCCGCTGGCGACGCCCATGTATAAGTTAATGTTAATTTCGTGTTACCATTAATGTTAAGCAATTATCAGTGTTAACAGTTTTATTATCCTGTAAAATAACAATTTTGAAACATCATTTTATTCCTATGATTCAAAAAATAGAGCAGTAATTTAAACAGTGTCGAATTACTGTTATGTACTTATTATAAGCCGGATGATAATTTTTGATGTTTTCTTATGAGGAAAAATTATGACGCTTACACGTTAAAATGTAAAGCTATATACAAAAATAGTATTAAATGCTCTTTCAGAAAATGCTAACGTTCGAACAACTATTCTAACCCCTGAGCGCTAAAAGTCGCGCAACGAGTTAAGAATATGTAATATGACAAATTTAAAATTATCTAAAAATTACTTCAAAATACATAAATCACCAACCGATATTATTCCTGAAATTTAAAATATACAATAAACAACGAATTATAAAAACTTGACGAAGGAAAATTATCTTGTTAAATCCAACTAACATTTAAAGAAAAAAGGGTAGTAGTACTAACACTATTTATTTACGTAATTATTATCATTGCAAGTTTTATTATTAAATTGTTTTAAATAGGATTTTATTTTAATAGTAAATTTTTGCGTTGTCATTTAAAATTCAAGTAGAATACTATGTATTGTTTGATGGTACATTAAATGAAACAATTACGATTTTTAACAAATTTGCTTTTAATTCAAATGACAACTTATAACTGAGATTGAACACACTGATTAATGGATAAAATAAAATCCGAACTGAAACTTTCCCGAAACTCGGTTCCCTCAAACTCGAAGTAACTCTATATTATAGCAACGTATTTAATTTGTCAAACTACTCGGAAAATTTTACATGGTCACATTTATGATTTTATATAAATCAGTTGATATGAAAGTATTTTGTATTAATGTGAAATAGAACCTTCATGAAACATAATATGCCGTGCGCTGAAAATTCTACATATTCAGTTAGAAATTATCGTAATTTACGTTATTTTATATAATATTGGTGCAAAAATTATTCTATTTTATGCAATATTTCTTTAAATATGTGTACGTTCCCTAGAGGTTGTTAAAAATATTTCGAATAACAATCGTACTGCTAACGGGATAGCAACCTATTTTTCGCAAACGTTAAAAGCTTTCCGAATCGACTGAAATGTAGTTCGGTTATTATTCCAAATAGTAAACACGTTTCATTACGATAACACATTTTGGAAGTCACTGAAAGAGCGACTTTTACACATTTTTTAAGTCCTTCATCGATTTTATAAAGTCAGAGTATTTTTTTTTAAAGGCGGTGCGCAATTCGAGTTGTCAGCGGGTGGGCTATTTCGGGTCTGGTGCGCAATTCGTGTGTCCCCAATAAAAATACTGTCTCTCTTACTATTTCTAGACTACCATATTTAAGGTATAATTTTATAATTTCGTTTTATTTTTTTCATAACTAAAAATAAAAAGTTAAATTAAAAATTGTAATAATTCAGTATTTTTAAAACACATTTTTATGAATTTCTATAAAGGTCGCTATTTGATTTGCTTAGGGTATTCTCAAATCTACTGTCTACCTAGAAGATTTACGTAATTATATAATCCCCCCCACAAAAAAAAAAAAAAAAAAAAATCTCCTGGATCCGCCCCTGCTATTAAGTATTATTTCGAAAACATAGTACGAAACAGGATGCCAAAAATGTGTTTCGTAATAAACCTGCGTAAATTACCGTAAAAAATTACCCGAACTCGTTTAGTGTTTAGGAGAGCTAACACAAAGAATTATATTTACTTATAATATCGATATACTTGTGAGATTGGTATTTTCTCAAAGATTTGCATCTGCGTAACCTTTATAGAACGAGCTAAAGTCGTAATAAAAAATATATTCGTAATGGTTTTGAATCAATGGTAGAGCAAACTATAAGTCGAAGAACGAGGTTGAATAGAAAACGAAAACCAAAAGTATTATTATTATTAACACCTCGTACATTTTATTGTAAGATATCTTCACCGGTCTCCCACATCGTTTTGAAATTCATACATTTCGACAGTGTTTTTTCGTTTACATCAATCTATGTATATTTTTTAAATTACTTAAAATGTTCCGTATTTTTCCCCTTCTATGCTGATGTTGAGCCGATCGATGTTAAACAATTTACTTTCTTTTATAAACAAATTTTTCCAGGTTACTTCATTAAATACGAATATACATAGCTATTTCTACGAACGATATTGAACAAATCAGATAATACCTATTCTAGCCACGTTTAAATTGTTTACTCTTGGTTTGCAAGTTGCTGTACGTTCATATAGCGCCTCTGTAGTGTGCCGACTTACCTGAACTGCCTTAGACGCAAGGCCGTATAGTGCCGAAAATGTAAAATGTCGAGTAGTTCTCAGAATAATTAACGATAAACAAATGTGACCGCAACAGTCGAATGTGCGTTATACATCGACAATGTATTCGAAAAAAAATAATGTATTTCAAGTGATGCATACTTAACGAAGTAGTATATACGAGTATGTTTCATCTTCGTATCAGTTCATGTTCAGTGCGCATTAGAATTAATGTTAATTAAAAAAAAACGAGTAATCACGTAGGAATTTGCAAACCTTTATCGGACTAATCTGTTAATTATCATCATAAAAAAATAGTCATTAATTAAATGCATAAAAATTTTGCATATCACACATTTATTGAACGTTCAAAATACAGTGTAACGCTGACAACATTTTTTGGTAATTACAATATGTTTAACTCGGGTAAAGAATTTATTTGTTCACTGAAATGTCCAAAACCGTTTTCATAATGTATGTTAAATAGCGTAAAACGATTTTACTTCATCAAGTTCTAATCTGCGTATAGGTATATAAAAATGAATGTTTTTGTTTGTTTTTATGTTTGTATGTTTGTACGAGTTATCTCCTGTGTGCATATTCCTGTACCATTGGATGGATCATGCTAAAATTTTCCGGGTGTATTCGTGTTGTCCTAACGAAGTTTTTAATGTATGGCTGCGTTTTCTACCCCCTTTTCTGCACGAAGCATCATGAGGCTTTAAGTAGTTGAGATGCAATCAACGGTGGTACAGAAATGCATGCGGGACTAATAAAAAAAAAAAAATTTAATTTTTATGAAATTTTAAATAAAATAATTATCACGGTAAATATATAAATTAAACGTAAAAATTAAAATAATTGTTATGGTACATAATAAACTCTAGATAACATTTTATTAATTTCCGAGGTAAGTAAATACACTGCGTTCCGTTACTTTTGCGTCACTCTTAAATCATCATACCTGTATGACAGGATCTAAACATACAAGTTGTACCCCTAGCCCAGCTGCCGTACCCAGCGCTGAGATTTAAAAAAAAAAAAGAGTAATGTTTTCTCTATTCGTTTTTACAGAGAAATAAAAAATCCTGCAACGAAATTTTTCTATATTTTCTACCAGCGGGAATGTTATTTATGCTCAAATTTGAAATCTTTACTGAACTACTGTTATTTTGATTTTTAATAAAGTTCTCAAGAGGAAGAATTCAGAAGGTATGAGTGAAGATGTTCTCTTAAATTTGTAACTATGAGACACATCACCGTGTGAATAATTTGGATCCCTTTAAAATGATGGCTTTATGTGGTGTTTAGTTGAGCGATATTTTTTGTTAGATCACGACAGACAAATTATAACAAAGATCGATAATCTTTAGCTAAACCATTTTTTAATGGCTAGTGATAAGCATGTTTCTCCCAAAAGAGAGAAAAAATCTTTACATAAATATTATTCCAGATAAAATTTTTTTTATTAATTTCCAAGTACAGATTTAAACGGGTGATTAATACACGGAGCGAAGCCGTGGATAACAGGTAATAGTTTCCGTCTAAGCAACTACGTCACGCTAATTGCGTTACCTCAATTTTAAAACTACATGGCAGTTTTTATTCCTAATTTATTAGAAACTCTATTTCATAGACTTTAATATTCCCCAAAAAATTCGATCTCTTGATATACCGTTCAGATTGAAGAATTGAAAAATTCAAAATTAACAGGCAAAGCTCCCTTTGAAAAAATGATGCGTTGGCGCGGAAATGGAGAACATATGAGGAACTGTTAACTTTGATTAGATTAAATGGTTTTTTTGTAATTTTCGATTACCATACACATCTTTGAAATGTAAACTTTAAATAACAATATATAGAAATGTATTATGAAAGGCCAAACGCATTTTTGTAAAACTAAATCATTTTATATTGCATCATTATGTGCGATAAAAGATTAAAATAAAAGTTGATTTTGCTTATCACGAATATATATGGCATTATTGTTTAAATTTCCGATAAATCTACTGATATAATGCATTAAATATTTTATAATAGATTATATTACGACTGAAAAATAAAAAAAAAATTGTTTTTAAACAAAAAAAAAATCGTGCTAATCGTTTACAGATGTAACTTTTGGCAATGTTTTGTTAATAACACGATTAAAAAAAAAAAAAAAAAAGCATGGACCGTGCGCTCATATATAATCACTTCATAAATGATTCACCGCAGAAGCCTTGAGGGAAAAAAATCCTTAAAACGGCAGTGACGTAGCAAATAGTCGAGTTAATTTATATTAACGAAAAGTGTTAATACTTGCTATTATCAAAATGAAAGATAATGTATACGTGTGTATGATCGATCCAACCGAGGCCTTTCACCTTGTTAAAGGCTGTAACTAGCGGGTTACAGATGGCCGGTTTGAAATTTTATGTGTTTTGTACACATCGTATAATAATAAAAAATATATGTATTATAATTTTATATCGAAATTGAAGAATTTATGAAGTGATTCTAAAAGCATGTTTTTATTATTATTATTATTATTATTTTTTAAAACGTAGACATTTAATATTACACATAAATGTGAGATGGCCCGTTTCCTATAATTTCCTTAATGAAGGTTTATTTATTTAATAAATAGAATTTATAGCGCGCAATTAACTCGTCGCTAAAAAAAAATTTACAGATAAAACTTAGCAGAAACAAAATTAGTCGAGCATGATGTTTCATGCGCTGATGATTCCGTACGTAAATTAGAGATAACTATAATTTACATTTTTACATAATAATAAATTCGAAACAAAGAAATCTCATTTTTCCAGGTGCAAGGGGGTGGGGAACGTCATTTTTTGCGCTCTTTTGAACTTTGCGCACAACTTCGAAGGTTTCGTTAAGGAAATGAAATACAGTTTCGTTCCCGACACACATAGCGATCTTTTTATCGATGTATCATTACATGCTTGGGGGAAAAAATGCTTTTTTTAAAACTTTCGAGCTTTCGGCACCTCGACGAGGACTTCTAAATATAAAGTAGTAAGCTCGGCTATAATAAAGCGGTCTTTTATGCATATGTGTTTAAGATTTCTCCAACATTTTTACTCGGGCTATTTTGCTTACGTAAACGTAATTTTTGTTGCTGTTTTTGGCCCAAAAAGGGAGGGTGTAAATAATTTTTTATCCCGAATTATGCGATTTTACGAAAGAGCTCCCGGGAGTTTTGTCTTATGTTTTGAATTTCACTTTTAAAGGGTTATTATTATCTGGTAATGCGTTATGAATTTTTTAAGGGTGATTTTTAAGGTCATTCCATATTATATATTCTTGACGGTCGGGAGGAAGGATTTAAAACAACTTCAAAAATTACACTCCTAAAAACCAGATAATAACCATTTAAAAGTGAAATTCAAAATATAAAACAAAACGCAGAAGCTTTTTTTCATAAAAGCAAAAAATTACGGTTAAAAAATTACATTACCATTCTCCCACCTATCCGTGGGGCCAAAATGAAAAAAAAAAAAATGATATTCACGTAATAGCCCGAGTAAAAAAGTTGAGGAAACCAAAACGTATCTTTAATTTATGCCTAAAAAAGTCGAGCTTACAACTTCATAATCGGAATTCTTTGTTTCGAATTTAGTATTATATAAACGTAAATATATCTCCAAGTTAATAATCCTCAGCGCATGAAACATCGTGCTTGACTGAACTTGTTACTTGATATTTTTGTCGTTTCTGAACCATCTTATTAGGCATCCCGGTATATTATATGTGCACGGAATCCTAAAAATTTCGGCGGAACATTGTTGAGCAATGCAAATGACGTAGATTACTCAGAATTTAATTCGATTGCTAAGCAGTTATTTTTTTCCGATTGTCATTCCTGGAACTAGATTTTCTGCGCTGTCGACAGTGTGACAATTTTAAAGAGGCCGTGTTTGACGAAAAATGCACCGGAAAAGTCAGACGGCAACGTACGGGGAGGGACCACAGCCTGAAAATGTGGGCTTCATTAAGATTTCAAGTTCGGCGCAACGATTAACTCACATTGCGTAAGAAAGTCTGCTCGAAGCACCGTCATTACTTTATCCGCAACTAGCGTTACTCGCTGTTTACTGGAAGCCTAGTGCATACAATCTGACGCAACAAATTCGAGCAACTACTTTTCGATTTTAAAAGCGGAAAATTATTTAACTCGGTATAAACGTAAGTTTTTTTTTGTATCTCACACTATACGTCGACAAAAGATGACCATAATTATTTATTATTTGAGAACTACGCTTACTATAACCGTATACAAATGTAATAATAATAATAAGTACAATTATAATCTTTTCAATAAAAGAAGAGGCGCTTAGCGGAATTATGCTATATTGGCTAGTAAAAGTTTAAAAAAAGCCAGTCGATCAACAACTGCACAATGATATGTCAATATTTTAATAATAATATACTGATTT
Source organism: Icerya purchasi (assembly GCA_039619475.1). Taxonomy (NCBI): domain Eukaryota; kingdom Metazoa; phylum Arthropoda; class Insecta; order Hemiptera; family Monophlebidae; genus Icerya; species Icerya purchasi. The sequence continues at coordinate 576,388,705 of CM077115.1, forward strand.
TTTACCTCGAAAATTAAAAAAATCGATTGAAAGTAAAATATGAAATTACTTTTATGGTATTTTCAGAGAAACTTTAAACTTTTTGCGATTTTATTTACACACGGACCCCATAACGTGCCTAAAACGAAAAGTAGACTACTAAAAGGAGAGAAAAACGATATTATAAAATATTGCTTTTTTTTTTTTTTATCTCCAGAGACCTCTACACCCAGAAACAGAAAGAAAGGAAAGATGCGTCAGTTAAATTTCGATTCGATCGAATATTGACAGTGTAAAGGAATAACCGATAATTGAAATGACGCATGACGGGGGGAAAGACAGAATACGAAAGATACGCAATGAGATGCAAGAAGCTTGAATTTCAACAGATAAGAATAAGTCGACAGAAAGGAATATGAACATTTAAATCAGTCGAAGAGAGGAAACGCGGGAAAAGTAAAACCAAGAAGTTCTCACTAGAATCCCCGTATTTTTCGTATAGATATAAATAAATACGAGTACAACAAAGGAGTGTACGAAAGAACAACAATGGCACCAATCAGTGTGACGCGTATGAGAATATGTTTTCGATACTGTTAATTATATTTAAAGTTTCATTTCTCTATCCTTTTTTAATTTTCACTTTTTTTGTTACTATTAAACATTTTTCTTTTTCGATTCTTTTTTTTTTGCATTATTTTTCTATTTTTGCCAGAAGTTTTGCAGTGTTGGAAGATAATGCGGGTAATGGAAAAATTTCCATGTCCGACTTTAATTGTCGGATGTATCTGATTCTTTCTTTCCTAGCAATTGTTCCTTTTGCCTGTCTGTCCAACTTAGCCTTCCTTCCAAACTATGATTCCTTCTGTTTCTTCGTCTCTTTCAGTGGAGCGTTTCAGCTCATTGGACTTCCTGCAACTTTTTGTGCTCGTTATGTTCTGTCGTTTTCTTCCCTACCCATTATTCTTGCTATTTTCTCCTTTTGATTAATGATATCTGATAGGCTTTTTATATACTTTTTTCTTTTCACTTCTACCTATTTCTAGGCAAAGGTCCCCCCTTGGTTAGCCCAAAAAAAAAAAAAAAAAAAAAAAAAAACATTCTGCGCAGTCATAAGGTACCATACTCCTGAGCGTCGGCGACTACCTATTCGTATATTTTAACTATAGATATAGCGTACTAGGCAATATTATATGCAACCCTGGTGTAGACGTAAGACTCTACACTTGAAATTAATTGTTAATGTTTGATTTATCGATATACAAATGCAATCCCTCGTGAATGTCTGCTACCAAGGCCGTGTCCACGGAGGGGAGGGGACATTAGAATTGAAATAGTTATTATAAGTACACAAAAATCTGAAAAAAATCAAAAAAATTTACAGATAAATATCGATAATTTTTTAGGATGTTCTTAAATAAAAAAGAATAAAGAAGAAATACGCTCCATATTTTTAGAGGTAGATCATTAATATCTTAAGGAAAAACTTTTTATTACGAGTATAATCAATAACACATATGTGTAATTTTTATTAATGTGTTCATATACGGCGGGTAATAATTCATTTATGTAAATTATTAATACATATAAATGTCAGTATGATGGAAATTATTAATAGTATGCGAATATTAGTGTGAAAAATCTTTCGTTATTTATAAAATAAGTATGCGAAGAAAATTTTCAATCCCCCCTCCCCTTTCAAAATTCTGGGCACGACCCTGTCTGCTATTACACATCAATTAGCGCGTATATGGTCATATACGTAGTAGTTAGCCATTGCCTTCCACGTGACTATTAGCGGCTAATTTAATTGTTTATTTTTGTAATATCTGTCGTCCGTGGGATCGAACTCGGGACTTCTGTAACGGAAGTCGAGTGATCTAGCAACTAGACTGTCACGACGCTTGTAATGCAACCAAAAATTACAACTATTATTACCGACAAACAGAGAGCGAACTTTAAAAAAATAAAATTTAAATGCGACTGATTTTATTAAATTTTTTGTTATATAATTTTTGTAATATGAACTTTTATAATTTTTATAAATTAATAATTCTAATCGGAGGAAACAAAGAAACTATAAATTAAAAAGTCCCAATAGTTACGCGTATAAAAAGAGTTTACCTTTTATTTCGGATTAGAATAAAATAGGCGTTTTGCAACTGTAAAGCGCTAATTTAAAGGATCGAAAATTAGTAAGTTCTATTTTAAATGATAGACGACAGTTTTTCCATTAATGTGCATTCCCGCTAGTATAATAATAAAAAAAAAATTTTCTTAGGGTGACCAAGAAATAATAACGGACTTACGACGAGACATTCTTGATTTGTTTCAAAAAACTTAAAAAAACGACTTGCGTTCGAAAATAATTGATTTTTAATAAGATCGGTTCACAGAATTCTGCGCTTGATGAAGACTACTGCTCGGGAATATTTCAAAAAAAAATATATATTATTCATTCCTCTTTCGGTAGCTTTTTATTTGCACACTTATTACGCATGAACAAATTTTCATTCGTTACACACCGCTGAAGGCGGCTCGTATGATTTTAAATGCATTCCTTTTGCGAATATAATTTCTAAACAAACAATGAAAAAATATTACACGGAAACCGGTTGACACAACAAACTGTTATAACCAATAATTTCCGATTATGTACTTATCTGTGTCACGATATTGTTACGGCACATTTACTAAACAATTATTGTTTAACAAGATTTTTAAAAGAAATTAAAACACATATTCCGCTTCAAAATTTTAATTAGTTCCTACGGGGAGACTATAAATGAGTTTTTTTAATTTTTTTTTTGAAATTACGAACCAAATTTTGCTCAAAATGTAATGGTATCGTTGAAACATCGATACTTATAAGCGCATATGACATGAACCAGAAGTGAACAGCGCCGGATTCGTGCAAACCCGCGCCACCAAATTCGAGAACGGTCACGCACAAACATTTTGCAAAAAATTATTCTTTTGAATTTTGATTATCCGGAAAAGGGGAATACAGTGGAAACCACTTAATACGAAATTAGTACAAAAAGGGCGAATTCGATTTGGAATTAATATATACATATATTATCGTGTATCATTTTATTATTCTGACAATATGGGCAAACTTTGCTTAATGGGGAAATTCGATATTTTGCGTGATAAAAAAAAGTTTACATTTTTCATGAAATCGGACAGATGACCGGCGATTTTGTTGATTATATTTTAACGTTGACGGAAATATCGCAGTAACTGCTGTTGTTTTAACTGACAAGGAAATCGTGAGGAAAGTGTACAAAAAGCCAACACACCGAACTAGCCACTAATGGAACAAGAAACAGCTGGTTAATAGCAGTACACTATCATATATAATAAGTATGCCAAACGTTGTATGTAGAACCTTTTTATACGTTAACATCTTACGTCACGATATTTTGAGGAAAATTCGAATCCCGAAATTTTTAAAAATAATTTAAACTATTCGATACAATTTCTAGAAAACAAATCAGTGCCAGTTTGCCAAGGAAAATTACTCTTTTTTTTTTTCTTTTTCTTCTTTTTTCTGAAAAAACGAAACATTTATCCTATGTAATTATGTAACCAATTATAAGGCACGTATTTCAATTTTTTTTTTCTTTCGTTTGTTGTATTAGAAAATGCTCACGTCACCAAGTATAACTTTTTAAAAATACCAGTTTTAGAGAATGAGATTTTTCCTAATAATATTCGGTTAATACGAAAAATATTTTTGGTCTCTTTAGTGTCGCTGTCACAAGTCTCGATTATGAATCATAAAATATTTCCCTGTTTTGATTTTCGAGGCGATTACAATAACTTTCCACCTTCAGAAAGATAATAATAATAATAATAATAATAATAATAATAATAATAATAATAATAATAATATATAGTAGACATGATACAAAAATCAATTCTATTAAACGCCGCTACAAATGTAAGGACCTTCCTTAACCATCAAAATGGAGAAAATTTATAATGCTTGCTAGACATATTAGCCGTATTATAAAGCAAACCAGCAAAGGCTGTGATTCCTTGTAAAAAATAATAATAATAATAATAATAATAATAATAATAATAATAATAATAATAATAATTACAGATTATAGCTACATAATGAGAATTAACGTGACATACTCCACAAATGCGCGTAAGCGCGCGAACAGTAGGGATTATTATTATTGACATAAAGCAATATTTCGACGGCACTTAATAATGTGTATACCATTCTTTGGTCATTTAAAGAGCTACATAGATTAATTTAAATTTATACATAAGTAGTACGCTATATAATAATTAGAGGTTCTTTTAAAACGAGAAAGGGAAAAATTTGGAATACACTCCTAAAATAGAAATAATAAGTAAAATAAAACTTACACTTTACAATTTGAAAAGGCGGCCAAGGAATTTTCTATAAGATCTCCAAAAATATATATTATACAAATACGACTTAAATTTATAACAACTCGGTTCATGTGAGTTACATTAGCTATACTTCGAATACGAATAATGGATCTGAATTGTCACAATCTAAATCTAATAATAATGACAATAATGATGATAATAATAATAATAATAATAATAATAATAATAATAATAATAATAATAATAATGGCAATAGTAATAATAATAATAATGATAATAATAATGATAATAATGATAATAATAATAATAATAATAGTAAAGCATAGATTGAGAATTCGTTTTATTTTAAATGTTAAAAATTTGTTATTAAATACCTTGCAGGGAAATGTTAACAGAAAAAATCTCTTGAATTTTTAAAATTTTAAAAATGGTATCTCCCCTAAGGCCGTGTCCACAGGGGGGTTTAGGGGTTACCCCCCCCCCATGAGAACTGAAATAGTTATTATGAATACACAAAAATCTGGAAAAAAAAAATCACAAATTTAAAATAAATATTGATGATTTTTTAGGGTGTTCTTCCCTACCTTTAAAAGAAAAAAGAAAAAATATGTTCCATATTTTTAGGTATACTTCATTAATATCTTATACAAAATTTTTTATTACGAATATAATTAATAACGCATATGTGTAATTTTTATTAATGTTCATATATACAGGGGGGGTAATTCATTTATGTAAATTATTAATAGATATAAATCGAAATGTTGGAAATTATTAATAGTACGAATATTAGTGAAAAATGTATTGTTATTTATAAAATAAATATGCGAAGAAAATTTTCAAAATCCCCCCTTTCCAAAATTCTGGGCACGGGCCTGATCTCCCCGATAATTTTATTAACCGAGATCCGAAGATTGTTAATAAGCGTCTCATCAGTGTACGATTAAACGTTAACAGTTTGGCTTTCGCTATATTTAGCAAGTAAATAAACTATTTTAAATCGTATAGAAATAATAACTCGATAAAGTATATCGCTTTTGTCGATTTCAAATATTTTGTTAGTGCTAAGGTAAACGACCAAAGCGAACAGAAGGTAACACACATTGTTTTTTGTTTCTTTTCAAGTTGAATAATTAATTAATCGTCCCTGACGCGGATTACAACAGGCCGATCGAATGGAGCGGTTACACGAAAAAAATAAAAAAATAATCTTCGAAATATTCTAGCGGGGAATTCTAATAGCGAACTCTGTAGGAGAGGTTGGAATTTAAAAATGTTTATACCATTGTTTAAAAAGGCAGTAATTTTTAATAAATCGTTTCGATATAAAATATAATTTATATAATTATCGACGGTTATCATTTATTTTATTGTCATATTTTTATAATTCTATATACATATATACGTTCAGTATCTTAATATTTCGTCATTATGAATGAACCCCGCCGGCCGATCCAATGTTACGACGAACAGATAAGAAATAGAATAATTTAAACCGCAACCTTTATATACATACATATACATACTATATACGTAAACTTCTTAAATCCGAGTACAATTCAGAAAACGTTTTACTTACTTCCTACTATAGCTAGGAGCACAGCCTATGATTAGCGTACTAACTCGTCAGCGAGGAAAATTTAAATTATCTCCTGATTCGTAATTTAGAAGAAAAAACAAGTAAAATCGAGAAAATTAACAAATCCCTGTTTCGAATGAACTATACACAAACGATACCGACCAGAACAGACGTTCAACAGTAGCTGCTTAGAGCACACGGTCAGCTATGGCAGAAGACTAATTCTGACATGTTCCGGCGTTATTCGTCAGTGGAGTAAGCGTGCGCAGTGCAAATATGACGATAGTTGAAAATCGCTAGTATCGGCTAAAAGTACGCGGAATGATGTAATCAATTTGTCACTATCGTCATCAGGAAAGCGTTACTCTCGCCAAAACTATGTAAGTTTGCACATCTGTCTATCGCGAACGAATTGTGCAACAATCGCTCCTCTCATTAGTTTAGCGTTGTATTGAGTAAGCGAGAAATCGACCAAAGAAAATTTTAAATTAATCTTACCGGTATCAGTGATGTTGCCATAGATACCCCCGGTCGGATAAGCGTATAACAAACGTAAAATTATTGTTTCGGTTATAGAGGTGGCCCTTCCCCCGTTCGGATGGGACAGGTGCAAACCATTTTAAATGTCGTTTTCTTATTCAGCTTACAATGCACTTTTAATGCTTTTTCTCTGCGATGCAACCGTACGAAAAGAAAAGTGGTCTTTATTTATTCGGGCTAAGAATTTTCGAGTCGTCCTGAATGGTGTCGTTTACAATAATGAAATAAAACAAGAAATGAAATACAGTTTCGTTCCAGACAAATAGCGATTTTATGTTCGGAAAAAAAAAAAAAAGTATTTTTTTCAAAAATTTCGAGCTTTTGGCGCTCTGAAGACATAATTTTAAAGTAGGAAACTCAGATATTCCAAACTTGAGAAATATATACGGGGATGGGGATGCGCATATTTTTAACCTTGTTCAAAATTTTTAACTATAATATTCGCGTCGCAAACAGGGGGGCTACGTGCCTTTTTTGAACTTTTCGTAAACTCGAGGAATTTTGTTAAGGAAATAAAATACGGTTTTGTTCCCGATCAATTCCCTGGAAATTATTGTTTTCAAAACTTTCGAGCTTTCGGCACCTCGAGGACCTCTAAATATAAAGTTGTAAGCTCGACTATAGTTTTCCCATAAAGCGGTCTTTTATAGGCATAAATTTAAGATACGTTTTGGTTTCCTCAACTTTTTTACTCGGGCTATTACGTGAATATCATGTTTTTTTTTTTTGCTTTTTTTGGCCTATATAATTTTTTAACCGTAATTTTTTTATTCTATCAATGAACTTCTGAGTTATGTTTTATATTTGGAATTGCACTTTTAAATGGTTATCATCTGGTGATGGGAATTTTTTAAGGGTAATTTTTGAGGTCGTTGTAAATCCCATATTATACGAGTATATTCTTGACGGTTTTTTAGTTTTTCTTCTGCCGCCCAAAAAGAAGTAGCTTAAGGTTATAGATTGTCTTTTAATTGCAATTTTAATGATTCAATTTTGATAAGTCAAACTGTTCGTGATTTATTTTTAAAAAAATTTTTGTCAATTCTAAACCATCTTATTAGGATTCCGTGCATTATATATATATACAGAATCCTAAAAATCGTAATTAATCATAGGATTCAAATTCGAGTTTATTTCTTCATGCGACATTTTCAAACTGCAAAATTTTAAAAGGTTTATCGTGTTACCCTTTGTATTTTATGTCTAAAGGCAGGTTACTTCTTTTTACGTAGTAAAAGATGTATTATTATAATGAAAAATGTTTAATGCTATATTTCAACGGATATATCCGCTTTGATCATACCTGATTACTTCCCCTTATACGGATAAAAGGAAATACCGTATTTGCGGAGTATTTTGAATCTCACATTTCAACGGGAATATCCATTTTGACCACCCCTGTGTTCATTTCTAGGTCTTTTTTCGTGACGTGTTTATGTAGGCATGCATGTATATGTATCACACATAACCCAAAAACGGCTAGTCGCAGAAAATTGAAATTTTGAATTTAGGACTTTTTTAACATTTAGTTGTGCACCTCTCTCTTCTCTTTTTGGTTTTAATCGGTTGGCCCAAAGGAACACTTCTCTTGGAGGGTTTTGTGAACTTTTTCTTATGGCTCAAAAAACCGGCAGCCGCGTAAATTTTACACGGTTATAACATCTAATTGTATACTTCCGATTTTGGTTACAATCGATTAGGCCAAATGCGCCCGGAATTTCTCTTGGATGGCTGCGTGGAATTTTATTTTCATAGTTCAAAAACGGGTGTAGAAAGTCTAAATTTTGGACTCGGTATTGTTATAACATTTTTCACTACATACTCGTATTTTAATGTTTTATAGTTTAACAAGGAAGTCATTTGTTGTCCGCATCGGATTTTCTACTTTTAAAATACCTAAACGCCAAATTTAAAGATAAAATGTTTATTCTTTTTAAAAACTTCAATATATCTTTAAAAATCCGTTCTAGCCAAATCTGTGCAGAAAGATTTTTAAAATCTTCCGACAGAGAATTACTTTACAATGGTCACGTTGTTGAAATTTTTCGAGGTCGTTCGCGTAAACTTTCCACGAGTCTAACTTGAACATATTTTCTTCTAGTCTGCTAAACTGCGCGAATAAACTAATTTGTTTTCAAACTTATTTAAACTGCCCAAGTGTCGAGTTTTATAAAAAAAATCAGCTGAAAACATCAGTCAGTATAGTTTAGTTTATGTACCAAAGATTTCATGACGAGATTTCGTACATATTTAATTATTGACGGGATTCACAATGAAAAATTAACAAAAGTCATGAAGGTTCTTCTTAAAAAATACTTTTAAACGACTTCTCACCAACAGTGGAGAAATAAATCTGTAAAAATCTGACACTTCCTCCACAGCTTCAAGAAAAATTCTTTATTTTGAAGAATTTCAGGCTAAACTTCGGAGACTGGAAGTTGAATGAGTGATTAGTAATCTTTTCATATCTGAAAACCGTCGAAATTTAAATCTTTTTAACTGCACAGGTAAAAAAAGAAGATAAACAGGTATCCGGGCAAATCTGAATTTGAAACTATGCCCAGTAAAGGAATATCCAAATTACCATTACTGAGCTTTTTATTAATCAATCTAAACTGTCAGTTCGGCATTTTCGTTTAAACGGATATACGAAATATCAGTAATAAAGGTTTGCCCCCTTTCAACATCACCTCTTAAGGATTAACATGTGAAAATTTGAATAAAAACAATAATAATTATCGTAATTTTATATAAATTAATTCGTAAACTTCACTGAAATACAGTAATATTTTAATTATTATAAAATAATAAAATATACCGACATGTTTCGGAGACTCCATAATCACTGATCGTGATTATGGAACAGTAGTTTCCGGAAAATTTCTCAAAAATAGGGCTTAAAATAAACATAAATAAAATCATAAGTGCAAAATAGATAAAAATAGTAAAATACATACAGAAACACAAGAAGTGAAAAGAGTAGACAAGTTCATTTATTTAGGTCGGTTAATTAAAGCGAATGACGATTTGGAGGACGAAATATCCAACAGAATACAATTAGCGTGGATGGAATTTTTAAAACTTAAAAATATACTTAATGACGCTGGAACACCTCTAAATCTGAAAAGAAGAGTATTTGACCAGTGTGTTCTGCCAGTTTTAACATACGCTGGCGTAACATGCGTACTAACAAAAAAATGGAATAAAATAATAAGCGTCAATCAACTGAAAATGAAAGGATCTATGTTGGGTATCACTCTGAAGGATAAATTAACGAAAAAGTGTATCCGAGAAACTAACAAAGGTAACAGACGCAGTAAATATCACTTAAAATAATAAATGGAGATGGCGCGATCATATCATTAGAGGTGAAGGCCGATGGATAAATCTTTTAACATCATGGAAACCTGAAAAATGATGGGAAATGGGCTTTAGGAGGACCGAAAAAACGCTGGATGGATGAAATTCAAAAATTTAGTGTCGAGAAGAAGCATAAGATCGCGACACCTGGAAAAAATTGGGGGAGGCTTTCGTCCAACAGTGGACTGATAACAGCTAGAGAAGAAGAAGAAGAAGGTGAGTGCCGAATAGGTTTATAATTCGTATTTACCAAAGCAGATACCGCGTTTATTTTTTTTTTTTTTCGGATGATAAAACTCCTTCAAGTAAGTCGATTGGTTAATTAATATAATTAATAATTATCTTTTTTTATTATTTACATTTTTATACTGTAATCTACTTTAAAATTAATAAATACTACATTTAGTTTAAATTTAATTGGTCCAAAACAGAAAAAAAATCTGTACACCACGCGCGCGCGCGCACACACACATATCCATTTATATATATATATATATATATATAATATATAGCGTTCATCCTTTGGATTTTATCAGCGGTAGACCCCCTGGACCCTGGATACTGTCTTCCGCAATTTTTACAGAAGATTTAGTTTTAATGAAAATTAAATTTTATAAGCACTTCCGATTTCATTATTCTTCGTATACGCGCTGTCATATCCATTTTCTTTCTTCTCGCTACTCCATCTGAGTTAACTTGCTGTAGATTCCCAGTCACATGGTCATTAAAGATGATGAGATGGCGGATTCCTTCGCTCGGTTGCTATTTCCTCCCGTTCCTTTTTTCAAAAAATTCCATCCTCCAACCTGAACTCCTTATGTAAAAAGTTTCACCTCAAACGTTGGTCAGATATTTACCCCTTCTCCTTTCGTAACGATCAATTCTTTTATCTATCTGTGAAGCCTAGTCTACTTTCTGATCCTTGGTTCTTTGAGTTTCCTTCACTTCTCCGTTCTGTTGTCATTTTTATAATTCGTTTGCGTTTTGGCCATTCTGCTCTGCTTTCCTATTGTTTTCCCTTTTTCCTTGTTTCCTTTCTAAATTTCCCTCTCCACCTCGATGAAGCGGTGGTTTACGACGCCAATAATATATTTTTTGAATGTCGATTCCTTTCTGACTAACGCTGTATTTTATATTCCTGCCTGCTAAAACTCAAGCTCCCTACTCTCCTGATTGTGCATCTTATATTTTGTCCTTCCCCTCACCATCCATTATTCTATCCATTAGTTCCTTTATATTGTCCGTATCTGACCGAATCAAAATTTAACTAACTGCCCTTTTTCTTCTTGTTTCTGGGTGTAGGTCCTTGGCTGGCGTGCTCAAAATGGGGGGGGGGGGGGGAGGATGATCTTAAGAACGGATCCAGTTATGAATCATACGAGAAGGGGAATAATTATTACCTTATTGTTGATGGCTAGAAATAGACCCCTAATTTTCCATTTTCTATTTACTATTCCTGGCGAGAAGTAAAATAAAAACTTAAAAAGAAGTAGACTTTCAAGAAATAAATACGCGAGATTGGGGTGATTTTTTAAAGTAATATATATATATATATATAGTAAATGTATTTATTTTGCAAGGTAAAATCTATTTAATTTAATATAAGTGTAGCAAAAGTAAACGTTTGCTATTAAAATATTAAAATTTGTATTATTAATTTAATTTCATAAATTGAACAGAAAAATAAGTGTAATAGAGACTTTTAATGAGGGAAGAAGACAACGTTTTATTTAGTAAAATCATGATACGTTTCATCGATTATTTATCACACAAATTGTACATTACGTGAAACATGAGATTAAAGATTTTTTTTCTTAATTTTTTATATTCTTCTCTTTTGCTTATTTCAAACATTTTTGCAGGCTTTTGAGAATTTTAAAGGGAACCGTCTCGCTCCTAACGCATCTGCTCCTGCGCGAAGTAAACGTGTATAATTATGATCAATTGAAAATAGTGCAGTGTACATTTACGATGTTAATAGGATAATCGCTATTGAAAGTGAGATTATCGAGTGAAATTTAAGAAAAATCAGAAAGGAAACAATTAATAATTAATAATTGTCAATATAAATTTTTTTTATGTAAAATATTTGTGAGATGGCAATATTGTAAGCAATGTTTTGTGTCCTGTCTCGTCTTTAATTTTTGTACAAAATTATGTAGATGACGACACTAAAAATAATGATAATAATAATTTAAGTCTTTGTATTAAATTTGAAGACCTTGATTAAGAATGAAAATAAATGTAATGCTCGGAAAGTTTCAAAATTTTGAGCCGGTTTAAAAAATTAGTTTTTCGAACTGAAATTTTTAGATAATTCTATTTCTTTCTTATACATACATACTATATAGAAAAAAAATTATGACCGAAAAATATTTTATATTTTTGACAAAAATGCACTTTATACTTTTTACATCTTTAAAATTTTCGAACAATTCGTAAAGGGGATTTTTAATCGAATTTAAATTTCAATAGGATTCTTAAAACGATGAAAAAAATAAACGATAAAATAAGTGTATTGTTGTTAAGATGAAATAATTAAAGTTAATAAAATTATTTTCTGTTTCTACGGATTATAACATTAAAAGTTTTTTTTGAAAGTTAATTTCATTGAAAATTTCCTTAAAAATTTATACTTATATAAACCGAAATAAATGATCAAAATATTTAATTTTACAATTAATATTGTTAATGCTGTGAAGTACATATGCGCGCAGTTTACATTTCAACCTTGATATTTTGCTGAACAAAATTTTCAATATTTAGATTTAGAAAAATATTTATTCGTTATTTTTATCTGTGGTTGAAAATTTTACCAATGATATTACACATGCTGCTAAAATGGCAACACCTCGTTCAGAGCCAGATAAATGTCGAGAACATACATACCCCATGGAAATTAGAGATTTAGTTCAACAGAAAAGGAAAGCAAGGAAGCTTTGGCACAGAACACGACACCCAGCAGATAAGTCGAAATGGAATCACATTAGTAAGATACTACATGAAAAAATTAAAGAGGTTAAAAATCAAACTTTCCATTCATACTTAAGTAGCCTTTCTGCCTTACACGATTCTGATTATTCCTTATGGAAGGCTACGCGAAGAATAAAAAGGCCACAAGTACAGATTCCACCTATTCGGAAGGCAAATGGTACCTGGGCACGAAGCGAAGTAGACAAAGCGGAAGTGTTCGCTGATCACCTTGAACAGGTTTTTCAACCAAATGACATCGTATCGGACTTGGGCATTAATCAGCCATTTGAAAAAATAGATGTAAATATTAAGCACTTTTCCGTTATGGAAGTAGCCAATGAAATTGATAAAAATCTGAATAGGAAAAAAGCAGCCGGATATGATGAGATCACACCTCAAATAATTAAGGAACTACCGAGAAATGCGATTATTTTCCTTACATACATATTCAATTCAATATTACGCATAGGGAACGTCCCTAGGCAATGGAAAAGAGCACAGGTAATAATGCTGCTGAAGCCGGGGAAATCGCCAGGTTTACCTTCGTCGTATCGACCTATATCTCTTCTTCCTACCATATCGAAGCTGTTTGAAAAACTTGTACTAAAGCGGCTTAGACCTATAATCGAAACAAAAAAGCTAATTCCAGATCACCAGTTTGGATTTCGTAGCAAGCACAGTACAATTGATCAGGTGCATCGCGTCTCAAATGTGATACATAAAGCTCTTGAGGAGAAGGAATATTGCTGCGGGGTATTCCTCGATGTAGCTCAAGCTTTCGATAAAGTTTGGCATGACGGATTATTCGTTAAATTACGTGAACAGTTGCCGTATTCGTGGTACCGTATTCTGGAATCATACCTGACCAACCGGCAGTTCAGAATTAGTTATGAGGAAGCGATGTCTGACTGGAGAGAAATATCGGCAGGAATACCACAAGGCAGTATTTTAGGACCTATCCTTTATCTCCTTTACACAGCCGATATTCCAACGAACAATCATACAGTTATAGCTCTATGTTTGCTGATGACACAGCAATTCTGACCACAAGTAAAATCCAGCAGAGGGCAGCCAAACACTTACAGTCAACAATAAACGAGTTAAGTACATGGATGAAACGCTGGAAAATAAAAGTTAATAGCGAAAAATCGGTGCACGTAAACTTCACTTTACGGAAAACTGAGAACATCCCAATGACGCTGAGTCAGCAGATAATCCCACAAAAAGATTCAGCCAAGTACCTAGGGATGCATCTTGATTCGCGTTTAAATTGGAAGCACCACGTCCGACAAAAATGTTTGGAAATGAAGGCAAAGGTGAGAAGTCTTTATTGGCTGCTAGGAAGAAACTCGCCGTTATCGATTGAAAACAAACGACTTTTGTATACAGCCATTGTTAAACCGATATGGATTTATGGAATACAGTTGTGGGGCTGTGCTAGTAGTTCCAACATAAATTGTATACAAAGACGTCAGAACATTGCACTTCGCACGATCACTGCTGCATACAGATTCGAACGCAACGACGACATACATCGAGATATGGAAATTCCAATGGTCGTCGATGAAATTACCAGGTTCGCCTGTAAACACGAAAAACGGCTGGAGAAGCATACTAATGTCGAAGTCATACAACTCCTCGACAACTCTGAGGATATGAGTCGACTTAAACGCCGAAAACCATATGACTTAGTGAAATGATGTATAAAGTCGGAGTCACTTCATTGGAAGTGTAACTCTTTCCACGTGTAGTCAACTTTGTCACCGTTATTGTTAAAGACTAAATTGTCGTCACAATAAAAAATTTAAGAAAAAAAAAAAAAAAAAAAAAAAATTCGTTATTTTTAATAAATGATGTGCGTACCACCATTGTTGTTACACTGGGTTAAATTTGTAGAAACATAAATAGTCTGTTACGGTTAATTGTTTTTTTTCTTTTCAAGCACGGTATAATTAGTGGATTCTTTCATTTAATTTTAGAATCTGCTAAAATGAATCGTCAAAGAGAAAAAACGAAACTTAATTTTTCCTTTCAGAGTCACACTAACATTTTGTTCGTGTGCCGGAACGCAATGATGCTCCAAACACCATTTTTAAACTTTCACGTTGGCAGGCACCAGTTCTACAAACCCCGTACTTTACCTGAAAACATCTGTAGCAAGAGCATGATCGAATAAAAATTGTAATGAAACGATAAAATTATCTAAGAGGAATTATTGTTTACCCCACCATTGGCATCTTATCTTTACCACGGTTGCTTGTTTCCTCTGGTCTGATGTTGGGGTTCAACCTTGATCCTCGAGTAAAAATCGGTCTACCTACACGCCACGAATATTTCGTTACATAGCAAATAATGCAACGACCCCTATTAGAGAAAGAAAGAGAGAAAGAGAAAGAAGTATATATTTAGCAAAAATGAATTAAACGGAGTTGCGCAGTGTGTAAAAATTGTGTATCAACTCGACAAGACTTGACCGCATTACCTTAATGATGTAGTGTATGACGCTTGTATACATTTAACGAAAATATGCGCTGTACAAAATACATTGGACGGAGAACAAGATGCAACAAAAAAAAACTCTAAATAATAAGAATTACAGCCAATTATGTTAAAGAGCATTATTTGATAATGCTACAATATCACTAAGTAAATTATGTTTAATCCGACGATGCTTATATTTAATTTTTAATAATGGTAACGCCGATTTATGCAATAGCCCTTTTTTTTTTTTCCTACAACATGAAAAATTAAGAGTTATAACTAAATAGTCAAGCGGTCAGAAATAGAAAAGACAAAGGACAGCAGCAATGGAATAACTGAAGGCAATGGGAAGGAAAGAATATAGGTAGCGTTAAAGGGAGTAGGAAGACCCAAAACTAGAAGTTGGGCGTAAAGAAAGAGCGTTCGTTAGAGAGGGCAGAACATTCGAGTAGGATGTGATTTGAGTCACAAATACAAGAAGGCTCAGAAGCGTGAAGAGAGCAGAAAGGAGAAAGAGCTAAAGAAAAACGAAAGCGAGAAGAGGGGAGTAGAGAATGATTGATTCTAAGCCTAATTAAGGAAAAAGCGAGGTTAATTATCAAAAAAAAAATTCATCCAAAAAATGCAGTTCTTTTCTCGTCTAATCCTTTCCTTAAACAATTCCTTTCTCACATTTTCCTGTACAGCCACTTTCCGTGAGATTAATTTTGAAAGCAAACTATTCTGGCGTCCTCACGAAGAAGTGCAGTAAATATATCACTACATTAAAATACCTATCCTACAAAAGTCATCTTCCAAGCTTCTTTTGACACTTTTTCAATCCCTTATCCTCAGTTGTCTCTCCTACGGATGCTCATTGTATTCTACCGCTTCTTCATTTCTTCTTAAAATCATAAACCCGCTGCAGAATTTTCCCTTCGATTAATACCCTCCGCTTATAGCCTCCAATCTTTATTTAGTTCTCCACCCATGCACTTTCAAAGATCCTTTCACTCCTTCTGTGATTCTCCAAAAATTTTCCTTTGTGTGATCCTTACCCCCACCTCCTGCTACCCCGCCATCATGGTGGCATAAAAAAAAAAAGGAAAAAATAACCTTGCTCTTGTGTCGAATTTTACAATCCATTTCAGTCCTTTATTAACTGGTCTCTTGCTATGCTGAAGCATTTCCTGTTTTTTTTATACCTTTCTATTGTTACCTTAAAATCATCCTGTATTATCGTGTTTTCTCTTCATCCCTATAACTCTGCGTTAGCTAGTGTCGATTTAAACGGTAACTTTGAAATCATATTTACTTAGCCCTCTATAATAATTTGTTGTTTGCTCCAAATTTGACTATTGCTCCTTTATTTATAGTAACGACTCGAAATTTCTTCTTTCCAAATTAGATATTATTCGAAATTTACGTCTTCGTCCTTGTCTTAGTGCTCTTAAGTCTTTTCCAATTGCAGCATTACTGACTGATATGTTTCCCCTGTTTATCCATAGATCCTATTTGGGTTATCGTTTTTTTTCAAAATGCTTTCCATTGACATCGTCTAAACTTCTACCATCCGATTTCTCTATTAAGAAGAATTGACGTTTTACTCCTAAGAAAATCCTTATCTTCGCACATACCAGTCTTGCATCTCAGTTCCTACCTTTCTTTTGTAATTACTTGCTATAACCTATCCTACTTCCATAACTTTGATAACCGTACACATCCACCTAAGGTTCCTTTTTCTGCCGTTATCTTCCGAGTTTCCTGGTTATAACTAGGCAGAAATTCCATACATCTGCGATACCCAATTTTTTTCACAAATGCCTATTTTTACTGATGGCCCTCGAGGGGTTTTGGCGGAGTCAGAGTCTCATTTTCCCAAACATTACGTTCTATGAATCTTTCCGACTTTCTTCCTTTTGCTTAATATTTACGGTCAAATTCATTTCTATCCTATATTCTATTTTATTCCATCGGTCTTCCTCCGATTATTTGATTATTTCTGACTCCGAAAGTGCCCTTCAAGCCATATTTACTTCTTTTTCTATTCACTCTCATGATTTTATCTATCTTTGAATTCGCTCGCTCATCCACAATCTTTCCTCGCTGCATTCAATTAATATTGATTTGTTATGGGCGCCTGGTCATGTAGGTATAATGGACAATGAAATGTTTCTCCGGTCCGTCATGTTCTATTACCTTCTTTTAGCTTTCGCTTTTCGCTTACATCTTCTTTATGTTGTCCGCTTCATCTGAGCGATGAAGCTTTCTGTGATTTTCACCGTGTCCTTTTTGAATGTCCTCTCTCAACAATACGTGCGATTTTTTATTCTCAAATGCTGTCCTTTGAGCTTCGTGTTCCATGTTTTGCTTTTTTCTGTCACTTCCGTCTCTAGATCGAATTTCTATTTAGTTGATGCTCCTCTTTTGTATATTAGTATGCAAAAAAAAAGAAGAGAAAAAAATGAATAAAACAAAATACAGGAATAAAATTAAAATTTTCGGTACAAACTGCATGTCACTGTTCGGAATATTACTTATCATTTCGTACAATACGCTTGCCTATCACCAAAACGTAAAATAAACCTGAATTAAGCTGTTTCGTCGTGACTTTTCAAATTATTTGATATTTCATACGTTCCATTCATCTCTGTTTATACTAATACAATAAAGGAATAAATATCTGTTTATCAGAAATGTACATAAAACTTTTCAAAAATCAATGATATGTTTTGGGAGTAATTTTTTTTTTTTTTTGGGCGCGCCAGCGGCATTGACCCAACAACAACAGAAATTAAGGAAGGGGTTAAATAAAGAGACGATTAGAAATAGAGCTTAGGAAAGATTGGAGTACAGGGATTATATCTGGAGATGGAAAGGAAAGGACAAAGGAAGAATTATACAGAGCAGGAAGACCCAGTGCTAAGATTTTCGAGTACAAAACAAAGCGCTCGGAATCAAGGGCAGGGCATTCAAAGAAGATGTGGTTTGCATCACATATGAGAGGAGAGATGGAATTATGAAGGGGACAATCGGGAGAAGGGGACAAGGAAAAACGAAAACGTGAAGAGGGTAGAAGTGAGTGATTAATACGCAGTCTGATTAAGGAAATGATCGCGAGTACAGTTCCATAATAGCGATATTTTTTATCACTAAATTAAGGATGTAGAGGGATTTATTATTGTTAATCAAACTGTTAGTTTCCCTCAGGATTAATTCTGTATTTGATTAATTACCTTAACATGCAACATGTTTAAACCCCAGGGTCAATTATTTTTTGCATCGTACTCCATTTGTAATATTTCGCATCACGTTTCCCAGCGGAAATCATTTTAAAAATAATTTCTAAGCTAATTATATACATCACAGAACTAATCTGATATCCGAGAATGTTATCAGTCAGACTGCAGCGGTCCAAGTTTTACATAACAGCTCTGTGTTTATAATTTGATGTATAATTATTTATTTATTTATTTTTGTCACTGTACTACCGGTAATATTAGCATAAAAAAGCGGTGATCTTAAAGTTGATATTAATTTATTGCCTCTAAAGAGACCCTAAATTGAAATATAATAATCTTTGAAGAATAAACTATGCAATAACTGAGAAAGAAATGTTGAAAAAGGGGATAGGCACATCGTGTGCGAATTTTTCCATCTGTTAGGTCATCGGGAGAACGTACTGGCACCACTCCTTCCCAGTCGTCTTGGCGGATTGTCTGCAAGTTCAGATGAATGAATTATGTCGATGTCGAGATTTTTGTTACGTTGAAACTTACCGAATAATTTTTGATTCTGGTAAATATTAGACTCGCAGACAAATGGAACGTATAAAACATACTCGTGAAAGTTAAATTGGAGACGTGAGATAGCGCAGATTATCCTTAATTGCTATTGCTGAATTCTGTTAAAATTACTTCTACAAGTGGAACCATATTATTCCACACCGCCGAATCGGCACAATTACGGTTAAATAAATAAGCCTGTTTAAATTCAGTGCCGACTTATGTACCAGCAATGTGAATGTAATAGTTCAGCGCGAGTAGCAACAGCCTGTCGAATTTGTGTCACGTGAGGGCGTCATAAAAGCCTTCGTCCTAGGTGAATTCCGAGATATTGTACAAGGTGGAATTACTTTATTATTCATCTTTATCGTTAGACACTCGCTTGTTTCGTTTATGAATGTAATAGGCCAACATTTATTCGGATTAAAAATTATTCTCTAATGATGTTGTACCCACTTAGCTATTCGCTTTAAGTGGTTTGTGCGCGTGGCTTACATATGGGGGGTACATAAATGGCTGTATCACCAGCACAAATATTGCTAATATTGTTTGATTACAAATCGTTATGTGTAGATGGAATATATAAATGCTGTATAATTTATATAAGTTTTTTAAAACGCTTTTTATGGGATAATTTTACGAACTAAATGTTTATCCGAATTATCGTTATATGTGCTGCTTGATACAGAGTTTTGGTTTTGCTGGACAGAATTGACAGAAATACCAAAAGTTTTCTTTCCAAATTGCTATGTTTTCATTTTCATAAACTCCGCTTAATCATAAACTGTCTTCAAATTATTAATTATTCCAATAACAAACGACGTCAAAATTAATTAACATTTCACTTTTTCCCGTAATAACCAATTGTTTCAATTTATTAATAAATCTCATTTAAGCGAAACGTTCACCGGTGCGAAAAAATTGCGGGACGCGGGATCTAGTGTGAAAAAACGCAAGCTCTGCGGGAAATTTTCCCGTTTCACTCCGATGCAAGGCGGGAACTGCAGATCGCGGAAGAAAAAGTTGCATTGTGCCTTGTTCAGTTGAGAAAATGTCGTCAGATGAAGATGAAGAGCTCTTTTGCTACTTGCTTTGAGTGATGATCTACTTATGTACTGACCTACTTTTCTTTTGAACAGCTTGTAATATAAATACCTTCTATCGATATCTGTTTATACTATATATTGGGCAAGTTATAAATAAAAAAGCAAAATACATACCTTTTGATCAAATATTTACATAAGGTGACAGTCGCAGCAGGTGGTCATTTTGGAGCAGCCTGCCGCACTCCGGAAAAAGCGTGAAATCTTAAGGAAATTATTTTTTTCCCGGGTTAAAGACATATTGCCTTGTACTCAGGAAGGTTTAAAGTATATTTTAAGCCAACAAAAATAAAATCGATTTTTCAAAAAATTTACAAAGCTGTTACCCCTTAAATATGTTGCACCTATAGCGTTTAATTCCCCGAACTACCGATCGTCGTCTAGCGATGTCTAACACGTTGTTCCCCCGTAGAGCTGCTGGTATGCGATAAGTGGCAATCGGTCGCCGTGATTGAATGCGCAGAGTGTCGGCTTCGGAATACTACTTAAGCGTCTGCTGCCATAGCCGCTTTGGCTATTCTCTATCCGCGAACGAGACACATTCGAGCATGATCTCCTTAATTGCCGAAGCGCCGCTGAAATTTCAGTCGCCGACGAACTGTAATGTTTACAATATCGTTCTGGTTTATGGGCTTTTTCAGTCGCTTGTTGCGTTCCGCGCTGCATTGTTAATTCGTCGTCATTATCATCGTCACCGCCACCATCGAAGAATATATAGATAATTATTAATAGTGAAAATATCGCATTGGTTTTTGTTTTTTTTGTTTTTGATTTTCTAGTCTCTTTAGCCCCAGTATGGTTATCGGAAAAGGATGTACCAGGTACATTCAGTTCTCTTATTACAAAACTACCTATTCGTTATATACCTATACAACCATTTTCATTCAATTGCCGTCCGATGTCGTTCCATACTCGGTCCTTCGTACGAGGATTTTTGTAACTTTCGTAGCTCAAATCGAACAAAATCTGATGTTTTTTCACTGCCCTAATCTACTTTTATGTTTAAGACATCGTGAAAGATTGACGAAAAAAGCAGCAAGATCGTTGTGGGATGCGGGAAAACTGTATCAACTGCGAACAATCGTTCGCAGTAAGTGAGGGAAAATTGAGCACTTTGGTGTGCGCTCACTCATATCCCGCTATGTCATAAGATCTCACGCGAAGTTCCCCGCGTCCCGCAAGTTATTCGCACCGGTGTGCGCTCCGCTTTATTTTAATTCATTTTCATTTGTATAATCTTTAATCGTTCTTTAATGGTTATAATCATTATTTTTATTGATTTCGCGTAATAATAATTTTAATTCATTAAAAAAATGTTAACATAAAAAAAATCCAAAAAGTTAATTAAAAAATTTCTAAGCGCTATAAGGTATTTCATAAGAATTTCACTTTAAAATATCAGTAATATGAAAAAAAAAAAAACGGGAATGTATACGTGTTTTGTGAACACTAACATCATTCCATGAAACAGTAATGACAAGGCAAATTTTGATAGTTGCGCACATAGCTAACGTCTTTCAGAGTTGTGATATATTAAATCGACAAACCAAAGATAAATCCAATTGTATCTTAAATAACGCAACATTTGTTCACTGTGGGGGACGTCTTTTGGAGTTGTTGCGATATATTAAATCACATAGTTAGATTTATATTCGACTGTGTCTGAACACGGATACACTTCCAAGAATATGAAATATAACGGTGTCCAGAAAATGCCTACTATACACGTGGTTAAACTGCAAGGTAGCCCCCAACCAGGAAAACCGAGAATTTCGTTGTAAAATCGGGGGAAAAAGTAAAAGTAGCTAAATCACAGTTTTGTTAAAAAAAAGAAGAAAAAGGCGCGAAAATAGAATGCATTTTTTAATGTACTTTAATCGATAATAAATTACAATTCCTTTTTTTTTTTTGTTTGTATAAAATATGCCGCGGTGGCGGTCAAACATTATCAATAAGAACCAAGAAAATTCCATTTTTCTTTTTCAGTTTGCCCCGAATTTTTTGTCGATTAAGAGACTTTAAGATCAAATTTTTTTACTTAAAAAACAGTCACCGCACGTCAAGCGTCAAGTGCAATTTTCTAGGATTTTCGATAAATTCCACATAGGATATCATCGCTGAATTCGAATTTCGTTTTTTTTTTTTTTTTTGTTCAATTTCATTTATACTTGTATTTAATCGCTAATAATCGTTAATAATCGTTAATAATCGTTAATAATCGCTAATAATCGTTAATAATCGCTAATAATCGCTAATAATCGCTAATAATCGCTAATAATTGCAATTTGACAGTTATTAAAAATCAGAAATTAATAGCTATTAAAAATCAAAATCTATCAAATACTGCTGCACTCACCTTATCATTTGTCTTGATATTGCCCGAATTAATTTTCTTTCAATAAATCGATTCGCGGTGTCGGAAGAATTGAAACGATTAAAAGATAACCAGTAGCACATAAAATATGTACGTAATGCGATGAACTGGGAAACCGTATGGAATCGACAATAAAAATTTTGCCTATCTCAATCGATGCGCTCTATTTTGAGAATTCGCAAGACCTTATCAGCGCCTTGATGTTGCCCGAATTGATTTGCCTCCAGTAAATTAAGTCACTATGCTGGAAAAATTGAAACGATTAAAAAAGCAGCAGTAGCACATTAAATACAAGTATGTCACGCGATCAAGTGAGAAATCGTATGGCACCGGCGATAAAAGTTTCGCGCGTATTTCTATCAGTGCGCGGTATTTTAGGAGTTTTCAGAAAGTTGTGCAATCGTACGCGACAGAACGAAATATATGAGTAATATTATGTGGCCGAAATCGATAGTGCGAAAATGGTACAGAATACAGTATATTCACTGAACGCGCGATTGCATCAGACATGAGAATTACCTGGAATAGTAGACGGTCCTAATGAAGGGGACGCCGAAGTTAACATTCGACGATGTTCAACAATCCTTCCAGAATCTTTTTTTGGATTACAAAAAATCTTCATTACAATGCAATTTACATACATTCTGTAGGAATACTTCACATTACGAAAAATGAAGAAAAAAAATTGAAATTTATCTAATATCGACATTAAGATACGCGATGTGACGCAACATTTTCTTATCATTACACGTCCGCTATTAGAGTACTAATATATTTTTCACATTTCCCTTTCAAAATATTAATATGATTTAATTTAAATACAACGTAATTATCCGGCTTACTGTTAAGGTGTGCCAAGCGAACGCAATTCTAATATTTTGTTTACTTATTAATTTCAAAAGCATGAAAAAAAAATTTTAATCTTTAATGATATCTTATAAGATTTGGATTTAATGCTCTTAAAGTGGTGGAATCAGGGCCCCGTATCTGAGGGGTGTTTCCAGGTTCAGCCCCCCCCGAAATGTCTGCGAAATAATAACTACTTGAATTAAATGAACCGAAATTCAAAATAAATTTATTTCTTTTCAATTTTTGACAAAAGAAAAGACAATTAAAATTTTTATGAATTTTGTGGAAACGACTATTTTTTATACGTTTTTATTGTAGTATTCAAATATTGCATATACAATAATCAACTACAAAGCTTTAGTGTACCATTTATAAATAAATATATTTCATGATAACACATACTCTCTCACACACACACACACACACACACACACACACACACACACACGCACGCATATATATATATATATATATATATGCGCGTGTGTGCGTGTGGTTTATAAAAATACCCCCCCCCCCGAAATTTCGGTCTAGATACGGCCCTGGGTGGAATAATGATGGTTAACTCATTTAAATAATTATTTTTTGTGATTAATTATCAAACATAGCCTACAGGAAATGTAATTGCTAACATTCAATTAATTTCATGTTTCACAAAAATGTTTTTTTTTTTTTTTTTTTTTCATTAATATTAATTAGTACGATTTTAACGACTAACGTTAAATAAATACTACATATATTAAAATGTACTTAATACTAGACAGAACGTATCTTCTAGACTAAGTGAAACTTGAGCGGGGACATTAGATCCATTGATCAAAGCCCCAACAATTATTTACAATATTTACATTAACTACAAGACACCAAGTCTTGCGGTTTATAACGCTTAAGGCGTCGTACGTCATATTCGGTGTCGAGAAGTTGCAGTGCCTCAACGTTGATGTGTTGATGTAGGCGCTTCTCGTGTTGTTCTGCGAAATCCTTGATGACTTCGTTGACGAATTTCACCTGGAGATCGTTATGTATATCGTCGTTGCGTGAGTATCTGTACGCGTTTACGATAGCACGTAGAATGATGCTCTGACGAGCTTGTATCTTGTCTCGATTTGACTTCTTTGCACAGCCCCACAGAGCAAGACCATACGTCCAAATCGGCTTAATAATTTGATTGTAGAGTAGGCGTTTACAAGTAACGTCGAGAATAGATTGACGCCCAATCTGCCAGTATAACTTGCAAACTTTGTATTTCATTTGCTTAGTTTTCATCTTAACATGGGGATTCCACGTTAGACGAGAGTCTAAGTACATTCCAAGATATTTGGCACAGTCTGTTTGTGGTATTTTGACTGTGCCTATATATGCTTGATGGAAAGAATCAGCGTGTCTTAATGTGTATAACACGTGTTGGGATTTGGCTTCGTTGAGCTTTATCTTCCAGCGTCGTGTCCAGGTATGAACGCGATCCAACGCGCGTTGCAAGTTGTTGTTTGCTTCTGGCAGCGAATCACTTACGGAAAGGATTGCGGTGTCATCAGCAAAGTAGCCATGGTAGTCCGATCATCGGTTGGAATATCCATCGTGTACAAGAGATACAAGATAGGTCCGAGAACGCTTCCTTGCGGAACTCCTGCTTGTATAGGATGAAACGATGATTTAGCATCTTCGTGTGCTACCCGAAATTGTCTATTAGACAAGTATGATTGAAGCAACCGATAGAAGTTGCCTGGTAAATGGTTGCTCATTTTGGAGTGAAGCCCCTCATGCCATACTTTGTCAAAGGCTTGTGCGACATCAAGAAAGACTGTAGAGCAATACTGTTTTTCTTCGAAAGCTTTTTCAATTATCGCCGTGACTCTGTTAACTTGGTCAATAGTTGAGTGTTGATTACGGAAGCCAAATTGGTGATCAGGAAGATCCACATATTGTTTCAGTCGTTTTAGTATGAGTTTCTAGAAGAGTTTTGCTAGTGATGGCAGCAGTGATATAGGACGATAAGAGGTCATTTCTTCTGCTGGCTTGTCTGGTTTTTTGAGCATAATGATTTGTGCAAGCTTAAAGCAAGCAGGCACATGCTCAAGTCGAATACACGCATTGAAGAGGTTAGCAAGAAATACTATTAAACATCGTTTTATTGGACAGAAGGCGTGTGTTAAGCCATCGCTTTCTTGCTTTTCTTCTCTCAGTTATTTTTTCTCTAACTTCGAGAGGGTATGTTATTTCTTGAACTGTGTTATCCCGAGGTGACGGAGTTGATATCTGGGCTGATCGTGAATTAAATCGATGAATCGCTGCGCTTGTGTATCAAGGTCTTCGGGATCTTTAAGCCTCACTTTAAGCTCGATTCTAGAGTCTAGTTTCTCGCGGAATTTATCCCAGTTGGTGTGCTTATTTGTGAGAGTTGTTCTTTTTTCTTTTTTGATGACTGCAGTGCTCACAGTTAGGAGAACTGGAGAGTGATCTGAGGTCAGATCCTCCACATCTGTCACGTCCATGTAGTTGGTCCCAATTCCTTTGACTATGAAGAAGTCAATGAGGTCGGGCTTTTTACGTCTGTCGGTTGGCCAGTATGTAGGCTTCCTTCCAGATATGAAGTTACTGTGAGTTTTATGAATGGTTTCGAGGAATCGTTTTCCTTCAGTGCGAATGCAATGTGATCCCCAAGCCGTGTGTTTGGCATTGAAATCATCCCCAAGGATGAATCGTTTGCCGAGATGATTCAGAAAATTGGTGTAGTGGAATACTTCCATCTTTTCCTGTTTGGGTTTTTGTGGCAGGGAATAAGCTGTAGCGATATTTAATTCCTGACCTTGATGTTCGACTGTAAACGAAAATGTTATAAAAAAAAATAATGAATAACTTTATTTAAATTTAGTTTACTTTTCCTCTCTCACATATTTGGAGGATGGCTAGAACTTTTAAATTTCAATCCTCTGAACATCCTTCTCTTTTTAATGGATCTGAGGATAGCCTAATATCCTTCATTGATTTTGTCGCTCCTGCTTACTTTTCTTCCTTTGACGAACTGTACTCCAGCACTTCTCCGTAAACCCCCCCTCCCCACTTCCACACTTCGGCTTTCAATCCTGATGAATTACTATCTGTTTTATCCAAATCTTCCAGCCCTACTCCAGGCCTTGATGGTATACCTCATCTTGCTCTTAAAGAACTATCTGAACCATCCCTTAACTTTTTTCTCAATCTTTTCAATTTTTTCCTTTTCAGGGGTTCAATCCCCCCCTCTTGGAATTCTTTCATCATTGTTCCTATTACTAAGAAACGTTCTTCTTTACGTCCCATCTCCTTAGCATCCTGCATCAGAAAATTGTTTGAGGGTATGCTGAACAAGCGTCTTGTCTGGTGATTGGAACACCATAATGTGCTTCCTACTTTCGGCCGGGTATTGGCCCTCCTGATTGTATCAGTCTTTTTGTATTTCATTTATACAAATCTTTTATCCAAAAACATTATACTCTGGCTTCCTTCATTGATGTCTCCTGTGCTTTTGACAATGTCCATCTCCCAACTTTAAGAGATCAAATGGCAGCAATTAACATTCCACACAATTTCACTTCCCTTGTTATTAAGCTCATGTCCAATCGTTCTACCCATCTCTCTTCTCCATTATTTGACACTTCTAGAAAGGTTTTCTGCGATCTTCCTCAAGGTTCCTCCCTCAGTCCTACTCTTTTTAACATTTATACTCCTAGTATCGCTTCCCTTCCTTTAAAGTTCTCTCCTATTCCAGCACTGTTTGCTGGATCGAATGTTCCTCCCCTGTCTATCCGCAGATCGTTCCTTGCTAAATATCTTTCACTCTCATCTTCTTCTCTCATTTATTCCTACCTTTCAATTTCTCGGAATTGGCGCTTTGTGCCTAGGAAAATTCCTATCCTGTCCCTTATTTCCCTCCGTCTTAGTTCATTTTGGCCGGATACAATTTCCTTTAATAATCTGTCTTATTTCTCCTTTAACTTCTGCGATCTCTGCCATCAGAGTATTTATTTTGCCTACACTTGCAAAATCTCTCCCTCCAGCTGTAATTAAACAGGAATTCCATAATATTGTCAATTCTCTCTTTCCTTCTCATGTAAACATTTTCACTGATGGTTCTAAGGGGCCTGATGGTGTTGGTGATTCGTTTATTCTTCCAAATTATAACTTCTCTGAGTCCTTCTGTCTTCCTTCCTTTTGTTCCACATTTACAGCCGAGTTAATGGCTATTTTACATTTCACTATTTTTATCTCCTCCAATCGTCTTTCTTCCCAGTTTCCGATCATTTCCGACTCCATGAGTTCTTTTCAAGCCATCTCCTCTCCTCTTCCTAATCATTCCTGTGATTTTACTATTCTCCGCATACGTTCTCTCATTCGGACTCTCTCTTCTCTCCATGGGATCTATATTGACTTGCTGTGGATTCCTGACCATTCTGGCATCTCTGGTAATGAGATGGCTGATTCTTTGGCTCGGGTTGCTGATTCTTCTACATTCTTCTTCAAAAAAGTCCCATCCTCTAATCTTTTGCCTTGTGTAAAGATTTACATCTCAGATTTTGGTCGGATATGTACCCTTCCTCCTTTTCTAATCGTCGCTCTTTTTATTTATCCGTTCAGCCTAATCTTCCTTCGAATCCTTGATTCCTTCTGTTTCCTTCACTTCCTCGTGCTGTGGTTGTCGCCATTGTGCGTTTGCGCTCTTTAACCATTTCTCGCTGTCTTCCTCCCGTTTTCGCCTCTCGTTGGCCTTTTCCCCATGTTGCCCTCTTCATCCAAATGATGTGGTTGTTTGTGACGCCGATCATGTGTTCTTTGAGTACTCTGCTCTTTCGGTGGAGCGTTCGATTCTGTACTCCCACCTGCTTAGGCTGGGGCTTCATGCTTCTTTTTGTGCCCGTTATATTCTGTCTTTTCCTTCTACACTTATTATCCCTTCCATTGTTTCCTTCTTATTAACGATATTTGATCGTCTCACTATATAACTTTCGTTTTTGTCCAATTGTTTCTAGGTGACGGTCCTTGGTTGATGAGCTGAAATCTTATTCCTCTTCTTTTTCATGGAAAAAAAAATAAAATAAAATAAAAATAGTTTACTTCTATTTTTTGAGATCATTATTATGAAAATATGATGAAACGATGTTATTCTGTGAATTTGAATAGGTTATTAGTTTGAAAGTGAAAAATGTCTTTTTCCTTATCTTTGTTTTTACTGATATGCGCATATTTTATTTGTTTTTGTATACTGATTATGCATGGGCGCCGCCAGCGGGGGCAGGGGGGACAGCTGCTCCCCTGGAGCCTTGAAACTTTTTAATCAACTGGCCATGATGAGTATTCATAGGCGCATAATCATGAAGAATTTGCCAGAAATCCACGAAAATTATGTTTTAATTAAGATGTTATTCTTGTTTAATAAAATATTAAGCCTTTACAACTTATAAATTTTATTTTTCCTATAACTCATTTTTTTTCTATCATCTCCCCCCCCCCCGGCCCATCGACTGGCAACGCCCTTATGATTATGTATAATGTAAATTATAAAAATATATTTTTTCGTTGAAAATTATATCATCTGCATTTTAACATGGTTTTTTACTCGCTTTATGCATTAAGACGTTAGACATAATATATCATTAATTTAAGCAAGCATAAAATTGAACTTATAATCTGAATTAAGTATATAAAATTAAAATGTAGTGTAAGCTGTAATTAAACTGCAATTTAGAAATCAAAAAGTAAAATATAACAGAATTTGTCACAATGGGCTGTTTTAGTTAATATATTTAAAATCGAAAAAAAAAATATATTTGTTAAAAAATAAATTAACGCTATAGGAGAATTGCAGATTGGGTGATTTATAACTCAGTGATCAAGGTCTTGGTAAATATTTTTCAATTGCCCAACCATCTGTTCCAATCAGTGGCGTAGCGTCAATGGAAGCGATGGAAGCGCCGCTTCCCCTAATAAATTAGTACGAAATTGTTTTTCAGTATTTGCGAAAATAATACGGGCCTCAGAAAGAAAATGAAGTAACTTGTTGAATTTAAGTGCCAAAATTAAAAATTACTAGAAACAAAGAAGCGCTAAATGAAAGAGCATCTACAAGAGCGAGTGACAAAAATAACAATACACACATTACGATTATTTCACGTTACTACTGCCTAGAGTTGTCTCTGAACGATCTGCTGCGTATCGATGATAGAAACAGGTTGCGCACGCATATGCAATATGGAAGCGTCAGGCTGTGTCGCTTCAAGATCATGTAATTTACGTGAATTTTGATCCGTGCGATTCCAGAGTAATGTGTACCGAGAGTGAAGAAAAAATGCGCGCGCATCTTCAGTCTGGAAACGCTGAGTCAAATTGATTTACAGTCACGTCCACTGATCAACATCGCAATTTTTGTGCATAGCAGTATGTGTGAATACGATCATAGGGTAGTGCGGTATTTGTAGTATATTTTCTTTGGATCGTATTTTACATGCTGTCGTTTACTAACAGCGGAACAGGAAGCGATGATCGGTCGCGCTTTTCAGTCTGCACTAGAAGCTATACTGGCTCGTTTATCTTATTCGCGCCAGAATTACCAATGTTTCAGTCTATTAAAATGCAAACACTTTTGAAATTGGGACCACATGCAATTGTATTATTAAAAAACTTCCACTGATTAGTTTTGGTTCATTAAGTTTTCAAGAAAAAATTAATATTACTCAAAATGATGAATTAACACTTAGTTTAGAAAATTCGAATACAAAATCAAAGGGCATGTAAAATATTCTCTTCCATAATTTATCAAACTTCTCTATGTATGTAAAGTATTTAACCACCATTTTCAAACAAATTTATGCGCAACAATGCTCCATGGTTATACAGTTGGGGGAAGATAAAAAATTGTTCTGTTGGGCTTATCTTTTATTTAAGTAAAAAAAAATGTTTGGAATGCAAATGGCTCTCATTCAATTCAGTTGTTGGGGAAGACAGAAAGCTACCATGAAAAAGGATATTTTTAAAAATTATCGATGTTACGCAAACAAATCTGTCTAATAATAGGTTTAATGACGTAACAAAATTAAAACGTTTAAATCTTTTAAATACAAAAACAATTTTTTAAATTTTCAATAAAATTTTCTGGAAGAAGACTTTTTAAATTTAAAACAGCATTGCGGAAATTTTTTCAATCTTGCAAGTTTGAAAAGTGTACTTATAAGATTCTAACATGTATACAGACACCACGACGAATCTGCTTTTATACTTGACTGCTTCAGATCTAACAGATGTTTTTCCAGAAGTGTGTAGGTATAAGCTTACTCATTTAATAACCACAATTCCGGCAACCACTTCGTCTGCAGAAAGATCGTTCTCAGCAGTGAAAGAAATAAAAGCTTATTTAAGAAATACACAAGATCGGGAGTGACTATCTTCATTAGCTTTTTTTAGTATTGAAAAAGAATTATTATTATCAAACACATTAAGAAAGAAACATCTTTTCTTGATGATGTAATAGACACTTTCGCTAACAAGAACCCGGAAAATTGAATTAATTTACAAAAAAATGAGACATTTCGTTCTTCTTAATTAATTTTTATTTCTGTTCTGCATTTAACCGAATTTTACGCATGTTTATTTTTATGTAAAGAAATATTTGATTGTGGCGCTTCCTTAGTCCTGAAATTCACGCTACGCCACTGGTACCAATTATACCTTGGCTTTACACATTCATGTTCCTATTAATTTGTGACAGTTGTATGTAGGCTGTATTCCCGTCATTGTTGAATGGATTTTAACATTTCAGATGCAGGGCATTGCGTAGGTTGCAAAATTTATTGCCGACTAAATTTTAGGGAAGATATCCCCTCCAATTAGATGACAAGAAATTGGTGTTTTTTAAAAATATTATATCGTACAGCATTTGATATTCCATTGTGTATTTTTTATATACTTTGTTCCAGTGATAAGATTTTCTTTTTTCTTTTTAAGTTTATTGAAGGAAACAAAATTACTATTTAATTTTTATCTTATTAATCCCCCCCCCCAACACACACCATTTATTGGAGTTTATTATTCTGTTAATGAGGGCGGTTAGTTTATTTTATTCTATTCTTTATCCATTTATTTATTACTTTCTCATTTTCTCTTATTGTAGTCTTTGTTCACTGATGCTACTTCCTTTTTCTTACCAGGGGCATTGTGAGCACTACCGTGCAACTGAGGTCATATTGCGAGATGGGACTTACTTGAAAAAAATTTTTATTTTTGTTAATTGAGTTTCATTGGGCATTGCGGAAACTGCTCTATAGTCGCAGCCATATTGTAGGATAGGATTTCCTCTCTTTGCATTCTACTCATTATTTCTCTGTCTCTATTATTTTCATTACAAAATCTAATTATAACGTCAGCTTGTTGCCCAAATGAGCTGTAATTGTTCGGAGCAAAAAAAAAAAAAAAGATACTTATTTATGATAATCAGAAAAAAAAACTGTATTATTGTAATAAAGTAAATAAAATGAATCAAAAATCATTAGTTATATATAAATACATTTTTTTTTTCATAATTTCATAAGCTAAAAAAATGTTTAAACTAAAATTATTTGAAAAGGTAAATTACTGAATTATAATCGATTTAATAAAATATGAAATAGAGTTGTTTGAACTGAGGAAATAATTTTTCAGACAAAAATTAAATAGGGAATTATGAATCCTCTTTCTCCTCCCGTCTCTCTAGCCATAGTTGCTGCACATGGCATGTAAAATTTAATTTAATAATAATAATAATTAAAGTATTTAATTTCCAATATTTTATTCAAAAAAGTGTGCAAATAAAAATTTAGAAAACAAAATATATTCTAAAGAATAAAGAATTATTTATTGATTTGAGTTAGAGATACAAGATAATACCTCCTGAACAAAAGTGTGGGTGGTTTTAATACCTCTTGACACCATATGAATAAAATTTATTAAACTTTTTTGTTAAAAAATTTGGATATATATTTGCTTTATATGGTTGTGTACATTTTTAATCATTTTTAAGCTCATTTGATTTTTATAAGTAAATAAATGATATAACTAGACTAAAAGTTATATAAGGATAAAATATTTAAATTAAGCCATGATTTAGAGAGAAATAGGATGTAATAAAAATATAAATTATCGGTTATTCATTTTTTATGTAATTTTAATGTATAATTAAAAGAGAAATTGAATATTTAAAAAAATGTTTTTAGAGTCAAAATGTTTTTCTTGTATTACTTTTGTACTTCCTAGAGTCCACTTGAAAGTAAAACCTGAAAGTATTTCTTTCAACTATATGCAAACTATTTTGTTGTTCGAGATTTTTGCAGTTTCTTATATTGCTTAAGAAAGAATGGAGAAAAAATACTGAACTATTAAAATTATTAAATTTGTATAAAGGAATTATTCATAGAAATGTACACATATTTTTTATTACTTTATTGTTTTGAAAATTTATTATAAAATATTAAATTTTTGAAGAATAACCGGTGTAAATATAAACACAAATTTTGAAAAATTACTCTTTTCGGGTCATATTTATGATTTGTTTGCTAGTTATTTATATGATTTTAAAGTTTATTTATGTTGGTTAATTTTGAAGTGTATTTATTTACAAAACCAGGAAAGTATAAAAAAAAAACTAAGAACAGAAGTAACTTAAGTGAGTGGAAAAATGAAAATTAATTAATTAATAAAATTGAAGAAAAAAATAAATAAAGAAAATAAAAGCAAATTAAGAAATGATAGGAAAGAAAGAAAATGGTAAAATCATATACTAAAAATGTTAACGAAATCAATAGATGATACAACGCGTTTAACAAATAAAATTTAAAAAAATTATATTGAAATCTGTGAATAAACAAATACATTCTGTTTACCTCACATTTAATATAACTATTTATATCTTTTACTCACAAGCTGGTGTCTTGTATTATAGTCCACATCAAATTTCCAAAACAATAAAATAATAAAAATTATATGTACATTTCTATGTATAAAGTTAGCGGAGGTGTAATTATAAAACTTAAAAAATATAATGTTACTTTTGTGTTCAGATATAATACAAATTTAAAACTAATATTTGATAAGAAATGCTAGTTCATCTAAATCCAATAGCTGGATAGTATTTACAAATGTAAATTTTGGTTATTCAATTTACAGTATAATTTAATGAAACAACCATTAGCTGTAATATTCTTATCTAATCTGTTTTCTAGTATTTAAATTATTATTTTAAGATTTTTTTTTTTTTTTTTGATTAACATACTCTGCATTTCCATTTGCAGCCTTCTCCATTCAGCATTGTGTTCATAACTCATATTTCAAAATTTCTTAGTTTACTATCAAAACATGATTTAAAGTAAATATAAAATAGTAAAAATATTGCATTTTACAAATTTTGTTCCAATGTCACTAGTTATTCTATTGGCAAACTGTTGAAAATTAGATAATTTGTTAAATATATTGCACATTGCAAAACACTATAAAATTTTAATTCAAAAATTCAATAATACAAACTAGTTATGTGAATTGATGACAATTGTTTACATGTTAAATTTTACTCAACTTTTTCATTGATTATGGGCTGGAAGTAATACTTTTGCATGAAATATCTTAAAGTTACAAAAAAAAACAACAACTTAAAGTTCAACACGTAGGTAAAATGTGTGGACATTTATCCTTTGGTACATATTCATTTATATGCATAATTTATATAAAATGATTAAATATTTTGTTATAAAAGTAGAATTTTTTGTATGCAATGGTAAAAAAATTTTATGTTTAAACTGACGGCGCTGTATTTCACAAAATTAGGCACTAATGTATGTGGCAGAATTCATTTTGCACTTCTATTGCTATCACTAGTAGAATGAAAGTTGACGTACAGTAGAAAAATACATTGAAATAAACTGGAAATGGATTGTACAGTGAAGAATACTTTAAAAAAATTTAGATTTAATTGACTGGAAATACAGTTATCCAATTTCTCGCTGTGTTGTATTCCAGAAAAAAATTGTAAATAGTATGATACTGCTCGTTAAACTGAAGTGTTATTTTTCAGCTGCATATAAAAATCTTTCATAAAGAAAAAACAAAAAATACTTCAAAAGGCATTTAGAAGTATAAAGGAAACAAAGAATACAATTTAAAAAACCTTAAAAGAAAGTGATAAAGTTCAGCTAAAATCATATTAAATTGTTGAGTTAGTAGCACTAAAATTTTTAAACTGTACACGCTATTAGTCTCTTATTTTACCTGCATGCTGTTTTTTTTTGCAGAAGAAATAAAGAATACAATTTAAAAAATTTTGATATCTTATGACACGATTTGGAGTAGAATTTATAATATGTCCTGTCGGGGGCGTAGCCAGATTTTTTTTAGCAGAGGGGCAGAAGGTGGGAGGTCATTAATTATCAATAATATAATTTAAAAAGGAATGGAAGTGAATAAAGCAAGTATAACATAAAAAAAGAATAATTCAGTAATATTAGTAGTCTGGGTAATTTTTTAGAGAATCCGGAGGGAATGAGCAAAAATTAATTATGGAGTTTTCCCTTTTCAACATTTTCTTAAAAATGTTAAACATTTTCGTTTTTAATCTAAGTGAAAAAATAGTGTTTACGTAATTAAATTAAAAAATGATACTTGCTATCACATTTATTTTAATTTTAAAAGGAGTAGATATTAATATTTTAGTCGATTAACTTTGAATATGTATCAGATGTAAATATATAATCCCCCGCTACTTTCTACGGGTGAAATAAAAAATATGTTATGATTTTTAGGCTTTTATAATATCCATTGAAAAAATGAGAACTAAAAAAACAACACTTTCACATTTAAAAAATTCTAAACGTATCTTTTTAAACAAAAATTTTCTAAAACTTGCATCATGAATGTATAAATGAGCAAATCTGTCTTCTGCTGTATTTCGTAAATAATTTATTAATAATTTTAAACTACTAAAAATTTGCTCAGGTGTACAGGTTCCCCCAAATAAGCAACAAAAATTCGTTAATAATGTGTAAATATTTAGAAAAAAAGTCACGTCACAATTTTTCAAAGATCGATAGTCACATAACTTTTTTTTCATACCTTGAGATAGCTCTTCCAGTTATTAATTTCTGTGATAATTTCAGTCAAATTGACACCATTCTTCAAATTAGACTTCCGTTTCCCAGATTTTCAGTTGATCGGATGAAATTAAAGGAAATAATTTATATTCTAATACCCATCTTTCACTCGTTCAGTTCTGAATGTAACAAATATAGTTCAATTTTAAATGTACTACTAAACGTTGCCAAAAGTTGTATGTACAAAATTTGAACAAACTGCAAAAAAAAACAAAACTCTTAATTTATAAAAATATTCTTTAATTACAACTTGTATTTTAATAAGCTATCAATACATTTATTACATCACAGTGGCGTACTCAAAAAAATTTTTGACAAGATTTTTTTTATATTTTTATAAATAAACTTGAATTCCATGGTAGTCTGAAATTTAGAACAAAACTGGTCTGAAAAAAATTACAAAAAGAACAATTTTTGATTGTTGATCAAAAAGAAAATGCTGGACTAAAATGTTTTTATCGGCAACCCTACAGCACCCAACTTTATCCCAATAGAATAATTTTAGTTGCAGGAGCGGCCATTATTATTTTCCCATTTTTAAATCAAAAATTGTGATTACATAAATATTTATAAAATTTGATGGCTAATTAAAAAATATATGTGTCGCGAAAATTGTCTTATGAAATTGTGTATGAAAAAAAATTTATCCCTCGGAGAAAAGACTTGTACATGTCAGAATTTCCACAATATTCCATAAAACCCGCTATATCCTTTACACATCTGAGACTTCCATGGTGGATATGATTAGAAAAATAATTTACAGTAGATACCATATTATATAAAAATTCTTTAATTTATATTGCTAAACGTTCGGACAGCTTACACTATCATCAGAAGCGAACTTCGTTTTTTTAATTTTTGATGATGATCAGTGTAAGCTGTTTGAAACGTTTAGCGTTATAAATTAAAGAATTGTAGAGTAAATTAATTTTCTAACTGGTATATATCCTTTTCAATATTTTTCCCTCAGACTTGCTAATGCCCCAATCAATTTCATATGGATCCCTAGTCATCTAGGAATCTCCTAGCAATGAAGTCATTGATCTAGCTGGCAGGAATGCTTCTTACCTTCCCGAAATTATCTCTCTGTATACTTTTTTCAATATTATATCCTGTATGAAGTACCTAACTTCCCATTCCTGACAACAATCTTGGCCATCTCAATGATTGAATCAACTCTTAACGATTAAACCTAGTACCTTAGTCCTTGCTTCCAGTCCACTTTGATCCAAAAAAAAAAAAAAGAACATCAGCCTTACCCGACTTAGAACCTCCCATTCTGCCCTCACTCATTTTCACTTAATTCAACATCCTGATCCTCCCACTTGTCCTTCTGTCAAAACCACCTTCTCAATATATCACACATCTTATTATTGTGTCCTTCCTTCAACCTCCAAGATACCCTCTTAATTTTCTGCACTCAATTCTCAAAATCCTTTCTAAAGATTTAAATGGCATCGACAACTTCTTCCTCTTCTTAATAAACCTCAAAATTCTACATCTAATCTAATACCTTTCATAGTCTCGGTTGCACATGGCCTGATGAGTAGCCGAAAGCACTTTTTTTTTGTGTCTTTTTTTAAAATAAGAAATAAATAAAGTAAATAAAAAATATATGTATAAAAATTTTTAAAAATTTCAAATAAAATATATAGGCTAAATAAACTGTACATATAAAAAAATAATTATAAAGCACAGTTAAATGAAAAATTATTGATTATGTGAATATTTAAAAAAACAATTTAATTACCAAATATGTAGTTGCACAAAACCAAAAAAAGTAATAGTAAAAACAACTTGATGAATAAAAAAAATCTCAAATATTTTTACATGCCGTTGTTTTATGGGCATTAATTAATAGATCAAACTAGTATTTAAGCTGAATAATGGTGTTCATAATTACGGCTGTGTGATCTACAAGAAGCCACGGAGTTGTCAAGTTTAGAAAAATAACAATTCATTTTTCATTTATAAAATAAAATATCACTCTTTTCATGACTTTAGGAACATGTCATTTCAAAGTGAACAGTTTATGGCACTTAGCTCGGGGTCATACATTATTTTAAATCAAATTATAAGATCATCAGATAATTTTGATTAAATATATAATACCTAATTATCTGGTTGTAAACATTATTATTAGTAAGTTATAACAAATACAAATATAACAAACAAATTTAAATATAAAATGATTGCTTACTTAGAAACGTTTTTAGGTATAAACCATCATCGGCTAAAATGCCCGAAAACGTTTCTAAGTAAGCAATCATTTTATACTTAAACGTGACCAGATTGAAAGAACATCCAAATAGTACAATAAAAGAACTACTGAGTAACCCAAGCGAGGGACATAGACTGAATAGAAAACGACCTCAAGATCTCATGTAAATTATAAATGTATAAATATGTGTATGTGCAGGTGTGGGTGTGGTGCGTGTATGTATGGTATGTATGCATATGTGAGAATACAACTGTATGTACATGGGCGTCGCCAGCGGGGGGCAGGGAGGGGCTGCTGACACCCCCCCTGGAGCTTTGAAACTTTTTAATCAACTGGCATTGATGAATATTAATAGGCGCGTAATCATAGACAATTCGGAAAACTTATGTTTTAATTAAGATTTTATTCTTGCTTAATAAAATATTAAGCCTTTACAACTTATAAATTTTAATTTTCCTATAACTCATATCCTCTTTCTTTCATCTTGCCCCCCCCCTGACGGCTGGCAACTCGTCTTGCCCCTCCTTGGCTCATCAGCTGGCGACGCCCTTGTGTATGTGTATATGCATTTTGGTATACATATATAAGTTAATTTTAACACCCTTCACTGGATGGGTTGCTTATTCTTGTTATTTTAACTTATTCCATAGATTACCAAATAGTTGATAAGACTAGGTATAAATTAGCAAGATAAAAAGAAAAAAAAATGTTATATTTGTATTTGTTATAACTTACTATATACCATAATTAACAAACAAGATGGTAAAAGATTCTTTATTATTATTTAATTCAAATTTAAATTTATTTAAAATAAAATAAAGCAATAAACCTGATCCTCTATCTCAGATCCCCCTTCCATTTCGTTCAAGGAAGAAAAATATTATTCTTACCAGACTTAGGATTTCCCACTCCCGCCTGACCCATTCGTATCTCCTACAGCGCACCGATCCCCCTCTTTGTCCTTTTTGCCAAAGAACCCAGCTTTCCATTCCCCATTTACTAACATCTTGTCATTCCCTTATAGCACTTAGAGCCCAGCATGGCCTCCCCCCTTCCTTATCACAACTCCTAGCTGATTCTCCGTGTCATATCCACAGTGCGTTCCAATTCCTCCATTCCTTTAACCTCCTAAATTCAATTTAGTATCCCTTCCGTTCCCCGGGCGCATATGGCCCGTTTGTGCAGCCGGCGCCTGTACCGTTTAATGTAATAATAATAATAATAATAATAATAATAATAATAATAATTTATTGAAACATAATTTTATATGAACATATAATTCTTTTTTAAAGTGAACAACTTTTTACTCCAATAACAGTTTTAACTTCCAAACTTCAAAAACGTATACACTAGTTCATTTTTTTCCAATTCTTGCATATAGGGATCATATTTGGTCATCTTTGCAAGTACACAGGGAATGAAATTTATTAAACTGTATAAATTCAACTTTTATTTGAAGTTTAATATTTTAATTACTTTTCAACAATATTTAAAATTCATTTTGAACGTGTTATTTTCCTGTTTAAAGTAAATATTAAATTAATTAATATAATAAAAGAGTATAAATGAAAAAATAAAAATAAGGTAGAGGTCCTGATTAATTTTTATTATTTATAATTTATAGAGATATGCACTATATAACACAGATTGAAGAATAGGCAACTGGAGGATTTGTTAAGGGATTATATAAAGATTTTGAATCTATAATTTTAGTTGCAAATAAAATATTTTACGTTCGCATTTATTATATCTATATTATTAAACTGAAAAATAAAAAATCGAGAAAAAAGTCCATACAGCTGGAGAATTCATTTCTTTTAATTGTTGTATTTTTGGCATTAGAATACAGAAAAAAAAAAAAAGAGGAAACCTTATAGATTTTAAAATTTAAGGGCTTAATTTCCAAAAAAATATACTTATCAAGAAATAAGATAAGAAAATTAGAAAAAAGTCTACAACTGTTTTATAGGAACTAAAGTTATTTTTTTTTAGTAAAGTATTTTTCATCATTAGAATATAAAATACAAAATATCTGAAATTTTAAAATTTATGGAGCATAAATTTTTGAAAATATACACAAGTTGCAAAATAAAAGTTAGGAACATTTTACATCCGTTCTATAATAACTACAAAATTGAATTTTGTTTTTCAAATTAAATTATATCAAATCAAGTTTCACGATCATGTATATCACAAGTAAATAACAAAATAAAATTTTGAAAAGGAAACGAAAGAAAAATAACTTGTAGCAAATAATTAATAACTAAAAATAAACTCTTATGATAATTAAACAAAGCACATCTTCCTGAAGCGCATGGTGCATTTGCTTGGGAAAAATACGAAACGCAAATTTTAAAATTGAAGAGTCTAAATTTTGAAATGAATAAGCGATGATTATTTTACTATCGCTTTTCGTTTTTAAGGTATTTAATCCTAATTACATTTTATTTAATCAACGTACTCGTGATCCTTTTTTTATTAAAGTAAACATTATTTGGGCACCTCAGTACCGTTTTATTTCAAAACACATGGTAAAAATAATCAAAAAAGGGTTAGGTTGCGGAGCGAACAGTCGGCCTAGACCCTTACTATATACAAATATATAAATCTCCTTCAGATTCAGACAATATATATTGTGTTTATCTTTACTCTTTTCTTGCTGAACTGAGAATATTTCCGAAAACGTTTTTAAAATATTCATAAGGCCAGTTTAATGTTTGTTGATTTTGTTTAAGATGCTTCGTCATTTTTATTAATTCATTAACAAACAGGATGTACAGGTTCACTATATAAAAAATATGTGTTTATTAAATTTAAAAAGTTAAAAGCGTACAAATTTTAGCGATCCACTGAATTAGAATTAAATTTAAAGTCTATAAAAATAATTGTAAAAAGTAAAACGGTATAATTAACTAAAATAATTATAAAACTTTAAGGTACAATTATTTACTTTTAAGTTGCTTCTAAGCACTAGTGACTGTTAATCAAAAAAAAAAAGAAGGAACATTTTTCTTCTGTTAAATTTTTTTCCTATATAATCGAATTTATTAAATTGCAAATGTCAATGACAGCTGTTAAAAAAACGAACAAGAAATCGAGAACAAAAAACAGGTTGCAATTCTGTGTAATATATCAATAATTTAGAATTTTCAGCTTGCAAAATGATTTTTATAAAGCGCAGTAGAGTAGGCTTGAAATATGTATCATCTAGTTAGTTAGTGTTTCTTCATTTTTAAACTTCTAAGTAAACACAAAAATTTAAAAACTTTTTTTTTCTTGCACACTATATTTCATAAAACAGTATATTGAAAATTTTTACACGTTGAAATTTTAATTAACTTCAAAAAGGTACAAACGTAAGTAAAATATACATGACTGATTAAAAACAATAAATCAAGTCTCATATCCTTGACAGAGCGTCAGGAATTGCGAAGTAAAAAAATTATTGTAAATAATCGTGATTACAAAAACCATTTGAATACATCAACAAAAATTCACAAAACCTATTGCTTTTGCTTAAAAACAAAATGTAAAAAAAAAAAACAAAAAAAACATTTATCACCTGATCCATATGGTATTTGCTATTTGTTGGAGTACATTATTAGCAAAAAATGTTAACTATGACTATTATTTTTTCTGTTCTTAAAAAAAATCATTGACAAGATTTTAACACATCTCACTCATTTGTGATAAAATAATTTTATCATGGAACAGTAGCGCATCATCAAAGCTAAATTTTAAAAGATGGTATTTCTTTTTCATTATGAAAAATAAATCGGGGAATTTTACAATTTAAAGAAATGACAAAATACAGAGAATTGCTAAGCAAAAATTTATAATAAAACTAATGCATTTTAACTTAATATATTTTGTCCGTACAATAGTTATTACATTTTATTTTCGACTAATATGTTAAATTTTTCTTCTTGTGCATAAAATATTATATATTGCGGCATAATTTCGGTACAAAATATGCGATAAAAAAAGGATTGAAAGCACACTAAAGTAAAAATTGCGTAAACATCTCTAAATTTAAATTTCTGAAACAGTATTAAGTATTCAAGCAAATCATTAACTGTCATAAATAATCGATTTAATTCACTTTTTTTCCGTCGTAGAATCATTTTGTTTAATTTTTGGTATATTTACAGCGTTTTAGTTGTTTTTGGGGTAGTGTTGTACTTAAATATACGGTAATCGATTTTTATAAAACACGTTACAAATTTCACATTTCATATTCTCCTTGCGATAGGAAACAAGCTGTATGTGCGATGTATTCGATGTATATTCATGAAATTTTTCCAGTGATTGCCAGTGAAGTTAGCGGTATCTTTGATTCGGCGAAATAAATAATTTTGGTTTATATTATTCTTGTCACCTAAGAAGAGATTATTAAAAAAAAAAATCAAATAAGGTAATTATTGAATGAATTATGCTATCGTTTATTGTACTATTTACTGTATTTTCTAAATATATACATATATATACATATATATGTATATTATATTTCATCATTGTAGTTTATGTTTTTTAATTAATTTAATATTCTAAAAACAGTTTGATTTAAAATTTAAAGTTGCAAATTATCGTAATTGCAAAATTATGAAAAACATTTGGTAAATCATTTTGTAAATTTTTTCTTTTTTTTTCTTTTTTTTTTTTTTTTCTCCTTGCCACCCCGGTCTAACGACCACTATTGGCACGAATTAAACTCCATGTTATTAAAACTAGCAGTTCAGACAGAGCAGTACATTTCGGTTTTTTAGTATTGACGTTAATCTTAAAGTAGTAATTAAAAACCTTCGGCATGTTCATTTTAAAATGAACAGTAACTGATTAGATCTGATTTGTAAAAAAAAGAAGAAAAACAGCTATTTCATTTAAATTAGGTGTTATTTTTTTGATATAAAAATACTATCAGGTGTGGTTGAACATGTTTATAATTCATTACTGATAAACAATTGTGAATCTTTAAAGTATTAAATTATACATTATATCGAATATTTTTAGAATCGAATTATTTTTTGAAAATTTTACATCAGTTATGAAAACAAGAAATAATCGCAGATTTGAATTTCACTATTTATAAAAACTATTGTATAACTAACTTAATACATTAAATGAAGAATTAAGAATTTAAATTTATAAGTGATATATTTTTAGCAGTATCTAGGTTATATATAAATAACGTTTAATACCAATATTTACGTTTTTGCTTTAATTTACATTGAATGTTTTAAAACTAATATAATTATAAAATATCGCTATTAAAATGAAAATATAATTATTATTTCACTAAAATTTTCTTGTATATCACTAAAAATTTAGTGCGCATTCTGAAATTATATAACTTTTTATTTTAGCAAAAATTTAAAAATATAAGTATCTTACAAAATTAAACATTTTGCCATTATTCTACTAACGGGAAAATTTTTCTTTCATACAATTTTTAAGTTAAACTATATTTTTGCAATTATGTTAATGATAGCAGAAAACTTTTTATTAGAACATTAACGAATAGAGCCTTATTTTGTTCTTTAAAGAATTTATTGAAAAAGTATATATATATTTAAACGTAATAAATATTTTTATTACACGTTAAACCTAAACCAGTTTTCTAGAAATTATTTTAATACAGAAATTAAACAATTTTACTAAAGTAAAAATTAGATTTCAAACGTTAAAAATGGGAGAAAAAAGTGTTACTTAAATTTATTATAGTCCATTCAACGAAAATGTGCCGATGGAAAAATTTCAATAAAAGTCAATATTTTGATTTTGCCAAATGTTAGATATTATTCAAAATTCAAATTGGAATTTTTATTTCTTTATTCAGAATGTTGTATTTTTAAAATATATTTTATAATTATTATCTATATGTGTAAATAAAAATGAATTAATGTATGTATGTGTCCCCTATGGACTT
Source organism: Icerya purchasi (assembly GCA_039619475.1). Lineage (NCBI taxonomy): Eukaryota > Metazoa > Arthropoda > Insecta > Hemiptera > Monophlebidae > Icerya > Icerya purchasi. The sequence goes on from CM077115.1 coordinate 576,432,365, forward strand.
TAAAAACTATCCATTCGATTTTTATGAAATTTGGACAGTTTATTTATAAGGTCAGGGGAAATAATGTAGGTTACTTAAAAGTCAAAACAATAAATAAATAAATTATAAATAAATAAAAATTGATCAAAAGTGTGGCCACCTAGCTAAAACACTGATTACCAACATTCTCGACAGATGGCGCCACAGTAAAGAAATTATTCTGGTATGCGTCATTTATGTAAGTATGATGTAAACAAACGTAGTTTAACGTGGTATTCTTCATTGCTCTTCTGTGTTTGATTGCGGTCGTGAATTCTGTCATTCGTCAGGTTTCAACAGGCTTCTTTAATAGTATATATTATCACGTTACCGGCCACCAGAGGTAACCAGTTACATGATAAAATAATTTAGGAAGTAAATTTATTAATTTAATTTCTCCTTTTACTCCTTTTTGTTTATTGTTTTTTTTTTTTTTTTTTTTTATTATTGTTTATCTCTGCAGTAGCAATAAAACACTTCTTAAACAAAATTTTCTTTTTATACATATATATATATATATATATATATATATATATATATATATATATATATATCCCCGAATGGCATAAAGCGATTAGGGAAATAAAACTGCATAAAACGTACATAAATCAATATCAATCATGACTATACACATACTATACCACATACAACTTCGTTTATACTCATTTACACTGCAATACTCACAAATTATTACAAAACAAAATATAAATGAATTAATTAAAATCTGGCCTGTATGATTCCGGTCGATGAATCCAAGTTCTGCGTTGACTTCTTTGACTGCAGGTACGATGTATGAGCCCGATTGATTCGAATTAACGAAGGCTGGACTCCTCAGCTTCTTCAGCAGCTAAAGTGTAGATATTGGATATTTTTCGAGCACTTTTGTCCACCCTAGGTCTTCAACGTTTCGACCTCCGACTGTTCTGTCTTATGAGCTGTTTCTTTTACTTCATTAACTTTTATTTTATCTAACTAACCGCGACTGCTTCTCAAAAAAAATTTACTTTCCGCGGTGACCAGAGTTATGATGACGACTTCCGATGAAATAAAATCATAAATTTATACGAAAATGACTAACAACTGACTAGAAAGATAACGAATGTACATATAATAACGCGTACAGCGCGTAGAGCCGATTCTTACAGCCGCCGACAAAATTAAAAGTAATTTCTGTACACTGAAATCGAACAGATTCCGCTCTATTCATCCGTCTCTTATCACATCACACAGTCACTTAATAGAAATTCCCTTTAGATTTTAAAGACGCCGCCAAATGATCAGCTGTATGCTTACGAATTACCGACGTCAATGGAATTTCTTACTTTTATGTATATATTTTCGACATAATTCTTTCACCTGCATTCTAAACTATTCCATCATTTCTTAGTTCAAATAAATTCGATTTTCTCACCGACCCTCTCTATATCGTACCACGATAATACAGGATGTTGTTAGTAATCCGATCCATATTTTTTGTTCGTGAGCAAGTTTAAATATATATATACATATATTTCTCATTGAACTATTTTTAATTCAAATTACAAAATAAAAATTAAAAATAAATAAAAACGGCAAAAGATCGACGACATTTAAAATAGAATAAAAAAGAAACATTCATTACTAGAAAATAGTATTAAATACAGGGTGCGGCAGCATAGCTTTGTTTTTTAAAATGCGCCACTTTTTTTCTACTAAATTTTGTTAAAGAGAAATAATAACAGAAAATCGAAATAAAACTTCAAAGCAAGAAGCATACATGTTGCCAATGGGATCTAGAGTATGTTATTTGATTTACTGTTATTATTTCTTTAAAAAATGTAGTAGAAAAAAAAGTGGCGCATTTTAAAAAAGGAAGTTATGCTGCCGCATCCTGTATATATAAAAATCAATTGCGCATGTATAAAAGATCATAACTTAAGATCGGCTCGACCGATTTGACTGTTTTTTGTTGAGTTCGTAATTGTTAGGACAAGGTTTTTATGAAAGAAAATTTTAGAAAAATACATCGAAAAAGTCGGAACATTAAAAAAAAATGGCAAAAATATGTAGAACAATAATGTAATCTGCGTTTAAATAAATAAATTTTTTTGGACCTTAATGAAGTTACAAGAGACTTTAATACTTACATTTTTGGTCCGGGTTGCTAAATGTTAATTCAAATTTCTCAGTGAATATATCAATTCTAGATTAGTTATTAGTGGCAGATGCTCTAATTGGAATTCATCAAATTGTAGGCAACTTTAGTCCACAATCAAATTTTATAATTTGTTTCGAAAATAAACACGATTTTGTTTTAATTAAAAAATTATATCACTTGCATTTTTCGACTTAGGTCACAAAGTGTTTCTTTCAAATACACAAGTTTCTTGATTAATACCTCTATTTCGGATTAATTTTTAGCTGTAAACACTCTAATCAGAATTTGTCAAATGGTATTTTACCAAAAGCTGTTTTTAATCACATTTATAATTTATTCTGTAAGCGGAAAATTTCATTATAATTTATTTTTGTTCTTATTATTACAAAAAAGTGTTTTACAATGCGTATTTTTTTTTTTTATTGCATTAAAGGAAAACTTTCTATTTCTTCTAGAGAACTGCAAAATAATCGGAATTTTAATGTAACATAATTCATTGTAGACACGCATTTTGGTTACATTAACATGATTAAACTTAGAGCAGTTTTTGGTTAGATAGTTTTAACTATGATTGGTAATGTTTGAAAGTGACTTCTATCACTTGGAACATTCTTTTTACTAAAATACTTTTTATTGTGTTAAACAGGGATATTTTCATTCTATCGCTCAACTTGATAAATGGAAGCTGCTGGAAAGTTGACTGTAGTGTTATTTGAATAGTTTTCTTAGTGGTGGATAAAAAACATTCTTATCATTATTAACCTCAGCCTGTACCGATTCTTGAGTTGTGTTCAATAGGCTGTTTTATAATCTTTAGCAATGAACGGTAATAGAATAATAAATTAAAATTCTAACAATTTGTTTATAGTACGATAATGTTATACTTGTAATTTCTTGTATAAAAATATGAGAATCTGTTTTTAGAGTGCACTACAGTTATAGTCCAATTTTATTTTTCTGAGCATAGTAATCGTCACTTGGCAGATGTAATCCACAAATAACATAAACACCCCACTGTAGTTCTGTTAATTTCATATCATAGCTCAGAGAATAAAAGTAGATTGACAATTAAACTGATGGATAAAGAACTCCTTGCAGTACTAGATAATTTTCTGATAGTAGAGAAATAACATTTTGCTGTACTCTAGTATTTTTAATACTCGGACCATACTTTGAACTTGTATATAGCTTATGACTGTGTATTTTGTATGTCACTGTTGTTTCATCATTAACAACATTAGTAAAGTAAATCTGTAAAGTTTCTTTCGTTTTGTTTACTTTATTTTTTCTTGTAATACTTGATATCTTAACCATATTAGTATGTTGATGCTTATTTATATGATTTCTGTTGACTGCAACAAAGACAATGCGTGCTTATATTTACTTCTAGCAATATACAGGGTAAGCATTTTTTACATTATATTACGAATTTGAATTCAGCAAGATGCAGATTTAAAATCAATTTCTTATTACCAAAATCGATTAATGTCTATTTTAATCCTTTATATATGTATTTATTTTTCTGTTATATATTCCGTATCTATTAGTAAGTATATCTTTGATTTAAAATTTCTTGTAGTTCCATAAGTAGATGTTATGTTAAAAAAAAAAAAAAAAACTACAAATGGGATGTGTAAATTGTACACATTTAATAGATTAATCAGTGTTATTTATATAGCACTGAAACTTGCATGACTTATGTGAAATTGTAAAATACATAGCATACTTTCAAAATCTAATAGTGTCCCAATGTGTTTTGCTTTATAAATTGCAGGTAGCATTGCTCTTAGTATTTGTACATCGTCAAAACACTTTCATGAATATTCTACAAAGTTTTTAATTTTGTAATATCCACTTTCAGCAGCATAAAGTGTTTTGACGATTGATTTTTATTTACTATTGTGGAATTTTCATAATAATACAACACAGTAGGTATATTCTGCAGTATTTACAGAAATGATGGATTGAAAGTGATGTCAATCCAATAATAACAGAAAGAATACATTACTAGTTAAATTTATTATTTTACTGCTTAGTTGAAATAAGTATGGGATTCCATAAAATGTAAATAGAAATATTCATTACTTAGTAAAAAGTAAACAATACATTTGCTATCACAGATGTACAAGCAATTATATACTAAATGTAAAAAAAAAAAAAAAACTAAAAATAATATCAAAATTATTTGTTTGGAGCATCTGTTAGGAAATGTAATTCGCTATAGTTTGTATTGGTATACATACCCGTTGTAGTGCAAATCTATATTAGGATTGAATTTTTACAAGTAGTTTTTTTTTTTTAAATTTTTTGTACCATTGCATGAAAAATGGCTACACTTTAAAGATGTTTGCTTATTTTATTTCATCAAAGAAGATCAACTGTAGATGCAACTACTGTGTTGAGTTGTTTGACAGAACCTGGGTTATTGTAGGATTGCCTGTAATGTTGCAAATTTAGAACAACTCAGGAGTATTATATACTGGACAGAGGGGAGGGGGGGTGATGGTTTGAGAACAAAAGGAGCAATGATCAAGAGGTGAAGTACTAAGAATAAGATAGCTGTCGGACAGGTCTGTGTGTCCTGATCGTAAACAACTAATGCTAGTGAAATTTGTGCAGGACATGTCTCTTTGCAGCCGCCAAGCTCTTATTGTTTGTTTAATCCGAGCTAAACAGACAATCCACTATGCTCCCTAGACATGCTCACAGTGGGCCAGTAAGAAATGTGTCTGATTGGGGAGCGGGTAGGCATGTCCCTGGTACGTTCATTTCCAGATATTTCCACATGACTGGGAACCCAGAAGAATGACGCCAGACAATCTCTTAGCTTGATTAATGTGTTTTGTATTTGGGTGAGTATTGAGTTCTTGGCTAGTGAGTTAGTATTGATTCTACTTTAAAAAAGAATCGATTATTACTACTGCTTTTTGCAACAGGTTGTAGGGAAAGAAAGTATTCTAGGCAGTATGAAATGGTGTAAATTTCTGCATCCAGCACTGAACAGTTGTTGTCGAGGTGTGTTATTACAAGTTGTATTAGGTGGTATGCTCATTTCTGATGTTTTAAATTTTTGTTCAGTTTTCATTAGTAACATGTTAAAGCCAAGGGTGTAACAGATGTTCCTATAAAATGAGAATGTTTACGGTAATTTTAAAGTATTAAAAAAATTCCGGAGACTAAAATTATATTATCGAATAAAAAGCACGCGGTAATAACTGCGTAAGGCGATGTTTACTCTTACACAAAAACGGGCGAATGAGCCCTGGGAAGGGCTATTTTTAACAAAACAATTAAGAAGTACAGATGCAATAATGTTAAACGACGGGATGCGCAACAAAATTGACAACGGAAATAACAAACTCTAAAAAGTCACAAACAACAACAAAGAACGGAATAACAATAACTGAGGTAAGACTCTGTCACAAACGGTTACGAGCGCTTAACCAAATGTGGCCCGATTTTAAGTATAAGTTTACAGCGTTGGTAGTCGAATGGAAAAATTTCAACTGCGCAATTACAGCATCATCAGTTGGAAATTTAATGATTTCTTTATTATGACGATACAAAATTATATTATGAAAAGAGAAATATTCTGAAAATATTACACATAAATCCTATATTTATAGTACGGCTTAAAATAAAAATGTCCACACATTATTGAAATACAAAGTTACAATGGAAAATTTTCTGTTTAAACTACTGTTTGACAGAGATATAATTTTCGATTTTTTTTTTTTTTTATTTGTTTATTGTATTATATTCAAAAATAATATGTTTTTCGATTTAATTCCTCAAAATATTTTAAGCTGAAAAATACAGTTCCTTGCACATGAAAATAGTAAAAAAATTGAGTGAAATTTAATATGGCAACAATGGTTATAAATTGGCACTGAAAATTTTGATTGTATATTGTTGTTTTGTTTAAACAAAAGCTTTGAAAAATGGAAAATATCTTTCCGTGTGCTGTAGTCATTTTGCGTTCGATTACCAACTATGTAAATTTATACTCAAAATCGGGCTACATTCAGGTTAAGTTTGGCGAGCGCTCATTTTTCCATTTTTCCATTTTTTTTTTTTTTTTTGTGTTGCATAGCGGGAAATAAAAATTACTGGCCAGCTCTAAAAAAAAAAACAACTGAAAAACGTGTCTACGCTAGCAAATACTACTGAAAACGAAATCATTAAGCAAATATGGTTATACAAAAAAGATATTACAAAAAATTACATTTTTTAGAATATTGCAAATCTACCATTAACAGAGCGATTTTACAATTTTCTTTACACTAAATGAAAAAGTTCACTTGTTTTTTTTAATGATGGGGAAAGTCAACTATGGGCAAGGTCCTACCCGAACGAAGTCCTAACCGATTACCTCACGCGGTAGCTGGCTAAATTTCTTGTTTACTGTGTTTACTATTTTTTTATTTAGGGAATACATATATTATAAAAATTAGGATGTAAAGTTCGATGTGAATGAATCGTCAAAGTGTCTTGAGACGAATCGTTTGATATGTCGATATGGAACGAAGTGTTAATAGAGTAGGGTAGGTAAAGTTTTTTTTTTTGGCCCGAACAGAACAGTTTATTTGGCCAGCAAACTACGACATGACTAGATATTAAAAAATACTAATAATAGAAAATTCAGGAAGAGAAATTTCATTCTACATTATGGCCGCAACTGCTGGCAGTGCCCACAATGCTCAATGAAACAAAATAAACACATACAGGATTTTTTTCATTCTGGAAAAAGGTGCAAAAGAAAAAATAGATAAACAGATAAATATTTCTATCTCACATTATGACCACAGTTGCCTGGCAATGCTCACAATGCATTATGAGAAAAAGGAGGTAGTCACAGCCACACTGGACAAAGATTACAATGTAAGAAAAAAATAAGTAAAATAATGGAGAAAGAAAGAAAAAAAAAAAAAAAAATCAAACAACAATCCTGTTTCTTTCAATAAACCTAAAAAGGACAAATAAAATTTTATCACTGGAACAGAGAAGATGAAAAATACACAATGGAGGATAAACACCACAGGACATGAGGTCTTTAGAAAACGCAAGTCTCGTGTTATCGAACTGAGCGCAATTAAATAACAAGTGGTTAATGTCTTCTCTAAAATTTTGTCGACAATAGATATTACAACCGGTGCAGTGCCCGGTGTTTGAAAAATTTAAACCCAATCGGCAATGGCCGGAGCAGAGCCTACACACAACGGTCACAAACCTACGGGTCAAACTAACCGGGACACTAATGCGGTAAAACCAAGGTGTGGACGGCAAAGATGGTTGGACCATATGAAAATATTTACCGGGTCCTTGCTCTCTACAAATAAGACTTACCCAATCCGCATGATTATTTCTTTTGGCTTTATCTAGAAGGTCGAAGGATGGGATAAATGGAAACTTAATACCTGATCTAACACCTTCTTTTGCGATTAAATCAACACGGTCATCAAGTGGTACTCCACAGTGACCCGGAACCCAACAGAATTTAATGACTCCTCCAAGTTCGGAAATATTAAAATACTTTTCCTTAATTTCATAAATAATTGGATGGCAATTACATTCAAAATTACTTCTCTGAAGCGCCCAAGAGAGAGCTAAGGCTGTCCGAAAATACTACAAACTCCCCCTTGGGCTGCAACACGTTTTTCACAAACTCTAACGCTTTTTCAATTGCAAGAAGCTCGGCCGTGAAAATCGAAGCTTCTGGAGGTAATTTAAATTTCTGCTCAGTGATACCTTAGAGTAGGTAAAGTTAAAAATTAAGAACTGCTCTGATAGGTAGAGTAGAAAAAGGTAAACGAATGCAAAATCAATAATAAATGGATCAATTAACTTCAGTCGTTAGAATTACGAGCTAGACGCCTAATGTTGGGTGTGTGTGTGTGTGGGGGGGGGGGGGGGTATCCCATCTTTAGTAGTAGGAAAAGAAGAGCAGAGCAAACTAGTAGAAATAAAAATGTATTAAATAGTACTTGAAGATTTTAAGGAGACTCGAATTATCGCCTAATTAGAACAGGAAAAATGAAAAAAAAGTATTAGTAAAAATTACGATGCGCCCGAATCTGTATTACAGAAAAGTTGTACAATTGTAACTTACTGACATTATATAAAATCACCGGCTACATTATTTATTTATTATAACGGTTTAAAAAACAAGAGATTGTTTTTAATTTTTTTTTTCTAAATTTATTCAGTATTCTACAGCTTACCGCTTTGTAATGGTTATATACTCTGATGGCAGCAGCAGACACCGAACTAAGCTAATTTCTTTAATTTTAACTAATCGAATTTATTCGATCGGTTAAAATGCGGTCAAGTTCAGAACAAGCGATCGAAAGTCTTCCGTGTCTTATTCTAATTTCATTTTGGTAGTTTGTACGAAAGTACATAATGCTGTGTTGATGGTGTGCTTTCAAAAATAGTTTACAACAGCTGGATTGTAGGACTATCAGAGTGGCCAATGAGCGAACGTTACTAAACATAAAGTAGACTGGTCTAGCGTGTTTCTAAATAGAGCGTGGCTTATACGTTATCGAATACATTTTATGATTAACAGGAGGAATTTGTAGTAGACCGAAAGGATATTTCCATGCTTTACCATGTTTTTGGAAAGGCGTAATCCGCGTTGCGTGCATTTGACCAAAAAGGTGTTCAGGTGATATCGGTAAAGTGTTGAACGTGGACGTAATTTTTGCACTTTTATATTGGGTTCCAGACAATGTTTCAGTTTTATTAATATCCATCAGCAAGGCCATGGCCATGGGAGGCGGTTTAAACCTCCCTGTGAGAACCGAAATAGTTATAAATACCCACAAATCTGAAAAAAATCAAAAATTTGAAATAAATATTGATGATATTTTCGGGTGTTCTTACCTTTTAAAGAAAAAAGAAAAAATACCATATTTCCGGCTACTTCATTAATATTTTATGCAAAATTTTTTATTACGAGTATAATCAATAACGTATGTAGATTTTATTAATGTTTATACGGGGTAATTCATTTATGTAAATTATTAATAGTATGAGTGAAAAATGTATTGTTATTTATATAATAAATATGCAAAGAAATTTTTTTTTTTTCGTACCTTCGAAATCTATTGAAAATTTAACGCGGACCTTTTTGGTATTTAGTGATTCATTTTATTTATAAAATGATTTATTCCATTTGCAAAATTCTATAATGATGTAGTTTAATGTCTATTATGTATGTTTATTATTAATTGTTGTCTTTTTGTTTTTATTTGGAAAATACACAAAAAAAGACAAGTAAATATTATGCGTTTTCGCGGTTACAAAGAAAAAAAAGTCTAGAAACCAAAAAATCGACGTAACTGAGTAGGATTTTTATATGATACACGAAATTTCATCGTGCTCTCATTGAAGGAATTTTTGACCGAGACTGCAGACTCCTCTCGTTCATTTACGTTTTGCGCATAAACGTAATACCTGAGAACATATTGCATCCGATCGTGTAATGCTCTCCTCTTTGCAACATCTAACATATCAATTTCTCTTTTCATCATTCTCATCACGTTTTGTTGTTTCTCTGTTCTTCTTTTCATTGTTTATCGTATGACTTTCCATCGAGAATTTCCTTTTCTAATAGCAGATATTTTTTTTTTTTTCGTTTTTCTAAGAGTGTTCATCAACTGAGTCTTATATCATCTAGAAAAAGTCAGTATGACCAGATTCAGCGTACTTTTATTTTACGGTCTTAAAGTGCGAAAGTTTGGTAATCGACTAGAACGTTCAGGATGAACTACCGAAGTTCTCTAAATGTTGCAAATGATTTCCGTTTTGAGTCACTAGGCAACTGCGATTCAACGAAGAAAATCGTTTATAACGATTGAGATTTGTAATTTTCTATATCATTTTAATTGCTGACCGATTGATTCGTGACGACGACGACGACGACGGCATGCTGATATTTTGTAGAATGCTAAATGCAGAATAAATTTATGCGAAATCGGCCAAGTAGGTTAATAGGGCCGACCGGTTTCGTTTGGCGAGCCATTATTTTGTAACATTTCGTGAAACTATAAAATTCGCTTTAACGTACGTTACTCATGCACGCGAGTACGTGTGTGTACGTGTCCTCGTGTGTTATTTATTATAAAACAGCGGATGGGGGTGGGGGGTGGGATAAAGAAACTAGTTAAGCGAATTCTAAATAATAGACACTTTAGATTATTATCATGTTTTCATCACGAATTCGCAAGTATCACGTGATTTTTAAATTTCAATAAATACACCTTATAAGCGGGTTCGTTAGTAATTATTGGTTCTTCTTTCCTGTTTTACCTGTGAGTTACTTCATTACGAGTCTGCGGTAATTTCATCGAAAAGAGCAGTCTATGAATTTACACGGCGTCGTAAAACGGTAGTGGAAGGCATGTAACATCTCGTATATAATAATCCTGTCGTAGTTAAAACGTTACAAAACTTGGAACAGATGATTTATGTTAAAAACAAAAATGAACTCGATTTTTTCTTTTAGAACGCGCGCAGAAAACAAAGACAGCCCCCCCGTACATGTGTTGCTTGTTTCTAGGCTAAAAATTGCTTATAACTAAAGACTGCTTTTTTTACGCGCCGACTCTTTTCGGTGCCAGCGATTTCGCCTGAATCTTTTCAGCTGGAATTCTTTTGGCGTTACTCGTTTCGAAGGGGATTTTTTTGGCGTGATTCGTTTCGACTATAGCGAGTCAGGGGTTTTGTTTAAACCGTTTCTGTAAAAAGTTACCTACGGTGGTGATTTTCAAATTTCATCCGCTAAATATTATCATTTGCATTAGTAAGAAACATGGTTTATCAAATTTATTCCCGCGTCATCCGTTAATGCTGTCAGTAATTTCGTGTAATTCCTCGTTAATAGTTTTTTTTTCCGCACATACTATCACACATTTTACATAATTTTAATCTATTTTCGAGGTTTTTGGATTCCCTACATTTATAATACATAAAATCATAAGGCGAATTAGAAACGACAGAAATATCAAATTCACCACCTCAGGAACACAACATGACACGTATAAACTTCAAAATCGGAAGATGAATCGTAATTAAAATTTTCTTCACGACAGTCTATGACTTTAAGATAATGGATTACTTTGGACGGCAAAAAACGTAAAAAAAAACCCGTCAAGAGCATGTAATACGGAATAAAAAATTACCTCAAAGAAAATTTATAATTCGCTACTAGATAACCATTTAAAAGTGAATTATAAACTATAGAACAAGAAGCAAAATCGCTTTCATAAACAAAAAAAAAAAAACTTCCGATAAAAAATTATTTAAACTACGCCCTTTGGGAAAAAAAAAATAGCAAAAGAAAGTGTGTTTATGTAAGTAACAGCCTAAGTGAAAAAGTTAAAGAAGCTAAAATGTATTTCGGATATGAACATAAGAACCTTACAATAAAGAAACTACTTTAAGGGAACTAAAGCGTGCTATCAAATCTACTAGAGAAGCAGCTTCTGGATGCGATGGCCTACATATTGCTATGTTAAAACATGCTTCTGCATCGACATTAGCGATCTTACTTCAGATCTTTAACAGGATTTGGATGAGGAACGAATTTCCACAAATCTGCTAAACAGCTGTTATAATTCCAATTCTAAAACCTGCAAAAGATCCTTCAGCTGCTGAGAACTATCGCCCATTTCGCTTACATCAGTTCTAAGTAAGGTATTTGAACGAATTGTTTATCATCGTCTATACTAGTTGTTGGAAACAAAAAATCTGCTTCATCCTTCCCGATGTGGCTTTCGTCGTAATCGATCGACATTACACCAATTACATGCTATTCAAATCGCTGCTTCAGAGGCCTCAGCAAAAAAACTTAATTTATTAGCCATCTTCTTTAACCTACCCAAGGTTTTTGACAAGATACCAAAGCACAAAATCATGAGTCAACTCTTGCGAATTTCTCTGGAAACTTACAACATTTATTTATAATTTTCTTACTAACCGGAATTTCTTCGTGCGGATTGGGAAAAATTCATTTTCTTTAGGCCCTTTTTGATAACTGGTGTTCCACAGGGTTCAGCGTTGAACCCGATATTTTTCAATATTGCGATTAACGACTTGGCAGATACTGTTCATTCTCCAGTCAAAAGCCTACTGTTCGCTGATGACCTGACAATCTTCATACATTGTCGAACTGTATCCACTGGTGAACATGTACTACAAGAATGCACGGACCGTCGGGTTGCTCTAGAAATGGATTATTCTTCTCAAGTAGCAAAACTTCCGTAATGCACTTCTGCCGCATTCGCAACTGTGCACATGAAGTATGCATCAATGTTCAGGACACGTTTCTTTCAATCGAATCGTCAGTCGAATGCCTTGGCTTGCTTCTAGATAAAAGGCTGTCTTGGAAGTCTCACTTGAACCATATCAAAACAAGTTCAGTCAAGCATGAGGTTTCATGCGCTGAGGATTCCGTATGAAAGTTAACAATAACTATAATTATTTAGTATGTAAGAAAATTTGTTTGAATATACTTCTATTTTTATTTTACTATTTTAATTTAATATCTTAATAAATTTCAGAGATCTTTTCTAATAATAATTTAAAACAGTAAAGCAAAGTACTAATTTGAATCGAAGACTTAGACTAATTGAAGTGCAATGTAATGGTTATGAAGAAAAATCAATTAAATCCTTTATTTGTTTATTTAATTTTTATTTATTTTTTTAAATTATTGGTTTAGATTTAATAATACTAATATTAAGGTTTTATGATTTTTTACAATGTGTAATTTTGTTAATCCCTACACACCTATCTTTCTTGGATAGCCGATCGTTAAAGACATTTAATAAATATATAAACGAAAACACACAAAAAATATTAATTAGAAATAATATTAATGCTACATATCACTCTGCTGCGGCTGCTAGAATGCTGGTGCTCCCTGCTGGCAGTTTAGTGTACGTTGGTGATTGCGTTCTGGATTCTCGACGAATGGGAGGGAGAGACACGGTAATCGAAATTATAGTTTACGAATTTTGTAAATGTCACTAATTTGAAAACCGAATTTCGAGGCAATTTGGTTACTTTGTTATCAAACTTCTTTCGGTTGCAAGACGAACTGGTTACTTTACTAAAAAAGGTCGATATAGTTCCGCGATGTGACAAAGACTGTCGTTCTACTGAGATGATTTTTTAACAATTCGGTTTTTTCTTTCGACTCTCTCAATACGTTAGACCTTATTAAATATTTTTTTTTAATTTATTTACTAGCATAGTGCGTTAAATTGTTTAACAAATCGAAATACTATTCGCATCTGTTTTTCATCAGGCGGACGTACCACCTAAACAATGATGCGGTGAGTCCGTGCCTTTCAGTACAGTTCATAATAACACTAACACAAGCCGTAATGAAAATAACCAAACCGAAACCTGCGATCTCGTTCCGTTTCTTAGTCCTCTCGTACTAACACTACTAATGCAAATTATAACAATCCGAACCAAATTCTAAAAACCGTTGCAGTCTCGTATTCCGATAAAGCCAAAAGAAAAATAACACCGATTAACAAACCCGTTTATTCCGTGCATTCAAGAAACTCGCTTAAATCCAAAACCAACATTTAAAACTGAAAAATTATAAAGTTCTCGAATCAAATCCGGTGCTTGCTAGTCGTGCGCATGGGGAAATAATATTAGCCGTTCGGGCGGATATTAACTTTCAACAGATAATGTTACCGTCCGATATTCAACCAGTAACAGTCGAAATTCGTATGCCAGTTCCACGGGTGTCTCTAAACATAATTCCGAACCGTATTTAGAAACTTTTAAAGTTGCCAAAAAATTAAAACAGTTTCTCCCCTCTAGCGGCGCGAGTATTACAGTTAAAAATTTTGAACAGGGTTAAACATATGCGCTTCGACATATATTTCTCAAGTTTGGAACATCAAGGGTTTAAAGTTTCGTTAAGGAAATAACTTATGTTTTCGTTCTCGACAAATATCGATCTTTCCATCGATCATGACCTAAAAAAAAAAAATATTATTTTTGAAACTTTTTGAGCTTTCGGCGCTTAAGGTTCCGAATTTTAAGATGGAAACCTAGATGTTCCAAAGTAAATAAATAAACAGGGACGCACATTTTTTCAACCTTACAATATATAAATTACAAGCGGGGCTACACGTCATTTTTCAGAATTTTATGAATTTTTAGTAAATTTTCATACAGTTTCGTTAAAAAAAGTGAAATACGGGTCTGTTCCCAAAAAATAGCGCTCTTTCCAATAATAATACACTTGACAAAAATTTTTTTTTTACAAAATTTCGAGCTTTCAGATCCCCAAGCCACTAATCTTAAAGTTGGAAACTTAGATGTTCCAAACCAGAGAAATATACATGGATGCCCATATCTTCTACTTTCCTCAAAATTTTTAGCTATAATACTCGCGTCACAAATCAATTCTCGCACTTTTTCGAACTTTTCGGCAAACTTTGAAAGTTCCATTAAGAAAATGAAATACGGTTTCTTTCCCGACAGATAGTGATCCTTCCAACGGTATATAACATGCCTTAGAAAAAAAAAATTTTTCTTCAAAATTTCGAACTTTCGGCACCTTAAGGGTCCAATTTTAAAACTGGAAATCCAGATGTTATAAACTAGAGAAATATAAGGGGATGCGCACGTTTTTAGCCGCATTCAAAATTTTTAGTTGTAATATTCGTGGAGCTAGAGGAAAGACACGTCATTTTTTTGAACTTTTCGGAACTTTGAAAGTTTCGTTAAGAAAATGAAATACGGTTCCGTTGCCGACAAATAGCGATCTTTCTAATAATATATTACAAGCTCGGGCAAAAAAATATATTTTTTAAAAATTTTGAGCTTTCGGCGCCCTAAGGGTTTTATTTTACAGCTAGAAACCTGGATGTTCAAAACTAGAGAAATATACGTAAAGATGCATTTTTTCTACTTTGTTCAAAATTTATAGCTATAATACTCGCGTCGTAAAGAGGGGGCTACAAATTAGAGCTCGCGCTTTTTTGAACTTTCCCGGAACTTTTAAAATTTCGTTGAGAAAATAAATTACGGTTTCGTTCCCGACGAATAGCGGTCATTCTAATAATATATCACAACCGGGAGAAAAAAATATTTTTTTCCAAAATTTTGAGCTTTCGGTGCCCCGATGGTCTAATTTTAGAACTGGAAACCTGGATGTTTCGAACTAGAGAAATATAAGTAGAAGCGCATATTTTTAACCGTGTGCGAAATTTTTAGCTGTAATATTTGCTTCGCTAGGGGGCTAACACGTCATTTTTCGCGCTTTTTTGAACTTTTCGGCAACTTTTAAAGTTTCGTTAAGAAAATGAAATACGTTTTCGTTCCCGATAAATAGCGATATTTCTAATGATATATCACAAACCCCCGAAAAAAAATATTTTTTTTCAAAATTTTGAGTTTTTAGTGCCCCGCAGGTCTCATTCTAAAGTTGGGGAGCCGGTTGTTTTAAATCACAGAAATATACGTAGAGTCGCGTATTTTCTACCATGTTCCAAATTTATAGCTATAATACCCGCGTCCCAAGGAGGGAGCTGCAAATTGGAGGTTACGCTTTTTTGAACTTTACAGCAACTTTGAAAGTTTGGTTAAGAAAATGAAATTCGGTTTCGTTCCCGACTGATAGAGATCTTTCTAACGATATATCACAAGCCTGGAAAAAAAATATTTTTTTACAAAATCTCGAGCTTTCGGCGCCGGGAGGGTCCGATTTTAAAGCTGGAAATTCGAATGTTCCGAACTAGAGAAATATACGTGGAAGCGCACATTTTTAACCGTGTTCAAAATTTTTATCGGTAATATTCGCGGCGCTAAGGGGGGGCTACACGTCATTTTTCGCGCTTTTTTGAACTTTACGGCAACTTTGAAAGTTTCGTTAAGGAAATTAAATACGGTTTCGTTCCCGACAAATAGCGATCTTTCCATCGATATATCGCATGCCTGTAAAAAAAATTATTTTTTTATAAAATTTCGAGCTTTCGTCGCCCCTGGGGTCCAGTTTTAAAGTTGGAAATCCGGATGTTTCAAACTAGAGAAATATACGGGGATGCGCGTATTTTTAGCCGCATTCAAAATTTTTAACTACAATACTCGCGGCGCTAGGGGGTGGGGGACACGTCAATTTTTAGCGGTTTTTTGAACTTTTGGGCAACTTTACATAACTTTTGTAACCTAATTTTTTTATTTTATGAAAGTACTCCTGCATTGTAGTCTATATTTTGAATTTCAGCGTTATAAGTTTATCTAGTGACGAGTTATGATTTTTTAAGTGATTTTTGAGGTCGTTTTATGTACCATATTATATATTCTTGACGGTTTTTTGGGTTTTTTGCAGCCCAGGGTAATCGGTCATCTTCAAGTTATAGATCGTTTTAAAGATAATTTTAATTGTAATTTATGTTCCAAATTTGAAGTTTATAAGTCAAGCCGTTCGTGAATTATTGATTTTTATTTGATATTTTTGTCATTTGTGTACCATCTTATTAGGATTCCGTACATTATATGTATACGGAATCCTAAAAACCTGTACCCGGAAAATGAACATTTTAAACAAATTAGTTCACACCTCTTATGGTGCTGACCAAACTTCGCTATTACGAATCTATCGTTGTTTGATTCGGTCTAAAAGCGAGTACGGAGCTGTGTTATATTCCACAGCGAGCCCTTCTGCTCTCAACTCTCTAAACGTTGTTTAGAATTCAGCTCTCCGCTGGGCTACTGGAGCATTTCGCACTACGCCGATTGACAGTTTACACTCTGAATAATCAGAATGGCCTTTAGATATTCGCCGCTGGTTTCTCTTGGCTAACTTTTCAATACAATCTAATGCTTCCGGTTTTTCATCACCACGGTTGGTCTCATCATCGACCCCGCCTTCTCTGAGATAGTCGCAGTCAGTTTCGGATATTTTTAATACCATCTTGACAAAACGCTCCAGATATATCGGTACTTAGGTTCTCGAATACATTAATTCCACCGTGGAATGACAACCCAATCAAGATAGATCTCTCAATGATCACTATGAGAAGGGATTGTGTATCCATTGATCAAATAAAGGAAAACATTCGGACACGAACCTCCGGCTCGTCTCTTTTCTACGCTGACGCGTCTAAATTCGATACGTTTGCTGGCTGCTCAGTCGTATCCGATGATGTCTCTCTATAGTCCGTTATTCACTTCCAGAACCGTTTTCCGTTCTATCTGCCGAACTATATGGTATCTGGTTCGCTGTCAATTTCCTTGTGAAATCTGACTTACACCAATCGTCCGTAGTGTGTTCAGCTCTCAGCACTCAACGCTTTGCCCAACGTGTTCAGCCACGATCAACATCCGGTAGCCAAAGAAGTTCTCAAATTAATACCATCGAGACCAGATCGAACAGTAATGTTCATTTAGATTTTTGCCCACGCTGGTATTCGAGGGAACGAACTAACAGACACGGTTGCAATGCTGTGACTCTACCGGTGCCAAGCGTTCCTGTTCCAGAAACCGATCTTAAGATCTATATAAAATGTGGTTTAAAGGCTCTATGGCAGAGGAAATGGCAGCAAACATCACAAACGAATAAGCCTCGCTCGATCAAGTCGTCAGTATCACCGTGGAATATATCACTTCCAAATCGAAGGGATAATGTAGTCACCACCAGACTCCGTTTGGGTCGCATACGGCTCACCCACGAATATTTACTAAATGGAACGGAAGCTCCTCAGTGTGCAGTGTTATCCTCACCATTCACCATATCCTCACCGAATGTCTTTCATACTCTTTGGAAAAGAAGTTCTTCAGCCTGCCTTCTTCCCTTCCCCGCATCATTAAAGACAACTCCTCTTCACTGTTCAACTTAATTATTTTCCTTCGTAAGTCCGTACTCTACTCACTAATCTAAACCTCCTTCTTCTTCTATGCCTCTAGCACTAGTCGCCGCTGCACATGGCACGTAAATCTAATTTAATAATAATAATAAAAGAGAGTTTTAGAGGAAAAATATTTTTTGATTCCGAGCGTATGATGTATCGATGAAAAAATCTGTTTTTTGTTTAAGTTTGTGTTAATAGTTTTTTGTAACGTTATTAATTGATAGCAGCCATCACATAGTTGACTAAGTAATAAATTTTCGATGGAAAAAGTGCAGAATTCAAAATCCGAGTTCCTATTGTCTTTATTTATTATTTATTTATTTAAATTTACGTGCCATGAACAGCAAATATCGGCTATAGAGGCACAGATAAATATAGATGTATATGTTAAATAAACGAATTACGGAATTTATATTGCGTAGTATACAACTTTGCATAGTGCAGGAAACTGATATGGTTCCAAAGGATAGTAGGGTCGTCATCAGAGAGGATATTAGACAAGAAGGAGGGAAGGTTATGTGTTAATCTGAGGGAATTGAGCTGAGGACATTCTGTGAGAATGTGGAGAACAGAAAGATCAGAGTTACATATGCTGCAAATTAGAGCCCGTGTCTTTTGCAGTAAGTGTAAGTTGCGTATGTTCTAGCTGGAGTATGGTAACAATTACATCATCTCTTCTTCCGTTCACTTGAGTCTTCTATGGTCGGACATTCTGCTTCATTTCGCGAAGTTTATTTGAACACGGGATGGCCAGCCATCGTTAGTTCCATCCAAAGCTAATTTTAGGTAGCGAACGAAGTCTGAAGCTGGTACCGGAGTGTCTGGAACGGGGAGAATCGCTGCGGCTTCTTTTCGCTGCAAGGATAAAGGAAGCATTGAAAGGGGTAGGAAAATCCAACGCCAAAAGTTCGGCGAATGGATGAGAGCACTCAGGAAAAAGAGCAGGGAATTCAAAAAGGATATGGTTGGGGTCGCATATAAAGGAAGGATCAGTAGAGTGGGGAGGCCAAAAGGGAGAAGGTGAAAAAGAAAAAGAAAAACGAGAAAAGGGAAGGAGGGAATGACCAAGTCTTAGTCTGATTAAGCAAACAATAGCTGAGCGCGCCTAGAAAAGGAAAGAAATTGGTACCAGGGTTGTGAATTTGGAGTAGGCCTTAGGAGGAGGTAGAAGTTGTAGCGATTGGCAAAAAAGAAGGGTAGATGTCAATCCATAGTCTGGCATGGAGACTTGCGGAGAGGAAAAGGATGTCTGAGGAATATGCGGGAGGAATGGACCATTGAGAGACGCTGAGCGAGCTAGGAAGTCAGCTGCTTCGTTGCCCTTAATGCCAGAGTGGCCTGAAACCCATAAAAAGTCAATAAGGATAGAACATGCTAAGCGCAAGTTGGAGATAGAGGCACGAACAGAAAGAATAATATCATTAGTCGAGTGGGAAGGAAGAGAAGAGATAGCTTACAGCACAGATTTGGAATCAGTAACAATGAGAAATTTACAAATCCCTCTTGAAGAAGAAATAAAGGAGACAGCACGGAGAATGGAGTCTGCTTCAGCAGAAAAAATGGAACAAAAGGAAGGAAGTTTGAAGGATTCCGAGTGATTAAGCGAGGGGGCCGTAAAACCACCGCCCACGCCGTTATCATTTTTGGAACCATCAGTGAAAATTTTTACATGACGGGGAAATGAAGAATTTAAGATGTGGACATATTCACTGACCACTGTAATCTGGGAAGTGGAGTTAGCGCGAAGAGGAAGAGAGGAGAATGAGATGGGGAGACATATACTATTGAAATCAAAAGAAAAGTAAGGAAGCTTACTGCGGGAAAATACATAAGGAGAAAACTTGGAGATCCGAGCAGTTATGTGCGCAAGAACCGGGATTTTGTGAGGAACGAAGCACCAGTGGTCATTGATATGCAGATAGGAAGAAATAAGTTTAGATGAAGAGATCGGGAGACGTTTAATTAGAAAACGGTAACCAAGCAGAGATGTATAGATAAACAGGGGTTTAATATTAGATTCGGACAAAATAGCAGGAATGGGAGAAGACTTTAGGGCCCCAATGCAGAGCCGAAGACAAGAGTTTTGGATTCTATCAAGTTTGTGCAGGAGAGAGTTTGAGGCACTGTCACATAATAAGGAGCAGTAGTCTAGTTTGGAACGAATGATGGATTTGTAGAGAATTAGGAGAATATATGGATCGCCGCCCCACTTGAGAGGACATAAGGGCTTTCAGGCGATTCAGTCTCTTAAGACGAGAGATATAAAGGTACTCGATATGTTCTTGGAAAGAGAGTCGACTATTTAGGAAAAGACCAAGATACCATATGGAATTAACAATAGGGATAGGATAGTTGGAGGAGATGATGTTTACCAGAGAACGATTATACGGGCGAGGGAGAAAATAATAGAAGAAGACATGGGAGGAGAAAGAGAGAGAAAAGAACTGGAAAGGGGACTACTGAGGACTGATAGAGAGTAATTAATCTCCTCGTTGGCCGTAACTAGTTCGTCTGAAGTGGAGTAAATAAAGATATCACTCGCAAAAAGGAGAGACGAAGAAAGAATGCGAAGAGTAGCGATATCAAGGAGATAAATATTAAAAAGAGTACGACTAAGACAGGAATCCTAAGGCAAGCCGCGATAACAAAGTCTGATTGTTGAAAAGGAGGGAACAGAAAGAAAAAGAGATCTATTTTAGAACAGATTAAGAATAATGATAACGAGAATAGGAGGAATATTGAGGAGAATGAGCTTAGAAGCGCCAGTGAAGGAAGATGAACATTATCAAACGCAGATGCGACGTCGACGAATGTGGCAATAGTAAACTTTCTATCTAGGAATGATTTGTAGATGTCCGAGAGAAGGGTACTAATTCCGTCGATTAGGCCAAGACCAGGGCGAAAGCCAAATATATTGGGAGGGAGGGGATTGTTATGCTCCATCCACCAGACTAAACGATTGTTGATTAAGCCTTCGAAAAGTTTTCGAAGACTAGAGGCGAGGGAGATAGGTCGGATAGAAGATTGGTTTCTTTTAGGAATAGGAATGATTATAAAGTCATTCCAGGATTTAGGAGTGCGACCAGAGATTAGAAAGGAGTTATAGATGGCTAAGAGAGAATGCAACGAGGAAGAGGAGAGATTTTTAAGGATTGGATATGAGAGGCCATCTAATCCGGGGGTGGAGTTAGTGGATTTGTTAAGAACAGATAGGAGCTCATTGTAACAAAAAGGAGAGGAAAGAAAATTATCTTCAGAGGTAGAGTAGTAAGAGGGAGAACTAATTTTTTCGAGAGAAGGAACATAAGTGGGCGAGATAGATTCAAAAAAGGAGTGAAGGCAGGAGTAGAATGAAGGAGGCGCTCGGAGAAGGGAAATCTAAAGGCCCTAGCTAACTTCCAAATCTGAGAGAAGTGCGTATCTCTAGAAAATGAGGGACAGAAAGTTCTCCAAGAATTCCTCTTGGCAGCCTTTAGGATGCTACGGGCTCTAGCGTTAGCTTCTTTGTGAGCTAGGAAGTTAGACATGGAAGAGCGGGAGCGAAAAGTTCTAAAAGTGTCGGTACTCTTCCTATATTTCTGGTAAACCTTTTCAATTTCATTTGTTACATCTATATGGATATTTCCTAGCATATTAAAATAGTCTATGTCCTTGTACTTTGATTTAGATTTTTCAAATGGTTCGATATCCCTTAGACGCTGTCTACTAGCGACTAAAGCAGGTATACTTTTATTAGTCCAGTAATTATTATTGTTAATAAGTTAGGGGTTAGTATTAGTAACCTGTTGTTAACAGGATGACATGTATTTGATTTGATTTTTAACATGTATTGATCTGCTATGTATACGTACATGTGCATATTTTCAACCTTGTTCAAAATTTTTAGCTATAATACTCGCGCTGCAAAAAGGGAGCAACATATTAGATCTCGCGGTTTTTTCCGAACTTTTCGTAAACTTCGAAAGTTTCATTAAAGAAATAAAATATGGTTTTGTTCTTAACAAATAGCGATATTTCCAACGATATATCACGTGCCAAAAAAAAAAAAAAATTCCTAATTTCGAGTTTTCGGCGCCCCAAGGGTCTAATTTTAAAGCCGTAATCCCAGATGTTGCATAATATTGTATTGTCATTTATAACACGCATTTCTGCAAATGGACACTTTTTTAATTCATTGGGAAGTAGGTGAAAAATCGTTTCTAAAATTCCCCTCAGTTCGGTGCCCCGAAGGTCTAATTTTGAAGTTGAAAACCCGGATGTTGCATAATATTGTATTGTCATCTATAACAAGCATTTCTGCAAAAGGACACTTTTTTAATTCATGGGGAAGCAGGTGAAAAATCGTTCGCAAGATTAATTCCAGACAGACAGAATAACAAAACGGGTTAAATAAAAGCCTATATAAACATCGATTTTATGTCTTTTAATTTATGGAATTTTTTTGTTTTTAAACACTTTTATTTTCTTTTGAAAAATTAACGCAAATGAATAAATAAATACGTATATGTGCGTGTATATATATATATTTATATTAATTACAACGTAATTCTTAGGCTACCCCCCATCGAAAAAATGTCCCACTTTTATGTAACGCAGAATGTCCTAATTTTATGTAACGTTTGTTATATTTTATAGGATTTTTGTTATTGTTATTTAAAAAATGTCACAATTTTATGTAACGAAAAATGTAATGAAACAATATCTTCATTTTATGTAATGAAAGTTAAATGTTAGGATAGGATTTTTGTGATTATGTTTTGTTTTTCTTTTTATGTTGATGCCAGTAAGAATTACGTTGTAAATTTTGATCATTTTATACAAAGTATAGAAGAGAAAGAGACATAAATAAAAGCAAGAGGGGTCAAGGGGCATAGTCCCTTGCGAGGCCAAAATGGCCGAGTTTATATATATATATATATATATATATATGTATATTTATGTATATAAATATATATATAGACTGTAAGAACTTAATAATAATTGTCTCTATTTTTAATGTAAAATTGAAAGCCATTTTATTCTTTTCCTTTTTTCACTTGCTAAATGAGCCAATAAAACCGGTAATTACCGACTTTATTGTTTGACCAATGTAAGGAGATAACAATTTTCCCCGCTTAATAATTACATAACACCATTAAGAAATGTCCAGGAATTCGTCTTTCTCTTTTTGGTCGCATGTTGTCTTCTGGTAGTATATACTTTTTGCTTCCTTCATTTTATGGCAAATTGCTGCCAACATTTGGATTATTACGTGACAGAACGCACTGGATTTTATGGTCTCTCCGTTTTTTGTTTTTTTTTTAATGGGTTCGTCGACATGGACATTGGCCCAAGAACAGTGGAATAGAGAGAAAAGAGAGACTCAGATCCTTACACGATCAGAGATAGCTGACAGTAAAGAATCGAGAGCTAGAATAAGCGAAGGAGAAGGAAGGGAGAGAATGAATGAAGCACAGTATGGAGCGGGAATGCCGTTTTGTAAGAGGAAGGAATAAAAAGAAGCCTGTTCAGTTGATAATTACGAACAACCGAAAACATTATATGATCGGGATCAGAAATACATTGATCGCCGGGAGGGTGCAATGGACAATAAGGAGAAGGCACGAGAGAATAACGGAACAATGAGGAAGGGAGCAAACTATGCCCAAAACGCAAGCGGCAAATCGCAGAGAGATTAGAACGGCGCATAGAAGGAAAGTTAATAAACCATGGAAAACGTGGAAGGGAAGGTTGAATATACAAGAAAAGGGAGTTCGGGTTGGAGAATGAGGAGACGTAGGAGTCAGACCACAGTTTGGAATAAGCAGCTGCAGACAGAAGGGAAATATTAGAAGCTGAGAAGGCAGGAAGAAACCTACCAGAAGAGGAAGATAATCGAGCGAATAAGTCAACCAACTCATTTCCCTCGATTCCGGAATGACCAGGAATCCAAAGGAAATCCGTTTGGATAAAGTGGGAAAGGAAAAGATCGTGAATTAAGGAACGAATAAGGAGAATGATACAGTCGGTAGAGTGAGAAGGGAGAGGAGATGTGATAGACTGCAGCACGCTTTGAGCGTCCGACAGGATAAGGAGATTGCTAGAAGCCGGAGAAGTTTTGATAAAAAGGAGCGCACGCAGAATAGCCGAAGACTCAGCATAAAAGATTGAACAAAAGGAGGGAAGTTTAAAGGACTCGAAGTAATTGAGAGAAGGACAGAAGAAGGCTGCACCAACACCATTGGGTCCCTTGGAGCCATCAGTGAAGATCAAAAAATGGTTGGGGAAAAAAGAGCGAAGATTCTGTTGGAATTCTGATCTAACAACGTGATGAAGAAGAGGTTTGGGAGGAACAGATGAATAAAAGCAGTTAATAGGATGGAGCAGAGAGGAAAAATTGAAGGAGAAATAAGGGAGTTTATCGTAAGAGTAGATATACGGAAAAAACTGTATAAGGCGGCCAGCGATAAGAGATAGAATAGGAGTCTTGTTAGCAGAAAAGCGCCAGGAACGCAATATGTAGGAATAAGAAGGAATGAGAGAGCAAGAGGAAATAGGCAACCGTTTGATGAGGAAACGATAACCCAAGAGGGAGCGTCTAAGGAAAAGGGGAGGAATGTGACACTCTGCGTGCAGAGCTGGGATAGGAGTAGACTTCCGGGCTCCAAGGCAGAGGCGGAGACATGTATTTTGGACCCGGTCGAGCTTAGACAGAAGGGATCTAGAAGAATTAGCATAAATATAGGAACAGTAATCAAGAGCAGAGCGGATAAAAGATTTGTAAAACATGAGTAGGATCACAGGATCACCTACCCAGACAGTGTGCGAAAGGGATTTAATGAGGTTGAGCCTTTTGAAGGAAGATACGAATAAACGGTTGATATGGACATGGAAGGAAAGTCGGCTATCCAGAAAAACACCTAAATAACGGAAGGAGGAAGTAAGAGGAATTGGGCCATTAGTTAGGACGAGGACGACTGAGGAAGGAATAAACGGGCGCAGTGTAAAGACGACAGTAGAAGACTTAGAAGAAGAGATGAAAAGATGGATGTTGGATAAGGCATTTTCCAATGCAATTAAGGAGATTTGAAGATGGGAGTTGGCCTGCGAGATGTTGCGATGAGAGGAATAAATGAGGATATCATCAGCAAAGAAAAGAGAACAGGAATTCAATGATAGGGACGCAATTTTGATAAAATAAATATGTTGTTTGTAATTGATTAATATGTTTTTTTATCGCGTAACCCTCATCTAACCGAACCAAATTAACAACCACATCAAATTTCTGTTTGTTGTGACCCAAATAGTTCCCCGATTTTACTCTCTCGTCAACTTTTAATTTATTCGTAACTGGAGCTTCTTTGTTGAATGTCAAAGATCTAGCTTTGCACGGATTTAGCGATTGATAGAACTGATGGTTTTTTCCGAAGAGAGAGGAGCAGCTTACGAATTTTATCTTGAATCAGTGTACCGTCTCTGTCTCCGTGGCTTTTGGTTTCCTCTTTAGTGTTTGAACGTAGTGTTCTGCCAACTTGTTTGTAGACGAGTGACCTGGTGCAATATATTTCTGAAGAATCCCATTTTCTATGCAAACAGATACAGGTTCTACACTGGTAAAAATGATTGCATTGTCTGAACAATGACTTCTGGTAAGCCATTAATTGTAAATACGTTCTGAAGATGAACAGTCGTTGATGAAGATTGATGGCTTATTCGAACTTCTGGACATTTACTTTTAGTGTATCCACAATTATCAAAAAGAGGTAAATTTTGATAGGTGCTAATGTATACGGATCCGAAAAATTAAGTTTTGGTTCTTCCGAATGATGGTTTATTTGCTTTGCAGGATCTTTTTTGACGTATGCACGTTCGGTGCATGCTTTCACATGAAGTACAAGGAGCTAATTGGTACTGTGCCGATATAATAATATCTGCTGGCTAATAATTTCGTTTTAACTATGTCTGTATAGGTACAATGTAATTCTTTCAAAATAACTAATTGAAATGATTTTATAATAACTATTATATTAATCATTCGTAGGTAGCGCGGTAGCCTAGTGATTAAGATGCTTGGCTATTAAATCGGAGGTGTCATAGGTTATCGAGGTTTGTCTCGTTCCAGATCCGAATCGCTCCCAAGTTTGTACCTAATCTGAAATTGAATATTGGTTATACTAGAGAACTATCTGGTGGAAAGTAAAGGCGGATCCCAAGGAGAAAGGAATTGGCCCCAGTATTCTCATCAGATCCATTAGGCTTAGTATCATTATGGAAACTTTAACTTCACAATCTATGATACCTTATCGAGAGTATATGGGACTTACTTTATTTTACTTTTAAAGATGAAATCGATGTTTCGTGTTGGAACTATTTTGTAATTCACGCTTTAATATTGGTAACTCCGAGTCAAATGTCATTTCTCGTGCAAAATTATGTTTAACTGTTTACTTGTAGGGAGAAGAAATATCACTTTGTGGTCTGGTTAAATTGATCTGTTTCATCACTGTAATCTTTAATTGTGTAGACTGACGATCGAGAGAAATAATCAACATTTTAATGATCTTCTGATTTCCTGGGCTGGGTAATTGAAAGCAGAAAGAGAAGTTGCATATCGCAATAACTGATTAGACGTCATAGATGCCGGCAAAAAAATCTGCTTAATGGGTGGCTATCAGTAATCACAGTGAATGGTCGGCCGTAAACATATGCATATAATTTTTGCAAGGACCAATAAATAGCACCTGTTTCTTTATCTATGTTTTTTTTTCCACTGTTGTAATTGCACGCGACATAAACATAACCGTTTCTCTACCCCATCTTTTACATCAGATAGTACGCCTGCAATACTACTAGCATCGCGTGCTACGGTTATGGGAAGTCTAGTTTCGTTCGCTATTTCTTGTTTATGTTTTAAGAATGTCGACTGATATTCAAATGTCCCGTTAAATTTTTTACTTCTCTGGGGTAATTGACGAATAGAATAGGCGATAGGTGACGCATTTTATATAAATCGAGAGTAATGGGGATTACCGATGATATTTTCCTTCGGCAGGACTTTTTTTAAATGGTGTTTCGTTTTATTTAGGTGATTTATATATTTTATTATATCCTATTTCGTATCTTAAAAACGAAATTGTAGCTTTGAAAAGTAGACATTTATTGAAATTTACACGTAAATCATATTCTTATAACTTTTCTAAACGTTTAATTAAATTTTCTTTGCATTCACATTGTATGTAGTCCCTTGTATTACTATATATCATCAAAGTAAAAGTAAAGACGGATCCCAGGTAGAAAGAAACAGGCTCGCCTATTCTGATTAGCGCCGTTTCGCTTAGTACCATTATGAAACCTTTGCTAAGGGTATGAGACTTAGTTTACTTACTAAAACACACTTGAAAGATTCTGTCAGATTTGGTCAAAGATACACTGAAATTCACATTTGGAGCTATTTTAATGCCAAATGAAAATCTTTTCGTAGGTTCAACGGTGTGTTGTAATTGTCTGAACTTTTGAACTTTATCTATCTTTACATATAAATAAGCTTTGATTATATATAAAGAGTACAAAAATATTTTCGGAAGCCGATTTTTTGCAGTTGTTGATTTACTCCTGGTTTATAATCATCGCATAACGTATACTTTTATCTGGTTTCTCTACTCAGACGGAAGCAGGGCCTGATAATTCCGGATTGTTTAAGTTCGATCAGTTCTCGCTCTACGCGACTCATAACATAAATGGAATATCTCGAACTTTTTGAAATAGTAGTTTCGAATTCAGACATAACTTTAAAGAACATATGTAATATTTGGAATTAATCCTCTTTTATATCTAAAGCGACTTTATCAATTGTGAAGATATGTTGATTATTACCATTTTCATTTTTAACGATAGTTTTTTGTAAATTAAGTTTTAAATGTCGACCGACCCATGTTCGACATAAAGATGGTTGATAGATTTTCTTCCGTTATACATAATATTATACATTCGTACCTGAGATGACACAATATTTATACGCAACTTTTACATTAAATATTTCTCCTAACGGAGAGAATATTTGGTTCATAAAAGAACGAAATTTGATATTAACTGGTTTCAGAGATGTAATTTATTCTAATTTTTCAAAATCACCTTTACACAATATAATGTATGTCCTGCTTCGGAATCTATTTGAAAATATGTTGATTCTTTTCGTTTATCTGAACTGTGACAAAATATTCGCATAATCAATATACAGGGTGTGATCGTATTTATAATTTTATGTATGTCGTAGTTGTATGTATACAATTATCATCTTATTGAACTGATATTTTTCAATACTTTATTTTTGATTTAAGATGCGAACCCTTTCAACGTGGCCGATCTTATTACATTTATACATTCTAAACGGTTTTCATCAATGCGACAGGTTTCAGTTTTAAAATAACTGCGGCTGTACGCAGTACATGGATATGTTAAGTAGAAGTCTTTAAAATTGGTTTTTACTGGGAGTAGTTCTGATGTATGGAATATTTTGTTTATAAAAGTTAGAAGAATTGCTCTAATTTTGAGACCATCCATTTATCTCTTGTGTGTCGGCCTGCGTTACTGTCGGTTTAGACACAATTCTTCATCATTTCAAGCTCCGATTCCCAAGGATTTTTCTGATATTTTTTGGAACTGGATATTATCTAGCTGCAAAAGTTGCCCTCGGATGATACTGCTATCTACCATTCCTCGAAAACAAACTACGCTAGTATGACAATTTCAACTACTGATTTTCCAGAATCGCATGAAAAGTCGCAAAATTGAATAAAACACTTTAGTTACGATACATATTGAGATATGCTTTCATCTTTTGACTGCTTCTTGACAAAAATCTATCTAGATTTCGGGCATAAGTCGATGAAAGTTTGAAAAGTAGATGATGTTCAATGTTTTCAATTTTTTCCGACGTTACTAGATCAGAAGTAAGTTTGAACAATTTTAGATCTATGTAATTTAATGATATCTTATCCTTTATCGGTTGATGTTATTTTTCGCGATTTTGCAAGTAGTTCAAAGCGTTTTACAACAACGTCGATATTGTTCGAAAACATTTGTTATCGGAGTTGCTTCTTATGCCGGCTGTTGGTTTACTGCATTGGCAAATTTTTGCCTTACTGCTGCGGTTAAAATTTATCTAGCAGAGTTTATTTCTTCTATTTCTCTATATATTAAAATCTAATCCTTTTATTCGTAATTCCTGGAGTGCTTTGATTGGCGTTCCCCCCCCCAAAAAAAAAAAAATTATCTTTTTATAATAACCGAATACGCCGTGGTGTTTCAACTATTTTAAATGGCGACTTTTCTTGGAAATAAAAAACAAGAAAAAAGCAACAGACACCGAAATATTATCTATAGATCATGTCGCTTTAAAAAACAAAACGAAATAAATAAAAACCGAAAAGAAACCTTTAAACAATTTATCGATATTAATGATAAATCGATCGACGTGAAATAGTTCCTGTTTATGATGACAAAAAATACAAACTGCAGCGAATATTTTTTTCAGCTCGTCGGTATTTTACCTTCGGTTATTCTAGCTCTTGATTTCTTTCTGTCGGCTATCTCTGATCGTGTAAGAATCTGAGTCTCTCTTTCCTCTCTGTTCCGCTGTTTTTTTTTGTTTTTTTTTTTGGGCTCGTCAACCAAGGACCTTTACCCAGAAACAAAAGGTAAGGAAAGAAGTCGATTATATTTTGATCCGATCAGAAATTTTATCTAAAAAGGAACAAATAGCAGGAATAATAATTAGTGGGGAAGGAAAGGACAGGATATAGGGAGCACAATAAGGGTAGGAAGTCCAAGCTTAAGCAAATAAGAATATAAGGCAGAACGCTCCACAGAAAAAGATAAAAACACTGTGGAAGAACAGATGATCGGCGTCGCAAATAACTGCATCATCCGGATGGTGGAAAGGACAGTGTGGAGAAGAAATTAAGGAATAACGAAATTTAGATAATGGCAGCAAAGAATGGCCAAAGCGCATACGAACAATGGAAACAACATCAGAACGCCGAAGGGAGGGATGCAAAAGAAACCATGAATATGAAGGAAGAGTAGGCTGGACTGACAGATGAAATGAATAATTATTAGAAAAGGAGGAAATATAGGTGTCCGACCAAAATCGGATATAAAAGCTTTTACAAATTGATAGAAGGTTATCGAATGGAATTTTTTTTAAAAAAAAGACGAGAGGAAGCAGCAGCAGCCCGAGCCAAGGAATCAGCCGCTTCATTACCAAATATGCTCGAGTGGATTAAATTTTAATCCGGTCAGAAATCGATGACAGAAAACAGATAAGAATAGGAACCGCATTCGATGACGGCAAAGCTAAGATATAGGAAGCACTATATGGAGTAAAAAAAAAAAAGTAT
This sequence comes from Icerya purchasi, assembly GCA_039619475.1. NCBI lineage: Eukaryota > Metazoa > Arthropoda > Insecta > Hemiptera > Monophlebidae > Icerya > Icerya purchasi. The sequence continues at coordinate 576,462,784 of CM077115.1, forward strand.
TTTACATCTTTCGCTCATTTGCAATGAAAGTATATCAGTTTTTTCATAGAATAACAAGCAAACGTCAAAGTCAAATTTTAAAAGATCATTTTTTTCTATTGTTATTTTATGAAGTTTCATTTTTCCGTCAAAAATAAATCTCGTAATTTTGAAATTTAAAAATATACGAGGCTAATTGAACCATTTCAAAATGTTTTGGCAGCAACTTTTGACATAACTGTAAACAAAGCGAATAAAATGAATTTTATTTCCTATTAAATCGCTGCATTCATAAAAAGCTTGTATTAAGTTTTGGACGTGGCATCCCCCCTACCCCCACTGATATATATATATATATATATATATTGTTACGATTTGAGGTTTCCTCTGGTCCCTATTGCGGGAGCCAACGTTACGACTGTTGAATTTCACTGTTCTTTGTTTGCGGGCGCCAGTGACAACTCACGGCTTGCCACTACCGGTATAACTCTGCCAGGCAGAGCGTCAGGCTTTTAAGAAAGGGAATTTTCCGATAAAAATAAAGGAAAAGAAATATAAACTGAAACCCGCCGATGAAAGGCAGTTTTACCTCTCCGAAAGGAGAAACCACGGTCGCGCAACGCGTGTTCAATACAAATTTTAAACATGCAAATCACGTGTATTTCAAAAAAAAAAAATTACCAATTAAACGACACACGCAACGGAAAAATTCGTATTGACTAGAACTTAAAAAAAATTTCGATTAAATATATTATAAACAGCACAGCTCAACAAAAAGGTAACACGACTAGAAAAATTTCTTGCTGCTCTCGATGATGACTAGATACGAACATATATAAACGGTAACTACTACCAGCCTTTATCTAACCAGATCGGCTCGATATTTTATTTTAAACTAACGGTACATAACCGCAATCCTTATCAATTAATAACATATAGCCGCTATCTGATCTTCAGACACGGCTCACGTGGCCGACAGTACTATCCTGTTATCGCATACATACCAGGACACTTACACAACCCCTTAACACTTCCCGAGCCGATAAATTTGACAAAACTATCAGAAATTACTTATTCGGTCGTGTAAATATCCCGGCCGTATTCTCTGACGACGATAAATAATAGGATTGACGCGGAGAAATCGAAAATTAATGATTTTAATCGGAGAATAATTTCTAGCTCGACATCATCGCTAGACAGCGCCGTAAATACCGAATCCGTATCAATCTATATATATATATATATATATATATATATATATATTAGAACTTTTATAATTAAAAAAAATTATTAATGAAAACAAGATTTGAACAAATTACAGAAATTATCAAAAAGTTTACAGTTATTTATTAAAAAATTTCAAACCTAAAAATATTTTTTGATACAGTATTTGTCTGTAAAATAAATAAAAGCTGAAGTTCAAAATTTCGGATTTTTACTTCATACTTAATAGCCAACTGCCGCAGCGTAGTTGGTTGGGATGCGGTGTTTTGTTTGAAGCGAACCTGGGTGGAACTCTGCCACCGCACACAGAAAGTTTAAAAAATTATCATCGCATTCGGTTAATGTCTGAAAGAAAATAAAAAAAAAATCACAAATTTTGGTTTTTTTGATCGTTTGAATTATTACTGTAGAACTATTATTTGCATTTTTTCGAATTTTGGATATAATTAATGATAATATAACTGTTTGCTACTGTCAGTCATTTATAAAAAAAAAAAAATAAATTTGTAAACAGTCTGACAAAGTTTCGGCTTCTAGTTCTCAAACGCTTGCTCTTTTTTAATGATACAGTTTTTATATTCTATTTTTACAATTCCATGTCGATTGTATTTCAGAAAAAATAAAATAAGGTAAAATAAAATTTGTTCACCTTTAAAAAGACAACTTATTTAAAAATACTGCTAAACACAAAAGATGAAACCATTATACACGTTCACAACCAGTTATTTATTATACATTTATTCTGTTTAAATTTACCACGTGCAGCTTGCTTTGATGCACTTCTATTAAGAAATATCTTTGAGTATTCACTTAAAGTTTAGCATTCGTTTTATTTTTTCCTTTCCACTGCATTGGTGCCTAGTCATGTGGACTTGAGAACATTTAACTAAGGTGTGCAAAACTTTCAACTTATCGAACAATTTCATTTAAATTACGTTACGTTACTTATTACTTGAATGGACAAATAGATAAATGGTTTTAATTTTTTATGACGTAGTAAAACCGAAGGAATCCGGTTTTTACTTCAAAATAGTTGTAACTTTTTTACGCTAATAAGAGGCTAAGATGGTAGGGTTGCAAGTCAATTTTTCATTTTTAACTTCAGAAAGTTCAAGTTTCGGTTCCAAAGAAAACGTATGCAATCATATTCCTAGAAATTTACAAAAAATTTCTGTCTTTTGTTTTTGCTGTAATTTCTTTACATTCTGGCTAGTTTTTAAAATGTACATTGATTATTTGTAACAAATTTTATTTGCAGTACAGAAAAAAAAAAAAATGAAATTAAAGAACCCAAATTAACAGTTGTAAACGAAATTTTTCTATACCACCGGTGAATAACAGGTGTAAAATTTTTCAAATATATCTGATCTATAATTTAAATATAAAACACAAGCCGAACATCGTAATAACCTTAGAAGATTGTGCACATATTTTTAAGTATTATATATATATATATATACTGAAAGATTAAGCCTGCTAGTTGCTTCGCCGGCGAACACACTTTGAATTTGCAATTGTTTTAGAAACATATAAATTAAACAAAGTAGGGCTAAGGCAAGAACCTTGCGGAAGGCTCTGGAAAGGCGGAAAAGGGAGGAGCAGAAAGAAGGAGAGTTCTACTTTGAAAACTATTGATAATTAGGAAGGATATGGATGCAGGGAGGTTTTATTTAAAAATCATATATTAATATTGATAATAAATAATGGTCATTATTTGATTAATTCGAAAAATAAAAGAAAAAAATAAGTAACTAAAAACATTAATGTTTTGTTGTCCAAGAATCATGTATTCAGATATGTGTATGTATTTTTTTTATGAAATACCGAATTTTCTTACGAAGCTTTAATTATTTTGGAAATGGAACATAACCCGCAACTATCTGTAGAAGAGTACCTTTCAAAGCCGAACGAATTTTTAAAATCGGTCCAGTAATTTTGGAGTGAATCTCCAAAAAACAAATTCTTCCTTTTTACGTACATATATATATATATAGATATATAGATAGATATACACACATATATACATATATATATATATATAAAAACTCGGCCACTTTGGCCTCGCAAGAGCTCTGTCCCTTTATCTCTTTTGTTTACATTTCTGTCCCTTTTATACTTTGTATAAAATGATCAAAATTTGTTACCGGCATGCTCACAAAAAAAGAAAAACAACGTAATCACAAAAATCCTGTCCTTATTTCCTTCAAATCAAATACATAAAATTGGGACATTTTTTGGGTTACAAAATCTAATGAAGGCCGGCCTAAGAATTACGTTATTTATAAATGATACGTTTTTTGGTTCGAAAACGACAAATATAGAAAAGTTTGAAGCGTTAAAATATAACAAACGTTACATAAAATTAGAACATTTTTTTGTTACATAGAATTGGACATTTTTTCTAATTGGGGCCGGCCTAAGAATTACGTTTTAATTAATATATATATATATTAATTACAATGTTTTTCTTAGGCTACCCCCCATTCGAAAAAATGCCCCAATTTTATGTAACGCTAAATGTCCCAAAAAAATGTCCCAGAAAAATGTCCCAATTTTATGTAACGTTTGTTATATTTTGTAGGATTTTTGTTATTGTTATTTAAAAAATGTCACAATTTTATGTAACGAAATATGTAATGAAAATGTAACGAAAAATATAACGAAAAAATGAATTAATTTTATATAATGAAAGTTAAATGTTAGAATAGGATTTTTGTGGTTATGTTATTTTTTGTGTGTGTTGATGCCAATAAGAATTACGTTGTAAATTTTGATCATTTTATACAAAGTATAGAAGAGAAAGAGACAGAAATTAAAGCAATAGGGGTCAAAGGGCACAGCCCCTTGCGATGCCAAAATGGCCGAGTTTATAGATCTATATATATATATATATATATATGCATACTGATTATAATGCATAGCAAACCAAAAAATATTTTTCGCCTAGGAGCAGTTTTTGTTAACTTTTTTTTATATATTTTTGTGTAAAAATTGGACTGTGTAAGACTTGTGTCCAATTAGGACGACACGCCCAAACATATATGCTCTACACACGCACATATATACATACATATACATATATATATATATATATTTACATATCAGTGGTGAATCCTGATGTTTTCTCTTATACTTCGTTAAGACAAAAAAATGTTGAACTGAAATTAAATCGCATTACTACACAAACGGAACCAAATTAAGAATTTTTATTTCAAAAAATTAAAAATTAAGTTACGTTAAGGAAATTAATATTTTTTTTTCTTCCGATGATCTGCTCGCTCGTCGTGTATAACCGCCTGGGTTATCACGGCACGACGAGCAAGGGAATTATTATAGAATGTCTAAATGGTTGTTGGTATTGAGGAAAGTTAGAACCACCCGAATTTGTTCTAGGTGATTGACTAAGAGAATGTCTAGAGGTTGCTCTTTAATTCTACCAAAATGGTTGTATTGTTTTAGGATTTGTTCAACAGAAGTGCCACTGCTGCATTGCAGAATGTGCAAAAAGTAGGAGGGAGCTCCCCGAAAGATATGATTGTATGCTACTACTTAAATTTCGATAAAGAAAATAATTTATGTGAACAACAAAAAGGAATAATGCAAAATGATTTTAAAAAATAAATAAATTAATACGAAGGGAATGATTGAGTAATTTTAAATTAAGAACTATGAAGTGAAATACACACAGCGCCTTCGCTTTATTGAAAAAAATTGAAATGTATTATTTAGAAGAGAATTGCAATTTAAGAAATCTATTTAAAAGTGAATACGTAATTAACGAGCTTTTCTAAATTGTCAATCTAATAACCGTGCTGGTTCGCTGCAATACCGCCTTTGTACCGCTTTTTATCGAAGTCGACAGATTTTCATTAAAAGTATGTTTCGCCGAGCGTATTTACAAATTAGGCGGGCGAATGCTATTTCGCCATCACAAAATACTGGTAACGTAATGATTTGCGTTGAAAAATGTATACTACTGGTAGCTCGAATAGAAAAATTCCCTCGGTTCCCTACACGTTCGATCTCATTCACTATTTATGCCGTTATTGTAAGTGCGTTTACGTTTCTCAGTGCTTTCTTGGTGACTTGCTAATATCGTGCAAGTACTCGTAGCGTCCGGCGAACAAAACTCGAGAAATTCAGCTAATTGATGGTGGCGTCTTACACACCAAGCGTTTTTCTTGCTGACTGGACAAAAGCGCAAAAAGCTCGCGCGGATAAAGGCGCACAGCAATTTGCAGAACCGATTACTTTTTCCGTTCTCGGCAGTTGCTTCATCTGTGAAAAGGCATAAGAGGACGGTTGTCGCTTAAGAATTTAAAAAATTTTAAATAGTTATCGATCATCAGCTTTCTAAAATAAAAAGTAAAACTAATACAATTTTTTGCACGATTTACTAGCTGTCGTCTTTCTGTTTTTTCCTTTCTTTTCTTAATCATGTATTCATTTGTTAGTAGTCATAATGTCGATTGACTATAACTACTAGAATGTTATGCCGTGTATATACAAAATAAAGTTTATATCAATAATGCATTCAAGCGCGTTTGGAACATTCCGAGTTGTGGAGAGGACATGAAATACCGAGAATACCGATTCATGATTTCATGGAACTAAAAAAAAATAATTTTGTATTAATATAATGAAATGTTATACGGTGTTTTTTCATAATTTTTTGAAAATATTCGTAATGTAATAATTTTTTCCTACTGTGAGGACCAAAAATATTCTAAAAATAAACCAAATTCGTAACTATTCAGGAGTACATGACGGAATGGGTAATTAGTCAATGGATACAAGCCAGTTCTGATAACTAATAACCAACCACCTAGATATTTTTTTTTTTCTTTTTTGTTGGGGAACGCGTTAACGAACTTAGCCGGATGAAATCCTGGAAGTTTCAATGTGCGGCAAAGGTGTTTCGAACCAAGTTCTAGCCAAACGAAACATCACTGCCTAACCAAGTATACCACACGGTAGATTTTTAAAAATGATCATAATATCCTTATGTATATTATTCAAACGATTATTGAAAAATTACGCTAAAAATTATTTTGAAATGTACTTGTATATAATTTATACTTTCTTATTTTTAAAAAATCGGATCAGTTTTATCTCATAATTATATTTTAACATAAAGAAAACGGTTTCATTTATTTGGTCGTCATACAGCCGAAAAATGCCGTTTAAATATACATTCCGCGGTTATATCATTCATGTTTTATACGTTCGAATGTGTTTATTGTTCTTTTCAGGGTCGACCTCGATTAGAAAGACTTTTGCAAGTTTAAATAAAACACGTATTGCTAAAGTCGGACACATTAAATTCTAAAATTTTACATTTTAATTAAAGATTCTATAATATGCTTCAAATTCGACCTATTTTTAAAAACATTTCTTATAAATTTCAATAAAATATGTACATATTTTCAAATTTAAAATTCTTAAGCGACAACCGTCACGTCTTTTCACACAAATGACGCGACCGTTGAGAACGGAAAAAAGGAATAAATTAACCCCCGTTTTGCAAATCGATGCGCGCCTTTTTCTTCGCATCAACTTCTCAGATTTCTACTGGCAAGATAAAAAGTGTCTAGCGGAGGTTAATCTTAGCTAGCGGAGAAGTAGTGGAAGATTTCTTTCTTATTTACACTTTGGTGCTTTGTGCACGACTAGAAATACTATTTCTCTGATAATATACCATATATACAGTCTAGTAGTTTGAAATGAAACTTCAAAGTGTTGCAGATCGGTCGGTATTGAAAAAATAAGCAATCGCTTTAGACTTCGGGAAAACAATTGTTTCTCATGATGTAGTGTATCGGGGAGATATTTTTCAATTTAAAAACAAAAAAAACCATTCAATTTCTATTTACATGGCTGGAATAGAAAACGTAGAGGACGACACGAAAAAGTAATGAACACACCGCTGCTTACGAACAAGAGAAATAAAGCAAAACGAAAAAAACATGTAGAAATATCCGAATGTATGTGTAGAAACACTAAACGGTGTGTCTCCGAGCAGATTTTTCCACTTATGTACGACACGGCTACATCAGTTCGGAACAAACTCCTACAGATGGACAACAGACCCCGGTCGTGGTCGAATAAAAGATTTTCTGTCACGCCAACAAATAGCATAGATCACGTGCAGAAAAAACGGGCATGGTTCCTGACCGAAGCTGCGAAAGGTGATCGTCGTCAGGTGGATGCGCTTCTGGTGCCAGCCGATGTTACACCTGCATCGTACCAATATGGTACACCGAAGCTACACAATCAGTGCGCCGCCAGGTTGGAGGGGATCAATCGCGTCACATAACACTGAACCGCCCGTGAGACTGGTTGCGCGTTCGCATTCGCATTACATGCCGAAACTAAACAGTAACGAATGCGCCGACACGAGCGGAAGGTGTGTATGATACCTTTTCAGCGCGCAAACAACCCGGTTGATCAGTTGGTCCGCTCCAACACCGTGTTGCTCTGCGATATTTGCAACTCCGAGTTGACACTGACGAAGCTGCACTGTTAGCGTTAGCTCAGCAGTCACCGTCGATCAGCTGATTTAGTAGCTCTGTGCCGAGTTAATGTTCGCGTCCTAGTCGTCTGTGATCCGATGTTGGCCCTTACATTATTTGGCCTCTCAAAAAATTTATCTTCTCTGTAACTACACAGATATTGCATGTGTTTTCGCGCTTTTGTATTTGTTATCGGTGTTTCATTTTTCCACTTTTTAATATTAAATTTCGAAATAAACTGAATTCTCCGTGTGATGTGATGTAGTTCGGAGACGACCCCACATTTAGAAAATATAGTGCTCGTTCGTTCGTTGTTTTACGATTAAATTTGGGCCGCGACAGTTCGAAAATTCTTGTTCCGCATGTTCACGTCGATTTGATTTGATTTGATTTAGGCGAGGGAATGATCCGCCGGATCGTGCGCCAACTCGTCAAAAGTAAAACCGTTCGAAATTCGTTTTTCGTTTTGCACTTGTCGTCGCACCATTAGCTGCTAACATCATGACCGTTTCCTATTCTAGATTAGTCGCCAACGGTAGCAGTTTCGGTTGCTTTTGGGGCATTCTGCGCAAGTAAGTACCGGTTAAAGACCGTAAACAAAAAAATACTAACAAACTACTATACCATCGTTAAGTCTACACATCGAAATCAAAAATATGCCCGTTTTTCAACTCGAGTTTCTGCTTACGTCATCGAAATGGGACAAATTAGACATTGTCGCGAAAAAAAGTAATTCTGTCGAGACTGGGGGTTAATGGTGCAACGCGAATGTAAATAATTATAGTTTTAGCACGGACCAATGATAATTCACGTCCCCCCCACCCAGTCCATGGCTGAATTTGTGTAGATGTAGCCTTCAGAAGTTCCCCAATCCGCGTAATTTCGAATGAAATGCATTAAAAGTTGTGTAATTTTTAGTTTGGCAAATTGTTTTTTTTTTTTTTTTTGTGTGTGTGTTTAAAAATAATAATAACGCTCTAACGCCGATTCGCGAATTGATAAAAGGTGTTTTTACTTTTTTACATTATTTCGGAGGCAGCTAACTAAATTTATACACTTTTGTTCTCGTAAATGAATTAATATCGCGGGACTGGAGAGGTGTGTGTGTGTGCTGGGCAAACAAGTGCTCAAGGTTCTGCGTTCTGAAGGCCTTGCGGCATAATGTACGGATGTTCGTTATTTGTTGATATAAATAATGGGTTGCAATTTTTTTTCGTAGGTACAAGATCTTTTCAGAACGTCGCGCACCTTTAGATCATAGCCCGACTTTTATCTCCCGATTTATTTATTGTATAATTAAAATTGATTGCTCGAGTGTTACAAGGTTTACACATTTTGCAATGCGATAATTAGATCACGTATGTGGTGATATACATACAGTAGTAACGTTCGAAAATGATGTAAAATTCCTTCTAATGTCAGCCGCAAACTGTATCATGAACCTCCAGGCTTTTTTTTTTTTTCTTTCTTTTTCGTCCATTCAATCAAAAATTACCATATTTATCGAGATTAATTATAAATGTTAAAATTTATTTTTGGAAACCATTCTCTTTTTCTAATGTGCTTTGATTTTTTTTTTTTTTTGGGCTCTCGTTTTCGAAGGTTGTTTTATTTATTTATTTATTTATTTATTTTTTTTTCGTTTCTGGTTTAAAATGCGTATTATTTAATAAGCACCGCGTGTTCTTGCAATCAAATGTAATCGGAGTAAAGTACGCGATATTAGTTCTGCAAGCGACACTGATGTTTTTCTTCCTTTTTTTTTACATTAATTCAGTATACTAGTAATAGAAAAAATATTTCATTTCCGATACCAGGCCAATGAGTGTGTGTAAGGTAAATAAGAATGAATTCTTTAACATATTACTGTAGAACTTGGTGATAATAGCCAGCTACATATCGTGGCGTTGTTAATTAGGCAGTGACGGTTTTCTGTTTCGGATAGGACTTGGTTCGAATCCTACTACTGCACGTTGGTACTTTTCAAAAATTTCACTTAGTTAATAATCCCCCCGCTCCAAAAAAAAAAAAAAAAGTTAGCGATGATCTTGCGGCGAAATATTTATACTAGTGACTTGTCGCGTTTTTCTCGCATTCTTCTTCTTCATCCGCCGTCTCCGTCTCGAAGGTTGACGATCCACAATTGGAATTTATTTCTATCAACAGCTGTTCGGAAAAAACCTATTTGAATATTATAAGGGTTCACTATATTTTCATATTTTACGTAATTTTAATTGTGCTTCATAAATAAGTGGTATTTTGAATGGATCCTAAGAGAGCTACACTAGGCACGTAAAAGGTTTTTAAGGGGAAAAGGTACATGCCCAAAAACCGAAACTATACAAAAAAAAAAAAAAACCTAAATATAAAGAAAAACGAATTTGCTAATTTGTTAGAAACACTTACTTTGGGCCCTCCGTGTATGTATTCAACAGCATGACTAGAAAACAAAAGTACAGTTGTTTTTTTTTTGTGTTAACCGCTGAATTTCTATTTCTATTTTTATCTCGCCCTTATCAACCAAGGCCTTTGTGACCAGTAAAAAGGAGAGAAGTTAGAAAACCGATTTTTCGAACTGTGTTTTATTTACGGAGAATAAAACGAACGATACTTTTTTTAATAGTTAGAAATTAAGGAATAATGGTAGAAATTTGAAAGTTTATACTACGATGAGTACAAAAGTTTTATTTTACAAGTGAAAGTTGCAACATGCTTTTTTTAAAAAAAAAAAAAAAATATCGACCTCCAGATCTATTATAAAAATTTAATAAAAATGCACTAAAAAGTAAAAAATAATTATTCGATATAAAAAATATATTTCAGAGTGATATAACTCAGGGTGATATTATCGTAATTCTTATACATTAACTTTTTTTTCGATAAAAATTATATATTTCAGAGTGATATACCTTAATGTGTGATTCGCTATTATCGTAATTCTTATACAACATTCATACCCTAATTAGAGTAGATATCAAATTCACATTACAATAATAATTAAAAACTGCATTAAATATTCGATAAATTGTTCTTAGATATGGTCATATGAACTTGATGTCGACTCTAATTAAGGTATGAATGTTGTATAAGAATTACGATATATAACATTAAGGTATATCACTCTGAAATATATTTTCTTATCGGGAATAATTAATTATTTTTTACTTTTTTGCGCACTTTTTTTATTATTTTTATAATAAATCTTGAAGTCGGTATTTATTTGTTTAAAAACATTTTATTTTACAATTTTTAACATTATACTTGAATTTTTGTCTAGCTAAAAATCAACCTTTTTGTTACATTATTCTCCATATTTTAAAAAAAGAAAAAAATCGATTTCTTTATTTTAAACTGCATTTCAACGGTACAAACGTCAAAGTATATAATCACCTTCCTTATTCGAAGCTACGTTTCCACGGTAATCTGGCAAATTGCTAGTATTTTACGTCAATCGCCTTTGTTCAGGGCTAGATTTTAAGGGGGGGTGCTGCAGCCCCGGGCTCCGCCATGTAAAGAGGCCTATAAGAGACACCCACTTCCGACATGTAATAAAAAATTAATCAATCATTTGGCATATATATCAACTTTTTTAAAAAAAATAAATAGAATTAACTTTACAGGAGCAAGCGCATTTTTTAATACATTTATTTAATAATAAATATCCATTTGTATTTCCTCCTACAGGAGGAAACTTCGTAATAGTAAAATTTCGAGTTTCGTAAAAACGCACCAGAAATTTGTTTTAAGGTATAAAGAGTCGGAATCTACGTTTTTAGGAAATGTCTGTATGAATGTGTGTGCGTTTGTACATGTGCAATACGCGCACACACACTATCCTTTTATGCAACTCTTTGGTTAAAATTTGCTGAAAAATTCATTGTTTAAAATTATATATATATATATATATATATATTTGGCATCGAAAATTCTACCCATTGTTTGTATATTTAGTTTTGTTTACATTAATAATTATATCTTAATTCGTGAATTCAAAATAATATAATTAAATTAAATTAAAGAAAATTTAGTTATACTATAAGACTGATAATTTTGTCACTTCCAAAAAGGGCCCCTAATATTTCCGTAGCCCTGGGCCTATCATACACTTAATCCCGGGCCTGCCTTTGTTTATACTGATACTTTATTCACCATTTGACAGTTCTATGTCCATGTCACAATACACTTCTATACAAAAGGTGTACAGACTAGTTTTCCCCTCTTTTTATTAGCAGTAAGTTTTTGTTCTCTTTTGTTAAACGTCATCTATCATGTCGTATTTATATTTATTAATTTAGTTATGTGGTAAGACTGGTGGCGGAACACATATAATAATTATTTTACGAGTGTAACGTTTATTATTCATGAAAATAATTTTTTCTTTCTATCTTTTTTTGTTATACTTATCTAAATGGACCACATTTTTTCACGTTTTTTGACGAATATTCAGTTTATGTTCACCGATTTGAATCAGTGTACTCACACGGGGTACCTAAGTTGAATGGTATTCTCTCTAATGCGTAAAGAATCAGTAAAATCGGTTCATATTAATATGAGTTATGCGATAACAAACAAAAAAAAATAAAAAAAAACATACGCGACGAACGTTAAACCTCCTTCTTTTTCGGAGTCGGTAAAAAATGAGAAGCGCCTGTAAAACCATAAAATACAAGTTAAAAAATAATACGAAAGTACATTTAAAATTGTTAAAAAAATGGAAAAAAATCAAAATGCGAGATTTAAGACGCGTTCGAATAGGATTGCAAAATATCAGACTGATCCGGAAAAGAGTATTTCGATTCAGCTGTTGCGACATGTGTGTGAAATTTATTTAGTACGCGAATGATATTTGCGTAAGTACACTGAAACTGTTTCTCCTACCCGATCATTACGAATGGCACACTAACAGTATTACCATCGTGTTCAAGTATACTTTTTATGCCCTTTTTTTTCAAAAGCCTCAACTAAAGTTTTTTTTCGATTAATATCAAAAAATTAAAAATATTTTTGGTAGTTTTTCTTTTTAAAATTCCCCGCTTTTCCTGCTCAGTAGTCGCATCATTTTGAATTTAAAAAATTCGTTGTCGATCGCTACTTGTTTTCTTGGTTCCTCCTTTTCTAAGAAGAATATAATTTTAGTAGTTAAAAAAAGTGTAAACTCTATGGTGTGATACGTTAAATTTCAAAAAATAAAAAATATATATATATATATGAATATATACAAATGTATACTTCAAGCAGGAAGAGATCGGTATTAATTACGACGGAGTTAAGGATAAATAAAATGCTTTTTTACAAAAAATAAATATTGACTTCAAGGTTTATTATAAAAATTTAAAAATGCACTAAAAAGTAATAAATAATTACTCCCGATGAGAAAATATATATATCAGAGTGATATACCCTTAAAGGTGATATCGTAATTCTTATACAACACCGATACCTTAATTAGAATCGGCATGAAATTCATGTTACAATATCTAGGAACAATTTAATGAACATTTAATGCAGTTTTTAATTATTCTTTTAATATGAATTTGATGCCAACTCTAATTAAGATATTAATGTTTTGTATAAGAATTACGATATCACCTTTAAGGGTATATCACTCTGATATATATATTTTATCGGGAGTAATTATTTATTACTTTTTAGTGCATTTTTAAATTTTTATAATAAACCTTCAAGTATCGGTATTTATTTTTTGTAAAAAAGCATTTTATTTCGTTACTTTTTAGTGCATTTTTATTCAATTAAATCAAAACATTTTAATAAGAACAGATATTTCGACGACGGTGTGAAAACATCAAAAGCTACATTTCCATGGTAATTTGGCAAATTTATAGTATTTTAAGTCAATAAATCTAACCCGACGACGGTGAAACCGATCATGAACGAAAAGCATCCAAAAAGCTTCAATCTCCCGCATTACTATTAAGGATAATTCAAAAACTATCGGTCAGATCTTGATCAAATTTAAATGGGACCACATGAGAAACAGCACCGTTCAAATAAAAGAAGAATCATCAAAATCGGTTCATCTAAAAGAAAATTTTGAGGTAACACACATAAAAAAAAAAATAAAAATACAGTCGAATTGAATACCTCCTCCTTTTTTTAAGCCGGTTAAAAAATAATAATAATGAAAAATACTGGCGCAGAAGTGTATCACGCACGACAACAATTAGTGTAGAGTGGCGAATATGTGTACTTTTATCTTTAAATTTAGGCTCGTTTTGAGGTATAATTCCCTTACTTCAATCTTTCCTAAGCTCTAAATTGTCTCTCTATTTAACCCTTTCTATAATTTCTGTAGTTGTTCGCTGGCGCGTCCAAAAGAAAATATATAGAATAATATCATTATTGTTTTGTATTATTAAAAAAAAGAAAAAAAGAAACTGAAGACATTAGCCCAGCAAAGGAAACAGATCCTAATACGATTGTAAATTCAGGAGCCAAAAGAAGAGGAAAGTGTAAGAATGGTGTTCTGAAGGAGGGGCTAAGAAAATACACAAACGCTCTGCGGGGAAATTTAAAAAAAAACATGATTAAACTGCGATTACTGAAATTAGAGGTTGTTAGGGAGAACCGAAAAAGAGCAGAGAAAATTAAATTACGATTAAAGCGCAAACGAAAATGAAGGAAAGAATGACTGTGATGAAAGGTATCATGGCCGGAAAGTTAGAAGAGCTGAATAAAAAAAATCGGGGATTAAAAAAAAGGTTAGATACACGGCAAAAATTTTTTGAATTACGAGAATAAACATTATTATCGGAAACAGGGAAATAAATTGGCCGATACCAGCAGCAGCACATTAGGTCAGTGAATTAAAACTTGTTCACTGTCTTAAATCTCACACATAACCGAGGGATCCGCATGAATTAAGAACGGATAGAATGATGGGTAGACACTTTGTAAAGGTTCGAATAAAAAGGATAACGGGATCCACTGATGATGGAGGGAAAGAAGTAATTTGCTAGAAGAATATTATAATCAAAAAGGAAATTATTAGAGCGACTAGGGTTTTTTTTGTTTTTTTTTTTTTTTTTTGGCTCCATCAACCAGGAACCCTGCGCTTAGAAACAGTAGGAAAAAGAGTCAATTAATTAGATCTCAATTCGATCGGAAATTTCTAATATGACGGAACCAATGGTAAACAACAGACTGGGAAGCAACGTACCAGATATAAGAAACTCAGTGGAGATCAGGAAGTTTTAATTTTAAATGATTAAAGTGTAGGAGAGAGAGATAATAATGGAAAGTATAGCTTTAGGATTGTTTCGAATGGACAAAAATTTGAACATGCTTTTTAAAAAATATTTCAAACGAATCATTCAGTTGGCAACAATTTCTTTTATTTTGCTACAGCTTCTATAGAAGAATCATAAGTTTTGTAAATTTTTGTCGAAATTTGCTATTGGAGTTTTATTTTCGAATGAATTTGAGTATTTTCTCGGCTGGCCGAGAATCTAAGATATTATTAAGATTTCACTGAAAAAAAAAAAAAAAAAATTCCCGTTTTTGCAGTAAACTTCTTGCAGATAAGATCTACGTTCATCGGCTCCTCTTTTTTATGGTTTATTTTTGAGAGTGGAAGGACTTAATAGCACCGCTATCATCCGGATGATGATCGATAAAATTTTGCGAATGGTTAACTTGTTTCAAAGCGAGAAAGTAGAGCCTTCTCCTCTGATGAACGAATCTGCTTTTTTAATTAATGGTTTCTTTTTTTCCTTTTTATGGGAAATGTGTTTTGTCTACTTCCTTCTTTAGCTCAAGAGGAACTCTTTTTACTGAATTATCCGCGTTTAGTGTTGACCCATTATTTTTACCGGGCGGTGTTTTTTTTTCTATATCGAACAAATGAAATTATTACGTAAGCAGAACGAAGGAGAAGGATTAATATGTGGATACGTCACGGGCGCCCACAGAATTTCCTCAAAGGGGGCAAAATTGAAAAAGATATTCCGGCTATAGAAAATAATACGTTACTGTTAAAAATCAGGAAATTAGTATTTTGATTAATTTAGGATTTCCTATTTTTTAAAGAAGTTTTAGCGTAAAATTTATAATAAAAATATTAAAAATTACATTAATAGTGCTATAATTCGCGCGAAATTAGAGTTACAAATAATTTTATTCCACGGGACATTTGAGCTGTTCTTTTTTTATTTTATAAAGAAATTATAAAAAAAAAAGAAATATGGAGATTTCCTTCGAATTTCCACGAAAGTGAACCAATCTGATTTTTCCTCAGTTTTCCATTTTGATTTTTCCTCTTCTTCTTCAAATTCCCAGAGGGGCAGCGACAGACGCCGATGGGATGCATTTTAAATGATAGACTATTTTCGGCCAGATACTTCAGTTGGTCCCGGACGATTTCTGCAGATCGGGAAGACCTGTGAAAAAGTAGTATATCACGAACTGAGCTCGTGAGCTTTTCTTAATTAAGTTCAATTCCGAAAAAAAAAAAATATTCTGCGGTGGTTTCTCTTTTCTCGAGATATTCTCCCGCATATCTCTACAATCCACTTCGATTCCAGACTTAATAAAAAGCCTCTCTCGGGGAGGTGACAGAAGTTTTTGCTAATTCGTGACTTCCGGTTTGGTATACTATCGTTTTAATTACTAGATCGGCACGTTTTCTGCGAATCACCCGGATGGTGATTACGGGTTAATTTAATTTTCCTTTTAAATTACACGCGGTACCGAAGTTTTATGCTCTACTGTGGTGATGTTTTCTCTTCGAAAAAATCTCATTACAGTTTTATAACATTTTCCAAAATTGGTAAAATCAATTATGCGGTTCTTAAAGCGTCCTTCTAGCAGCAGCAGGATGTAATCGTCCGGTTTATCACTTGCTTTTCAAAGCAATTTTTCTGTACAAATTAATTATTATATTTTACCATTTCTGACTTCCGCGCGTGTCTAATCAAATTACGACGATACCAGCAGTTAATATTGCCGCCTTTTGTTAAATTTCATTTGACAAAAAACTATATAGCGCTTAATTTGAAATCTGCATTAGAAATAATACCGAAAGATTACAGAAATGTAAATCATGGATTTCCGAGCCGAAAAAATTTGCTTCTGATATAGTTTCAGGTTTTTTTTATTTTGCTGGCAGACTATATATTCCTGTCTTATTCACTTTAAAAGAGAATGTAGACGAACGTTTATTGGGATGTTTAAATACGGAAACATTTAGGCATTAAAAATGTATCGTTTTGCTGATAAAATGTTGCGGACCATTAACGACCAGTTCAAAATAAGTTAGATTCCTAAATTGCAATCGCATGTATATAAGATCAGCGTACAGATTTGATTAATTATTTAAAATTAATTTTGTCACTACTCATGTACGGTATTTTTTATTTAAAGACGTCCTACGAAAAAGAAATGTACACTTACGACCCCCACTCCCTTTTCATATATAGGGGGGCGGTATGTATGCAGCTATCATTACAGTCCTGTGCATTTTACATGCACACGTGATACCAGTCACGTTACTATTGATATTAATCGTTGGCTATGGTTCCGGTTACAAATTGCAGTATTCAAAGATTAGATACTGAAATGCTCAAATAAGTATATTATTCTTGGTGAAGTCTTGACGACAATTGGAGCGCGAAACAGCGTGGTTCTACCCGTAAATTAATTTAAGACGTTTAAAAAAACTCGCCTAAACCAAAACGTTAACTCTCATTAGATGCAGTTTATGAGATTCAGTTTATGAGATTCTGTTTGAGAAATACAGTTTAAAAGGGACCTATTCTATTTCTATCCGTGAGACGTTTTATTATTTCAGAGAAACTATATCTTAGCGGTTCATTACATTGGGACGATGAATATGTGTTCCGTTCAGTAGATTTACGCATGTAGTTGTAACAACATTAATGGCTGAAAAATGTTCTTCGAAGTTGCCAAAAGATTATAATGTTTGCTTATTGCTATATTCGGTTTTTTTTTTGTTTCTTTCATATTTATCTTTTAGTTATTCGCATTTACTTACAGTTTTAACGTTGACCAGTGGAACTCCGCTCTTTGGTCTAGTTTTTTTCGTTGCAAATCTGGCTGAACTAGTTTTTAGACTTTCCGTTCAAAACTGTATTTCACATTGTGGTTAGTTGGACGTTGGTTTCGAATAAAACAAAGAAAAAAATCCAAACGAGGAATTTGCTTTAATTAATTTTTTTATAGCCAGGAAATGGAAATTACAACAGAGGTGGTTGGTAACACCTGACAGATGTTTCGTGTAGAGCTAGTTTACGACGAAGGAGTGAACTGAACTTGTCGTCCTGATTTCTCTAGAAGTACGACTTTATAGCCCGGCGAAAGATATAACAACAAAATAAATGGTTGCAATTTTATAACCGCGTACACACTACACTCGGTTTTATTTCAATAAAACGTATACGCGTTATCGTTATAGTTACGACACGTGAACACTTAAAATTAATTGTATCGCCTTGTTTCGGAATATTACTGCACGCGTCATTTAAATGCAGAAGTTAAGCGCGATCGATATTATCAGTCCGATTAAAAAAGTTAAGGAATAATTCAAATGTACCATCGGTTGAAGTATGAAATTATTAACATTTCAGCTTTTCTCGGAGACGTGTAAATTTTACAAGTATTCGGGCAAAGTTTAAATATGAACAAAAAAATAAATAAAATATCTTGCAGAGAACGACAGTGAAGTTTGTTCTTAAACTACATTATACCGGAAAAATAAACGCTAATAATAAAAGTACGTAGCAAACACAAATGCGACATTCGTCCGTCCTACTTGTATTATATAAATTTATAAAAGTGTAAACAACACAAAAAAGTACAGAGAACTGACAAGGAGCAAGTGGATACACTAAATAGATAAATATTTAAATTGATGTTAATATTGAAATGACCCATTTTCCCTGTATATGAATTACAAATGAGGACACAAACACGTACGAAGCACAAGTATAATAATAATTCGTAAAATTTAAGTTATTAAATTGATGAATTTTAGAAAACCAACATGTTTCGAAGTCACGCTCCACAAGCGTAGTCGCATGAATGAAGTTAAAGTTAAAATAATATGATATGTAAATCATAAAATCAGTTAAAAGCACTGATTTCATAACGGTTTATCGATGTATTAGTAAAAGTTAATTGTCTATTTTAAATAATGGGTTATCGTTTAAAATTAAATTATTGCTAAATTATTGTTGAATGTGATATACGCTGAATAGTTTAATCATAGCCGATAAGAATCTATTAACCTTCGTAGAAGCAATAAATTTACGAATATTTTAACAATAATCTAATTATAAACAATGGGTGACATCTATCATTTAAAATTAACAATTAACTTTTATTAATACAATATTGTTTTTTTAATCGATTAACAATTTCTCTCTATATATCATTATCATATTATTTTAATTTTAACTGCATTCATGTAACTACGATTATGGAATAAGTGATCCCGGAACATGTCGGTTTTTTAAATTGATTTAATGCACATATACTTTCGTATATATTTTGTGAATTATTATATTTATGTTCAAGCGGTTTCATACTCATGTGTAAGTAAATATTTATTATAAATATTAACAATTGTACGATTAAACTAGCGAAGGGTGAGGCAAAAAAAAAAAAGAAATAAAAATGTCACATCTGTCTCTGTATATATATTTTTTTTTTTTTTGATTCTGCCTTTAATCTTCGTTTAAAATCAATGTTGTTAATATCTAAAAATTAAAATTTAGCTTTCCACAGCCCCCTATATGAAGCCTCTTCCGCTGTCTTCTCGTTATTCTGCACTGAAAATGTTCTCATAATTCTACTAGTATGGCAGTAAAAAGAAAAAAAACCCATCAAAAACGTGTATAGCAATAATTTGGAACAAATGTAAAATTTTAAAATTCCCGTGAGTATCGCAAAAATATAAAACCAAAAAAAATTAGTTTAAAAAATGCTGTTCTCGAAATTTAGCTATTTAATCCAGTTGCCATTGTATCATCCTTGAGGTAAAGTTATTTTTGTTACCAAAAGATGAGAGTATCTGAACAACTTTTCGATTTTTTTTTTTTTTTTTTTTTTTTTGTATATTGCTCCTCATTAAATTAGCGAGTCTTGCGACATAGATTCTTTCTTTTCGGGAAATCGGTGAACTCGTTGTCAAATTTTTATTCTACACCCGCCACTTCGTGAGATCGAATTAAATATTTTACGATCTAAACGCACGCCAAGTCAACCGGTTCATTATTTTGCATTAGTGTTTGTCAACATCTGTTGCACATTCGTAAACAATTAATATGGTATGGACGTCAGTAGTTCGCCTCATAAGATGTGAATGTAATCGAAATCGCGAATTATTCGCTTTTGAAGTAAAAACGGTGAAATTTACGAACACCGTTCGAGTTTTCGTAATTGAACATACACAAATGCGCGCGCAATTTACTTTTATAGGGAAGATGAAATTTCGTGATTTTTATATATTGCGGCTTTGTACATGTCTCGTAAAATTAAAAAATTAAATAAACAGCGTGTATCATATTTTACAATGCTGCAATAGCAGTAATAGAGTTATCGAAGGTACTACGGGACAACTGGTAACAGACAATTTCAACCATTTCAATCACTTTACAATAACACAAGAGAGGTTAAAAGTCGTATAATATTCATTTATATTAAGACACTATTTACGTTTAAGAATTATACTTAATATTAATATTCATTTATATAAAGGCACCATTTACTTTTAAGAATCATACTTAATAGTAGTATTCATTTATATTAAGACACTGTTTACTTTTAAGAATTATACTAACCTTTAAAACAGAATTAATGTGACCTAATAAACTTAATTGGATGAGGCACATTAATTTTTGTTGTCATATACACCTATATGTAATGAGCGGTAGTATCCAAAGTGAGAACCCAAAGAAGAAAGAAAAATAAATAAATAATTAAAAACGCGGATTATGTGTAGAACGAAATTAAGTTTTACGTCTTAATTTGAATTGAAAAAATATGAATAATTCCATAAAAAGTTTAACCGTCTTGCTGGTTTCTAAATATATATATATATATATACATATATATATACATATATATATATATATATATATATATATATATACATATATATATATATATATATATATACATATATATATATATATATATATATATATATATACATATATATATATATATATACATATATATATATATGTAATTTCTTCAGAGAATTAATTCGGTTTATATTTCTATGCCTATCCGTGCTGAATCATAAATATAGATATGTTAATTTTTCATTTATAAGATTAATTGAGGAACAAACGTTAAAAAAATTGTGAAGATGTACTCTTTTAGGAGCAGCAATCATAAATAAACAGAAGTGGTTTCAACTTTTCCGGAGAAGGAAACAATTCATTTCGGTAAATTTAGGAGTGTGTAACCGCCGTTTACAAATTTAACACTAATGACCAGGTTGACCCTAACCGTGTCAACGAATTATATCGTACACTTTCGTACTGAACAAAAAGTTACGTCATCGAAAAAACATACATATTTTTAAAAAAAACATGCAAAAAGAAAGCCTAATCTCGTTAAAAAATTACCGTACACAATCGTTGCTTCAAATTTACCAGAATCACTGCTCGTCCGATAGAGCTGCATCGTTGCTTACAAATTTATTTTAACACTAATATATAATTACGTCATCAAAAAAACATACAAGTACATTTCTTTTTTTTTTTTTTTTTTTTCGGCCTAGCTTTCGCCTTTTGGCCAGTCTACACCTAGATCTAGTGTTAATTGTCTGTCCCTTCTTATAATTGAACATTAGCAGTTTTTTAAAAAAAAACATATAACGCCCTACATTCTAATGAAACTGGCTCCTTTACTATTTAGTATACAGATATCGGTAATGCGTAATATTTATTTAAAATTCCTTTTACTAATTCTTCTCTTTCCTTTTTATATCTCTCACACTGGGGCCACACATTATATGTTCGACCGACCCTTCCAATCCGCATTCATTACAGTTATTATTATTTATTATTCCCAATCTTGTCAAATGTAATGGCGTTGTACGGTGATGGCTCAATCTTATACAACACATTGTACAGATATAATCTCGTTCCAAATCTTTTTCCTTATACGAAGGGTCCTTCTCTATTTTGCTCTTAATAGAGTAATATATTTTCCCTTTTATTTCGCTCCTGTTTTTTTACTCTGCGTTCCACCTTCTAACTTAAATCTTCTCTCATATAAGGAACATATTGCTCCCAGTCTTAATCTCCCTGTTTTTATATTCCCTTCTTTTACATAATTATTTCATCTCCCTCAATTCTTCTGTGTGCAAGAATCTACTTAAATTTGACTATGTTTATTTCAGAAAAAAACCTTCCAAAAAAAAAGGCCTAATCCCGTCAAAAAATTACCGTACACAATCGTTGCTTCAAATTTACCAAAATCACAGCTCCTCCGATGGCATTGCTCTCTACACTCTTCAACATCGGAGTAGTAACTTAATCTAATACTGGATACAGTATTCAACATTCAATTGTTATCTCTCTTTCGCGGAGCCCTTCTCACGCTAAACTTGCGACGAAGTTATCTCTCACTATTATTCTTTTTCTTTGTACAATTGTTCTCTTCACGGTTTACTTACTTTCCTTTTTTTTTTTACAATTCGCGTATTTTTCCCCCTTTGTCCCAAATTTCAGTTCGTTCATCGTTGTAATTCAAAAAAAGGAAAAAAAAATCAGCCTAGCAGTTTTTGAATCTCGGTTCTCAAGCATCGTAGGTTGCCCGGCGAGATCGTTTTCGATTTCTGGCTGATCAAAAACCTTTTTTTTTTTTAAAGATTGCTATCGACTTAAAACTTTTTCCATGGAGAGATATGCAATTTTGTTTAACTAACGTCTCTATAGTGCAGAAAGATATTTCGGAACTGCGTAATATTTTAGCATTATCTTTGTCGGGTCATTTACAAGTATCAACAAAATACGTTGATTTCCGTTGCGACTGTGCATAGTAAACGATTCGATGCATCCAATGTGATGAAATATTTTTTGGCATTCAACATTCAATACCTGGACAAGCAGAGGTGTTCCCGGGAAACGGTGTGATCGATGAAGTTGCTAAAGAATAACCCTCCTCCCGCGGCGGAGACGTAAAAAGTTGGATCGAAAAATTTTCTATGAGAGCGCAATGTCGCGACATGATTAACCTGGATAGGGGCCCTTCTTCACTGAACATTGTCCGAGAATAAGGGCGTACGAAGTTATTAATCGGCTGTCCCTGGAGATCATCTCACTTCTCCATTGTCGTTCATGCTTTGTTATCTTCTTTCGTACCGCACTTTCTTGCCTTCGTATTTTCTATTCTCTTCCAACAAAAAGTTACGGTCATCGTATGTCTCGAAACCCATTGCACTTTTCTTACGTATTGTTTTATCTCCAAGCCAGTTGTTATCCACGAGATGATTCTCCTTTCTCGTCAGTTTAACCTGTCATCTGTTCTTTTTATCAAGGTTCATGATCCTTTTTTTTTTCTGTTAACTTAGGGTTAATCTGTATATACTCTAACACTACTTCGTTTACGATTAATAGAGTTATTTATTAAGTGAAGAATAATAATGGCACGTAAGTTTATATATATATGTATATATACTTGTATTCTATATATCGTTTATCAGTAAGGGAAAAAAAGAACAAATATAATTTCTATTTACATGCGCTTTTAAATATAAACTATAAATTATCTCGTTTTAAATTATTTGTTTTCATTTGCAGTAGATTAAAAAAGAAAATTATGATCAAGTTTTTTTCCATTTTTAATTAGTTAGACGGCGGTATTTTTAGATTAATAAATTCAGTGCGTAATTAATGCGGTTCGGTCAATATCCAGAAATTGTAGAGGCCTTTTTTAATTTTTGAACAGACCCCTTACAATACTTCTTTTTATCATATTAACAATGATAAAAGAAAATCACATTTTTGCGTATACTCACTGAAGAATCCCGGACAAATTATAAAATTTCACCTGTTCTCTGTATTGTTTCAATTTCGCTGTTGCAAATGCGATTACTGTGTGTATAGGATTTTTCTGGTATTCATGGAAGCGACTTGAACTTGAATCGAGAAGAATCTCGAGCATACGATGTCCAGTAGTCCAGCACCTTTACTGGACTATCGCAATACCTTTACTCGTTTTACGTGTTTAATTTATTTTAGCTTATTAAAAATTCACGAATAAAACTTACAAATACGAAATATTGACAAAGAATTCTGATTGATGGCAGGTTGAAAGAGTTATAAATCTTAATAATACGAAATAAAGAATAATTTACAAGGCGTCATTCAGGACACGCACGTCACTCTTAAATGAGGTGTTCGCGTGGAGCGTATTTATATTTATTATCGGATGAATCATGTCGTAAATGAACTTTTATTGCAAGAAAGTGTCTAATGAATAGTAAATATAAAACGCACGTGTAGTTATACAAAGCATGAATTAATGATCACTAAATGGATTTGATAGAGGAGTTATGTGTACGATAATTGTGGAATTTTCAATTATTCTATACATCAATTAATGCTAAAGATAAAGATTTTTTTTTCATTTTTTTTTTTTTTTTTCAGTGTAATTTATGATAATACTATTGGACTGTTCGAAAATTAAGGAAATTCTCCTCAAACGAAGGAAAAATTTCTTCTAAACTTCCACTGAACGTTACGGTTTTGATGTTTCAAAAGTCCCGTAAAAATCTATTTTGATTATGTAAAAAAAAACAAACATATGTATACATATAGCAATACTTTTGTGATATTGTTTCAAACGTTAAAAATATTCTAAAATTTCTAATTTTTACATAACATTCCCGCAGCGAGCTCACAATTCCCTTGACCCTGTAAATCAATCCGTATTTCCTACTACGAAAGCTGTAGCCGATGTAAGCTGATATTCGTGCGTATTATTTACAATCAACGTATCTGCAGCCTAAACGTAATTTTTTGAAAATATTATATATTTTTTGTTGCTATTAGAATTATTTTAATCTGATTAAAGTTGAAAAAATACATGTGTAATGTGTATATAGCTATCAGACTGATAGCTTGACTTCTCAGACTTGGGTCGCTCAGTTTTGTTGAGTCTGAAATAATTAGTTACCGGAGAAATTTGGAAAAGTAACGGCCCACGAGAAGAAAGAATGAGCCTCTTGCTTTTATTAGAGTTATTGAGTTTAACGCACTTTGAACCTTAGGCTTAACTTACACGGACCACTTTTGAACCACAATTTTGTGGTTGTTTAAAGAGCCACACGTTGCGACTGCCGTTAAGTGGTCCGTCTAAGTAGTATTGCGTTTTTTCCCATCATTTCTATGTTAAAATAGTATTACCAACCATTATTTTGTGGTTCTGATGTGGCCGAAAAGTGGCTCGTGTGAGTTTAGCTTTAACTTCGCAACTCTAGATGCTCTGCCAACGGTATGGCTTCATTTTACTTCATATATATGTATATATATACTTATATAAACATAAACAAATTATAAAAATCGATATAACTATCACAAATGAAAAGTAGTTGCTGATATTAAATTAGTTAAAAATTAATTATTTATTATATTTAATAGCCGATTGTTATCTAGAAATTGCGTATTTAAGATGTTATTATTTTCATATTTATTAATATAAAATTGTTCAGCAAAATCATATTTTTTGTAACTTTTAATATCGTTATATTTTTGCTAATGTCATTACGTATATGATGTTTTTGTTGTATTATACGATTTACAAAATTAGAATTTCCTATATAACCATAATTTATTGCATACGCTTGCTCTTTAAGTGCCAAACCTTTGACAGGGCGTCGGGGATTGTAAAGTTAAAGTTCATAATGTACCAAGCCCATCGGTGTTTAAGCAGAGTAGGGGGCTAGTTCCTTTCTTTCGGCCGCCTTTATTTTCCCAAATTACTTTGATACTCAATTATTTCAAGCTGGGTAAACCTGAGAGTGACTTGGATTCAGAACGAGACAAGTGTCGAACTCACGACCTCTAATTTTAGTAGCCAAGCACCTTAACCACTAGGGTAGCCTAGTTGTGATAACTAGTCGTCTATTTTTACAATTTAAATATATATATATATCGTATTTTAATTGTGTAAAATTACCTTATTAATATTAAAACAGTACACAACAATTCAACTTTTATTAACAATTTTTGATTGTTGGCTATTTTCGATTGAAATGATAAAGAAAAACACTTTTGGTTTCTACCTAAATAAATCACTGAATATCTTAATGAAGCCAATTACCGATTTTTTTACATATGTTAAAAGCAAAAAAAAAAAAGAAAAAAAACAATCTTATTTGATTTTGTATCAGCCGTCTTGATTTCCTCCCTTTTTATTCAAATTAAAATCTATAACCTTTTTTCTCATTTTTAATATTATCTTTAATCTCTAAAGCTACATTAAAAATTCATTTTTTACTTAAAGAGGGATGCAAATCCATTACCTCCTGTCCGGTCTGCGTCGCTGAGCCTTATCATCAGCCAAAGGTAACTAAATAGTAATGAATATTTCAGAAAAAATCTTGCCCACCTTGGTTGCAATTTACTCACTTTGCATTCTGAACATTGGAGACTGAAGTTGTGGATAATGTTACGGACGCTAAGTATTTATTCAATGTATTTCAGTTGTTTTCGTCATTAGACTAAGTAATATTTATTAATTAATTCTTCTATTTACAAGCAGAACGTACGGGTATTTTTAGTATTTACATAACCTTTTCTTTTTATCGTTAAATTTATATTCTCATTTTTGAAGAAACCTTTTTTTTAGAAAATTTTTTTGAAATCTCATCCGTAATTAAAAATGTTGTAGCTTTTGAGTGCGACGTTAATCCTTTTTTCTCACTCAGAAACGTTTTGAACACTTCAAAAAGAAAAAAAGTAATAAGTCACCGTCAAGTTTAAATTGTTCCACGAAAATAAACCGGAATCACGATGTCGCGTCATGGAGCGTGTCTTATGCAATTGTGAGGGAAAAAAGGAATTTATTCCAGTTTTGCCCGCTATAAATTTTGATGGAATTCTTTTCTCGTACAAAAAAAAAACAGATAGGAATTTGTAACTCTATAAACAGAGTGAATTTTACGGCAAATAGAAGAGGTACATTGTTATATTAGAATTCGTAGAAAAATATATTTTCTGAAATTCTTTGTAAAGTAATAAGTTCATTCGAAGATGGTAAACAAACATTTATTAAAAATTACGATTCGAGACTACATAAAATTGCTCCGGACGTACTTTACGGATCTGAAACGGACCGATTTTCCTAAAATTAAATTAGTGATCTCAAATTTTCAATTTGTAACATTTTACTTAAATTAAAATTGATCCTTATTTTAAAATATGTTATAAATTACACCTCTATTAATAAAAAAAAAACAAAAACAAGGGTTCGGTCAACTATTTGACGTTATAATTTTTTTTTCTTTTCTATTACATTTTATTTGAAAATTTGAAAATATTTCAATACCAATCAAATAGCCAGAAATAACTAAAAAATGAGAACACTCGAATAGTAATTATCACTGTTCGGTTCGTTGCGCCTTATCGTGTGTCAAATGAACGTCAGAAAAAATTTGTCTCGTAGAATAGTAATTGTATAAGATTACCTGTCACAAATTACAATTTACAGAAGTTTTTCCGTTATATATGTCCATATATAGTGTACAGGAAAGTAAACATTTAATGTTTCACAAATGGGTACATAAACACATGCAACTAAAATATTATAATAATTCACAAAATGTAAGTCATCAGATTGATAAATTTAAAAACCGACATGTTCTGGAATCACTTAAAATCGTGGTTACATGGACGAAGTTAAAGATAGTATGATATACAAATTATGAAATGATGCATTAATAATTAGTTGATTTTAAGTAATGATTACTGTTTAGGTTAGCGTGACGTTATCTTGGATACACCGTTTATTAAAATAAATATTTGCATCGGATTGCTTAACTTTAATCGACTCCGACACACGCTGTTTTTTTTTTGGTTTTTTTGAATTCATCGATTTTACGAGTTCTATTCTTTGTATTATTATATTTTTGTTTCACGTGCTTATACGCTCATTTGTAATTCGTATACCGGAAATGGACAATTTTAATATTAATCGAAAAAATCTATAAATTTAATGTTTTGATGGTCTATCGAAATCAGCGACGCGAGTAGCCTCGTTGGAGGTTACTGCACAAATCAAATAAGGGGCAACGCTCTCTGGTTTATATGATAGATTATTTCTTACATTAAATAATAAAAAATTTACTTTTTGTTTTAAAATAAATCTTTAATTATTAGAAGTTATGTTACTACTTAACGAATCTTTTGAATTTTAATTCTGTTTAAATGTGGCATCGCGAATTTAATGTGTTTTTTCTACGAGAAAATGCTAAGTGTGATTATTTTTTTTTTCTTTGTACCAAGTGTATATACTGTATAGCTTATGCACACGCGAATGTATATATATATATATATTTATGTATATATATATATATGTAACCATATATATTAATTACAACGTAATTCTTAGGCTACCC
Organism: Icerya purchasi; assembly: GCA_039619475.1. Lineage (NCBI taxonomy): Eukaryota > Metazoa > Arthropoda > Insecta > Hemiptera > Monophlebidae > Icerya > Icerya purchasi. Next base: position 576,491,110 of record CM077115.1, read on the forward strand.
CCCATTCGAAAAAATGTCACAATTTTATGTAATGAAATATGTAACGAAAAATGTAACGAAAAAATGTCCTAATTTTATATAACGGACGTTAAATGTTAGAATAGGATTTTTGTGATTATGTTATTTTTTGTGTGTGTTGATGCCAGTAAGAATTACGTTGCCCCTTGACCCCTCTTGCTTACATTTCTGTCTCTTTTTCTTCTATACTTTGTATAAAATGATCAAAATTTACAACGTAATTCTTACTGGCATCAACACACACAAAAAATAGCATAATCACAAAAATCCTATTCTAACATTTAACTTCCGTTATATAAAATTAAGACATTTTTTCGTTACATTTATCGTTACATATTTCGTTACATTTATCGTTACATATTTCGTTACATAAAATTGTGACATTTTTTAAATAACAATAACAAAAAACCTACAAAATATAACAAACGTTACATAAAATTGGGACATTTTTTTGGGACATTTAGCGTTACATAAAATTGGGACATTTTTTCGAATGGGGGGTAGCCTAAGAATTACGTTGTAATTAATATATATATATATATATATATATATATATATATATATAAATCAGGAGCGGACCAGAAGGTAACTGAGGTGGGGATTATATAATTACGGAGTATCTTCTACGGTAGGCAGTAGATTTGAGAAATACTTTGCTTCGTAAAGAAAATCAAATAGCAATCACCTCTTTAGAAATGTTTTAAAAATACATATTTATTACAATTTTTAATTTAACTTTTGTCTTATATTTAGGGGTGAAGAATAAAACGAAATTATAAAATTCTAGCTAAAATGGTAGTTTGGAAATAGTAAGAAAGATAGTATTTTTATTAGACTTTACCTCTTTTTTACGAATTCTTTGTCTGCGAGCAAGTAAAAAAAATATATATATTTCTCATTGAACTATTTTTAATTAAAATTACAAAATAAAAATTAAAAATAAATAATAATGGCAAAAGATCGACGACAGTTGCGTTTCAGAATAGAATAGAAAAGGAACATTAATAGTTTTACTAGAAAATAGTATTAAATATTAATTATTAAAATCCGTAGGTAAAATTCGTACAAATCTTTTATAGCATAAATTAAGTTTCTCTGTTATAACAAATTTTTTCATAGAGGCTTTGGTTCTTTGGGGGGAGGAGGATGTCCCTTATCCCCCCCCCCCCGAGGATCCGCCACTATATATATATATGTATGTGTGTGGGTGTGTGCGTATATGTATGTTGTATGTATGTATATATTATGCATATTAATTTTTTAACAGTTGTTAAAAAATTATACTCTTTCGAAATAAAATAAATTCATTTTGCCCAAGCAATTACTTTCGGCAGTAAAAAGTAAAGTAGAGTAAGCCCCATACCACTGATAAGGTATCATGGATTGTGAAGTTAAGGTTCGCACTGTGCTAAGCTCAACAGTATTAATGAGAGCAGGGGGGCCAGTTCCTTTCTCCGGGCCGCCTTCACTTTCCGAGATTTCTCTTTAAAGTACCTTTCTTGTTTACTTTAGCGAAGAATTTCGGAGAAGTATGATTCTGAAAGTAGTATTTTTATTCATACCTATTTGCTATAATTCAATATATTTACCGAATAGCAAACAAAAATAGCAATGTATTTTTACATCTTTAGAAACGTTTTCGTACAGAGCTCATCTTTAGCTTTATTTTTATTTCTTTGTTTATCTTAAAATTTTTCCCTTATTAATTATGGTAGAGCCTGCTTAAAAATGTTCAGTATGATTTTGTTTTTTGTTCGTGACACATATTTCGATTGTCTGTGCTTTAAATTTTTATAATTTGTTCGTGACATACAGTCGGTTTCGTGTTCCAGTTGTAATTTTTTTTTTTTTTTGCTACTGAAGATGGGTTTTGCTGTAAGACGTTTCCGACGTTTCATATATGTATATTTATTTATCATTATTTCATATAATTATGAAAGTATGTTTATCGATTTTTGAAAAATTTCTTCCTTTGTTTCTTTCTAGCGGTTAAAATGACCTCGAGTTGAGAATTGAAATCGTTTCAAGTTGTGCTCCGCCAAATAGCTGGTTTGGAACTGAGATATTCTAAAGGGGAGCTCGGCAGTCACGTTATACTTTTTCCAGAATTATTCGGTTTATCATACATTATGAATCTTAAGCAATCTCCAACAAATTCCAGGTCAAGATTTTCTTACTCGGCTAGTTATTTGTTGTACCGCATTTTTTACTGCATCTCCGGGGTTGCCCAGTGCTCTACTGTTTCCCGTTTAAGTATTTTCGTTGGGATTGTGTTCGCTCAATTTGATGCCTTTTTATAATAGTGCTGTTAAAAATTTTCTTTGTCGAATATTACAATTTTGTTTGTTCTTCTCCGTAAGCACTTATTTTTTACGTTCTGACCTCCATCAATGACAAATAGGCATCCCTTAGATAGCCTGTGTGAACTAATACGAAAGGATACGGATTAGTGAAACTAATTTTTTCAGACTTTAAATCGAAAAAGTACTTAAAAGGAATTGATATTTTCTGTTAAAGTGTACTTGTTTCGTTAATGTTATAACGTTGTCTTTTTTAAATTTTTTTTTTTTTAAATAAAAAGCGTTTAATAATTTTTGTTTTATGAATTAGTAAAAGTAGTTTAGAAGTTTGAAAGATACATTTATATTGTTTTTTTTTAAGGAATTTAATAAAACTTTGGTAAAATTTATAATTTTTTAAAATGATGCTTGTTGATTCTCTTTTATTAAATTTTATATAAAATCTACTTTTTTTTTTTTGTTTTATTTTTTTCTTATACTAAAACGAATGGCAATAATACATATATCAAATGATTTAACTTACGAATGTAATCATCCCTTTTTTTCCCCATGAGACATTCAAAATTTTGAATTATTGTATCTTATTAAGCTTTTCATCCTTACTGATTCACTTAGTGTTCTAATGTCCCTCTACAACTTTTACACAGATAATGCAATTGTACAACGCATCCTTCTCCTTCACGATCTCCTTATTCGATCCCAAATTTCTATATCTTTCATGTGGATCCCCAGCCATATTGGTTTCCCTGGTAACGAGGCCATCGACCGAGCTGCTAGGGAGGCATCCCGGCTTCCAGCCATATCCTCGTACTTCTCTTCTACCAGCGATATGAAATCCTTCTTGAAATCCCTTATAATTAAATCCTGGGAACAAGTATGGAGTTCTAGTCAACAAAAAAACCTTTTCCTTGTTAAACCTGATCCTCTATCTCAGATCCCCCTTCCATTTCGTTCAAGGAAGAAAAATATTATTCTTACCAGACTTAGGATTTCCCACTCCCGACTGACCCATTCGTATCTCCTACAGCGCACCGATCCCCCTCTTTGTCCTTTTTGCCAAAGAACCCAGCTTTCCATTCCCCATTTACTAACATCTTGTCATTCCCTTATAGCACTTAGAGCCCAGCATGGCCTCCCCCCTTCCTTATCACAACTCCTAGCTGATTCTCCGTGTCATATCCACAGTGCGTTCCAATTCCTTCATTCCCTTAACCTCCTAAATTCAATTTAGTATCCCTTCCGTTCCCCGGGCGCATATGGCCCGTTTGTGCAGCCGGCGCCTGTACCGTTTAATGTAATAATAATAATAATAATAATAAGCTTTGGCTTGTAGAACTTGTATATGGCAAATAAATTTTTTTTTGCATCAAATCTTGTTCATTGATAAATCGTGACAAGTGACGGGTGAAATGTGTGACTGATGTGTATTTGCTGTGGAATAATTTGAACACTGGTTTGTAAATTTTTTTTTAGCCGTTTTTACAAATAAGTAATTTTTTTACACATAAAAAAAAAAATGTAATTATTGCATAAACGAACTCTTTTAATTTTCTCTGAATTACTACTCGAGATTTTTTATTACGAAAACTCAACGTGAAAGAAACCTACATATGTAGTGCCCCTTAAAATAAATGCAGTAGAAGAATCTTAATATACAGTACTTTCACGACGTTAAAAAATATATCGATCTTTTTAAAAAAACTCGAATTCAATACTAATTTATGAAAATGGGTTGTTCTTTTACGTGTACAAAGCCCCCCCCCCCAAAAAAAAAGTAGTGTGTACTTTCGCTTATGGTATTAATTCGTACAAAAATGAATAGCTTTCGATGAAACGAGGTTTTTGATTTTTTTATTTTTTTTTTAAAGAGAAATATCAGTGTGTTGGTTTTTATATTTTTTACCTCGTATATAACAATACAACAAATTTTTGGATAGGTATTTTGTTGTTCATTTTTTTTTATCGCATTCGCAATGAACTAGATTGTATTTTAACGGTACGTAAATATTTGGTCCGCGCTATTATCTGTGTACGGTATATACAAACAGTAATGATCTCTCAGAAGAAAAATGGTACAAAACGGTGGTTGAATTCCATATTGTTCCGGGCGTACTATAGAATAAATATTGACTTTTGTGTAGCGATTTACGCGCATGTAGCTTTTGAATTTTCTATTGAGAAAAGAAAATTATTCCTGTGGAACTTTGTATATTTTTTAAAAACCTTTTACCGAACATTTCTTCGGCGTTTGATATATTATTATTATCATTAAAAGCATTTTTGACTTTAAAGTGAAATTTCGTTAATGGAAAAAAAGTTACACATAGGTAAAATTTTACAAAAATTATGCATATAGCGTATTAATGCATTTCCGCGCATGTAAAAGTTCAAACGGGTCAATATAAACGGAATCGAGACGAACGCATGTATTATTTATTTAGTAAAGTGAAAAAAATCCGAAGAAAAAATAACACACTTTATCGAGATTATACAATGGGTCAAATAATCTGGAATCTTTACGGGGAGTGTAGGAAAATTGGATTTACAAAATCAGGTGATATAAAATTATTATAAGAAATAAAATTAAAATTTTGTAGAAATAAACTGTTCAAAAAAAAAATTACTTTAAAATCACCGATGCTGCGCAATCTTTTATCGGTGAATATACTCTTTTCTGTTCCATGACAATCGCCACTTGTTTTTCAATATTCCGACAACTATCGATTTAAATCAACACGTCAACAGTGATGGAATCTTGTAAAAATTTAACGTAACCTATAGGGGAAGTAGTTTTTTAGGATAATATAAAAATTGATCATTTTCGAGTTGTTTTTTTTTTTGTCTACAATTTATATAATTTCGATAAGTTTGCATGCTATAATTAAAAGTTAAATTTAAAAAGTTATTTTCTCTCTAGACTTTTCTCTTTGTCAAATATTTTTGTACGTTGGACCTCCTCCTCACTCTCCGTGACACACACAATAATTAGGACCCCGGGTTTACTATTTATTATTTTAAAAAATCCAACTACAAGCGGAAGAACGCAAGATTCTCAATCCGAGACAGGCTTATATCATTTATATAGAACATCAAGTCGAGGTTTACCAAATTCTCTTGTTAATAGAATGAAACAATTTTCCGAGGAAACTTTTTGCTTCAAATGTCCCTAATAGAAAAGATGCTCATCTCATTTTCAGTTATGTGTTAGTTCGCAAGAACATTTACGCGTGCGGTAAAAATGGTTGCTTTATAACTTTTTTCATTAATTTTTCTAAAACAAGCAAATTACATTTAAAAATTAGAACTAGGATAATAATTTTTACGACTTTACGGTACTACTTTTTGGGAATTGTATCAAACTTCAATCTCTCTGGAGTAATAGGAAAAAACTTTAGCAACTAATGTTTTCTTTTTCTTTATTGTGTTACGTTTTATTTTGTACTTTTGGGTTGGTTTAAAAATCTAAAGGTGATTTCAATATTAATCAGATTGCCGGAAATAAAACTGGGAACACTCGAAAATGTAATTATCCCTGTTCGCTTCTTTCACGTCGTGCCTTGTGTCAGCTGATAATTGAACATCCGAGAGGGAACTATAAAGATATAATGGCGTAACATTATCTAAACTTTTTTCCTTTTTTTTTTTTTTTTTTTTGTTAATCGTAAATTTCAATTTGCAAGAGTATCGTGCACGGGAGTATAAACATTTTAAATGTATTCCGGTAGTTTAACAATTAACAGTTCAGCGCGATGGCGAAGTCAAGGTCGGAAGGAACCTCCTTGGGCATTGCGAGCGAAGCGAGCGGTACTATTAAAAAAGATTGAAAGAATTTGCACCTTTCAATTCGCGATATCAGATTATTGTACGTATCGAAAATAATTCTTTCAATTTGTTGAGAATTAGTTATTACGGATGGAGAAATATATATATGTGTGTGTGTGCAAAGTACAAGTGTCCTTAAAAATAATGATGGTTGCAAATGAATGTGTAGCTTAAGCAAAACGAAGTAAACGTGGTTTGTTTTGTAGTTCCCTGCAAGGTGTGCTTAGATTATTGAAAGGGGACAAGATGAAAAACAACATAGTGTCCCGTCACCGACCTAGTTGTATGTGAAGTAGTCTGTAGCAACGGTGAAGAAACGATAAAAAGACGAGTTTATAGAAACATGTAAATACACCGTGTTATACAAATATATGTTCTTAAATATACAACTTAACATTTAATATAAATAGAGTAAAAATAATACATAGTGTAAATTAAGCATGCCGAAGAGGTGGCTACACCGCTTAAGCAGATCAACATCATCGGGTTAACGGTTGAATTATAGTGTTTGGGAAAGCTACTGATTACATAAAGTAAAGGCGCACAATTCCTATAAGATTAGTCCAGGGGAAGACCGTTTGGTTAGTCTCCTGCGCTGGTACGTTTGGAGTCACAAAGGCCCTGCTCCCACTAATTTTTCAGTTTTCATTATGGCAATAGCTGATCCTTGCACGATACGACGCTTAATCTCGTTAACTACCGATTTAATCGGTTAATATTATTAATTACAGATGGGCAGCATTCGATCATCAGAATACTCGATATCAACACACCTAATTAAATCGTGAAAGCTGCAAAATGTAATCGCTCTACTACAACACGTCTGTATCGTTTTTCAAGGATGTACAAAAATATGAAGTACAAATGAGCAGTTTTCCTTTTTTATTCTACAAAAGGAACGAGTGCGATTTTGCAAGTTGCTAAAGTAAATAAAAATAAATATTTTACATGTCGCAGCCATTGTGTATGTAGGTCGTATAGACAGCTTCAAGTGCGTTTCCGTATTATTTTGATAACGCCACCTACATTTGTAATCTCTTCGAGTGTGTAGCGCATTTTTTTTAAACAGATTATTCGCAAAAAAAAAAAAAAAAAAAATTGAGTATATGAAAAGAGAAAAAGACAACTCTTTTTGAACTTATCAAATCATTTGGGAAAATATACACCTTTTTTGAAATAATAATAATACTTATTTAATTTATTAAACACTGACGCGTTTTAAAGCCGATAGTTCCTTGTGATGTCGAATTTTAAATTCATCCATTTTCATATAAAGCATTTGTAATATCGGCGCATGCGCAAAGTAGCAGTTATTCGCCTGCGCATTCAGAGCGGAAATTAAAAATAAAATTGTTAATATCTAATGAAACGCGAAGCGATGCGAGAAATATTATACAATAATGGCAAACTTTTCGTTTCGCTGTGTGTTAGACATATTCAATTACGCACAGTTTGTTTATTGTAACTGAAAATTGAATTATTCCTTAGATATTAGACTACTACTCGTTCCGGGATAATTTTTAGTGTATACGACTGCCTTTATAGACTTCTGCGTCTTAATAGTATTAAGTGTTTTTTTTTTTTTTAAATGGATACTTCTTATATGGTTGAGCTGAATCTAAAATTTTTCCCGTCACAGGGAAACATCACCCTTTTTTTTCCCGAGGAATTTTATTTAAAAATTTGTTTTTATTTATATTTATTTTCGCACTACGGTAAACATTCATTTTGTGATCATTGGTGTATGAAATCGAAATAGCCGCATCATTAAACGCTCCAGTCGAAGGAAATATTCATTTCAAAATGTAATTCCGGATAGCAGATGGTGCGGAGGTAGTCGTTTAATTTTTTTCCCCCCGTAACTATGAACAAAAGCAGTGCTAATTCCTAGTCCGTGATGAGTCGCACTATGTCGGCCACCCGAAGGCTAACTAATCGCTTAAAACATTACGATTTTTCCTGCTAATACTATTTTAATAATGGCAGCTTCGTTATGTTTTTATTTTTTTTTTGTTTTGAATTTTAGTTCCGTTGTGAAAATAAATTTCGAAACAATAAAGCTAAAATGAGAGCCCCTCCATAGGGGTCGGTAATCGGTAGGAAGTTACGTTAATAATGTTGCAACATGTTTAATAACACCGCGCGAATTGGTTAAAATAAATAAATAAACGTTGTAATTCGCATCACAAGTATATTAAAATTCTCATACTGAGTCGTGAAGGGCGAGTGGGGGGCTTTAAGCAATGAACAAAAGGAGAAAGAAACGAACTGTCGGAATAATCAGAATAAAACTATTTTGATTTGCGCACATGAGAAGGCCATAATTCTAAGTAAATAATTCGCATCACTCGTGTTCATGCTGACCGGAACAGGTGCGACAAAACGTAATCGAAAAAAAAGTAAAATAAAACAAAAAGGAAGTATTGGCGAAGGCGATTTATGATTTGCTAGAATCGAGGAAAATATCAAGCATCCCAATCTCCGGTCGGCTCGTTTATTACCCCAATAGTACCGACGTGTTTTCGAGTAGAGACTTACCCCAACGAGTTTGTCTGATCGGTTCTGTTGATTCTGAAGATGTAAGTTCAAGACAAACATTGAAAAGCCGTTCCTGATATGTGGTCAGTGTTGCAGCAAAACCGTGTATTCGCACCACAATGTTCCATTTCCGGAATTGCATTCACTAAACGGTATTATTAATGAATGCAATTCCGGAAATGGAACATTGTGGTGCGAATACACGGTTTTGCTGCAACACTGACTACGTATCAGGAGCGGCTTTTAAATGTTTGCCTCAAACTTAATCTTCAAAATCAACAGAACCCATCAGACAAACTCGTCGGGGTAAGTCTCTAAGATAAAGAAAAGGAGGAAACAATTGAACAATGTATTGAAAATGTTTGCAACGATAGTAAATCCCTTCTAATTTTTTTTTTCTTTTTTTGCAGCATGGGAATTTTTTTATTTATTCGTATGTCTACGGGTATCAAAAAAAGAAGGACGGGTTGAAACAGCGAACAAATTACTATTACTATTCCTTGTCTGGGAGCCCTGATAAGGACTGTTTCGATCTGATTTCCAAATTCGATGTAAGTTAAACTTCTTCGTCATTTTTATGATTTTGATACCCTATATAGCGAGAGATACGTTGACAAATTCGCTGACGGTTTCCCGTATTCTTGGCCACTATAAAGTATTACCAGGTGCACGACGAGGACGTGATGCGGGGCGCGCCCGGCATGGGAACAACTGATACCACCTCTCTACTCGGCTATTATCGACAGATGCGCTTTCAATAGAACAAAAAATAAAAGAAAAAAGTAGATAAAATTCCATGAACTTCCACACTTGCATACTGGCGAAATTGATCTCTTGCGGATATTCGTTTGGGCAGATTCCTCCGTTTCTATGGGGTTTTTTCGGCACGATTTCACTCCACGGGGTTGCTTGTTTTTCTCCTTAACCGTTCATTTCAGGCTCAACTCTGATTCTTCTTCATTTTTCGATCGTAGTTTCTCCTCCTATACCGTGGACATTCTCTTTCTAAGACATTCTGCACTATTTGTCGTATTCACTTTAACTGTGTAGTCTCCTTTTTGCATTATTTCCTCGATTCTTTTTCATCCTCGTAAATTTTAACACGTGACTTCAGCAGTCTTTTAGACGTTAGAGAAAAAGAGAATAACTCGTAACACGGAGAATATGCACGCTACTACCTATTTTTCTTGAGATACTGGATGCTTTAGCGTCGTTTGACGTAAGTACACCACTACTAATGCGACAAATGGTTGAAACCAATGTTGCAGCATCCCCCCGATTTCGCGGCCGCCCTAAACCGCAGACATGGCAGTTCCATCGGTTTTGGCAACCCCAACCGAGTACCGAGTCGCCCAATGATCTGCTTCAATTTCTTTACACCCCTTTCTATCATTTTCTTCGCGCAGACGATATACTGATCGATAGCATTCTCTTCTAAAATTATTTGGTGTTTCTACTGCTATAATACTTTTTATAGTCTTTTATTTCCTTCTACTTCCATTATTGATCCATATCCTTCTAAACATCGAAGAATGTTTAATGGTGTTTTCCCTCCGTCTTCCGATTTTTAGATTAAAGTCCTCATTGATTAATGTCCGAAAAAAAGATGAAGAAATAAATAAAAACCTTTACCGAAATTATTACTTTTAAGTATTTTGTATTAATAAGCTTTCGATATAATTAAAACAAGAAGTTACAGATTCAGAATGGAAATTCCTCAAAAAAAAAAAATATATACATATATAGAATTATGGTGAGAGAGAGTGACACACAACATTGTTTTCGCAAAAGCCGAATTTAGTCGAGAGAAAAGAAACAAAAATCAACTCTTTCCAAATGGGCAGAGTCAAAAAAAAAACTTTTTTTAGCTTCCCGTTCTAGTCAAGTTCATTTAGAAAGTTTGAAAAAGAAATTCAATTTTTCACTTTTTACGGTACACGCGCAACCGGTCAGCATTTTATTTATCTTGATAATAATGAACATTTTAATATCGAACGTAAGATGTGTGTTAGAAATATTCTTTCGCACAATATTCTACCTTTAACTAGAACATGAACGAAGATTTCTCTTTTTTTCTAATTCTTGAAAATGTTGATAAATCCATGCCTGTTTGTTAATATCTATATAATATAAATAAAACAATGGAGGTCTGCCGATGTTCGCGCATCACTCAAAAACTACTGGATGGATTTCAATCATAAATGTTACATAACATAAGAAAATAATAAAAACGGGTAATACATAAAAAAAAAAAAAAAAAAAAAAATCACAGATAATCTTGCTCTCGCGTTACTAACCCGGATGATCTATGTATATTTTAGCTACAGAAGGAAAAGCAGCCGACATTGTTTACAAAGAAATTTTGTAAACAAAGTTTCTTTTGTTTATTCTTCTGTAAATAAAATATATCGTTAATATGGTAAACCACACAGACGAAGTCGCGGGTAACTACTAGTTTAAAAATATAAAATAAATAATTACCTCAGTAACAAAAACAAAAATAAGTATGTAAAATAATTCACTATTGAAGTAAATTATATTATGCTTATTGTGGCTAGTTATTGAGGTATTTATTTATTTTATATTTATTTTTGAAAACGTTTCCAGCCTATATATATATATATTAATTACAACGTAATTCTTAGGCTACCCCCCATTCGAAAAAATGTCCCAATTTTATGTAACCCAGAATGTCCCAATTTTATGTAACGTTTGTTATATTTTATAGGATTTTTGTTATTATTATTTAAAAAATGTCACAATTTTATGTAACGAAAAATGTAATGAAACAATATCTTAATTTTATATAATGAAAGTTAAATGTTAGGATAGGATTTTTGTGATTATGTTTTGTTTTTCTTTTTGTGTTGATGCCAGTAAGAATTACGTTGTAAATCTTGATCATTTTATACAAAGTATAGAAGAGAAAGGGACAGAAATGAAAGTAAGAGAGGCCAAAATGCCCGAGTTAATATATATATATGTACGTTCTTAAGATGTTTGTTACTTATGTGTTATTTATTTGTTCATTTTATTAATTTTAATTGATGAGTATAGAGATACACTAGCATTTATAAAGATTCGTTAACTTTTCCTTTTATGTTTAACGATAATTCGAAACAGACTGAAAAATGTCTAATGGTAATTTACATTGATGCAAGGATGCATATCGCCCCTATTTTTGGTATTGGTTAATTTTATGGGTGACGGAGATAGGAATAGAGTTAACCCCCAGTAAGTATTTGAACAGTACTAATTCTTAGCGACAAAACATCAGCGCATCGTATGGGGATCATCGGTTTTACATTACTTGAAAAAAAGAGAGGAAAAAAAAAAGAAAACGATAGGAATACATGCCGGTAAAATAATTAGTCGAATTAATTAAAATCGATGAAAGATAAAACGACCAAATGATTAAGATGTGTAAAACGATGCGATTCTAATCGATTTTTTCGATCACTTTCCATTGATGCGTCGCGAACTGTTTTGTTTGCGAACACACACTCTCATTCACTATCGCATTGGCTATCGTTCAATACACGCTATTCCGCACCTGTTCTGGCTATTGCCCTCATCCTCATTAGTCATTAGCATCATTATCGCTAACATCGCGTGCATCTCCGCCGCCGCCGCCGCCACCGTTTTGGTCGGCAGCGCTATCGGTATAATTCCAATGGCGTACAATTGATGGAATGTCATCGAAACTTTTATTAGGTTTCGTCGCTTGTCATATTAATATGATAATCATCAATTCCACCGGTGTAATTTTTCTGCTGAGATTATTTTTCCCCACCCCTCCACTGTACACGTTTAGATTTATCGCTTTCAATTCTGCCGCCGCTGATAATCGACCATTGATTAATATCTGCCTATTGTACGCGGCGGCGGACGAGACGAGTCACGAACCGTAAAGGTAGGCGAATGACGATGAAAAAAGTTCGCTGTTTTATCGTACTGGTATCCTGTTGGGTCGCGCGTGTCTCCGGGCTTGTCGCGATAAGTGACCGATGTAACAGAGCTCCGAAGATTTGCGGCTCTACATGTTCGTAAAAAACCTGCGCGATATCGGTATCTTCTTAAGCCTTTTCTCTTTCCGATTGGTCAAGTATTTATCGTCTTCGTCAAGTAAAAAAAGTATTTAATTATTATGCTAAACAAAAAATAAAAAATAAATAAAAAATAAAAAATGGGGATAAATTAAGCAGCTTTTAACAGTACTGTAAAATTGTATAATACCGCTTTCAAGATACACTTATTTTCACATATACCAACGGATTGAAATCTTCAGTAGGAAGAAATAGTTGTTAATGAAAATTATACATGTCTCCTTTTATCGCTTTTAGCGTTCTCTGACAATCAAATCAATAATTTTTAAAATGGTACATGTTTTTTTACATTTCGGCTAAGGTCGTTTACCCATTCATGTCGGTAGCCGGAGCTGTAATTGAAGAAAGATTAATTAGCCGTGTGCACCAAACTGCTCCGAAGAGGCTGTCTTATTCTCACCAAGCGACACTTAAGAACGTAGAGACGTTAGCAGCCCACCTCGATGTAACAACGGGGCGGATGAATCAGCTCTAGAAAAACATTGTTCATATCCGCAGCTGAACACGTGTATTCATTCCAATATTCGACTTTAAACGGCATCTAAAACAGTGAAGCTAGGTCAGCGAAGTCTAAATGAAAACAACGAATGAAACTGGCCACGATTTGATTTTCGGAAAAAACCCGGAAAACATCAAAGAATTTCATTAATCAAGGAAATACTACCGATACAGTCGTGTTGATATTTTCGGTGAATGTCAAAAATATTACGTGTTTTCGAACAGATAAGCACTGTCTTTATCTTCAGAACAACAATGAAACAAAAAATGATAAGAATCGATATATATATATATATATATATATATATATATATAACTCGGCCATTTTGGCCTCACAAGCGGCTGTGCCCCTCGACCCCTCTTGCTTTTATTTATGTCTCCTTCTCTTCTATACTTTGTATAAAATGATCAAAATTTACAACGTAATTCTTACTGGCATCGACACAAAAAGAAAAACAAAACATAATCACAAAAATGCTATCCTAACATTTAACTTTCATTATATAAAATTAATTCATTTTTTCGTTATATTTTTCGTTACATTTTCGTTACATATTTCGTTACATAATATTGTGACATTTGTAAAATAACAATTACAAAAATCCTATAAAATATAACAAACGTTACATAAAATTGGGACATTTTTTTGGGACATACTGCGTTACATAAAATTGGGACATTTTTTCGAATGGGGAGTAGCCTAAGAATTACGTTGTAATTAATACATATATGTATATGTTTATAAACAAATTATAATCAGGTAGCTACGCGCTTGCTTCTGTTCGGTCGACACTGTTTTATCGCCATATTCACAATTTTCCAGAAATCAAGAAATTTGAAGAAGGTTAGAATACCTGCCAGATGTCTGTAGAACACTCGAAATTATATTAAAAATGACTGCAAAATTTATTATATGTACATTTACTCTATATACGAATAATAAAGCGTTTAAGCGATTTCAGATTTTATCACCGGGATCAAACTGTATCGGGTATGATAAAAAAAATATTGCGAAATATTTGGGAACTTTGTGTTTGGTTTTTTTTCTGTATGGCTCTTGCCAAAGAGTTGAAAAAACAAAAAAGATTGTGGATTTCGTTTTTTAAAGAAACATTAGTCAACCCTTCTACTTTTTATTGTATATGTTTCGTTTTTTTTTTGTTTTTTTTTTTATTTTATACTTTTCGAACGCGCCAGAGGCTTTGACCTAACAACTAAAAAAATTAAAAGAAAGGGTTAAATTGTGAGACGGTTAGAGATAGAGCTCTATACGTTAAGAATAGTTTAGTATACTTGAAAACAGTTTTCAAAACAAATTTCTTCGCACTAGGAAACAAATAAGAAAAAGAGAAAATGCCACGCAGGGAGCAATATAAAAATAAATGTTTTCTAAAGAAAAAAAAAAAAACCAAAAAAAACGGGTACTTCTAACTTATTAAGTGGCAATCTTATTGACATAAAGGAAGTTGAATCTACTAAAGTTTGATTACCTAAGCGGAACTATATACGGTAAAATTGAAATAATTAAATATTAGTTTTTATTAAATTGGTTATTTGAAAATAAAATGGCCATTACCGTATTCAAATTCTTTTTAATTATAGCTAGAAGATTTTACGGCGAAGATGGCTCTGGTCGTACTTTGAACCTTCTATAGTATGTCGGGAATGCAGAGGAGAGTAGGAATAAATGCACTGTAGTCTCCGTTGAAACTTAGCTCCATCGGTGAATACCGGAATAAAAATTTATACAGTGTGGCCTAAGGAAATTGAGCAGAAATATGTTTATATCGATAGATGGGAGATGACCTGTTTCTATGTTTTTGAAATAATCTATATGTTTAATTTGGTACAATTATTATTATATGTTTTGTGAAATCAGTTCGAAGGATGCATGATGGAAATTGAAATATTTATGTGTCCTTTTACGGAGCAAAAGAATTTTGTAAGGAGCAAATCTCCAACTGTTAATTCACTGAAAATTATTTAGGATACGGAGTAAATTATAGAATTACATGATTTAATCACGAACTTGTCTGTCGATGCTATTCTTCGAACGGTTAGAGGAGGGTTTGGTTTTCATCTGAAGACAGCTATATATTTCGGGAGAATGGAATATTTTCTGTAATAAGTCGCAGAGTTATATTTTAAATGGTACGTAATTTATTTAAAAGGGATTTAGAAGCTGAACTGTAGGAAAAATGAACCACAGTCTAAAACTTTATATCTTATTAGGGATGTTTATGAAGTAAGACTGCAATCGCCGGGTCCTCTCTTCAGCGGAACGTACTAATGGTTTTCATGGAATTAAAAATAAAGGCTGAAAATGTGGTGTTTCCAAATTAGCTTGCAGTCTAAATTTAAGTCTTCTAGTATTTGCTGTGCTTATAAAAAGCAACTATTTAATTATCAATTTCATTTTGTGTAGTATGCTGGATTATAAGGTGGGAGAGAAAATACGGCAGGTTGATTTTAAAGGTGAAAGACGCAGACCGGTATTATGAAAAAAAAAATTTTTGTATTTATTAATGTATAACTGAAACTATTGAATAAGACCTGATAAGTTATTGCAAGAAATAGACACGTTTATTTTGAAAAAAAAAGAAAAAAAGTCATGTCGAGAAGACCATGAATAGAACATCATACCCATGCGTGCATTTATTAGGAGAAACAATCGCCTATTATAACCTTGCGGTATCTGTTAATTGCGTGCCCAATTTACACGCAACACTGAGTACCAAATTGCATCGTCCAACTTACAAACAGCGCCGGTAATTTTAATCGACTTTTGAGTGTCTCCCTCCTGCATAATTTTCTCGGGTTTCATCTGCATCTCTCCCATTTTGTCTTTTTCTCTTTTTTTATCTCCCTTTCACATACGTGATGTTAATCATATTTTCTTAAATATTCGGCGGCCCCTATCTTGCTGAATAATTATCCTTCTACTCTTCCCTGACTAAAACTTGGTATCCCCCCTCCCCCTTATAAAGTTTCCTATATTCTCTCATTTCATTCTGCTTCTGTAATTTTTTTTATCCTTTATCCTTAAACGTTTAAGAATACAACTTCATTTTCTCCTTCTTTCCATTCCTTGTGTCCATGTTCTCGTTGACGAACCGATTGAAAAAAAAAAATAATCTTTTCAATCTGAAATTCGTTGTTTTCTCGAAATCATTTAATTTTTATCGTATATAACTGGTGAGTCGTTGAGATTTTGTAAGCCTTGTTAAATATCGAGTATACCTTAGTCTCAGAAAAACCTTTTGCAATTGTCAAGCTTAAATAGTTTACATTTGTCTCTAATTAGTATAATTTAAGAAACTGTCCCATTCCTTAAGATTTTTTTTCTTTTTTGTTTTTTATATTTATGACCGTGTCTGATGGAGATTAAGATTTATGTACTCTTCTAGGGGTTACTTTCTTTTAAGAATTCGAGAATCTTATCCTTAAGTAAAGGACTAGAATGTTGATTAAAACCGTTTAAGATATAGTTGTGAGACAATTTCGTGCGTGTCAGTGTGTAGGCGATTTACTAGGCAATAATTTGATCATGTTGTCTCTGATCGAGACCATTATGGAACTTACCATATGCAGCAAGAACGGTGTAGAAGTACCACCGCTGCCCAATAAAGAACATTAAAATATTAGACACTTGCGCCGGACCTGGTGGAATGTGTACGTACGGCTTTGGGCTTTGAAAATGTAAAATTTTATTAAAAAATTGACTAATTCTTCACCCAATTTTGATTTTGTTTTCTTAAATTCTAATTCGATCTCAGGCTGTTAGGAAAAAAGGTTCCGGACTAAAATTGAAATTGGAGGGTGCCGTTCAATTAAAAATTACCGGTAATTTCGAATTGCTGTATTTAATGTAATGAGCTGTGGCTGCTAGTTTCTGGAGTATCTGTTGTTACGAATGAGAAGTTAAATTTTGTTATAAGAGGAAAGAGTACCGAGGAGAAAGTTATGTTTTTTTTTTTTTTGTTTTTATAAAAGTACATTTTCGCACTGTTTAAGCTTATTAGAAAACGCCGAGCAAAGAGCCGGTTGATAAGATTACGAAAAAGTGAAAGAAGAAAAGCGATGGGTGTTCTTATCGATAACTTCGATTGCGATAGTGTAATCTTATTTACGCATTTACACTCGGTTGTAACTTGAGCTGAACGAATATACACCTTTAGTGAAGATTATGCACGTGAATGAGTGAACAATCGCGCTGAATCATGCGCACATAAAAGTCTGTATTATCGAATGTGCAATGTTTATTGTTGGTAACCGAACCACTGCGGACATTAATATTCATTGCCGAGTCGATATTTACTATCGATATCGGTCGAACATTCCTGAACGTACCACGACCGTACTTTTTACTTTTCCACTCTCTGTTATTAATGAGGCTGCCCAATGGTTATATGCCGGGCAGCAAATAATTCTGTATAGGAAGAATATCGTCTAATTTTGAACGTGATTATCCCATACGTTGTTTATCAAACTGCGCGAAGTAATAAATAGCAGCTATTGGCAGACGCGGCTTTTATGGAAATTGACCAAAAAGGTAAAAGGGGCCTACGATGGAGCGTCCATACCGGAAGTAATCGGTTCTTCCGAAAAATCGAGAAAAATCCTGCAAATTACTCAGAATGATCATTAACAAATAGTTGCGGAACAGAATAGAACGTGCTCGTCCGAAGCAAAAAGCCGTGCAATTCAAACAAAAAGTGAACTTAAAAAATACGATAATGACTTCGAAAATCTTACAGATGACTAAAAGGACCGGCGATTGTTTTGATGACGGACTTAAATCGTTCATTAAGAATGACAAACAATTATTAAAGGACACGTAGCGTATATGCAGTCACTAAGGTGCATTAATATTCATGTACCAACACATCAGCCGCAGATGGGAAGAATGTTAAAAAGTTTTTTTGTTTGTTTTTATTTATTTATTTTTTTTTTTTTTTTGAGGGGGATCATTGAACAACTGCAGACTAGTTAAAACCATTTGACATAATACGATAGGGAATTTACTATACCCACTAATGCAGTAATCGACAATTGTGATTTGCAGAATTTATGTTTCGCAATAAATCATCATACATACATATGTATATAGATATGTACATATTAATTATGGCAATAATGAACTAATGACTTTATTTTAAAAATTGAAAAATTGACAGTTTCATTAGTCGTTTTTTGAAAAGCGACTGATATTTATTAGCTGATTTCTGTACGCTATCGTTATTTATTTAAAAATTTTATAATAATTTAAATTTGTTCAAGTCAGTGATGTAGCGTTTTATTTTACTTTGTTTTCCGATTATTATTATAAACTTATTTTTTAATACAAAATTCCATTATTATTATACCTTTTACGTCTTATTGTAAAAACTAATATTAATTTTAAATACTATACTAATAGCATGAATTTGCAACTAAAAATATTCGACCTAACCAGGCGAAGTCATTTTAAATACCTAGGTAACAATCGAAAGTAAAAATAATCGACAATATTGCAAATAGTTCCCGATGAATAATAATAATCTGGTTATTATTGATTTATCTACAAAATTACGTTTTTTTTACGGTGCGTAATCCATTAAAAGTTGTAGTTATTAATACATTTTTAATTAATATAACTGTTTCATAAATAAGAGAAGTATTAAAACTGTGTACCTTTATTATTCGTTCAAGAAATAGAGTAACTCGTTCTATGTTTTTTGAAAACAGGGATTTTCAAAGTTTAACGACATATAACAGAAAAACCTGCAATTACAAATGTAGAGAAGTACACATTTTTGAAGTATAAAGAAATCGAGTATGAAAACGTAATTATTTCTTTATGAATCAATTAAATACAAAGTTTTTTTTATCGCTTAAATATTAAGTAATACACCTAAATTTAACTTTTTTACAATTGGGATTCTAAGTTGTCTTAGAAGAATATAAAATCAGTCATTTTATTTAGTTATTTTTGTAGTTCAAATTTGTGAAGGGTATAGGAAGAATGTGATCTATTTACCATCATTTAAAAATAACGCTGGTTCAGTTACTTTAATTGCCAATAACGCAATCCAATGTGTTTTTAACGTATGGAACATTTTACTTCTAAAACCATTTTAGATGCTATCAAAATTCACCGAAAAAATGTTTCAGATAACAAAAATCTACATTTGACATGTTGGTGTAATCAAACAAAATTAATTCACATAAAAAAATCGCTGAAGTGAAAAATTTAGATCTTTTTCTTTTCAGTCCTTCAATGGATTCGATGATACAATCCATAAATTTCCAACACTGAAGAAACCTGCTAGTTTTTTTTTTTTTTTTGGACTCGTCAACCAAGGACCTTTACCCAGAAACGAAAGGTAAGGAAAGAAGTCGGTTATATCTTGATCCGTATTTGAACACTTGCTAATGAGCAGATTTTTTGAAAATCGCTAATGTTGACAAGTCGATTATGCTCACCACCAGTGTGTGAATATCTTTGGGGTTATTATGGTAGAACTAAGGACCTCGAGCTCAGGGGAGGCTCCGGATAGCGGAATGATTTGTAAACACTAATGCTGCAAGTAAATTTTGTAACTAAATCTTATCTCTAGTACCCTTCCGTTAAATTCATTTACCCTTAATCTTTTGCCCGGTTCAGTTATCGTAGATTTTTCTGTGCCACTAATTAAGCCTTGCCAAACTGGCTAATGGAGGAATCGACTATGCTATGATTCTCTTATCCTGTCCACTATTATTACATTTTCTTTTCTTATCGTTTCTCTTTCGCATTAATCCCGTTATATATTCCTCTTATTTTTTCTTCTATACGTGTTATTTTCTCTTTTTATTTTTTTCTTCTTCTTCTTTTTATTTGGTGCCATTAACTGAGGTTTTGTGCGATGGGCGTATGTCTTATATGATCACTCTCAACTGGAATGGAGTAGCGGCTGAGTTCCGCAGTCGAATATATGCCGTGTCTGATGAGTACCTTTTTTTTTTAAAGGCTGTCAACTATGAATATATTAACTCAACGCAGGTTAAATTTTTGAAGTATCCACGTCCGGCAATGGGATTTGAACCAGGTTCTACTCGAACGAAATACCATTGTTTAACCCATTGCGCCACGGTAGCTAGTTTCGAGAAGTGCCAAAAAAGTAAGAAAAATAAGAAAATATCAATTGAAAGAATGTGGATTACATACTTAAAAGTAGCAGATGCGAAAATAACAATTGGAAAACTCTTGTAACAAAAGTTAATATCTGCATTCAAATAAATAGGAAAAATAAGAAAATTTCAATTGAAAGAGGAAACGATTGGAAAACTCTTGTAACAAAAGTTCTTGAAGATTTGAACTGTAATATGATTGCAGCCGCTGTAAAAAAAGAACAGCTCGAAAAATTCCGCATTTGAGCGCAAACACCGCTTTCATTTGCAACATATATAGGAGGCACTACAATGCCATGATTGGCTTGATACGCCACTTACGGATTTATTAATAAAAGACGGGAATCCATATTATTAAGGAGAAATCATCATCATTATGATATATTGGTATATATATATATATGTTGAAACAGTATAATGTTATATTTTGTCTTCACCAGAGATGCCAACTGAAACAGTATAACCGTTTATGTTAATTGCCCAGAGATGCCACCACGGTCTCTTTTACATCGTAGACGTAAAAGTATTATTTTATTGTTTAATTATTATTAATTTGAAACGGAAATTTTAAATTAATTATTTGTTATTTTCCAATATCCTACAACGATCTTTCTTTACCGACCGACCACTGAAAATTGAAAATATACAATTATTACACATTTAACGCAAAAATAATGATTATGTAATAAACAAATTTTTACGTAACACTGTCTGTCGGCGGTGGTTAATGCTGCGATGACGGATTCGAAGAATACGATTGGTTGCTCTGTTCGTGCTGGACTATAATATGAATTTAATTTAATTCGGTGCCGCGTAATTTGGTAATTTAATAATTAATCTCCTCGAGATTTAAATTTCATATTATGACGGGCGACCATTTACTACTTCGCGTTGCAGACGGGTTAATCAAGACCAATATTCTGTTAACGGAGATCGTTTTCGCGACCCTTCACGGACGACGAACCGAAACTGTTCAAAAATCTCCTAAGAAGGTTCAACCCGACTGTTTGCTACCTGGCTTCTATTTTCTATCCGTGCCTCATCATTTTACTTGTCCTTTCTTCAGCGGAAACCAATGTCATTTCTCCGATTACCGACCTTTCTCCAGTCTGACCGCGCTTGGGGTACTCTTTTTACCGTCGACCGACAAACAGTTTCACAGACACACATACATATACTCTCGCACCACCTATTCTAGATTACTTATTTGATTTTTTATTTATCTTATTTTTAAATATCTATCCACGTGTAATGTACCCATTACAATATATAGGAAGGCACAAGCTGATAGTAGGAGAAATTTCACGTCGAACAAAAAAATTTCCACAAACATGGGGCTGCAACTATTTCGGTACAGAACTGTGTAGTTAAAAAGTGTGAAGAACGAAGAATAACATTTTCTTCGGAATAATACACAAACGATAATGAAATTTAATTTTATTAATTTCATCACTATCAAATTGTTAATTAGATCTATTACGAACACGAATGTTCATAAAATTTTCTTCACAAAAAAAAAATTCTCGGGCTAACTTTCGATTCTCATCTTGTTGCTTTTGTCTCCTTCGCCGATTTGCTCATGTCATCATCCGTTTGATACTACAACGGCATTTAATATTATATGATGTTAATACGGTGTTTGCGGTTCGTCTATTAGTCCGAAGGAAATGTTGGAAAACGGTTCAACCCTACTAGCGTTGTGCCGAAGTATTTTATGGGAATTTCTCTTTGTGCAGCATAAAATTTTGCATTAGAACCTCTAGTTTGGCCTTTCCAGACACTCTATGCATGCACATACATACGCATATACACTAAAACATAGAAAGGTGTTATAATATTCATACGTAATGGTAAAATTCGAAAAGGAAATACGCTGAAGTGCGATAAGATCATCTCCAAACAAAACCAAAATAAATATACTCTTCTATTATTATTATTAGTACTCTGTCAATAGTCGTAAATTGTTATAAAGTCTTTGTAGAAAAAATTTTATAAGATTGCCTATTCTTAAAATCGCAGAACGAGAAATATATTAAACAGCGCGTAATAAGAGGTTTGTAAAAAATAGTTGTGCCCGGGGCGCTAATACGAGATAACAAATAGTTCTGGACGTTGCGACTATGCTTTCTCTGGCCATGTTCACGAGTGAATGACTTTCGTGAATATGACGGTGAAAGCATGCTGTGTGTCACAAAACACTAGCTATTATTTTAATTGGCGCCGTTTCTAGGAAAAATTATTTTTTTCCTCATTTTTTTCCTTTCCTTTTGAGTAGCGAATCTTAAAATAAGTGCGGAAGTGTGTTGTAGTCTCTTAGATGTTTTACAGTTTGAAAAGGCTTTATTTTTATGTTTGACCGTTTTAAATTCATTTTACGATCGCTTTTTGTAGGGCAAATTTTCATTTAATCCTAAAAAATCGACCAAATAATAAGAAAATTTCAAAACCTTAAAAACCGAATTAACGAAAAATAGGATAAAAAGAACAGCCTAATTATTTTGTTTTCCTCTTCCCTATACGGTGTCCAGCATTCGCGGCATTCAGCTATTTCTTTTTTTTTTTTTTTTATTATTTATGAATTGGTCGAAATCTTTGTTTATTTTTAATTTACGTTAGCTGATGAAATGTCTGGCAAAGAACAAAAAAATAGCCCGCGTTTATATGTGCGCTAAAATAGAGACCCCCCCCCCCCACACACATTAAAATGAATAAAACGTTACGCGGATTAAATGTTTTTGTGCTTAAAAAATGAATTAAAAAATGAATTAAAAAATGAATTAAAAAATGAAGAATTAAAAAAACCCTCCCGAGTCTTATACGTATTTTAAAGGAAATTGTGGAACGACACGGGCTAACGAGAACGATAAAATTCTGCACGACCTGTTCTGAACAAAGAGGAATATTTAAACGAAATTAATTAATATTTTCTTTTTCGCATAAAAAAACTTGAAACGCTTTTCAAGGTCGAGTAATAAATGGAAACGTTACTACTTACTACGCTTACGGCGAACATATTACTCTGATGGAAGACGTGCGGCCATTTTTTATAATTACTTTTAGAGATATTTGTTAATTTTAGCGTGATTAATTTTATCGATTTACGCAACGAGACGCTTTTTCGAATAATGCATTTTCGTCCATAATGTACAATAATACCTTATTGGTTGATAACATTCTCGCCGTAAATCTGACGACTGCTCAACGAAGTAACTTCCCCCCGTTAAATTGATTAAACATTAATCCTTTTCTAGTTCTTAAAATTACCTTAAAATCAAAAACTCATATGCATCGCGAGCAGAGTAAATGTCTGCTGAAGCTTCTTCCGAGAAGTTCTTTTAAACTAGCGATTCCTCTGTGTACATATCACGGTTGAAAATACGGAAAAAAATAAGTGAATAAAGTATATAATTTACAAGACGGTGGGAGGGTCAATGTTTTTTTGGGTTTTTTTGGGTTTTTTTTTTTTTTTTTTTTTGGGCTCGTCAAGACCTTCACCCAGAAACAAACAGAAAGGAAAGAAGTCGGTTATATTTTAATCCAATCAGAAAAGTCTGTGATAAAAAGGAACAAATAGCAGTAGTTCTTCTTCTTCTTTCGTATGGCGAACAGCCATGTCAGCAATTTACTTAATTATAATTCTACATCCAGACCCTGTAACCATGACAGAGCGGATGGTGTCATTAAACGCAAATCTTGCGAATCTCCGTTAAAGCGTCTTTTTGGACACTCGAATGCTATGTGTTCAACGGTTTGTCGCGGGTGACCACAATTGCAGGACGGATTATTATAATTAATGCCCATTTTGATTTCATATCTCCGCATCTGCCATGTCCTGTGCGAATGCGATTTAGTAATACCCACTCCCGTCGTGGGAGGTCATGGCCTTTAACCATTTCATTCGATACATCTGTCAATCTGTGTTTGTCCAGGTTTGCCGACGTCCATTCCTCTTTCCATTCCTGTTGCCCATCGTAATCATCAGTTATTAGTTTCTCGGCCAATAGGCATATGGGTTTTCTTGACCTGAGACGTTTTTTAGTCTGATCCGTATTATCCTGATGTAAAGGTAAGTTCGGCATCAATTTATATTTTGACCATTCTTTCTTTGTTGCCCGCTTTCGTCTTATCTTGGGCGGTGCGATATTGCTCAGTATGGGCAGCCACGTTGTAGGTGTTGACTTTATTGTACCTGAGATTAATCACATTGTTTCATTAAGCACGGTGTCTATCTTTTTTGTGTGAGCGCTTTTCAACCATACCGGCGCGGCGTATTCTGCCGTTCGAATAAACAAGTGCTAGCGCTGATATTATTAAAGTACTTGCTGATGATCCCCCCATGTTGTGCCAGATAGTTTCTGTATGATGTTTGTTCTAGCTTTAGCCTTACCGGCTACCCTTTCCACATGGTTTTTTATAAGTAAACGTTCTGTCCAGAGCGACTCCCAGATATGTAGGGTACTCGTTATATTTTAATGCGCTTCCCTCAAAGTTTATTTGGAGTTTCACTTTTGTTAGTTGTATATTCAGATGGAAGCACGTTGTTGCAGTTTTAGAAGCATTTAATTTCAACCTCCAGAGAGAAAAGTAATCGGCCAGTATCTTGAGGTCAGTTTTCTAATATTTTCTCAGCTTTTCTGACGTCTACTGTCTGTGTTGCCAATGTGATGTCGTCGGCATAGTTATAAATTTTCTGCTCGTAGTTGTTGGCAGGTCATGAATATATAAATTAAACAATAACGGCGCCAACACAGAGCCCTGTGGGAGACCACTGTTAAGTCGCCGACTACAATAGCAGTAGTAATTAATTAGGGAAGGAAAGGACAGGATATAGGAAGCACAATAAGAAGCAGGGAGCCTAAGCCTCAACAAATAGGAATATAAAATGCTCCGCAGAAAGAGATGAACACTGGAAGAAGACATGATCAACGTCGCAAATAACTGCATCATCAGGATAGAAGTGCGGGGAGGAAATTAGGAAAAAGCGAAATCTAGAAAAAGGCAGCAGAGATTGGCCAAAACAACATCAGAACGTCGCGAAGAGGGGAATGCAAAAGGGAGGAAGAGTGGGCTGAACAGACAGATGAAATGAATGATTATTAGAGAAGAAGGGAGCGTACGTGCCCGACATTAATAGCTGATTTGAAAGCTTTTACATATCGATTGGAGGTTAGCAGATGAAATCGTTTTAAATGAAAAGGCGAGAAGAAGCAGCATCCCGAGCCAAGGAATCAGCCGCTTCATTACCAAATATGCCCGAGTGGCTAGGTATCCACGGCAAATCAACATTAATTGAGTGAAGAGAGGAAAGATTATGAATGAGTGAACGTATACGGAGAAGACAACAAAGTGTCATACGAATCATCAGCAGGAAGGAGAGAGGATATGGCCTGAAGGGCGCTCAAGGAGTCGGAGATAATAAAAAAATTGTCGGAAAGATGATTTTCGAGGAAATGAAAATAATTGAACATAGGATAGTCCATAATTCGTTTATGAATATGGAACAAAAATAAGGAAGATGAAAAGATTATGATAGGTTAAAATCAGGAAGGATGAAGGAAGTACCAACACCACTAGGCTCCCTCGAACCATCCCCCGTGTAAAACGTGAGAGTGAAATAGGGAATTGATAGTGCCGTACAATACCTGTTTAATTACGGCTTGGGGGAGGTTTTTAGAAAATGAGGGAAGGATAAATACCTTAGGAGGATGATAGAGATTAATATAATTAGAGGAAAAACAGGGGAGATTATTGAAGCTCGTTTGACCAACGACCATTTTATTTATTTATTTATTTTTTTTGTGTGTTGCGCAGAGGTAAATAAAAATGACTGGCTAGATCTAAAAAAAAGCAAACCTGGGAGCGTGTCGTAAAAATTGAACATTTTTTAACACGTTGTAAATCTATCATTAACAGACGTATTATTAAAATATAATTTTCCTTTCCGATGGGTAATCCCGCTGCTGACAAGCCCAACCCAATAAAGAAAAAATAAATAAATAGATAATTTCCTTCTTAATTACTATGAATAAAAACGAAAATCGGGAAGCTTCAAATCCGTCGGACTTGTTATAAAAAGAGTTTAAACGGTTTACGATAATGTATATATATATATATATATGAAAAAAGTGTTTACCGGGGGGGGGTCTTTATGAGTGAACTTAGCAATGCGATTTTTGTTTCAAACCTCCGTCAATAAGATCCGCAATGATTAGTCGTTCCTAGAAATCCATTATACTAAGTTGATTATTCAATCGAGGTTGTTTGTTGCTGATGTTTTATTAATCGCCGAATGTACTAAAACTTAGCGCTATAACCGGTAGACGTTTGTTTTCAAATTAACCGAAAATCTAATTTGCTATATTTAAAATTTTATTCGTTCGTTGAATCAACACAATTGTTATTATTATTTTTTCTTTATAATCTTAATCCGTTAAACAATCGCTAAAAATAAGATAAATAGCACGGGAGTGAGATTATGTGGTCCTTTGACACAGGCCCGTGCCCAGAATTTTGGAAATAGGGGGGGGGGGGGGATGTTCTTAAAATATTTATTTTATAAATAACAATAGATTTTTCACTAATATTCTCTAATATTAATAATTTCCATCATTTTGATTTATATATTAATAATTGACATAACTGAATTACATCGTATAAAAATTAATAAAAATTACATATGTCTTATTGATTATACTCGTAATAAAAAGTTTTTCCTTAAGATATTAATGAAGTACCTAAAAATATGGAACATATTTTTTCTTTTTTCTTTTAAAGGTAGTTAAGAACACTCTAAAAAACCATCAATATTTATTTTAAATTTTTGAATTTTCTCAAATTGTTGAGTATTTATAATAACTATTTCAGTTCTAATGGGGGGGGGGGGTTAACCACTCCATTACCCGTGGACACGGCCTTGCTTTGATCGAACTTTTCAATAAAAGATAAAAATATGTAACGGAATATGAGGTCCTGCTGCGGTTTAAAACCTTTGTAGGCGATGGATATCTTTGCCCGGTATCTAGAAGTCGAACCGGCACAGGATTGTTGCGTTGACTTAGTCGCTATAGGTAATCTCAAAAATGACTAAAAACAGGATTCGAAAAATTTAGACAGATACATTTGACGATTTGTTACCTAAATTACTCCAGTGAATATGGCTACCGTTTTCATTAATGAACGTCAATGAAAAAAAAAAAGGTGTTTTTTATTTGTTTTACAATTGAGTACGTCATATATGATGGTTTATATATTACGTTTCATCTTATCACGAAAATTAACCTAATCACAGTATTCAGAGCCCGCGGCGAAACATTGTATTCAGCGAAATGGTGTTGATGTGACAGACCCAAAAATTTAATATTCAAACGATTTCGTCTACACCGAGTTCCTACATGTACGGGAACTGTACAGGAAATCTATAATGTTACTTTTCTAAAATTCTATGCAAACCGGTTTCCTTCAACGAAATGTTACAGTAGAAAAATTTAAATTTCGTAACGCGAACGTATATACACACGGTAAACAATGGCGCATGGACGGCGAGATTTTTCGACCGCTTTGCATTTGCATATAAATGACCGCGAATGGAGCCATCCGCTACCACCTAACGCAGTGTGCATAAATGAAATTTGTCCGCGATTTACCGTCTCCGAGGCTGCCGCGCAGTCTGCCGAGTCGCTTTTACGGAAACTGGTTTACTCGGTAAAAGTTCGGAATTGTGAAATTTTAAATGAACGCGATTGCGCGATAAATGCAGCCGCCTAATTTAACGGATTTATTACAAAAAAAAATTCCACGAACAATTTCGATCGTCGGCGTTTGACCTATTTTTATTGACACTCGCTGTTACGTGAGACCAACCGCGATCATTTCTCGACGGTTCTTGTTTAACTGAGTCGTTGTTTCCATCAGTATTCCGGCTGGACAATTCGGCGGTATGGAATTGTTGTAGAAAACAACATGTCTTTGAACTGGAAATATCAAGATTAGTACATATCGCCGACATCTCTTGAGGCTTTTTTTCTTTTCTTTTCTTTTTTTTTTTATTTTTTTTTGCGTCCAAAATGTAGCCAAACTCCATAGTGTGCTCTGAAGGATCTTTTATGCCAAAAGTAGTGTTTTTTTTCGATTTCCTTTCGCATGCGAGCGGACATAAAATATAAGTTCTCCGTTTTTTTTTTGCCTCAAAAAACAAGTAAAAAAATTTCTTTCTCCGCAAAAAAGACACAAACGTACACTATTTAAATATCACCCTAAACACATACAGGTTTCCATTAGATATCTAATGTAACGTAATTTTTTTTTTCTCAGCTCCAGGTCAATTTGAACGGGTCTTTCACAATCTAATTACGTTCGTTAATTATAGCTTTTATTTTAATTTTATTTTTTCTAATAGACTCATCAATCTTCGTTCAGAAACGATAAAAAGGAAAGTGGTTAATTAGATTTTAAATCGGTATTGTATTATTAATATATAAATGAATCAGAGTAGCGTTTTTATTAAATGAAATTTCAGACTGCAACAAAAATTGCACTAACGAGGTATAACATAAAAACGGAGGTCTCCTCAGCGAAGTAAATTTTTTTTGGTAATATAACAAACGCAAATTACTTTAATTATTATCAATATACACCATGGAAATGTGGAATAACTTTTAATAAAATAAAAAAAATTAAAATACTATCAATCTTAACCGCAGATAAAATATATAGATTCGAATGAATTTTAGTACGAAGGAATTGTGATAACTTGGAAAGAAAATTTCAGTTGCATATAAGAAATTAAAGAACAGACTGAATTAAGAAGATTTGAATTTTATTTGCATAGGCACTTTGTAATTGTCCATTACTGTCCCCATAATATAAATTTTAACTGCATTGAGTATCCACTTTTCCCGAAATTTGGCACCGCTGCAACTCTGATTAATTTTTCTTACGCACTTTTTAATTTTATCCTTTGCTCTTTTTGACTAAATTGTTCTTTTTCTGATTATTTTATTTTCTTTTTGTTTTTAGAAACTTTTTAAAAGCTGAAACCTCAGCAATCTGACTTCTTCGCTAACTTTTTTTTAACCACCTTTTGGACGCTTCTCCGTTCGAGCCTATTTCCTTTCGTTTCAAGCTTGCTTAATGTGGTTTCTTCCTTTCCAGTACGTAATGCATGAGATTTGTTCGTGGCAAAGAAGGTTTCTACTATCAAATTCCCTTAATTTATCTACAATTCGAATTGACGCAGCAGGATAATTGCACCCAGCTACAATATTTTTTGTTCCGTTTTTAGCGCCCTAAAAGGTTGTTATTTATCAATAATTGACAAAATGTCGAGGTGTAATATAATCCCTGCCCAGATCTGTTTTGTTTTTGTTCCTTTCACACGTTTCAAGGACTTTTCCTAGCATTCTACTTGGTCCATTTGTACGAATTTTCTAAAAAAAAAATGTAATTTGTCATCTCTCTTCCGCTTTGTTTCGTGCTTCGTAAGTTTTAGCATTGCGCAGAGTGCTATTTCAACTATTTCCTTTCCTTATTAGAAATGGGCAATGGCAGAAAAAAAGAAAGAGGAAGAAGAAAAATTGCGCTGTTGACCCCAGACACACACACGGATGTGTCGCGACGGAGGAAAAATATGCCTTCTATTCCGAGAATTTGATCTCTAATTAAGTGAAAGTAGGAAATTACAGTCGCATCGCTATCGTAGTGGTCACCACCGTCGTCGAGCAGAACATATCTTTAATAGATTCCAATTTCTGAATGACAGTCGCCTGTCTACAAAACTTACCGATGTGCGTAGGAACATATACTACTATCGCTGATAAAGGAAGATACGGGGATTTTTAATTTGTTCCAATTAACGAACGAAACGCGACCGCTGCTGAACCTGCTGATCCTAATGGAGCAACTGGAATATCGGCGGGCTGTTTGCAGCTAGTAGTAGCGCTAACGTGTATTCGCCCCTCGGGACACAGAAGGTGAGTCTGGTCAATATTCAGAGCGGACGGCGAAGTAGAAGCGGAGAAGTTAATGCTGGCCGAACATTGCTTGCTGATAGATTAAGAAGTTCACGACATGTTGCCGAGCACGGCTCCATCGGTCTGCTAAAGGTCACTTCCTTGCAAAATATTATCCCTGCAGACTGAGACTTTCGCTTCTGCGTGCGCTTCCCATCTGACAATTACGTTAGCGGGCCGGCGGAACCGGGAATGCAAAGTCTCCGGCAAGGACATGAGTAGGAGGTTAAATATGTGAACGCAGGTAACCGCTATCTCGTAATAATAGTAGCCGGTCTATGTGTGCCTATTATACGGCCATATCATTTTGTTCTAATGACACTCATCTCGCCAGTGTTTTCTATGTCAGATATAGCCGTTAACAGCCTCCGGCCAACTGCTGTCAGACTTCTGCAATCTCATCCTGCTATTTATTTATCTTTGCGCTTAACACTGATCTGCGTGTCTCTGTGTGTGCACTGAGCACAATCGGATTTTCTTCAACTCCGTGCGCTGAGGTCGTTGATTATTAGGAAATCTTTCTAATTGTTACAGTTTATTATTCGGCGTCGCATTTCGCTCCGCAACAAACACCTACACGTTCTAAACATCGATGTTTGCATCTTTCTTCCCGTTCGAATACTTTTTCCTCGCAAAAACCCGTTTCTTTTTCTTCTTTTCAAATATTCTCGTTGACCTGAGGTCGGAGTGCTGCGAAACATGTGCGACATTCCGGCACAACTTCGTTCCAACGATGGAAAAACATTAATCATTCTCCACCGAACCGGCGATTGAAAAATTCAGTTTACTGGTGGACCTAAAATAATCTCGTTTCAACATTTCTTTACCGATTGGACAGAATTATTTTTATTTTTTAAAATATCTTCCGGGATGTTTTACTAGCCATTAACGAAAAAGTTTTTGCGGTTAACTATGTCAGTTTGTCTGTTCGTTTGATTTTTTTTTTTTTGCGCGCTAAACATCGTTATTGCACTATATACCTACGCTTAGATCTGTTCAAACACTATGATTTGCTCGAGATTTTTTTTTTTATATGATCATAGTTTTTTTTTTAACTTTTCACTAAAATTAGTATAAAATTAGGACCATCCCGCGGGCCTAGGATGCAATACATGACACAAAATTATAGTTAAAATTAGGAACAATAAGTTACAATTGTGTTACAAATATTTGCTACGATACGCGCTTTTAAAGTTTATTTAACAGTTCAATAATTACAGAAAATGTCGTAGATATCTATTTTGTAATTAAAAAATACGTCTCTAGGTTCTTCATTGACTAATTTATTGAGTTACTTGCACAAAAATTACATAATCTATATATATATATATATATATATATATATATATACATGTCCATCCCTCGTGAACGAACGTTACTCCAATCTGCTATCACTCAAACTCCCTATTCCTTATTGTGCTTCGTATATCTTATCGTTTCTGTCGATCTCCGTCGTTCCTATCCTCAGTTCTTTTATCTTATCAATAGCTGACTGAATCTACATTTAACTGATCCTTCTCCCTCGTTTCGTTTCTGGGCAAAGATCCTTTGTTAACATGCCCAAAGGGGAGTTAAAATATATATATATATATATATAGGTGTACATATACATATAGATATATACATATAAACATATACATATACATATATATAAATATGTAGGTACCATGAACACATTTTTGCAATTCATATTTTTCCAGTTCTGATTTTATATTTTTTTAATATCTGGCTTTCATTTTTTAGCCCATTTTATTATATTTTCTTGAAAAAATGAAATCCACTACACGGGCGGCGAGTCTTCTTCTTAATTGTAAGTATTTAATTTTTTTTTTTTTTTTCGCATACAAGAATTTCTTGAAAAGTGTTGTATGGTACAGTATTCGTCAACTTCGAAAGTTTCATTAATAAAAATGACTTACGGTTTCGTTCCCGACAAATAACGATGTTTTCAACAACATACCACATGCCCGGGAAAAAAAACTTTTTTCCCCAAAATTTCGAGCTTTTGGCGACCCGACGAGGGCTTAATTTTAAAGCTGGAAACCCGGATGTTCCAAACTAGAGAAATATACGGCGTTGCGCATTGTTCAAAATTTTTAATTATAATACTTGTGCCGCAAGGGGGGCTACACGCCATTTTTTGCTTTTTCTTGAACTTTTTGCTAACTTCGAAAGTTTCGTTAAGGAAATAACTTATGGTTTCGTTTCCGACAAATAGCGATGTTTCCAACCAGATATCACATGCCCAGAAAAGAAATATTTTTTTCGAAACTTTCGACGCCCTGAGGGTCTAAATATAAAGCTATAAGTTCGGCTATAGTTTTCCTATATAGCGGTCCTTTATGCATATATTGGAGATACATTTTGGCTTCCTCGAAGTTTTTACTCGAGCTATTGTTTACGTGAACATCCTCTATTTTGCTGTTTTCGGCCCAAAAGGTGGGAGAGTTTGAATAATTTTTTGATTTTATGAAAGAGCTTCTGAGTTTTGTTTTATGGTTTGTATTTCACTTCTAAAGATTTATCCGGTGATGAGTTAGGAATTTTTTAAAGGTGATTGTTGAGGTCATTTTATATTCCATATTTAGTATTCTTGACGGTTTTTTGCTGCTCAGAGTAATCGGTCATCTTGGAGTTATAGATCGTTTTAAAGAGAATTTTAATTATAATTTATGTTCCAGATTTTGAAATTAATAAGTTAAGCCGTTCGTGAGTTATCGGATATTTTAATTGAATATTTTTATCGTTTCTGAACCATCTTACTAGGATTATTCCGTGCATTATACGTATGTGTAGGAAATCCTAAAAAGAATAGTGCGACTAGCGTGTGCATATATAATGCTTGTTTTCGCTTGGAATCGGAACATTTTAAACAATTTAAATATGTTCCAAAAACAAGTCGGCAGAAAATGTGACATCCTAGCTGCTGGTGTCGTTGTCATTATCAATATCTAAACTATTTAAAAAGCTACTCTGCTTAGGCTTCTCGAACCACGGCTTACTGTCAATTTAGTGTCCGTATTCAACATTTTATTGTTGAAAGGCGTAAAAATTCGATAACTGAAAAAGCGTTCGAAGAAGCAAAATTTTGCTCAATGGTATTCTGAATATTGGACGAGTATTCGGTCGAATATAGGCCATCGAGGACTTCTTTCGAAGCACCAGACTTCCTGTTAACTCTCATGCCGTCTACTGAAATTATAAGCAGACAGTATCGCGTAGAGATGCTAAATCCGTATTATGTGAAATACAGGCGGGCGCTGCGCAGGGTAGTTTACTCGGGGACCTATTATCTGCTATGTACAATAGATGCACCAACAACAACGAATACTACGATCGGTTCGCTATTGACATAGCAAATAAGCGACTCACACATCGAAGTAACTTAAAACCTTCAATATGTCTGGAAATTGAACGGAAAAGAAAAAGACCGAGCTTAATGAGCAAAATTCTATACATATCACTTTCTTCGTCCTTCGCAAACGAGATCCTCACCACGTAGTGCTCATGACAACAAATACCAGTCTCGAAGTACGTGGATTTATACCTAGAGATACGAAACCGATTTGGAAAACTTGCATTGTGTTGAAAACTCAACATATACGATACAAAATACGTGAAATATATCGGCCATTCCAAAATGAAATTCATTCCATTTGGACTTACGGAATACAAATATGGCGGGGTACCAAAGCATCAGTCAGAAACATTATTCAAATAGTTCAAAAGAAGTTCCTTCGTATGATAACTAACAGTCGATAAACGAATTTTACACACTGATTTAAGGATAAAATGGGTCGACGAAGTCATTAATTACCCGCCGTCACGAAGAGAGGCTTCATAAGAATCTGGATAGACATTTGATCTGCATTAAACGTTTTTGACCGAACGACCTGGTGCATAATAAAATTTTATCGCGCATATTTATGTGTTTATAAATAGCAAAAAAATAGACAGTGGTCTATTCTTCGGCAACGCGTCAATTTAATTTTAGTAATCGAATGTTACTTAAAAATAGTTCTAAAATTATAGTAGCTACACGGTTCCCGTAAGGGGCTGTTTTATAAAAAAACTGAAGCATGAAATTTCTCTTGAACCTGAACAGCTCATTCATGTAGGTTATATATTTGACTCGAATGTGCAGAAAGTAAAATTTCAAAAAAAAACACACAAAAAAAAACAGCAAAAACTATATATTCCCTTTATTAAAATCGGGGGAGCTCGATGAAGTGATGCGACTTGAGCTTTACACAAAAAAATTGGATATCTTTTCGTAAAAAAATTTAATTCACAATTTTTCAGCTTCTTTATTCGAACGCCAGGATGATGGCGAAGATTTATTATTAGCGCAGTATTAAAAGCAAGCTCGTGAGCAGCTTTTTTCGCATTTTGGCCACTTTCTTTACATATTTTGCAAATAATATTTCTTCAGTTTTATTTTTAAGATTAACATTATACGAATAATCTAGGCATTTTTAAATTTTTTGTCTTGCCGTTGCAGGCTAACAAGTTATCCGTGTACAGCAGTGTGTACGGTTTGGAATTTTTTTGTTTTTGTCTCGATTAGTGTAACAACCGTGCTTTTACTCGTATCATGACTGAGTTGACAGCGGACCTCGTATTACTGGTTTTACTACAACGAATAGTTGCTAACAATAAACCAGAAAACATTTTTCCTTAACTATTTAAAGAATAAAATTTTCGACACCTGTAAAGTTTGTTGCGATTTATGCATTAAAATTTAAATACATTAAAGTTTTATAATATTTACTTGTATTCGAGTTCTATTTTTTTTTTTTTTTTTTAGATAATAATAAATTTCTTTATTATTTAAAAACTACAATCTAGTCTAAACAGACTAATGAGCAGTGTATTACTGACTTAACTTATTAAATATATTACACATACTAAGACTCTTCTACACATTTGTGTGACTTAGTTATTTTTAACGTACATACATATATAATAGATACAATAATTACATAGGCACGCACTTATGCATAGGCATAATACCTTATGTATATAACGAATTTACTTCACAGACACTCATATGCACGCATACATACACACAAATATACATACCGATACACCCATGTAATCACAGACACATTCATATGAGCTCAAAAGGTTTTACCCTTTTGAGTCTTCTCACTAAATCATTATTTTGTAGTAGCTGCTTGGCTTCTTCGTTGGTATGATAACGAAGCTTTTCTTCATGCTTCTTTGCGGACTTCTTTATTTCACTAGTCACGGTTTCAAATTTCAGGTCTCTATGGAGATCATTATTTCTAATATACCACGGTGCTCCAACAATATTTCTGAGCACTTTATTTTGGAATCTCTGTATTATTGCAATGTTGGTTGGCTTAGTGCACCCCCATAACTGTAATCCGTAAGTCTATACAGGTTTAAGTATCTGTTTGTATATTAGCGTTTTATTGTATGATGATAGCTGAGAATTTCTTCCCAATAACCAGTACATCTTTTTATATCTCAATCCGAGTTCTTCTCTTTTTTTTTTCACATGAGCTTTCCAACGAAGCTTGGCGTCTAAAGTCATGCCAAGGTATTTAGCTTTGTTTTCATGTGGTATTATTTTGTTATTGATAATTGCTGGTATGTAATATACTTTTTTATTTGTAAAAGTAACATGTGTTCACTTTTGTTCGTTTAGTTTAATGCGCCATTTTTTGGTCCATTCTTCAATTTTTGATAATGTAGTCTGCAATTTTTCCAATGACTCCTCATGGCTTTTTCCTACCGCTAGTATGGCCATATCATCTGCAAACGTTGCTAAGGTGCTGCTGTCTAATTCTGGTAGGTCACTGGTATATAGAAGGTAAAGTACTGGTCCCAAAACGCTTCCTTGAGGAACTCCAGCTTTTATTTCTTTGAAGTCGGAATAAGCGTCTTCTTGCTTAATTCTGAAATATCTCTCTTTTAAGTATGATTCTAATATTTCAGAGAATTGCCTCGGTAAAATAGTTTTAATTTTATACAATAGCCCTTTATGCCAGACTTTATCGAAAGCCTTTGCTACATCTAGGAAGACTGCAGAGCACACCTTTTTTTCTTCCAGTGTGTTTTCAATAACATTGACTACCCTATGTACCTGCTCTATTGTCGAGTGTTTTTCCCTAAATCCAAACTGGTGATTAGGGATTATTCTTTTTTTCTCAATAATTGGTTTTATCCTTTTAAGTAATATTTTTTCAAAAAGTTTTGATATTGTGGACAATAATGAAATTGGTCTATAAGAGGTTGTGTCATATGGAGGCTTACCAGGTTTTAGTATCATAATAACCTCCGCCACCTTCCATAATGTGGGTACATACTTTAACCTAAATGCTGCATTAATTAAATTTGTAAGCTTTACGATAGCTTTCCTCGGCAATTGTTTCAATACTTCTCCAGTTATCAGGTCATAGCCTGGAGCCTTCCTATGGTTGATGTTGTGTTTAATTTCATCCTTAATTTCTTTTGGTGATGTTAATTATATTTCTTTTTCTTCTTGTGTTACTTCTTCTAGTAGCTTGTCATCCTCTTGTTCTTCTTGTATCTGGAATATGTCCTCTAGGTATTCAGCGAATGTTTGGGCCTTCTGCTCATTATTTCTAGCCCACATTCCATTTGCTTTTTTTATTGGTGGGGTATGGGTGGTGGGTGTTCTGATTCTTTTGGTAACTTTCCACAATGAATAGTCAGTGTTGCTATCATTTGTAAGCTCTTTCAAACAACTGCTTATTGTTTCATTTTTCAATTTTTGAATTTTCCTTCTTAATAGTTGGGTGAGGTTATTTAATTTATTTTTATCCCCCCTGGAGCTCTTGTTTGATGCCACTGTTTCCTTGCTTTCCTTTTTTCAGTCACCAGCTCTGTAATTTTATTTGGATAATTTCTACTCTGTGTTTTTCTCTTAATTTTCGGAGTATTTTGCCAAGCTGCTTGTTGTATGTCAGTTACAAATTTTTCTATTTCTAATTCTAATTCTTCTTCGTTCCTTAAGGGAACCTTTAGTTCTATTGTTTTCTCTAAATGTTGTTTAAAGCTTTCCCAGTCTGTATATTTGTTAACTAGTACCGGCCTGTTCTCCTTCTGAATAATAGTTTCGCTTAATGTTAGCAAAATAGGGGAATGGTCCGAGTTCATATCATGCCTTTCCTCAATTTGTAAGTAGTTTATTGATATGTTTCTGCATACAAAGAAGTCGATTAAATCTGGTGTTTTACAAAGGTCTGTAGGCCAGTAAGTCGGCTTTCCTGTTGATAGGACTTCACATTCCATTTCTCTTACAGCGTATAGTAGTTCCCTACCTTTAGCGGTAGTTAATCTTGAGCCCCATTGAGTATTTTTGGCGTTGAAATCTCCTCCAATAATAAATCTATCGCCCATTTGCTTAAAGAGTAATATATATTGTTCTTTTTTTAGTGAATATTTTGGTGGACAGTATATTCCAGCCACGGTAATTGTAATATTCTTAGTTTTGATACCCACAGCTGCAACCTGTATTTCTTTAGTTGAATATTCTACTTCCTCAAAATGAGGAATATCATCTTTAATTATAACTGCGCTTCCACCTCGGGCTGTATTCTCTGGATGTATTGTGTGATATACTCTGTAACCTTTGAATTTGATGTATGATTGTTTAGTGAAATGTGTCTCCGAAATGAGACATACATCTATTTTTTCCAGGTTTAGGACAAGTTGCAACTCCTGCTGGTGTTGTAATAGCCCATTGGCATTCCATGCCATAATTCGAAGTGTCCTAGCCATCATTTTTTCTTTTTAGAAATGGCTTCCTTGGTGCCATGTTCAACTTTCTTAAGTCGCTCATCAATTTTAGTGATAAGTGTTTCTTGCTTATCAAGTTTTATTAGAATGAGTTGTAGCGTTTGTTTTAGTTCCTCATTTTGTTCTTCATTATTTAATTTATTGGCCCTTGTCACAGCAGCGTATGTATTTTTGCTTTGAGTAGGTTTTTGTTGTAATTTTAAGTCATTAGCATTATTTGTCTGTTTATTCTGTTGGGGTACGTTATTTTCCTTTTTTTTTTTTAATCATGTTTATGTTTTTGATGTTCTGCAGCTCTTTAGCTACAGTGCAACCTCTATAGTTGGCTGGATGATCCTCTCCACAATGTATACATTTTGGTTGAGTACTTTTTGGTTTATCACATATTATGGTGAGATGTTTCCCGGCACATTTAACACACCTCGGCTCTTTATGACAGTATTTTTGTGTGTGACCGTAACCTTGACACTTTTTGCACTGAGGGATTAGCTTAGGTTTTTTTAGTGTGTGTATTTCTACTTTACAACCAAGAATTTTTGGGATTTCGTAAACTTTTCTAATATCTTCTTCTGCACTAAAAGTTAACATAAACATGTCTAATAGTTCTTTAGTTTTCCAACTTATTTTGTTTGTCGCTTCTATAATTTTATACCCTTTAGTGTGTAGATCAGCGACTATTGCTTCAGGTTTGCATGTGCGCGGTAATTTTTTTGCCATTACTCTAATTGGTCTGGTCTGTTTATTCTCATATGAGTACCAGGTACAATCAAGTTTTTGTCACATAGTAGTCATGGCGCTATACGTTTCACCATCTACTGTGTTAAACTTGATTTTATCTCCATTTAATAATTTGGTACTGAATTTTTCTTTAGGTATGCTTTCCCCTATTTTTTCGTAGGCTTCAGCATACTTCTTAATTCCTTCCACTATTATTGGTGGAGGGGATATCCTTTTAATTTTTGTTTGATCCACACTCAGGGTAACTGAATTTTGTTTAATTGGAGATAGCGAGTCATTTAATTTCCGTTTTTTATTTTTACTTTTTTCTCTAACCCACTCGGTTTCCTTAGCTAATTCTTCCTCATCTGTATTATATACAGGGTTAGAGGCGCTTTCTATAGCCGGGCTATTCACACTTTGTTTATTTCTCAAGCTTTTTATTTCTTTTTCTAGCGCGAGCATGCGGTTTTGCATGTTTGCTAACGCATCGTTAAGTTGTTTTTTTTCCTTACTAATTTTCTGCCATTCGATGAATAGCAACTGTTCGTTTGGAGTACGTTTATAGTTCTGTTGAAGAACATTATTATTAGCATGTGCTAGTGCTGAATTAGATACGTTAGCTGTATTATCCTGGCCAGATTTTGCCATTTTAAATATATTTTAATCTTAATATAGTAAGTAATATGATGTAATAACTGAATATGAATAGAAATGTAATCATAATAGTAATAAGCGTCGAAATAGTTAACTGATTTATACAACCTGCACGTCGATAAATGTAGGTAGATAATTATTCCGGTTTCTTATCGCTGAAATGATATTAATGTGAACGCGCATTCAACACAACGTATTCACAAAGATAACACATTTAATTTTCTCGAGTTCTATATAGTTTTACGATGATCATTTTTTTATTGTATATCACATTTTTCCTCTCTGTCTCTCTCACTGTTGTTTACATTTTTCTGTAAAATATTTTTGAAGTAATTACATCGTATGTTTTGTAATGTAACATACTTTATTCTTGTTTTTTTTTTTACTTATGAGTTATTCTATGTTTAGCAATGTTTTCTTTTTCGGATAAAAATATTAAGCGAGAATCTTAATGTGTTATGAAAATTTTAATAGGGTTTGTGCGAACACACAATAAAATTAGGTGTTCCGTCACGACATAATTATATTCCATGGCACGTGGATGGCTGTGAAGTAAAAAACATTATACTAGCTCCAAATAAGTGTAATCGAATAAACAAATAATGTAATTCATATACTAATAATACTCTTCGCAGCCAATAGGATTTTTTTTTTTGGCGGGAAATAAATAATATGTTTTATTATACCGATCAACTTATTAAAATTTTTACCCTTTGTCAACACACAAAACAAATTATTTTTAATCCTTCGAAAGACCCGTTTATTGTTATTATCATTACAGAAACTGCAGGCGCTATTGCGTAAGTTCTCCCTTTATTCCCTACTAGAAGGCACCGAAGAATTAAAAAGTATTTCATGCTACACGTCTCTGCCCTACTTTGCGGATAAAGTAAATAACTTTCTAAAGATTTAAGCTCCTTGTCGCGCGAATAAAATAACATTTAGGAATCGCAGTTTTTAAAAACCGTCATTCAGTTTAAAATGCGTGTTGATCAGACAAATGAAACGGAAAAAATCGTTTGTTACATTAATGATAACGTTATTATTCCAGCGCTAAAAGTAATAAACGTTTCGAGTAATTGTTAACTGAAGTACCACTGCTACATAAACAGTAGAATAATATTTTTCCGTAAGAATGACGTAGTCAATTGATATTTACTTTTCCATAAACATTATAGAAAGACGATCATCTGAAGATCCATGAAGTATCTCGATGTGCGAAGGATAGAGTTTTTACGAATATGTGTTGACAACTTTATCCTTGCACTGAATGTAGTAAGAAAATCTTATGTTTTCGCGTTATTTATAAATCCATTACATTTTGAGTATCGGAAGTTATTTCTACGCAGACTGTAAATTATTATTATTTTTTTTTAGCGAATAACACATAGTCACTTTTGTAAGTGTTATAGGAAAATATCAACCGAGGTTTCGGACGTTTCCGAGGCAAGGTCCGAATCAGGCAAGAAAAAGACAAAATTTTCAGAACTTCGAAAACACAGAGCGCCAAGGCTATTTAAAAAAAATGAACAACCACGGATGATAATGTCTTCTCTACCACAAAAGAATCGTCCAACAGAGAAAAAAATCAATTCCTTCAATGGAGCCTCGCATCGACTCCTACATCACTAATGAATTCATTGATCACCGAAGAATCTAGCAAGTTGTCCGCTTCATTTTAAAAATTCCTCTTCATTATCAATCTAATCCTCGAGCTAACCTTCGAACAACAGTTGCTCTATCCTTTCTTCCCGATAACATTAAATATGTCGTCGAATCTTCCTCTGCAACCAATCCGCCGAACTACAAAACGAAGAATAATTGACACTTTGCACGCGTCTTTTCATGCCTCCAGACATTTTCCTCCATCTGCTCAGTAATTATTTCCGCTGTACATCTATAATAAAATTTGACGTTCGGGTTTTTTATCCTACAATTTCTAAAAGTGGCATTTCTTATTCTAATTTTTAAATCAAAGACCTTCTTCTTTCTTTTTTTTTTTTGAAACTATGTAGACTTTTATCTCCTTGATTTCTTTGTATTTCAAAGAAATCGTAATCCAAGCAAGCGGCTGATAGTAAAAATCTACGCCCTTTCACATCCTTAGTCTACAAAGGCAAATCCGAACAATCCTCATCAGATCGCAGCATATCTGTTCAGTTTTTTTTTGACATTGAGAATGTTTTGTATGATGTGGGACGCTTAAAGAGTCGAAAAATGTTGCAATAAGGATTAGTATGATCAATAATCGAATCGTTCGACGAAAGATAGCTCTGGAGGAAATAGAAAGAAAACGCAGATAAGAGCAGTTGGAACGATCGAAAATAGAGGAAGAAGTTGACGACGGGGATGGTAGAATTAAGAATAAGACGCAAAAGGGAAGTCTCAACGAGAGCAGGGTTCGATGATAGCGGAAATCTATAAAATGTGCCGGAAAACGGATCAGGGCGGTTAAATATGAAAAACGGGGCTCGTGAATCGTTGGAAGGCCAAGGCTGCGGGTCAAGTCTAATTAAAGTAAAAGTAGCAGTTATCTTAAGAATTTGCTTCATTTATTCGCTGCCTAAGCATCAAGGTAAACTTGTTTTACCAATCCCAAATATGCGATCATTTAAAGTGACTACAAATCACCATGCGGAAATATTCTGAGTGGACGTACTCGTACAATTGGAGCGCGCAATGAATAAAATCGTTTCTGCTAATTTCACCGATGTATTCGAACAACTTTAGTTCTAAAAACCATTTTGTTTCCCCATAAAGGATTACCTGTCTCTTTTTCGTACGTATATTTGCACATACACACATATATTAATTACAACGTAATTCTTAGACTACCCCCCAGCCCCCTTAGAAAAAATGTCCCAATTTTATGTAACGCAAAATGTCCCAAAAAGTGTCCCCAAAAAATATCCAAATTTTATGTAACATTTGTTATATTTTATAGGATTTCTGTGATTTTGTTATTATATTCGTATGGACCGATTTAGAATTACGTTGTAAATTTTAATCATTTTATATGAAGTATAGAAGGGAAAGAGATAGAAATCAAGGGGCGCAGCCCCTTGCGAGGCCAAAATGGCCGAGTTTATATATATATATATATACCTATATATATATATATACCTATATATATATATATACTAGGAATTTGGGCTCGCTGGCTACAATCTTGGGATTTTTAGTTGTTTTGCTTCGTGAATTTTTAAGAAGGGGACTGCTGCGTTCACATAACGTTTATTGGGAGAAAAAACAGGATATGAATACGCCAATTAAAAAAGTGAAATTCGGATTGAAATATCGTAAAGACTAAGGTCGTTAGTATCGTAATATATGTAGGAGGAAATACCTTACGTTTAATTCTTTTTAAAATGAGATATGGACAATTCTGTTAAATTTACATTAC
The DNA here is from genome assembly GCA_039619475.1 of Icerya purchasi. Classification (NCBI taxonomy): domain Eukaryota; kingdom Metazoa; phylum Arthropoda; class Insecta; order Hemiptera; family Monophlebidae; genus Icerya; species Icerya purchasi. Next base: position 576,534,119 of record CM077115.1, read on the forward strand.
AATTGTCAAATTCGTTTTCATTCTTAGAATTTAAGCAATAATATTTTAAGTCACTGGTGATCATCGCTCGAATCGAATCATTTCAAAAATTTTTACTCATAAATTTTACAATTTAAATGTTTATAATGATAATATGTGAGTTGAACACTAATCACCGTCAAGCTGCTATAAAACGACGAGCTTTGGACTTTCTTTTCAGTAATGCACGTATAGATATAGACGTTTTTTTTTTCTGTTTAACATTAGTTTTTATATTTAATGTATTAGGTATTGATTTGTGGCTGAATAACTGCTGAGGCTTTCAAAAGAACGGTGAATTTCTTTTAAGTTCGCAGTCTTACCGCTTCAGGCGTATATTTTCCCAAATCAGGGTTAAATTCCAAAATGTTTAGATATTTGTATTTTCGCGGTATTCTGAAATAAGCCGATTCAAAAAAAAAAAAGAAAAACAATCCTGCAGTTACTATGGAACGAGCTGTGGAATTTTTGTAACTTGACCTCCACGCTTTTCGAAATTTGGGACCCTTAATTTTAAAATTTTGGCTGTTTCAAAATTTCCCTATATTCTAACAACGAAAAAACATCTTTTGTAAAAAAAAAAAAAAAAAAAAGTTGACTCTTGCAATATGATGACAGTCTGTAACGGACACATTATATTATACGGAATGGGAATAAATAAAGTAAAATAAATATACAAATATAGAAATGATCGAAAAGAGAATGTGCGTGTGATTGAAATCCTGTTTGTCGGTCGGGGGTGAATGTATCGTCACGCGGTCACTAGAGAAATGTCCAGCCTGTTAATAATAAATGACGGTGATTGGCCGCAACGAGGAGAAAGGAAAGAGATTTGGCAAAACGCGGAAGAAATGGTGGAGAAGAACAGGCGGTCGATCGTTTTTCGAGAAAGTCGTTTTTGATCGGTCATCGTGAAGCGGTCATTGTTTTTTGAGAAAGATTTTCAGGAAGAAGTCGCCCTTCTACGGTCCTTGTGGGCGAATCGCCTTACGAAAATAAAGTTTAGACAAGGCGAGATAGTGAAATTGCTAGTCCGATCCGATATTTGTTAACGTAGTACCAATTAGTTAAAAGTGAATTAAACATTGTCCGTCGAAATTGTTTCCTGTGTCTCCGTCAACGGAACCATAGACCAATCGAAGATTTTGAAATCGGATTCATCCTGTTACACCACCGGCAAACAATGAATACGTACAATTTATATTTTACATATATTCGTTTGTTTTATTATTAATTTTTATAAATTTATTATGTATGTCTTTTCAGCGGCCGGTCGATAAAGTGGGATCAGTGTAGGAATCTTAATAATATAATTTTCCAAATTTAACGAGATTTTCTATTTGTAATAAAAATAATCAAATATTTAATTATTCGTTCACGGTATTAAAGACCGCGGTGGCATCCCTGTGGGTTTAATAAAAACAAAAACATAGGAACATTACACCCTCTTATATCTATAGAAAGAACTGCGAGCTTTTTTTTTAGTTTTCCTTCTTAGCGCTTTAGGTATTTATTTTCTTAAATTTTGAATTTTAAAAGACAAAAATACACCGATTAAAAAAAAAAAAAAAGTCGGTTTTCCAGCTATTACAGAACGGCCTAATCTTTTAAAATGTTTTTTTCAAAACTTTATTTCTACTTTTTCGAAAATTGGATCCTTTAATTTTACAGTTTTTGGGATTTCATAGTTTTTCTATAATTTGATTCTTTCGACGAACACAAAGTGGTGGTTCTCCACCAACGTCGTGTAGTTTCGAACTCGCAGGAAATACTGCTAATATGCAGTGCTAAAAAAAATGGCGAACTGAATCTATCATCCGCAGTCGGGGCTTGATGACGCTGAGGAGTATACAATATATTACTATAATCGATCAGTATAATTTGATCAGAGTACTGCTATGAGATGCAAAACACATTCATTTTGTTTATCATCTTCAGCACATTCAGTGACGACATACAAATGTTAGTTAGGCGATGGATCCAAGTTTGTTGTCAATTGTAACACACCCAAGAATGCGTTACCTTTTGTACAACCTTAAGTTTGACTTTGTTCAAATACAAATAAAAGGGTTTCTCACCTGTTTTTCTTTTTTTTTTTTTCTAGTTTTAGTCTATGAATATATGAATTTCTCTGCTGAAAATTTAAATTTCGTCGTTTTACACCGATTTAGTGAGCGCCGTCTATACCTGATTGTAACGTATAATGAGCATACAACGAGCTCAAAGTGTTCAGAGATATATTCAAATCATCAGCGAATAGCCCATAGGGTTTAGGTATATATTTAGAGTAATGCCATTGATTGCAAGCATGCATATATATATATATATATATACATATATATTTTGATACAAAAGAAAAACATGCCTTAGTTGAAGACAAGACAGCGCAATTACCCAGTGTAGTTAAGGTACTCGGCTACTAAACCAGAGGCTTCATAGGTTTTCGAGAGTCGCCTCGTTTCAAATCCAAGTCGCTCCCAGATATATATTTAATCTGAAATGGAATATTGGTTATACCTGAAAAATCTGAGGGAAAGAGTAAAGTCAGCTGATAGAAAGGAACTGGTACACTGCTTCATATCCGTTAGACCACCTTAAGAGTAATATTATGAGAAGAGCTTAATAATTACACACTGTCAAGAATTCAGCACTCTCTAACGAACGCTCTATTCTTTACACCCAACTTCTAGTTTTGGGTCTTCCTACTCCCTTTAACGCTACCTATATTCTTTCCTTCCCATTGCCTTCAGTTATCCCATTGCTACTGTCCTTTGTCCTCTCCATTTCTGACCGCCTGGTTATTTAGTTATAACTGTTAATTTTTCATGTTGTTGGGTCAAGGCCGCTGGCGCGACCAGGGTAGGGAAAAAAAAAAAAAAAAAGAATATATGGGGGGCTTACTTTACTTACTTTTTAGTCAGAGAGTATATTTTTTATATGAATATCTGAAGGAGACCCAAATGAACGCCCACCTCCTAATCTAGGGAAAACCAAAGAACCGTATTAATGAAGATAAACGTAGTATACAAATGTCCGAAACTGAAGATGGGATATTTCCGAAAACGTTTCCAGCATGTAATTGTATTCATTTTAAATATTCGTTATTGTTTACAATTTAGTTTTATTGACTAATTAATAAACAAAATGTATAAATTACGTGGAATTTTATAACAGTTTCCACGGTACAAATAACCGGTCTCGCTAGATTCATTGCGATAAAATAAAAGTGTTTAAGTATCCTTGTTAAATGATTAGCTTCCGAACATAAGTAATGTTCTCTCGTTTTCGCCTTTACGCAATTCTCGTAAGATACGAAATTCTTTCGAGATTTTTATTAACATTTCGTGAACGTTAAACATCTTTCCTCTTGACTACGTAAACCGAGACAGCGAAAAAAATACTTTTTTTCTTTTTAACCAATCATTTATAAAAACATGCTTATCAAAAAAAAAAAAAAAGAATAATCAAAATTACGAGCGCGAGGTTCCCTTTTCATATGATACAAATAATAAATTTACTAAAATAATGCATGCAGTAAGAGTTTAAAATAATTTCATCCGTTGCTTTTGGAAAACGCAGTCATCGAGGTGATTTTCAAATGCGCTGCTACAACCTAAAACGTCGATTCGCTGTTCTTTTTGTTTCCTCATATTGGCTTTCCATAAAGTTCTTATTATCTCAGATTCTAAAATTGTTCTGCGAGCTACCTCATTTTCTCTTTCTGTTCCCTCATCCGATTATGTAATACTTCTCATCGCTCGTGAGGATTGTATTGCAACGAGGTGGTGGATTGCTGAACCCGCTCTTCCATTTCCAGGAACACATTTTCAGCCCATAATATTGCTCTTTTTTCTTTATAATCCTGCCTCCTTTTATCTCTCTATTCAGCCATCTCTTCAACTTCATGCAAGGTTTTTTCTCTTAAACGCTCTATAATCTCTGCTATTTGTCACCTTCGCTTTAACCATAGTCTCCTTCCTGCATAATTTTCTCGGTTTTCATCTGCATCTACTTCGTTTTGTTCTCTTTTCATTGTCCTTCTATATGCGTTCTTTATGATGTTGATTACATTTTATTTAAATGTGTGGTCTTGTCTGCTGAGGAGCAATCGTCCTATTCTTCTCTGTTAAAATTTGGTATTTCTACACCCCTTGTCGGTGCTGCTTGTATTTTCTCATTTACTTCTGTTTCGGTTATTCCTGCCGTCCTTGAACGCATAAGAGAATATAAATCTCCTCCGTTAAAAAAAAAAAATAAAAAAATATTTCCTCTTCTGTTTGACGGCCAACGTTATCGTCGTTGTATCAATTTTTATACCGATATAGGACCATCACCTATATTCTTTCTCATACCAATCACATTGTTCAATTCTCCGGCCAAAATAATAGTAGCTGATATTTAAAATTTTTAAAATATATTCTCCGAATGACTATATTGTGAGAACCCATTAAAATAAACTTTTGTCGATATTTTCTTTTTTCTATTGTTCTCACTCACACTTTTCTCCAAGCGCAATGAAAATGGGGGGATTTTGATTCTCAGGGGGGCTTTTAAGCTTTGTGTTAGACAAAAGCCAGATACCGTGGCGTAGTTGGTTAAACAGTGGTGTTTCATTCGGATAGAACATCCTAACTTACAAAAATTTCACTTACGCTAGGTTAATGTCCGTAGCTGATGCTACTCTCCAAAAAAAAAAAAAAAAAAAAGAAAAAACCTAGACCAAAAAAGGAAACAGTTCTTTACCTTGCAGGTTATACCGATCTTTTTTTACCACCAGGTAGAGATGCACATTCAAAGCGACTGCGTACTATTCATTCTCGCGCCTGATATAGTAATCATTTATTTCTTGATTATTTCCCGAAATTACGAAGGCGTTTCCTTCGTGACTGATCTTATGCGAGGAATAGATTTCCTGAAGCTCCGTGCTTGGTCGGTTATCATCTTTCCTTCAAAACGTAATAAGTACTATATTTGCTGTTTCATGGTATGCACGTGTTACGCTTCTTCATCGGATAAAGCACAGTCTTTGAAAAAACGAAATAAAAGTATCGAAAATTAATTATTTCGCTTGTTCCCGCTTGGGTATTTTATTAAACTGATCAGCGGAAGTCACCTTCTCTTTGCAGGAAGAAGTTTGCCCAGTCTGATCATGACCCCATTGAAGTCTCTTTCAGTCGAAGTAAACACTCGTGTCTATCTCATCATCCTTTTTCTTGAAAAAAAAAAAAAAAATGTTGCAAAGTTAGGAATAATTTCAAATGTCTTTTCCATTTGCGCATATATCGGCAAAGAATTGGCCGGTGGTTTCACGGCACTGCATCCGCATTTTATGGTCCTTCTTTAGATACTAAGTCTGTTTAACATCTGCACATTCGCCAAATTATTATTCTTCTCTCTAAACTCGCATGTGCACTCTTATATGATATTTCCACACATTGCAAAATCTCGTCCGAATGCAACACGAAGCAGTAGTGCAATATATTGATAATGCTTATTGGAACTGAGTCTTTCGTTTTTTATCATACGCGAGTAGTAGGTTTCTTTATACAGGAGAGTTCTTTCTTCTCATACAATTGTGTCATGCCATCTTATTTTTTTTCCATACATCATATCCAAAATCCGTATTTCATCCTCTCATGAATGTATTTTAATTATGTTATATTTCGTTAGCTCGACATCGAGCCATTTTAAGAGATTCTTTTTGAGACTTCTCACCAAGCACATTGCTGCTCTTTTCGTTCTAGTCATTTTTTACTTCGAAGTTTTCGATCGTTACGAATTCGTGGATAAACAACTTGTAATCTCTCCAAAATATCTCGTTCATTCTTTCAAAAATTTATATGTTCAATTTTAGTGGGTTTTTTTTTTCTGTTTAGTGAGATTTTCGTATACTGTAACATGTATTAATCCAAAAATGTTTAATCCTCCACTCTGAATAGACCGTAGTCAAATTACGGATTGCGGTCCGTCTAAAAAGAAGTGTCATTATCAGTTTTTACACGTGCTTTGACGCAGCAGTATGATTAAAAGAATTAAAAACAATCTATGGAATTTCTGTTGCGTAACATAGCCAACGATCTACCAGTTAGTTCCAGGTGAAATGGTAGGATGGGAAGAAAAAAGTAATAAGACTGCACGGCGTGTTGCTAATTACAAAATTAATACTTATTGCAACACCGACTTAATACTAATACTAAACTAGTTACAGATTTAGATTATTTGAAATAAAACGCTGTCATATAAGGAACGATTTAGCGAATGTAGAGCCACAGTTCATTATCACGGGCATTTACGCTCGCCTAAACTGCCTCATCACCGTCTGTTGTATTACCGAAAATGTTCAGAGTAATATCGCGGCCGCTCAAGTTCACATTTGCCCTCAACACGCGCCCAAAATGAGTCTAATTTTATCAAATTCGCGAATGGGACAATTTTTACATTCATTTACGTTTCCGATGAACAGAGCAACAAAAGAGGATTTTCATCGATTCCGTTGTACATGTCAGTATCGGAGGTCAGGTCGCAAAAGGTAACGCTAGTTGCTGATGTACTACATAATACGATGGCAACACTCCTGTAATCTCGTATACAAAAATTTTTCACCGCACCCACAAAATTACTTCTTACTACTCTGCCAACTCTTACGATTGTACTATAATATAGAAAACTAATAAATAATGGCTTCCACTTATTTGAAAGGTTTTATCGAAATAGATTATGTAAGAACTTTCTCGGCCATTTGGCCCCCCATTCCGGTAATGTACGTTTCTAGAATGCAGAGATTTGTACTATATAGAAAACTAATATATGTATAATGGCTTCCACTTTTTTGAAAGGTTTTATCGAAATAGATTATGTATGAACTTTCTCGGCTATTCCCCCCCCCCCCCGGTAATGTATTTTTTTGGAATACAGAGATTAGCCGTAAAATACGATTTTATACGAGACCTCCGCATTTCAAAGATCCGTGTGTTTTCACTTATATCTTCTCTACACTTTGTTACCTTTTGTACGTCTTTATTTATACATGGCATACTGATATTATTAAATGCTCTTCCATCGCTCTGCTGAACGTTACCTTTACTAGTGGATGCAGAGTTTCCTTCTCACCTTTCCCTAGATTTTCGGGTTTATGGTTTCGGAGCAAAAACTGAAAAATAATTGTTAACTTGAATCTAAGTTATTTAAAATGTATGTTAATTTAAGCATAAAATTATGTTGCAATGACGGAGAAAAAAATTACATCTTTCGATAATTTTTCAAAAAATCATGCGAGCTTTCGTCCCAGTTATGTGTTACGTTATGACCCTGAATTTCCACCTATCCGTGTACTTGATGTTACAAAGCTGTGTTTCTAATTCGCTCTTTCGTTCGAATTTGAGATTGCTCGATTTCCGACGATCGTTAACTGGCGCCGAACATTCTCTGAGCGCAATTTTTCAACTCTTACAGGTTGTTCGATATGATTTTCGTCGATGAATCAATCTGAAGTAGTACAATTACCGAAATTTCGGAAGTCTTTCGACGATATTATCGCGAGGCACACACGCGCACGTTACATTAATTGCTGCACACGACGCCGAATTAATGTGAAATCGAGTACGATAGCGATTATCGATTATAATTCGATTTCTCATTCGCGCTTAATAGGCAGACAGACGAAGTAGAAACTTTGTGTATGTGCTATAAATTGCTTCGTCAGCAGACGACGAGTGTGTGGCTAATTCGACTTATGTAACTGACTCGCGTAAATGAAACTCCTCGCACAAGCAAATGCTTCGCTATCGGCGCGACGCACGGCATTTCTAATTATCACGATCAACGTCCTTTCTAACTGGTTGGCAAGAGGGAGATTACTTTCAATTGTACTATGTTGCAACGTGATGGGTCTTCTTGTGTGATCTATGCGCGATGCATTGCGAATAGCGTAGTAGCACGCTGACTGCCGTTTCACGGACGTCGATGCTCCCTGGCTGCAGTCGCATCTATTGGCTGACGCTCCGTGGGCGATGGGCGCGTCGTCGATCTTGCAGGGCGATCCTGTCACAGTTAGCCTGATTTTCCGAATTGCTCGGTTCAGATTCAGTTCTCCCGTGATTCGGTATGGGCATAGAATAGGCTCTACTTTCTTCGCCGATCTTTATTCCGTTCGTTCGAAATGCGACGAAATCGAAATCGAAATAAGAGAAATGCTTTTCTTCTTGCTCGCTTTTGAGACCGTCTGCCAACCAGTACCGAAACGAACGGAGCTGCTTTCATTGATATTTGTAGTGCTCTCCGCCGGGATCGTGTTACCATTTTAATTGCCGCTTCGTGACTAAAATCTCTGATGTGGGCCGTCGCTAAAAACAAATCCGTCGCCATGTCGAAACTTATCCGATAAAATTTACCCATGCATTTTTCCGCCTGGCATCTTATTATTATCATTACTATTACCATCTATAAATATATATGCATATGTATATATATATACATATGCATATATATATATATATATATACATATGCATATATATATATATATATATATATATATATATATATACATATGCATATATATATATATATATATATATATATATATATATATATATATATATATATATATATATATATGTATATCTATATATAAACTCGGCCATTTCGGCCTCGCAAGGGGTTGTGTCCCTTGACCCCTCTTGCTTTCATTTCTGTCTCTTTCTCTTCTATACTTTGTATAAAATGATCAAAATTTACAACGTAATTCTTACTGGCATCGACACAAAAAGAAAAACAAAACATAATCACAAAAATCCTATACTAACATTTAACTTTCATTATATAAAATTAATTCATTTTTTCTTCATATTTTTCGTTACATTTTCGTTACATATTTCGTTACATAATATTATGACATTCGTAAAATAACAATTACAAAAATTCTATAAAATATAACAAACGTTACGTAAAATTGGGACAATTTTTTAGGACATTTTTCGCGTTACATAAAATTGGGACATTTTTCTGGGACATTTTTTCGAATGGGGGGTAGCCTAAGAATTATGTTGGAATTAGTATATACATAGTATATATATACAGATAGATATATATGTCAGTTCTCAGCTCTTTATTTTGCGTTGCACCATTTCTGTATAACGTTTTTGTATCAAATAGTCCCATAATATTTAATCTATAACTTCTTTTTATTTACTTATAAGGCATTTATTTCATTTCGCCAAAAATCACTTGTAGCGATTTATAACAATTATAGCAGACTGGTTAAAATTTTCCGCTTTACTCATTAAAGGACTTGACCGTTAAAGTTATAGCATGCGACGCTGAGAAAAAATGAAAATAAAACCGTTCCCTGTATAAACCGAAATTTTTTAAAATTTCCCCATTAAATTCTCGCCGGAATTATCTTGTCTCCGGATGTTTTTCAGTTTTTCTTTTTGAATTTCTATCTGCCCATATGTTCTTTATATTTCTTTCCCGCACTGCTATACCATGTCACTTACAAAAATTATATCCGGCCTATATTATGCACTATTTTTTCTATATTCGTTAGGATTGTTTCATCCCATTTATATTCATCGTTTTCTAGAATTCGTTGAGGGTTACATTTGTAGTAGTATGGCCCATTATCATTTTACTACTATTATAATTATTATTATTATTATTATTGTAGTAAACATATGCATTTAGATAAATATGAGTATATATATAGATATATTCAAATATTCAAAAATATATCAAATGAAATTTAAAAAAAAATGTAATTAATTGTACTGTAAACATATTCCCAAATTAGTATTTTTAATCATGTTAGACAAATACAATGTGTGTGTATAACTCTATTTAATATTTATTAACAATAATGTCCCTTTAGGTAATATTATTAATAATATGATACTAGGGTGGTTCAAATATAAACCGGAATTTCGTCATAAAAATTTTTATTTTATACGTACAGTGCTCATATTTTTTACAATTTTTCGAGATAACCCCCCTCGCACGCTACGCACTTTTTCCACCTCTCCGGCAATTTTTTTATTCATTTTTCGTAAAAATCTCGCGGCTTGTCACATAGCCATTTGCGCACGAACGATTCCACCTCATCGTTGCTGTCGAAACGTTGTCCACCAAGTGCTTCTTTCATCGGACCAAACAAATAATAATCACAAGGCGACAAATCTGGACTGTAAGGAGGATGTTCAAGTGTTTCCCAGCCCAATTCGGCCAATGTCTCCATCGTGAGCCGAGCGGTGAATTTCTGTTCAAAATTCAGAAGTCTTGGCACCTATCTGGCTGCAATTTTGCGATAACCTAGCCGATCATGAATTATTGTCTCAATACTACCTATGCTGATGCCCAATTCGTCGGTCATATCGCGTACACGGACGCATCGGTCAGCCAAAATGAGTTGTTCGATGGCTTTGACGTGTTCATCTGTAATGCTGGTTTTTGGGCGCCGCGCATGTGGTATGTTTGGAGCCACTTCACGTCCTTTTCGAAACGCGGAACACCACTCGTACACTTGAGTTTTGGAGAGACACTCATCCCCGAACTGTTCGCGTAATTTTCGGTAAATTTCCACGGATTTTACGTCGTCTTTGACTAAAAAACGAATAATGATGCGTTGCGCAACAGACACTGGTACTTCTTTTTCACTCATGGCTCTAACTACACTAAAAAGTGAGCTTACGCGGTTCTAATTGCTCTACATAACAAACCGGTCTAACTGCCAGTGTAACCACTTTTTCCACAATAAATTTTTCGCGCGTTTATTTAAAAATTCCGGTTTATATTTGAACCACCCTCGTATATATTATTTTCCCATTAAAGTTCCTAATTTTTTAACTATTAATTGCAATGTCTTTTTCGGTAATATATGAATATATGTTACCGATATTATTATTATCATTATTATTATTATTATTATTATTATTATTATTTATCACTTATTTCGCCATGTTTGAGTGTGGCATGGGTGAACAGAAGTAGAACGTTGCATGAATAATGATTGTGTTCATTGCAATGCAACTTTTCATGTCTAAAACATTGTAAACATGGGGAAATTGACGCACTACATTCGTGCATTTACCAGTATAACATAAATTCCGGGCAATAATCGTTAAATTTACTGGATTGTAAAACTGCCGATCGCGCACATACGCACATTGGTAGATAATAACATTATATATATTACTTAATATGTTTTTATTTTATTATTGCGCTGTACAATAGTTAATTTCACATTTAAAATATATGCATATATATATATATATATATATATTAATTACAACGTAATTCTTATGCCGGTCCTCATTAGAAAAAATGTCCCAATTTTATTTGTTATATTATAATTTTTACCTACTTCGAAAAAGAAGAAGGTTATATTATGTTCGTCGCGTATGTTTTATTTTTTTAGGTTTGTTCGCGCATAACTCGTATTTATATAGATCGATTTTATTGATTCTCTATCCATTAGAAAGAGTACTTATTCAGGTACCATGTGAGTAATGATGAAAATCGGTGAACACAAATTCAGTATATTCGTCAAAAATGTGAAAAAATGTTTGTCCCTTTGGATAATTTCGTTTTTCTTATCATTTTTTATTAGTATAGCAGAGGCGGTTGACTTAAAATGCCGTACAAACGCTTCAAACTTTTCCACACCTGTCATTTTCGAACCGAAAGGCGTATCATCACATGTAAATGTAGCAAATTCTTCACTACTGCACAGTATTCATGTAAGCGTTCGGTGGCGGTTTTCGTTTTTGGAAACGTAATGAATACACTTCTTATAGTTTATAGAAACATTGTTTACTGTCTCATATATTAATGATAACGATTTTTACGCCCGCGGGTAATATCAAAAAAAGATGCTACGAAAATATATCGAAATTTTGTAATAGAAATTAATTCGCGAACCGTAAATTAATTTTTTCCCCCAAAAAATGAAGTAGTCGATTGAAATTTACTCTTCGGGAATTATTTGTAGGAGAACTATCATTTGGAGGTCTGTAAAGTATCTCTATGACGTGCTATAAAAGATTAAGTTTACACTTATTATTGCGTAAACAATAGGAAAATGTGAATCGTAGAATATTAAGAAATCACCGGTACTTCTCCCGGTTCGCGAATGTGCGCTCATGGAACTGTTTCAACGAGTTTAATCATGCTTAATAGTTAAAGATATACATGTAAAATAACTTTTAAGATTAATTGTTTTTTAACAAAAAAAAAAAAGAAACAAACGAAAAATTTTACTTATTATTGAATATCTTGAAAATCCTGATCGAGCAACAAATTATTGATATGTTACTAGGCAAGATTAAATCGAATATTAAAACAAAAAAGAAAAAAAAAAGCTATAAATAATAATCGATGACGAGCTCAACAGACGTCGATATATAATTTTAAAAACATCGATTACGTAAAATGAATCAAATTAAACGATTTTTTATTAGAGATGTAATTTATTGATTTTTTAACGTTATTATGAGATTTTTTAAATAAAACGCTTTTACAATCATCGATTATTTTCAGCAACTGAATATTCTTCTTTTTTTAACAATTTCATTTTTTCGGTGTCACATCATGTTTACGTATGAAGTTTGTGTAGCGTGCCTGTTTTATTATAAATATTCCGTTTTGAGCATCGCAATAGAAATTTATATACATAAGTGCTCTGGTTTTAGTTTAGCATATATAGTTAATTGTATGTTGGTCTTTTTGCGTATTACATAACGACGCAGGCAGATATTTATCAATATATTCCTTCATATAGGTAAATGCTTCTTTTAGTTAAAATTGTATGCCTGTTTTTATATTCGCGAATTAGATTGCGGTACAAATTTCACGAATATGCGTTTCCCGATGGGGAGCGCTTTAATTTCAGCTTACCGTATATCTGATTAATGTTGGTTCCGAATGAAAACTGACAACACTTAATTAAACGGATTTTAATTTTAAAGCAAAAGATCAGTTAATTTTCCAAATAGCGCCGCCGCCAACTCCACTTCTCTATACCGATGAAATTACATTTTAAATGTATACACACGGTTAGAATGTAAACATGTTTAATAAGCGAACTGAACGGAAAATGTTTTTATTACTTTTTCCGGTTGAGTCTGCTGTATTCGAATGTTAATCTTTCCTAACGGAGGTCTGTGTTAAAGGAGAACAAGTATCGAAACCTGATTCATCAGTCTAATTAACCGTTTGTACCATTAGAAGAAGGGACGAACAATTAAGCGGAGCCTTCTTTATCTGTTAAATTTCGTACATAGGCACACCTCTATACGAAATAGCTCGTATACTTATCGGTTTATATAATAATAGTCGGAATGGAGATGTGTTCGAATAAGCGAAATATCGCATTGAACAAAGTCGCTATTCAAAAGGACAATACCGGAAATCGTGTGAGTACTAATTTACGCTCCAGTGAACCGGTAATTGTTGTAGCGAATAAATAGTAATTATATGTTACGTCGATTTAGCATCGTTTAAAAATTTTCTAACCTTCTTCGAAATTCCTGCCGGTGCCTACGTGACGTTGTCCATGAGTTTACGATGCGAAACGATATTAAAACTGAAATTATCGATTTTTAGTGGGTCAAGTATCGCGACAAAAGGTAGACGAAACACGCATGAAAGTCTCCCTGCGTACTATCATATTATTTTAATTGGAAGACCCCTCCATAAACATCGTCGTCATCATTTTGGAGTGAAATGATTGACGAAAGCTGTCCGACCTTCGGAAACCAAATCGCGACTATATCATCCGTATGGATCGTGGTCATCGTGTTGATATGGAAATAATCGAAAAACTGATTGTATCGACGAATCCGTCTGTCCGTTTATCCTTTAAAAGTACGATAGTAACGGTATCGGTTATTTATTATCTACGTCATCGCTATAAGTCGACACAGCTAGAGAAACTGATAACTTCCATACTACTACTCTACCCTTTTCAATGACTGATTAAACTTCACCAAAAACATCCCTTATTGAATGGTTTAATCTGTCACAGTTTGAGAACTAGCGAATAGGGCTAACATTTTAAAATATTTTCCCATCTTAAATGCAACGATTTGGCTGAGAGAAAATTTTAGGTATTTTCGTGTTGGGAAACTAATCAAAAACGGCAGATAAAAAAATCCCAGCGTTCAAGCTCAAGACTTTAATTGACTTATTATAAAAAAGTATTTTCTTTCGTAATCTGCCAATAATAAGTAAATAAATGAATGTCCGAAAATTGCAGTTACTAACTGTTATGTTAAAACCGAATTTTATTCACTATATTCACACATAAGTATAACATTATTTATAAATGAACATAAATTAATTTCACTAACGACATCTAAAAAACTTTATGAACATCTAAAAAATTACATAAACCATATATTTAAAAATCTTCTCGTCCGACCACCAGTTTCGCAAAAAATTCAGTCCATGAATATGTCAAACAATTGACGAAAAGGGGTCGGACGAGGAGATTTTTAAATATATGGTTTATGTAATTTTTTAGATGTTGTTAGTAAAATTAATTTATGTTTATTTATGAACAATTAATGTTATATATGAATATAGTGAATAAAATTCGGTTTTAACATAACCAGTTAATAACTGCAATTTTTGGACATTCATTTATTTTTACCTATTATCGACTTCAAGTGACCATCATAAAGATAAAGAAGAAATAAAATAGTAAGTTAATAATAACAAATATAATAAACAATTATAACAAACTAATAAGATAAAATGTTCTTACTTACTAACGTTTTCGGGCATCTAATGATGGGTTATGCCCGAAAACGTTACTAAGTAAGAAAATTTTATCTTATTAGTTTGTTATAATTGTTTATTATATTTGTTATTATTAACTTACTATTTTATATATTTAACAAACAGGATGAAAAAAGATTATTCAATAAAGAAGAAATACCGCTGAGAATTCATTCGACTATGACTACATCAAGTAAGATTTTATATGTATACATTAATTACAATGTAATTCTCTTAGACTAGCCCCATTAGAAAAAATGTTCCAATTTTATGTAACGTTTATTATATTTTATAGGATTTTTGTGATTATGTTATTTTTTTTCGTGTTGATGCCAGTAAGAATTACGTTGTAAATTTTGATCATTTTATACAAAGTATAGAAGAGAAAGAGACAGAAATGAAAGCAAGAGAGGTCAATGGGCATAGCCCCTTGCAAGGCCAAAATGGCCAAGTTTATATATATATGTAAACTTAATTCTTCAGACCTCACCATTAGAACACCTCCTAAAACCTCAGAATATACGTATATCAGTTGCGAATTCTTTGTTACTTCCAGTCATGCGGTGAAGTATCAAACAAATGGAAAAAAAGGAAAACTCAGTCAGCACTTTCCTGGCAGCAGAGATTAGCTAAAGAGACAGTTTTCAGCTTGACAGTAAAAATCCTAGAAGTCGCGTTATCTGACCATTCAAAGAAAAATGCTTAATGAAATAAATGCTAGTCTTAAGTCATAATTGCATTATGATTTGATGATCTGCTCGCTTTCCTCTTGTGTTCGCCAGCTGCTGTAAGTACTTCTCTGACGTCAGCGGGCTACTAAGAGCACACAGGGAAGCATACGTAATACAACAACAGTGTAAACAGCCAATTAGATCGAATGTTTAACCAACTGAGTAGTTCGCTACGTCAGCAGAACGACCTGTCCGTTGTACACTGCACATTTTTCGCTACAAAACTGCGACTGCACTATCATTATTTTATCAAGGCGAAATCCACGCTCCTAAACATACTGCTAATGAAAATCTATCGATCGTGACAAATGAAAAGTGGTACCGAAACATATCGCCAGTTCGGCAAAGTTGAGAAGACATATTCACTTTTAAATGGATTTCTTAATGTGGTTGTAATGTTCCTTCAAAGAATAATATGTTTCAATTTTTTTCATTAGATAACGAAGGCGCTGTATATATTTCACGTTATAGTTTTAATGTTACTTTATTTAACAGTCATTTTTATTTGTTTATTTTTTGAATTCATTTTGAACTATTATTACTTTTTATTGCCACGTAAATTGTTTATGGCGAATCTGTTAATTTCCTTTTTTGACATTTAATAACGAATTTTTTTACATAAATTGAGTTTTTTAATTTTTTTTTTTTAAATTAAAAGAAGGATGGCTTCCTTACTTGTTTTCGTTTGTATGGTAGTGCGTGCGACTGTTTGTCGAGTTAATTCCGTTCCATCATTTTTTTGCCCTAAAAAAGTACCGGGGAAAAAACCTAGATTCGTTATAAAAACTCAATCCTTTAGACTCTGCCGTACGACCTCTCTGGACTCCTGGAAACAGCCTGCTATAATTGTTACTTTTTACACAATAGTTTTGTTCCCGTGATCATAGTATAGTAATAAAATTGAAAAGTTCAATCTAAATTCCTAAGAAATTTGTATTATCCTCTAATAACTATATATATATATATATATATCCTAAAATAATTGCATCATAAGGTTTAAAACGTTAAAAACCAGAAGGAAATTTTCCAAACTTAAATTCCTACGAGATCTTTGAAATGCAAGATTAAGAAATGAAGGAATATCTATAAACTCTCAAATTTCATAATATCCCGATCAACCATTAGAATTGTTCGCTGTTTTTAGTGAACCACGGACTCGTAGCATACGTCTTAATTTTCTTTTGGTACCTGCTTTCCATCTGGTTAATTCGATTTTGAACGATTTTCCCTTACTAGAGATACTCTGATACCAGAACTGTACATAACAATCTATTCCGGCGTTGAATTGTGCAGAATGGATTAATTGGATGAACGCAATGAGTGCGCTATAAAAATGAACTCGGTGGTAATCACCGATTGGAATTAAAAAATATAGATTTAATATGAGGAAATTTTCCGGCGAATAATATCGGTATTTCACTAAATGGAATACTACCATTATACAGCAAGAGATACTTTAAAATATTCGCTACTTTAGAAGCAGATTTTCACGACGTTTAGAAAGAGCTAATCTTGTGTAGGAAATTCACCTCTAAACGACGGTGTAGACCTTCGAAAAATCCATTTTATTCCAATGAAACTTCAAAATTGAAGGACACCAAGATCGAATTTTAAATTAATTAACTGGGAAACAGAATGCATTCGAAATACTTCAATGCTGAGTAAACTAACAGTTTGAACATATCTGCGCGTACATATTAATATGACAAAACCCGGAATATGGTTCCTTGATTTATTTTCCTAACATTTCGGTAAAAAACAAAAATAAAATTAAAATGGAACAAAGGAAAATCATCTTAAATATAACATCTGCATATAGAACGGTTTCCTATACATCTTCGTATGTCATATCAGGAATTATGCCAGTGGATTTACAGTTGGAAATGATTAACGAGATAAAGATAACCAAAAACAACCATAGTGATAGGACAAGGGTAATACAGAAAGTAAAAGAAGTAAAGTCGAAATACCTGGAGGAATGGCAAAACACTTATGAGCAAGAATTAACAGGGAGACGAACGTATGGATTATTAACCAGAATCGAGGATAGATTGAAGAACAAATTACTCAATCCAGATTTCTTTCTAACCCAATTTTTGTCGGGACATGGTAATTTCGCTGAGTATCTAAAGAAAATGGGCATAACAAATGATGATAAATGCAGAGAATGCAATATCGAAACAGATTCACGGAAATAAAAAAATAAAATACAACACACATTTTAACGCTTCTAATGGAAGTTTCTCCGCAATTGACCTAACCTTTTGCTCACCTAATATAGCCCATTTTCTAAATTGGAAACCTCTCGATGACCTGTACTTTAGTGATCATTTTCCGATCGAAATTTCGTTAAACAATAACCAAACCCCACACAACGAATTGAAAAAATATCCGAAATGGATTATTAATAAAGCCGACTGGATTAAATTCCAACAAAATTTTTCCTTTACCTTCGACTACCACCTTTCTATCGACGATAATGTCAAAAATTTCACAACCTCTGTCGTACATGGAGCCTCGGTTAGCATACCAAAATCTTCTTCCAAATTTCCTCCCAAGGTAGTCCCTTGGTGGTGCCCAGAAATCAAAACTGCGATCAAAAACCGAAAACGTGCATTACGCAAATACAAAAAAAATCCTACATTGGAAAATTTAATTTTTTTAAAAAAAATAGAGCCCAAACTCGCTTAATCATTCGCCAAAAAAAAAACGAAAGTTGGGTAAAATTTATAAAATCGATTACTCAAAATTCATCTATTAAAGAAACTTGGAGAAAAATAAAAATCCTAAAGGGCTCATACATCCCCCACACCATAAATTTTTTAACAGTCGACAACAAAATTTTAACAGATCAAACTGAAATTACAAATAGTCTAGCCCAACATTTTTCCGATGTATCAGCATCCTCTAACTACAGCATGTTTTTTCAAAACCATAAGATTCAGAAAGAAAAAATTGAAATAAATTTTAATTCAGATAACTCGGAACCTCACAATGCACTGTTTTCTATTGATGAGCTTGAAATAGCTCTAAACCATAATATCCGAGACTCTTCACCAGGACCAGATGATATTCACCCTCAAATGATCAAAAAATTACCTCAATCAGGTTTAGAAGCCCTTCTTCAGATTTTCAATTCCATTTGGGTCTACGACACTTTCCCCACCAAATGGAGACACGCTATTGTCATTCCCATCTTAAAACCAAATAAGGACGCCAACCTACCAACTGGTTATCGACCTATTTCTTTAACATGCGTCCCATGCAAAATAATGGAGAAAATGGTCAGTACACGACTAATTTGGTATCTCGAATCGAATAATTACTTAAGCAGTCTCCAAAGCGGTTTTCGAAAAAATCGTTCTACGTTAGATCAATTATTAGACCTCCAACAAGAAATAACATCTGCCTTCAAAAACAAGGAAAATCTATACTCCATATTCTTTGACCTCGAAAAAGCTTATGATAAAGCATGGAGATCCAAAATCCTACGTAGACTTCATTCACTCGGTATAAAAGGTCATCTAGCATATTTCGTACAGAATTTCCTAAAAGACCGAACTTTCCAAGTGAGACTAAATAACGAATCCTCCAAAATTTTTGGAATAGAGAATGGAGTACCCCAAGGTTCCGTTCTCAGCACAATCCTTTTCATAATTCTGATTGACGATATAACCGAAATAATCTCCTACCCGATATCCTTACGACTGTTCGCAGATGATATAAACATAGCCTTACGTTGCAATAGCCCACAAATAGCATATCAACTTCTTCAACCAGCGTTAAACAAACTTCAAATCTGGGCCGAAGAAAACGGCCTTTCCTTTTCTAGCAGTAAAACACACATAGTTAATTTCAGCCACAAAAGAAAATCCCTAACAGAACCAACTCTCACTTTCTATAATAAACCTCTTCAGTATAAAACCTCAACAAAGTTTCTAGGCCTAACTTTTGATCAAAAACTTACGTGGATTCCACATATTAAAGAAACGAAAGCCGAAATTCTCCGATCCTTGAATTTATTAAAAATAATTAGAAACCCTCGACACAACCCATCTCGATCCCTCCTGCTACTATTCTATCGTGCCCTAATTCGATCAAAAATCGAATACGGAGCACCCATATACTGTTCTGCAAAACAATCAGCTCTCTCCAGCCTAGACATTGTTAATAACGCAGCGATTCGACTATGCATAGGAGCTCTTCCATCTTCGCCTAATCTTAGCATTTACTGCGAAGCTGCTGAACTCCCTCCATCTTATCGTAGAAAATTACTAACAAACAAGTATCTAGCCAAAACAATGTCAAACACATCCCATCCAATATCTAAAAGAGTCATAGATTTTTTCTCAATTCCATCAATCTCAGTCCACGAACCAATCACTTCATTCACTGAAATAATCAAAAGTAATCATATTTTCCCACTACTTCAACAACAAATAAATCAACAATATCAGCCATGGCTTATATCCATTCCTCCAATAAATATCTCGCTTACAGCCTACCCAAAACCAGACTACACACCTTTCATAATTAAAAATCACTTCATTGATCAATTATCGAGATACAGTGGCCATATACACTGCTTCACAGACGGCTCAAAAAGAAAAACACACCACGTAGGATACGCCTTTTCCATAGAGCAATCATCATTTCACTTCTCTCTTCCCTCGTTCTCTTCAAATAACACAGCGGAATTAATGGCCATTTACCATTGTATATTTCATATCAGCGAAACTTATCAGTCTGGCAAATTTTTAATCATGACCGATTCCTTAAGTTCCTTAGTTTCTTTCCAAAACACTTCTAAAAACAATCCTCTTATTCAGAAAATACTCAACTTATACAACATCTTATTCCAATCACAAATAAAAATCAGCTTCATGTATATCCCGAGTCACATCGGCATCTCCGGTAACGAAAATGTTGATAATCTTGCAAAATCCGCACACCGTTCTTCCCCTCTCCTTCCCTTTATACCACAAGACCTCCAGTCATATATATGTGTACAAACTCAAAACAAATGGCAATTAGAATGGTCCCAACAACATACCAACAAACTTCATACTTTCAAAAAATCAGTCGTCCCTTGGAAACATTTATCAAGCCTCAATAGGACCGACGAAATTATTATTACTAGAATCCGTATTGGTCACACCAAAATTACCCACGGTCACCTATATCAAGGAATTCGACAAAACCCCACTTGTACCTACTGCTCCTCAGATATCATGACAATAAAACACCTTCTTTTCTCCTGCCCTTCCTTCTCTGTCCAACGATTACAACACAAAATAACCCCTCAATCAATATCTGATGACCCAGAACAATTAAATTCATTGATCAATTTTCTCAAAAAAACCCACCTATACTCCCTAATCTAAAACTTATCCGATGGGCGCAATAATCCTGGCAATTAAAAGCGTCCCAACAAAAAAAAAAAAAAAAAAAAGAAACAGATTCACCGGATCATACTTTTCTATATTGTTCCAAATTCGAGCACATAAGAGCTGAATACAACATCGGAGAAAACTACAACTGGTTCAAGAATAAAAATAATACCATGAAGACCTTAAAATATATAACCGCTATATTACAGAAAAAAAAAAGAATATGATGTTATAATCTAAGTCGATAGCTTTTTCTCTTTAGATATCTTGTAATGTAGAGGAGATACGGATAAACCATTGGTCAAACGGTCTCCATCTATAAGAATTTGTAATCGTATTTTTTTTTATATTTATTTATTAGGGTTTTGTAATTTCAAGAATTATTTGAAAAGGAGATAATTTATATAATAATAATAATAAATAAAAAAAAAAAAAAAAAAAAAAAAAAATATGACAAAACTAACTCGTGGCATTGCCTTTTTTTTTTTTGAACCGTATAAAAATTAACCCGTTTATACCCCACGGACACAACAATGTGAGATAAAAATTTTACCGTGTTCAGCGACGTATATATCAAGCGCGCGCGAACGTTTACACCGCAACAAAAACTAAACGCAAAAATAAAAAATAAATATAAAAATTAAATAAAATAGTATCGAATAATGAAATTAAAAACAAAAATATTTTCCTTTTTAGGAGGACTAGAATTAAATAAAATTATGCCAGATTACATTTAGAAGGAAAAAAAATGTATATTTTGTATTTTACACATGTAAACAATGTTACTCGCGATATCGATTAAACTTTAATATTATTATTAATACGACACGAATACAGGAGTGCCTTTCCAAGAAATATTTGCAGAGTTATTCCGTTAATGTTACCGCCAAACATCTAAATTCGTTTCTGTTCGTATGTAACAAATCCGTTCCTCCAAGTAAGTCGTCCAACAAAACAAAACAAAACACAACAAAAAAAAGAAAGAAAACGAAGGGGGAATTTATAAATTGGTCTGACCTTGCAGATGATCGGTGGAGAATAATTGCATGTTCCTGTAGCTATGAAATGGAGAACTGGAAGACTCATTTTTGACAGTAGGCTAGCATGCTAAATTATGCATGAATAAGTCGGCAGCTGGTTTTTTGTTGTTTTCATTATTTGTAATGGTAAAATCTGTTATCTCGTAATATTTTTGATAGTGAAAGAAAATAACCGGATTTTTTACTAATATTTTAAATTATCGCTTATTTATAATTTATAAAAATTATTAACGATAACAAAATCTTTATTTATGCGAGATCGTTTTTGGTTCGTTAAAATAAACCACTAATGGGCGCCGAGTTTTTTTTTTTTTTTTTTATACTAGGTGTTTTTAATTGCTATGATTATCACACCCAGTGTCAGGTAGGTATTTTAAATGCTGGTTGTTAAGTTTAGTTTTCTAATTAGGGTAAGAATTTTTTTAATTTCGTCTTGGTCGTCAGGGATGGTTGTATTATTTAAAGGTTATTAATGCCAATTTTTATTTTCATATTAATAATTTAAAATTCCTTTCCCGTTATGTTTATTTTTATCTATGAATCTCTCGCCACGAGTTTTTAATTTTTCGATTTTCTTACATTATCATCACTTTATGATTAATTTTAATTTGAAGTAATTAAAAAGACACACCGAATCGAGAACACTTTGATGTTTGGAATGAATTACTCTGATCATTTAATATGTCAATAAAAAAATCTCTTTATACACTAGCTTTTTTTTTTTTTTTTTGTTCTTGTCTTTCTACACTATTGTTGCCCATTGCCTATGTCTCTTCTCGACGTTCTTTTTCAAACTATTTGATTGGATCTGACTCACTTACTGTTCTTCAAGCTATTTCCTCCCATTTTATCTATGGATCTTCTCGCATTTCATTCCATAAGAAAAGAAGGAGAAGAGAAACGGTCACATTTTTAATAATCCATAACTCGACCACATAGTTTTGTTCGCAAAAATGATGAACATGACTTGCAAGAAAATAAATTTTGTAAAAAGTCAAAGTTACGATGCTTCGCAAAAATATGATAATAATGCAACATTAACGTTAAAGATTACGAACAATATAATTGAACAATTGAATATGTTTTGTAAATGAAACATTCAATTGTAAGATAAAATGGAAAATAGTAAAATGTTATGTATGGAACTGCTGTACGGAGTAGGGAGGCATGAACCATCAGGTTTTCGAGACATGGTTATGTAAACGAATAAAGAAAATACCAACAATTCAGAAATACTGAAGGAATTAAAACAAATACTGTTAGAATAAAACGAAAACGATCGGAGCATAGTTTAAGAAATTCAAAATATCAAATATTAAAAATCATTATTGAAAGGAAAATAATATTAGAAAAAAAGAGCTTACGGAAGAAGAAGAAGAAGACCTTGAATAAATCATATCAAAGAACGGAGAAAAACTAATGCTCCAGAGCTGTTGTATATGCTGCTGGTTGATAAGGAGGTTGCTAAGGGGATAATAGCCAACATCTAACGCAGATACGACTCCCCCCAAAAGAAGAATAAACGAGTAATTGCAAGCGCACACACATAAATATATATTAATGACTCCTATAGCATTCTTAGCCCAGGACACACTACAGTTTTTGTCTCCGATTATGTCCCGTTACATTTTTGTGCCAGAATTATCTTCCGTTAATTTATATAAAAAGATAACAAAGATTGAGTGTTGTATTTTGTTCAATTACTAAGTTTTTTTTTTTTTTTTTAAATAAAAGACGGGTAAGAATGACGTAGGCAATTGAAAATGACTTTTCTGAAAAATGTTTAGAAGAAAAAAGATTGGTGGTCAAGGGGAATCGTTGCCTTGCAAGGCCAAAGATATAAACAGGAAAAACTAATTTAGGTGTGATACCTTAACCGGAAAACAACCAGGGAAAGAAAACTATCAAAGGCGTGTATAGGTATATTGTCACCAGCAGAGTGCGCCTACGAAATTGATGGAGTACTAGTAGGGGTCCGTTTAAATGATGCTTGTTCGGCATTGGATGCAGAAATGTTTGCAGTTCTGCTCTGTCTCCAGGGGTACGACAGTTCTAAAGCTCAACCGAAAAAGATACTGATTATTATTGATTCTCTGACCACCATACAAAGTCTAAAAAATAATAATGCAGAAGAATCAATCGCGCAAAAAATTCAAGGGACTCTGCTGTTGCTAGACCAGAAGGGCTGCCGGATTGAGTTCCTATGGATCCCTGCACATACTCAGATCCCAGGGAATGAGCGCGCGAATCTAGAAGCTCGGTCTGCTATGTTATCCCCGATGCCGCATAAATCAGGAGGCCCAACAACGCTCGATACATTCCTACACGAAAGAGTAACTGAGCAGTGGAGCAAAGAATGGATGTCAAAGACTACGTTCTTATAGCCGATGATCGAACCATGGTGGCCGCCGACTGACAGCACGCGTGTCGAATACACAACGATCAATCGGCTAAGAATAGGGCATATAAAAGTCATGACCACATACTGCAAAGAATAACTCTCCATTAAGCACATGTTCATACTGTGGTGAATTAAAATACCCGTCAATGCAACACATCATAATTGAATGTCGCAGTTTTAATGCAGTCCGCCCAAGCACCTTCACAACGTTAACAGAAATATTAAACAACAAATAATCATACAACACTTTGAAGAAGTTCATTCAGGATGGCGGACTGTTGGGTGGTCTTTAGGTAGCCTGGGCAGCTCTCACCGTGATAACCACCTTAGTAGTTAAAAACGGTATTTCATTTAAAAAAAAAAAAAAAAAAAAAAATTATTTCAAAGATTCGAATAAAAAATAAAAATGTAAAAATCAATAATAAAAATGTCATCTGTAATAAATCGTTGTTAGAGAAGGTATATAAAAGAAATTAATAATTTTTTTAAACTATAAAAAAATTAAATTCACTATTTCTTCTTACTGTAAATTTATAGTCTAAAAAAAAAAAACGTTTTTTTTTTCTTTTCAGTAAAAGAAAACATTTATATTTATGCAAATTTCACTCAATTACGATGATTCTACGATCCGAACTAAATTTTAATTTTATAGACTAAGCCGGTAAATTAATTTTCCGAACTTTTTCATTATTTCACCCGAACTCCATAAGTATTCGTCTGCTTGATAGTAAATTTAAAAAATAAGATGAGCGACGAATGAAACGAAGTTTGTATTTAAAAACTGTTACTATTTTTAAAAGTAACAAGTGTTACGGTTTTTTTTTTGTTTATTTTTCTGAAAAACTAAATGGTAATTAATTAATAACGAAATGATAATATTGAAAAATAGTTTTTAAAAAATGATATACAATCAGCAGAAATTGTGTTCCATTACAAAAATCGTCTGCATGCAGTCTAGAGTCTCCGTTACATCGTGCGACATACGATAATATTGTATTTCGGGATAAATTTATTCGAAGTGCTTTTGAAATTTGATTGGAACAACAAGAGAAAGGACAATGCGAATGGGAAGTAGTGGGACTGTTTTGTTCATAATTTATGAAAGAAAAGTTAAATTGCATACAATTTCTGCTCTGAGCGATGTACCGTTACATTATTTGAATGTGTATTGAAAACGTGTGTTTGTAGGTCATGCGACCAATAAACTACTTTTCTACTGACCACTTCTTTCGTTTACTAATTATTATTCGACTGCCTCCATTATTCAAAGCACGTCTAACAATCAGGGTCAGATGTGACCAAAAATGGTACGACTAAGTTGGAAATTTAGAATTTTCGTTTTTCTTTTTTTTTTTTTTTAAATTGCGTTCATAAATTGTTAGTAAGAGAAAAAAAAGGAAAGAAACAAAAATCAAAATCGCCTTCATTTTGAATCAGTTTAATTATATTTATTTGCCGGAGAATTTAACTTGTTTTTCAAAATTTCGTAAAAATATTTTTACACTTTCAAAAAAAAAAAAAAAAAGATTTTACTGTCTGAAAGAACAGTTATTCAAAATGTGTGGAATTATTGAAAAAATTCTCGATCGTAATTAATCCTCAACGTGCAGCTAAAATTATAATTACACATCAAGATATAATAAAAATATGAAACGAAATATCCGAGCATATTGAAATGAAAAAACACACAGAGAAATAATTATTAAACCACCATAAGAGTGGCGTAAACTTAGGGAAAGCCCAGGGGCTTCAACTTTAATTTAAAAAAAATTTCAACGTCAATCTTTTCTTATTATATAACGCTTTTATTGAAACGTAAGCATTAATATCACGTTAACGGCGTTTAATGAAATAAAATTTTACTAATAGGTGTATATTTTTTCTCGTCTCCTTAGTCTTATATTTATTACATACGGATTTTCAAATTATTGACCATCTGATTTATTACAAATCTGTTCGACTGTATCTGTAAATAGTTTGTTTGTTTTGTTTTGTTTCTTTTCTGGAGTGGTGGGGGGCCCGTCAACTATGACAGTTTATGCGATACGGCGGGATAGCCTGTTAGGATTAATATCTTTTGTTCGGTAAATTTTCTAGAATATTCCGATTTTTTTTTTTTTTTTTTTTATGACGTGTATACAGCGGTTAGGCTAGAGGCACGACAAAAGATTTACTATATAGCAATGGTTATAGATCTGTTTCTTTAAGAAATCTGAAAAGTCTAGAGATTATTCTTTCGTCTTCACCGAGAAGCTCTGTAAGTGATGAAGGGAGAGTGAATTTTTTCCGAATCGTTTTGTGCGGGGGGGGGGGGCAGTCGATGAGGAGGTGTTCAGTGGTCAGTGGAGCAGTGCAGCGATCACACTGAGGAGGTACGTCCTTATTTAAAAGGTACGAAAAATAAGTGATAGAAGTGTTATGGCCCATGCGGACCCGACAAAGAGCAGTTTCTGGATCTCGCTGAGGTTAACCATGACTCGGAACCATGTTTAATTCTTTTTAGTTTATTTGTAGATGGACTTCCAGCCACGCATCATGAAATTTTTTGTCCAGTCAACGAGTAATATGCTTCTTAAAACCGGTTATCGGTGTTGAAATTTTGAAATGTGTTGCTTCTTTGGCAGCTTGGTCTACTGATTCGTTGCCTATAATACCTCTATGGTCCGGAGTCCATACGAAGACTATTCGATAGGGAGTATTTAGACTTGTGCCGAAATGATTTCCTTTGCTATGGGATGCTGTTTACGATCATGGTACTTGAGCAAGCTTTGTACGGCTCCTAAGGAGTCTGTATAAATTAAATTCTTGTCTGAGGAAACATTAAGAAAGACCATAAGAATAGCATAAAGCTCAGCAGACCGAATGGAATAGAATGAAGGTAAGGCGCATCGTATTGCATTGAATTAATCTGATAGTATTGCGCAACCGGTTTGATTTTCAATTTTGGATCCGTCGTAAACGTTATTTTGTAGTCTGTAGAATTGCTCAAAAGCATGTGATCCGAATTACATGCCTGATTATCACTGGGAAGATGGAAAGGAAAATGAGGAAGATCTATAATTGAAAAATGATAACGCGTAGAAAGAAATAATGTAGCGCGTCGTAAGAAAGGATAGGCATAAATCAAATAATAAGGTGGAAGAAAGGATTTAATAGAAAGGTAAAAGAACAGTTGATTAGAAAAGAAGGAAGGATATGAATCGCGCCGCCAAAAAACTTAAAATAGAATGTTTTAGGGATTATAAGTTATTGCCGATTTGTTAATGGAGAGAGTCCATTAACAGCTGTTGGGAATTTTAAAAATTCTAGCTATTCCCTAAATTTGGAAAGAAAGAAGAAACAAAAATTTTCCAGGAATTTTTTTTTTTAACAAATTTGAAAACAAATCTAGCCTATTTGTTAGCCTGTTTATAAGCTAAGTATAGTTAGTAGTCGAAGGACAAGCTCGGATAGTTTTTAAAAGGTTGACTAGCATCGGGAGCAACTTCGCATTCGCTATTCCACCATACAGATAAAACCGTGAAACACTTGGGATTTTTAGGAAAAAATTTGATTGGTGATGAAGAAGAAGAAGATCAACTTGACTTGATATTAACTGGGTAAATATATTATAAGACTGAACGGAATCGTTATTTGTTTGAATACACGAAAGGGAGGAGTGCACGAGTGTAACGGTCGCCACCATCAATAACCAGTACAAGCTTCGTCCTTTGATTTGACCTGGAAACTAACGCGGTTATAAACGTTACCGCTAGTTTAGGTTCCCGTCAGAGGTGCCAACTGAAACGTTACTATTTTATTTTTACGCCCGTAGGGATGTCAACGCGTGAACTGTGTGGCTCCACAGAACCGATACTAGTTTTAATATCACTGTAATTTTGTTGATTGAATTAAGTTTTTTAAGAATACATTCAATAAACATGAACAGCCGGCCGCTGCAAAGACGAAATTCATAAGCACAGATATTTCTCAACGGTTAATGAATAATTAAATTAAATTAAATTAAATAAAAGCAAAATTTTGTGTATCGCTGTTGTCAGCAGTTTTTGTTTTTTTTTTTTTTTTTTTATTTTTTATGGCTCGGCAGTTTACACGTTGAGTTTGCGATTTTATTGATCGATTACAGGCGCAGACTGTATTTTCGGCATTAACAGCAAAATTTACACCTGTTTCGACTATTTATGCTGATGGGCGATTTGACTATATCGCGCTGCGGACTCCAAGTGACTCATTTAATGAGCGGAGACTATTCCGACCGATTTTAACAATCAAACTAACTCTATGAAAAAAATCTCGATTTTCCTCTTGACCCCTACCTATCGGAACCGACCATAGAAGATGCGCATTTCGCTCTGCGATGGTCCTATATCGGCTATTCACCTCTGATCGACAACAAGATTCTTAGGATAATATTCCCTCTCGAACTACGTTTTCCGTGTTTTTTTTTTGTTTTTTTTTATTTTAAACATGTTTAAACATAATGTGTATAGATTATATCGTGTTTAGCCGAATGCATTTTGTAACATTTAGAATTAATAAAATTTAAAAATATCGTAACGCCATTAATTTATGTCGCGAGAAAAATAAAGTAAATAACGTTTCCCTTTCCTATGTAAATGAGCGCAGTTGCGGTTTCACGAGTGATGATGGAGAATAAAGATCTATTTAGAACATCTGGCGCGTGTGAGCGAGAAGAATAAAGTATCGTGATTATTGTATTTCTCAATGGTCTCCAATGACGTCAAAACAAAAAAGAAAGATATGCCGTTGATCCCTTATGGCACCGTGATAATTAGACCGGATTGCAGCAAAAAAAGAATAATTAGGACAGTCCGTACTACATATATAAACTGCCGAAATCTGTCACATTCGATTAAACAAATTCTCTAAAATGCGATGACAATAAAATCACGATAAAAAATACGCATAGCAGTGAGAGTGCGGATCGATGATGGTCTAGTGCGATTTAGTCGGTAATTACTACGTGACGTTGAATAAGAAAAAAACAAGTCTAAAATATCGTGATCTCAAACTGTGACGAAAATATTACAACGTCTGTTCCTAAAGAAAGGAAAAGTCGATTCACAAAGAAAGTGTAATGTCGCTGACTGGACGATGTTCGTTTACGTGGGTGCTTATCTATGCGGACTTTTGGGTAACTTCCTTTTTTAGTTAATACGACACGTTATTGATGGAAAACCTATATGTGCATTTGGCAGAATAACACCGCTATATAAATGATAAGCTTTGATCGGTAACTTTCAGGTACGATTTCCGACATAAAAAACACGACTGGGTGCTCTTAAATCTTCTCCAGTTCCAGCAGTCCTTGTCGAATCTAATACACCAACCCCTATCTTATCCCTTATCTTTCTTCGGCTTAGTTCGTTTTGTCCTTATATAATGTCCTTTGACAATCTTCCTTATTTCTCTTTTAATCTCACCGAATATCCTCTTAAAATGTTTACTATATACCTACGCTCTCCAAATTTCTTCCATAGGCCCTAATTAGACAGGAATTCCGCAGTGTTATCAATTCTCAATTTCCATCTCATGTAACCATATTTACAGAAGATTCGAAGAGGTCAGCTGGTGTCGGTGCCAGTTTTATCCTCTCAAATTTCGACTTTTCAAAATTTTTTCGTCTCACTATTTATAAACGAATCAATGACTATCCTAAGTTCCATTATTTTCAATTCCTCCAATTACCCTTTAAATTTTTAATTACATCTGACTCTATGACTGCCCTTCAATCTGTTCACCTGATCATTCCTGTGATTTTATTATTCTCCATATGAACTCACTTATAGTAGCGTGGTAGCCTAGTTGGCTACTAAATCAGAGGACACGAGACATTTCTAGTTCCAGATCCGAATCAGTCCCAGGTTTACCTGAAATAATTCAGTACCAAAGATATCCGAAAAAGTAAAAGCTGCTGAGAGAAAGGAACTGACCCCAGTATTCTCATCAGATCAATTAGGCTTAGTACCATTATGGAAAGCTTAACTTCACTATTCCTGACACCCTGCTAAAAGCGTATGGGACTCACTTTACTTTACTTACACGCTCACTTATCCACGCTTTTTTCTTCCCTTCATTCCATTCAAATTGATTTACTATGGGTTCCTAGCAATTCGGGCATTGTTAGTAATGAGGCGGCGGATTCTTTGACCCGGGTTGCTGCTTCTTCCCATCCTTTTTCTTAAGAAAAATACTATCCTTTAATCTCCTTTTGTCGTGTAAAAGTTTTAATTTTAGATCA
This sequence comes from Icerya purchasi, assembly GCA_039619475.1. Classification (NCBI taxonomy): domain Eukaryota; kingdom Metazoa; phylum Arthropoda; class Insecta; order Hemiptera; family Monophlebidae; genus Icerya; species Icerya purchasi. The sequence goes on from CM077115.1 coordinate 576,564,732, forward strand.
CCGTATCGGATGTTAACGCTTCCTCTTTTTCTAACAATTTTTCTTTCTATCTGTCTGTTCAACCTAATGTCTTACATGGTTCCCTCTGTGTTTCCTTCATTTCATCGTTCTCTTGTTGTCTCCATTATTCGTCTGTGTTCTTAAGCCATACTCTATTATTTTCCCCTCGTTTTTGTTTTTGGTTTATTCGTTCTCCATATAAACGAGAAGCATGTTTACAATGCTGATCATGTGTTTATTAAGTGTTTATCTCTTTCAGTTGAGCATTCTGCTTTCTATTCCAATTTGTTGCAAATTGATATTCCTACTCCGTATTGTGCCTCCTATATCCTGTGTCTTTTCCTTCTCCATGTATTGTTCGTTCCTTCCTACTAACAATATCTGACTGTATCAAAATTCAAAATATAACTGATTCATTTCCCCTTCTAATTGTTTTTGGATAAAGGTCCCTGATTAACAAGCTCCCCGCCCCCAAAAAAAAGAAAAGAAAAAAAAAGGAGAAAAATAGTCGTTGCAACGATGTCGGCACGATTAATAATCTTGGCGAAATATGTTTATTGTTAATTAATTTTCTATTCGATTTATACCAACTTTAATTCGATTTATACCAACTTTAATTCGATTTATATCAACTTTAATTCGATTTATACCAATTTTAATTCGATTTATACCAACTTTAATTCGATTTATACCAACTTTAATTCGATTTATACCAACTTTAATTCGATTTATACCAATTTTAATTCGATTTATACCAACTTTAATTCGATTTATACTAATTTTAATTCGATTTATTATATACGTATTTGCGAGTCCCAAAGCTTTTATTGAATTTCAGCACTCTTTTCAATTTACGCTAATTTTACCTTTCCCAGACGGTGGACAAAAAGATTGCTCGGTGGCCAGCGGTCGAATAGCATAGTTGTAGAATAAAATTACCGACAAAAAAGCAATTGTTGACTCGTGCAATTATGGTTACATTGTCGATTTCCCAAAGTGACTTGTTTGTTATCCGTTACTAATTATATATAGGGTCGTCGGAAGTGATTCCGTTCAACAGTGGACACGTTTCTTTTATTTAAACTTTCATTAATATCAGATCTGACGTACACTCTTATTTCTATAGTATTAATCACTCTAATCGAAGTATATATGCTCGTAGTCGCTGTTAAGTAGCTGGAAATGTTTTGCAACGAAAATGGAGTACACGGGCTTTGCTGATACGACACACAGTGCCCCAAGGATTTTTTTTTTTTTTTTTTTTTGTTTTTTTAAATACCGATAATTTTAACTTCCTCCCTAATATAAGACCTGAATGACTGATTTTACATGTCATCTGTGAAATTAGGGCGTATTTTGCGAATTAACGAATTAAAAACAACATTTTGATCATAAAATGCCTGAATTTGTAGTCATCTAATTGTTTTATTATCATTTTTGACATTAAACGTAATTTTACCTTCTTTTTTGTTGTTTTTTATTGGGTCGAATTCTGTATTTTTCCTAAAGTAGCACATAATAAAAATGTGTTTTTTCACCGAATAACAAAAATTTATTAAAAAAAATGGCTTCGATTATTCTTACACTAAACGTGATGACGTCGAAAAAACCGAATAAAAAAGAGATCAAAGTTCTCTCGATATTCTGATCTTAAAAAGAAAATCCGCGAAACTCGAAATTTTTCCATTTGCCCCTTGATTGGCGTTGTGATTTATTTCGAAAAGCTTACGAGTTTCGTTTATATAGAAATAAAAACACTCATCGACAAAGAAAATCGCAGACTTATCACGTTGCGAAAATTGATACCGCGAACTAAATTGGGACGAAGTTGAGTACATTGTGCTAACAGTTGTATCATTCGAAAAAGCCTTCGTAGAGAAAAGGCAAATTCTCAGCTTCGGGGTAGCTTTTGAATATAGTCTAACAGTGTACACTACACCTTTTACACCTTTCCCGATTACAGTTTTGTTTTTGTTTCGCTTTTTTTTTTCGTTTTTTTCGTTTTTTTTCTTTTTTTGCTACTAATGATACCTTGAAAAATTAGCGCGCCAGAAACACACTCTGGACCATTTTCGTAGAACGCAGTGGAGAATATCGAGATGATATTGAAACCAGTTCCTGGCAGGACGGGGACAGAGAAGTCGTTGATTATTATCGGTTATTACATTCCGAGCGTTCAGGAACAACATTCCATTCTCGATCGAATCCGTTCGACGAATAGTAGTATTTCGTTTTTAAGTTCCTGCTGCTGGTGCAACAACGACGACAGGTTTTGTCTGCAGGCCGGAAGTGTTACATGTAACAATTAGAGTATTAACGTTAACGACGTAATAACGATCGATTGATGAATGTGTAGCAGTGGCATCTGCGAATTGGCTGAGTAACCGTACTACAGTCTGCCCCATCAATGAATCACAGATTTCGCGGACAACTTTGATCGACTCTTTCATAATGACACGGTACGATTGGTTTTTTGCGTTGAAGAAATATTCGGGAAAAAAAGGCTGAAAAAAAAAGAGCTGGAAAAAAAAAAGCTGGAAAAAACCAATCTGGAACCGGTATCGAAAATAGATACTTCGCCGTGATCCATGTTACATTTGTGCTAGCGCACATGGCTGCTGGGGAGTCGGCTTATGCGATCGGCGGAGGGTGTAATTAATTATCGAAACGACAAATTTATATCGAGCCATGATGTTCGATCGACGTATCGTGTGTACTGGCCGACATATCGGGACGCGGTATTATTCGTCCATCGCGTATGCCTATGTTTTTAATCCATGTACGTGTTTTGCAACGCTTACCAGCACGATTCAGATGTCGGTTCTCCTGACCTCCTCTGTAGTAGTTGACGGCTGTGGACGACTTGCATAAAAGATCAACGAGAGAATAAACAAACAAACAAACAAACAAATAATAAGTTACCACCGGTTGTTAATGTGTAGTGCAGACGTATATTTGCGAGTATATTGATCGCGCCTTGTATTCTTGTCTCCCAAACACAGAGGTTCACGACTTGTGCAGAAATATCGAATCGACTCATCGAAATGCAAAGAACGGACCGCCGCTGCTGCAAAAATAGCCAATATTCGTGTATGTAGTGTCACCGAATAATTATGTTACTGGCGGTGTTGCGCGCCTTGTACGCATCTTTAATAAAAGTAAAAAAAAAACATTATCCTCTTTTTTTATTATAAATAATAATAATAATAATAATAATAACGATAGACAAAGAAAATCACCACGCCGAAAAAATAAAATGACAACTAATCGTCGCGACTTAATTAAATTCTTCCGACTGTTTCAAAATCGATAATTACGTTTAAAATTTCTTCTTTGTTGATCGAAGCGTATCGTAACCGAAAACCAAAAAAAAAAAAAGAGAAAGAAAAGAAAGGAAAGAGCATTAGACCTTAAAAGTAGTTTTCGAGGTTATCGATCGGGGACGCCAATCAAAGTTGTCTCGTAAGTGCAACTGCTCTAGTATATAAATCGGAGTTTTAAAACCAGTTCGGTTCATGTTCACAACGTAAATATTATACACGAGCTTCTAAATCATCTCGAGGTCTCCTCATTAGCTCTTAATTCTCCTCATCACCCTATACTAATGGAACACGCGCGTAACTGCTGTCGTCTCGTGAAATTTTAAGTATATATATATATATATATATATACATATATATATATATATATATGTATGTACATATATGTATGTATGTAAAAATATGTATGTATGTACATATATGTATGTATGTATATTTATGTATGTATGTATGATTTTTTCATTTTAAGTAAATAAATAGATCGTTTTTTCGTATACATGTTTTTTTCTCATTTGGAGTAGTAAATATTTTTTCGTTTAAATAGTTCTTAGAGAATTTTTAGAATGCTTCTGTGTGATTAGCGCAGAGCGGAATTATATTGGAAAAATGCTAATTTTGAACTATATTTTTGAATTTTATTATTCTCTATGAATGCAGTTGCTAAATTATTCATCAAAAAGCAGTTGACCTTCACAGGTCGATGGTAAAATTTGTAACGTGATATTAACTGTGCGTGATTTATTGGAGGATAGTAATATAGCCGTGCTGTAGCTGAAAACCGAAAGAATTTAATCTGTCACCAATTTCAAAATAAGTAAAATTTCGAAATATTCCTCACAACGTTTCGGTTCGACGTATTTTAGGCGTACCTCGATAATATTTCAAAAAAAAAAAAAAAAAAAAATTAATTATAAGCAATTTAATTTATTACGGAAAACGTAGCACCGACGAAATTCTCGATGACACACGGCCGCTGCGTGTTTTAAAGAAATGATAAATATCCTCTCTCCTCCTCGCACCCTCGACACACACACATACATGTATATATATATAAGATATAATATGTAAAGCCTTCATTGCTGGTAAGATTTTGAACGGATTTATAAACTGGTTTTCCCACAAAAATTACCCACTTTTTCATAATGTTATCGTATTTATACATATTACTCGTAGTTTGACTTACCCTCTTATTGCGATTTTGTTACTTCCTCAAAAATCAGTCTCTTCCACACCCTTTTTCTCATATAATAATAGATTGGTAAAAAAAATGTTGATGTAACCTAATGACACACTTTCACATTTGTTGAATAACTCGCAATTATCGTTAAAATATGTACTTAGTTCTTTTAAATGCTACCGAAACCGACAAATTTAATAAATTTACGTATGAGAATTTTTTTGAAACTAACGATTGATTTCTGAAAAGGACAGAATTGGCATTTCATTAGCGGAATTAGATAAAATAAAGGAATAAGAAGAAATAAGCGGAAATGAGGAAATAGGTAAAAAAACGGTAACCCGAATCTAGACATCGAATAAAAAGAGAGAAAATATGGGTTTTAGCTTGAACAGCGGATATAGGAGATTTACGGTATACCAGTATTTTGGACAGCACAGATCTGGAAATGTTTCGTTTAGGGGCTCAAGCACAGCAATATATTACCTAACAATGTGTTCAGTTTTCGTCCTGGACGCGGTCTACCAGATTGGCTCACAGCAGGTTTGTCTGGGACATTCATATGCCATTTATTAATAAAAAATTCTTAATTGCTATTTTTTTTAGCATATTAATTGCTATTGGTAACGTTCATCTTCCTACACTCATTAATACTCTTAATTTAAAAAATTCCTGTCCACTTTGCTTTTCTTATTATTACTCTCATTCAATGTAGAACTGTAATTCTTTCCCCTTCTTTCTACATTGCATTAAAGTTAATTTTTCGAGCTTACCTTAAGAGTCCTGCCATAGTACTTTCTTTAATATCTACTTCATAAAAATCGCTTCTCTTCTCCTCTTAACCCTACTTCGCTTTTTTTTTGTTGATGCTGTGCTCGCCTGTTCCTCCAATATATCTCGTTAGCTAACTCCCGTTCTTAAAGCTAATATTACTAGAAAATGGTCTTTCTGATATTCGGCCTATATGCTACCAAAATCAAATCAATATATGTGTACAATGAAGCGAGGAAAGATTATGGATAACAGAACGTATACGTAGAATGAAATAATCGCAGGAGTGAATAGGAAAGGCAACACAAATAGCCCGGAGAGAAAATCAGATAATTAGAAGAGATGTGTATAAATAATAGAGTGTAGGATAGCCACAACTTCAGCAGTAAAGATAGTACAAAAAGAAGGAAGACGAAAAGACTCAGAAAAATTGACACCGGGGTGAGTGAAAGAGGTTCCGATTTCATTAAACCCCCTCCGAGGTATCACGACACCGCTTTAGTATCTACTTTTAATCCGAAATCCGGTCCGATTATTTTTTTTCACCGACAATTAAAAACTTTACAAGACACTGTTTACGTCGCGTGATATAACGACGCCTTAACAGCACTCTACGATTCAAAGGTGAAATGGAAAAATCCGACCGCCAGAACATTTCCTCTCGCTAAATTATTCCGATTATTCGTCTTCGCTTGTTGATTTTTTCCGGCTTGTCCGCCGAGACAAATCGGAAATACACTCGTCAGCGTAAAAAATTAAATTCTCCGCAAATCTTAATTAACGGTAACGCATTTTAGCTGATTGACGTAGATTCTGAAAAAGACTCTAGAGTGGTCGACAGGGCCCGCAGATGATCCAATTTCGCAGTCATAAAAAGAAGCTAAAAGAACCGCATTTCTTTCTGCATAATACAAGTGTGATTATTTTTTCCTACTTTCTCATAAACTACAGATTATTAACAATAGACGACTAATTGCCCATTAAGTAGTTGCATCATATGCTGAGTTTGGTGAGCAATCTTTCTACTACAAAGCCGATTCTTCCGTATATTCTTCATTTTCTTTTTCTTCATATAATAATACCGTTTTACTTAAAAATATTTTCGCTTCCAAATTTTGTGCGTTGCCATATTGAACATTTGGGTTACGAAAAAATCACTTAAAATAAAAAACTCCCTTAGGTCTGCAAAATTTTTACTAGGATATTCTTGATATAATAATGAAGAATTCTTCAAGTATACTGACAGAAACTCTTGATTCGCATATTGCCTCCACAATAAATTCTATCGATCGATAAAAGTAAAAAAAAAATATTTCTTTCTAATCTTTTCTGCGTTTTTTACTTCTTTTTTTTTGTTTTCCCTGCTTTTTTTTAAATTTATTTTAATAGAAGTGCTTATTGCCTTCCGGCTATGACTATTTAATTAATATTAATTCATAGATATTGGAATAATTTTGTATTAATAAGATATATTAATTACAACGTAATTCTTAGTCTACCCCTATTAGAAAATATGTCCCAATTTTATGTAATGTTTGTTATATTTTAATTTTTACCGACTTTATATATGTATATTAATTACAACATAATTCTTAGACCACCAAAGTTAAATGTTAGAATAAGATTTCTGTGATTATGTTATTATATTCATATGGACTGATTTAGAATTACGTTGTAAATTTTGATCATTTTATACAAAGTATAAAAGAGAAAGAGACAGAAATGTAAGCAAGAGAGGCCAAAATGACCGAGTTTTATGTATATATATATATGTAGATTATGCGTATTTTTTTTATTTATTTTTTTTTTTTTTTGTGAAAGCAACATCCTGTACCGTGTTTAACTGCTGTGGCTATTACAGTACGAAGATGCGCAGTTTCTTTTTATAGATATCTGATTATTCCGCTAGTTCTGATAAATTGTGTTATGGATAAAATTGCATCGGGGGAATTCTCAAGAATGTTGGTGACTGTTTTGTTATTAATTGAAAGGGGCCGGTGAGGTGATAATGCTGGACAGTCGCATAGTATATAAGGAGTTGAGGGAGCAACATCTTGGCCACAGAAAGGACAATTCGTAGGAGAGGGGGTTCTTTGCAAAATAAAATTATGCGACATGGCCGTATGACCTATGCGCAAGCGGCTAAGTGCACAGAAATCTCTGCGGGAGATGCTTTTTTCTGGCCACCATGGTTCCATTGAGGGTTTAATTAACCTCGAGAAAGTCTGACACGAGGACCAATGGGTTTTCCATAAGGACGTGAGATTATTCAAGATTATGTTCGAGAGATAAGGTGGAGGTGGGCTGTTACTAGGCGAGGGGCAATATATTTCTGCTCGGGCAGATGTATCGACGCGTTCATTTCCAGGAATCCCTGCATGGCTGGGCGCCCACAGAAAGGATACGGAGCACTGTCTCTTAATAAGTTCGTATAATACCTGCTGGGTTCGAATTGCTACAGGATGTTTGGTGAGGGGATTAGAAATTGTCAATAAGGCCGCGGATGAATCAGATACCAGCAGGGCTTTCTGTGATGTAGGCTCTGTAAAAAGAAAATATTCCAAACAGAAAAATACTGCGTATATTTCAGCATCCAGTACCGAGCAATTGTCATTCAGTCGAATGCTTCGAATCACGTCGCAGACTTCAAAGGAACAGGCGGTTGGGGAAGAAGTAGCCTCTGGGGTAGCCTTGGCAGCATCCGTGTAGAAAAAGAGGTGGTCGGGGTATTTTTGCATTGTTGCTGTTGTCAGCTGAACGATATTCGGGTGCAGGGGTTTATTATACTTCGTCAGGGAAAAGTTAACATCAATGTTTAAAGGGGCCCACGGCGGAATCATGATGTTAGGAGCTAGGTTAGGGAAAGGGATTACGCTCACGTTGTGCTGTGATAGGAGAGCCAGGATTTCTGGGAGAGGGTCATTAGGGAACTCTGGGGTGTTGGGGAGGTCATTTGTGTCAATAGGACAGGCGCGTTTACTAGAGAAAAGAGCGAGGGTCTCACGGTGGTAATAATAGGTTCGGAAATACTTTAGTGGGGGAGTGCCTAACAAGGCACACAAACTTACAGACGGGGAAGTTCTATGTGCGCCTAGTATCGTGCGGAGCGCCGTGTGGTGTATTGAATCAAGGGATTTAAGTAAAGAGGGACTGGCTGACGCATACGCCTGGGACCCGTAGTTTATTCTGGAAATGACTAAGGATTTGTATATGGAGAGGAGAGTTTTCGGAGGTACATTATACTTTGTGTTTGATACATATTTAAGAATAGATAGGAATTTATGACATTTAACTTTAAGATTGGATATGTGGGATCGCCAAGTTAGCTTTTGATCGAACAGTAGTCCAAGGAAAGTAGCAGTAGGGTGGAAATGAAGTGAGGAATTTTCTAGATTGAGGCGAATGCTGGAAGAGTTTTGACGTCCCCTATAGAAATCAACACAGATAGACTTAGATGGAGAAAACACAAGACCATTATTGTTACACCAGGATTGTAGTTTTGAAATAGTTTTTTGTAGGATTTTTTGAGCATTTGCTGGAAAACTGGAAGACAGGGAAATGTTTAAGTCGTCAAAGTAGAGCCGGGCGTTTACAGGCGGAACAATACAATCATTTATATCATTGATATAAAAAATAAACAAGATTGCACTAAGGGCAGATCCTTGTGGTAAGCCATTCTCAGTTTGAATGGTGCTCGATGTTGACGAACCAATCTTAACATGGAACGTTCTGTCTGTTAAAAAATTATTCAGATACTTGGCCATGTTTCCACTTATACCAGCTGTTGTCAGCTTGGATAAGAGGCCATATCGCCATACTCTGTCGAACGCCTTTTCTATATCGAAAAAGACGGAGTATACATGTTGGCGGCTGTGAAATGCTGTTAATATTTGCCTTTGTAGGCTCAGCAGATGATTAACTGTAGTACGCTTCTTACGCCCTCCGGCTTGTGACGAGGATAGGAGATTATTCTGTTCAAGGAAGAAAAGGAGACGCCGATTAACCATTTTTTCCAGCGTTTTTGCGAGGACACTTATGAGGGATATAGGCCTGTAGTTTTGTGGAAAAAGAGGATCTTTATTTTGCTTCAGAATAGGAATAACAACTGCTAATTTCCATGGCTCAGGGATCGATCCGGAGAACCATAATTCGTTATAGATATGTAAGAGGAAATTTTTCGCTGACGGAGGTAAGTGTTTTAACATATAAGGATGGATGGAATCGGGCCCAGGCGCGCTGTTTGCAGTATGGTACTGGAGTTGATAGTCCAGTTCAGAAATGGTGAAATGGCAATTGTAGGAAAGTGAGGAGTCAGAGATGATAGTTATTGGTTGTTGTTCCATGGAATATTTCTTTAAAGAGAAGGCAGACGAATATGAGGATGTGGATGACTCCATTGCAAAATGATTCGCAAAAGCATTTGTGACTTTCAACGGGTCAGATAACATGGAACCACTCTGATTTATCGAAAAGGAAGGGGTCGCACGATTAATACCGTTCAGTGCCTTAATTTTGTGCTAAATATTGTGACTAGAAGCATTTATGGAGATTGAATGCATAAATTGTTGCCAAGATTCCTGTTTTTTGCGTCTAATGAGGCTCCTCGCAGCTGCATGGCGTTTTTTAAATTCGATCAAATCAGGATATAAGCCTGTTGATTTAAACTTCCTAAGGGCATGTTTACGTTGGCGTATGGCTGTTCCTATTTCAGGGCACCACCATGGGACCCGTCGGGATCTGTTTGTTGGGACAGACCTAGGAATGGATGCTAGAGCAACATTCGTAATAGCGTCGATAAAGGAGTTGATGTTCTCTGATAAAGATTCGGATGGCTCGCTGGGAACGTTTACTTTAACTGAAAACATATCCCAATCCGCCTTGTGGAATAGAAATTGAGGCTTAGGTGGGGGGGGGCTTTGGACGGGCATATGAGTATAGGAAAATGGTCGCTAGAGCATAAGTCCTGTAGCACAAAAGTGCTCAGGTGAGGGAAGATGGAAGTGGAAACAAGTTGTAGGTCGATTGTTGAGAATGTATTATGGGACAGATTGAAATGGGTGTAACCTGGGGAGGGAAGCAGTATCATATCGTTATCTAGGACCAGTTTATTGATGACAGAGCCATGTCTGTTTTCCAGTGTTGCTCCCCACAGAGGTGAGTGGGCATTAAAATCACCGAGTAATATTAGTGGCGGGCTGACCTGTGATAGTACTGACTGAAACATATCTGCAGTAATTATATAATTCGGAGGCACATAGCAGTTACATAGAGTTATCGGGGTGGCAGATATCTGAGGAAGATGGACGACCACTGCAATCATTTGTAAGGGGGTACTAAAATTCAACTGTGTTGCTGGGACAGAGGAGTGGACCATAATGGTAACCCCTCCATTTGCTCTAAACCCTTGATCATTGCTGAAATTGAAAAGGGAGTAGTTTTGTAGGGCTGGGTTATCTGTGGGCTTCAAATGAGTTTCCTGTAGACATACCACAGCAGGGGAGTGATTTGCAATAAGCAGCTTTAATTCAGCAAGTTGAGGGTAGAATCCTCGACAGTTTCACTGCAGGATAATGTTACGAACCATGACCACTATTAGCTTTCAAATATGTTTAGTCTGCTGTTTGATCTGAATCCGACTGTCTAGCAAGTTTGTTGATTAGCTTAGTGAAACGTGTCTTCATTGATCGGTTTTGAAGTAAGGAGTAATTATCTGAGAGCATGTGAATAAATCCATCTATGTCTTCAGTGAAGTTGGCTACTATACTCGCCGGGTCGTGTTGTCCTTGAATCGTTTCCATTAAAGCTACGAAGTCATTAAAAGACAATGGATAGTCTTTATTGTTGATGTTGCTTTCTGCGGGCTTTAGGAGCTCAACAGTAGGCAATTTTTGTTTTTTCAGTTTTGATGGTGGAGGTTTGAAATCCACGTTTGCTCCATTGTCTCTGGTTTCTACCGCATTCGGATTCTCTCTGTTTTCTGGTTCGTTTGTCTGCATTTGTAGAGGGAAAAGAATAGCTCTTGTGCTATTTGTAAAGTCGGGCTCCGTAGTCTTCTGAGAAGCATCAGGGGTTTGTGGGTGGGGTCGCTTAGTTGCTGCTGGGGTTTCCTCGGTGCTGACTGTTGTGTTATTTTCAAAGATAGAGGCTTGAGTGTTTTCCTCAGCGATGGCGGTTATGTTTTGCGGGGCTGGAGCGGCTTTAGTGTCTGTAGCGGGGGGGGGGGGGGCACTATCTTCTACAGATGGGGCAATGGACGGCGTGTTCTGCACACCCGTTTGGATAAATATTCGATGTTCACGTTCATTATGAACTATTATGAAAGAGTCGGGTAAGGGTGGGAGATTGGCGCTATCAACATACAGCTGCCTCCTCCAGCTGATTATATGGTCAAACTCTGGATCATTGGGTTTAACACGGAGCAGAGAAATTGCCGAGACTAGTTTTAAGTTTAATATTCCCTCAAGATAGGCTTTGACAACAGAGTTTGGGATGGTTGAAGATACGTTTGATAATATAATTTTTTGGGTAGGGTTTTTTAACCTGTGACGACCGGTGATTGTATTATTATTTACGGTAATAACGGCTCCGTTATGAAAGAGGTTTTCTGTGATGTTTTTCGATTTTAAAAAAATGGGGACTCGATTGTTGCTAATTTTGGAGCCTGCAATTATGTTTTTTGGACCTCCTACTAGGTTTTTAAGGGCGTTAAAGTAGTCTAAAGGATTCGCATTTTCGACGTATGGAAACAATACGCCTTGGTCTTCTGTAGAAAAATCGAAATCTGTTATAGGAGGGGTAGGTTTTCGAGATTTTAGTTTGTCGGAAAAAGAGATTGAGTTGGTCACGATGTTTGTGCTTGGGGATGTTTTATTTATTGCTGTTAAGTTTATTGTGGTAGCGGTTGGAGTGTGTGAAATAGGTGTATCGAGCTTGTTTTTTAAGTTTGCAGGCTTACTTGTTTCATTTGCCGTTAAATTTGTTTTTGGAAAGGCGGAAGAGTTTTGCGTGTTAGAAATATTTAGCGGAACGATCTTACTTGTGTTTGATGAAGAAGCCGTGTTTTTATTTGTCTTGTTATCGGACGCTGCAGGTGTAACTGTCCGGCCGGTTGGTACAAGAAGAGATGCTGCTGTTGTCTTTGTAGGTAATGTCTGCGACGTTGATAAGCTCGCTTCACCGGGCATCGTTAATTGTTTCCGGGTTGGCGGGGGGGTCCGCTGCATATTGATAGCGATGCGCGGAGTTTATGATAATACGAAAACCGATAACGGTAGAGGTAAATTAAAATCAATTAACTGTTATACTAGATAAAACCGAAACGCACGAAAACGACCGATTGAATCGAGATGCATTCATCGTTCCGGATAAAATCCTTTAAATTGTCTGTCGGCATATTGCTTCGTAACCGACTTTCATCAATTTTGCCAGTTGATTAAAAGCTGGTTTTGTTTACTCCTTTTCCGATTCACTATTTCTTTTTGGAAGGAAATTGCAAAACCGGTCTTAATCAAGCTAAGATTATGAGATTCATTATTTTCATTTCCTTCTAAAAAAAAGGTTAAATATGTAAGGATTGGTTAAGTTTGTTAAGTTTGTTAAATTTGTTTGGTTCATTAAGTCTATTAATTTTTTTCCCCATACCGATGCCCTATATATGCAGATATATATTTATGAATATTCACATTTATATATCGCAATTAAATATTGGAAACTAATATTTAAGATCTTTTCAGAAAGCAATTAATATAGCTGTAAAGTAAGTTTTCAAGATGTTTCAAAAGCGAGACGGCCGAAATAACAATTCCATCACATAAATGGCAGCCTGTTGTGAAGCATAATTAATTAATTGTTCGCTACTTTCAACGTTACGTTAGTTTTCGCAAAATAATTCGCGCCTTCGTCAGAAGTTTTTATCTATGTTCAGTATAAACTATTCTACTTATTTCCGGCCGGTTTTGAGCGAAACAGACGATACGTTAGTGTCCTGTAATTTTATTTAATTGAATTAGGAAAAAGAGCGCATAAAATATAAATAAACATATATTCGCGGAACACGAGACCGAAAAAACTACATTCATTATTTTCACATATTTAAAAGTATGAAATAAACATCAAAAAGAAAAGAACCTCAGACGATACACAAATAATGATAATGCCGGTTGATGAACCCGTTCCTAAGATCATCGCCACAAGCACAGACGAAGCATTGATGTAAGTTTAGCACTAGCGTGCGCAGCAATGAGATTGTGTTTTCTGATGATTTTGATCAATAAAAAGATGAACGAGATGATTATGTCATGGCGATTGTAATTAGTAAGAGTTCGAATCGGTTGTTTAAATAAATTATGTAATATACTTTTTTTTTTCATTTATATTTTTGCAATGATAATGACGGATAGTTTTAGTTTAATCAAGCATTTTATAAATGAACTGTTATAGTTTTAGTAAATTACGTCGAGTTATTTTTTGTACAAAAAACATTAATGTTTGCAATTACAGAGAGTTCTGTATGTAAGGTAGAAATAGGGCCGGACCTTAGGGGGCTAGGGTGGGCTATAATAGCCCCGAGCCTCAGCTTCCAGGGGCCCCGAGTTTCCTTCCCCAAAAATACTTAATATTGTAAAAATACTAGATTTTAAATTTTGCGTTTTTTGCCTTAAAAAGAATTTAGTTAATTTTTATATACAAAAAAAAGAAAAGGATGATATACGGAGTTCGTTAATAAAATTAAATACTTTTTCAAACTTTCTCTTTTTTTCCCGATAAACTAAACGCGCTACATAAAATTAATATTTATAGAAATTTTCTACGATAAATCTAATTTATTTTGTTAAAAAAAAAAATAAATGAGTTCTTTAACGTACACTATTGAATAATCTCAATAACCCCCGGTTAATAATAATTCTCTAATCAAATATTGATAGCCATACACAATCGTTGTGAATTTTTTTTGTGTAAATACGTTTTACCATCTGAAATATTCTTAATTTTAACATTATTTCGTTTTTTACTTTTATTGAAAGTTAATACTTTTTTTATTAATGAACTGTATAAAAATAATTTTAAAATAAAAGCGAATTTTAATCGATTGCTGATTTGATAAATATATATTTGTATTTCGAAAAATTTAATAAATCATACACTGTGTTTCATTCAATTTTTTCTGATCACATAAACTGTTATGAAATTCACAACATGCATGTTTAATTTGTATAAAGAAAAAAAAAAAACGATATAAATACTATTTTTGTAAAAAAAGAAAGCGTAATGTTATTAATAAAAAATTACAAATATTAACATATATAAATAAATATATATATTTGATATTCAATTTATATATAGAGTATTCAGTTTGTTAAATTAAGAAAGTTGATTTTGTAAAGAGGGCATAATTTTAATTTTATTAGTCATCGCAGTAGATTGTTTTTTATGTTTGTTTGCACATATATAATACTGAATTTTTTCGCCATTTTTCCTTCGAAGGAGGGCCCCTCATTCAAAATTAGTCCTGATCCCTCATAAATCCTTAATTGGCCCCTGGGTAGAAAAGGTTTCAAAATAAAATTTGTTCACCGCAATGTTGCGGGTGAGAATTCATTAATAATCACTTTATAATAACTGGTCCGAATTTATTCTTATATAATTTGTTCCATTTGTTGCCTAAATAAAGATCTTCGGTTTTTCCATTTTAACCGAACGCTCGCAACAATTTCTTGTGTGAACTTCATTAAAGATCTTTTTTTTTCACCTGAATAATATTTCGCCGTCGAGTTTAACGGAAATAATTTTTAACTTTGTCTTTATTAATGCCTCTCGATATTTCGTAACTTCAGTCGCGGCTGAAGCGTTATTATTTACGCGAATTGTTCTAAATTTTATGAGCGGATTTATTGGATAGTCGAAAATTTTATTAGCCAATTGCAGTTATTTCATTCTATCGCCGCGAAGTTATGCAAATTTTTCGTTCTAGCTCGCGGTTTCTGTATGACGTGCAGTTTGCTTAATATTTTTAGGAATTTATTATTTATTTATTATTATTTATTAGCCCTTATAAAGTACAATAACACCCTGTCTGTATAAATTTAATTCAAAATAAAAAGCCCATATTCAGGGACAACTTCCTCAACCTTGCCCATTTGACCCGCCTAAATACGCAGTAGTGTCATTTTTGTTATTAACGGACGCGGGATTTTTACGAATAATCCGAACGCTTTATTTTTCGGCCTTTTTTTTTTCTTCAAAATCAGTAGCTAAAATGAATGACCGAATAAAAGACACGTTTTAGAAAGATGATTTCAAAAAAACTTAGTTTTCAAAAACAGTATTAAATTTAAAAAAATATTTCTTCTATTCTAAATATAATAATTCGCTCGCAGTTATTAATTTACGGTAAAGATTAAAAAAAAAAAAAAACGCAAAAGATGAGTAAAGAGTAAGTAATAATTGTATAAAAGACACAAGTATGTTTAAAGATGTTTTTGTCGAACCCTTATTTATCAACTACACTTTCATCGCACATCTATGTTTATACTTTTTGCGCTTATTGTGATCTTCCCTAGATCCTGTATATCGGGTAAACTGGAAAAGAATTTTAGAGTGTGCCGTTTATAAACGTTTGCATTACGGTGAGGTACGGAAAAATTTCGAATTCTCATACATGCCATTTATTTATACACTAATGGAATATGGGTTCTTTAATATTTAAACAATGGTTCTGGTACTTTTTTTTAGCATTTTTTAAATATTATTTCTAGACAAGAGGGGAGGGTCCAACAGGTGAAGTAGGGGTAAGATTGCTTACCTAGGACGCAAGCGGTATTTTTAACTGATAATTTGAATTTTCTATCGAATACAATATTGAATTAAAGGCGCTCTTAATTAACCGTTTTATGTTTCTAATCATTATTTACTCTGACTTTCAGGTGGAGAGGTAGCGTATACAAACTGGTATGGAGAGAATTAATAGCCTACATGATGTTATACTTTGCTATAAATATGGCGTACAGATATGCAATGACGGAACCGCAACAAAGGTAACCAATCTCGTTTAATTTTTTTAATTTTAATTTTGACCTTGTTTTTCGCCAAATTCGACAAGCGATTTTGTACAAACTTGAAAACAGGTTCGTCGTAAAAAGTAACCGTTTATGTACTTATAAACTCTGAAAATACTCGTAAAAATTAGTCTTTTTTTCTTTTTCTATAAATATTCCCAATACTATTATTATTATTATTATTATTATTATTATTATTATTACTATTATTATTACTATTATTATGGGTTGATAACAAAAACAACTAAAATATATATGTATGAAAATTATCTTAGAACAATGGAAACGTGTTTTCGGGATTATTATCCTGGTCAACTACAGATTATATGTTGTGGGGGCCTGAAAAACCCCGAAATGTTTGTTTCAGACCTAGGTGACGTATACGAAGGAATAATTACGAGGTAGTGATGTTTTTCGAAATATTTCGGCTGTTTGTTATTGGTTTCTAAACATTTACGTTTAAAATATTTCTGTGCAAACGTTCATTTTTTTCGACAAATTCCGATGGAAAAAAACTTTCAGACATGCAAAGAAGTGCAGAATGCAAACAAAGAAGAAAACAAAAAAAAAACGGAAAACGCTTTCCCTTAGCTGAAAATCATACAACAGTCATTTTCTCAGTTTAAATACTGTGGCCACAGAATCTCCTTTGAAACCAAAAATAAATAAATTAGAAAAAGAAGCGCTTTTGCCTCCCGAATATGTTTAACTCGACATGTATATCGTTTATAATTTACAGTAGTGAAAGAAATTCTCATAAATAAAATTTGTCTCCCATCTTTCTTATAACTCATACCGTGCAAGTAGCGCGTAATCTATCGCAGAAATTTCATAATAGATAGCGATTGAATAGATTTTTAAAGAAAAAAAAAACAGAATTCAGTCAGCGCCATTAAATAAAAAAATTGACGAATGACAGTTTCACATCGAAAATCATTAATATTCTCACTAATCCATCTTAGTTCAATGAATTTCATTCTTTATTTTTAAATTTCGTCTATCAATTCAAAAGCGTAGCGACTGTAATTGTACGTATTTAAATTTAATTTTTAAGACGAGGTGGTCAGAAAGAAAAGAAAAAAAAAAGAGAAGAAAACTAAGAAATTTAACCGCCAAGGTCGATCTCGTTTATATTCAAACGAAACTGAATTCACACTTAACCGTCACTCATCAAATCTGCGAGTTTGGTGAACAGGATTCCTTCCTCGCATCCGGAAAATAAACAAGATCCGTGGTCCGCGTCCTATATAAATAGAATGTAATTTTTGAATTAGGTACATTACCGATACCAAAGTGACTTTATATTAAAGGCAATAAATGTTGTAAATACAATAGGCCGTTAGTTTTATTTTAATTATTTTAATTTTCAATATGGTTTCCGCGGTTTATTGCATCTAGACTCGCGGCAGGGTGTCAAGCCAAGTTCAAGGGGAGAAAAAAGAACTGGCGACGATACAGCAGCCGTGTGTTATATTACACGAACCATTTAGAGTTAACCCCTTAATAACTTAATATTTAATTAAACATAAACACATGAAATTCGGTTTATTTATTAAAATCCCCCCCTTAGATTAACTAAAACCCCAAATTTCATAAATAAAACTCAAACGGTTATTGAGACATTAACGTCTAAAAATCGTCATTTTTATCACTGACTGACATATAGATTGAAAATCGCCATTTTTATCACTAACTGACATTTAGATCAAAAACCTAACCTACTTCCAGGTGACCTAGAAAGTTGAAATTTGGCTTCCAGCTGGCTAATTGTGTGAATACAACAAAGGGGAAAAAATCAGAAAAAAGTGAATTTTTACGATTTGAAATATTTTCCAAGCAATCGATTTTTATTAACAGCTAGTGCACTTTAAGATTTTTCGTGCGTTTTTATAATAAAATTCCGATCGAGATACTTGATCTACCAGAAAATAAATTTATTAACATGGCTGTGAAGAATGCTTGACAAAGCTTATTATAAAATAGGTGACTATCTTAATGATAAACATATAATATTATGAAGCAACGCGATTCCAGCACATCACAGGAAATTAAACATTGTATACTGATTTTGACATACTTGTAAAAAAAAAAAAACATGAAAATAACATGACACATTTGTAGGGCCCTGTGTGCTGTAGTAAGGGTTTCTTGCCACTTCTTCCCCTCAGCCATACAGGTCCGAAGTGGTGGTAGTTTTAGAGTTAGGGGACAGACGGAGACTCGATAACTTGACTTTCAAAAAGTGCTCACTTTGTAATCCTATTTTGAAGAATAAATGATTTGAATTTGAATTTGAACGAATAATAATAATAATTTCTTTACAAAAAGTAATTAGTATTCCATAAAAAAAGGTTAATTTTAAAAGCGCGAGTCAAGTTCAATATTAAGAATATACGTGGCTGTCGACTTCGCCGACAAAAGAATTGAAATCTAAACGGATGCCGAGTTCTGTAGATATTCCTAAAATTTATTTATAAGAACATACAACATTCTAAAATAAATTTTAAAAAAACGTTTTCTTGTATTTTTTTTCCATAGACAACAATGTTTGCTATTTATTAAAGATATAACTTCCTAAATGTGAACAGTATCGAATTATTAAC
Source organism: Icerya purchasi (assembly GCA_039619475.1). Lineage (NCBI taxonomy): Eukaryota > Metazoa > Arthropoda > Insecta > Hemiptera > Monophlebidae > Icerya > Icerya purchasi. Next base: position 576,583,657 of record CM077115.1, read on the forward strand.
AAAAAACAGATAATTTAGGATAAGAATTAAAGTTCACGATTTGACTTGGCTAGTTTTTATTAGCAAACCAAATTTTTGGAAGAATAACATATGTGTTGACCTTACAATATAAAAACAGTAACTTGCATATAACATAAAGAAGATAAGTTGATTAGCCATGTATATAAGATAACTTGTATGTGAAAACTAAGTCAAATCGTTAGAATTTATCCGAAATTACCCGTGCTTTGTGTAAATAATTCGACACTGTTCAAATTTAAGAAGTTATATTTTTAAATAGCAAACATTGTTTTCTATAGAAAAAAACAAAACAAGAAAACCTTTTTTTTAAAATTTATTTTAGAATGTTGTATGTTCTTATAAATAAATTTCAGCATTAGCTACTTTAGATCTCAATTCTTTTGTCGGCGAAGTCGGCAACCACGCATATTTTTAATATTGAACTTGGCTCCCATTTTTACACTTATGTTTTTGATGGCATTTTATATTACGTAATTTGTCGATTTTCACTGTTTTCTTGACGACGGTATATATTTTTACTTTCGATATATTATACACCGCGACTTCATCGATATTTCTTTAAATTATGTGTAAAAATTTTGCTAAAACTAAAAAATTGTTTACTCTATTCTGCTTTTTTTTTTTTAAGTTAACGTAAAACGATCAAGTTTTCTTTTTATATTTTAAAATAATTATGAAAAATACAGTGCAATATTTTAAATACAAAATTAATTACAATTCTCAAAAACATCATGTCATATTCAATGTTCCTGCGAATAGCATAGAAAATGGCGCTAATTTTGTTTTTCCGTTTTGCATTTGGATAATTTATCGAAATATCCTCTACTGTCGCGAATATTATTTCCGAATAAAACGAATTCGGAAAATAAAAGTTTACAAAAGGTGAACTGTATGCGGAGTCTTTCGGAATGGAATGAATATGCAGAACCGCTTCGGGACTAAATTTAGTGTTAGAGAATTCGTATGCAATTTTCCCTAAATTAAAATAATAAATCCATTTTTAAACGATACCGAATCGACATTTAACCCCTCGTCTTAATACATCCGATGTTGTCCGCACCTGGCCTTGTAAATTTTAATATTTTGTTTTAATATATGGACTGTTTTTAAAATTATTTTATTAACCAATTATACTATATTAAGCGAGTAAAAAGGTTTCATTAAATTTAACATATTCATCGATACATGTGCGCGCCATATGAAAGAACCGAAAAAATATACAAACAGAACACTGTTATTTTGAAATAAAAATGGCGCTATGAAATTTTTAATTCATATTTCCTTCGAATGTTAACTTATTTTAAAATATTTTACGAATTATTTACGTAATAATCATTCGCTATTACCGAATAATGTAAATTTAAAAAAAAAAAACGCGTATTTCTTTCAAGATGTAATTATTAAGAGAGTTACATATTTATGTTGCCTTTGAAGTTGCGCATTCTGTTTAATTGTGCCGTATAATCGATACAACATATTTTTTTCTGCGCGAGGAAGATGCAGTTATGTGAGGTTTGAGCAAATTCTCGAACTGTCTGTTTAAATGATACTGAAGTTGATCCGCATATTACCCGTGAAATATTCCTCTATCGATCTGTACCAGGGCAAGATGTATATTTGCAATATTTTTATAGTAGCATCAGAAAATTTCTGGATCTCACTTTAATAACGAAAAAACCCCGTAAACAGTTTAAATAAGTTTCACAATGCAGACACATTAAAATCGAACAATGAAGAAGTAACACCGTACAGTGTGTAAAGAAGGAAAGTATTTAAAATGTACCAAGAACAGTTACCGCCTAGTATATAATAATAACCTATAAAGAATTAAAATTATGTTTACAACTAATGTGCATATATAAACACGTGAAAATAATTATATAGCGTGAACGTATGTACGGACTCGGTAATTGTTTTATCGTAATAAATCACGTTTCTGACCGTAATGTTCAGATACGTTTATCACGAGCAATTACGGTGAAAAATTATTCGGCGGGTGCTATCGCAATGTACCTGTCCTCTTGATAATCGATAATTTAAAAATGCCGCTAAGCTACGATTATTTACAGTAATCTATTGAAGAATACATTTCATCTTTAATTTATCGCATCTATTCTCGGATATGTTTATTGATTATTATTATTAATGTTGCTACTTTCATTTGGTTTATTTTCTCAAAAGACCTATATTAAATTAAAGAATCTATACAATATTTTTCAACACTAAATCACTCGATATTAATGTGGATCTCTTTGGAAGGCTTGATACATTCCGAACACCTTAACATCACAATCCATAATATCTTATCATCACTTTACTTTGGTTATTGATATTTAAATGATTTCTCGATGTAATTCTTCCCTTCTCATGTTGCCACTTCAAAACCCGAACATTTCTGTCTATCTATACCTGTGATTGTGTTACGATTGTTTTAATTTTTCAATTCTCATATCATCAGGGCTTTACTGTAATTTAAATATATAGTTTCTTTGTACCAGGTGCGTAATACATTGCGGGTATTAATATTTTTTGCAATTTATACAAATATTTTTGCACCGGTAGTTTTAATAAATTTTTATATTTAAATCCGCTTCTAATAACTCTTCCACGCGGATGATATTCTGTATTTACTTCTTACAATTAATTAAATAGAATCTATCTTTCTTTTTGCAGCATATCTTACTTTGCGGCTATGGGTGTATTTAAACAACCGTTGAGTATTTACAATGTGCTCCATAAAGTTGGCCCTTTATGCCGTTAATTTCTTTTTCGTAAGAGAACTATCTGTTTTAAGATTACTATATTTATCCTTTTTCAACCTACCACGTTGGTATGTCTTTTTAGATTTCGGTGGTAGCAGAGAAGAATATCATTTTTTGTGAGTGCGCGCGTATGAAAATTCTCGATAAAACAAAAAAATTGTTTTTCAATTTCAAGATACAAATTTAAATGGGTATTAATGTGCGAGCGAAGCCGTAGAAAACAGCTATATATATATTTATATATAAATATACGTATATAAATATATATATATATATATATATATATATATGTATATAAATATATATATATTTATATACATATGTATGTATTATACGTATAAAATTAATCATAATGTCTGCTAACTTTTATATCTACAATTTTGTTTACTATTAATAGTGTCATTTGAGACTCGTGCTCAAAAATCAGTTTGTACAGTTTGTATCTTATTGTTGCGGTAGAGATTGCAGTAATAAGGTAAAATTTAATGTTCTGCGTAATGCTAGGTTCATTATGATTTTCATAATCAATGACTAAAGATGTAGGTGGACGCGTGTCTGAAACAATACCGACACTACAATTATAATTGCGGTTTATTCAAAGGCTGGTATCGCTAGTTAGACTTACATGGCGATATAATAAGTTATGTGCGAAACACTGAAGACTTCAGCAGCTAACACAAAAAGTTATTGCTTGGCGCATTCTTAACTAATTAATTACCGAACAACACGAACACATTATACTGCAATAATGTTATGTCATTTAACGTTATGATCGGAAGCAACATATTTTCTAGAGTGTGTCAATTTTCATATATCGTCATTTGTGCTGGAATTATATGCAGTCAGTATGACAATTAAGTATATGAGGAGGGATAGGGACAAAAAAAATTCTGCTAGTCTCAAACTTGTTAGCGGTATTGACCAAATTTTGAATCCTAAGAGGATGTATAATACTGCGATAAAAATTAAGAAGTTAATGTATAAATTACACACTCAAAATGCTATGTATAATAGATTCCCCTGAATAATACGCGGGCAAGGCACTGGTAGAGCGCGGCTTATTCAGTTGAATTAAGAAAAGTATATGATAGAAATTAAGAATAGAATGTGTACGAAAGTCGGGAAATAAGGAAACAAGATATGATAAACAAGATTATTCAACAGAAACACCGTGGTTCCTCGACGAGCGTGTAGAGAAACAAGGGTAGGCCATTATCGGTTCAGTCGGGTATATTAAATAACGAGGTTTGCAATAACTGTGGGGAAAAAATGGTTAAGCTTATATTACCGAAGCGACATACCTTGACAGTGATGAAAATTGTTGACCAGCCGACTTCATCATTTGAGTGTACATATAGGCTTATATAAATTTATTAAGTCTGCGAAAATAGAACTTTAAGGTAATTAGACGGAGGGAATTGCCAAATGGTGTGATCTGGGCCAAAAAAAAACAAAAAAAAAAACAATAGTACCCGTATCCAGTGTGTTAAAGTTTGTTTTTTTTTTTTTTTTTGAATAATGATAACATTAAAATGCAATACGTTATAATACACATCTTAAAGTACAGTTCTTTGGTTCTTTGAAACTACGATCGTGGTAGTAAATTATACTTTTGATTTTATGTAGGTTTTAAAGAACACAGGAACTAGGCGCGGCACGTATTTGAATTATTTCTTACGATATATTCTGTTTTCGTTACAACGTAGGATATTCTGAGAAAATGAATTCCAACATTTTTAAAATGTTCAATCTTTCTTCCTCATCAACGGAATGATAATTGGGGCCCCGAATAATAATAATAATAATAATAATAATAATAATCGGTATTTATTTAGAATGCTCTTTTCCCACATTTGTTAGTTCTCTGAAAAGATAAACCAGATAGTCTTTCACCTTTCTTTCAATCTACCTTGTTATTTCGCAATAATTTACCGCGTTCGAGAAATATATCGCATTTTCAGTACACGTACTCCGCGTAACGAGTGTTTTATCTTAATGAAGAAATTGTTCCACATCCCATAAGTTTTCTAGACTGTAAAACATTTTATACAAAGTTGTTGCCATTTAGAAAGCGTCAGCTGATAAAAAAAAAAAAATGAAATAATAGCGTGAAAAAAAATTAATCGGAAAATTGACAGAATTGGACTACTGACGTTAACGCTGAAAATCGGTTCCGCATAAAGATCAAAGGGCCGCGCTGTTGTGAGAAAGCTTTTATAAGTTGATGAACAACTGACCGCCGACTCGACTCTTTTTAGCCGCATTTTTTGGCATCTCAAATCTGTAGAGTCGCTTTCTATCCTTTTTTATCCTCCACCCAATAATTGAAGGTAAATTTTTTGTTTTTTAATCTCTTGGTCAACCAAGGACAGTTACTCAGAAACAAATAGAAAGGAAAGAAGTAGGTTATATTTTAATCCGATCAGAAATCTTTGATAAAACATAGCGGGAATAATTAATTTGGGAAAGAACAGATGGAACTATAAGAAATGCAATAAGGAGCAGGAAGCTCGAGCCTCAACAAATAGGAATACAAAATGCTCCACAGAAAGAGATGAACATTGAAAGGACACACGATTGGCGCCGCAAATAGCTGCATCATCAGGATGCCCTGGACAGTGTAGGGAGGAAATTAGGGAAAAGCGAAATCTAGAAAAAGGTAGCAGGGATTGGCCAAAACGCGTGCGAACAACGGAAACAACATCAGAACGTCGCGAAGATAGGGATGCAAAAGAAACCATGATTATAGGGAGGAAGGGCTGAACAGACAGATGAGATGAATGATTATTAGAAAAGGAGGAAGCGCAAATATCCGATATACCGTCATCTGATACGGAAGCTTTTACACATCGATAGAAGTTTAGCGGATGGATCCTTTTTTTTTTAAAGTAACCCGAGTATCAAAGAATCAGCCGCTTCATTACCAAATATACCCGAATGGCTAGGTATCCACAGCAAATCAACGCTAATCGAATGGAGAGAGGAAAGATTATTGGGTGAACGCATACGGAGGATAGCAAAGTCACACGCTTATTCCATTAGAGTGATGTAACGGAAAAGTTTTAGCTGCACACGGTATGCGGAAGGTGTGTTAATTGGTCGGCCAAAAAATACCCATTGAAAAGTATTCTCGTTGAACTTGCTGCGCAGGTTCCCGCTCTTCAGCGAACGCCTGTCATTATCATCCCCCTTTCGTTATTCGATGGTTTTTCCATTTTCCATTCCATTTGCTCCGACTTCTTCGGTTCCATGGTTACGTAACGATAGTCAAGTGTTACGCCAGGAGCAAGCTGATTTTAATTCAATCGATGGTTGTGCAGTCGGCGGCCCTGTGCAACACAATAGCGGGATACAATTTAGTAGTTTGTCCTTGTATCCGCGCGTTAAAGCAAAGGTTTATATCTAGGTTCGTTAGAAACCGGTGACGGCTTCGATAATTCGCGCTGGCTTTCGTTTCCGAAAAAGCAGCTCGGAAACCAATTATCCGAGCAAGAACTAATAATAAATTAGACGCGAACGCGAGAGATAATCTGGCGGCGGTACTAGGAGGCGCGCGTCGAAAAGTTCCATATCCTGCGAAGAGAGAATTAAGATGGTAATAGGATGGCGCGGAGACTGGTTAATAGCGACGGCGATAAATAATAACAGTGGTAATGATAAATTTTTTACATGTTGTTCGGTTCGAGTCAATGGCTCTGCAGTGGTCGAAAGATAGGTTGATGAACCGAGTTACGTCGTATCTGCGCGCGGGTTTAATAGCTCGAACGCAAAACAGCGCCATGCAGTACAATATGTAAGCGATCGTGCGCTGGATGGGTAAAAAAGACCTTAGGCCATGTTAGTGCAGTCGTCGTCACATTGGCCCGGTATAAAGTTGCTTTTATATCTGCTCAAACGAGCGATTTATACCGCAGACGTACATGCCTGCATTTACAGATAGATACGGCTGCGTACGGCACGAGATGCAATAATGTATCAATCGCGGGCATCTGCAGTTCGCAATTCTCTCTCTGATTTGTATGCATGTTACAGACGGCATAGAAACAGCTCACGTATAAATTACGGGCCAGCTCCTCGGATGGATTAATAAGGACACCACATTGTTTATTCTTTAGCAAGGTTGTTGTTACATGTTGTGTTCTATATTCATTCACATATACAAAATATATATCTGTGTAATATAATACACACTTATTGGCTCGCTAAAGGTAATAATGATTTACATAGCTAACACTGTTTAATTCTCTTTTTACAGAGTTGATCGTTATTATTCTTTACTTCAATAATATTAAAATTGTCCATCACTTCCACTGTTTATGGTTAATTTCGTTTATTTTTCGATCTAATCCCTTTTTTTAACCGACTTCAAAAAAGGAGGAGGTATTCAATTCGATTGTATTTTTATTTTTTATGTGTGTTACGAAAGGACTTTCTTCTAGATAAACCGATTTTGATGATTCTTCTTTTATTTGAACGGTGCTGTTTCTCATGTGGTCCCATTTAAATTTTATCAAGATCTGACCGGTAGTTTTTGAGTTATCCTTAATAATGCGGGAGATTGAAGCTTTTTGGATGCTTTTCATTCATGATTGATTTCACCATCGGATTAGATTTTTGACTTAAAATACTATAAATTTGCCAAATTACCATGGAAATGTAGCTTTTGATGTTTTTACCGTGTAAATATTTGTTCTTATTAAAATGTTTTAATTTAATTGAATAAAAATGCACTAAAAAGTAACGAAATAATTACTCCCGATAAAAAATATATATCAGAGTGATATAACACTTAAGTGGTGATATCGTAATTCTTATACAACATTAATACCTTAATCAGAGTCGGCATCAAATTCATATTAAAATAATAATTAAAAACTGCATTAAATGTTCATTAAATTGTTCCTAGATATAGTAACATGAATTTAATTCCAACTCTAATAAGTATTAATGTTGTATAAGAATTACGATATCACCACTTAAGTGTTATATCACTCTGATATATATTTTTTATCGGGAGTAATTATTTTTTACTTTTTAGTGCATTTTTAAATTTTTATAATAATACTTCAAGTATCAGTATTTATTTTTTGTAAAAAAGCATTTTTATTCGTTGAATTACCTGAATGCGTGTATACATCTTATATCGTAACGATTGACGTTAGTTTTTATTTTGGCTTTAGGGATGCCACCGCAGAATTTAGAGTTCCACGGAATTGATTTTATTTACATTTTTTTACAACTGTTATTATATTAAATCCGCGGGTTGATTTTTTAGCTATAAATTTAATACCTACACTTATTTCGACGGCTGACGCTGAAAATAAAAAAAAGTAATTATACACAAGTATCGCGGATAATAAAGATTAATATAAAAATAAATAAATTTTCTTTTCTTTTCTTTTTTTTATCACAGTCAGCCGTTAAAATAAGTGTAGGTATTGCGAATATAAACGTGAAAGTAGTGGTCAAATGGTTAGTTGCCAGGAGAAGAAAAAAAAATGAATAAAATAAATTCTACGTTTGACTGTGGCGGCAAGACGATTTGAAAGCAGCTAAACTGATGAGTGGTTGGCGACTCCTCGGTCTTGGCTGATCCGATGGATTTTCGTTTTATTTTATAAATCTCCCGTAAAAGTTCACTCGAAGAAACGAATTATAAACACGAGATACTTTATTCAGACTTTGTAATGTTAAAAATCAGTCAACGAACTAGGTAAGGTGATAATTTCTTGTCGTGATCTGTGCCTTCTTGCCGACTGCATTGAAAAAAAAGTTAACTGGTAACCAGATGAGCAGTTAAAACTCACTTTCCTTTTTAACGAAAACGAACTGATCACGTACGATGAAAATCATTCGACGCTCTTTTACTCGATAACGAGCGTCGAATTACGTACTCAACATTCCTTTAATTTTTATTAAATTTATTATTTTTAACAACGTCCTGTAATTTATAATATATATATATATACATATATATATATATGAGTGTCTGTAAATATGTGTGTGTAAGTGTAATTTCAATGAAAAAAATAATAAATTAACTTTGAGCGTAGTGGGAGTGTGTATGCGTGTTTGTGAAGGAATCAGTGCGGACTGTAACGGGATCTGGCACCGTTAAAATTATCGGCACAGTGGTTTAACCCTTAAATGCCTCCACGTAGAAAAAGCAAAGTGAAAATTATTTTATATGTTTTATTTAGAAAGCTTTTGAGCATGCCCAGAAATCCCAAACTTGAATATATTTAAAACAAAATATAATATTGTATATTACTATAATTTTTTCCTTATCAATTTAACACGAAGTATTTAAAAATCAAAGTTGATGTGCATTATAATGCACATTAACAAATGGACAGTAATTCGTCGGTAGCAAGGGTGAGACATAGAACTAAAAAGGCTCGGAAATCATTATTAATATTGGGACGGTATTTATAGAGTCATTGGAAAATCCTCATTAAAAAACTTCCGGGGGTGATGGTAAGGCAATAGTTAGTAGTGTCGAAGTGACAAAATCGTTTACGAAAGTCGAATTCATCGTTTTTTACATATAATACCCCGTTATAAAGTCACGCGTAGATAAAACATCTGTTGTAATGTTTTAATACACAGGATATCGTATATCGAGCTCACTACTTCCAGAAATAAACGGAAGAAAAAAAATCTCGGACGGATAGCGCGTACAAAGAAAACTCGATAATTTTGAAATTAAGAATATCGATTAATTTAAAAAAGAAAGCTTAGTATACTTCGCATGATAGCATACGCGCGTATCAGATGTTTACCTTGAAAAAATAATACAAGCACAAATTAGAAAAAAAAAGTCGTGGAAGGAAAATATTTGGCGATTACAAAAACGGATAGAGATTCCGGATAAAACAAAAAATATCACAGAGTACGATCATTATAGCCCGGACAACAGGTGAGACTGATAGGAGATTTGCTTCTTCTTCTAAAATGCCTTTATCGGTAAAAAGAGTTTTTACTATCATAAATTTGCTTGCAATTTCGCAAAGTGATTTTATATTAATACGGCCAAGTTGTGGATGTTAATATTTCACTTTATAAATTAGACATAATAATTTAAGCAGAATCGTGGTACGATAATTTTCTTAACGACAAGAATATAATACGCATTCAAATATTTGCGGGCCTCGCTAAGTTTCCTGATCAACGTATTTAGACATGGCAATCGAAAAGGTTGCTGGAAGGAACTTTATTCGGAAAAATAAAATAAAAAAAAATCAATTAATTTTGACTATTGAGTTTCATCAAGCATTGTGGTCACTGCTCTGTAGTTGCGGCCATATTGCATGTTGGAGTTTCCTCTTTTATGCTTACTATTTAGTATTATAGGTAATGCATAAAATAGTTTAACAAGAACAAGAAAGTACAGGGTGACCACCCAATGAAAATGACCACATTTCTTTTTTTAATAGTACTGGTGGTAACACTGCTACCGTGACGCGTGTGCGCTTTATTGGAAGTACTAACTATAGAGAGTTTTGTTAACATATGTTGTCAGTATACTGCGAAAGAACGCGCGTTTTGTGTAGAACTGTATTTTCAAGAAAAATCATATGTGAAAGTTCAAAGAGCTCTTCGTCGCGAGTTTAATGTTTCGATTAGGGTAAACATGTACCATCGCACAGGGTTGAATATTTTCGTAATTCGGCTAAGGCGACTAGTAAGAAGCATCCGGGTGCCAAGTGTACTTCTCAGCCGCTAAAAGTAAGATCTTTAGATCCTAAACATTCTACGGCCCTCCTGTCAATTCTCTTTGCTCATCCCTCATCCCGGTTGTAAGTTTGTTTGCACTGGCAGGTTATCCCCCGCTGTCCTTTTATAGGACTATAACTTTAAAGAATTGAGCACCCTCCTTAGTAGTACCAAAACCCCGACACTCGAATGTTGGAGTTCCAGGCAATGAGCGTGTCAATCGAGCAGCTCAGGAGGGACACTGTTCTCTCAATATCATACAACCCCTCGCTTCCCCCTAAATTGGCTTTTTGTTTATACACCAAACCGGAGAAGAATGGCAGCGGGAACGGAGATCTTCAAGTACTTTTTTAAATTTTATAAATCACATTTCACCAAATTTACAATACACTATAGAAATTGGAAATAATAATACTATAAATTATTTAGATATAAATATACAAATAAATAATAATAACATAAATTATAACATATATCATAAAACAACACAAACAGACGCCATCATAAACAAAACATCAAATCATCCAAAAACACATAAATACTCAACCTTTATAGCATACTTGCACAGAATACACAATACCCCAATGAATAACAGAAACAAAAATAATGAAATAAATCTGATAAAACAAATAGCAAAAAATAATAACTACAATCCAAATATTATTGACAAATTAAATCAAAAAATAATAAACAAAATAAAATATAAAAATAAAAATAAAAATATAATAAATCAATCAAAAACTAGAAAAGAAGAATGGATAACATTTACATATATTAATCAAAATATAAATACATTAACAAACATTTTCAAAAATAATAAAATTGGATTTAAAACAAACAATAAACTATTAAATAAGTGGATAACTCTAAACTCAGAAAATAATAATAATGATACCATATACAAAAAACCAGAAATATATTTATTAAGATGTAATAATTGTAATAAAGTTTTTCATAGGACAAACAAAAAGGAATTTCAAAACTAGATATAAAGAACATGTATACGCAATTAAATATAAGTATCTTGATAAATCAACATTTGCTGACCATATAATACAACAAAACCATACAATAACTTACAATATACAAACAGACATGCTAATTTTAAAAATAGTTACAGATAATAAACTCTTAAATATAGCTGAAGAATATTACATTAATAAATACAAAGATAAAATATTAAATATACAACAAACAATACCACAAAACACTTTATATAATATAAAACTTTATGAAAACCAAAAATAAAATATTAATAGTTTCATACAAATTCATACGCATCATTTAATTATATTGTTCCATATTATTCAATTGTAACTATATATTTACCTTTATTTTTATATTTAATTCATTATTATTTATTAAATTTTAAATTTTATATTACATAGACCAACAATTATAATATATCGATCTATATCTTTAATAATGACCAAACATGTAAATAAATAATACAACAAAATTCAGTCCATGAATATGTCAAGTAGACGAAACCGGTAGGACGAATTTTATATATATTTTGTGAATTAATAATGTTTGTAAAACTTGTATTTTAATTTAATTAATAATTTAATATAAATAAAGTTATATGTTTTAATGAATTGAAAGGTACGCTGTGTCCGTGCAATATTTAAAAATATATAACTTTTGTAACGTAATTTAAGGGTTTTTAAAATATAATATTTATAACTTATCATATTATCTTCAAGTACGTTTCTCCGAAGCATAAAAACAACCACGGAGCCTTGGTGGCCCACAGACGGAGTTTCCCGCAGAGATTTGTCTGTCCTGAATCGTCTCCGAATAGGACATACAACCCTCTCGCACGGCTACATATTCACGAGCCAGGTACCCCCAAATGTCTGCCCCTTTTGCAGTCAATCGAGCGCCCCATCCACCTATCACCTACTTCTCGAATGTTCCTCATTTGCAGTACCACGATCCATTCACTTTACCACTTCCTCTAATTCTAAGATACTGTCAAATGCTCCGTCCGCGGTCGCAGCTGTATTAGCTTTCACGCGGAGCAGCGGTCTATACTATTTAATCCTCTTAAGTAGGCTCCATGAGCTGTAATAGCCCCAGTAGTTAAACACGGTACATGTAAACCCTCATGCATCCCTTTAGTTTTTATAAAAATAAAATATTTATTTACGGTGAGATTTATTTAAATTTAAAATTCACCTTATTATAATATTTTATTACTATTCTGCGTATCAGTTGAAAATAAACGAACAATTTTAAATATAAAAATCTCCAACAATTTTAGGATTGGAAAACCTGTGACTTCGCTATGAATATAGGTTGTTTAATAGAAACAAGTCGGTGATTTATATTATTTTATTTATTTTCTTTCAAATTATATTTTATCAATCGTTCCTATTTATTAAAATTCACAATTTTTTGATGAATTCCGAAATCAGTAATCTAAATTTACAGACTAATATGGTCGAGAAGAAGAAAACTAGAAAACAAAATTTAGAAAATTATATTTGTTGTGACGACGATAATTAATTTGACGATGATAATAATTAAGTGTTAACAACATCGTACCTGAATAACAAAATAATTTTTGTGTCCATTTCCCAGGCATAAATAAATAAATTCTGCGATGACGATTTCATACCCTAACTTTTTCTTTCCTACAAACAGTAAAATTGCGGAGTTTGAAACCGATCCGTCAAATAATAAATTGCCGGTATAAATGTTATGGTATTCAGGCATTGCATAAAATTAAGCATATGAGAAAATTATAGTTAAAAAATTATCATAACGAATTACTCCATTTTGTTATATTACCCCGATGTACTTATACGCGCTTTATATGATAATGCTGAATCACTTTATTAGTTTTTATTGAGCGAATATGTATATAATTACGAAACAATGTCACACATTAACTAAAATAACAAAATATTTCATACGCTGCCAGTGAGACTAAACGAAGTGAGATAAAAAAAAGCTACTTTTTTAAGACGCTTCACTATAAACCAGAGGTTCAAGTCTTCTCTTTCCTGTGGGTGCCAGGCCACACTGAACTCATGGGTAATTTGTTAGCTGACACTGCTGCTAAGTCAGCTCTGTTGTGCCCCATACCTTGTTCTCCTCCATCCCCTTCGGACACAATAAAGTTCATAAAAATTTTTGTGCAATCCCGATGGAAGTAAGATTGACTCTCCAAACAAGCTTGCTTTCTGAGGGAGATAAAACACGGTATTGATCCCTAGTTCCCTCCTTCCGACCTTCCTAGAACCCATTTTGTGACTACGACAAGGCTCCGTATCGGACATATTTCTCCGACGCGCGATCATCTTTTACACAACTGGGAGCCTCTTTTTGAATGCTCTTTTGTTTCCTCCCTCCTGTTCCTTCGATAAAACACCTGCTTCTGAAGTGCTCTTCTTTTGCTCATCAGCGCTCTAATCACCGCATAGTGTCTCTGCAGTCATTTCTGGCTAACTCGTCCTTGAATATCGCAGACACTATTAAGTTTCTTTATACAACTGATATGTTTCGAGTCATTTAGCGTGTCCACCGTAATAGTGCCGTTTTAGCCCCGGCAGGTGCGGCACTCAAAAAAAAAAAGAAGAAAAGTCCCTTTCTAGATACTAAGTTGCTCCTAAGTGTGTATATATATATATATATATATATATATATATATATATATACTAAATATGAAATTGAATTGGGTACCTGAGAAATCTGAGAAGTTTAGAATGACCAAAAGAAATGAATTGACCCTCAATATTCTCTTCAGATCTATTAGATCCTTAAATATATATATATATATATATATATTGTGAACCTTAACTTCACAAACCCCGACGCCCTGTCGATATTTTATTTTTCTAAATTTTTTAAAGATATTTTCGTATAATGTTTGAAGATGGTCGGTAACATTTTTTAACCGTTGCGTAAAGTTTATTTAAAGTTAAAGATTTACTCGTTGTACTGTTTATTTAAGAATTATCCAACTCGCGCGTACCACCCTACATAAATTTGGATAAAAAACTCTGGTCGTCATGACTTTTTTTTAGGGCGTTTATCTATTTTACTTATATGTCGCAGTAAACCATGTTACATTTAAATTATGACTTTAATTATAGTCCGTTCAACAAAAATGTGCCAACAGAAAAAGTCGATATAAATCGATATTTATGATCCACTTACGGGGGCCCCGTTAGTGGATAATACACGTCGATTTATATCGACTTTTTCCATCGGTACGTTTTCGTTGAACGGACTATAAGATTAAAAAACATTTAATTTACATAATGAAAAACAAAACTTTAAAAAAACGCAGTAGGCAGTGTAAAATACAATTAGTAATATAATGTCTGGATTTGAAAATCTCCGCATAGTCCATTTATTAGAATAACCGGAAGGATACGATTATTATTTCGATAAATCGCATTGTATCGATACCTGTTATTAAAAATCGGTTCATACAATTGTTCGAATCGCGGTGTGGTGATTTGAATTAAAATCTTCGTTTATTTTTTTACAGTTGTTATAAGAAGAACCATTTAAATACTGGTTTGATTTATTATCATATCGTAAAAGTTAATTATACAAATGTAAGTTGTGTAAATGTTTTATTATTGTTTAGTAATAAAATTACCTACGAAATACTGAAAGTACGCAATTATATAGTACAAAAAATGTTGACAGTTTTGCGAAAAATAATCGATAGAAAAAAATTGTTAAATCTAATACATTAATTATATATATATATATACATATATATCGGCAGTGATAAAAATATATGAAATAATTTTTACCAAATTACCCGAATAGAAAATTTGAAATTTCATATTTAACTAGAAAGCACTTTATTTGTTTCAAAATAATTGTATTAATATTAAATATATATTACAATGATGGAATATAAAGTTTCTTACGACTTGTAAAAATCCTGTACGTTTTTGCCGATGAATTAAGAGAAAACTTTGTAATTGTGTTATATAATCAAAATATCAAACCTCTCGAAGTAGTTCGTATTAGGAATAAAAATTTTTCATTTACGATATTTTTAATAAATTTTCTACTTCAAAAATTTCGAAGAGATAATATATACTATTCGTCATTAGAAAAATGTTTAAATCTTAATGAAATGTGAAGTATTAGATGAAAAATCGTATTTTTCACGTAATAAATAATTAGGTAATAATTCAAATTTAAAATGTTATTAATTCACCAAAGGGGGGTTATTATAAAATCAAACAAATCGGAAACGTTTAAAATTGTTTACATTCTTATGGTTTTTTTTTTTTTTTAGTTAACGGATGTTATATTAAGTGTTCACTTATTCATTATACGCTATAATCATTAAAAATTATCAAAATTTTAAATTTAAATTCGAATATTTATATTAATGATGTCACATAGTTCGATTTAATTTATACCGAATCGGAAACGTAGGAATGCGATGTGAGGATTAATCTGATAATTATTTGGAAACAAATGCTAGAATACAACCGAGTATTTCAATAATCCTTCCCGACTGTTAACATCGACGCGATCCGCTCTGTATAATATAAAAGACTTGCGCATTCGAATTGAAGTTTTCGAATTTAAACCCAACCCCATTATTAATCTTGAACTGGAACAGTTCTACTGTCTAAAGCGTTATTCGATTACGTTAAGGAATTTTTACAGATAGTTAAAAAAAAAAAAAGAAAAAGAAATTCTTTTGTTGGCACATTTCGTAATAGTCTATAACGTCATAACTGATCTTTGCTTTATCGGCTATGTTTAAAATTTTAATGTTTACTTCCAAGTTCACCAAATTTACTATACTGAATAAGTTTATAGTTCGGAAGAGTGCTCTATTCGATAAACCAGGTTAATCGAACTAGCAAACAAAAATCACCGGCTGTCACTCGGCAGCCGATGCTTCGAAATTTGGCCGCTCCATGGTCGGTTCACAGTATCGTTCGGGGGAAGTCGATCGAAATGAAAGTGCCAGTAAGTAGTTCGCCAGAGTGTCTCGGTAGTTTCTTTCTGTAAAAGGTGCATTTCCTTAAGGACAACACCCCCGACTCTAATAATATTATCAAAAAAACACAAATAAAATACAGGAAATTATTATTATTTGCCCGTCGCTAGTGTCGCTAGTATTTATTCAATACATTCAAATGAATGAAGCAATCGCCGTTAAACTGGAACAGCTCTAAACTACGTTTCCGCAGAACTGATTACATCACCGGAAAGTCCGCCGTATGTTGTTATTCTAGATAATTGCAAAGGTAAATAAATAATTTAGCGGCCGATTAGCAATCTTACGTCGCCCGCGGATATCACGCGGCCCTCGTTCAGAGACAACGGATCGATGTAAATTTAGCTCGCGTACCTTTCTGGTAATCGCTGCAACGACTCTCACTTGACCTGCATTAAAACGCGCGCTAATTATTAAACTCCGCGAATATTGGCTAATATTTTTCGGTAACGGACCCGCATTTCCTGGATTAGCTCGTCAGACTGTTCACCATCCCGGCACCTCTCGTCAGACTGCAGTTACATCATCAGATTTTCGGGCGACACATTTCCGATTCCTTTTCTTTCACTAGCACTCTATCGGCAATTACCGGAGCTGAACGTGCGCAGCAGTGCGCTAATTAACGATAAAATAATTTTAATTATTTTCCCTAAAAAAATTCAATGTTCCTCCGCCGTATTATTGTAAAAGGAAAACATTTAATTAACACGTGGCCCCAGCGATGCGAGCTATCGACGGTAGCTGAATGTACGTATTTATCGATGACATAAGCAATTTTACATACGTGTAATATATGTTTATTAAATATACATTCAAAAAAAAAAAAAAAAGCATTCGAGATATGTAAAATTAAAATCAATAACTACAGTTTAGTTCTTTGTGGAAATGTACAAAAAACAATAAACAACCAGAAAATTGTATTCCTCCGATAAAGCATGGCAACGGGTCTTGGGCGAAAGATCCAAAGAAAAAGGCGAATTTATTTGCCACCTACTTGGCAACAGTTTTTAAGCCGAACTTAATGACTGCTACGGACGTAGAAGTCGATGACTTTTTAAAAAGTCCTGACCAGGTCACCTATGAAGTAAGCGTCACCACCTCAAGAGGTGAAAAGCGTACTTAAAACGACGCTGTAAAGGAGAAAGAGTCCCAGTTTTGATTTCATAAGCGCGGAACTATATTGAATAGGCTTTAATGTTGCTGACATATTTTTATATGTAACACAATACTTCGAGCCTATATTATTTTTCGATGTGCAATTGAAGTTCGCGCAAATTATTACGATTGCGAAAGCGGGCAAAAATCCGCATGCTGTTACGTCTTATCGTCCTATTTCCTTGTTGCCTGTTATGTCGAAGGTAATGGAGAAATTGATATTAATCAGATTGCAGCCATACCTGTTTAATATATAATTCCCGAAAATTAATTCGGTTTCTTGTAATAACATTTCACGCGGTGGATTAACAGCACAGAGTGGTAAGTGTAATAGAAAAAAAAAAGTTTGGAAACAAAAAATGTATGTACAGCGGCATTTATCGATGCCCAACAGGCTTTTGATAAAGTTTAGCATAATGATCTGTTATATAAATTAAAAATTCTGTTACAAACTAGGTTGTATCTCTTGTTGAGTTCATATATGCATAACCGATATTTCTAGGTGCGCTATGAACACACGTTTTCAGAACTATGTTCTAGCAGGAGTGCCCCAGGGATCAGTTCTGCGAAATACAGCGTTATTTGATATGCACTGCAGGCTTTCCTGTAACGAAAAATGTACAGGTAAAGAGCTATATTTGCTGACGACAGGGGATTACTTGCGTCACATATTGACATCCGAAGATAGCGAGCGACAATCTTCGGAAGGCCTTGACGAAGCGGAAAGCTGGTTTAAAAAGTGAAAAGTTCAGATCAACGAAAGTAAATCGGTAAACGTTTCACGAATAGAAAAGTCATCAGGATAAATGGACTGAAGTTGCTTGTGAGAACAACAGTCAAGTACTTGGGATTACACCTACATAGTCGCTTAACATGGAACATTCAGACAAAGAAAATAGAAATAGAGATATTCGTGTTAAAAAAATGTACTGGCTTCTAGGAAGATATATCGTTTTAAGTATTGATAATACACGCTTGATATACACAAGTATCTTGAAGTTTATTACGAAGTACAGCTTTGGAGTTGTGCTAAACCTACAAATCTGAAGATAATACAGACCACGCAGAATAAAATCCTTAGGCTCGTAACCAAGGCGCCATGGTATGTATCAGATCTAACCTTGCCTCAGGATTTAGGGATAGAGTATGTGGAAGATGCTAATATCATGCCCGAAGACACTCAGGAAGACACTTGGAAAGTCATCCGAACAAACTCGCTGCTGGACTGCTACGTACTGTTAGTGATAGAAGGCGGCTTTACCTCATGACCTTGTTTAAGGTAAAGACTATCATCGGGTAGGTGTACCATTGGGTACTTTTCCCTTCATGCTAAATATTACCCCAGTTAAGAATAGTTTAGTGGTATTCGCAAAACGTACGTCAGCAAGAACTGTCTATATTATTTCGCTTACACTGTTCGGCAACGGGAAAGGCAAAATTTCCTCTTTACACGACGAACACTTTCGTCATAAAGGCCGGCTAGTGAAAAAAAAAGTTTCGCTCGGTGAAAGTGTACGTTTGCATAAAGTGAATTTTTCGATAAAACTGCGCGCACGATGTCGCGATGAATCTTTTTACAGGTAAATGGACAAATTTTTCTATTCGCGATTGCCTCTAAATCGAAACGTAGTGGTATCTAGTAAAGTTCGGTTTTTTAAACGGAAGCTAAGAACCGATGTAAAGGACGAAGTATATGTGTATCCCTCTACAGTGGCCAGTGCGATGCAAACAATTTAGTATCCTAAAATGGCTAGTTTAATGAGAATTTCGCGTTAACTGCATGTTTTTTTTTTTTTTGGATCAATATTTATGTTAATTAGATAATAATGTATGCGAAATTTTTTGTTCCCCTCCTCAAAAATAATTATTGAATAATTTCTGCAAAGCAGGTAACCGCTCGAGGATCAGGAGTTTATTTTGTACTTCTTGAGCGAATTATTGAGATGAAACTTCTGTAGGCACGCCTTATACATAAATAAAAGTATATAGGAAGTTAACATGAAAAACGATCGAACGTACGTTATGAATAACTCTAATAGAGTTCTTAGTGCATCTAAAAATTCGTAATAGGTAATAGATATCGAATTAAAATTTACGCGCTCGGCTCTCTCCGTTGCACTTATGCAAGTAGCGTCCTCTCTTTCTTATTAACAAGCGGCAGATCAAAGAACGATAACGGACAGTCCGTTCCTATTCTACGTAATGGTTGTACAAAATCGTAAGGCTCTTACATAGAGCCTTATTTATTCAATTTTAAAAATGTCACCAAGTGACGAAAAAATGCATGATGAGTCTCCATGGAAAACAAAAATTAAACGAAAATGAGGATATAAACAATCGGTTATGTTGCATGTTATTGCATTTTATAACACTCTGAGATAGATATAAATATATATATAAATAAAAAATAATAAAAAAAAAAAAGAAAATAAAATTCATCAGAACTTAAAATATCAAAAATTAATCAAACATAAAAAATGGATATAAAGAATCGGAAAAAGAAGTTCTCCGCTCTTTTTAATATTTACTCCTTTGATAATTTAATCATTAAACACGGGGTACCGGTCTTCGCGTAACTTCATAAACGAAAAATTAAAAATGGAAAAGTTAGGATACTAAAATACAGATTCGCATGAATGTGCGTACACACACGTAAAATACAAACAATAGAAACAGGGGAAAAAATGAACTTTTTGTACTTTTTGTAGGGTTAAAAATATTATATTTTTGTTTATGTGTATCGCGATTATTTTGTTATGTGTATTCCGAAAAGCAAAAAAACAGTCAAATGGAAAAAAACTACTTTAACATAAACGGTGCAAGCGAAAAAGAAATTTTCGAAAAAATCGCCCTTTTTGTAGTCGTTAGTTTTTTTGAGAAACCCGAAAATCAAGTGTAATTTTTCTATTTTTTCTTTTTTCCTAACTGAACGTTAGTTAAAGACGCTTAAAATCATAAAAACAAAAAGAAAAAAGAGCCATCAAATAAATATTTTGATTCGGCGAGATATTGATGAAAATATGAAAAAAGCGAAAGCAATATAGCTGGGAGTGATTGATCAATGAACACGTGATTAGCATTATACAGCATTGCCTCATTTGGGTGAAAAGAGCTATGTGAAGGGTAGGAAAACAGAGAAAAGCGAAAACGAAAAGAAGATAATAGAGAATTGCGTAACCATTCGGGCAGGTAACAGAAATGACAACCGAACGGGGAAACGGAAAAAAGTTGAAGAGGAAAACGAAAGAAACTCGAAGAGTAACCAGCGGAACTAGATAGAAAGATTAGTCGTTACGAAAGAAGGAAAAGTAAAAATACCTGATAATCTAGGTTTGCACGGAAGACGTGAGATTAGAGAGGATGGCTTATTTTAGGAAATGAGAGAAAGGCAGAAATCAAAGAATCCGCCGCCTCGCCGCCCTTAACACTTATGTGGCTGGAAAATTAACATATAGGTGGAGTTACCCCGGAAAAAAAAATAAAATAGACGAAAAAGTCGCAAAAGTAAATAAGGTACGACGGAATCATTTAAAGCTCACTCGTGGAGTTGGAATTAATTGAACAAGAGGTGATTAACAGAAATACAAACAACGGACTGTATTAATTCTAGGACAGAAAGAAGAAAGACAAAATGATTCCGATAAGGATTAAGATGATCTGGAAGAATCAAACTCCAACACCATCAGGCTTCCTGAAGCTATCATGCGAATGGGATGGTTTTAATGAACCAGATTCTCACCGCTACCTAATTAACTGCGTCACGATGGCCGAACAAAGGTCTAAACTAGAACAACCTTATTATTATTTATCACTCGTAGAATAGATTGAATTTTTTAAAAACAACCTATGCGCAAGAAAAACTTTAAATAGTTAAATAATACCGTAAGAAAGGTTAAGAATATCGGTAAATGCTGTGATCATTTTTTCTCCGTATTCCGGACAAATCTGCTGGGGTATTGAAAGTTGTCTCGAGTTATATACATTAAATTAACTAATGTTTTTCCTTTCTTAGAGAAGGATCATCATGGAAGGAAACCAGTTTTAGGACTGAACCATGCAGATAGATAGATCTTTCTTTTGCATAATGAGAAAAAATTTTCAAAATCCGAGAAGTTCCTCCAGAAACGGTATAAAAAATGGTCGGAAAAAAAACAAAAAAAAAAAAAAACTGAAATAGATTCCTTATTTAAAATGATATTGTAGAATATTGTTTACTTCCTCGCCGCGCGTTTCTCTTCCGGCAAAAAAAAAAACAACTCAAACGTCATTTTTACTGCGATTTTCCAGCAACTTCAATAATTGACTACGCTATTCGGTAAATTAATTGACGCGATACTATTTGGTTTTCTTAATTACATCAGACGTCTGGCTGTAATAACCGGTCATTAGCAGTCCTCGTGTCGTCAATTAATCTTTCATTAATTCTGTTATACAATGCGAACACTAAAGCGTTATATTTTAACTAAAACTTCCCTATAATTTCTGAAAATCATTTTTATATCTTTTAACTTTTGCCGAGAAAAGGTTCCATGTTACATACATTTTCAATTGTTCATGGAAGAAACATATAACAGCGAAACGGCCCGAATTAAATATAAAGCGAGGATAATTAAACGGGAGAAGTCGGAAATATCCGCTGAAAATAAACTACTAGTTTATAATTACATGCCAGTTCGGCGTTACGTTTTTTTTTTTTTAAATGGGTTCGGTGCCAGCAATGACCCAACTACACGACCTTAGATCACCTACTCAGATTCTGAGGCGATCGGAGATGGAGGTTCCGGTTGTTCCAACCAACTACGGTAGCTGGCTGGATTTGATCCTTGCATCGATTAAGCCTCTTAATCGCATTTATTAAAAACGGTTGTTTGAATACAACCCTCCATTAAAAAAAAAAAAAGTCTTTACTGTGAGTTAATTTCTATCGATATCTGGCCTTAGCTACCGAGCGACTTTAAATAAATAAATAATATATATATACATATATATCTCACGTCGAGTTAATCTTTTAAGCCGACGTCCTACTGCATTGATCGTTTCTATAAAAAAAAAAAAAAAACAAAAACCAAAAAAACCATATGGGATAAATTTATGACCGGATGAAATAAAATTTTAGAGACCAAAAAAATCAATAGCCAAAAGTGAGTGCTAAAAAAAATTCTGGACGATTTATTATTGAAATAAAATTTTTGAATTTGAACATATGAACTTATTTAAAAAAGAATAATTTAAAGATAAAGATAAAAATTTAAAAATAAATACTTTTTCTTCCCCCTTTCGTAGTACACGAAAATTAGAGAAGATCTATTAGAATCGCCGTAATTTTTTTTTCCGAATTTTGAGATTTTCGACACTCCGAGATTTCAACATTCAGATATTATTACGAACCAGAAGAATGTCCCGCTCGTGTTTACGAACTGGTTCGAAATGTTTAGCTATAATATTCGCGCCGCACAGAGACGTTATTTTTTTAACTTCTTGCCAATTTTGGATAGCTAGGAAATTTTGTGGACTCCTGGTCATTTGGGCATTAAGTGTAATGAATTAGTGGATATGTAACCATTCTTCCATTTCCAATGGCACATTTTCAGCTCATATTATCGCTTTTCTTTCCTTAAATGACTCATTCCAGACTATGGTTCAACTCCTATCCTTCTTCATTTTTTAATCCTGCCTCCTTTTATCTCTCTATTCAGCCATTTCTTCAACTTCATCCGTGGTTTATTTGATACTTGTCCTCTCTTAAACGCTCTACAATCTCCGCTATTTGTCTCCTTCGCCTTAATTGTAGTCTCCTTCCCGCATCATATTCACGGTTTTCATCTACTTCTACTCCATTCTGTCATTTTCATCCCTCTGCTAATAACTTTCCTTGTGACCTTGATATCATGTTTTATTTTTGAATGCGTGGTCTTCTCTGCTGAACAATCGTTCTTCTACTCTTCTCTATTAAAACTCGATATTCCTACTCACCTTAAGAGTGCTTCTTGCATTTTCTCATTTCCTTCTGCTTCGGTTATTCTTGCCCTTGAATAATTTTTATTTCCTGTATCTTTAAATGTTTAAAAATAAGAACTTTATTTTCTTCTTCTTTCCATTTCTCTCGGACTAATGTGTCCTTGTTAACAAAAAAAAACCTGTCAAACAGCGAACTTTTCGTCATGTACCGAGAAAACTTTTTTTTCTCCAAATTTTCTAATTCCCAACGTCCCAAGGGGCTCCCCCAAATATTGATTGTACTTCTAATGCACACTTTGTATTCATGTTTAAGACGTGTTTTGGCTTTTACACTCATGCTCTTCTACTTGTGAGAATTTTTTTTTCTTATTTTTTCTACATAGGAAGTGTAATTGATTTTTTGTTGGTTACTTTTTTTAGGTTATGAAGTGTTTCGGATTTTCATTATATATTTTGAATGTAATTATTTACCTTTTAATGGAGAAAATTACAAAGAACTTTTCAATGGGGCCGTTTTAAAAATTCGATGTTACTGCATATATTCTTAATGGCTTTTTAACGATTTTTGGCCTCCCAGAATAATCGCTTGTCTTAGAATTGTACATTACCGGGGGAAAAAATTTTAATTGCGATTTATACGTAAAATTTGGTATTTCGAATTGTTCCTATTGCATAAAGAATCTTTTGCCATCCTGTTTGTTAATTATGGAATATAGTGATTTAAAATTAACTATAAAAAGTTTGCTTACTTAGAAACGTTTTCGCGCATAACCCATCATCAGCTAAAAACACAACTCAATATATGTGATCAGAAACAAAATTTTGACCTCAGTGTGATTTAGATTTTGTTTCTGATCACATATATTGAGTTGTGTTTTTAGTTAAGGACGAGTTATGCCCCAAAATGTTTCTAAGTAAGCGATCGTTTTATACTTAATTTGTTTGTTATACAGCGTGTCCAGTGGGAAAATTCAAATTTCAAATTTGAATTGCGCGCCAATGGTTTAGGAAGGGGTCGCAATCGACGCGTCCGTCGTGCGAGTTTAGCAGTTGCGAGGAAGCGTTGGACCGGAACGCATCGTGCTTTTGCTATCGAAGCTTATTTTAAGAATGGCGATGTTGTACCCTTAGAAAATTTTGTTCGCACTACTGCCGCTGATGCTTCTCTCTCTCGGGGTTCATTGATGTCCCCAATATCTGCAGTTTTGCTTGTGTACGTAACCCCCCTTCTAGCTGAAAATAGTCCTCATCAACGAAAACAACGTTATTGAGTCCGCGCCGCGTAGGAAAAAGATTTCTAACATCCTTTCAGCACAAGATTACCGTAAAACGTAATATCATTTTCTTTCAAAGCTTGCACCAATCGGATTTTGTAGGGATGAAAAAACATGAACTGTTGACTTAGAGATACCGAAAACAGCAACCGAGTGTTTCCGTAAAGAACGCCGCGCGGATTTGAAAGGACCGAATCACTTACTCGATGTATATTTTCTTTATGTTGATACAATGGGCGCGAAGCCAAAAATGAGTTGATTATTAGCCGAACCTGTTTCACGAAACTTCTTTATCCATTGTTTTAAAAGGTTAACACACTTGGGGCACCTCTGGGTTGGCAAATATTGTAGCGCGAACAAAATTTTCGAAGGGCAACTGCGTACGAATCACCCCATTCTTAAAATAAGTTTCGATAGCAAAATTACGGTGCGCTCCGGTCCAACACTCCATTGTAACTGCTAAACCCGCGCGCCGGACGCGTCGATTGAGACCCATCCCCACTTTCTCGCGCAAACCATTGTCGCGTAATTCACTTTTTTGAACTTTCCCACTGGAGGGATATTTGTATTTTTGTTTTAAGTTCCTATTGCATATTTTAATTCGGTGTTTTTCTGTATCGTCCTTCTAGGATTTCGCGCATTAACAGAATTCTAATAATACGCAGTTTTTGTATAAGATTTGCTGCACAGAGTATTCTAATCGGCATCTAAAGAGGTGAATTTGTATTGGATACACAATCCCCGGGTCAATAGACACGCCCATTTAGTCAAATGTTCCAAATATTCCAGCGCGCATATTCATTGCTACCTAATATGTGTTTTTATATAGGAATGTTATCCTATAAGGGGAATTTTTAAATTTACCCAATTTTTTAATTTAATTCTCTCACAATAATCTTTTTTTGTGATTTATAAAGTAGGGGACTGTTATGAGAAAAATCATAATTCTAGTATTCCACACAATAAATATTACCTACGGCATGCATTAAGAAATATTTGTTCTCAATTGTTTCTGTTGTGAAAATATAAAGAGAGAGATATAATATCTAAGCATTACTGTCAAAACAACTAATTACGAATATCACAGAATGACGAAAAAGAAAAGGAAAAATAAAAAAAAACGCGTGATATCGTGTCTCACTGCAAATTCGCCACTTGAAAATGTCGATTAGGATTTTTAACATGGATCGATAAATACCTTTTTGAAAAAACTTTTTTTTTTTTTTTTTTTTTTTTTTTCCGGTACGATCTTTGTCCAGCCTACGTAGTCTAGCATAGCTTAAAAAAGGGGATCTAAACTAATTCGAAGAAATCATCCAAATTAAATTCAGCAATGTACGGGATGTGATTAGTTTTAATGAAATTTCGCCGAAGCAAAGTATTATTATAAGTCAGTTCGCGCGGTACTGTAGCAGTACCGAAATCGTTCTTCCAATCGGATGGTCGGTAAACTGATGAATGTGTTTCATACCTGTAGAGTACCACACTGAAAACCGGATCCAGGTAGGCGAACAACGCGTGTGGCGCGGCCGGCTATAATATAATAATTACGCAAAAGATCCAGGAAGCGAGTTCGAACGTTTTCTCATATCCGCTTTCTGTTCTAATAGTACACGGGTCTCTGTTATATTATTATTTATCACTTCCTCCGGTTTAGCGGATTCCTTATATGCTGAAATCATACTTTAGGTTAGCGCATAAACATTGTTATTAGTCCCCCCCCCCCCCATAATGTTGATCGCCAACTTTTTGAACCGTGAACAATCTGCCCGCCGGACTAGCTACGAAATCTTTCCCAGCTACAATATAAGTTAACATAAAACGAAATAAAGACTGACTGTGGAGGCTATCACCTAATGTATAGAATGAGAAAGACATTCTCTTTTTTTTTGTACATATTCTCCGAATACAAAAAATACAATAAACAGGTATAACGGCAAATCGGAGTGGATGAAGATAACGCCTGTAGTATATAATAAAATAAAGACAAATGCAAAGAACGGCCCCGGTTATATAAACTAATTTAACGTTAATTACGAAGAGAAGACCTGGAAAAATAAAGGCACGGAAAAGAAAGCGAAATTGTCAACGCGCCTCGCCCTATGAAAACTAAAATTATTTTTAATTTTTTATAATCAAAAAAAAAAACAACAAAAAAAATCGAACACGAAAGTGCAACTCTTTTCAGTTTGCTACTGAAATAGTTTTATTAACGCTTCTTTACATTAATCATTTATACCAGTGCCAAATGAAAGTTTAATTTTCCCTCTGCAACAATGACAGTGAAACGTATTATCGAATACTATAATGTAGGCAAATGTTGCATCCACATAATTGCGTTCCCGGAAGCGGCTGTTACGATTTTGATGAACTTCTGAAATTAAAGGTTTTTAAGTGTTTAAATAAATGCCGACTGGTTGAGGTCTTATCGTCGAGAAAATTCTACGGAACGATCAATTGTAAGGGGACGAAGATCGGTATTCGTTTTAGTGATAAATAATTAAAAAAGCAGAAAATATTATTATATATTATCGTGTTTCTGAGGAATCACTTTTTGCAAACTTTCAGAATAAAAATAAAACCGAATAAAAGTGCACACTTTATAGTGCCATACTTAATTCCTGAGCGTCGGCGACTAACTCTATTCGTACATCTCAGCTGTACAGACACAGGCATAGTGTTCTAGGAAATTATTATATGCAACGCAGGTGTACACACGCAAGACTACATTCGGAACTAATTGTAATCGTTTGATTTATATCGGCATATACATATTCGGTCATATTTATGTCTGCTGTGTACTGACCTAGCGCGCATATGATGTTGAACGTGGAGTAAAGTGTGTGCTAATTTGGCGTAATATTTTCGACTACTGAATTTTGAATTTTTTCATTTCGGGTTTAATGGCGAATAAAGATTTACCGTGTTAAATAGAAAACTGAAACTTCGCGCAAATAAAATACAGATTAAAAATATTGAAAAACAGGATATGCAATTGTAACTTTCGTATTACGTGTGTATTATCGTCATATTATTACTCATGAATACACTTTGGCCCATTTGCAAATAAATCCCGGCAAAACTCTGTCACCGAGTACTCTTATTTAACTTATTAATCCACAGACGCGACCTCGAAATAATTACCCAGAATTATATAAACTCGGCCATTTTGGCCTCTCTTGCTTTCATTTCTGTCTCTCTCTCTTTTATACTTTGTATAAAATGATCAAAATTTACAACGTACTTCTTTCTGGCATCAACACAAAAAAAAAAATAACATAATCGAAAAAATCCTGTGCTAACATTTAACTTTCATTTTATAAAATTAAGACATTTTTTCGTTACATTTTTCGTTACATAAAATTGTGACATTTTTCCTTACATAAAATTAGGACATTTTTTCTAAGGGGGGTAGCCTAAGAATTACGTTGTAATTAATATATATATATATATATATATTTTTTTTTTTTTTTTGTGTGTTAGTCAACCAGGGACCTTTAAAAAATTAGAAGGGAAAGCAGATTCTCAGTTATATTTCGATCCAATCCGGCAGATTTTTGAGGTCGACCATTAGGCAATTAATATTTATAAGAAATAAAAGTGAACGTTCTCGTTACTGGAATGAACGGGTCTCTATGCGGAGTATTCGGTATGTACGATTCTAAGAGGTAATTACTTTTATCACCTTAATATCACGTTGATCAGCTTCAATGGAGCTTTCAGTTCTTTTCAGTACTGCTTTTCAAAGCGTGAAAGTTTTAATCTAGATGATCGATTTTATCCCGTTTTTTTTTTTCACCTATTTAAATACTGTCTCTGTAACGATCAGAATCTTCGTACTGACTTCCTCTACGTGTCTGCTTATTTCCAAGTGTGACTGTTTTTTTATGATCGACCACGTTCTTTTTCTTCACCAACAACAGAGCCTTTCTTTGCTTGGCGGCATGCCACTAGTCGTTGTAACCCTTGAATCGGGAGTTTTCACCTCTTCCAAATTAGGAGCATTGGCCCTAAATAGACCGTCTGCTAAGAAATTGCACACAAACTTTAAAAGAAAATTTTACAAAAAAACTCGGTGATCTTTACTGATGTCTCCAAAGGACCCAATGGAGTTGGTTCAGCCTTCTTTTATCCTTCCTTAAATTATCAGAAACCTTCAAACTTTCTTACTTCTGTTCATTTTTTTATGGCGAGTCTACTGCTATCCTACGTTCCGTCCTTTTTATAGCTTCTTTCATAGTTTCTTATGAAGTCCTTATTATATCGGATTCCCACAGTGTCTTACAAGCCATCTCGTCTTCTTTTCCTTCTCCCTCTGCTAATTACCTAATCCTTCTCTAACGCTTTCTCATCCGTAACATTATCTTTTCTCACTCTATCTAAATTGACCTTCATTCCTGGACACTCGGGAATCGAAGGTAACGACTAAGCCGATAAAATAGCTCATTCATCCTCTTCTACCAGTAATTTTTTCAGCGTTTTTTTCATCCCACAATATTAATCTCCTCTCCACATCAGCTCATTCTAAACTACGGTTGAACTTGTATTCCTCCTCATTCTCAAATTCGGATTCCTTTTATCCCTTTATCCAACCTAATCTACCGTCTTATCCCTGGTTTTTTTCAACAATTATCCCTCCATGCGGCGTTCAACTCTTCTGCAATATGTCGCCTACGCTTTGGGCACAGTTGGCTTCCTGCATCTTTATTTTGTTTCTCTCTAGCCCCCTCTCCTCTCTGTCCTCTTCACCCTTCCTCTTACAACTTTATAGATGACGCTAATCACATTTTACTTGAGTGGTTACCGAGTATATATATATATATATATATATATATATATATATATATATATATGTATAACTTGGCCATTTTGGCTTCGCAAGAGGCTGCACCCCTTGACCCCTTTGTTTACATTTCTGTCTCTTTCTCTTCTATACTTTGTATAAAATGATCAAAATTTACAATGTAATTCTACGTCGGCCCATACGAATACAATAACATAATTACAAAATCCTATAAAATATATCAAACTGTACATAAAATTGGGACACATTTAGGGACATTTTTCTAATGGGGGGTAGCCTAAGAATTACGATGTAATTAATATATATACACACGCGTGCGCGCCTACACACATAAAAATAAATACATACAACATATACATATATATACATACTAAGTGTAAGAGATAATTACGAAATGTATAAATTATAGCAAATTCCTTACACCTTATTAGCATTATTTTAATAAATGCAGAAAAATATTGCATGAACTGATAAATTCACTACACTTGGCAAGTTTTCAAGGGTCTCAGTATTGCTCAATTTCTTAATGAATACTTGCAAGTTTGATAAATTTATTAATTCATACAATGTTTTTCTACGCTTATTAAAATATTTGCCATATTATTTTTACATTTCACGGTTATTTTTTATTCATAGTGACCTGATAGGGGAAGTTGGCATGTTTTTTAGAAGTATGTTTTCCTTAGGATTTCATAACTTTTTGTTTACATGTTTATAATATTTAGTTGCGGCATCTAAAATGTCTGTCACTGCCGTTTCTTCTTCTTTTTTTTTTTGATCATGTTGGTTTTTATTAATTTTTGATTTTGCTTGTTGTCATTATCTGACTTACTGTGTTTCAGATTATTTCAAAGTTTATATATACCGTGTGAGCACAGGTTGTAATTAGAATCACCTTCTCTAGTCAATAGTCACTCGACGGTCATGTAAAGTGCTAGTTCTGCCATGACATGGAAGGGAAACAACAACCAGTGAGTTGTGCGCGTTCACGTCGCGCGGGTTAGTAATTTTCTTTTCGGCAGACTTAGTGTTGATGATAAAAGCTAAAGCATAACTCACACAATACATACTGGTAGGGAAATTGTGAGATAGTTACTTACGGAAGGTGATCATATATTAGATGGCGTTAAGCAATTAACTACATATGCAACTAGCAAACTATCACAGTACCTCCTTTGCGATTGATGTTCCCTGGTCAAATTGATTTATCAATTTAGAACGAACAGGCGAGTTTTCAAAGCCTCAAAACTGGACCATTCGGCCTAGGAAATTAACACTAAAAGAAAATCCGGTAGAAGGCAACGAGAAACCACCATCGTATTTCTTGTTCTCTAAAAAATGTGGCATGTGAAAGAAATCGTATTTATGCTGCACTAGTGACTCGAAATATTATATCGGCAATGGGCAATTACGTGCAGCAATAAAGGTCGACTCGTTCCCTCTTTTTTTCTATGCACAGCACTTTACAGGTAAGGATTAACCTTTTAAAGTTCTCTGGAATCTTGAAGGACTATTGGAAGTAAACGTCTCGATATAGCAACGTGGAATGTAGGAACATTGTATAAAATTGGCAAACTAACAAACATAGCTTCAGAAGCAGAAAGGTTGAAAATAGATATAACAGGAATAGCCGAAACGAAATGCGCAGGAACCGCCGAATTAACGTGAACAGTAAATCTGAATTTATATATACAAGGATGGATAAACGGGTATGCGGAGTAGCAGTAAAGTAAAATAAGTCCCATATCCTTGATAAGGTATCATGGATTGTGAAGTTAAGGTTCATAATGTACTAAGCCCAACGACACTAATGAGAGTAGGGAGAGCAGTTCCATGAGTTAATAAGTAAAATGGACTCTTATATTATGCCAAAATGAGACAAACTGTTATACCTAAGAATAAATGCTAAACTTAAACCAATACAAGTATACGGTGGTCGTTTTCCATTAATATTTCCCATGACCAACGTGCGTTCCATTCCCTTTTGGTTTCTTATCTTCGGACATATAATAAGAAACCAGAAGAGAATGGAACGCAAGTTGGTCATGGGAAAGATTAATGGAAAACGACCACCGGGACGCACACCTGAGAGATGGACAGATATTATATTACATACAACAGGATTGCCATTCGCACAATGCGTACGTCAATCAGAGGATCGTGACAAATGGCGGAAAATCACAAAATCACTGGTGGATTAAATTTTAATCACGATACCCCACCTAGGGTGACGACGATAGATGATGATACGGCCCAATAATAGAACATATCGATGATAAAATTAAAGCATTTTACAATGAATTAAAAGATCTGTTGTCGTAATCGAAATGAAACGATAAAATCTATGTAATGGGCTACTTCAATGCTAAAGTAGGTGAAGGAGAGCAAGGTACGGCAGTCAGAAAATATGGTTTAGGACTAACCAATGATAGAGGACGAAGATCAGTCGACTTCGCAGAGAAACGTCAATTCGTAGTAGGCAATGCGTGGTTTAAGGACCTCAAAAGAAGATCATATATACGGAAAGTATAGGAATCGGATAGACTATATTATTCTAGTAAAATACAGATATAAAAATACAGTAAAAAATTGCTCCACACACCGGAACGCTGATTGAAACTCTGATCATAAATTACTTATGGCTAAATGTAAAATTGTATTGAAATCGATAAATAGACGCAGTGATTATACCGTAAAACGTCGCCGGTTTGGAAAATCTAAAAAATGCAGAAAGATTTTAAAAAAACTTAATGGCAGTGTGAAAATAAAAAACACAAACGATGGAAATGGCAGAAGATAGATAAACAGATTTGAAACAGCCATAACTGTGGCAAGATGTAATCTGAACACAACACACATACGTAAGAACAAGCCCTAGATGAAATATTGAATATGATGAATGATCGCAAACAAATAGAAGATAAATCCGACATTGCGTATCGACAAATGAACAAACAAATAATACGAAAATGTACAGAAGTAAAACGTAGAGAAAAATGTAAGGAAAAGAAGATTCGGAGAAAAGAAACAATAGTAAAGGAATGCACGCAAAAGTAAAGTTTATGATGAAGCAACACAAAAAAACGAAATAAATAATGGTATAGTAAGTATAAAAAATAAGTATGGAAAACATTGCGGTGATCGAGAAGATATCTCTAATACATAGGTGGATTACATCACGGAGCTGTATCAAGACGATGCTAGACCGAATAAAATGAACATCAAAACGGAAGAATGAGCACCATTAATTGAAATGTGTGAATTAGATAATGCGATACGAAAAACTAGAAAGAATAAATCAATGGAAGAGGATGCGATATCGACAGATATGCTAAAATGCATCGATCCAAAAGCCAAAAACCAATTACCGGGTATTTTAAATAAAACACACAACGACGGTACACTAGCGAATGGTTTTTAAAAGAAAATATTATACCAATCCCAAAGAAACGTTCTTCACTGACGTGTTCACAATAAAAAGCAATAGCATTAATGAGCCGCGCGTTACAAATATGTACTATTAATAATAATAAATGCGAGAATGGGGAAAAAAGTAGAAACGCAATTAAGTCCTACCCAGTTCAGATTTCTAGTAAATCGAGGGACAGGAGGCGCTGTAGCTTTGCTAAAACTAATTATTTAACGTGCTTTGAACATGATCAAAGAAATAATGGCGCGCATTATAGATTATGAAAAAGCTTTCTACAGAGTAATTCACGCTAAATTGATAAATTTACCGTAGAAATATAATCTAGACCAGGAGTTCCCAACCAGAAGGGCACGCCTCCCTAGGGGGACGTAGAAAGATTTTAAGGGGGCGGAGTACGTTTGCATTTTCGAAAGAAAAATTAATTTAACGCGTAAATTAAATATCGTATGATGGGCGTTCAGTAAATAACGTGACATGCCTTCGAAAATGACCTTCCAGCCATCCAAAAATTATGAAAAAAATACCAAAGAAATTAGAAGAAATACACTTTATTCTTCGACAAAATTTCTGAAAATATTAAGACATTTATCATACTGAGTAACGAGTTTATCGATACCGCCATGGTAAAATTGGCAGTGTATTTAGCCGAAAAATTTTGTTACTGCCTCCATGACCTCCTCGTCTGTTATAAAACATTTTCCATTCAGATCGCGTTTAAAATGGGAATAAGCGCGAAAATCTGAAGTGGATGTGGAAATTCGTCCAAATTCGGATTCTTAATTAACGTGCAGACGAGAACAGACGTGTGCGGTCGCGCATCATCGTATAAACGCACGACGGCTCTAGACTGCAGACCATGCTTCTTCCGATTAATCGCTCGATGAAGTGCCACCAGAGTGTCATGGTAAATGTACTGCTTTACATTTTTCTGCTTACGAAATTGCATCGGTAGAAGTCCGTACGGTTCCAGAAGACGATTGCGTAAACCTTTCCGGCACAGCGTTCAGTTTTAGCTTTTGGTGGACCCGGTTGACCTTTCATTATGCGCACTTTATTCACTTCCTTCGACTCTGCGATCTGGTAATGCAGCCAACTCTCATCACCAGTCATATCTAAATCAGCAACGCAAACTTCCGGCTGCCGATCTATAGTTACATTTCAGAAGACTATATTAAGTTTGGATTTACCTTCATAGAAAAAGAAGAGCTACAATTGGCTCAGTGTGTGATATGTATGAACGTTTTAAGTAACGATAGTATGAGGCTCAGTCGCCTTGAAAGGCATTTGAGTCAGCAACATCCTATTCTGATTTTGATGTTGAAAGAGTTTTTTTCTTCTAAAGTAGAATCACTCAAGCGCATGAAATTGGATAAATCGGCAAGTTGTCATCACTCGGGTGTATCACCGCATCCTAAAGCTTCATTTGCAATAGCTTATTTGATAGTAAAGCAAAAGAAACCTTACACTGTCGAGCAGGAATTAATCAAATCACGTGCCCTAAAAGCCACGCAGATAATTATAGGAGAAGAATCCGAGCAAAAATTGAAGTCGATTTCTTTTTCGAATAACGCAATCAAGCGTAGAATCGATGATATTTCAGTATACATTAAGTCACAAAAAAGTAAGATTGTAGCAAAATTTTTTCCCATTAGTTGTAATAAATCCACCGACACCGTTAATTATGGACCAGTTAATAGCTTATGTTCGTTATGTCAGTGGAGATCACATTGAAAAAGGGATTTGACCAGTCGATTATTTAGTTTACTTTGCGAGAATCTTGATTCTGATCACAGAGTCCCCTTATATTCCACACAGAAGTACGCTGGTTGTCTAAGGGCAACATGTTGGCTTGCGTTTATGAATTGAAAAAAGAGGCTATCCTCTTTTTTGAGTTCAAAGAAAAAAAGAGATTTTCTGCAAATGTTCGACAATGAACAATTTCAACGGATGTTGGCCTATTTGACTGATGTATGTGTATGTTTGATGCTTTGAATCAGCTAAACTTGAAGCTTCAGGGCAGAAACGGCACTGTAATAAGTGATCATATTAAGGAGTTCATATCAAAGCTTCAACTTTAGAATCAAAGGTGTCTGCTGAAAATGAATTTTTTTTTTTTTTCGGCTATTCGTAGCAATTAAAAATAAAAAGCTGGACAAATATTTGAAAGCTAAAATACAAACTCATTTTCAAGCCCTAATAGACGAATTTCACCGGTACTATCGAGACATTAATTCAGAGTCACCAATATAGCATATGACCAGAAACCGATTCGTTGTCGATGTCTTATAAATTACCATAAGAAGTTCAGGAAGAATTTCAAGAAATAAAGGCCGATTCGACCACGAAAGATGACTTCCGTCTCTTGACATTGGAGAAATTTTGGATCAAACGATTCCTTGTTAATTCGAAAGTCGCCTCTCTTGCTTTGGGAACACTTATTCCGTTTAAAGCTAAGCAATGAAATCGTCTTTTCGTCGATAGCGACCTGATGATAGCTCTGGAAAAAACTGAACCTAGAATCAACCAGCTGGTGCAGAGCATGCAAGCTCAAGTATCTCATCAGTACTCTAATTATAGTAAATTATTTCGATAAAAAACGTTTTAAATTCGATTGAAGTTTATTTTCTATAACTTAGAATTAAAATAAATAAATGTCATTAAAATAATGTGCGTTTTTTTTTTTTAATGAAAAAATTAAAGGGGTTATGAAAATTTTATCTATAATCCGAAGAGGCTCGACGAAAAAAAGGTTGGGAAACCCTGATCTAGACGAATATGATATAAGATTAATTAAAAATCTCTATTGAGAGCAAGTCGTCGCGATAGCCTAGTTTTTAGAGCGCTTGGCTTCTGTTATGGAAGTCTCGGGTACTATCTCGGGCGACGAAAGAAATTATTACGAAAAATTAAATTAAATACTCGCTAATAATCACGTGGAAGGCAATGGTAAATCGCCAAATATACCATCGTAGGCGCACTAGCAAGTACACAGCAGACACACACGGGACTACACTTGTAGCGCGATAAATCAAACGATTTCTAATCAATTCTGAATGTAGTCTTGCGTTCTGTACACCTGCGTTGCATATGAAAATTGCCTAGAACACTATGCCTATGTCTGTACAGCTGAATTGTACGAATAGGTAGTCGCCAACGCTCAGGAATTAAGTATGGCACTATAAAGAAGAAGAAGAAGAAGAAGAAGATTGAGAACAAACAGCCAATATTAAAATCAAAAGTAAATATTCCGCTGAAAGGTGCTAGATACAGAAAGGGGTGAGATCAGGATATGTGCATTATCATCGCGAATGTTTAATATGTATATATGTTGAAGAAATGAAGAAAAATGATGAACTAACGCAAATTGGTTAGCAAAATAAACGGGAAAGTGATTAATAGTATTAATTATGCGGACTATGAAGCTGCTATATACGCTGAAACAGAAGATCATTTACAGAGCATATTGGATGTTATTAACGACGAAAGAAAAAATACGGAATAAAAATAAATACATAAAAAAGGTAAAGTAATGAAATTTACAAAGACGAACAGGAACTATATAAAAGACAAAATTGACAACAAACTTTTAAAACATATAACCGAGTTAGTTAACAATTGTGAAAGAAATAGAAACACGAATGGGAATGGCAAAACAAACTTTTACAAATTTGGAGGAAGTATCAAAAAATAGAAAAATGGCGATGGAGCTAAATAATAGTAGCGTGTTACGTAGGAATCGTGGACGATCAATGCCGAATGCAAAGGAAGTTTAGACGCTTTCGAAATGTGGACACATCGACGATTGCTCAGTATCCCGCGGACCGATTTCGTTTCTGATAAGAACGTTTTAATGTGACGTCAATAAGCCTTCTATCGTCGAAGATATCAAGAAACGAAAATGGAAATATATTGATCACAAGTTACGGAGGAAGGAAAATCTATTTATGTTGGCGGCTCAAGGAAAAATGCTCGGAAATCCAACAAAGGGAAGGAAAAGGATGGAATATGTGACGTCAAATACTAGGATCGGCAAAACATGCGACGTAATAGATGCAGCCTGATATAGAAAAATTTGAGACGGTCAACCGTTCTTGACGTGCAACCTTCTAAAAGGAGATGCAACAAAATGACGATGATGATGATAAAATAAGTTTCAGAATAAATTAAGTTGCTTATTCCAGCTACATTTTAAAATTATCCGGCATTCACAGACATATGATGCAGATTCTCTATTACTTTCACATGAGCATTATGTAAATGGTAATAATAGATAGTAAACATTTTGTATCCTATGCGAAACAAGTATAATCTCACAACTGTTCTAAATGAAAGTGGCTACAAGTTATAACTTTTAAACATGAATTACGTTTTTTTTATATTTTAACAATTTAAAAATAAAAATAAAGAAAATGTGCGTTATCTATTCTTTTTTATTTTCCATCCGGTCTTGCATTTAAATATCTAACCAATTCATTTTAATAAACCTATTCACGGTTATCCTCGATACTGATTCAATTAGAAATTGAAATGTTAACAACATAGGCACTGTACGAGTATCCGTTTTATAACATGTAAGTGCAGTATTCTTATCTGCATTTAACCAGCCTCCATTATAAATTGTTTTTATTGTATCCCTACGAATCAATTTGTTGGTATCCATGTTTCTGCGGAAAACCTAATTTTAAATTTACGCTAGACGGTCGAAATATTTTCATCAGTATCCTTACTAATATTATAAATGCGAAAGTAACTCTGTCTGTCTGTCTGTCTGTCTGTTACCTTTTCACGCTTAAACCGCTGAACCGATTTAGATGAAATTTTGTATGGAGATAGTTTGAGGTCAAGGAAAAAACATAGGATAGTTTTTATTCTGGAAATATTATATTAATTTTATTATTTCTTACGTATTCGTTCGTTAGTCGATGTTATTTTATTCAGCCAGATGTTTTTGTTCGGAAATTCTAAGAAACATCAGAACGCCAGAAATCGGTTTCGTTATGTAAACAAAATTACTAGCTAGCTTTTATTATTAGCGTGTTGTTCATCTTCGATAGTCGCCATTCGTTCGTCCGTTCCTAGCTTTTACCCGCGACATTGTCCGCAGAAAATTATTATTTCAAGTAAGCTGTTTCGACGTCAATATAAATATAAATGAAAGAGGTTTTATTATTAAATCATAACGATAGTTATATAGGTACTTAGTGAGTAGGCCGGAGATTTCCTTAAAACATTTACATAAACGTATTATATTTTGATTTAAAAAAAAAAATTCTTATTATTTTTACTGTCAACATGCCTCGCAGGCGTAAATCTGATCTAGCGCGTAACTCTAACAGAGCTCGAGCTGCGAAAGTAGCTAGAACTGAGGAATCTCAAGAGCAGCCACAGACCAGACAGATTTTAGATGCCGAGCGTCACTCCTCTCAAAAGGTTTCAGAGACCTTAGAACAGACTCAGGCACGGCAAGCTTTAGACGCTGAGTGTCACGCCTCTCAAAGGACTGCCGAGATTATAAATGCGAAAGTAACTCTGTGCGTCTGTCTGTCTGTCTATCTGTTACCTTTTCACACTTAAACCGCTTAACTGATTTTTTTATGACAAAGCTTTTCATTGTAATATAAAGATGTATATATATATATATATATATATATATATTTAATAGTAAATGAATATACACTGGCAGGACAACGTCTGAAAAACGTTGTTTACAAAAATGTGTTGAATTAAAATTTTACTACTGTAATTGTAAATAAACAAAAATAATTACATAAAAGTAAATAATAAAAAAAATATATAGAAGTAAATACCTAATTAAAAAAAACATAATAATAAAAAAAAAAAAACCTATAGTTATAATTTAATAATAAAATCTCTTTCATTTATATTTGTTTTCACGTCGAAACAGCTTACTTGAAATAATAATTCTCCGCGGACAACGTCACGGGTTAAAAGCTAGTTATAATATAACTGGATATAAAATCGACTTTTTATTTGGAACAAAAGTGGAGAAACGTGATCTTTGTTTTTTTTCTATATATGACATATTATGTAGTAAATAATATTGGTGCGTTAAAAGCAGTGATTTAAAAACTTTAAATTTCTTTATCTTGTGGCGGTGCTGATAAGAAGATACTAATGATTATTTTGAAATAATAACGAACTACATATTACAAATATTATACACGTATTAGCCCGTTCAGTGCGATGCAACATAAACATTTTATTTCACATATAAAAATGGTATTTACACATAGCTAGTGTCCAATTATCTATATTTGCGACGCGCGGGCATATACACATCTCCCTCTCTGTCTGTCTCATATATATATATATATATATATATATATATATATATATATATATATATATATATATATATATATACGTATACACACATACTAATTACAACGTAATTCTTAGGCCGGCCCTCATTAGAAAAAAAAAATGTCACAAAAAATATTCCAATTTTATGTAACGATTGTTGTATTCTAATTTTTGAAAAA
This sequence comes from Icerya purchasi, assembly GCA_039619475.1. NCBI lineage: Eukaryota > Metazoa > Arthropoda > Insecta > Hemiptera > Monophlebidae > Icerya > Icerya purchasi. The sequence continues at coordinate 576,623,275 of CM077115.1, forward strand.
GAAGGAAGTTATACGTTCGTCGCGTACGTTTTTTTTCTAAATTCATATTTATATAGACCTATTTTACTGATTCTTTGCCTATTAGAAAGAATACCATTCAACTTAGGTACCATGTGAGTAATGATGAAAATCGGTGAACACAAATTGAGTATATTCGTCAAAAATGTGAAAAAATGTTTGTCCCTTTGGGTAACTTTTTTTTTTCTTATCATTTTTTATTCGTATAACAGAGGAGGCGGTTGACTTAAAATGCTTTTAGACGCTTCAAACTTTTCCACATCTGTCATTTTCGAACCGAAAGGGGTATCACTCGTATAAATTTGCCAAATTCTTCACTACTGCACAGTTCGTCGTCCGTCCCGTTTTCGTTTCCGCTATTCCCGTAAGCGTTCGGGGGCGGTGTTCCTTTTTGGAAACATAATGAATACACTTCTTATTACTGTACAGGTTGATGAATAAACACCATAGGAGGAGAAGCATGTAAAGACTACATTGTTAATTTAATAATATTATGGAAACGCAAAGAGAGTATTATTTATATGTGTTGTAGCACGTTAAGTTGTTTCAGTAGCTTAATAAAACTTATGGTATAAATTATTGGTTGTATTTTTTTTTTTTTATTACATAAAATTAGGACATTTTTTCGTTATAAAATCTAATGGCCTAAGAATTACGTTGTAAATTTTGATCATTTTATACAAAGTATAGAAGAAAAGGAGACGGAAATGTAAACAAGAGGGCTCAAGAAGCACAGCCCTTTGCGAGGCCAAAATAGCCGAGTTTATATCTATATATATATATATATATATACATAACTCGCCCTTCGGGCCTCGGAATGGGGCAAGCCCCCTTCACCACCAGGTCTAAATCTTCTATAATTCTTATAGGAGAGTAAACTTTTTTATTGGCTACGTCGTTCGACAAGAAAAAATCTTTCAGTTCCAATTTTCACCACCAGGGGATGTAGGAGCGCTAATATCGCATTAGAACCATTTTATCAGTTTTCGTAACAGGGCACTTTTTCTGATGATCCCTGGCTTTAAAATTTAAAGGTCCAAATTTTAAAATTAAAGAGACGATAAATGCGAGTAACTTAAATTATTGTCGAATGTTAGTTAGAAAAAATAAAATAATATTTTTCTCTCGCCTGCATTATACTTAAAGTAAAGAAAGTCCCATACCCTTGATAAGGTATCATGAATTGTGAAGTTAAGTTTTCCATAATGGTACTAATCTTAATGGTCTAAAAAGAATACTGGGGCCAGTTCCTTTCTCTGGGCCGCCTTTACCTTCCCAGATTTCTTTGGTAACTAATTAAATTTCAGATTAGGTAAGTACCTGGGAGCGACTTGGATCCAGAACGAGACAAGTTTCGATAACCCATGACACCTCCGATTTGGTGGCCAAGCACCTTAACCACTAGGCTACCGCGCTGCCTGCATCATACTTAGCTAACGATTTTAGTTGTTGAGATAGTTCAGTGCAAACTAAATTTTTTTGATCAACATATTCATATCCTTGTTTTAAAAACTAAACACTATGTGGGCACTACGGTTTTTTTATTTTTAAAAGAATTCACAGGGTAAAACAATTGTAAATCCAAAATATGTTGGCTAGCGAAGCGATTAGCTTACCCTATAATACTTCAAAATATGTGCGCACAATCTATAAAGGCTATTACGACCCCGGTTTGGCAATTTTATATTTAAATTATAGATTAGGTAAATTTGAGAAATTTTACACATCGGTGTTCTGTTGTTTACCGGCGGTGTAGAAAAATTCCGTTTGCGAATGTTAATTTTAGTTCTTTAATTTTTAGTTGTTTTTGTATATACAATAAAACTTTTTATAAACAGTCAACGTATACTACCGGCACATTTTAAAAACCAGCTGGAACATAAACAAATTACAACAAAAAACAACAGAACGAAATTTTTTATAAATCGATAAAAGTGTAATTTAGGTGTTTCCCATGTAACCGCAAGTTGAATTTTTTCTAAATTTAACTATCGATAACATTGTAATCGATTTTAAGTGTTGATTGGAACAGCGCGATACCACTTGAGCCTTTCGCTAACGTACAAGAATTAAACTATTTCGAAATAAGACCAACGCTGTAAGATAATTTTTGGCGCGCCCAGGGTAGGAAAAAAAAAAAAAGATAATTTTATATTTCACTTTTTTTTTTCGGTTTTACAACGTCGCGGAAGGCGGGGGTGGGTACGCACCAAACTGGAGAAGAATCGCAACAGGAATGGGAATCTTCAAGTACCTTTCTCCGAAGCATAAAAACAACCACAGAGCCTTGGTGGCCCACAGACGGAGTTTCCCGCAGAGATTTTTCTGTCCTGAATCGTTTCCGAATAGGACATACAAGCCTCTCGCACAGCTACATATTCACAAGCCGGTACCCCCATATGTCTACCCCTTTTGTAGTTAACCGAGCGGGATACCTTTCACTTACTTCTCCAATGTTCCTCCTTTGCAGTACCACGATACCAACTCCTCTAGTTCTAAGATACTATCAAATGCTCCGTCCGCGGTTGCAGCTGTATTAGCTTTCATGTGGAGCAGCGGTCTGTACTATGGCGTTTAATTGTCTGAAGTAGGCTCCATTGTAATATGTACACCTCAGTGCAATATTCTTAGATTTTTTACCGGGCACCAATACAGCGGGGGTGGGGGTGGGGTTAAAATAAGTACTAAACTTTAGCTGAATACTGGAAGATTTTGTAACTAACTTAAATGCTGCATTAAGGCAAGCTACGTGTCATATATTTAAATATAATGCATAAGAAAATAACCGGTTCTGTGTACGTGTAATGGTTATTTTTTACGTTACTGGTACTTCTAAATAGAGAACATCTCGGAAGTTCTTTCCTTTTAAATGTGAAACGCGGTTTTATTTTATCTTATTTTATTTTTTTCGATACAATCGACGTAGAGCAGTAATAAGTGGAACACAAAAATGATCATCGAAGAACTCGCACTCCCGTGTGAAAAACACACAGTTATCGCGTCATCTAGGACAAAACTTTTTCAACAGTCCGCCGTTAAATAAGCCAAACTAAGAGAGACATGTGTTAATGATATGAATATCAACAAAAGATATCCGTCCTATAACTTGTTAGAAATTACGAATACAAAAAAGCGAAAAGAAATCGGTAAAGGAGATGAGAAAATAATCCTGTCCAGGACAGCAAAAAAAAAGAAGAGAAAAAAGCAAGGTATACCGATCCTATCTAAATGTTTGCAGCTTTAGTCTCCCGAATTTGCTGAAATTAATTAATTTTTTTGAATACTTTTTTGAGTACAATTTGAACTTTTATAAATAAGACTGTGTCCAAATGAACTGGCCCTTTGGTCTCTGTTGGTGACGTAATTTTTTTAAAACAGTGGACAGTTTCGTTCACAATGTATCATTCTTACGGTCAACATCATAGACGAAGGTACGGCAGAGGACCCGATTATGAAATGGCATTGCTCCTGAGTATACCAGTCAGAAACGGCGGAACATTGCCTTAGCAACTATGTGTTACGTATAATTTAATTATATTGTTTTCATTTTGTATAATAATTTGTCGTTCGTGTTTAATTGATAATCGCTTGCTTACAGGGTCACCCCTCACTAATACTATCCGTGTAATTTAAAAAATAATGGAAGTTATATAAGACCCATATTAACCTATAAGCAATAATAATAATAATAGTAACAATAATGACGATAATAATAAAACCCTGCGTAACCCAAGGCGAACTAGCAAACCATCGTTTTAAGTGTACGACACGAACCAGCAAACGAACGACTTCTACCATAGACAGATGATCGCATTTGTGCTGACGTTCACGCTCGCCTCAAAGCGTATATTCACCCGCGCGAGAACACTCCAAATGCACCGAAATTAACGAAATACGCGCGGTAAAACGTCTAAGAACAGCACGAACGCGCGGAATAATTTTCATCTTTTGTCAGTAAGTAGGGATTTTGCAAAAAAAAAAAAAAAAATACGCACCACGTTCAAGGACGTTCCGTTGTTTTGCGCGTTTTAGTGAGAGAAAAACGTGCCCTTAATACTCGGAACACACACGAAAATAAACAAAACACGCATAGTAACAACGCCGAACGCGCGGAACACTTTCAATGGAAGAAAATATTTTCTCAAAATTAATACGGAACTATAACTTTCCTGTAAGATCCCTAACCGAGGTCACACGTACGATGGGTTTTCAAAAATAGCTGACGCGTTCTCCAGGAGGACACGTAATTGTTTACGCAAGTTTTTGAAAATAACGCAGCCTCGAAAGGGATAAATAATGTCTAACACATGAACTATGAGCGATTCGTTTGCTTGTATTTGTAGAAAAACCGTACAAATTCAAAAGATATCATTTAAACGAATTAAAGTCTCTGATTTTCGAACAAGAACAAACAATAAATTATATCGGAAAAAAAAAAAACATAACTAGTAAGCTATCAACTTAAACCATTGTTAACAGCTAAACTTTTTGCTGCTAATTCCTTCTTTTTGTAATATAACTAACATGTCGCAGACTTTGAAAGCCTTATCCTTATCGCACTCATCGCAAAATATTTACGGCAAATTCACCTGCAGCGGAAAAATTGATTAAGGAGCAGTGTTGCAACGGGACTAAGTTTCAATTCTATTGCCGCATATTGGAAATATCAAAAATTACTACATGTGTTCTATTAATATTTACAGTAGACCAACGTAAATAAATTTTAAAAAAAAATACTAGATTAAAAATATTTAAGATTAATGAGTAATCTAATAAAATGACGTAAAAAATGTATTTTGTATGTTAATGACAGCTATCCTTACGATACGGATAATAAACAAATCTGAAATTTTTGCGTTATTTAAAAACGTTTTTAGGTTAGACAAGTTGTTAAAATCAGGTACGAAACCCGTAAATTTTTATCCGTTTTCAGCATTTCTTAATACAGTTCTAAAATAGTAAAATCTAGAAGGAACTGGCGACGACGCAGCAGCCGTATGTTATATTACACGAACCATTTGGAGCCACTTCTAAACCTTAATAACTATGAGGTGTACGGATCGGCAGCTAGAAGTAACATAAATAAAATCCAACAGCTGCAGTCGAAGATTCTCCGTAGAATAGTTGGAGCTCCATACTTTGTTTCTAATGACACATTACATAATGATCTGCATGTTCCTTATGTTCATGAGTACTATGCTGAGCAGTATAGAAAATTCTTTGAAAAGCTGCCAGACAGTGGCAATATCAACGTGGTCAGCATGTATCACCAGGATCTTCCAGGCGTTCCACAAAGAAGGCTAGGAAAGAAGTGGTGCCGGGATGTATTAAATCATAGCTAACGATGGAGTACATACCAGAACTGTTTGCAGAAATAGTGCAAGCAGGCTCTCCCTACCCCAACAACGCACATGGTGTAGGGTAGGGGGTATCAATGATACTGAACAATGCAGTGGAGGTAAGTAATAAGCGCCGTGTTCGTAAATAGTAAACTGAAAAAAAAAAAAGGACCAGGTCCTGCGCTCTCCTCATCTGACCCATGTGCGTGGAGTAGAGTGGGATTATCGGTAACGGCGAGATCGTTTACGGTAGAAATAGATATTAAGATTAGATTAAGAGTTATACATAGTTAAAGCAATAATATTATAATTACTACTGTCAATGCTGTCACACCTCGATGGGGGTGATCAGTATAGAGTTATTGATTTATATTTAAGTATTGTTTAAAAAGAACTGTAGCGTCGCCAATAGTGGCCTAAGGGCTGGAGTAGTGTAAAAAAAAAAAAACCTTAATAACTTGATATTTAATTAAACATAAACACATGAAATTCGGTTTATTTATTAAAACCCCTCCTTAGATTAACTAAAACCCCAAAAATTTCATAAATATAACTTAAACGGTTATTGAGATATTAACGTCTAAAAATTATCATTTTTATCGCTGACTGACATATAGATTGAAAATCGTCATTTTTATCACTAACTGACATTTAGATCAAAGACCTAACCTACTTCCAGGTGACCCAAAAAGTTGAAATTTGTCTCCCAGCTGGCTAATTGTGTGAATACAACAAAGGGGAAAAATCAGAAAACAGTGAATTTTTACGATTTCAAATATTTTCCAAGCAATCGATTTTTATTAACAGCTAGCGTACTTGTAAAGACTTTGTGTGCGTTTTTATATGTTAAAGATATCATGGACAGAACGGATAACTAACAAAGAAGTACTGAATAGAATGGCCAAGAAAAGAGAATTATTAATAACTGTGCAAGAAAGAAAAATCAAATACTACGGCCACATCAATCGCAATGGAAAGTATAGAGAAGCCTGCAAACTGTGCTTAGAATTGCTGGAAAAAGAAGCAGAAGTAGAAGAAAATTATCGTGGCAGGATGACATGCAGCGATGGTGCACAACATCATCGGAGTTACTCCAAGCAGGGGCCGATAAAGTGAAGCTAGCCACATTGATCGCCAAACTTCGACCGGTGATGGCGTAAAGAAGAAGAAGAAGAAGTGCGTTTTTATAATAAAATTCCGATCGAGATACTTGATCTACCGGAAAATAAATTTATTAACATGGCTGTGAAGAATGCTTGACGAAGCTTATTATAAAATAGGTGACTATCTCAATGATAAACATATAATATTATGAAGCAACGCGATTCCAGCACATCACAGGAAATTAAACATTGTATACTGATTTTGACATACTTGTAAAAAAAAAAAAACATGAAAATAACATGACACATTTGTAGGGCCCAGTGTGCTGTAGTAAGGGTTTCTTGCCACTTCTTCCCCTCAGCCATACAGGTCCAAAGTGGTGGTAGTTTTAGAGTTAGGGGACAGACGGAGACTCGATAACTTGACTTTCAAAAAGTGCTCACTTTGTAATCCTATTTTGAAGAATAAATGATTTGAATTTGAATTTGAACGAATAATAATAATAATTTCTTTACAAAAAGTAATTAGTATTCCATAAAAAAAGGTTAATTTTAAAAGCAGGAGTCAAGTTCAATATTAAGAATATACGTGGCTGTCGACTTCGCCGACAAAAGAATTGAGATCTAAACGGGTACCAAGTTCTGTAGCTAATGCTGAAATTTATTTATAAGAACATACAACATTCTAAAATAAATTTAAAAAAAAAACGTTTTATTGTTTTTTTCTATTACAACAATATTTGCTATTTAAAAATATAACTTTTTAAATTTGAACAGTGTCCAATTATTTACTCAAAGCACAGATAATTTAGGATAAATTCTAACGATTTGACTTAGTTTTCACATACAAGTTATATACTTGGCTAATCAACTTATCTTCTTTATGTTATACGCAAGTTAGCGTTTTTATATTGTAAGGTCAACACACATATCTTACTCTTCTAAAAATTTGGTTTGCTGGTAAAAACTAGCCAAGTCAAATCGTGAACTTTAATTCTTATCCTAAATTATCTGTTTTTTGTTAATAATTCGATACTGTTCAAATTTAGGAAGTTATATTTTTAATAAATAGCAAACATTGTTGTCTATGAAAAAAACAAGAAATCGTGTTTTAATTTCAAAATGTTGTATGTTCTTATAAATAAATTTCAGAATTATCTACAGAACTTGGCACTCATTTGGATCCCAATTCTTTTGTCGACAAGGTCGACAACCACATATATTCTTAGTATTAAACTTGGCTCCCATTTTTACATTCATGTTTCTGATGAGATATATGAATATATGTATAGTTCCTTATTTTAAGAACTATACAATGAATTGAAATCTATTCTTCTACAAGTATTATAGGAGTAGTAGTTGCGAGTTCGAGGGATATCCTCTTGGCAAGGTCCAAAGACTTCTGTTATATTAATGAATATGTCATTTTCAGCATACACTACAAAGAATAATGCCCGTCACGATGTACATAAGATACACACAGAAGCTCAGTCAAGTGGGAACTAGCTGAATTTCTAACTTACTTAAATCCGGTCATGAAAATACGCAAAGGACGAAGAATATTTAAATTGTTTGCAACTTATATAGAAACCATTCAAGTTCTTTCTCTCTATTCCCAGAGCAAAGAGGTGACGATGAGAACAAATGTAAATGATAAGGTTCTACACATATGTAGAATGTGATTGAATAATAAAGGGTTTTTTTTTTTTTTTTTGTACAAGACGGCTAAGAATAACGTGGTCAATTGAAAACGATTCTTCTAAAAACAGTTTAGGAGAAAAAAAATTGTCGGTTAAAGGAACTTGCCTCTCCCCCGCGAGATTCCAAGGACCATATTTAGATTTTTTTTTTTTTGGGGGGGCTTGGCCGAGACTAAGGGCAGCTACCCAGGACAATTGGACTAGATTAGAGATTACATTTTAATCCGGTCAGAGATCGATGACAGAAAAGAGACAAGAATAGGAACCACATTGAATGACGGCAAAGCTAAGATATAGGAAGCACTATATGGAGTAGGATAATTCAGCTTTAATAGGTGAGCGTATACAGGGTATATTACGTTCGGAGGAAAGACTGGAACATTCAAACAGCACATGGTTAGGATTACAAACGAAAGAACAGTCGCTAGAGTGCACAATAAGGGAACAGGGAAAGAGCAAAACGATACCGTGAGGATGGGAGCAAAATATGATTGAACCGCAGACGGTAGATGGCAATGATGAAAAAACGTTTAAGAGTAGGAAAATGATAGAACCAAGAACAAGAAGGATGTCTAGGCTGAGAATAGAAAGGTAAAATGAGTTAGGATTGGAAAAGGAGCAAGGATACACATCCGACCAAAGTCTGACATGCATTCTTTTGGAGAGGAGAAGTATGTTGTGACCAGGAATCTTTTTAACGGCCATGTTTATATATATATATATATATATATATATATATATATATATATATATATATGCATATGTCAAAATAAATGAAAAAAATAAATCAGTAATGAAAAACAGTATTTTTTGAACAAATTTACACGTTTTTTAAAGTGACTTGGAAATCATCTACACAAATGGCGATGATTTTTTTTTCTTTTTGGTGGGGGGGGGGTCAACAGTAGACGCTAATTGAAAATTTTTCTGCACGCTTAATTTACAGAATCGAGACATCTACGAATGAAATACCGCTACTCAACCAACCATGCTACAACGGCTCGCTAATAGTAATGATTAATTAACGAGGTTTGAAAAACGTTGCAGGTAATTTCTGCTCACTGACGCCGAAACTACTTCTAATTGTTTAAAAATTGCTAACTGTTTTGAACGTAAAACCAAAATTTTCGAGATTTATAATTAATTCTGAAACAAAAAAAAACAAACAACAACAACATTATTTGTTATTTCAGTTACGTTTTAAGTAATTTTTCGACGTTTTCCATCATATTTAGACACGATCTACTCTATTTAAACATTGCTCATCTAGAAGTTTATACGTAATTTAGTAGCTCTAATTTATATTAGAGAAATCAGGGACATAATTAATATTAATTTCGACAATGAATTTTATTTCAAAATGAAAATATTTAATACGCAAATGATTTTTTTGCATCAGATCAAAAAAACAGAAAACAAAAAACGGTTTATTAAAATATGCAAATAAAGCTGCATTCTTAAACTGCGCATGTCTAAAACATGTAAAGATCTCATTAAAGAATATTTTATCATCCTGTTTGTTAGTAACTATAGTATAAAAAATAAATGCTAAAATAACAAACTAATACGTAAGTAACAAAATTAATATAAGAATATCAAACTTGTTATCTTAGGAACGTTTTCGGGCATAACCCATCTTCAGCTAAAATATAATCGAACTAAATTAAAAACATAGTGTAACAGTGAACACAATTTAAAACTTCACTTTGAAGCTAAAATAAAATTAAATTAAAAATAAATTAAAATGAAAATAACATGAAACATAGCACACATGTGAATTGAACTACAGTCTAACACATGTTAGACTGTAGTTCAATTCACATGTGTGCTATGTTTCATGTTATTTTCATTTTAATTTATTTTTAATTTAATTTTATTTTAGCTTCAAAGTGAAGTTTTAAATTGTGTTCACTGTTACACTATGTTTTTAATTTAGTTCGATTATATTTTAGCTGAAGATGGGTTATGCCCGAAAACGTTCCTAAGATAACAAGTTTGATATTCTTATATTAATTTTGTTACTTACGTATTAGTTTGTTATTTTAGCATTTATTTTTTATACTATGTAAAGATCTATTTTGCGAAAATTGTATAATCCGGCTATTTAGCAATGTAAGCGGTATGTGCGTGAGAAACATTTTTCTGCGCTTATCGCATCTATCTCGTATATTTTTCAAGCTGAGCATCAATTTTAGTTTCCCCTACGTCATTGCGCGTGGAATATATTGATAGAGTTCAAATAACGTCATCGTATACGGATGTGCGTTAAAACTAGGAAGATTCCTCCAGTAGAAATATCGACTTTACTACCTTTGCGGGTCTACCTAAATATAATTTTGTCTATGGATTTCGATACATAACTCATAGATCTATAAAACTAAAAATATTTTTTATTAATGGTACAAATAATTTTTCATTTATGGTTTTACAATTAATCTAATAGACCTTAATATAAAGAAAAAATATTAATAATAGGTTTATTATTTTTTGTTATATATATTCTACACTACGAATAATTTTTTTTTTTTTTTAGTTATGTTAACAAAATTTAAAGCAAGATTATCATAGAAAATAAAACATGGAATACTTTATAGTGTAACATTACAGTTTAAAATATTTTTAATGTAATGAATATACATTTTACTTCTGGATAATAGCAATAAGTGATTAAGTTATTCATTGTATAAGAGTTTTTTTGATCTTTTTCAGTAAAAATATTAATTAGGATCTCTTACATGGAATCTAAATCTGTAATTTCAAATATTTCTATGACATTGTAGACAGGAATAAATTCCAAATTTATATATTTGTTTTTTAAATGTTTATTTATAAGCTTTCAAATAAACTTGATTAGGGCTTAAATGTAACTAACCTATTGCAATATATTATCAATACGAAATCAATTAAAGTACAATTAAAAGTAGCAGAAAATGAAATTTTTTTATTACACTAAATTATTTTATTTTCCCTAGTGTTATAAAACATATTTTGTCCATAGGCTATTATTAACATTATAATTAAATTTTTATAATATTCTTGTTAAAAATAAAGTTATTTTTGTACAAAAAACTAAACTATATCTTCATTATTTACAAATCAATTATATGACCATCAAAACAGCAAATGTGTCCAGTTTTGTATATTAAATAGGAACATTTATACCGTATATATATAATTTTTACATAAGTAATATAACTTATTAATAAAAAAACAGAATTAAGGGGAGTAAATTATTATATTAAATATATTTCCATAATTCAGTTTACTATTTATTGATGTATATAGTGAAAATTTATTTTAGTAACATATCAATTATAGAAATCATTAATTTTGGGATTAATAGAATTAGATAAAACTATTATTTAGTTTTTGTCACTCATAGCAACATCAGCTAAAGCAAAAAATTAATTTATCACAACTAAAATTTTTATATATGTTTATAACAAAGTGTGAAAAATGTAACTTCTAAAGGTTCTATAAATTAATTTAGCAAAAAAATTATTTTGTTATCTTCTGTTATGGAAAAATGTAAAACTATTCTTTGTTCTGCTTACCTTATTAACATAACATCAATCAATTGGTATTTCAGTCGTATGACTGGTTCGCCCCTATCGTCCAAATCACATATTTTGTATTGGACTTGTCATGATAATAACATATGAAACATTTATTATTAATCTAACTAAACTCATGAAAATCTTTGGTATATATCATTACAAAAGATAATAGAGAAAGGCTACTTGTTGTTTCATTATAAAAAAAATCAGAAATAACGAATTTGTTGAAAAGTGAGAAAAAATTAAATTACTTGTCTAATAATTTTTCCTTTTTTCTTTTTATATTGATTTAAGTTCTTTTATGATTACATGAATATGTATGAGAAAAAATAAGTGTTTATGATTCTGAATTTATTACAAAAAATTAATAGAGTTATAGTTACAAATAAACAATATATCTAATTAATGAAAAGTTATCCCACAAAATATATTTAATAATATATTTGTGTAATTCACTTTGGACTTGAATCTAGATTCAAATCTACAATTACCAAAAAGATTGAGTCATTATTTGAATCATGCCATCACCATCAGCAGAATATTTATTTATTGTTGATCAGAAAATATTTTTTAATACATGTTTTATTTTCTTTTAATCAATTATTAAGGTCTAGGTAAATAAAAGAAGTAAAGATTGAAAAGCTTTAAATAGGTTGGAGTCGGTTATTTTGCAATTCAAATGACTAGTTCACAAAAGTAATTCACTTACCTGTTGCTATTTCCTTAAATTTTATAACAAAGTAATTATTGTGTAACCAGGGCTTCAAAGCCGAATAATAATATGACTTAAACTTAATATGGCTTATGTCCTTGAAAAATATAGCTTAAGCTTTTGTCTTTCAGCTGTTTAAATTTTGAGTATAGCTTAAGCTTTAGGCTTTTAGCCTATGGAAATTTAAATATGACTTTTGGATTAAGCTTATGACATTTAAAAATAATTGGCTTTTGGTTTTTTGCTTTTGGCTTTCGTCTGGCAATCAAGACCTGATTTTGTCTGACTATCTCCATTAATTCAAATCTATAATTGTTTTAAATAAAAAAACAATAATTCAACTGGTCATTTACTTTAAACAAAAACTAAATATTAAGAACATTTTAAAACTAATTAAATATAGAAATATCTACTTTTAAATTAAAAATCTCTATTACCTGAACACCATTTTCTATATTTATAGTTTTCTTTTCAGAAAAAAATTAGTTCAAACGTTTAAAATTCATGTAACAATGCACAATAAAATGCAAACAATTGCAGAAATTAAAAATTAGAAGTCAGCCTTTTGTTATAATTTTATTAATCTATGGTTCTATAACTATAGACCAAATTACTTCGACATATTTTGAGGTAGACCTGCAGAGGTAGTAAAGTCGATAGTTCTACATGGAGGAATCTTCCTAGTTTTAAACAACACTGCATCGTATACGGTTTTTTTTTTGGTTTTGTTTTTTTTTTTTTTTTTTTTTGAATTTGTCAACCCCCGGTGGGACCTTTATCCAGAACTAATTAGAAAAGGAAGGAGTTTTTATATGATATCGAATGTTATTAGGAAAAAGGAATAATGTGTGGAGAAGGAAAAAAGATATGTAGGAGACGCAATATGGAGTAGGAAGACCGAGTATCAATAAAATTTAATAGAAAGCAGAACGCTTAATAGAAAGAGATAAACACTTAAGAAATACACGATCAGCATCTTCGTTTGAGTTGAGAATACAGAGCGGCAACCAACGGAAAACGAAAACAAGAGTAAGATAATAGAGTATGGCTTAAGAACGCAGACGAATAATGGAGACAACAACAGAGCGACGAAGTGAAGGAAATAAAGCGAACCATAGATTAACAGAAAGACACTATTTAGAACATACAGATAGATAGAAAGAACAGTTATTGTTAAAGAAAGAGGAAGTGAAATATTCGCTACCATAATCTAAGATGAAAACCTTTGCGCAGCGGAAGGAGATTAGAGAATGAAATTTTTTTAAAAAAGAAGCGAAACGAAGCATCTATCTCCGGCTGATCGTTGACTGCGCAACTTTATCAGTTACTGTTTTGTTTCTCGCTAAACCAAAATGAGAACAGTAAGTAAGGCTTACAAAAAAAAAAAAAATAAAGCAATTATTTCGGAACCATTGTCTCGAATAGGCAGTTATTATTTTATCGGCAAATTTGTTGAAAAATTCGTTCGCCGCTATTTTGCGATGGTGAAAATTTAAATTCTCATCTTCTTCCTGTTCTTTTTTTTTTAAACAGATTCTGCTTCGAAGATTACTTTAATGTTTTTTTTTTTATTATTTATTTATTTTCCATTACAACCGAGACCAACTTTAGTGGTCATTTAGCGATTAATTTTATATGATAAAGAATAGAGTACTCAGTAATACTCCCTCTGTATATAATGGCTAAACAAGGTCTAAAGGCTTATTTCGCCACAGTCGGCGTATTTCACCACAGTCGGCGTATTTCACCACAGTCGGCGTATTTCACCACAGTCGGCGTATTTCACCACAGTCGGCGTATTTCACCACAGTCGGCGTATTTCACCACAGTCGGCGTATTTCACCACAGTCGGCGTATTTCACCACAGTCGGCGTATTTCACCACAGTCGGCGTATTTCACCACAGTCGGCGTATTTCACCACAGTCGGCGTATTTCACCACAGTCGGCGTATCTCACCACAGTCGGCGTATCTCACCACAGTCAGCGTATTTCACCACAGTCTGCGTATTTCACCGGAGTTATCCAGCAAATTGGATTCATATGAACGCTAAATCGGGCGACATGTTTATTTGCTTGGTTTTTGATTTCATCCTCCACAAACATGGCGTTTAAGTCATTCTGGAGGGTAGTATAATTTGAGACGTACCACAGGGGGCTGCGGTAATGGTTCTCAGTAGCCTATTTTGATATCGCTGTATTTTCTGTAAATTGAATGTTTTTGCGCAGCCGCATCCGCTGTATACCGTACAGCCAGATCGGTTTTAGAGCTACTATTTTATATAATAGAGTTTTATCATCTAACGATAACTCCGATCTCTTATTTAACAGCCACGACATGGTTTTCAAAACCTTTTCTCAATATGAGTACCCTAGGTCGTCCAAGTGCATGCCTAAATGTTTTACGTTATTAAGTATTACGATGTAATTTATTTTGATTGGCGGGCGTTCGATTTTTCGATTTGTGAATGAAATAAGCGTCGACTTACTTTCATTGACTACTATGATTTTAGCCAAGTCTCCACATGCCCAAATGACTCCTGCAGCTTTTCTGTGACTGTGTTTTCACACCTATTCACGGCCAAGATGGCTGCGTCATCCGCGTACAAAGCTACTTTTCTATTATGTAGTATCAGGGAGTCGGACGTGTAGATGAAGTATAACATTGGACCTAGACGCTCCCTTATCTAAGTATTCATCGGCTATTTTCACTCGGGAATACGATTTAAATAGTAGATAGAAGGCATGAGGAAGTAGAAGTTTAATTTTATACAATAATCCTTGATGTCATTATCGAAAGTCTGCTGGACATCCAGAAACGCAGCCGTACGAATATTCTTGTTTTCCAAGCTATTTTTAATATAATCTTCGTTAGTCCGTGTTCTATGATGTTGTGGTGCTTACGAAAACCAAATTGAAAATCGGGAATAATTGTATTGGTAGATAATATTGGAAACAATCGTTTTAAAATTAATTTTTCCCATAGGAAGCAATGAGATATATGATGAGACGACTTCAGACGATTTGTCAGGTGTTTCGGTATAACAATTATCTGCGAAAACTTCCAAGCCAGTGGAAAATATTGGTCACAAAGGATGGCGTTATATATATATATATATATATATATATATATATATATATATATTTATATTATAAATAATACACTTTTACGTGGTAACTCATTTAAAAGCTCCGCTGCGGTGTTATAGGTAAGAAACTCATTTGGAGCGGGTTTTCCAGGTATTCGAGGATATCTGTGGAGTCAGCAGTTTGAGGATTCGGTGTAAATACATCGTGAAAATAATTGGCGAAAAGCGCTGCTTTATCGAAGTTAGTACGAGCTCAACTAACGTCAGGTTTTTTGTATTGACGGAATACGCGCAGTTGGCGCCGAAAACGTCTGCTTTCCACAGTGAGTATGATCGTTTTTGGTCGGCGACAAAATCGACAAAAATGTTGCCAGCGTTTCGTTTTTATATTCACGCAGAGTACTTTAGGCAGCTGCTTGGTTTTTCTGTTTAGTTGCATTTCATTTGTATTGCAGGTTTTTCGTAATGTCGTCTTTTCACGCACTAGTGTTAGTGTACATGTTTCGGGATATTCTTGGAAAGTTCTATACTGATAATGGCTAACTACGCAGCATTTTGGATGGTTTGTTAAGTTTTGAACCGCTTTATTCATGTCGTAATTAGTTTTCAGCGGCTCATTTAAACTTACGTTAGTCCCGAGGATAAGGTATGGCTCAGGTGTTTTTGTTTCACCATTAATTGTTTATTTTGCAAAAAAACATAAAAAACCGAGCGCGCGGATTAGAAAAATACTGAATTTCGAAATGAACCCCGTGGTTTAACTTATTTGCACTCCATGGTATATTTTCTTAGCGGAAATACTTTTATAGATTATATAATAAAGTATAATAAAATAAAACTATTATAATGACGGAACAGTTCTGAGTAGTGGAATTTTTTTTCGGGAAACTTCTCATCGATTTCAAAGTATTGTTCGGCTCGACCTGCTACATCGAAGTAAACCCGAGAGAGGCTATCTAGTGAAGCTCAGATCTAATCGAAATAACTCTGACAAGCCCAGGGAAAACCCCAAACAAGAAAAAAAAAAAAATCGAAATAATCGAAATAACTGATCATAGTCCTTCATCATCTGCGCAGACAGCGTTAATGTCCTGCCCTTAATGGATAAATGATAGATGTAGATTTAAACGGGGCAGTTCCTTCTGCTACCTCCTGTGTTCGTTTATCGAAACAACGTTGCATGGATAGTTTGAGAATCGCACTTCAGAATCCGTGAGAAACTGAAATGAAGACAAAATTGACAAACTATTTTGTAAACGATCAAAGTCGAAAATGAAAAAGTAGAGAAAAAAGAGAGACTGCGATATTACACCCGATTAGTTCGAAAATATAATAGTTCCCGTGCTCATTGAAACAAATTATATCGCAAATATTTACACCGATGAACTTAAAAACACTTATCGACTCATCGTGAAGAAAATTTCGTAGTAGGATAGCAGGGAATCGAAAACAAATTAACCGAGCTCATTAATCCAGTTCCCGGTAGCGTTTCTGGCGTTGAATTGATCAAATGAATCGTAGATAAAATTCTTCGATGAATTATAAACGACGCATTTGCATATCTTGCCAAATACAAAACCTTCATAGCGCCACATTAACCACCTGGAGTGATACGCGCCCACGAATCGTATCTTATCTGAAGCCCGGTACAAGTCAGTTCTGATGATATTTCTCATCTAATTACAAATGGAGAGTGTTAACTTTGCTATGTAGTTCTGTTTCTCCGTCAGTTACGCTTTCGGTCACTTCGGATACCAAACGGTTATTACATTTCAATAGCATTGCTGACAATTCACCACAAATCTATCATGTGATATGTAATATTTACATATCGCTCAATTACGCCCTCAGCGATTCCATCGCAATATTCATCGCCGTGAACACTTATATTGTTTAATTTGATTTAGCGATTATTGTTACTCTATTAGTATTGTTATTATTATTATTTTTATTATTTGTAATTTAATAAACAGATAAACGGTTCCCCTTTAAAATTATATTAACCAGAAAAATTTAAAAGGTAAGCAATTTGACATTTATATAAAATATTTATTAAATTAATTACATAGATATGAACATCCGAAATATTGTGATAAATTGATATCACGAAATATGAAAAATATGAAAATATTGACTAGTTTCGAACTACTTGGTTTATGATCAGGCTGTTTTATAAATTGTAATAATCACAAGCGCTTCGGTATATAAATATATCCGAGAGATGAAATTTTACACCTCTCACAGAACTTTATAAAAAACTGAAACGTAATATTAAAAATTACTAATAATAAAAATACCATTCACCTGTAAGAAAAGTTGAAACAAAAACGACCGACAAACTGCGTTAAATTGATCATAACCGATGATGCTGCGGTAATTGCGACGAGCGCAAAACAATTCGTCTAATTAACAACGCTGTATTTAGAAAGCTAGAGGGTGTTAATTTTTACATGTATGAAATATGACCTTTATGAACACAAAATAGGAGGGGGGGGCGATAAAAAGGTTCAAAATCAAACTCCGTTTAGCGTATGAAATTTTTTTGTAAAATTAGTTGAATAAAGACGAGGAATTCTTGAAAAATCTATCGTTTAATTTTTTTGCAACATTCGGCACGCAATGTATACAATCAAGATACCTCGACTAGTATAGCAACTTCATTAGCTTTTTACTAAATAACTGAAATATTCGGGGAATAGTAGTGAAATATAAGAAAAAAATATAAAGCAGTACCTCAGTGTACACCTTTTGTACAGAAGTACATTGCGACGTTTTAGTATAATCATAAACTGAAACTGGTGGTAATGACATCATTGGAGTAATACCTTTTGAATGGCGTATGCGCCTTTTGCGAAAAAAAACCTCCAGCTGTAAGACGTATCCTTGTGAATATCGCGAAAATGTAGCCGTAAAGGATGTAAGAAAAAAGAGAAGTAAGGCGAGCCCATATCAAGGTATATCGTGGATTATGAAATTAAGATTCAAGACGTGCCAAGTCTAATAACATGATGAAGCTGAAAAGAATAGCGGGGCCAGTTCGTTTCTTTACCTTCACCCGGATGATGTGACCTCTCTGTTATTATAACCAATATATTCAATATAAAGAGCTGGAAATAATTTGCACCTTTCCCATTCAATTTACGGCGTTTAAAAAATCCTCGCTACTTCAAAAAAAGAAATCGGACAGTCTACGTCAAGTAAACCTCCGCGAACAAACAGAACATTCCTATAAAATAGACACCCGTCAGCAGTAGGTGAAGTAGAAGAGTCGTCGCACAACGACGGTTTATATATGAACTCAATTAGAAAGTAAAATCCTAATTCGTATTTTATCCGACTACATAACCATCAATCCAACAGTTTCTTAAAGACTACTACCCATTTTCTCTTTTTTTTTAAAATTCGACAGCGGTATCATGGACATTCTCGATGAGGTTTCCTCATTGCCCGTAGCGAACACCCTAAATAAACCGCGATGCATATTTTTATGCGATAGCAAATCACTGCGAAAAATAAGAATAAGAATACCGAAAATTTGAAAAAATTTTAAACTTTATCAGAAAATTATTTATATAATTCCCGTCTTGTTTTTGGGGATCATAGTGTCCCCTATAATCATGGAACATGATGATTATGGGAGCGACCATATTGTTGCACAAAAACATGCCGGTAATTAAGTAAATAATTTCAATATATTTTTCTGATAAAGTTTGAAATTTTTTTGAAATTTGAATCATCATAGATTGTCTAATACCGTTAATTATTAGTTCAATCAAATAAATAATAAACAAGTAATACAATGAATACACTTTAGGACTGCTACTGACGGCGGAATCGTGTAACGTTAAAATACACATAGTATACGAAAAATAAATTATACACGCACACGAATATGAAATTACTATCAACCAATCGATAATTGTAAATGTATTTTTATCGTGTTACATATAGGATATTCGAAAAATTTCGCAATTATTTCAGAGGAAAAAGCCAGAATATTCCGATGTCATTTGTGCTGGGATTTTACGTAACGTTGGTGGTTAAGCGCTGGTGGGAGCAATACCGATTACTTCCGTGGCCGGATACGCTGGCATTGTTCGTCAGCGCCGCTATTCCTGGCGCAGTAAGTACAGTATCCATTGTTCTAAGGTTACCGTAAATAAGATAATGTTTTTTTTTTTTTTGTGGGCGCGCCAGCGGAATTGACCCAACAACAAGAAAACTAAGCTAAAAAACTAGATAACTAGGCGGTTCGAAATGGACGCAGCAAAGGACAGCAGGGCGGACACCACAGAAGATGAAGGAAAGGAGAGGATAAAGGAAGAGTTATAGGGAGTAGGGAGACCTAATGTCAAGAGCTGGCCGTTTTAAAGTGGAACGTTCATTAAGAAGAGCAGAACACTCGAAGAAGAAAATGTGATCAGCGCATCACATGTACGAGGAGGATCACAATCGTGAAGAGAACAATCAGGAGAAGGCGACAGAGCAAATCAAAGAGGAGGGGAGAAGAGAATGATTGATCCGGAGACGAATTAGGGAGACAAAAGAAGAGCGACGACCGAAAGGAATAGAATGGAACCAAGACAGGGAACTAGGAATCGGCTGAATAAAGAGCGGTAATGCACGATTAGAAAAAATAGGGAGGGATAAATATCCCGCCAAAGTCTGGCGTGATTGGAGGTGGATAAGGAAAGGATATCTGAAGAAGGGAAATGGTTGAGGAATGAATCAAGGCGACCAGCAGAACGAGCCAAAGAATCGGCTGCGTCATTGCCATCAATTCCGGAATGACTGGGGACCGATAAAAAATCAATAAGAATAGAACGGGATGACTGCAGAGTGGAAGTAAGAGAACGAATTGAGAGAATAATACTAATGATAGGAATGTGAAGGAGGAGAGGATAGAGCTTGAAGGACGCCCTTAGAGTCCGAAATAATGAGGAATTGGGAAAGATCGCTTTCTCAATTCGTTTTCTCATATCCAATCTGCTCTCATCCCGCTCCATTACTATTGACCTTTTGTGGGTTCCTAGCCATTATCGAGGGCAACGAGTTAACGGATTATTTAGCCCATTCGGCTACCAGCGATGGATCTTTACTCTGTAATTTTCCTGCCTCAGACATCCTCCTTCTTTCCTCATCAAATCATTCCTCCGACTATGGTCGGACATCTATCCTTCTTTATTTTCTAATCCCGCCTCTCATTATCTTCAAATTCACCCTGTTCCCTGTTCGCAGCCGTGGTTTCATATTCTTCTTATCAACGTTCCGCGATCGTTTCCTTAATCAGACTGCGTTTTAATCGCTCCCTTATGCCATCTTTATATTTTCGTTTTCCTCTGTCATCCTCTTCCGATTGTCCGCTTTTTAGTTCCATCTTTCCTCTCATATGTGACGCGAACTACATCTTCTTTGAATGCCCTTGATTCTGAACGCTCTGTTTTTCACTCCAAAATCGTAGGTCTTCCTGCTCCTTATAATTCTTCCTTTGTCCTTTCCTTTCCATCTCCACATATAATAATTCCTGAACTTCAATCTTTCCTAAGCTCCATTTCTAATCGTCTCTCTATTTAACCCTTTCCATAATTTCTGTAGTTGTTGAGTCAATATTATTTTATAGTTTAAAAAAACTCTGATTATTACAAATGCAATTTTTACTATGCATCCGCTCGCGTAAAAGCTCGTAGTACCGAAGAGGTGCCGCAATAATCGCTATTTCAAGACCAACTCTTTCGTGAATCGACACGGCTGTACAAAAGTTGTTAGTAATTCGAAGTATATGTATTTTCCTTGACCACTGATAGAGCTCTTTTTTTCACGAATGATCGCGATGATATTGTGCATCGTGTGATGTGTGTGTGTGTGTGTGTGTGTGTAAGAGATTGTTTGTAAAAGTCAAGTAGCCGCTTAAAAGATCATTGCAAATAACAGGACTGTAGTTTCAGAAGTCTGTTCCATACTCATCTCTAGGAAATTTAAAAACGACGGAAAATAACGTGATAATCTAATTTAGTTTATTAATTTAATTTTACGCCAAATTGTTCGGTTGCATGTGCTCTGTGTTATGGTAGAGACAAAGGCTGTCCATGCCTCCTGTTTGTTTTGGCGGATTACATCTCGTGCAGCAGCACGGGCTTTCCTGAAAGCAATGAGATCAGAGGGTAAGTGGGTGGATTTGTATCTTCGGAGGGCTTTTTTCCTTGCGGTGATTGCTAAGCGAACCTTGGTGGTGCATCGAAGTCAATTTATTTGATTTCAGTACTGGCTAAAACTTTGAAAAAAGTGATCAACAGAAGACTGTCGTGGGTCTTAGAAACCCGTGGACTCCTCTCCTCGTGCCAGTCTGGCGGACGAAAAAAAAGATCGACGCTAGAGTATTTATCCAGTTTGCACAACGAAGTCAGAGCAGCTTTCGCTAACAGAGAGCACACCTACTCAATTTTCTTTGACATAGAGAAGGCGTATGATCGGGTCTGGCGCCTAGGATTACTCCAGAAGATTATTAAGAACAATGTAACAGGGAACATGTTTGCGTACTTAAAAGATTTTCTCCATGACAGATCTATCCGGGTAAGAATAATTAATTCCCTTTCATGTCCGCAATTCCCAGAAAACGGACTCCCTCAGGGCTCGGCCCTAAGCGTGACCCTTTTTAACTTATATATCAACGACATCGTGGATCACATCCCCCCTCCGGTAATTGCCCGCCTTTTTGTTGATGACTTGAACATTTCCCTAGCAACATCGAATCCTTCCTATGCCCAACACACCTTGCAAAATGTGTTAAAAAACTTAGAAGAATGGTCTAGCCTGAATGGGCTCTCCTTCTCTCCATCTAAAACTAAATGTATTGACTTTAATAGGAAAAATAAAATTACTTCTCCTCCAACTCTTTTTTTAGATAATTCTCTTCTCACATACTCCAGTACAGCAACTTTCCTCGGGATCATTTTCGATAGCAAATTATCTTGGCGGCCTCACCTGCAATCTCTTAAAAAGAAGTGCAGCAAATATATCACTACATTAAAATATCTATCCCACAAAAACCATAACTCTCCCGCCAAGCTTCTGCTAACACTTTTCCAATCCCTTATCCTCAGCCGTCTCTCCTACGGATGCTCATTGTATTCTACCGCCTCCCCATCTCTTCTCAAAATGTTGAACCCACTACAAAATTCTTCTCTTCGATTAATACTAGGTGCGCACCATACGTCCCCCACGCACAGCCTCCAATCCTTATTGGGTTCTCCACCCTTACACTCCTTCCGCGATTCTTTAAGAGTCTTCCTTCTTGGACTTTGTGATCCTTACCCCACACCTCCTAATGGCGCGCTCCCTCGTCTAACAAAAATCCTATTAGACTCCAACATCGACCTCCAACACTTCAAAAACCTCAATACACCACCTCCTCTTCTACCCTGGGCTACCCTACCAGCTGAAATCGATTATTCCCTTGTACATTTCTCCAGGGGAAAAATCTCCTCCTCCCTCCTCTGCACCAGAATCTTCGCAACCCTTAAAAAATATTCAAATCACCAAGCCTACTTCACTGACGGCGCGAAATCATGCCCTGTTTCCGAATCGTCTCCTACTGCTTGTTCCTTTCACTCTAACCTAGTTTCGTCGTCCGCCCGCCTCCATGACCACTGTTCCGTTCTCGATGCCGAACTTTATGCCATTTTCCTAGCCCTCGAATCCACAGTTAAATCCCCTCCACCCAACAGCCGCATTTTGATTGTATCTGATTCACTAGCAGCTTTGGAGTCCCTTCCCCAACAATCCCTATCGAATTACATAACCAACTCTATACAATCCCTAATCCTAAAATTAAGATCATCCTCCCACCAAATTACTTTCTTATGGGTGCCAAGCCACACCGGACTTAGGGGTAATAACTTAGCTCACATCGCTGCTAAGTCAACACTGTCGTGCCCCATGCCCTGTTCCCCTCCTCTTCTCGCCGACATAGTAAAATCTATAAAAATTCTTGTGCAATCCCAATGGAAGCAAGATTGGCTCACTAGACAATCTTGCTTTCTAAGAGAGATAAAACACGGAATTGACCCTTGGTTCCCTCCTTCTGACCTCCCCAGAACCCACTTTGTGGCTATGGCAAGACTCCGCATTGGTCATATTTCGCTGACTCATGATCATCTCCTACTTAATTGCAAGCCCCCTTTCGAATGCCCCTTTTGCTCCCTTCCCCCCTCTCCTACAGTAAAACACCTGCTCCTGGAGTGCCCATCCTTCGCGCTCCAGCGCGCCAAGCACCGGATAGCGTCTTTGCAGTCGTCTTTGGCCAACTCGCCTTTGAACATTGCAGACACTATTCGGTTTCTTTATACAACTAACCTATTTCGAACCATTTAACTCTCCGATTGCCATAGTGTCGTAATAGCCCCGGCAGCTGTACACGGCACTTAAAAAATAAAATAATTTAGCTAGGAATGTTGCAATAAAGTGTGCACATTTGGGTTTAAGCGGTATTTTAGGCGTTTTACAAGATTAATGTTACATAGCACACCGTTTTTTCGAAAACCAGTTAAGAATATTTTCGATAGCAGCATATTGCGTACATTGTGCAAAGACTGAAGGCGAGAAATGTGGACTTACCTGCAGGGGTCGAAACATCACTTTCAACGAGTAAATTACCGGAAATGGTATTTAGAGAAGCAACGCATACTTCTAATTTAAAAAAGGTCAACTGGCGGACAAATTGTCAGAATCGCCGAAGAAGGCGAGTTAAAATAGCGGAGATATGATGATATCACGAAAATATGAAGAAAAAAAAGTATATGTATATATATATATATAGGTTTTTGCTTTTTTTTCACTCTGGAATTTTTACCTGTTTTTATAATGAAAATGAGTTTCAGATATTTCATTAATACCGAAAATATCATTAGATGAATTTTATATTTATACACATTGTCCTGATGAGAGTGCAATGGCCTTAAAAATAGTATATTTGCGCGGAATTAAAAACTTACCGGAATTTATTCAATTTACATATTTCATGTCAGATGAACCAACTTCGAGGGGGTCGTGTATGCAGGAAATATTAACAACTGGTTTGATTTTATATGTTTTCTGTTTAATTTTTTTTTCTTTCTTTCTATCGGTTAATAAGACTCGTTCGATCGTCGCTATGTTAACTACAATTCGCGTTGTTCGTTTGTTCTTTTTCTATATATCGAATTTCCCGTGGCTGTTACAATTCGAACTAAAAACGCAAAAAATAAGGTAAAAACTAAATCGAAATTTTAAAATGTTGCAAAACGATAGTTGTTCCTTAAGAAAACGTTTTTTTTTAAAAAAAAGTATCGAAGATTTACCATAAAAATTGAAAAAGTAATTATCAGATAAGATATATTTTACAGTGCGATGATACACCTTAAAACGATATTATGATAATTCTTATACAACACTGATACACTTGCCAGAGTCAGCACCAAATTAAAATTACAATATCCGGAAACTATCTGATAAATATTTACTGCAGTTTTTCGTTATTACTGTAATTTGAATTTGATGCGCGAACAAAATGAAAAAAAAAAAACCATTTCTTTATTCAAAAGTACATGTGCATGGTAATTAATAATATATAATTTTTGTAATATTTTAAGTTAATCGTGTAATAAAAAATGATCTAAACGGATCACATTTTTTTACGTTTTGTTTCATGACTACTCATTTTGTATTTCCTAATATTTCCATAGCACTCAACAGGTACCACCGCTGGCTGACTGGTAGACTTTCGAATGAGCAGAGAATCATTAAAATTAGTCCTACATACATGAATGCAAGTTATGCACAAACGAACAAAAAAATAACATACGCGAACATATAAAATAAATACGCATATAATAAATACACAACCTAGCAAAAACTAATATGTATAATTTAATTTTATTAAAAAAAAATAAAAATAATCCATTACAACAACTAACGCGAATAACGTATATTGATTAGAAAGAGCGTTTTTATTTTATTATTTAATCGAGCACACGTGGACACTTCCGCCCAGAAACAATTAAAAAAGAAAAGCAAATGTCAGTGAAGGAAGGTAGACATGGGCAAAGAAGGAAGTGACAAGATATGAGAGACATAATAAGGACTAGGAAGCTGAAGAAATAATAAATCAGAATAAAGAATGACGTGTTCCGTCAAAACAAGTACAATTAGGATCACAAAAGAAACGCACGAGGAGAAACAGTAATCGTAGTCTGGAAAAATGAATAGTCAAAATGAATAGAACGATTCAACAGAAAATTGCACAGATGAGAAAAATGAATTGCACTTTATAATGTGGCTTTCTGTCGTAAGGATAAGGATAGTTAGGGTATTATATTTTTTGTTAATAAAAAATTTGTATATATGGGAAACAAAACGAATCAGCGGGGGACTTACATCTGGACAAAAGCCAAACATATTGGAAGAAAATACGTTATTGTGCTCAAGCCACCAAAAAGGACCCTCGAATAATGTCAAATGGGCGTACGCTGTTGGAAGAAAAGAAAACTCGGTTAGGTTGATAAGAACTGGAAAGAGATTAACGGAAACATTATGGGACTAAAAAAAAAAAAAAAAAAAAAATTCCGTTCTTGGGGATAGAGGGTAACGAAATGGCAGATTCCTTGGCTCAGATTTCTGTATCCTCCCGCTTTTTTTTAATATAAAATTCCTAATTTACTCCCATTGTGTAAAAAATTGCATGTTAGATTTTGGTCAGATTTTTACGTTTCTTCCTTTTCTAATCAACCTTCCTCTTAAATTTTTTCATCCAATCTAATCTTCCTAACGGGCCCCTTGGTTTTACAATTTCCCCCCTTCTCTTCGCCGCTCTGTTATAATTTCTATTATCCCCGTTTACGTCTCAATCATACTTTTCTTCCTTCCTCACGTTTTCGTTTTCGCCTCGCTCTATCCCCAATTATCCTCTTAATCCTGACGACGAAGCCGTCTGTGATCCATATCTTCTTTGAATGTCCATCCCTCGTGAACGAACGCACTTCTTTGTACTCCGATCTGTTATCACTCAAACTCCCTATAATCCTTATTGCGCTTTGTATATCTTATCGTTTCCGTCGATCTCCGTGATTTCTACCCTCAGTTCTTTTATCTTATCAATATTTGACACCGACTCTACATCTAACTGATCCTTCTCCCTCGTGTCGTTTCTGGGCGAAGATCCTTTGTTGACATGTCCAAAGAGGGGGTAAAAAAAAAAAAAAGTACTGCGTATCTTACGATCGCACCTAATCAACTTAAATCCTCCAAAATTAATATGCGATGGTAACCTTCGAAATAAAAACAACGCTGATGTGTTCTATTCAATAGAGAGACCTTCTAATGAATTTTTGTTGGTTCTAAGAATGTGACAATTCCATTGTAAGATATTAAAAGTATAGAAAGCATGAAGAAACTAAAAAGAGAAGGAAAGAGACGATGGAGAAATTGTAAAATGCGGCGGACAGGAGAGAAAAAAGTCGTAAGAAGCGACTGAAGGAATACATTGCTTGAAAAATAAAAAGATGAATAACTAAAATATGAAATAAGCGGATGAGATATTGAATAAAAAATAAATCAATAAATAAACGAAAAAATAAAAGTTAAAAGTATGAAAGAAGAAAAGTACAGTAGGAGAGAAAAGAAGCCAAGAGGAAAGACAAAGAGCAATGAGAGGAAAAGAGATAATAATCGTTCGTAGAATAGAATGTAGTGATAAAGGAACGGCAGCAGTCTATCTGACAAGGCGATTTTGGGATTCTAATTAAAAGAAAAAACAAAAGAAAGGTCGATCATAAGAAAAGGGATTTTGTATACAACGGCATATGCAATATTCATTGCAGAGTTGAATTATAAATAAAAAAAAATCATGATGCGTGTATCAGTGTGTACACGCGGAGGAAGTGAAACTTCTTTGGCTTATATGGATTAAATTCTATAATGAAGTTTTATTTTAAATTAATTTTTAGGATGGAAAAGGTATCAGTATAAACAAAATTTTCATTTTCAATAAATAATAAATCTGAAAAATTTTATTATATACATTAATAAAAAAGCATCATCATCATTGTGGTTTATTTCAGTTATGCTTATGGGTGTTTCAGTACATACTTTTGTTATCAAAGGCTTGTGGTAACTAAAATAAGAAATATAAGTTTTGCGCTGAATATCATCTAAAAATCTTGAAAACACTGCATCAATCGTTGTATGTTATTTGATTTTGACGTTGATGTCATCCTGTTATTTTGTAGAGATAAGTTCAAATTGTCTTTTAAAAATGCAATCAATTGTAGAGAGTTGTCTAAAGCCAAAATTGACATTAAAATCACCACTTAAAATCATCGGTATTTTGTCATACACGTTGATTTTAGCGAGGCGTCCATATAATTTAAAAACTCACTAACAGACTAAATGTATAATGTATCGTATCGTGAACATCTTTCTATAGAGTGGCGCGTACACGTACTTATTACATGTATATATGAGAATGCTCACTATTCGAAGTCCCGTAGTGTAAATAGTTAACTATACATTTACTGATTTTCGTATACTACTAGACCCAGACAGGCACTTATACATACTTACACATACACACAAATACATACCTACCTTAACGCTTAACGCGTAACGAAATTTTTCCCCTACCGTGCCGTAAAAAATTTCACTTCAAAAATGAATTGTATAAACTTTACAATTCACGGCAGCAGTCCCACCATTGCGAGGGTAATATACGTGTGTGTTACTACTACCATAGAATAGCAGCAGTTTAGCCTTAAAATCGTTACGAATGAGTACATTGGTGAAAGACACAATTGAAATAAAAGTATATCTGAGCCCGCTACACAGTATATATGTATGTGGGACAACATTTGCCCCGCGATTGCGCATTTAAGAAAATCGTCTGAATGTGTTTAAAAATCCGGTACAAAGGAGAGATTAGAAATAATAATTAAGGAGAAGAGAAACAAACGGACGAGTAAAAAATAAAATAGAAACAAAAAGGAAGGAAAGAAAAGAAACAGAACAAGGTGAAGGAAATACTAAGCCCCAAATTTCTCTTACTTTTTAACATAAGTAATAAGAGTAACTATTTGAAATGAATGAAATCGGATAAGATGTGGAATATTAGCAAAGGAGGAAGAAGATGCACCGTTGTCTGTTAACTAGTTTTATACTACTAGTAATTTTACTAAATTTCGTGCGCAAGAATTGAATAAAAACACGATTATTTGATTATTTTTTATTAGTTTTATTTTTTATTAGTTTTATTTTTTATTAGTTTTATTTTTTATTAGTTTTATTTTTTTTTTCAACTTGAGGACCACCGATGCAGTTTTGTTTTTTATTTTTGAATACACAATATTCAAATCGCAGACGTGAAAACTATTCCCACCCGACTAACATCCATAACCAGTTTAGTGCAACACACAAGTGTCTGCATAGTTATTTTAATACGCAGGCTAACACTTACACACATACTTCGGTTTGCTCACTATGTATCAGATATTCGTTCCGAATCTAACAAATCTCCGAATTTAATTACATCTTTCAGACGTGAATTTCAGTTGAATATTGTGTGCCTTTTCGAACGTAGCTATTTCTCATAACGCAAATAAATTTTTCCCCCTCTGTACTGTTGAGACCAGTCAACGTTGGAGTTCGTAATGAAGAAAATAACTTCTGAAAAAGTGTTGGAAAAATAAAGTAACTAAAAATAGAAAATCGTGAAGTGACGTGAAACGGAACAAAAAAAACGTATATTAGTAAGAATAGGTAAAAAGAACAAAATAACAGTGGGCTATTGTGAGGAATTATAAAGAGGGTAGAAGGAAACAACATTCAAATGGGAGGGAAAAGTGAGAGCAGGAAAAGCAATTACAATTGTTTGCGGTGATTCATAACGGCTTTGGCGTATGTACTGAAACGAAAATCGGTCAAAATAGCTGGGGGTACTAATTTTGATAATTAATGCGAAGTACTTAATACTTTTAATGGAGGAAGACATGAAGCATCACTCATATTACCACACAACTGTAAAAGCAAAGCCCGCAGTGCTGACAGAGAGGTTGATTATGCAGTCACCACTGCAAAAGTGAAATCCGTCAAGTGGACATGGACAAAAAAAAAAGAATTACCGGTGCGAGGTTTCCTATTTTTCTATTTTAAACTAATGTTTTACGATCTGTTTAGAAAAAAAAAAAAAAAATCATAAATTAAATAAATCTCGGAAGAATGATGAAATAATTTCTTTACGCTTTACGTGATTCCGAGAGATCTCGAAGCGGCAGATTGTTTTAATAACTTGATATTTTTTTTTTTTTTTTTTTTTTATTACATAATTGACGTGTTGAAAAGGCTTTAGCATTAATCCGGTAATTACAAATTGGATTCTTGATGGCGCTAAAAGTAGAGAAAGGAAAAAGGTAATTAGTCGAATTGTAAATGTCGTCGGGAATCTACGAATAACAGACAGTATCGGAAATGAGTAAACATTATGTTGCTGTAGTGTATTCATTTCGCGTAGAATCACGCTCAAGCGACAACCTTCTACAGACTTGAAATCGCTGTCAGCGAGACCATTGTGTTCGGGCAATATTATCTTTAATCGGACAGTTCGTAAAAAATAAATGAAAATAAAAAAAAAAAAAAAAAAAAAGGCCGCGACAAAAGTGAACGTGACGAACGATAATCGTTGTGACTAGTAGAGACACTCTCGATGGTGTCGACTGGTTGTTCGCAAAAAGGTCCCGATCTCGATAAAAGGTTAAGGAACATTATACCCTATTTCTCCTTCAAGAAATTTATCTCCCATCAGATTATTTAAATTACTCATTACTGAAGCTGCACGCTTGCGATAAACAAAGCAGCGCAACGCATTAGAACGCCCGTCTTCGATTGAAATCCCTTTATCTGAGTGCTCATCGATTTCAACACCTGCAACCTTCGATCGTATCTTTATACCTGATCATCCGCGCTCTGCCTTTCTCTCTCTTTCTTTCGAATACCGTCTTCGGCTCCTCGAAATGCTTTCTTCGGCAGAATAGAACGAGAGAACTTTTAATTAAAATATCGAACAGGCGGGCTTTTTTGTTTTTCACGACGATAATACAATGCACGGAATCGGCGAAATAGCATCATATCGAGAATCACCTTGCTGGCAAGATCACGGCGGTGCGGATATTACGCCGAGTTTTCTCGAATATTTCTTTGAAAATTTCGTTATTCTATTTCACATTTCGTTACTGCTGATCGTTACCGAAAATTACACTGACCAACATAGAGAAATATTCACAGGATGCGAAATGTTAAGATTAATTGTTTAACATCCGAAGGTGCACCGCCGGTTCCACTACTCATCGGTAGAATTATTCCGGTCGGCAGTTTATAGCTCCCGTGAATCTTCAATGAATCCTCAACCTCCGTTTAGGAGATGATGAACGAAGAAGAAGAACGTAACAATTGTACGAAAAAATATAATAGTACAATTATAATAACAAAATCAAATAACACAACAGAAATAGTAGTAATACTGTGTGACTATAGTCATTTAAAATGTTCTCGATCAGTCAGGGAGCGAATAAAATGGTGAGCAAAATTTATTTCTAATATGTATAGAGGTAATTTAACCTTTGAAAATTTAAACACAGAAACAATCTGTTCTTCGTTAGTTTGATTAATTTGTGAAAGGGCAGCAAAATCGTTTCCTTCTATAAAACAGGAGAGAAAATCTGTTTCTAACTATAGTGTTAGAAAACAGATTTTCTAGTCGGTAAAGAAACAATAATTCTACCGAACCTCTTGAAATTGCTACGCTATCGGGGTCCGTTGATTGAGCTGTCTTTAGCCCTGTGATGCGTTGTAATCTAATGCTTCTCTTTACATTGTCTAATCAGATAATCTCACACATCTGAAAGATAGGTCGAACAAAGAGTCCGAAAACAAATCTTACACTCCGCAAAATAAATAAATGAGATGGTAATGATTGACCCTCGAACGATATTAGAATATGTATTTAATTTCGTTTACAATGTTAATCTTCCTATCTAATCGTTTAATGCTACCAACTATGAAAGGGAAGCAGTTTATCATTTGTAAAATTAAATCCTCAGAATTGTCGACATCAATACCCTTCATCACCCAAGAGACCAGGTGCGATGGTATGTACATATATAGTCATACTTTGTGTCCCCATTAGCTTCGAAATAGTGTCGAGAATGTTAGCAGAAAACAGCGATGATACATGAATAGTCTAATCCGACCGACCGTTTTCTTCTCCATAATATCCTTCCATAAACTGATGGTTTTTTCCCGTTTGCGTTATTCACTTTCTCGACGAAAACGCTTTTATTATCTTAAATTGGGTAGACTACTTAAATTATTTGTTATACTTGGTATTTTACTGATAAAAACTCTTGCTATTGTCTTTATTGTAATTTTCTCTCGGTTCTGTGTACTTATTCAACTGAGCTGAATGTACATAACTGGCTTATCAATCTCGCTGCTAATCATTGTAACATTACTCCCTCTATATCCTTTTAATGCGATAGGGGATGATCATCACTATCGTCAGCATCCATCTGAGCGTTGAATCGCTCTATATACGAATATTCCACGAATAAAGCCGAAAGTTATAACTGTGAAATATTCGAAAAAATACCCATACATTTTTATCGACACGGAATGAAAGAACTGACACTCTTTTCGACCTATGCACTTACAATTAGTCGCGAGTACTAGAGAATCAATCTTACTTCAGACAATCCAAACTTTATTATCGAATCAAATACGCTACACCGATATATATATATATGTATATGTTAAGAACTCCAGGCTGCATATTTATGCAGATGATATTGCATTGGTGGTGGAACACGCCAATGTGGAGCTCGTTGAAAATTTTGCTACGAGAAGACCCGAATAATGTATGCAAATGTGGGAACATGACAGGAAATCGTTAATTTACGCTAAAAAAGAACTTCAAATCGGTTCAGAACGTTTATATACATAGGATTACTTCGCATAGCTTGCTGTGTCTACATGCGAGGGGTGGTGTGTTGTTGCGATTACTTGAAAACTGTCGACGAATTTAAATATCGTGGATTAACTTTTGATAAGTCTCTTTAACATGGAGAACCCGTATCGATAGTACTATACTGGCGCTATACAAATTAAAACAGGTGATGACGTACAAGATTTTAGGACTATTTTTTAAATCTTCGATAAAGTCTAGAATTAAATACGGAATAGAAATTTTAGGGGAAATCAAAAACAACTGTAATGAGGAAAATTAGTAGGATGCAGAAAACTGGTTTGAAAATAATTTATTAAATTTCTGGAGTAAAACTTCAAGTTGTGGTATCCCCTACTTGTTTTAAACTATGTATTTTCCGATTAATCGAGTTTAGTTCTCGAATTACTTAATTATGTATTACAACGGTCCAATTCTAATCGGTAACATACAAGACACGGCTTTTATTTAATATTCCGCATAAAATTTGCCAGAGCTGTTTACAGTGTGTACACAGAGTTGATGTTTCGATATGCCGACCTGAAAAACGCTTTTGTCGTTTTCAATTGAAAAAAAAAAACAACAAAAAAACCAACGTTGTGGAGGAACCTTTTAATCGATTCGCGCAAAACGGACAATATAACATCGCTAACATATCGATCAGTACACATTTCTGTGCGACGGTTATCAATTAAAATCAAACGAGTACTACGTGTCTAAACGAAGCTGATAACAGGAAAACAAACGTGTTTCGGAACAACGAGGCTTTTAAACATGCTGGTTTACTTATATTTCATTTAGGTAGATTTCGTGAATGCTTTTTAATTGTTGAACGGTTACCCTACTTTCGAGATAACCATTCGTAATTTTTAACAAAATAAATTATATAACACGAAAAAGGGTTATTAACATATATAAAAAATAATTTTTTTAATTTTAAAAATTAGCCTTTTATTTTATTTATTAATGCAATAAAAATACGGAAAAAGAAGTTTTGACGGTTAAAAGGAATATCGATCGAATATATGAGATTGTTTAGAGCAATGTTTATATTTCATTCTATAGTATAAAAAATAAATGCTAAAATAACAAACTAATACGTAAGAAACAAAATTAATATAAGAATATCAAACTTGTTATCTTAGGAACGTTTTCGGGCATAACCCATCTTCAGCTAAAATATAATCGAACTAAATTAAAAACATAGTGTAACAGTGAACACAATTTAAAACTTCACTTTGAAGCTAAAATAAAATTAAATTAAAAATAAATTAAAATGAAAATAACATGAAACATAGCACACATGTGAATTGAACTACAGTCTAACACATATTCAGTTATTTTCATTTTAATTTATTTTTAATTTAATTTTATTTTAGCTTCAAAGTGAAGTTTTAAATTGTGTTCACTGTTACACTATGTTTTTAATTTAGTTCGATTATATTTTAGCTGAAGATGGGTTATGCCCGAAAACGTTCCTAAGATAACAAGTTTGATATTCTTATATTAATTTTGTTTCTTACGTATTAGTTTGTTATTTTAGCATTTATTTTTTATACTATAGTTACTAACAAACAGGATGATAAAATATTCTTTAATATTTCATTCTTCTTCTTCTCCTTTGATTAGCGTGCCGTGTACTGCCGCCTAGGCCAGAGGCATGGATAAGATAAGAGTTAAATGTAGTGGAATAAGTTCGTGATCTTGAGGAAACGTCGTACGAAGGAGGCGTTCAATTTTGTTGTGGCAATCAGACAGAATTTCGGAAAGGTCGGACGACTGGAGAATTTGTACTCGGTATGGATTATAGGTTGAACAGCTGATGAGTAAATGTTGGATTGTGACAGGAGAATTGCAATTGGAACACAGTGGAATAGGTTGTCTGGACAGGAGGTGACTATGAGTGATTTTGGTGTGATCCAGGCGGGAGTCTTGTGCCAATGACTTCATCCCTCCGATTATTGGTGAATAACGAAATTTTCCATGGTTGAGTAGTATCCTACAATTGAGCGCAGCTTGTTCGTGTTTGGGATGTTGGTCCGCTGATTTTGCCATGTTTGAAGTGATTTTTGCACTACATCAGCTTTCAGATCTATTGACGGAATTTCAATGTTTGGTACCGGAAAGAATAATGAGCCCCTTCTTTTGTCGCAGTATCCGCGAATGAATTCCCCTTGATGGTCCCAACGTGTGATGGGATCCATTCGAACGAAACATGGGTGCTTGTACTACAAAGAGTGCGAATAAATTCCTTGGGGCTATTGGGTGTTAATGAGGAGAGTTGTATTTTATGTATGAGGAGTGAAGATCGAAAATTATTACATTTTCTGTCGCAAGTTTTATATAGCAAATAGTTCCGCCGAAAGAATAGTCGGAGAATAATTTTTTTGTCGGATGCTATTCCACAACCGGTTCCTTAAGGTGTTTCGCAGCCGTCAGTAAAAACTTCTTTTAACATATCTATTTTCCCTATTTTTACTCGTATTAATAAAAAAAAAAAAGGCGGTTCTTTAAATTTTTTCACGATATTTTATTTTACAATTTTTAGTTACATTTGCGGACGAATGAGAAAAAGAGAAACGAAAAAAAAACAAAAAACATACAAGAATAAGATAAAAACGAGAATGAAATTTTTAACGATTTTGGTTTTAAATAACGTGTGATTTGTTTGACAGTCGGAAATACTGTTTGGCCGGTATTTTACTTTTATTTGCACAGTTTTACCGTGTCCGGAACAAAATAACCAGAAGCAACGTCTTCTTAATCTTTGTTTCTTTTTTTTACAAACCTTCTACACCTATCCTAGGGGGCAATTTTCATAAAAATTGGCCTTGTCAGCATTACGAGATTTGCTAGAATAAAACACAAAAGGAAGGTCGCAAGTTAAATAAAAATTTTTAAAAAAAAATCAAAAAAAAATCGTACCGTTATGGAATGAGACCTTAATCAACCCCGGTGACGTAATCCGCTTTTGATTGGGAAAGGTTCAGGCATTTCCGCGACCAAATTTGACTTACGCCGTTGTGCCTGTTAGCGTTTGTTTGATCAGTCATAAGGCGCCCCCCACATGCTAAGATACTGGATTAAAATCGTATACGTCTTCCTGAAATAATCCACGAATGCAAATTGTAAAAGCATTTGCGATTGCTCCGTGTGATTCATCATTATTTTTTTTAGATATTTAATTGTTCATAACTGTTTCTGACAATTGTTCAAACTGCAAATAACTCCATGAATATTAACTTAGTCGGAAATATTTTTAAATGTGTAGTTCTGATTAAATGTTGATATAAACAGTTATTTCATCGTTATTTTGTATGACAGCTTGTCTGGTATTTGCCAATTCCTGCATTCTAGTTATATTGAGACGCGTGTACACTGTGGTAGAAAAATCCTTCTGCAACCGTTTATATGACTTTTTTTTTTTTTTTGCTTTACATTTCCAGCCGTCTGGTAATTTTTCTGTTCGCTAATGATTTCAGTCCCCCCCCCCCCCCCCCTATAGCGATTTTGGTCCAAACTTTTTCAATAGTTCCGCCACGATAGCATCCTCAGAATATGCTCTAGTACTTTTTGGCCGACATATTGACAGTGCACAGCTGCTACAGGGGATACGTTTTCTGTTTTGGGCGATCCTATTTCCGCTTTCGGGTAAAGATCGGAAAAATCCCAACAGTTCTCGTAATTAGTCTAATTTTTGGTTTTTTGTTTTCTGAGGAACATCGCAATTTGTATCGACGAATTTATCTCGTGAAGGTGTGTTTTCTACAAGGGGCTTTTGTGTATTTGCGGAGATAGTTCTTCCATGGAATCCTGGGTGTTATTACTTTATGCCGTGTGCTTGATAATGTCTCACACGTTTTTGACATTTCGTGCACTTTTAGCACTACTGCATTCCTCGTTCACGTCTTTGTAAGACGTTTTCACACCTTAATTCGCACTATAACACTCTTTCGAGGCTTTGTTTTCTATCGAAATTAATTCTCAGGCATTTCGTATAATTTTTCAATTAAGCACTTTCCGCATATCGTTCATCTTCCTATTGTCTTTTTACTCTGGATTCCTTCATTTTTTTCATATCGAATTTTTGTATATATATTTTTTCTGATGAATTTTTTTCAAAATGAATTAAAGACTTTAATTCGTATTACAGAATGATCTGAGATTCGCGCCTTTGTGAACTTGTCACGAATTTGTACTTCATACGAGATTCCTATGCACTCTGTCCGGAATTTGTCGCTAACCTGCACGTATTCGTTTTCGCGAGCACTTCTGTTGACATAATCCTCATAGATGAAGTATCATAATGTGTAGCCTTGTAACGTTCTTGTTAATTGTTATATACAATATTTTCTCGTAGATTTTTTCCCTCTCGATCTGTTCATTTAAATCGTCTAGTAAAATCTCGATAGCGCTTTTGTGGAACTTTAGTCATCACCGTTGTTATCCGGTTTTTTTTTCTTTTTTTGAGGTCTTTTTTGTTGTCTCCATTTATGTGTAGATACGTTGATTATTGTATATTTCTTGTTGGCCGCTGAAATAATAATTAATTACGAGCGTAATTTTCTTCATTAAATTGACTGTCTCTTTTTATGTACCATAAATGCCGTGTCCGGAAGTTGTTGTCCTGGCGAATTGGTTTTTTTCCTGGTTTTGCTCTGAACATATATACAGTTCCCGCATAGTGTCTGCTACGTCCTCATCTGCGATGCATGTCTCTTTCAAAGCAATAGTATTTTTTCTCTATACAGTTCCGGTGTTAATGTACCCCTTTTCTCTTTGCATTGGTGTGTACGTGTTGACAAAGTACCGCACCGTATTAGCGGGGGTGTTTTGCATCGGGATTTTTTTTTTTCCGGTAAAAACTAACTTTTTTTCTAATCGTGTAAGTTCAGGTTCTCCAGAAGAAAAGAAATTCCTGGAGTTACCGTTCGTTGGTCTCTGGATCGTTTGTCCAGTCCAGTACTATCTCGGGAAAACTTTATAACCGAGGGTTCTCAGTTCTTGGAATACAGTCGCACACCGTTTGAACGGGCGCTGAATCAGTAACAGTCGTTCGTCTAAAGAAAGACACTTTTGGATTTGGATTGCTGCTGAGGAGCCAACGTTTTCGATTTGCAGTGACCTAAACTCGTTGTCGATGGTATAACAGTTTTATAGGATTCTTGCGGAGATTTTCATCATCCGTTAAACTGTTCATCTACACCGTCGCGGAACATTACTGGAATCGTCTGTTTCAGGCTTTCCACCAGTAGCCGCTATTAGTTCACGATTGCTTACTAATTATTCACATTTTCCACTATCCATCGCCTACACGGGCACGTTTCATTCCAGTTAAAACCAAACTCTGGAGGAGGGAGATGTATATATGTACACCTATGTGTATTTGGAATAATAGCGAAAATATGTCTCGCGACATTCGAGCATTGCTTTTTATTTTCCCCTTAAATATCGTTTTTTTTTTTAAAATAAATTTCATTACTATTTTTATTTCGTTGTATATAATAATAAATTATG
Source organism: Icerya purchasi (assembly GCA_039619475.1). NCBI lineage: Eukaryota > Metazoa > Arthropoda > Insecta > Hemiptera > Monophlebidae > Icerya > Icerya purchasi. The sequence continues at coordinate 576,661,325 of CM077115.1, forward strand.
CCACTGCATCAGCTTAATTAATTAATTTATTTATTTATTTAATAGGGGTATACACAATAGCACGAAGCCAATTACAGTGTATACATTAGATCTATATACATGTATATATAATAAATATATAACAACACATAAACCATAAGCAAAACACACTTTAATACACACATCCACACATACAGGCACACACACGCGCCAATAAAGAGGTATATTAAAACTCGTTTTTTTATCTTAACCGAAAGGTCCATATTACACAACAGTTATTATGGAGGCCGCATTTCTAAAATCACAGTATAACAATCCGCTAGTTTGTAATATTTCAGTTTCGAGCAAATTTTTTTTTTTTTTTTTTTTTTTTTTTTTTATAATACTAAATTTACAAATATAAATCTAGGCGCCGTGTGTAACTACCTGGGCTATTACGGCACCTAGACTCACTTGAAATTACAGAAGGCGGTGCAGTCTGTTCGATGCTGCAAAATTCAACACTGCCCGAACACAATCCGGGTAGTTCGACAACAGACGGTGGGGTGAGGTATGACTAGAAGTACGGGAAGTATGCCGGCACCATTTCAGCAGATGCTCTACAGTTGGTGAGGCCATGAACCCGCACAGAGGGCAAATGACCGGAGGGGGAGCTCCTTCAAAGACGTGATTGTGTGATAGTGCAGTGTGCCCCAGACGCAGTCTCGATAGGATCGAGAAATCCCTACGTGTGACGGGAAACGGCGGCCACCATGGGTCGGTGTACGACTTTATGGATCTGAGCCAGGTTGTTTGTTCTGACCATAGTTTGCTCCACTCCTCAGCAAAGTGCATCAGGAAGACTGATGCGCCGAAACAAGGCAGTAAGGCGTAAAAAGCTACTCTGTAACATCCTAAATTGACCCTTGAAATAATACACATTAGGCCAGTTAGATGCGTTACATACTATTCCACCGCTCGGTGCCGAAGTTTGGACTTTAGAAGCCAAAATTATACAAGTCGTTTGGCAACTTTTGAGGTATGCACGTGGCAGGTTCGAAATTCCTCGGAAACAACGAAAGCGTTAAAGGCAACAATTTTAAGGTTAGCTGGTATGAGAAGTCAGACGGCGAATATACCTGGGCCATATTTTAAAGGAGAAAATGTATATAAATTCCTGCGCTTGATACATAATCGAAAAATCGAAGGGAAGAGTCGATACCTCGTAGTTATAGAATAAAAGAAAGAAAAAAAAATCGGTAGTTATTCAGAGCAACCAAGTCGGGGTCTGCTGCTTTCTTTTGAAAATGTCAATGAAGCAGCAGCAGAAAAAATTACTCATAGATAACGAAAATTTGTCAAGTAAGCACTTACAGTAAAGTAGAGTGAATAAAGCAAGTCCCATGGATATCCTTGATAAGGTATCATGGATTGTGAAGTTAAGCTTTCTATAATGGTACTTAAGGTCCTAAGGATCTAAAGGGAATACTGAGGCCAGTTCCTTTCTCCTTGGGATCCGCCTTTACTTTCTCAGATTTCTATTGGATACCCAATTAAATTTCAGATTAGGTAAATACCTGGGAGCGACTTGGATCCAGAACGAGACAAGTCTCGATAGACACCTCTGATTTAATAGCCAAGCAACTTAACTACTAGGCTACAACGCTACCTAGCAACGTATTAGCTCATTTAAAAAAAAAAAAAAAACAAGAAATAAAAACTATTTATAAAAGCCTACATCGATAGTTACAACGAATGGACGAAAGTTTATTTGATTTCTGAAACACTCGGCTGGCGAGAGAAGTCACTGCACTGTCTTTAATATATATTTTCGTTGATTGTTATTTTTTGACTTTCAGGACGAAAGAGGACGTCTAATGAGAAGGACGATAGTGCGTTACGCTGTGCTGGCTTACGTAATTACGTTAAAGCACGTAAGTGTCCGCGTCAAGAAACGATTTCCAACGCTGCAACATATCGTTGACGCTGGTATGTGATAAAACAATCATATTCTTAACATACTACCGTTCGTAAATGCTGTATTATTGTTATTTCCCATCACCTCACATCAACGCACGTTCATTACATAACATATACATATATACATATATATATATGTATGTATATGTATTTACAAGTATACGCGGATGGATGAATGGATGGATGTATACAAACATTATTCTATCATCTCTTAATTATCCGCTAATGTATGTATATATTCACTTACATAAGTACGTTTATTGTCTGTACATCGCGTCGCCGCGATGTTTTTCCTAATTTATTTTCTTCTTCGTCTTGTAAATGTGTGCGATTTTAGATCCATTTTTCCTTGGAGGGGACTTTTATTCATAGGTCTCTTTTGTCTCCGGTAATTTTGCTGTTTCCGAACACACGGACCTAAGACAAAAGGAAACAATGAAGTTCGTTAATTGCTGTATCGTAAAAATAAAGAACAACTCGTTAGTAGTACGGCGGAATGCCCTCCTTTGTGTACGTCAATCGACAAAGAAATATTCTCTGTGCCGCAGATGTCGTCTATCGAGACATTCTCCCCTCCGGTGAGGCTGGCCAACATTTCTGCGGTCGCCACTATGCACCGACGATATTTCCCGTATATCCGAATGGCTGACTAAAAATCAATTATTACGAATAAATCTCAACGGAGGGAAAAAGCGTAATTTAATTTTTCCGGAAGTTTCTAAAATTTTGTTTTAATCTCGGTATAAAAGGGTAACGCAAGCGAATATCGGTGTGGAAATACCAAAAGCGACAGAGGTCGGATCTCCTAACCGATCTCTAAATAGGTTAGAGTCCAGGGGTGCAAGAGGAGGTTGCTGAAAAAACTGCTAAGAACCCAAACACGTCAAAACTATTCTCGAGGAATTCAGGGAGAAGGCTTTGTTTGGCTTATCTCCTGAATAGGTTTATTAGTTGGGAAATCTGAAATTTGCACGTAAAATTATATGAACATCACTTTCGTCCGTTTTCGGAGTAGTTCGGTAGCGATTATATATATATATATATATATATATATAAATTTGAATATTGAAGTTTTCCGAATTTTACACAATTACCGCACACGCGTGAAAGAAAATCGACGAGAATTGTTCCGAACAAGAGAGAAAAGAGACAGGTTGCTAACGTGGAAAACATTATGACACCCCTGTCATTATATCTGTTATGTAAGTAGCTCATTAAACACATTTTAGAAAGAAGAAAAAAAAGTTCAAAAGTCAATAAAAGTAAGTCCCATGGATATCCTTGATAAGGTATCATGGATTGTGAAGTTAAGCTTTCCATAATGGTACTTAAGGTTCTAAAGGATCTAAAGGGAATACTGGGGCCAGTTCCTTTCTCCTTGGGATCCGCCTTTATTTTCTTAGATTTCTATTGGGTACCCAATTAAATTTCAGATTAGGTAAATACCTGGGAGCGACTCGGAAGTCTCGATAACCTATGACACCTCTGATTCAATAGCCAAGTGCCTTAATTATCTAAATTTCACTTTTACATTAGATAAAGGTGAGATTTTTGCTTGAATGGACACATACCTTTTGGGCTACTACTATTGCTATTCAGGCTATCGATAAGTGAAAATAGAAATATTTCAATGATTTTTTTTTTTTTTTAATTTTTCAATTTCATCCTTAAGCCCAATAAAATAAAGTAAAAAAAAAAAAACATAATAATTAAAATATTTATTTAATGACGAGAGCAAAATAATTTTGCATTCGATTACTGGCATATAAATGAAGAAACAAAATTACTTTCGAATTAACGATTGAAATAAATTTTATTTCGCTCGTAGCCGCTTTGTAATCTTTCAGCAATAACGGTGTATTTTCATTTTCTTTCACTGCAGATGTATTTTCTAACACAGCTCTTTGCCTGTTGTTTTGTTTTTAACATTTAATGAATCGCTGTGATTGCTGTTTTTGTGAAAAACATGACTGCTAATTGTAGAGACTGTGTTTAAGTCTAAAATTACTTGCCACCCGTTCACGGAATGTAACGTATAATTTTTTCTAGATGATAATAGTTTTCGCTATCCTCAGAAAAAAATTGTAAACTTAAATGATGCATAAAAATTTATTATTTCGGCAATATTCATAGTATAAAAAAAAAAAACAAAAACATCCTTAACCTACTGGTTGTTTTTCTAACGGTCACATTTTGGCACATCTGTGTCGAAAAATACATATATTCCTGTAATAGATTTAAATAATACTTGTCAGGCGCTCTAATTTCACCATCATATAACACAACAATAATGGAACAACAAATGTTTAGCTTTATGCAACATTGCAATCAAATTTTTAGGAAATATAAAAAAAAAACAAAAAACAGTTCCATTGGGACAGAGCATTTTTTTTTATTTTCTCTTTAATAATGCATTCTTCGATTATAAAAACTAAAAAGACACTTCTAGAGTAATTCGTAGTTAGATTTCGGTTTCATCCTACAATTGAAGGTTTCATTGTTGTTGTTTATTTTTCTAATAAAATATTTACCAGTTATCGTGGATCAGAAAACGTTACAGACACAAAATTTACGTTATTATCCTTCAGTGAAAATTACTGTCACTTAGTGTCTGATACGCAGAACTTACGTTATTAAGAAAATAAGAGACTGTTTCAAGAGGAAAATTATCAACAAAATTGCACATAAAGCGATTAAAAAGACTCTGGGTACGGACGGAAAGGAAAGATGACAGAATAGTCAAACAAAAAAACAGCATAGACCAAGTCTCGGGGTTTTTACAGCGATCGATGAAGACCATGTACCAGTGCGTGTTTGTATGAGAGAGAGATAACGTGTACAAAAAAAAAAAAATGAATATTCTCGCGGTATCGGAATACGGTAAAGAAAAAAAAAAAACAAAACAGATTGTAAGGTAATGTGCATAAAGATTGAAAAACGCGAAAGGCAAAATCGGTCCGAGTATCACGAGGAAGTCTAATGAAATCAAAACTAGTAGTAGAGGATCAAAGAATACAAATCGATGGGAAGCTAGTGAAGGATTAACGGAGACAAGTTTAATTAGGAATCAGGCGGAACTCCTCGAGAGTGTTTAGAGGACAACGGCGGAACAAAAGGGTTTTCTGAAAGCCGGAGGAGCTGTTCGTTTTATTCGGTTCCGGATGGATTGTAGACACGATTTTCTGTCAAGGGTTAACAACGCAAATTCCTCTCGGACTTCCCTACCTTTTTTCCCTACACCCGGGGTGTGACCTCTACATAGAGGAAGAAATTAGCGGATCTTTAACCCCGCTATCGAAATTTTTAAAAATAAGTTCTTATTCAATGACGCTTTTATTAAAATGCTATAAATACCGGAGGAAGCATTAATATCAAACAGCGTTTAATGAAAAATAGAATAGTACATATTTCAGTTAGTGAACTTAATTTGTTTTCAGTCCCTGACACAACGTTCTGCGTGCGCCACTGCCAGCACATTTCTATACAAATTACGGCCCAGGTTCTTCTTTTTTACTCATTTTAATAATCGCCTGTTCTTTAATTTTTTCAGGAAATAAATTAAAAAATCAAAATGTCGAATAACAACCGCTTTCTGTGTTAAGTAATAATTTACTTCTGTAATCGCGAAAATCACAAAATAGATTTTTCAATGCAGTCACCAAAGAAAAAAAGAAAAACCTGTTCCGTGTGATGCTCCTAAATTTTTAGTCTATACTGCTGAGGACAATTAAAAATAACCTTGAACGAATGTCAATAATGTGGACAAACCGATCTCGCTGATCGTATAATAATCGTACATTATCGAGCTTCGAAAGCACTTCTACATGCAACAGTACATGTATAATCATCGGCTTGAGTAACTAAAAATAATTAATTTATTCTTCTTTTTGTTGTTGTTGTTATACTTTTTTTTTCTTTTCCGTACCATAAATCAAACTACTGTTTGTTTCGTCTTACAGAATAACTGATGATCGGCTCGATGAGTCACTCAGTGTAACGAATGCTGTAGAAATGACCGGTGTTCGATGCGAATTCAGTGTTGTTGTGGCATTCACTTCAAAGTTTGTTTGTTTAGCATTGATAATTGTACTCCGTTATTCTGTTTTCATTTGCCTCTATTTAGACGTGTAGTGCAAAATTTTTATTGTTTCAAATTTTAATTTTGTTCAGTGTCCGCTTCCATTGTAATTTTCGTAGAATATTATAGCTGGTTTTTTGTGAAATGCAAATTTACCCCGGAAATAAATTACCAGCAACCTAAGTCGCAGCAGGATTTATTTTGTACTATTACGTCTCGTTATTTTGATTTCACTTTTTCGACGCTTTTATTGTTTCAATTATTTATTACAATCTTTTTATATAATTGTATGTATACTAGTCGATTAATAGATAAAAAGATACCTGTATCCAATAGTAAGACGGACCAATTTGTAAATACCGAAGCCAACAAGAAAAACAAAGGATGGGTAGAAATGGTGGAATATACATATTGCTGTAACAGAAAATCACATTTCGACATCTGGAGAAGACATAGAAAAAAATGTATAATATATATACGTATATATATATATATATAACTCGGCCCTTCTTGTCCCGCAAAGGGCTCCGTCCCTTAACCTCGCCTGGGGACAGCCCCGGACTCTCAACGCTATCAATTCTGAACTTCGTATAGAATGAGGAAAATTTGTTACGTCATTCTTAGCCCGACCTCCACTACTTTTTCTGTCACAACTTTATCTTCTTATACATATAATGTATACGTAAAGGTTTTGAGTGATGATGGTCGGGCTGAGAATAACGTTGTCATTGAATATCATAATTAACTAGGGCAACAATCTAATTTGTCGATACCTTGTCTTCTTACATATACAGTATGTGTAACGTCTTGGGACAAGAAATGAAACATTTTAGTAAAAAAAAAATGATGGGTTTGTCGTCGATAGGTTATGTAACATTTTGGAAGAGGAAATGAAACGTTTTGGGACAAAAAATGTGATAGAGGTCGGCCTAAGAATGACGTTGTCATTAATATATATATATATATAACTGGGGCATTTTGGCCTCCCAAGGGGCTGTGCCGCTTGACCCCTCTTCCTTTCATTTCTGTCTCTTTCTCTTCTATACTTTGTATGAAATGATCAAAGTTTACAACGTAATTCTTACTGGCATCAATACAAAAAAAAAGTAACATAATCACAAAAATCCTATCCTAACATTTAACTTTCATTATATAAAATTAAGACATTTTTTCGTTACATTTTTCGTTACATTTTTCGTTACATTTTTCGTTACATATTTCGTTACATAAAATTGTAACACTTTTTAAATAACAAGCACAAAAATCCTATAAAATATAACAAACGTTACATAATATTGGGACATTTTTTCTAATGGGGGCTAGCCTAAGAATTACGTTGTAATTAATATATACATATAATGACAACTTCATTCTTAGGCCGACCCCTAGCTCATTTTTTGTCCTAAAACGTTACATATATTGTATACATAAGAAGACAAAGTATCGACGCCGATCCCATCACCTTTTTGTCCAAAAATATTTCATTTATTTACGTATATATTGTGTATATAAGAAGACAAAGTATCGACAAAATGGATTGCTGCCCTGGTTAATTATGTAGTTCAATGACAACGTCATTCTTAGCCCGACCCCCATCGCTTTTTTTGTCTCTAAACGTTATATTGTATACAGTGGGGTTGGGACTAAGAATTTTTAATTTGCCTCGTTTTATATGAAGGACAGCAGTGATAGACCTGGGGGTCTGGGAGTGTCCCCGGACGGGGTTAAGGGGCGGAGCCCCTTTCGAGGTACGGAGGACCGAGTTTACACGAGTATATATATATATATATATATATATATATATATATATATATATATGTATATATTATTGTGACTAATTTTTAGAAATGGCTTGTAAGAGTTTTAATGAAATTCACTAGCGGAAAATTCCACCAGGCGAGCAATTCTTAAATAGAGGTCAACAGTGTTAACTATCACACTTATCCTGGGGGTTTATTAGAAAGTACAGAAAAATAATACGCTTATTTACCGTGGTAAATAATAAATTTAAAACATATAAAAATATAATAACTATGTTTCGCCCATTTCATGTGGACGATTTTAAATATTACGCCCCTTAATACTCTCGTCGTTGTAGAGCTGTAATGGATGATAATTTGTAATATTTCTTTTTTGTCGTTGATTAACGATTACAATTTAACATCGCGGAACCGGATAGTTAAGTTTTTCTACGATTCTTCACAGTACTCAATTAAGATTTTTGTCGGTTTCCAGTACATTTCCAATTACAACGATAATTAAAGAAACTAATAAAATGCTAAATTTCGAAACCGACTGTATTTTAGAAACATTTTCGCGATTATTTCGAACTTTATTACTCTTGTTTACGCTTTACTGAACTGCAGCTTTTGCCGATTAGTTAACCGTAGTACTATGTTTGTCCGCAACTATTTTCCAGCAGGAATTTAAGTTTTGGAGCCGCTGTAAGGGGAAAAAAAGCTTTTACTCTTCCCTTCGACAGGAGATACATATATATCGTCAACGATTGGATTTTCATCGGTTTCGATGAGACTTCGCTTCAAAGATTCCGCAGATGCCGGCGCTACAACAGTGCCTCAGAGCATCGATTTAAGTGGGAAAATACGAGGGGGGGGGGGCAGAACTGTGATTATTACGTGTTCGATGGACAGTGAGCATTGTAAAGTAGCGAAAGAGCAGATATTGGGACACGGATAATTATAATTATAGCGACGTAATTGAATTAGCGGAGCGAATCCGCTGCCCAGAAATTCATTACGTACGTTGCCAGTTACTCCATCGAGTGTGTTTACAGTCGGATACGTGTGCGCTTTGCTGTGGCTGTAGAAAAATCCTCCTTCAAGGACCCTTTTTAATTACCGCGCACAATTCTTCCTCTGCATCTTCACAGTGTGTACCGTGTGCGGCCGGCATTGTTACTAATGCGTGAGACTTAAATTCCCATACTTGATAAGTGTCTCTCCTTAATTATAATCATTATTCGGTAAGGCGCATGCAGCCTACTCTGTCGACGGCATTCTCGCCTATAACCGGCCCGATATTATTTATACTTCTGATAACCTAGTATCAAGTTCTCTTTTTTATTTAGCAACCTGCATTCAATCTGCGTTACGTAAAAGCGTATCCGATTGCATTGTTCCTCCCTTTTAAACCTTGCTATGTATTATTCGCGTTCAACTCGTACTCAGCGTCGCTGCGCAGTCCGCCGCTTGCCGTCGCGCTTTAACCGATGTGGGTTTTTTGGTTTTTTCTTTATTTCTGTTTTTTCGAATTTTTTAATTTAATGCAGAACTTTTCGCGCTGGTTTTTGTCGCAGTGCTACCGATAAAAATTTTTAAATCACGCGTGAAACAAAGATGCTATTTGATAGTAGACTACGATAATTGTAATTAGTCTCCCTGGTTTTATATTTCTGCATCTATGTAAAATTTAAAATTTGAATATTCGACTTCGGCTTCAGTCGTTTTTAAATCGGATTGCCAACTGGCCTGGATGAAAACAAAAAAAAAAAAAACAGGCGCAGAATATACTTTTTTCCTCGCTAACGTGTGTACTCATTCTTCTTATTCGATTATCATGTGTTCTCATCACTGAGCATGATTATTTTTGTTGACCGCAATTTTCTCCGGAACGTTTTAAGACCGCATAAGTTTTGTAAATTTAAATTAATGTATGTAAATTTCGCGCGTGTATCAGCGTGAGCGATGAAAAGTACAATTTAAAATATAAAATTTTATAAATAAATTTCTTAATTTTAAATCGCAATATCGAATTCGAGCAGACCATACATAATCTCTATAATACGTGTACACTCAACAATTTTCCAGCATATAGGAGTTTATAATTTTACAGTATTTGGGGAATTTTAAACGATTTTAAATAACATTTAGCAGCTCCTAGCAAACAAAAAAATAAATCTATAATAGAGCTGATTAAATGCAACGTAAGCGTCGAGACGGAAAATATTGCAATAAGTAATAGAATAAAAATTTCGAATTAGTTGACACGGGCACGTATTTCAGCTTAATTCATTATCGAATATTTTGTACCTGATAGTACCAAAAAAAAAAAAACCTTTTTCCATGATTATTATAAATTTTGAAATTCATAGTTTCCTCCGAAATTTTATTATTATTATTATTATTACGTTAGCTGCATTATATATATTTAATCTGCGAATAAATTTGGGCCTATTACAATTTAACCGGTCGATTATTAAATCGATTCCGGGGATTGAGCAAGTTTATGCAGGCAACTAGGATTAACTAGTAATAATATGTCATCAGCATATAATGGTAATAATTTATATTACCCGGAACGTTACATAACTCACGACAATAATAAATTTTTTACACTTAATTAAACAATTATATATAATTTTTATATCCCTGACGCGTTTCGAAGCTAACACTTCATGTTCACGGGAGTAATTATAAAAATAATAAATACAGTTACATAATTCATTAATATAAATCAGAAATAGAGAGAGAGATCCAGAGTGCTTCCCCGCAAAACTCTTAAAAAGCTCCCTATTCCCCGAATTCGCACCGGCCGCCGCCTGTTATTACTTCCAAACGTTTTCACTCAACTGAATTGAAAAAAACAAAATTCGCTAAAGTTCGGGAAGTGCCTACAAAAAGTGTTTTTAAAAAGGTATATCTACTTCGAACAAATTCCGATCTTTGACGGATTTAGTGGTGCTTTAATTTTATTTTCTAAATGTTATTTTTATTATTATCTTTAAATAAATTCAAAGTGGGTGATAAGAAAAAAAAAAATACTTTTGGTAACAATTCTACGAATCGCAAACACGTGGGAGAGTGAAAACAAATTTCAAATATGGTTCCTTATAATTTTGTTGTCTGTTTATATTCGGAGTTAATAGTTTTTGTAGATTTCGAAGGCATTTTAAGTTTTTTTCCTCGTTTTCTTGGCGGCTGTTTCGTTAATGTGTAAACATTGGCTGGAGCAATTCCTTTACTTCTTGCCTTTATTCTTATTTAACTTCTTAATATAGTACATTCAAGGAATGGGTCAAAGCCAAAGAGGTTAATTTAAAAAAAAAAAAAAAAAAAAAAAAAAGACTGATGGTGAATTCGAATTTTTATATTATCAGGTAGAGCCGTTATAAAAGAAAATCAACCTTTACACAATAAATTAAAATACTGGTCAAAATCACGTAAAAAGGTTTTTTTTTTGAGGGGGAGGAGAGACTCTGATCTTTACACGATTAAAGACAGCCAACAAAAAAGAATCAAGAGCTTTGATAACACAAGGAGACGTGGAAGAGGGAGAATAAAAGAAAGCAATGTATGGAGTGTGGGAATATCGTTTGATTAAAGAGGGGAGTAGAAAGAAAGTTTGGCGGAAAATCGCAGAGAAACTAAACGCATAAAAGGAGAGTCAAGAAATAGGGAAAAGCAAGAGGAAGGGGAGGTTTTTTTTTCCATAAATGGGGAAGGTTGAACAGACAAGAAAAAGCAATCCGCATTAAAGAATGAGGAGGCGTAAAAGAGTTGAAATAGCCGCGTCAACTCTATCAGGTTCCTTGAAGCCATCAATGAAGACCGAAAAATAGTTACAGCAGGAAGAGCTTAGGTATAAATTCCGAACTAACGACTTGATGTAGAATAGATTTAGGAGGAACAGGAGAATATTTAAAAAAAAGTTAATTGGATGAAGAAAAGAGGAAGAATCGAAAGAGAAATATAGGAGTTTATCATAAGTGGGTAGAGATGTACGGAGACAACTGAACGAGACGAGCAGCGATAAAAGATAGAATTGGAGATTTGTTGGTAGAAATGTAAGACGGAGGAATAAGAAGAAATAAGAGAGGAAGAGGAAATTGGCCACCGATTGATTAATCTAAGTAGGAACGTCGAAGAAAAAGAGGAGGAATGTGAGATTCGGCATGCAGAGATAGGGGTAGATTTTCAGGATCCGAGGCAGAGACGGCGACATGTATTTTATGCCTGATCGAGCTTAGACAGAAGAGATCTAGAAGAATTTCCATAACTAAAGCAACAGTGTAATGAAAAATTGAACGGATAAAAGATTTGTAACACGTAAGCAAGATCACGGGATCACCTCTGCAATCAGTGTGAGAGAATGTGGTCGTTTGGAAGAATGAAGATGGTAAATAATTGAATAATTTTATTGACACGTCAGTTTTCTAGACTATGTTTATATGTTCTATGCAGTTAACTCTGGCTCAGAACAATTTATTAATCTTACTTCGAGAGTATATTTAAAAAAAAAAAAGTATCCGAAAAGAACTAGTTTCAAATATCTTTCCATCACCATCATCGTTTTTTTTTTTTTTTTTTTTTTTTTTTTATGGGTACGCCAACGAAGAGCAACAGCCCAATCAGCCAAGGAATCTAAGTAATTGTTCAAAAGGAGAATAACATATTAGATTTCAATCTGGTGCGAGATTGAATGAATGAAAGAAGCTAGAATAGGAACAACTGACAAGGAAGAAAATGAGAGAACATAAGAATCATTGTATGGAGTAGGAAGACGAAGATCCAAAAGCCGAGAATAAAAGAGAGAACGTTCTAAAGAGAGTGAGGAACATTCGAAGAAGACGTGATTGATATCACACAGAAAAAAGGAGTCCTCTGGGTGAAGAGGGCACCGCGGAGAAGAGACGAGGGAAAAACGATAAAGTGACGAAGGGAAAAAGGTATGACCGAAACGAAGACGACATATAGCGGTGGTCAGGGAATGACAAAGGGAAGTAAACATGTCGAACCATCTGGTCAAAGAAGGTAAGGGCTGAACGGAAAGATAAAAGGAATTCGGATTTGAGAAAAGAGAAAAATAAATATCCTTCCATAATGTAATATGGAACTGTTTGGAAATATGATTAATATTGTGAGCGGAAAATTTATGAAGAGGATGTCCATTGGATGCTCCTGAGCGAGCCAAGGAATCAGCCACCTCATTACCCTCAATTCCAGCATGGCTAGGAATCCACAATAAATCAATTTGGATCGAACGGAACAGGAATAATTCGTGAATTAGATTGCGAATAAGGAGAATGAAAGGATCAAAAGAGGGCAACGGTAGGAGAGAAGAGACCGCCTGCAAGACACTTTCAGAGTCAGCTATTAAAAGAAATTTATCCGAGAGGATAGAAGAGGAAGAGATAAAAAGAATTGCATGAAGTATGGCAGCAGATTCAGCAGTAAATATAGAGCAGCAGAAAGGAAGTTTAAAGGATTCGGAGTAGTTGTGAGAAGGAAAAACAAAGGCGGCACCAACCCCATCAGCCCTATTAGAACCATCAGTAAAAATAACGGAATGATTGGGAAATAAAGAGCTTAAAACCATGTGAAATTCAGATCTAACTATAGAGTGAGGAAGGAATTTGGCGGAACTTGACAAATGAAATACGTGAGGAGGATGTAAGAGACTGAAATAATTAAGAGAAAAGTACGGAGATTTATCATAGGAGAAAATGTAGGGAGAAAAATTGGCAAGACGAACAGAAATGAAAGATAAAATTGGAATTCTGTTGGGAGTAAAACGCCAGTTGTGAAAAATAGAGCAATAGGCAGCTATAATTCTAGAGGAAAAGGAGGGAAGGCGTTTGATTAGGAAACGATAGCCTAGATAGGATCTGCGGATGAACAAAGGGAGTGATTTGGATTCAGAGAGGATGGCAGGAATTGGAGTAGATTTACGTGCACCCAGACAAAGACGAAGACAGGAATTTAGAATGCGGTCAAGCTTTAACAGAAGAGATTTAGAAGCGTCGCCGTATATATAGGAACAGTAGTCCAACTTAGAAAGAATAAGAGACTTATACAATAAGGAAAGAATGTAAGGATCACCACCCCACCTGTACGATGAGAGTGATTTTAAAAGATTAATCCTTTTAAGGCAAGAAGTATACAGGCGACTAATATGTTCGTGAAAGGAGAGACGGCCGTTAAGAAGCACACCCAAGTAACAGAAGCTCTCCACAAGAGGGACAGTATAATGACTTAAGGTTAGATTGATTGAGGAAGGATTATATGGACGGAAAGTAAAAACCTTGGCCGCGGATTTATGAGGAGAGTCAAAAAGATGAATATTGAAAAGAGCATTTTCTATAGCGGCTAATGACCTATTTAGTTCTAAGACAGCATCTGTTAAGTTGCGAGAAGAAGAGTAAATAAGGATATCATCAGCATAGAATAGGGACGATGAATTTAATGGAAGAGAAGCAATATGAGAAGTATAGATGTTGAAGAGAGTAGGACTAAGACAGGAACCCTGAGGAAGACCACAAAAAACTTTTCTTGAAGTGGAATAACAAGAAGTGGATAGATGTACAGTCCGACTTTGGAAGAGATTAATAATAAGGGAAACAACACAGTCCGGAAGATGTAGTGACAGCATTATATTTCTGAGAGTAGGGAGGTGGACATTGCCAAATGCACTGGAAACATCAATAAAGGCTGCGTTAGTAAAATTTTTGTTTATATAGGAATTATAAATGTCAGAAAGGAAAACACTAATGCAATCAGGAGGACCAAGACAGGGATGGAAACCGAACATATTATTAGGAATTAAGTTATTGTGTTCGAGAAACCAGACAAGACGTTTATTTAACATGCTCTCAAAGAGCTTCCTTAAACAGGGAGCAAGTGAGATAGGACGAAAAGAAGAGGAGTTTTTCTTTAGTACGGGTATAACGATAAAGGCATTCCAAGAAGGAGGAGTGGAACAAGAAAGAAGAAAAGAATTATATATATTAAGAAGAGTCTCAAGAGATTGAATAGAGAAGTTTTTTATAATAAGAAAAGATATACCATCAATACCAGGGGAGGATTTGGAGGAGGACTTACTTAAAGAAGCACGAAGTTCATTAAGACTAAAGCTAGAAGATAAAAAATGAGAAGTAGAATTAATAGAAGGAGAAGGAGAATGAAGCTCTTCGAGGCTGGGGACATAGGAAGGAGCTACGGAGTCCGTGAATGAAATGAAGCTATCTTTCGGGATATTAAGATAAGAAGGTCGATCCGATAAAGGAGTTCTAAACGCTTTAGCCATTTTCCAGACATGAGTCATTGGAGTAGAGCGGGAGAAAGAAGAACAGAACTTTATCCAAGCGGCTCTTTTTGAGCGTTTAAGAACGAACCTAGCCTTAGCATTAGCTCTTTTATGTGCAAGGAAGTTGGGAAAAGAAGGACAGGAGCGAAAAGATTTAAAAGTGGAAGTACAGAGATCGAACGCAGACTTGCAATTATTATTCCACCACAGGGATGAAGCATATATAGATCTATTTTTTAATGAAGAATGGTACGGAGGAGCAGATAAGGAAAGAGCAAAGGAAATAGATTGAGTGAATGACTGATATTGGGATATAGGATTCCTGTCAACATTGATAAAAGGAAGAAATGAATCGACAATACGGCGAAACATCGACCAATAGGTTTTAGGAAGGTACCATTGAGGAGTATGAAGGAGTTCAGGCTGCACAGGAGGAGAAAAGTTGTTAAGGGATATGATAATGGGAACATGGTCGCTTCCAAATGTGCCATTTAAGGTTTTCCACGAACAGTTAAAACCGAGGTTAGGAGATGTAAAGGTTAAGTCAATTGAACTAAACGTAGTTGGATTCCTATAGAAGGTAGGAGAATTATCATTCAGCAAAAAAAGATTATTACGGAGAAAAATGTCTTCAAGAATAACACCGTTACTATTATAATTGGAGCAACCCCAACAAGGAGAACGAGCGTTCCAGTCTCCTCCTATAATAAAAGGGGAAGGAAGCGAATCAAAAAAACCAGAAAAAGGAAAGTTCCGAAGATCAAAATTGGGAGGAATGTAGACAGAGATAAAGTTAAGAGGACAAGCAGAGTTGTTTGGGATGGAAATATGAACTAAATTAGGAAGTAGGGAGGAGGATGAACTGAATAAGCGAATATTGTGAGAATAGAATGTCATTTCTAATCAAAACAGCAGCTCCTCCATAGCCGTCATTTCGACAGGAACTGACTAAGGTGAAACCTTTAAAGTTGATGTCAGAAGAATCCTTTAACCATATCTCAGAAAGCAAAGCCACGTCGATTTTGTGAAAGTCCAGCAAGCCCTCCAAAGCATCCTTGTTGACTCTAAGACTGCGACAATTCTATTGCAGAATATTAAGTTTGTAAGCCATTATGAATATAGATCAGGAGTAAATTAAGATAGACGAAGACATGATGATGAGAGTGAGGGTAGGTAAAAAAGTATAATGGGTTAATATAAAAATAATATGATAGGGCAGTAGGGGAACGGGATAAAAAAAAAAAAAAAAATGAAGTAAGAGAATGGAACACATGGAAAGGAAAAATGTACAATTTATAAAGGATGAAAAATGTAAAAGAGGAGAAAAAGAGAGAATAAAAAAACAAAAACAAATAAACAAGTATAGTTCAGAATATAACAAACTTTGAAATGTTGTATATGTTAATATATTACAAGGCATGAGGCATAAAGCTCTGGAGAAAAAATTGAAGAGATTTTTCAAGTTCGGATGAAGCTGCAATGTTATGTCTAGCTAAGAGCTGTATGAATGCAGAGGAGAAAGACTCAACTGGGGAGGCATCGTTTATCTACTAGAACAGTACGGAATTTTAAAAATAATTAAATTACAAAAATAATCAATTTCCGAAACAAAATTTTTTATCCGACTCTCTTAACCTCAAAATTTTAATAGCTGTTTAACTTCTCTTCCTAAAATATATATCAAAAATTTTTCAACATTTATCGAATATGATTATCGCTGGAGATTGGCTTTCTGCTCGCTTTCTCATGAAAGCAGTATACACTGGTCTCAGATTCCTCTAGAACTCTCATTCCGTAGCAATTACACATATACTTCTCTAATCCATAATCATCTCTTAATCTCTGCTCTTCTCACATACTCTGTCCCCACTTGTGAAATGGATGACGAAGTAAAAGAAACGAAAATAGAAACAACAATAGGAAGGTTCCACATCTACAGGCAATCTTTGAAGAGGGAAAATTTCAGCGGGAAAACACACGGTGTTAGACTAAAGTGAAAATAGGGAGATGAAGAAACAGTTAAAAGAGAGTAGGAGGGAATCACTGAGAGAAGAGTAAAACTGAAAGAAAAACAATTAACAAAATTTGATCGAATCGAGTATTATATTATAGGAGTACATTTGGAACCTCTCTAATCGAACATTTTTATGTATCCCGGCGGCAACTTTTAGAGTAAATATTTCGTCGAAGTAGAAATCCACCTTGTTTTCCATTCGTCATGATGATTAGAGTTATCTTACAACATCAGTGCTCGCGGCGTTGCGCAGCTACCACTGCGCCAGTCATCGATCTCAAATACCATGTAACGCTGTTGGACTACACTTTTAGGAGCAGGTCTGATGGCTCTCTTGGCCCAATATTGAGCGTAGAACTTCCGGCTTCTTATAACAAGGCTGCTTGAACGTCTCCTCAGAAAACGACAAAAAAAAGGGGGGGGGTTAAAAAATTCGTGAACAATTTGAGAATCAATTAAAAATTTGCCGTTAATAAAATTTTAATAGAGAAGGAATTTAATGCTGTAACGGCGTGGCGACGGAGAAATTCGCAGCGTGAACGATGTTGCGCAGTTCTTTCCCCTTCTTTATACCGTTCGTTCACTTCGTCATTCCCTCTTATTAAGAAATTCTTACTTAACAATCACGCAGGTAATTGTATGTTTGCGCTTCCTAATCTCGTACCGACTCTGACGAGACCAATTGGCACTGGCCTGCCGCTCAAACTATAGTTCCTAATATATTATCTCTTTCTCTGAAGATCCGTTGTTCTTTACAAATCCCTGATACTTTTTACATTCCATTATTCGATACGACTCCTACACATTTCTTTTTAAGTTCGCCATCTTAACGTATGTTCTTCGATTATTCCGTACCCTCGATCAGCTGTGTCCCATTTCTATTTCCGTTGGCTTTATTCTTTATTCTTTCCCTTGTCATTCCTGTAAATCTCTCTAAATATTTTCTTCCATATCATCAACTTCGTTCGGATGATCACTTCCATCGTCGCATTGCTGGTAATCCGTCAACACAGATTTCTGATCTTTTTGCAATTGTGTATCACCTGTTTTTTCGTAATTTACATGAAAATAATGAAAACGCTCTGAACAAACAAGCGAAAACATACAAGGAGTCTAATAACACGGAACGCGGGGAGTAAAACGAGTTAGAAGTAACTGTAGAACACTTGAAAAATTTCCCGCGGTATTGTACACAAATGCTGAAGTATCACGATAATAAAATTATGAAGGTGCAACAAAAAAAAAAACAACTGAGTATCGAAGTAATTAAAAATAAAATATAACTTACCGTGTTGCACTGGGCAACTTGTTAAGATGGATAAACGAAAAGATTTAAATGGACCACCGGATGAAATTGATTAGATGAACGAAATTTCAATTGCACGATTTGAAAACAAGCAGTGAACACGTCTAGGGTATGCAATGAGTATCAGGTATAGAGAAAATAGAGGGATATATGAAAAAAAGTATAAAAGCTTCTTCAGCAAAAGGCCAATGGTAAAATTTGAATTTTAAATAAACCCTAAAAAAAACACAAATGATCGAGAAGGTTTTTGTTAATTTTTCGGATCTCATCAACCAATTCCGCCCGAAAACAAAATTTGAGGGAACAAAAGAATCGGCTATATATTGCAATAATCCGATATCAGGTATTGTTATTAAGAAGTAATCGTTATAATAGGAATAATGTATGAAAAAGGAATGCCATAAAAATAAGGAACCTCACAGCAAACACGGCAGTCACTCGAAGAACGAATGGAGTTTTAGAAGCAAAATTAGGAATGAAGATTAGACGTGTTATTCGATTAAACTCGTTTTAAGAAAAAAATTAATTTGAAAAATAAAGTTTCTTTTTTTTTTTCTTTTTTTGGGCTTGGTCAACCAAGAGCAGCTACCCGGAACAATTGGACTAGAGATTAAATTTTAATTCGGTCAGAAATCGATGACAGAAAAGAGACGGGAATAGGAACTACCTTGGATGACGGCAAAGCTAAGATATAGAAAGCATTATATGGATTAGGAAAATTCAGCTTTAATAGGTGAGCGTATACAGGGTATTACGTTCGGAGGAAAGACTGGAATGTTCGAACAGCACGCGATCAGGATCACAAACGAAGGAACAGTCACCAGAGTGCAAAGGGACAATAAGGGGATGGGGAAAGAGTAAAGCGATACCGTGAGGATGGGAGCAAAGTATGATTGAACCGCAGACGGCAGATAGCAATGATGAAAAAACGTTTAAAGGTAGTAGGAAAATAATAGAACCAAGAACAGAGAAGGGGTCTAGGCTGAATAGTAAAAGGAGTTTGGATTAGAAAAGAAGCGAGAGGATATACATCCGACCACAGTCTGACATGCATTCTCTTTTGGAGAGTGGAAGTAGGTTGTGACCAGGAATCTTTTTAATAAAATGTGAAGAGTGTAACGCTAAGCGTGCTAAGGAATCCACCGCCTCGTTACCAATAAAGAGTTATTATTATATGTTGGGACACTAATAAAATTTGGACGTAAATTCGAGGGGCGTTTACACAAGATGACGGGGTGCCGGTGATGCTATTCGGAGATATCATTTTTCACGTTGTTTGGGGGCGCGGTCGTAAAAACGGAAATACGAGTTATATCAATCGAACGAACGCAAATGATTTAAGGTCGAGGAAGAATAAAAGATATTAAGCTGCAGAGTATACTTTTCTCGAGGTGTCCGCTGTTCGGAATTGTCCTGTAAGGTAATATGTGTGATGCAAGCCATTTTGATCAAATTCGTTCTGCGTCGATATTTTACTTGTAATAATAGCGTAAAGCATCCTACGAATTCTGCCTTTAAGATGAAATTCAGGAAGCACGAAGGCGCTAATAACACTAAGTGTGGACTGTTAGAATAATCGAGCGTGGAAAGTAAATAAATACCGAAAAAGAAAAAAGAAAAAAAAGAAACAAAACACTTGAAAAAGAAAACCCTTCTTCTCTAGAAGAGTTATCATGCGGTTGGTAAACTTGGCGAAGCGAAATTGAGAGTCTAGAATGAGGAATTTCGGTGTTGATCGAAAACTTCGAAGCTGTTTCATAATATTCCTAGGGCAAATTTAGAAGGCTACATAATATAATTAATTATCGGCTAAAATAATTTTCGAAATAAATCGGAATTGGCTTAGCGGAGATTCCACATAAGGCCCAAAATTCGCGTTAGCTATATTTCCGTTGTCCACTTCGGATAGTCGTCGAAATAGCTGTAACGCTATTGTTTTCCGAAATGGAATTCTAATAAACCACGACACGCGCTTCGGGAGTCCTCATATTCGTTCCTCTTAAAATGAAATCCTATACAAAATCGATATTTAAGGATGTTTCGACAGTTGCGAATGCGAATTTATCGAGAAAAACTGTTCGATGATTTTATCGCGGATGTAATGAAGCACAAAAAACCGTCAAAATACTATCGGCAGAATTAAATAAGTCAAACAGAGGTTACCTTGACCAATGGCAAGCTATAAACTTCTTCTTAGCACGATTATTGTGGAACTTTTTATTTTATGCATTATTTCCGTTGTTTTGTTTGCTTTTGAACATTTCATACCGTACGCTATAATTAACTTATTTTCCACGCTTCGCGCTTCTGCCGATTTCGATATTATCTGTATAATATCTGTACAGAAGTTTTTTCCCAAAGCGGTGCTTTTATTTTTAAGGACTTCTAGTAGTTTTTCCCGCTTTCTTACTTTATTATTTTTTCCAACTATAACTGGTTTTCCGCCGCGTACACACTAAATCAGTGACGGATTAACTGCCGGCATTGTTCGAATTTGTTTAGAGGTTTTTGTTGGTTTTGTCGATTTTGTCGATTTTTTTTTTTGTTTTAACGTAGAATCTCTTTTATTCGTGTACACATATAGTTACTGGTTTTTTTTATGCGTAAAAAATCCCGCATACATATATGCATATATATATATATATATATATATATATATATACAGATGCATTTTTTTTCTTCTTTGTAATAAAAACAATAAAATGGCAGTCTTCACAAATTACAATGTTTATCACGTTTCTATCGAGAGGCGTTCTATATTTCCTATACATCAAAAACATAATTAAACTGTATACGGAAATATTTATATACTTGATTAAAATTGCGTATCCATAAATTCATAACCTATTAATTTTTATAAATGTACAATAAATAAATTCCCTTTATTAACACCAAAACTAAGTTTATACTTTAATTAATTAAAATAACTTACTTTCAGGCATAATGTAGTCCAGCATTAATTAACAAGACAGGGTACACTCGAATAGGTTTATTTCTATTCGAACGTACTCTGTAGACTGTATTGTTAATTAATGATGGATTACATTTCCTGAAAATAATTTATTTTAATTTATTAAAGGAAAATTTATACTCGGTTTTGTTTCTTAGTAAGGGGAATTTATTTATTGTTTATATTTATAATTTTATGTAATTATTATGAAAGATTTTTATGTAGGTTTTTTTTTCTCTTCGTACTCTTTTACTTTTTTCTTTAATTAGAGATTATGGTATCTCTACTTAAAAATCTGATAAATTAACCATCGTTTGCTTCTTTTAGTGATAGTCGAATTTATTAATTCGGCTAGTCGACAGAACTGGTTAAAATGTTTCCGGGCGGTGTTTGAGCAGGTTTGAATATTTTTTTTGAAAATAATTGTTTTCAACGACAGATATCGCTAAAGTGATAATTACGCACGAAAATGTAAAGAACTATACACAGATAAACAAAAGAAGATGGCGAAGTTGGGGGTAATTGTTAAACTGCGAAGTAAACAAAATTTTCGAGATAATTATTATCATTAAAAGAGAATGGAAATAAACAAGAATAAAAACAAGCGATATGTCGGTCATTTTGAGTATCGATTGGTTTGAAGGGGAATGCTAAAAACTTTGCGATTTTTCTATTTTCAGTTCGGTTGACAACAACAACATACGCTTCTAAGAAATAGAAATTTAATGGAAATTTAATGGAAACTAAACCACGGAGACGGTTTGATGCTACAATAAAAAAAAGTAAGAAAAAATGACCATTCATAAGAAGGGGGCTATTGTTTGAAGACCGAAAACCATTTGCGTATATCGGTAACGAATCACGAAGAAAATGTTATCAATTGAAAGTTCGATTGTTTCTCGTATTAGAACAATATAGTCGTATAAAAGTCGTAAAAAATGATCAATGGATAAACCAATACTACCAAAAGATATCGAAAGGAAAATATTGTGAAATTGGCGATACCGAGAGATAATTGAAATCGTAATAATTCAAAATAATAATATGTAATTAAAGGTTTTTTTTGATATTGTTTTTTTTTGAGCTCGTCAAAATTAATCAATGTAGAAAGTAATTCTTTTTTTTTTTTTGTCAGTTAACAAGTTCTACTTCTCATGTTACATGTATTCCTCCTGGTATTTTTTCTTTTTCTTTCCCTATCCCGGGCGCGCCAGCGGGCTTGATTGAACAACATGATCAATAGATAGTACTAAATAACCAGGCGATCAGAAACGGAGCTCACAAAGGATAGCAGCAGCGGAACAGTTAAAGGCAATGGGAAGAAAAGTAAAGAGTGTTCGTAGAGGAGAGCAGAACATTCGAAAAAGATACGATTAGAATCATAAATACAAAGAGGCTCAGAAACATGAAGAGAGCAGAAAGGAGAAAGAGCTAAAGTAAAACGAAAGCGAGTAGCGGGGAATAGAGGGTGATTGAAGAATGTCTGAAGAAGGGGGAAAGAGTCGAGGAATAGACCTTTGCGGGCGGCTGAGCGAGCTAAAGAGTCAGCAAAGCCGTTGCCCTCTTTAGTGGAATGATTAGGAACCCGTAGAAAGTTTTACAGTGTGATGAGTTCTTTCATTCTTTATATTCTCTTCTAGCTTTTAAGAGTATTTTCTTCTTTCGCTTTTTCTAACGCAGTCCCCTAAATTTCTCTACATTATAATATTAACACAGATAGGAAAACACGTTTTAACGAATAGATGGAATTAATGGGGATGAACTCCGGTAAAAATACCTGGGAGAAGCGATTTAAATCGAAAATTACCAAAATAGTTAAAGTGGGGCAGTTTATTTTCTGTTCAATTTTTTACGTCGTTGTCATTTGAATTAAGACGAAAGAAAAATTCATCGATGCCCCATATTCGACAATATGGTAAAATTTAAAGTCACCTTTTTCAATTAAAAGGCACACATATAGGCTCTGGGTAGCAAAGGAATATTATTTGTACATCGCGAAAAATGACTATAACAACAGGAAGTCTGCAGAATAATAAAGAATAACCTTTAAAATAACATCATAATAAAAGCATTTGTAAATTATGCGCAGAGTGTATGTAACGAATTACCCTACGGTAAAATTATCTCTAACGATTAAATCCATACTATGCAAGATAAAATGGCAAGCGCTATAATGGCGTACCTAGTTATATACTATCTGTGTCGCTAGTACAATGTCTCTGACGGAAAGGAAGATTTTATTGAAACATCGCCTACTAATAGCCACGCTTTGTGAACTATATCATAAAATAATATAATACCAAACAGCTCAAGAAATGGAAAATGGAAGTTGCCGATGGCTGGCTCAGGAAGCTGACAGACCGGGGAGAAGAAAGCGCTGAAATTTGTTTCCATAACACTAGTGGAATTGCAACAAGTTCGGACAGATTGGTTATAAACGTCTGAAGGATAATTCAGCGTGATCGTTGATAGCCCCGTCGTCGAAAATTCTGGTCTCTAGATATCTGGTACGATGAAAGCCATTAGAGTTTTCTCCGAACGATATGTTTATGGAGAGAAACAGAAGAAGAAAAATCCTCTATGCTCAAAGTATGCATGTTCAATTGCAGCGAAAATGTGTTAGTCGGCTGGGGAAGTTGAAAAATTTGCTTCCATTATCAAGAAAATATTAATAAAGATGATCCATTCGTCAGATACCTCGAAGTCCGATTCTTTTCATCCTCCAAAAGATCTATGACGATGGTTTGCGCACAAAATCGTTAAAGTACGCAAAGAAATTTAAATTATGTTTCCTCGTGATAAGAGAATTTTTTTTTTATACGAGGGTCGTTCAATAAGTAACGTGATACGGCTTATTTCACGCCGGCCGTTTGGTGAAACTGCGTGAAATTTATGTAAAAGGCAGAGGGGGGAAATACGAACAGAACGCCGTTTTCCGCGTTCTGATCTGATCAGTAGAACTTCTGTATGCACTGTGAAACATGTCGCTGATCCAAGCTGGTGAGTTAACACGCGCAGTCACCAAATTTCTGATAACTGTGCATAACATACGATACAAATAGCATTATGACGCTTAAGTGTGTCTCAAAGCCAAAGGAGGCGAGTAAAGTGTGAATAATAAAAGGTGGTCAACCAGGTCCGCCAAAAGCCAAAACTGAATAATGCTCTGCCGGATCGCAACCATCTTCGGAACCGGTGCGGACTCCTATTGTTGCAATTTCGTACACAAAAGGATGCAATAACACGAAGTTACCATGACACTCATGAGGCACTTCATCGAGCGATTAATTAGAAGAGACATGGCTCTGCAGTCTGGAGAGCAGTGCCTTTGCACGATAATGCGCGACCGCACACGTCTGTTCTCGTTCGCACATGAATTTAAAATCAAAAGTGGGACGAATTTTCACATCAACCCTACTACTCGCCTGATGTTGGATTTTTTCCCCATTTGAAATTCGTGGGAAACGTTTCGTAACAGACGAGGTTACGGAGGCAGTAACGAAATTTTTTCCTAAATGCACCACACAGTTTTCCATGAGGGTGTATGATAAATGCCTTAATGTTTTTGGAAATTATGTCGAAAAATAAAGTGTATTTTTTCTAGTTTCTTTGGTATTTTATTTTTCATAATTTTTGGTTGTCTGTAAGGTCATTTTCGAAAATATGTCACGTTACTTATTGAACGTCTCTCGTACAAGTACTCTTGCTATGATTTTGAAAATAAAAGTTTTAGTTCATATTACTGTTGTTGTTACATTATCATTGTATTTTACCTTGTACCTATTTTGTTGTGAGACATGCTTTTCATCGTATTACCCAGTGTTTTATAGATCAACTAATTGTAAGTAATGAAACAAGAAATTGTGACGTTTTAAAGTACTATTTCCGACACAATAAACCGTGTTAAAATTTCCCAGCGACCGAATTCTTACTATAGTATCAACTATATAAAGTCTTTTGAAAGTTTCCTCCCGGCTTACGTGTGAGAAAAACTGATTAAAACGACCAACAAAGTTATTCGTCGTTGTAATGATTCAATTATGTAACGGTGTTAATTTAAAAAACCAAGATAGCTCATCTAGAAGCAAACGCGCTCTGCAGCGATCAATTAACGATTGCCATTCTGCACGATTACATCAGCCAGCACCTTTGTACTGTCGGTCTTCATCAATGATATTAATACACGTTTTAAACTTGTGTTGAAATACATCAACGGTGATTGGCCGGACATTTTCGTTCGATCTATGATAGTAAATATCATTCGGACGCGCCTCCACTTCAAAGGAGTCTCTTAACGGTATCACAGAAAATCTGCAAAAATATCCTGCTACAACGAAGATATTGTTGTTAGGAAACAATTAGAGTACGCTTACAACTTCCCGCCGTGTATACCCAGTACGAAAAAAGGTGAAAAATCTCTACTACTGTTTCATCATCACCAGAGTTATTCATTGAAGTCGCTCACGCCTTTTCGCCACATTTTTTTGCACTTTATGAGATTCCGCAAGCACGAGTAAACCCATTTTCTTTCTTTACTATCTCTCTGTTTTGTCTTTTACTTCTTCTTCATGTTTAATGTTTTACATGTCGAGGGGATGCATGACGTGTTCAGTGTTGGGGGCCATCTTGGTTTTAGTTGCAAACAAACGTTTCGAAAACATACCATTTCAGTTTGAATTACTACGCTATGCAGTATATAGTGCTAACATCTGCGAAAAAACCAGATTGTTTTCTTCACATCTACACCGTGCCTTGAAACTTCCTCATAATAAACAAAAATGTTCGGTGTTTTTTTGTTTTTTTTATGGGTTCGTCAACATGGATATTGGCCCAAGAACAATGAAACAGAAGGGCAAGAGAGACTCAAATCCTTACACGATCAGAGATAGCCGACAAAAAGGGATCAAAAGATAGAATAATCGAAGGAGAAGGAAGGGAGAGAATGAATGAAGACCAGTACGGAGCGGTAATACCGGTTTTTAAGAGGAAAGAATAAAAAAAAAGCTTGTTCAGTTGATAATTACGAACAACCGAACACATTATATGATCAGGATCACAAAAAAAAATTGATTGCTGGAAGGGTGCAATGGACAATAAGGAGAAGGCACGAGAGAATAACGGAACAGCGGGGAAGGGAGTAAACTATGCCCAAAACGCAGGCAACAAATCGCTGAAAGGTTAGAACGGAGCATAGAAGGGAAATTAATAGACAAGGGAAGCGTGGAAGAGACAAGAAAAAGGAGTTCGGGTTGGGGAATGAGGAGACGTAAGAGTTAAACCATGGTCTGGAATGAGCGGCTGCAGACAGATTGGAAGCTGAGAAGGCAGGAAGAAACCTACCAGAAGAGGAAGATAATCGAGCGAATGAGTCAACTAAGTCATTTCCCTCGATTATGGCGAGGCATCCAAAGGAAACCTATTTTGATTAAGTGGGAAAGGAAGAGATCACGAATCAAGGAACGAGTAAGAAGAATGACGTAGTCGGTTGAGTGAGAAGGGAGAGGACATGTGATGATAGTCTGCAAAACGCCTTGAGCATCGGACAGGATAAGAAGATTGCGAGAGGCCAGTGAAGATCTGATAAAAAGAAGGGCACGCAGAATAGCAGACATTTTATTGGAAAACCAAAAAACTTTTCTGTTTCATCCCAATGGTACATAAATTGCGCACACTAGACAAAACCTCATCGTTGCACAGCTAACTCGGATTTTTCAGTAGCCGGTATTTGTGTAAAAACCAAAAATCGGGTTTTTATTTAAAGGAAACAAAAAGCCCGGATTAAATAATTATTAACAGGAGCTTGTCTACGCCGGTATTTATTTTTCAGTCCTTAATTTAAATATCTCGTGCGTTAATCAGAATTTTGTTAGGTTGTTCCCTTAGGTTTCGGTAATTAAACACTTAACTGAAAGAAAAAAAAACTAATGTTTAATTTTGGGGTCGAAAAAATAGTATATACAAGTTCATATTTCGGGTACTAGAGAAAATGGATGATTATTTTAATTTACAGGTGTAACGAACAAAATGTAATATTACTAAATGACACATACCGTCATTTGTGTAGGAAAAATAAATTTTATAAATAAATTTAATTGAATTATTTTTATTACAGAGAAACGATTTTTAATCAGTTAGCTTTCGGCCTTCATTTTTTAGGCACAATGATTTTTATTGAGCCCATTTTCTCGCAACTTCGATTCATATCGAACGGCTGCTTTATCGATTTTTAACTAGCCTCCCGCGTTAATAATTGATTGTTTTTCGTTGACGTTTTATTATCCGAACGACCACACGTTTTTGCACATGTTACAGTCGAAAAATTTTTACCGGGTTTTATTTGGTTAGCCAGTCTTCACTTCTCAACACAGGTACGTCTGCAGCACGTTTTTATCAACAACGCTGTCCGCTAAGTGTGAAGTCTTAAGCGTACTATTATTCATTAGCCTTTTTCCCTTTTAATACTTCAAGGGTTGCTTTTCGTTCATCTGCTACTCAACACCTCTCTACCAAATGGCTGTCTCTAATATTCTCCGCAATACCAAAACTTTAAAAGTCTTCGGGTCCTTTTCTTTCTTTGCCATCTGTCTTCGACTCGTACATGTTATTTCCGTTACGATGGTGTGCTATCATCTTCCGTTAGCATCACTAAAACTGAGAAGTTATCCCGTCTCGTGCACGATG
This sequence comes from Icerya purchasi, assembly GCA_039619475.1. Taxonomy (NCBI): domain Eukaryota; kingdom Metazoa; phylum Arthropoda; class Insecta; order Hemiptera; family Monophlebidae; genus Icerya; species Icerya purchasi. The sequence goes on from CM077115.1 coordinate 576,689,334, forward strand.
TGATCATATGTCTTTCGGTCATACATTGCTGGAAGGAAGACGTAAGAAAGAACCAAAGGAAAAATGAGTAAGACGAGAAATAAAGAAAGAAAAATGAGTTAAACGTTAAATTCCAGAAATGCGTGATGCGTAGGAGAGCATCGAAGAAGAACAGGTAGTTATTACAAAAGCAATACTAGAAGACGAGTTTAGCAAGTTAGTAATAATATCTTTTTGTAATCTCGGCAATTACGCATGGATCATATATAATAGTAATAATAAGAAAATAATAATAATAATAATCTTTTTAAATTTTTAAATTTTTAAATTTTAAAAATTATTTTATTTCTAATTATATTGATTACATAATAACACGTTTCACCATTTTGTAGATTTTATGTTTTTCATGTATTGAGGTAACTTTAATAAGAAGCTACTTTTTGGCTTATTTAAAGATTTATTATTATATCAAAAGAAAAAAATTTATTACCATGAATCTTTCCAAAACACGTCCGTGTATATATGTATTTTTTTTTCTTCATCCCAGAATCTCCACTCGGAAATAATTCGAATTTTAATCCGATCAGACATTATTAATAGGAGGTAGCAAACAGTAAAAATAATGTGTAAAAGAGGAAAAGACAGTATATAAGAAGCTCCGGAAGTATGAAGAATTCTGTTTCCGAGAAAACGGGAATACACAACAGAATGCTACAAAAGAAATGAGTGAACTCATAGATGACCAGCGTTGCAAATAAGTACGTAATTTAAATGAAGGAGACAATGTGACGAGGAAATAAAAAAACGAAGGAAGAATGGTGGTATAAAACTTGAAAACGTAAGCGAATAACGGTGACAACAGCAAAACGGTGAAGTGAATGGAACAGAAGGAACCATGAATTAGAAAGATTGAACAATGAATGATTTTTTTGAGAAAAAATGAAACATATCAGTAAGTATCCGACCAAAATCTAAAATGGGAACTTTCACAGATAGATTAGAGGCTGAGATTTTTAAGCGGAAAGAAGCAGCAATCCCGGAACAGATTACCAAAAATTAATCTCCTCGAATAGCTCAAAATTCGCATCGAATAATAGTATTGATAAAATGCAGAGAAGAAAGAGAATAAATGAGTGATGGTTTAACGAGGAATAGTAAAGTCACAGGAATGATTAAGAGAGATTGTGATATTCCTTCATAAAGTCGGAAATAAATATTGAGAAATACGTTGTTGCGTGATGCGGTGTTTACTTAATCTTGAGTGCTTTTTTGTTTTGTTTTTTTTTTTTTTGTGCAGAATGCTAAGGAAATGGGACACGGAAAAAACAATTTTTTTCAGACTGGAAACGATGGTAAAAGATTTCCAGGAGGGAAAGATTTTACCTATGGAAAGGTGAAAAGGCTGTGGAGAAAACACCACTCGATTTTATTCGGACAGATTTTAAGAACAAGATCAAAATGGTGCGGAGTGTTGGGTGGAAAATTTTGAAAAAACAGCTTTAATTCGATAAATTGACGGCAGAAGTTAGAAAATGAGAAGAAGAATTGTGCGGAAATGGAATATAGGAATTCATTAAAAGAAAGAACTTGGACAAAATCAACAAAAGTCTCATTAATAGGAACGTTGAAATTGCAAGGACGTTCAACGGATGAGGGAATATTTAAAATTTCAAATATGCCAAAGAGGAGGGGGGTTATCATAACGAAGGAATAACGGGAATTCTTGCAAAAAAACTTTTTCCAGGCTTGAAGTATAAATCTGACCCTCGCGTGCCCGTTTATAAGCTAGAAAATTTTCGATCGTGAGATTGGAACGAAAGTTTTTAAAGGCGGCGATGATCAGATGCGTTCCACGAGCATATAAAGAAAGAGCATTGGCCTTGAAGGAATGTAGAAAGGAATTATCAACGAAAGAATGGGACATGGGGTTTAATTCGTTTTTTCGAGAAATTCCATCGAGCGAAATGGCCTGAAATAAATCGGAGTTACCCCGATAAGGAACATGTTTATTACCGTAAGAACCGTTAAAACCTCCGATTAGAATTAAAATCAACAGCGGGTAAGGAAAAAGTCGAATCAACCAGAAATAAATACATTCCTGAAGTATGCCGGTGAGCGAACCTTTAGGGGGTATTAAATTATCAGAAAGGAGAGCATTTTCAAGAATGGAGTAGTGTAACGGGATGTGTGCGGATTCACAAACGGAGAAGATTGAACACTCCAATTAGCAGCGACGATGTAAGGTTGCGAGATAGAATTGAAAAATGAAAAAGAAGGAAAGTGAAAAATCGTAGTTAGAGGGAACCAAAAATAGAAACAATTAAAGATGTGAATCGATGTTACATAGATCGAAATTAAGAAAAACATCGCGAGAGTGAAATGGAATGCCATTTCTATCAGGAATCGCGAAATCGCCGAAACCGTCTCGGTGTAACAATTTTTAATATACGTAATCCATTCAAAAAAAAAAACCTTATTTCACTGTTTTATTTGTTTTTTAATTTCGCTTTTTTTTTTTCTAATCTAACAAATTTATAATAAACGTTTTAATAAATATGTGTCAAAAGTAAAAAATTGGAAAAGCAAGATCGGCGATTTTTTACATTTCGGGCTGTCGGTGAGGGGGAGAAAGCAAAAGTGCGGTAATAAAGATGTTTAAAGATCATTAAAAAAGTTCAGATTAGTAAGAAAATCCAGCTGGTCTAGTGGTAACAGAAATTTCTCCAAAAATGCTACTCTTTTTGAATATAAGATACTAAAAATACACGAATTTCGTCGACCGGAGAACAGTAGGGTAACTAGAGGCAGCTTTATTACGTAGGACGCCAAAGGAAAAAATAATTAGATAGATAATAAAATGGTCTTAATTAAATTTTGCCTCAAGGCGAATTCCTGAAGATACAATGAATATAGAAGTAAGTTCCTTGGAAATTACAAATTAAACAATGGTTGGTAAATATTATATAAATGGATGATATTTAAGACGGTGCTAAATTTGTATACGGTGTCTGTTGGCAGGAAATTTATCATGTATATATATATATATATATATATATAATTAAGAGGATGCTCACACTGATTGTATTAAGAAGTTGATGTTTCGCTTTTTTTGCGTTCTTGGTTATTATTGTTAATTAATCCTTAATTAATGTTATAATAATAAACGATGATAAGAGTGTGGGAAACCCACAGAAGGACGTTGAGAGACTCACAACTTACTTTAAAGTAAAAAAAATAAGAGATAATAATTAGGAATTTTTTAAATCTGAAATCATTTTAATTGAATATACTGCGCATATCATTATTAGTATTATAAACAATTTTATTATGTAAAAGACATTTATTGAACACACTACCAGCATGGTTTAAGATTAGAAGGTGACTTATGGATCCGAAAATGACGGAGTGTTAATTTTAATAAATATTTTTAATGTAATAAAATTATTTATTAATAACTTCGAATAAAAACGTCCAATTGCGGTTTAAATTACAAAAACGATATTGAATATATATATCAAATTAACTGATTTATTAAGGTCGCGAAATGCGGTTTAGTTTTACGTAAAAATGTATGGAATAAGGTAGTAAAGTTTGTTCGGTTAAAGTAATCTCCGAATCCGCGCTCTCGAGTTAAAAAAATTTTACACTATCAGAAATGTGACATTATCAGTTTTAATACGAATTACGCGAGTGTAAGTAGAATCAATGAAGATAAGAGCTTTGTTTTATGACAAAAAAATGTAAATAAATAAATAAATAATTGAAAATTTTGAACAATCGCTGCGCGTCATTTTAATTATCTTAATTAACGAAACGAGTATTATCGTAGAGAAAAATTTAAAATGTTATCTAGCACATTAATTGTGCTGCTTAAAATTCTTAAAATTAAACATTTCCAATACGTAGTATATATTTTTGGTGTTAATAAACGAAAATTGCAACTTTCCATAAGAAGTGTGGACACTAACTCTAGACGCTGGTGAAGCGATGTCAGAAATAAAATGTAAATCGGCAAAAAAAAAAATAATGATACAGGAGAAAAAAAGGAAAAATATCTCTTTTAAATTAAAGAGCACTCGGACGGATGTTAAAGCCGGAGCTGTTCTTTAGAAAAATAAGTGCTCTTTAAATAACATAGCTCACTGTGGTCAAGTAGTCTAGAGCGAAATAGTAGCTGTTCCTTTACAATTCGCGTAGGACACGCATTTCTGAAATTTAACGCTGTGTGTGTAAGATCATACTTTTATACCAAATCGAGCGTCTCCGATTTGACGAAAAAAGGGAGTGGATGATGATACCATGTTAATATTGTCGCGAGATTAAATCAACGCATTTGGTATATCGTTTAATTTATAATTGATTAAAATGAAATTTTCCGGAATATATCCATTAAATAACTTTCAATGATATATATTTCACGATCATCACAATCACGGCACGCAAGATAACTGCGAGTAAATACATAATAACAAAGTGTAAATTAACAAAAATGAAGTCGATAAAATCACAGTTCGCAGGTATCATATGAAACATGATAAACGAATACGGCGAAAAGACGCATGAATAATGTATACGAAATAAAATAAAAGTGTAAAGATTGCGTATTATTATTAATCAGGTTTTTATCGCCATTCATCCGATTCCTTTTTTTAATTTTTCACGCTACATTTTAAACTGCTTGTTGTGACTTTATCATATCATTGACTTTTTGTCATTATTTATTCGGGAGTTTTTTAAATTATAGCAACCGCTAAATATTTAAAGCTTTAACAGTGATTACTCGTAATGAATATCTTTTAAAACACAGTTGTTTCCGAAAATTATTTATTATAGCAACCACTGTTCCCGAAAAAGTGAGATATTCCGAAAACATGCTTATTTTATTTAAGAACAGCATATGTCTTTTTCTATTCTTCTAATCTTTTGTGTTGGGTAAATGTCCTGTGCTGACGTGCCCGTAAAATAATAATAATAAAAAAATAACAGCATATCAACAACCCCTGGGTCCAAAGAAACATAAAACTACTTTAAATTTTCGCAAAAATATGGATCCTTTTTTATTTGATTTCTTACATATCAGGTCTCTCTAGCTGATTAGGGCGAATCGAACCGATTTTTCCCATTAAATGGAATTCTTTCGTTTATACATTTTTATATATGTACACCATATGATGATGAGCTGTTGAAGTTGGCGCTGTGCCAGTCGGCAGCATGTGAACGAAACGACTAAATTGATGGTTTATCGTATTCTTGAGGGTACGCAGAACTTACGGTGGTCCCGCGAAATTCACACTTGCTTCTTACAGGAAGATAAAAAGAAAAAGGAGAAAGGACTTCCTTTTTTTTTCTATTTAATTAAAGTTATCCATATGGTTCGGTAGAAACCGTGTGTCAAAATAATTTTCATACTTGAACATCTTTTTTTCATCATCAAAAAAAGACAACTAACGAATATGAACATTTTTTTTTTTTTTTTTTTTTTTTTTTGGAAAATTCCAAGAGTCAAACGTGAGAATTGTTTTGACGTGGTTTCTACCGAAAAAAAGTGGATACGTGGATTATTACAAACAGGTATGATGAATCGTGCGCGTTGGTAAACTGTCGAAGGATATTTCACGTTTATCACGTTTCTTTTCGTTTTACCCTTGGGCGGATTTTTTTTTCCGAATCGCCAAGTGGCCGACAATACCTTCTAGGGCGTCATTTCAGTTTTGCAAAAAATCCACGCGCGCACACATTTACGTGATTTGTTTCCCCCCGCATCTTTCGGCTTTGCCCCTCTAGAGTGTGTTTCATCTCACTACTGACGGAATACATCCGGGGGCCGCCCAACTTCGTTTCAAGCCGGTGAAATGTCGAAGAGTGAAAGGGAAGGAAAAATAAGAAAATTAATTTAACAAAAAAAAAAAAAAAAAAAAGCAAAAGAAAACAAAAAAGCTAAAGAAAACCCCGAAAAATAATATCATCACGAATCAACGAACTGTCGAATTCAATTTTGTGGGGGCTCTACTAGCATTTTGTAATCGTTTAAGAAAACTGATTGATACACTGTAGATACAGTTGTAATGGACGTGGCGCCGCAGGTTTGATGATGGAAAGCGAGAAAAAGATCGTTGAGATGATGGACGAACGAAGTCCGATGGCGAAGTATTGGATGCCGTTGGTTTGGGCGACGAATATAATCAATAGAGCTAGAAAGGATTCGTTGATTAGCAGCGATCACATTGTTCAGACGCTGTTGGTCGAACTGTCGGAAATCCGAAGAAGATTGGGTGGAGTCATCAGTTACGATACGGTTAGCGTTCCTCTAGTCTACACTCAGGTCAGACACAAATGCATATTTTAGTTTTTTCCTTTTTTTTTTTTACGCTCTTTTTACTTCTCTTTTCACTCATCATACATCATACACTTCTGTTCCTGTTCTAGAGCTTTCTTCTATCTTCTTTCTACTTTTCGTTGGTTTGTTCGTTTTTTTTTTTTTTTAACATTCATTTTTGCCGCATTTGATAAAACGAACCGAAATAATGAAAACTCCGAACTGATCGTAATCGTAGAATATCGTGTAAATGGTTAAGCATGCAACGCTTTTTTATTCGTCGCTTTCGGTTTCGGTTCCGCCACTTCTTGACACCAGCGCTTTTACACACACACACACAGCACAGCATGTTTGCTAATCGGAATTACGGTGGCTGGCGGTGTATTTTGCGTTACAACACGTCTCAGATGAAATCCGTTATTTGTTTATCTCGTTAAAATCTGTTGTGTTCGACGTCGCTATTAATATTATATGCTTAAAGAGATGGCAGCACAACCGGGTCCCTTAGATCGTACCCGAGAGAACTTTTCTCTAGGTGGACATATTTCTGTAGAACGAGAATTATTCTCGCCTTCATCGCACCATTGCAGTGTGGATGTTGCCGATGTTAATACAAACGAATCGGATCACACAAACCGGACCATGGAATTCACAGATGTTGTGTATATAGTAACAGCGCGGTTCTTCCGGTAAGGATACACAAATATTCGTTGTTTTTTAATACTAAAGATGATTCTCTCTCTCTGAGCCTTTATGCACACACATACGTGACTGACGACGGTACACACAATAATATACACAAGCAAACGTCTGAAGTAATAAGGCTTAACAGAGTTGCTCTTAAAGATATATTTTTAGTTTTAAATAACGAACAGCCTCCTAGCAACAGCTATACTATGTACGTGTGTGTTCTACGATATCCTCTTACTAAATCATTTAAAAAACTCTCCTCACAGGCAATAGGCTTGTTAAGGAGCGTAACTTTAAGAATTACTTAAAATTTTAAGACGTTAATTCTTTCAAATAGGCGGGATAATTTAATGAAACATGTCTTAGTCAAAAAGTAAATAAAAACCGGTTAGTTCTTTCGTTATATAAACAATAATACAACTCCTCGGTAGGATCACGAATTCGCCGTAATCGAGATAGTTGAAAAATTGTGCAAATCAGATAAACACCAAATTAAACGAGGTTGTTCGCATTTCGCATTTAAAAGAAAAAGCTAATTAAGAATTGCTTGTAACGCCGCAGGAGGAAAGACATATTATTCCATCATTACGAGGTTCCAAGAAATTTCAGCTTGAAAATTTTAAGTGAATTTGTAAATCGAACGCTACGTCGTGTTCTTTGGGCCAGTGCGGTATAATGAAGAAAAGGAAAGAAAAAGTATTAAATTTTATAAATATAAAATAAATAATTACCTAGATAACAACGAACGAGAAAATAAGTATTAATTTACTTTAATAAATTACAATAAGGTGTATATTTATCTTAGTCTCTATTAAAGTAAATTATTTTATATTTATTTTCGTTTTTTATCGAGATAATTATTTATTTTTGTATTTATAAGTACTAATAAACATGTAGAGGGGAATTTAATAATTTTTGATATTAAAATTATCATCTCAAAAAAAGAACATAACCGATATCATCAGCGTATGCTATTTGCATCGGCGAATAAAGCGAACGTTTCTCCAATCGAGTAATATTCAAATTATATTAATTAAAAGTTAGTTAATCAGTAAATTGGTCAAAGCCTGACTAAAAAACAAATCAATTACACTCTTTAGTATAACAATCCGCCCTTCCGTCTGCGACATAAAACCAGCCAATGGTCGTCAAACATGTGACGACTCCCCTTACTAACGTATTAGTAAATAATTTGACTTTGTGCATAAGATCTTTGTTCACGATCTGACTCGGCAATTGCATGACAAATCAAAAATAAAGAATATCTCGATCGTCTTTTTTTTTCTTTTTTTTTTTTTGTGTAAATCATGCGCAAAATGTGAGATTTATTTTTTTCGGAAAAATGATGCGATTTAACGCAGTCACATGCGGCCTCTGGAAGCTTTGGTTCGGAAGTTTTGACATTGCAAAGAAAAGTAAAATTTTAAATCAAGATAAAAATGTAATAAATATTTTCAGTACTAATAAAATAAATGAGAAAACCTTTAAATTATTCAATTTTTTAAAATAAAAACTTTAAAATGTACAACATGTAGAAATTACAAATTGCGTAAACAATTAATATAACATTAAGGGGGGTACCGGAAGAAAACAAAACAAAAAACGATTAATACAATTCGGTTAATTATAGGTCGTTGAAGAAAAATGCTCTACTTCGTATATTAAATGTTTAGCTCAGTAATGTCCAGTTGCGTTTGGCAGCGTCCAAATGTCTCAAAACGTATCCTAAAACCATCTTTTCGAATGCTGTGACCTTTTTGACCCATCGATTTTTCCTATTATTGGAAACTTTATATCCGAAAATCCTTTCCCTCTGATCGACTTCATTTCATCGTTTACCCTGTACCTCTCTCATAAAATGTCGCACTCAAGCTGGTAGTTCTGTATTATCACCGCCGTAACGTAAAAGAAAGAATTTAAATTATAGCGTAAATCGATAACGAGATATGTACCTTTTATCAACAAGAAACTGTTCTCGTTTATCGTTTGGATTTTGATTTTCCCGGTGATTAATTATTAGATTTCCGTCTGAATTGTCGCTCTGTAACATATACGTAATTGTTTAATAGGGCGATAGCCGTCTTCCCCCACTGAAGTTTAAACAAATATTCTGTTTTCTTTCATTTCTCATTTCTTAATTACCGCTATTTAGTTTTAATATATTCGCACTTTATGACCCATTAAGGGAAAGAATTATTTTACCTTTCCATCACTTCCCCCAACTTTGGTCTCCACTGTCATTAAGAAACCTTGGAGAGAGTGCATCTTCTGCAGTTTATTTTCGTCCGAGTAATTCCGCACCTTTCCGTGTGCTTCTAAATAGTCCTTAACTGAAAAGTTGATGGATGAATTCGGAGCAGTTGTCGGTTCATCCCTCCCCAACAACATCTCTGTCATATCCTACCTTAAGGTGCAACAATTTTTTTTTTTTTTTTTTGACTCACATTTCTTCCGCTTCGTGTGTGCACTATAGTTCATCGCTTAAAAAGGAATTCTTGTCTTATTGATTGTCCACTTTGACGGGGAACAATGTTTGTACAAAAGCCTTTAATGGCAGTATTTCCGCTTTTGGGCTTTTCCGGACTTGTTCTTTCTTTGAGAATTTCATAACCTATAAGGGAGCTAATAATGCTGAGGCCAGATTTACTTTGGTAACATCTAAAAAAAAAGAACCGGTGAAAAAATTTATACTCATCATTCTCTACATCTATTTCCACTTCCCAGCTTTGGAAAATAGCTAAAACTCTCCTACAATAAATATCCGTATTCCACCTATAAAAAGTAAACTACTCCGAACTTGCTCATTCTTCTGATTTATTTTTTCTTTCTTCAAACGTAGAGTCTTGTCCCTATAGTAGTAACATTTCTTCTTTTTCCTTTCTATACACTTTGATTTTCGCAGACGGCTCAAAATCTGTCTTGGGCATTGAAGCCGCTTTCACTAGTCGTCTAAACTTCCCTTCTCCTTCTCTACATTTCTAGCCAACTCCACCGCCATACTAGTATGAGCAATACTTTTTATATCTTCAATTAGTAATATATGTTCCTCCTATCTTCCGATTCTAAAGGCGTTCTCCAAGCTATATTTCGAATTTCCTCAAACCCTCCGCTGGTGGCTCGATTATTCTTTCCATATTCACCTCTCGTTCTGCCCTTATCGACCTTCCTGGAGATTCCGAGCCATTGTGCTATTGCTAATAATGGTTTTGACGACTCTTTGGCACATTCGGCTACAATTTCATGAGTAGATTTCCTTCTCAAAGTCTTCTTCCTCTTTCGTTTCTTTCCGCACATTTTTAAAGAAAATCGTTTTCTACATATCTTACTGTATCAAATGTAAGTATATTTATTTCTATAACAGATAATACTTATCGAAAGCAGATGTTTTTTGTTTTTTTTTTTTGTTTTTTTTTTTTAGAATGTATTTTCCTCTAACTCTAATTGTAAATGGGCGAAAAAACACTAAGACAATGTCGTCGGTAGCAAAAAACGCTTTACCATTTTCGTACAAAAATTTTTTATCCAAAAATGCCCTTAAACAAACGATACCTATCCGAAATTTAGCTCGCCGATAGCTGCGGGCCCTTGCGTAACATTCCTAGTTTGAGATGTAACATCGGAAATCATTGCGAACCTCAATGGCAGACCAAAAAGTTCTCCTAATGTCGTGATCATATTGTTTTATTAATAGAATGACTGCTTTATATTATTATTCCTTACCATTCATTTCGCTCTATAAAACAGTACATTTTGTCAAAGGCAAGGAATTTCAATGGAAATCCGGTTGCACGACGAATTGATCAAATAGAATGTAGTCATCGTCAGTCCGTTTAAATCCATTTATTAATGTTTTTCTTTAATTTCTGCGTTAATGAGCGTGATAAAATATAATTTCAATCATAGTTGTAAAGGAAATATGAGGAATGATTGAAGGATGAACTGAGGAAAATATATTGACATTTGCGCTTCGGGATTTATTAAATGATGGAAAAAGCGCCAAAAAATGTTTAATCTAAAAAAAAAAAAAGGAAAGGTAAAACACAATTTTTACAAAAATCTATTAAATGTTATTTTAAAAAAACGATCCAACTTCTAAAGCAACATCGAAGCTATAGCAGCGATGTTCAATTGGAGTAGAATTACCGCTCGTTGAAAATATTAAAAATTGTTATTCTCGCTGAATTAATAGCAATGCAAATAAATTAAAAAAATTACAAACGAAGCAAACTTTTCTTCATTTCTTTCAAATTCGCTTTACATTGTTTCAGTATCTATATATGTATGTATGAATAATTACAGACGAGGCCGTTGGCTTTGATAGCGAAATAAAAAAGCAAAAAATTTATTTCGGTAAATTAAAAAGGAGACAACGCAAAATTAAATCTATGTCGACGGCGGTGGCGGACTTGTGATCGGTTTGCGATTAATCCGCCCAACGCGACCAAAGAAGATTTATGTTTTCATCGGGTACTTTTCAATAGTACAGGTGTCTGATTGAACTTTTTATATTTCCTTCTTTTTAATATTCATTTACATTTCAAAAGTTCTAGACTTTTCCTTTGTACTTTTTCCGAAGAAAAATAATTCGGAAAAAGTTTTGCATTTAAAATATTTTTATCCTCGTCATCGTAGCTCAGAGGTTAGTTATATAGAGTTATTAATTCCTTCCATTACCTCGAGCGACCTTCAACTGAAAAGAACATAAACTGTAACAAGTAATCGTCAATATTAGTAATAGAAAATACTAAGTTGTAAATAATTTTATTACCCGCTCTCTAATATTGAAGGTTAAATCCGCCCCTGTCCGGCACACAAAAACCCGTGTATGTAACAGCAACTCTTGTTTCACCGAGAGAGTGAACTCTATACGAAAACAAAACTGAATTTTCTGTTTAATTTATTAATCGTACGAGAGTTTTTTTTATTTTATTTTTTGTTTTTATTATATTTACATACAGTTAGTCACAGAGAAAACCTCTCCCCTTCGAAAATTAAGAAAAGTATTCCAACAGCGAACAGATCTGCTTTAATCCCACTTTTTAGCGCAACAATCATTGTTGTTTAATTAAATTCAGAATCCTTTTTATTTTTTAACCAGCTTAAAAAAATTCGTACAAAATATCGCTCATTAAATACAATAACGTTATAACTCAAAAAATAGCGAATTTGAGTTATGTGTATAGTTAGAATTCATTTTATGAGTAGAATTAGAGGTTAGAACGCCATATTTGTAAATAAGAAACTCGACAAAATAAGCATTGCTTTTGGAATACCGTTCAAATTATAGCAAATGTAAATGTTAATTTGCGTTTTCTGCGAAATAGCGTTTTTTGAGTTATGAAGTTATTGTATTTAATAAACGATATATACTATTTAACCTCCTCTTAAATTAATGTCCACGCAGCTATGCGTGGCATCCGTGTTAATGTAAATGTTTTAATTTCGAATAAAGCACTAATAAACAGCACAAAAAATCTTTCAATTTCACGTAAATATTGATTTACACTATAATTTACAGAAACTACGAATCACAACTGAGAACTGTTAGTGAACATTTTTGCATTTTATTGAGAAAAGAGGAATCTGAGCCCAATTGTGTGTGTATATTTATAATAGTATAACCGCCTTCGAGAAGCAAATCGTCAAAAACTACAATTTATAAATTTAAAAATATATATATAGACGAATAAAAAAATGAAATAGACAAGATGTACGGTACCCTATATGTCTTGATTTATTAGTTATACTTTATATAAATAATGAAAATTATGTATAAAAAACTAAATAAAATTCACTTATGTTTAACATTTATTATTTATAACTTCCATTATTTTTACGAATTAAACTAAAATCAAATGTAGACTAATTCGCTTATTTACGATTGATGAAAAAAAAATTCAACGTGCTAAATTTTGACTAATAATACGACAACAACCGAAAGAATTACCAGCATAAAATTTATCCAAACTTAATTCGCCGGAAAATCTGCCCCTTCATTGAACAATTTCTTTGTTTTTTTCCCCTTTTCCATTTGTTTGTCGTCCTATACATCTGTAACCAGTACATCTTTCTAATCTCTGTCTAAACTTCGCTGCCACCCTTAATCTTTATACTTTCATTTTTGTCATATGTATTTTCAACTATTGTCCGGCTCTTTTTTCATATTCATTAGCCTTCTACGGACCACTTAGTTTTTTTTTCAAGTAACCGAAATGTTTCTTCCAATCCGGCAAGGTGCCAATAAAGATATTCTTAAACACCTGTTTCGAGGTGCGCCGGATTCTGAAAATGAACCGAAAAAAAAAAAAAAAAAAGTTTTAAGAAAGAATGGTTTCAATTAGAAAATTAAAGAAGCCGAAATTAGATAAAATGGTATGTAGTCTGTAAGCAAACGAAGAGCTATTTAAACGACTTGCAATAACGAAAAAATTGATAAAAATGACAAGTGTTACCAACACATTCTATATTTTTCGAAATAGTTACTGGACTAGTAAGAGAGAACTGTGCGATAGGTAAAACAATTTAAATTCATGAGACAAAATGTGTGCATGCCAGTTAATTTCATTCTTTTTAAGATTGTCTACCCGTATCGATGGAGAAAAGAAAAAAAAAGAAATAGGAAGAATAAAAAGACAGAAAAACTCGATTACTGCGAGGTAATCGTAGAACAGTGAAAGCACTAAGTAAATGAAAAATGTATAATATTCAAGGGCGCACAACTGGTGTTCGCGTGGACTACATTTTAATTATTATTATTAACCTTCTTAAACATTTCTTTTTATACAGACGAAACATGGACAAAGGAAGCAGTTTTAATGTTCTTGATACTATTAATAATAATAATTAAAATATCCGATGTGTAATGTTAAATGTTTAAAACAATTGAAAAGTTATTTTCAAGGTAAAATATTTCGCCGATAAATTAAATTAAAAAAAAAAATGTATACAGAGAATGAAACATGCACAGTAAAACTCGCGATAGAGAAAAATTAAAAATATCGTAAACACAAAGGAAAAAATGAATATTCAAAAATCGGACAAAAAAAAAATCTAATTATTATTAGCATTAAAATAGAAATTCTAATTATTAATAGCTTTAAAATAGAAATTCTAATTATTAATAGCTTTAAAATAGAAATTCTAATTATTGATAGCTTTAAAATAGAAATTCAAATTATTAATAGCTTTAAAATAGAAATTCTAATTATTAATAGCTTTAAAATAGAAATTAAACCTAGCAAAAAATTATACATAAAACTATATGAAGTGAAATAAAACAATCAGAGGTGTGTAGTAAATAAAACTTTCGAAAAATATTTACAATAGCTTCCGTATAAACAAAAAATATGCCAGAAAACCAAAAAGTAGTTTTAACATATTAACAGACTGTAACGAAAAACAAAGCAAAAAAGGGGATACAAACGATGTGACGTCAAGCGAGACACTTGTTTGTATAGTGAAATTAGCCCGTGGCGTAATAGACCGGAGGAGTTTTTCAAGCGACGGGTCTCTTGCTCCTATTTTACCGCTGAAGGGCGCTATCTCTCGGCACATGCAAGTAACAATAATTACTACTTCCACTCGGGGGAGACTGCTTTCTGCAATATAACTGCGAATGTGAATTTTAAAATAAAAATTTCGATGACATCTCACAAATCAAAATCTGTCTAATTGGTTGAGGCACATGCATCAACTCAACATGAATTGAACTTTATGCGAGTATCTTAATTCGGAAAACCCAAAATAACAGCGCTAATGCAGGGGCGGATCCAGAAGGACATTTTGGGCAGGAGCAATTGACAGTAGATTTGAGAAATACACTTTGTTTCATAAAGAAAACTTCATAGAAATGTTTTAAAAATGCTTTAAAAATACATGATTGTTACAATTTAATTTAAATTTAGTTTTATTTTTAGTTGAAAAATAAAACGAAATTATAAAAAGGTCTAGCTAAAATGGTAGTTTAGAAATAGATAGCCCCTTTTTTTTTATTAAAAAAAAAAAACAGTAAGAAAAATAGTGTTTTTATTAAATTTTACTTCTTTTTAATTTTTGTTAGTAATCCCATCCGAATTCTTTGTTCGTGAGCAAGTTTAAATATATATATTTCTCATTGAACTATTTTTAATTAAAATTACAAAATAAATAAAAGCGGAAAAAGATCGGCAACAGTTGTGTTTAAAATAGAATAAAAAAAAAAGGAATATTAATAGTTTTACTAGAAAATAGTATTAAATATTAATTATTAAAATCTGTAAGTAAAATTCATACCAATCTATTATAGCATACATTAAGTTTTTCTGTTATAACGAATTTTTTCATGGAGGCTTTGGTACTTTGGGGGAAATGTCTTCTAACCCCTCTCGTGGATCCGCCCCTGACTGATTTGTACGCGACACAAAAATTCGTTTAAATTTTACAACCAGTAATCTTTGGTATTAAAAGGACAATTAGCATCGCAAGAATTTAAAAATGTTCAACTAAAACTGACTGAGCGGTTCGATTACTAATCCGAAATTTGAGCTAAACTCGGAAAATCACAAAAAAAATACAAATAATGAAAAAAAAGAACTCGGACAATATACTGGAGACTAATGTAAAGGACGACAAAAAAGAACGAGATATAGAAAGAAAACTTGGCCAGGGGTTGTGTCTGTGTAACTTTCTTTTTTTCCATATTTTGGGTACGCTAACGAAGAGCAACAGCTCAATCAACCAAGCAATCTAAGTCTCAAAAGGAGCAGAACATATCAGATTTTAATCTGGTGCGAGATAGAATGAATGAGAGAAGCTAGAACAGGAACAACTGACAAAGAAGGAAAAGAGAGAACATAAGAGTCATTGTATAGGCAAGATCCCCAAAAGCTGAAAATAGAAGAGAAAACGTTCCGAAGAAAATATGGAACATTCGAAGAAGACGTGGTTGACATCACACAGAAAAAAAGAATATTCTGGGTGAAGAGGGCACCGCGGAGAAGATACGAGGGAAAAACGAAAAAGTGACGAAGGGAGAAAGGTATGATCGAAACGAAGACGGCATATGGCAGTGATCAGGGGACGACAAAGAGAAGGAAACTTGTCAAATGGTCAGAGAAGGTAAAGGCTGGACGGAAAGATAAAATCGGATTGGAGAAAAGGGAAAAATAAATATCCTTCCATAATGTAATATGGGGAACTGTCTGGAAATATGATTAATATTGTGTAACTTTTAAGACACGTAAGAAATGAGTAGATAAAACAAAAAAAAAGATATACTGCAAATTGTCCCCTTATTTCGCTAACAAAACGTAATAATAAGAACCTGATACTAATCTAACTGCAGTCGCCGGTATTAACTTACAAAAGCCGGGGAATTCAGAAAGCGTACAACAAAATTTGTAATACGCGTTGCTATTTAACAGATCATCATTTATCTTCACGCGATTTTAGTCATTTTTCAGTTAGCTTAAAAAATACCCGATGGCGTGAGCACCGATTAAAAAAAAAAAAAAAAGAAATTTTTTCACAAATAAGGTCTTTTTCAATTTTAACGATGCAGACTACTTCTCGATAATTCGCGAGACTAGAAAAGTTCTTATTCTTATCTATAGTTTCCTTTAACCGTTTTCGTTTTTTAATTTTTTACCGCTAATTTTTATCAAAAATTACCGTTTCGTGATGGGTTATGTCGAGTAATAATTTAATCCTCGAGAAAATATACCGCGGCTTAAAATTAAATCTGTTTCACGCTTATCAAGGAGAAATTCTTGTCCGCACTGATAATAAAATTTGTCTGCTGAAACGCCGTGAGGAAGATCACAATTCACTCTGTCGTTAATAGTATTTAGATACCTTGACACTTTTTCGACACTCTTGAAAACGGCTCAGGGTCTTCAACAACACATTTGTTCTTCGAGCATCCATCTCCCTACTTACACCCGGTAGCTGTATACGATTCTTCATGAGGATTCAGCATCTAAGACACCCGTACTATTTTACTGTTTCCAAGTTTTCCAAGTTTTTCAAATATAAGTTCGAATAATGAAAGCGTCTAAAAAGTGACGGTAACATGATGGTTGTTTTTGTTTTTTTCGTTTTTTTTCGTTTTTTTTTTTTTACCTGGCCTGACGACAAACCATTTTATACCAAGAAGAAAAAAAATAGCAACTTAAATAACAATGGCGACAATTAGTAATAATAATAATTACCGCAGCAAAATTCTTTTCAAAAAAAAAAAAAAAATAAATAAATAAAAAAAGCAACAAAATAAAACACAAAAAGCTACTCTACTCATTAAAACGTATTTAAGTAATAAAAATAATTTATCGCGCGAGTCAGTTTGGAAAATGCCCGTCCGTTGAGTAGAATATAATCGTTTAACGAAAAAAATGATGTAAAACTAGACGCGGTGCATAGTTAACATGCATGACAATGTAAAGTAAATGTTTGCGACATTGCATTCCGACACCAGAATGCACACATTGATGAAATGCAAATGCTGACATTGTATTTCATCGGTGGGGACAATAAGCGAAATATCGCGCATCACGCTATATCAAAGAGGACGCAAAAAAAAAGCGGTTCACTTTAAAAGTCGCTCGTAAGCAACGAAGGTCGTCGTAGTATACCGTGAGCACACGCCGACAGCTTTAACGTAATCAGATTTTATTAGCTCCATTAGAAAAAAAAGTGTAAAGGTAATTAATCAAATTTCCTCCTTTCTATCTGATATCTTCGCGATCGATCGTTTTTTCTGTAGGTCATACTTTATAGTACAGATTGGCCATGTCTGTTTCGAATTTTATTCTATATATATTTCTTCGAGCTGTCTTATTCTCAATTTTTCTTCTCCGACCAATTGCCACTCTTCTCTACATCGCAGGGGGGGGGGGCTGCAAGAGTAGTAATTTTTAATGATTTTTTCAACCATCAAGAACTGGGTGTACCTTTAGAATGAGACTCGAACTGTAGACAAGATTGATAAATCAGCTCATTCTTAACATATACACAATTCGGTACGAAATAAATTTTAAACCCACACTACCGACGTTGTTATTTCTTCTTTTTACTCGGACTTGTCGAGGCGGATATATTAACCCAAGAACTAGGAAAGGAACTGTGTAATTAGATCTCTACGCGATGATCAACAAAAAGAATACAAGAATCGGTATAATGCGGAAGAAAAATATAAGGAACAGATCTATTAAAAGTGAGTCGAGTAAAAAATGCGGAACGTTCAACAGCGACGGAAGAGCATTTAAAAAACATACGTATGAATAAAATAAGAAATAAAACGGTAGAGAAGACAAAACAGAAGTGAAGTAAGTGAGAAAAACGATGATGGGGAAAGAAAACCGTGCCCGAAGCGTAGACGATAGGTCCATGAAGGTGGGAAGGAAGTTGTGAGACCGAGATTCAGGTTGAATAGGTTATCAGGTCTGAAAATGAAAATAGTTACTATCTGATTTACAATGAGCATCTAGCTACAGAGAAAAATATGATATTGTGTAATTAGCCGATAGTAAAAATTTAATCGTTGCTTTCGATCCAACAGTGTCCAGAGATATTCGTGAGAAATAAATTTGAATGGTCGAATTAGGAGGCTAATACTAAATATTATCAAAAAAAAAAGAAAAAGGCTGGGAAAAAAATCCGTAAAACAAAATATTAAATTCTAAAAATAAAAAATTTCTGAATTTTTCTTATTATTACAGAAAAGAAATAATCTCGATGGAATAATAATAATATTCAAATATACCACAAAATGGTACTATTAAAATTAAGCGATCTAATAAAATTGTATTAAAAATAGCCATTATACTATTGAGAAATGCGAGAGGAAGAATCAGCTCAGTTTCGTTGTACAATACGAAAAACTAAGGCACATCCGGAAATAAAATTTCAGTTGTAAAAATTGTTTTTAATGAAAAAGAAAGAAAAAATGCATAAAATCAAAATTACCGGATTTATTTATTTTTACAGTAGGGGTCAAAAATTGGGTCAAAAATTGAGTCAAAGATTAAGTCAAAGATTAAGTCAAAAATTGACCCAAAAATCAGCCTCCTCCTTAACATGTGCCAAGAAATGACTGTTGGCGCATTTCAAACAGCGTTTCGTGTTCCCTCCGAAGTTTTATCATTCTACACTTCTGCATGTTTAACCCAGGCGATCTAGCTCGTACATTTATAAATTAAACATTTTTTCCGGCCAACAACAACAACTCGTAGTAAAAGTTAATTTTTATCACCTAGGCTCAATCGTAAAGATCACACACTCTACTTTCTCAATTATATGCGCTTCGTATGTAACAAAATTATAAACGTTGATCTTTGTTCGGTTAATGTACTTCAGTTCCATCAAAATATTTTTCCTAATTTTCGAAATATTGTTTCACTTCGAAACCTATACGTTGTGTTTTTAACACACAATGCATTTGAGTTTTTCATTGTGAATATTCGCAAAAACTATAATTTTTTGCTCGAGTCATATGTTAAAGTAGCAATTTTATGCCTTGCAGATTTTAACATTTTTTTATTTTTTTTATTTTTAAGATAACTATCAATCCCCCTTTTCTATAACAGATATATTCTATAACAGATATATTCTATAACAGATATATTCTATAACAGATATATTTGACCCCCCGATCAGAAAGTGGCCTCTCAGAATGTACTGTAGTTTTGAATACTAGCGGTTACGTTTTTGAAAATAATAATATCGATCAAAACCGGACTTATTCGAATACAAAAACAAAAATTTTATGTTCATCGGCTGCTGTTTCCAACAATGCGGTTTTTATTTTATCCGCTACCCTTAATAAAAATTCTTTCCTTCAAATTATCATACCGCATATGATCGTGTTCTTATCACTACCACCGGGAAGATCTATCCACAAATTTTTTTCCTTTGTTTCCTCGTCTCCTTCACCGATATTTTTCGTTTATTCTTCTTCGCTCCAACGATACGTAATAAATTACACCGATGACTGACGGTAATGGAAAAACAAACTGAACATATGCATTTTCCTTATATATGATAATACAAAAGCTTTTTCAGAGAAAAGGAAAAAAAACGTATTTCCCCTAATTTACGCGATAGAATGCGCATTTAAAAGTGTGATCACGTTTTTAATTCTCTTCCGTATTCTGAAGCATTAGCAAATTCCCTTTGCAATACGATCTTATGTAAATTGTCATTTAAGTGGAATTTTTGTCTACTGAATACCGTAAAAACTATCTACCCAAATAATGTTTGAACCTCTATGCCTAAACTTACTGATTCCGCAACAGCGTCGAAGTTTTTTGTAGTTTAACATTATGCACCACACCTATCCACGCTTTATGTTGAAATATCCTGGTACTTCCCCTTATAGTGTAGTAGGTTTGTGGGTGTTTTCTGGGTTTTTTCCTATCCCGATTCCATCCAAAATAAAACTATATTTCGTTTTATAAGCAAAACTTTTTCATTTTTACTTCTTGCGACGACTCGTTGACTATAATATTGTACCTTTATTAATTTTCGATTTTTTCAATCAAATCTCGATTGAACGAAACATCAGCTATTTAACTATGCTCTTTAGTAGTTGTTAGCGACTAATTTGCAATACTGGTTTAAGAAAAAATATGAAACCCAGAAAATAGAGGCATAGCATCGTATAAAACATGCAGTTGCAATCTATATTAAAACAGCTCTTTATGGCACAACAAGTAATTTAGCAGGTTTTTTTTTCTTCTGGTTTTCCTTTTTTTCTCTGTAATTGTCTTAATCGAGAAAAAGCTTTCATACTTATCAATAAAAGTCGGAACAGTCAAATTTGATAAAGTTGACTACGCGTTATAATATATGGTAGCTTTTAAAAATGGCTTCTTTCAAAAGCTCGGATTCTCTTATCCAATTGTAAGTATAAGTTGTAAATACAAGTTGAGTGACGTTAAAAATGAGAGTTCGTCCGGTGGCTAGATAACGAAAACTGCTTGAGCGACGGTAAAAATAATTTTGATACTGACGTAACTAAATGCGAAATCAAATGCCGCTAACGCTCAATTAGTCAACCCCTCTAGCTGACGACAAATACTAAAGAAAAATCAAATCAGATGAGAGATAAACTAATATCATCGGAAATATTAAAAAGGAAGTCTCCAAAGGTGGTATTTTCTCACGTCTCTAAACCCCTTTTTCAGTTTTCTTCCTTTATTTCTTCCAAAATGTAAACTTTCCTATTTCTTACATTCGTGGATCGGTTTTTCTTTCTCTCATACGCTAATTTGTCTGTCGTCAATTCAGCATCGTATAATAAACTCGGTACTTCCTTCTTCTTCTATTATTTTTAGTAGTCACGGTTCTAAGAACGGAAAGGGATACACCTTTAAGTTGTTCCAGCCTTCTCCCACTGCGGAAGCTTTAAACTTTCTCTTCCTTTTGCTCCATTTTCACAGCTGAATCGAATGAAATTTTTCGAGCAATTGTTTTAATTTCGCTTTCCTCTCCTGGCAAGTAATTCCTTATTTCGCCTGATATTTTAAAAGCGTCCTTTTACAGTACTTCCTTTTCTCATCCACAATCATCAACTAAATTTTAACATAACGTATCATTTATCGACTGATTTTATTTTAATTTTCGTATTTTTTATATATTTAAAATTTTTGTATTTTAAATTGATTACAATTGTCGTGAACACTGATGATTTTTTTTACATTTCCAAAATTCGTTAGTTAATGGTGACTACCTATTTTTCATTGTTGACGGATTTATTATTAATTAAATTTTTATCGTTTATAGAAGATTGATTATAGTATCCGAAGCTAGTCGGTGTTTTTATGTTTTTTACATTTTTAAATTATAATATATCGTTGTGTGTTATTAATGTTTGTTCTATTTTATTTACTTCACTTAACCATACTATCACTCTTTCTATACGTATATTCTATCGTCACGTCCGTGACATTTCAGGCAACAATGCAACTGACTCTCTCATTGGCAAATTCTCTGTTAACGGCCGATTTATCAATAAATTCTCAGTCCACGATATATAACAACATGTTCACTTTAGAACATGACGTCCGAGGTTTATTAATCCTCACTCTTTTTATCAGCAAATTCTTATCCTTCTTCGTAACCTTTTCAGTTCCTGACCTCAGTATTATCACTTCCTCTATAGTACGTCTTCGCCTCAATTACACCTTTCTCCTTCTTGCTTTTTTTCGATTCGCCATCTTGTGTTCCTACTGAGTATCCTGCACCAGATATGATAATAGTATTTATGACGCAGCGCTCAGTTAGTCGTTACAACTCTTAAAATTTTAACCCTATCCCTTACTATATCCTCTTGCTCCTTCCTTCTCGTGTGTTAACTGCTTTCATTTCGCCTATTTATATATATATATATATATATATATAATATATACATTAAGACATAATCTTATATTTTCTTTTTAATAATTTTTTTGCGTGGATTCCGATCGCTTTTGGTTGATGTACTCGATTAAAAAAAAAGAAAAAGAAGATATAATAGAAAAAAAGTGAGCAGCAAACAAAAAATGGCAAAACTATCTAAAAAATACGTAGTTGATCTTTTAAACAAAAATAATAAAATATGCGCAAAACCTTAATTAATTAATTAATTAGTCTACTTAAACATATATGTCTTACGTGCAGTCTTGGTCCATCTATTAACTGCGAGTAATATACCTATATATATTAGGTGATTATTATTGATATTTTTGTTTATATATATATATTATAAAATCATCGCCCAAAATGTATAAAACAATCGGAGATATTTAATTTTTTCATTTATAATATTTATTTGGCTTAAAGATGATCAAAATGTGAGATGTTATTTTCATCATTAGCGCAATTTCGACCTAATTAGATATTTCGTAAATGGCGCTGTTGTATGACAAAAACGGTGTCCAGTAGGAGCAAAGGTGTTTTATGTCCTTTATACTGACACATGTCTGGTACACTGATGATTATTATTAAAGCCCATTTTAATTGACTAATCGTGCGTCGTCTATCTGTTAACAAATAATAAGCGCGGTCGGGTTAATGTGTGTCTATAAACAAATAAAAATGTACAATTGTTGTTGTTTACTGCGTCGAATACAGACGCAGCGTAATACCACGGGCTTATTAAAGCTTACATTGTGTGTTTTTACTTTAACGGAGTTCTTTGACTGTTTTCAATTATAGTGCACACAGTCCACAACAAACGGCGTGCGTACACTAATTGGTGTACGCTCCATGTACGCGGCATGTACACTAATTTGTGTACAGTTTCACAACGCCAGAAAATATATGGTTCTTCTTCCGATTTAACCGAATACAATCACGGTGCACAACAATGCTCAACCATTCGCGATATTATTTTGTTTTATTTCATAGTGTGTAATTTTTATTTATTTTTTATTTATTTATTTATTTTTTATTTTTTTGTGGCACGCCTTGCGGGAAAAAATAAAAATTCGTCCAAAAAATTCCCTACTTCGATTAGTCTGTATTGTCGTCGATTAGTCTCTAGTATCTGCAACGATTAAATGCAAAGGAAAGAAGAAAGCGAAGGGTGTACCACGGGGAGGGGACCCTTCTTTTTTTTGCAATTTTATGAACCGAAAAAGCGAACGTAATTTATCAATCCGCTTTACTATTAAGCGATTTTAATTACACTATTCAAATATAAAATGTCAAATTAATTTTTAAATCCGACATATAGTAGCCGCTCCGAAAAATGTCCATGTCCGAGCACCATTCTTATGTCATTTTCGCATTTTCTTATTTCGCAGAAATCATAGTATCCTCGTCAATTCTATGATGGTCCAACTTTCATTTAGCGATTTGTGTGTGTTTCCTCTTACTTTTGAACCCGAATAAAGTTTTCAATTATTCTTCATTACGTTTACAGATGTTTCCCCATTTTAATTGCAAGCCTGATGGCGAGAAAAGTTTAATAATTTCGGGTACAGGTTTTTTTTGCTCAAAAATATATACGCATAATTTAGTTTATTAAACACGTGTAATTTAAGTCGCTTCTTAAAACCCTCAAATAAAAAAAAAAAAAACAAAAAAAAAACCCCTCAAATAATAATAACGCTCTGGATATATAATAACTCAAACAAGATTCGCACGTATACAGTTAAATTTTTCCCCTACCGTCAACTATCCATTTAGCTTCTTTTTTTTTTTTTCTAGAAATACAACCGAAAAAAAAAATAATAATAATAATTTTTACTTTAGAACTGTCGGAAATATCCTCTAGTAATGTATGCTCGTTGGTGATGCCTTTTATCTTCGCCAATCACGGACCGGAAATAGGTTGCCGACGTTAATTGTGAAATAATTTTTGTTTTATCGTGTTTTTTTTTTTTTTTTTGACGGAAGATTCTGTTTTTTCCCCAAAAATCCTGCTGTATTTTTGTTATCACGCAAGATTGAGAAATTCGGGGTGTAGAAAAAAAATATTTTACTACTACAGTAAAACTGGGAAATTAGTGTTTTAATTATGTTAATAATTCTCGCGCGCGGAACTAATCACGAATAATTTCCATTTCTACTGGAAAGCAAATGTTTTTTTTTTTTTTATTTCATAAAAAAAAAAAATTAAAAAAAACGTGGATTTTAAGCAAATTTTTGCATTGTTGTATATTAATTATTTTTCGCGAGTTTTCCGCTTCCAGAATTTTTTTTCTTTTTCAAATTCTTAAAGAGCCATATCCATATCATGCTCCGAAAGTGAAATATCGTTTTCAAAGCCTTAACACAACACTCGTTACCGCTTTTAACGGTGCAATTTAAAACTTTAAGAAATTAACGAAATGTTTTTAATTTTGTCATTACTTTCCTCTTCACAAGTGAAACATTTCTTACATCTTCTCTTTTTTATTCCTTTTCTTTTTCTTTTTTTTTATATAGTTCATTTGACCAGCAGGATAACGTTATCAAATCAGGCGATTTTTAATGCGCGGGGAAGAAAAAATAAATAAAATACTTTCTTGTTCTAGAGTTAAACTATTTTATGCATTACCTTTATATAATAATACGCTAAATGGTAAGCATAAAAGAAGGAACTGCATCCCACAATATGGCTGCAACTACGGAACAATGCCCACAATGCTCGATGAAATTTGACAAGAACAAAAAGAAATTCAAATTAACATATAAGTCACCATCTTGCAATATGGCCGCAACTTCAGAGTAGTGTCCACAATACTCGATGAAACTCGGTAATGAAAAATATTTTTCTCTTTCTCCTCTTTTTTTCTCTCTCTCTCTCTCTCTCTCTTCGAATAAGATCTAACCAGCTGATTACAGCTGCATGACAGTGCTTACGATGACCCCGATGCGAAAAAAGAATATTCAACAACTCTGAGTAGCCAAAAGTAAATAAAGGTTACAGTGTAAATGAAAATACGACAACAAGTCACAAAAGTAAGGAAATGTTTCAAAATTTTGTTATTATCCTTATTGTTATTAGCCTGTACAACAAAAATCTTACATTCACTCTCGGGGACATTAATCAAGTTGCTTAAATAATAATTCCATTTCTTTTAATAAATAGTAAGATAATCAACGTAAGACTGCCAGCATCTCCGCTCGCTCTAGTCAACACACTGCGGTTCTCTTAAATTCTTTCATTGAAGGTTGTTTTTCTTTTATACTCCTTCTGGTTTTTACGAGTCCCTCTCTTTAATTTCCTCTTCAAAGGTTCGCACCGCTAAATTTGCAGAAGTTATTCAACGAACAAAAAAAAACCTACATTAGCTTCGCTCGGCACGAATCATTCTCGACTGTACTCTTGCAGTTGCCTGATTCGTTTAAACTTCGAACAGTTTTCGATTATCGAAACGTGCGGAAAAACAAAAAAAAAAAAAAGAAAAGAAAACAAATATCCAAAATCGAGCGCTAAATTAAAACGCCCAGCCTTCCCAGCTCTTGGCGTGACCTAGAAATTATTAAATCGCCGGCAACAAGAACGAGCTATGCGAGATTTTCCGTGACTTTACCTACAGAGACCGCGACCCCCTAATTTAACAAAACCATTTCAGTACCCGCGTCCATCTTCTAGATAACCTTAAACTTTGTTAAGGATTCTAACATTCATTCTGGCTCATTTCGCCGATGAACTACGCCGAATTATCCGTCGAAGAAGACTGATTACCTGTTTATGTTCACATGTTAAAATCGCACAAGAATGGACTACCATTACCAACCTATTTTATAATCGGCTGCTTCCGAACGACGCCTCTTTCAGCTTCATTATTAATTGTTCGCCGGAGGATAAAATGATAGAGTATAAATATTCGTTACCGATCTCAGCTAATAATGCCTATTTGAAACGAGAAATCTTCAGCACGATATGGCGCTCGTTTTTTTGTGTATTGTTTTTGATAAATGCGAGATAATGGCGACGTAACATTTCTTCATCTCAACAAGCTACCGCGCGCCTCTAAGGAGCTATTTTAAATCAAGAACGAAAGTACATCTTTTATATTTGCGGCTTGTAAAAAATTTATAGAAAAAAAATGAAAAAATCGATTCGATCTGTAAATAAAATTTGAAGAAAAGTTGTTGATTGTTTTTTCAGTTTTAGAAATATTAACGAAAACTTGAAATTTAACCGAAACAAACTAAAACCTTTTTGAATTCATTAACCTGAATTGATCGCAATCTAAACAGGTGTGATGTTAAAAGTTCTATGAATGCGTAACTAAATCAACAAAAACCTTTTTTGGCTATTCGTTCGGAAATAATCGAGGGCTGATATCAACAAGTTATCGCTAGTGCGCATTCGCACATTTTCGTTTGTTAGTGATATAAAGCACTTATTGAACGTTCTACCGTTGAAACCGGTAGCCGATTACGAGCGTGTTATCGAGGGAGGGTTCGGTACACGTGGCAAATTTTTTATTTTTATAGCGTGCTGATATAAAATCATTCTGTTTGAAGATCCGGAAGACATTAGCATATTTAAATTGATTTGAAAGGTTTTCGAATATTCTCCACTGTCCTCCGGTAGTACAATAACTTTGGAAATAACAGTCGATCGAGGACGAATAAAAAAAGTAGTGGTCTACCTGCGACGTGTGGCCGCGAAGTTCAGATAACATTTTCCGCGTTCTTTCCTTCATTCCAAGAAATCAGTAATGAGCTGAATTTTTCGTTCGGTTCAATTCAGTTCTGCCCGACGATTTTAAAATGTCACGCGCGCATGCGGAAGGTCAAAGAGAAAATCGCCTAAACATCTTTTTCCTATCCAAAATCATTAGTAAAAGTCCAACTTTCGCAGTGGATATATAGGCGGAAAAAATCACTGAAAGTCATGCTAACGTTGTTTTTCAACTTCGAAGGAGTAATGCACCACGAATCGAACCACCGTGAATAGCACTTTTTATAGACAACTGCTTCAACGTCTATTAGTCGTAGACGAGCTGATAACAACGCTCTCTGTCACATGTCAATTTTAATCGTGGAATTTTTGACGAAAAATCCAATAACCATGATATTACCTCATGCCGCTTACTCACCACAACTCGCTTCGTATGACTTCCAAATGTTTCCTCGACTGAAAGGTGTTTTTTTTTGAAAGGCAAGCGATTCAGATTCATTAATGAAATTCAGTGTCCGGAGGAATTTTGGTGGAATTCAGAGTTGAGACTTGCTTTACGAAGTATGCCACCGGAAGAATAGTATTGAAATTACTTTAAAGGTGATGTAAAAGGAATGCGTAGTCTGCGTTGAACCGAATAAAGAAATATTGACTTTTCTCTCTACCTCGGGGCTATTAAGTAATTAACTCTATCTTAAGAACCGCTTAATATTAAATACGCTTTATTTATTTATTTATTTATTGTTTATATGGGTTTCCCAACGAGGACATTATCTCGAAAAATGTTAGACGTTTAAGGATAGAAAATAAAAATAATTTGAAGGCAGGAATAACAGAAATAGAAGGAATTGAGAGAATCCTATAAGAAACGCCATAAGGAGTAGAGATGCTGAATTTAAATAGAGAACAGTAGAAAGATTAGCAGAAAAGATAGAAAAATATGATCAGCATCATAAAATACGTTTGTGGAAGGGAGAGTACAAAATTGAGGAGATACAGATGAAAACAATGCAGGAAGGAGACTATGCTTAAAGCGAATGCGACAAATAGCCGAGATTGTAAAGCATTCAAGAGGAGGTAAGTATCTGGAAAACCGTGAACGGTAAGGGGAAGGCGGATATTGAATAGAGAGATAAAAGAAGCTAGAATTAGAAAATAAAAAAGAACAGGAATTGAGCCATAGTCGGGAATGAGTCATTTAAGGAAAGAAAAATAATAATGAAAATCTGCCACCGGAAATGAAAGAAAGGGCTAAGGAAAATCCACTAATTTATTATGCCCGGTGCCTAAATGACACCAAGAATCCACAGAGATTCCCTCCGTGTGATACGTAGCTGCTACTATTAAATTATCGATGTAAAAATATGTAACAGCAGCAATTAGTTTTCAATATTTTTAATTCAAACGCGTAAAAATTCTCTAATATTTTCTGATTCTTTTCGAAAAACTTTATTCCAGTTTCCTCGTACAGAATTCCCGTTAGTTCTCATGTTTCATGTTGCGCTGTAATCGAATTCGCTAAATTATGCAATTATTATTTATTATTGACTTCGCGCCAATGCTGACCGTAGTCATTAGAGGGTCAAGCACTAGCAATCGGATTCAGATATTATCTTCCTCTAGAGTCAATTGAAATTATTTTTGTTATCCTTCTAAAAAAATCAAATAGATACCAGTTTATGTTCGTCAACTGCAATATGAAAAAGTTTTGAAGATTTTTTTTTTTTTTTTTTTTCTGGCTCAGTATGATAATTAGGTGTTTTTGTAGCGGCAGTTCGCTTTCAAAAGACAAAGCTACAAAAGGACGCTTTTGAGAGACAACAAAAACGAATTTAGCGGCACAATGAGTCACATTTCATCGCAACAATGATTTTCGCAGTTTTACGACATTTATAAAGAATTTGTGTACATAATATCCCGGCTTATTTCCGCATACTGATATGAGCACACTGGAATTCGTACCAATCGACTGTGATTCAATCATTTTTAAACATTAATTTTTCTTTCTACACTACTAGTAACGTTTTGCATTCCATTGCAACATTTTAAATACTGACTATACTATTTATAAAACATTATCAATCTTTCAGATCCGCAAACAATTAAAAAATTTAATCTATCCATATAATTCAAATTTGGGTTTCTCTGAGATTAAAAATAAAATTAAAAAACATCTCTATGTTTTTTATTTGCTTTTAAGAAGTAAATAATTATTTTTTAGGTCTTTTCTTAAAATAATTTAAAAGAAGCTCGCGACGGATTTTAATGATAAAAAAGGATATTTCAACCTAAAATTTACTATTCGAATTACTTCGATATTTCAAAAGGTTTCGAAAATAATCATGAAATTGTATCCAAAGAACAAATAGTTAATTTTACCTGACAAAAGATTGTTAAATTACAGTTCTAAAAAAAATATTTTTATTCCTTCGGTATTTTTCTCGTACACATATCTATATATATATATACATACACATATACGAATATATGTATATATATATAAAATTATTTTTCGTGATAGCGGTAGAAACGAATTATTATAAAATGAAAGAATCAAAAAATATTTTCCTTTTAGCTCGTGAAGAAGAATGGAAAGAAGTTGCCTCTTCAGTAAAAAACTTAAAACGAAATTCTGAGCTAAGCCTTTCTTGTCTTAGCTAAATTAGAAATTGGCATTTAATAAAAATGTTTTTTGTAGACAAATTGCAGATAAACTTAACCGAACTGAAACACCTGTCTTAATCAATTAATCGAAAAGAAACTGCAAATAAACATCATTATTAAGCGTTCCGGAACATCCAAAAAATGAGCCAGGGCAGCCTATTTTACGCAAGCTGTGTCTGAAACCATGCGTAAGAATTTCTTGAAAATATTTCGATTCTCGAGAAGTCGCCACAGGAGTTTATTTTTCAGCACAATCTCGAACGACTTTCTAAGGCACGATGTCGGTTAAATGGGAAGTTGCTTGCATTTCAGACTTGCTAGCCTGTTGTATTTGAATGACTAAAACGCGTGTTCAATGCGCAGCGATAATTCCGTCGTGAAAATTAACGAAATGTTTAAAATAAATGCAAACGCCGAACCAATTAGGAGGGTTACCTCCTAAATTAGGTATAACTGAATAAGAAATCCGACTCTACATTATGTAACTACTACCTCTATTATAACGAGCTTTGCGTAACTAAGATGTAATTAAAATAATATTTAATTTATTTAATTAAAATATAACTTTTTAAAAAAAATTACGAGCATACAAAAGGCACACGGTAAAGCTAAAAACGCATATGTGCAACCGAATGGAACGAATCAAACACCCGCGAGATTTTGAATTCTAAAAAATACCATCGCATAATCATTTTGCTCCAAGACGAATAAGTGAATCGACATGTGAAAATATTTTACTTTTATCAGCAAAACCTGAAGCTTTTTTTTTGGAATTTTCGAATACACTGGAAATTGCTCGTTAATTATTTCATCTACAGTCTGAGTAAGATGTGTCGGAGAAAAATTGACTTCTTTTTCGTAAAATCGGAAGTCTTTCGTTTTCGTTTTTTAAAGCCATCAATCATTTCGACAAGAAAAAAAAAAAAGCAAACATGAAAGCCGTTCCCGGTTTCCATTCATTCGAAATTTAGGCGTGCGAATTTCGTAAAATTTATAATTATAATAAAATTTCGGAGTTCTACGAATTATTTTTTTCATTCGTTCGACATTTTTCTTCTTTCGGAGAACAACTGACACATTTGAAATTCAAGAAGCAACAGTTTCCAGATTTACTGTATTATCGAACTTATACGCGGAACTCCAGAACTGCACCAAATTCTTTTTTCCTGTTTCACATGGCTCAAGATCATCTCTTACGGTTCGTCGCTCTACATCTTAAGTGCTATATGCAAAAAAAAATCTGTAGAATTATCGTCGCAGAAATAAAAATTAAGGAATGCAGTCGATTTTACACTAATTCAATAAATTTTCTCTGTCTTCATTTCGTACATTCGTCGAATTATTTTTTTTCCCCATTGGATTTGTTCATTTACGTTAGCACTGTTTTCATCTAAACCGCTTATAATTCTGTATGTAACGAAGCAAATTAATTTAGTGACTAAAAATTAATTTAACGACTAAAAATTAATTTAGTGACTAAAAATTAATTTAATGACTAAAAATTAATTTAGTGATTAAAAATTAATTTAGTGACTAAAAATTAATTTAATGACTAAAAATTAATTTAATGATTAAAAATTAATTTAATGATTAAAAATTAATTTAATGATTAAAAATTAATTTAATGATTAAAAATTAATTTAATGATTAAAAATTAATTTAATGATTAAAAAAAAATGATCCACCATTGATAGAAGATATTTTTATGTCTACTTTTATTACGCACCAAGATACAGTTTATTTCCCAGTCGATTATTATTATTATTATTTTTTTGTAATATTAATGTCGAAAAACAATGTGCGTGCATTATGGGGCATAATCTGTATAAATTTACAGTCGTCTAGTAGTCGCCTCGTAGCAGGCATTCGTACAATGGTGGGAAAAGGGAACGTATAAAAACTTAGCGGTTTCCAACCCAAAGTTTAATCTTTCAAATAATTTTCGATGCAGATCATTTTTTTTTTTGCCAACTAATACAACGCGTCAGGGAAACTTACAGTTGCATTGCGCAACTCAAACTATTGAAGGGATGCTCCATGTTTTCGGAAGGACTGAGATTCCATTATTCTTTTCAAAGCGCATACTTATTAATTTACGATTTCCTATGTGTTACTACTGGCTTTTTAATTTTTCTTCGAATTGCATTACACGATAAAAACAAAACAAAAACAAAAAAATATCGATGGTGTAATAATAAATAATATTTAAAAGTTCAAGCACCGTAACATGTAATCATAATGGTTATCGAAAAAAGAAAAAAACAAACAAATATTAAACATATTAAAATGTTTCCGTGACATGTAGCAGCGAGGAAACTAAAACTAATCTCGTTTCTTTCTTTTTCTCGCATTCTGACTTCTGAGCTGTTCCCTCAAATAGGAATGATATTTAAATAGCAGAAACGTACGAGCAAAAGGTAGCGGGGAAAGACGCGGTGCATTGTGCACCTCTTATTTGCCAGGGATGTTTATGTTTCATGTTTGCGTATGCACGTACAGCATAGATTGCCTTGAAAGCAATGCAGCATAAATGTGCGGCGGCAGCAGTGAAACTACTATGTATGTAGAGTAAGAACGTACGTGTTGTCGGTCGTCGCCAGTCCATCACTCACGAAATTTTACTAGGCGTGATTGAGATTCGTAAAGAAGCCTAATTGTGAAATTTACTTTGAAACTAACACACGTCCGTTTTTAATTAGCTGTAAAGTTTAAATTCGACGGCGAAGAAAAAAACTTGAAAACAATTCGAGACAAAGAATTGATTAAGTAATCGATTAGGAACAAAGTTTGTTTCGATTCCTTTCTTGTCCATTTTGTAACCGCTAACAACAATTCAAAACTTCAATATCATGACAGAATAAACAAACAATTGCAAATACAAAGCTCATATTTCATTAGCGAGAATAATCAGCCCCCCTCAAAAAATCTATTTACAGATATTCCACCTTAGGCCGTTTTGAAATCTATATAGCGGTAAGCGGTATTTTATTTTATTCGCTATATTCCTATATCACACTGGTTCGGTTACATTAATACGTTTTGGTTTATTAAAAATGTTTTTTAATTTAGACGAAAATATTTACATTTCTTCTGTTATGCAGTTGAAATCAACAAAGACATACTAAAAATGTGGTTAATACCTGTCTGCATTAATACATATATATATATATATATATATATATATATATATATATACATTTCTGTTCAGTAAGCTTTCGTAGACTAGCTTACATTCCACGCTGAAACAAACACGAATTGCTAATGTGAAAGAAGAAGCGAGGAAATGTATTGTCTGCTTTCGTATTCATTTACAAAAACTTTCAACATTATATAAGCCATTTCCAATCCAAAATCCGAAATCCAAAAGGTTGGAATGAACATATTTAAACTATAAATGAAGCAATATTGAAACTTGATAAAAAAATCAACAAAATTACATAGCTAAATTAAAAACAGAATACAATGTAACTTTCTATAATTAAGTCTTGAAGTTATATTTTATACGCCACTTTAGGCCGGCTTATGTTGCAAACAGAAATTCTTAACCCAAAAAATCAGAAGTCTCTATGTAAATAAGAGGAGATGGGATGGCACTTCTATTTATGTTTGTTAAATGAAGTTTTGCATCCGCTATGCCATCGTTGACATTGAGACTTTTCACTGAAAGGGGGCGGCTTAATGTAAATAATGAAAAAAATTTAAACGAATAAGATTCGTGTACTTTCGAGATTCGTTTAATTTTAAAAAACTACAAAAAATTGCAACTCATTGTTTTAATTTTGAAAACTACAAAAAATTGCAGCTCATAGTTTTAATTTTGAAAAACTACAAAAAATTGCAGCTCATAGTTTTAATTTTGAAAAACTACAAAAAATTGCAGCTCATTGTTTTACTTTTGAAAAACCACAAAAAATTGTAGCTCATTGTTTAGTTGAAATGGTTAATAAATTCTCCTTTAACAAGTACACGAGCGATAAACAAGATGCGACGACTAGTTCGAGAAACAACAGCATCGCAAATTCGTGTTTATCGTCACTTTTATACTAATTTCGTTCAACTTTTGCAACTAAGTTACACCGAAACCGTTTAAATCTGTATCACGTACAACAATTTATACTTTAAAATGGAAGCGACAATGAACGATTAATCGTTCTATACGGAAGCTATCTTTTTAGGGTGAAACGGGCTTGAAAAAAAGTTTATGTAGTAACTGCATTTATTTTAGTTTTGTGAGTATTTCAAAACTATTATGGTCGTTTTCGTACAAGGTAATAATTTTTTTTAAAAACTGGAAATGGCGATTTACATAATTTATGCAAAAATATCTATTTATTCTCAGCTATTGTGAACGACACTGACAACAAAAACAAATTATTTTTAATAGAATGAGAACATTATTATTAAAAATTTTATCAAAACATGTATTACAGAAAAATTATAGTTAACAATATTAAAATAAAGCCGACATGTTTCGAAGTCACGTACATGGAGAATCATGGCATTTTCTGTAATACATGTTTTGATAAAATTTTTAATAAAGTGACAATACAGAAAATAGATATGAACATTTACAATTGAAATATAAAGGAGGACATTTTTGTAAAAATAATAATTTTAGAGTATGTGTACTTTTTAACCGACTCCAAAAAAGGAGGAGGTATTCAATTCGACTGTATTTTTTTTTTTTTTTTTTTTTTAATTATTTTTTTTTTTTTATGTGTGTTACCACAGAACTTTCTTCTAGATGAACCGATTTTGATGATTCTTCTTTTATTTGAAAGGTGGAGTTTGTCATGTGGTCCCATTTAAATTTGATCAAGGTCCGACCGGTAGTTTTTGAGTTATCCTTAATAATGCGGGAGATTGAAGCTTTTTGGATGCTTTTCATTCATGATTGTTTTCACCGTCGGATTAGATTTTTGACTTAAAATACTATAAATTTTTCCCAATTACCATGGAAATGTAGCTTTTGGTGTTTTTACCGTGGAAATAAATGTTTTAATTTAATTGAATAAAAATGCACTAAAAAGTAAAAAATAGTTACTCCCGATAAAATATATATATCAGAGTGATATAACTTAAGGTGATATCGTAATTCTTATATAACATTAACTTTTTGGAGTTGGAATTAAATTCATGTTAGGAACAATTTAATCAACATTTAATGCAGTTTTTAATTATTCGTTTAATATGAATTTGATGCCAACTCCAAAAAATTAATGTTGTATAAGAATTACGAGATATCACCACTTAAGTTATATCACTCTGATATATATATTTTATCGGGAGTAATTATTTTTTACTTTTTAGTGCATTTTTAAATTTTTATAATAAACCTTGAAGTCGGTATTTATTTTTTGTAAAAAAGCATTTTTTTCTCTTTCTTTTCTTTTCTCTTTTTTTTTTTTCGAAAACGTATTAATAAATAAAAATATCACATTAATCTTAAACAATATTTAGCAAGTAATCGGGCGAATATCGCTAGTATACGTGTGTATCAGTTTGCAAAAGAAGAAAACTTTAAGAGTAATCGTATAATTTCAAAACCATTGACTCTTAAAACAACGCATAACATTAGAGAATAAACGATAATTTTAAATTTTAAATCTAACCGAAATTTATTCCAGTAAAATAAAATGGAAAAATAAACGAATAAACGATTTTTGAAAACAGAGACATTCTACTAAAAACGAAAATTACGTTTTTTAACCAATCTTTTCGACGTGTAAAAACAAGCGCAATATAATCAAAGCAAAAAAAAAAAAAAACAAAACAAAAGAGACATGTGTACATGCGCAATGACATTGAACTTTTTTGAACTTTTGAACTTTATGTATATTTCGTATTAATAAGACATTTTAAAAACAGTTTTAAGTTCTACCAAAAAATTAGGTTTAATGATGGATAGCGAGAAAAAAATCTTCGAACTGATGGAAGAGAAAACTTCAATGGCGAAGTACTGGCTTCCATTGACGTGGGCTACAAATATCATTCACCGTGCTAGGAAGGATTCGATGATCAGCAGCGATCACATGGTGCAAACGATTTTACTGGAAATGTCCGATATTAGATCACGACTAGGTTCCATCATTGGTTACGATAACGTTAACATACCCATCGTTTACAGTCAGGTAACATATAAAAAATATGATAAAAATTAAGCCGCACTACTACGACAACACATGGCAAGTATAATAAACATTTCTTATTCTACATACTACGACATCATTTGTCACATACTACATACGCATATATTTATATGCTCGTACTAATACATAGAATGTACATTGCACATAGTTCATCTCTCCGGTATATTACATTAATTCGGCATGAAATGTTTACTGCGCGAAATTAACTAGTGTCTATAATTCTCCTATTTATTATTATTATTATTATTATTATTATTATTATTATTATTATATAAATGCGAATGAGAGCGTAATCCCATTTTTCGCTCGTCTCTCCAGCTTGGTGCATAACATGTTGTTTGTTTTTTTTTTTGTTTTTTTTTGTTTTTTTTCGGTTTTTTTTGTTAATTTATAAATTAAAAATTATTCTTTTTATTTGCACGCTAAAACTATTTAATTTTTCGACGGTGTGTACAGTTGGTTTAATAATTTACTTGCATGTCTGTAAAACGATCGTTTTAATTACTTCCTTAGAACATATTTAACACGTGATCAGTAAGTATTGTTACGATATCTTCGATTTTTTCTTATAATTATTCGTTCGTTTTCACATTTCGTAATTACAATTTTCAACATGTGCATACGCTTATCTGTACGGCTACCAGGCCAATTATCTGTAAAGTTTAATGTTGTAGTTAAGGACGTTATACAGGTTTATGCATAATAAATGAATTATGTCCGCCTAAAACCTCTGTATAACAATAACGTGAGACAATAGATGCATAATTAAATGCTAATTTTTGACAACTCATTTAGCAGTATTGTCGGAAAATCTCTAAAGGAGCAGAGGATATTTTCTTATTCGCTATATTGTTGCAAAATCTGTTTTGACATAACGAGACGTAACTTGCCAAATGTCATCATTTATACACGCGCCAATTAAGATGAAAGCCGGTAAATTACATATGTATATACATTATCATGCAGACACACACACTGGTCGTTCTAATAATGGCTATACATGAAAAATGTTCAACCTGACATGGCTGATGAAACAAAGTACGAATTGCTTCGTCTCAATGAACGATAGTAGCAGCAGCGATGATGTATCTGACAAAATGGAATATTAATTGAAACAGATGCTATTCCGTACGCGCATGCATTACACAACGATAATTTTAAAGTGTGAAACGAATTTTTAAATTGTCAGCCGACAATCGCAAACTTTTTTGCGTCTGTTTCGGTTTTATTACAAAATTTAAAAACACATAAGGCACCCTTATCAGTTTTTTAGCTATAATAGTAAAAATCGAAAATCGACACGAAGCGAAATAATAATCTTCCGTGAAAATTACCATTAAACTTCCAAATCGATTTCGAAACACGCATAGAGCTTTCTTCGTGTCAAGTTAAACAGATATGTAATTTTACTGCCGAATTTTTTGAAAATTATCCACGGTGCCCTATACAAAAATCATAGACAACTTCTCCTAGCCGGTAGTGTTGCATTAAAGGTTTTTTGTTGTTTTTTTTAAAAATGGGTTTGGTGCCAGCACTGACCCAACTACATGAACTTAGATCACCTACTTAGATTATGAGGCGATCGGTTAATAACCTATTTCAGATGATTTTGCTGAAAAAAATTTAAAAAAGGAGAACATAAATACTTAAATAAAAAGGAGTTGTTTCGTTTCTTAATTATTATTATTATTACGGAAGCGCGGCTAACTTAAAAAGATAATAGAGCGGTATTCAAAACCGGGTGGTCCCGCGCGAACATAATTATTTGTTCTCACAACATCACCTTTGTTAAAATAACAATAAAATTTTCACAATACGAAAATTTATTTTTACTTTTTTCTTATTTATTAAATAAATGTGTATTACAGTTTCACACTATTGTTTAATTAATCAATATGACTAGTTAGCAATTGTATAGAATTAGTTCATTAACTGATTTCTCTATTATTTATATATATTGTATGTAAATATTATTTGCGCGACTAAAAATCGTTTGATTAAAATTTAATTCGAGTAAATTTGGAAAAAATGCGAACTGAAATAACTTCCCCGGCGAACCTTGTCTCGCACCTAAATTGTATTACGAACATGTGACGGAGTTCTCTAAGTCTTATCAAGGCACGGTTAGCACTGACAATTAGTTATCTTCTTCTTCTTCCGAGTCCCGACCGTTCTCGATCGTAGGTGACCTTATTAAAGAAATCTTTCGTATGCAAGGTGGACTAATTTTTCGGTATTCATCCCCGACCATGCCTTGATGTCGTACATCCATGAGCGCCTCCTTCGTCCGACCTTCCTCTTGCCCGATATTTTTCCTAATAATAATGAGTATTTGGATCCACGTATAAAATGGCCAAAGTATTTTTCCTCTTCCGGTCTTTTATGATGCCTATTAATTCCATATCCTTATTTCCCATCATCTGCAGCACTTCCTGATTCGTCTTCTTTGCTGTCCATGGGATTCTTAGGATCCTTCGATAGCACCACATTTCGAAAGCCGCCAAGCGATATTCATATTGCTCTTCTTTAAGGTCCAACATTCGCATCCATATAACAACGTACTCCACAATTAGTTATACATATTAATAATCGCGACAATAACGTTAATAATTGCCGCGATAATGCAGTCTGTGTTTAAAGTCAGGGTGGTGATCTACAATGATTTCTCCATCTTCATTCACATTAAAAATTAGAAAGAAAATCAATATAAAAGAATACGAAAGTAGGGAGAATTTTTAATTTTGCAATTTCGTCTAATGAAATCATTGTCCATTTTGGTCTCAACAAGCCCTATGATGATCGATTGACAGCAGACTAACTTATGGAAACAGGCACCAGCTGCGTTTAGAAATTTATTATTTTGCATAAAATCTAAATTCCAAAGACAGCGAAAAAACAAATAATAAATACGACCCCCGTTTTTTGGCTGTATAATTATTAATCGTTGTAGTAACTAATGTAGAATAGATTGCAACGATCTTTTTCAGGCAACCGCCTACTAGCGGAAGGTATAAACCATTCCGATAATGGTAGAATATTTTTTTTTTTATAATAAATACGCGAATCTCTGGGTATACCGCATACCAGATTTATACGTGTAACAATAAAACGAATAAAACTATTTTTTCCCTATTAGTTGCGCGTAAGATTTAGTTAGTTGAAATTTTGTATCACATAACACCCATTTTATTATAAAATTTGCACTTTGATTTTATTGTACGCGCACTGACCACAATCTGCACAATTGAATAGGGTGCTTTTTTAAAAATTTTCAATATATTTTTAATCGTTCCACGAACAAAAAAGGCCAAACTATTAAAAATTCGTTTTTCTCTTTTTTTTCCTTCTTATTGAGTTCGTTAACTCTTTCGCTTTTTTATATCTCGGGGAGGTAAAATGGACGATCGTAAGCATGATTGCTGGCTAGAGGGGTATATAAAATTCAAAGTGTAAATATACTTTTTTTATGAAAATGAAACGAGTGGTCTTGAAAAGTTAAGCCAATTTTAAACGTAACTAGAATTTGCTTATATGCCTCCGGACTGGAAACATTACGGTTGAAAATAATACAAACGAGAAAAGAAAAAAAAATCAAAATGTAATTGAAAAATGAAAATCACCGTTATTCTAAATTCTTAATTATATCAGATTCCTCGTCCGCCCTTCAGCCCATCTGTTCGCTCCTACCTAATCATTCCTGCGATTTCATTATTCTCCGTATCGCTTATCCGAGTTCTTTCTTCTTTCCATCTCATCTACATTGATATTTTTGGCCATTTTTCGTAATGAAGCGGCGGACTCTTTGGCACTCGGTTTTTGCTGCTTTTTTACACCTCTTTTCTCGAGAAAAATACCATCCTTTAATCTCCTTCTGCTATGTAAAAGTTTTCATCTTAGATCATATGGTATATTATCGCTTCCTCTTTTTCTAACAATAATTGTTCTTTCTATTTCAACCTAGTGTCTTTCCGCTAACCTATGGTTCCCTCTGTTTGCTTCTGTTGTCTCGATTATTCGTCTGCGTTCTTAAGACATACTCTATTATCTTCCTCCTCCGGTTTTCGTTTTTCTCCCTATTGTCTTCTTCACCCAAACGAAGAGCAAGTTTGCGATACTGATCATGTGTTTATTAGATGTTCTTCTATCAATCGAGCGTTTTGCTTTCTATTCCAATTTTCTACGAAATTCCTGCTCCCTATTGTGCCTTCTATATCCTGTTTTTTCCTTCTCCACACATCGTTCCCATTCTCTGTTCCTTCCTACTAACAATATCTGACCGCATCAAAGTATAACTGATTCATTTCCATTTGGGTAAACCTGGTTGACCCCCCCCCCCCAAAGGAAAAAACAGTATGATAAAAACGAGAATAACATTCTGGGTCCTCCGTAAATCGTTTTTTGAGACTTTTCACTTCTTCATCGCTTTTTTTTTTTTTTTTAGTGTTTTCGCAGCCGGAAAATTTTTCTTGCGGAGACTTATACATACTTTGGGGGGGGGAAGATAACCGTATAAAATTTTAATTTAACATTTTCAGTGGGGTTCGTTAGGATTATTAATTTTAATAATTTTAAAAATAAACAAAATCAAAATTTTTCATAAAAATGCAGTACTTTTTTTTGGATTAATTCTAAATTTTCATTATTAAAATTCTCAAAGGTTGCACCTATCAACTGGACACGCCGTAGCAGTGTTCAGAAATTATCACATCTGACAAAAGCAAATTTAATTACATCAAACGAAAAATAGAGAGAAAAAAATGCATATTTTCCAAACCTTACACTCGATCACACATAGTTTCCCGTAGAGAACCTTATATGTAATCTTAGACGCGTGCTGGAGGCTGCAACAGATGAAATTTTCAGCTCAGAATTACCGGACCTTTCTTTTCCGATCGTGTAGATTAGGGAAGATTTTTCATTTCAGTGAAATGTCCCGTTTTAATATCGGGAGTATTAGAAATAAAATTCATTAATACTACCTACCGTGTGGGGATAATAACCGTTTCGAAATTTTAACGGCCAAGAGGGAAACGAACTGAACAGGTAATAGTGCGGTCTTTCTCTGATTAAAACCACGTTGCAAATTCCATTTTAGAAGAGCGGCTCTCGTGCTTCTCAAATTTTCCCTTCGAACAATTTATTTTTAAAAATATCTTAAAATTTTCGTGGCTTCTTCAATTCGTTACGTATAATTTTTTTTAATTTTCACTGACCGCCCCTCGTAACGTCTTCTCCATCGGCTACTTTTTTTATCATCGAGCGACCGATGCATTTATTTCGAACACGGTCCTTGTTATTTTATGAATAAAAATAATTTTGCAGCGATATGAACACGATTCATCAATCCAAAAAAAGAAACTCGGATCAGTACGAAAAATCCATTACCAGCGTATTGCTCTTATTCAAATGATGGTACCAAAAAAAAAAAAAAGATATGTACACAATGACACTATTTATACATGGCAGAAATTAAAATATAACAGATCCCCTATAAATGTCATGAGACATCAACTGTAAAACCAAAAAAAGCTTTGATAGTCAACTTAATGCCGTTGTTAGCTGAAAAAATATCCATAACATCTTAAATATCCCACTATGCCCCCTCCCCTACTGCTCGTTTCCGAGTGGTGTGACTACTACCTATTTGAAAATTCTAGCTGTACAGAGGATAGCTAAAGCAAATTTAGAATTTCCTTTTTGAAGTGAAATAGAAAAGACGCGATAAGTTAGGGCCCACAATTTTTTTTTTCTCTCCTCCCCCTCTCTGATGTTATTAAATCAGTTCTGCTCGGAACTCTCACGCACCAGCTGCGAAGAAAATGTCACTCAGAACTTCCACGCACCAGCTGCGAAGAAAATGTCAACTGCTGAATTATACACGGAGGAAGAAGTGTTTCCAAAAAAAAAAAAAAAAAAAACAAAAAAAAACCAAAAAAAAACCGGGTATACTAATAACTCTCGGCATTAAAATTATGGAAAACAAATGACGTAACGATTTTCACTGTTCGTAAGTAGTTAAGCAGTTGAACGTTCGTCGCATGTACGGGGTTTCATTTTTAAATCTCTTTTTAAGGGGTTTTGGAGTTTTTCACGGAAGACCTTTATAGTGCTCCGAACTTTTAAAAAGAACATTCCAAAAAATGAATAAAACAATCTTCCCCAGCTTTTGCAGATTAAACTTCGACTTCAGGACTTCAGGACAGCATGCGGTAGTTTTTCTTCGCTCCCAAGCTTTAATAATGCGCGCAGAAAAAATGCAATAAAGTTTGGAACAAACTCCCGCGCGATCTATCTAAGCTGCAAGCAGTTGACGGTGTAGCGTCGTAATAAGGTTTCATTTCCTGCACGGGCCATTTCGTGATTCGTTCTGCATGTCACAAGGAAAAAAAAAAAAAAAAAAAGTACCCACATCAAAAATTACCGCGTTAACAGGAATGTTTATCACGCTCTTGAAATAATCTGTCAAAATTGAGCTGTTTCCTGTGTGCGACTAATAAACTGAAAGCGATTCGATGATGGTTAAAAGTAAATCTGCTCCGCGTAGACTTTCATAGTGCAAATCGAATGTTCCCAGTTACCCTTGAGTGATCGTGAAATTTCGTTCGACTCGGTCTGCATGCAGCAATCGATGCCGACGCGTGAATAATCTTCCGTTTTCCGTTTTGTTTTTCATTCGCAACTGTGCCAACAGCGGAAGTGACAATTACAGGTCCGTTTTACTTTTCCGATAATTCTAATCGGATCATGGTAACCACGTGACCAGAACAGAATCCGTCGCTTATTTTCGTATAAGCGCGAATTCGATCGGACATGGAGTCCGCTTCAAACGAAAGTCCCAGTGATATGAAATGCCCCACATACTATTATACTCTTCCGTGGCCTCTATATCATCGCGTATCGAAAATGCTGCGTGCTGATAAAATGCGATAAAAAAGTTTTGTTCAATTAAACATTTTTTTTTCTCTCTCTCTTTATGGGTAACTCGAGAAGGAAAGGAAAGTGTTATTAGATCTCTACGCGATCAAAAAGAACATACAAGACCCGGAATAACAGAAAAAAAAGAGAGGATAAAAGAGACGTCCCATAACAAGTAGGTCTATTAATAAAAGTGAAAGAAGAACACGTTCAGCGGCGGTGGAAGAGCATTCAAACAAAAAGATTCGATCACATAAGTGTGAAAACGGGGGGATAAGCGAAAAAACTCGGAAGCG
This sequence comes from Icerya purchasi, assembly GCA_039619475.1. Lineage (NCBI taxonomy): Eukaryota > Metazoa > Arthropoda > Insecta > Hemiptera > Monophlebidae > Icerya > Icerya purchasi. Next base: position 576,732,423 of record CM077115.1, read on the forward strand.
TAGGCGACAAATCGCAGAAGGAGAGAGACGTGAAAGCTGCAAAAAATGAGGATCCGATTGAATAGATATCGGGTTTTTTATTGAATTTTAAATTGACCAAAATTAATGATCCCCATCCAATTAAGTTTATTGGGTCACATTAATATATCGGGGTTTGAAAATGAAAAGGAATAATAATAATATAATTTAGAATGACCAGTTGTAAAGAGGAAGTGATGTTATGGAATTATTATTCGAAAGCGTTGAGAAATCTGCCGGTAGCGAAAGAGCTAGCAGATCTGCTAAGTCATTGATCCCAGCAGGGCGTCCTATATCCGTAAGAAATCGGTTTAGTAATAGTAACGAAGGAAGGGTTTATGAAGTAGGGAAGAAGAATTATATATTAGTCGGTGGAGTTGAAGGGAAGAGGAGATGAGACGGAGGTCTGTTTTTGGGAATCTGATATAATAAGGACATTCTGAAAGACCAGTGAGGAAGAGATAAAGAGCATGGCCCGTAAAATATCAGTAGATTGGGCGCAGAAAATTGAGCAGAAGAAATGGAGTTTAAAGGATTATTCGGAATAGCGAATCAACTCCGCAAAATCCTTTAGAGCCGTCAATGAAAAGATCTCAAACGGTTTACGAAAGTACAGCATAAGGTATTTCAGAATTATAATTTAACAACATGCTGAGAATTATTGGGATAGTTGTATAAAAGATATATATATATATGTGTGTACCATTATGCAAATTTTAAAATGATGCCAGGCCCAAAAATTTAACAATGTTAAAACACATCACGCGTGTATTTTAAAATATGGTTAAATTTTTGGGCCGGGTATCATTTTGAAATTTGCATAATCATTTTTCGTTAACCATTTTTACCATCATGGGGTACGTGTAAATTACGTATTTGTTGTCAGTGAACTGCGACGAATTATAAAACTGAAACAAAAAAGCATGGCACTGGGATTATATGCCTAGAAAAAAGTGAAATAAGCCAGCAGTATTGTTTAATCTGCTGACTGTGTTATTTCTCTTACGGCAAAATGAGTAATCGCATTTGTTTTATGTACCAACTGTATTTCGAAATATCATTTTTTTCACATTGTTAAAGAGTCCTAAAGTGCCACACTATTTCGAGTGGTACGTGACGACCAAATCCCGATCATCTTTGAAGGAGCTTTAAATCTCAAGTTCATCTCTGTCGTTCGAAAAATGATTTACAGCTGGACTCGAACTTAACAATTTAGAGCTACATCTACATCGGGAAGTGATACTTCGATGCTCTATTTAGTCCATTTGTAAATAACCGCGCAACAATAGAGTTTATTTCATATTTCTATCGCCCCTATTATTAGGTACCATAATATACCTACGCAATACAACAAAAGAAAAGTTTGTAAATAAAAAAAAAGTTGATTTCACTATTGCGTTATTGTTTAATTATACACATAGGCAGATGTGCGTGTGCATAGATCCTTACCGCACTTTTTTCACTGCGCGAAGTGTTATTTTACAATTTTGTTATTTTTTTACTAATCTCTCCCTAGCCCATTGGACTGTCAGTAGATTCGGTTTGCATGAACTAACCACTTGAACGATCCCCCCATCCATAGGACCCGGAACTTTATTTAAGCACTTAAGTTTAATGGCTTCTTCTTATGCGGCTCACGAGTCTGCGTCGCATTATTCAACAACACTACTGCTAAGTTCATATGACTTTGGAGTTTTTCAACGTGCCTTGTGGCTAATTCTGCAATAACCTCCCTTATATAAATCCTGATGAAAAGTTCTATTACTTTACCACGGAGAATCAACCATCGTTCTCTCAATGTTTTATTTTGATAGCGTAGTATTATATTTATATCTGGAATTTGTGCTGTAGCCTCGGAGTTCACAGCCGTACCTTCATATTGCAGCAAGAATCTGCCTGTGAAGTAATTTTTTTACCATCTACTGAAAGCTATGAATTTCTGCCGATATTTCCTTGTTTTATAATATTTAATTTGTTTCTTTCCGTCATGATTTGCTTGCGCCACGTCAGCCTGCAATCAAGATGCATGCCTAGAGACCTTACGTCCTGCTATAATGGTATTGATTTATTGTTCATTTTAAAGTTAATAGTGTTGGCCCATGAGGAAATAAATGAGAATGTCATCGGCAAAGAAAAATAATTTAGGGACAAGGAAGAAATTTTAATGACGTAGCGCGGTAGCTTAATTAAGGTGCTTGGCTACCAAATCAGAGGTTTCATAGGTTATTGAGACTTGTCTCGTTCCGGATCTAAGTCGCTCCCAAATTTAAACAAAATTACGAGCGTGTTTGTTAAACTTCAGCCGGCATAATATGTGAGCTGTTATAAACGCGATATACTAGAATGTATAAATCGTGCTTCAGGTCTCCTTGCCGAAGTATTGTTATCTACCAGACGAGCTTACATATTCACCTTTGTTAAAACAAACAAGCTAGATAAATTAAACGGCTCGGATTCGAATCTCCTACCTTTTTGGAAAAAATTTCATTCTAGAATCCGGTCTGACGTGTATTTTTCCGTTGAAGCGATCCGTTTAACGATCTATCAGACATTATCCTCTTTCCTACCTTTAGTTTTACGATTTACCTTTGATCCGTCATTCTGCTATCGTTTCTAGCATCCGCTTACTCCTTAATCATGTTTTATGACCTTCTTCCGTCTTTTCCACGTTGAGAAGCATAAGACTAATAATGCGATACTGTCATTCTACCTGGAAGAGTAGAAAGATGTACATCATCGAAGGTGCTGGAAACGTCTATAAAACTAGCTAAGATATACACTGTTTACTAATAAACGATTTTTATATATGAGAACCAATGTAAAAGAAAAAAAGAAGAAAAAAACTGGGACAATCAGCAAAACCTATATATCAGGACGAAATTTGAACGTGTTAAAAAAAAATACATTACAATACTCAAGTCGCTTCCAGAAAAAAGGTGTGGCTCATCCAGAAAGAATAGAATTAAAAATATTAAGAAGAGTTTGAAGAAACTGATTGATAAAGCGTGTCACCAAAACCCGGAAAGTCATTAATATTAAAGGAGAGAAATTTAGAAAATAGTTGCTGAGTTAGTGTGACCATAGCGTGGACGAGCTGAAATAAATTTAAAAAAAATAATAATTTTGTATATTTTTGCATTTTTATTCTGGGCGCTAGTCACTCTTCCCCTTACGACGACAGGGTCAAGTTACTATTTCCTTCTTCTTCTTTTCTAATTTAAAAAGAGAAGAAAAGCACAATTTTAAAGCTGCAACTATGACAAAGTCAAAAATGAGAAGTCCCCGTGATTATTTCAGAATTCGACAATTGCTTCAGCTGATAAGTGTAAAGGTGTTGGTTTTTCAGACTACTAAAATGATATTGGAAAGTTCTTTGGCATAAACAATGCTGCTCGACAAAAAACAAAAATTTTCAAAGCAAGTAGAGGTAGAGTACGATATGTGAAGAATAACCGCGCTAAGGGTGCAACCGATTAATTATTACAGTTGGAACAAAATATTTTCAAAGAAATTTAGCAAAACAATCGGACAGAAAACGCGAATGAATATTCAGTTAAGAATATGAGTCGTTAAAAAATGTAAAAATGGTTTAAATGGAAAAAATTTTATGTCCAAGAAAAGTCTAAAAAAACAGTAAATAGGATGGAGTTGCAGATTGGACTGAATAACTTTTCATCTATGCTGCCTTTTTGTTTTCAATTTAATTTATTTGGTCTGGGGTCCACTGTAGACTTTAACACAATGCGTAGCGATCATTTTCTATACTTTTCACTGTGCACGGAACAACGGGTTTCCAACCAGGTAGTTCTACTTGAATATCGCCGGCTAACCAACTGCGGTTTACCGCTGCTGGCTTGATCAATGCTTATTAACTTATTTCCGGAATAGGTCTTGTGTTGGGTTTAGTTGCGTTTGAATTTTTTTCTTTTTTTTTTTTTTTTGAGCAATATTAATGAGAAAAGTTATTTAAGAGATCCAGTTCAAAATTAACAGAAAACCAATTTTCCAGTATTCATCTCTCTCCGTGGAACGTTCTGCCTTATATTCTTATTTGCTTAAGCTTGTGGTCTTCCTACCCGTTATTGTGCTTTCTATATCCTGTCCTTTCCTTCCCAAATTAATTATTCCTGCTATTTGTTCCTTTTTGGATAAAATTTCTGATCGGATCAAAACATATCTGACTTCTTTCCTTACCTTTTGTTTCTGAGTAAAGGTCCTTGGTTGACGAGCCCAAAAAAAAAAAAAGATTCTGTTGAAAAATTTAAAAAGATAGTGACGTAATGTGGGAATAATATTTTTCATTCGTGCTGCTATCGTAAACGGTACTTTTAGCTACTACCTTCAAGGCTCCTCAGATTTCTTTTTAGAAACTCTCAGTTCTAATCGACCTGAAGCTAATGGAAATCTCCCCGCCCCTCAAGAAGAATAACCAAAAAAATCTCCCAATAAGCTGGGGAAATTTTGTATTCTGAAAATTTTCTATGTCCTAGAGAATTCACTCTACTGCGTTTTATACTAAAACAATGTATATAAAAACGAAATTACCAATTTAATTAAATTATCCGCAAGGATTTTAAGAAAACAATATTATGAGTGTGTGTGTGTGTGTGTGTATATTAAATTATATATAAAAATAGAGAGGGGGGATAAATAAATAGATGTAGGTTTTATATATGTGTGTGTGTATATATCGATCCACTTCACCATGAAGAGACCCAATACAGCCCGTTATGATGTAAGAGCGGCATAAAAACGTTATTATTTCGTTAGGGAATTTCCTTATTACTCCCCTCAGCTTAAGAATAATTTATATAAATAAAACAAAATGCTGTTAAATGCATTACTTGAGAATGGCTGAACCGATTTGGCTAATTGTACCCTTTTTTTTTTTTAAATATCCGTAATAGTCCGAAAAAGTTTTTTAGGTAAAGAAAGATTCTTTTTTCGTTTTGTTCGTTATGGTTCTGGAAAAGTTTTCCGGGAGAAAAAAAAATTCGAAACGATTACAAAAAAATCGTAATTTTTGTATACACTCTCGATCATAACTGATGAAAGGATTTCGATATATTTGGTTGATTCTTTTTTTTTTTGTTTTCTTCGTTATGCTTCCGGAATGAAAACAACTCAATTAAATGTTTTCAACTGAGAAAAAAAGAAAAAAAACTGAAAGAACTGGAGAAAAATCTGGAAACAGTAATAATGGTTACGATGAGAAAACTGGAGCGCGGAGATTAATGAATAGAACTCAAACTCGGATAATCAAGGAAACACTGACGGTGGTTGTATGGCATTTATAAGTCAAGCGTGTAGTTTGAAAACAGGTAGTTTAGAGTAACTTTTAAAATTACCGGTAATTTAATTGAAAATTGCCGCAAAAACAAATAAACACCGTGTACGTATAAGCACTACGGTTTTCGATTGATTTTTACCTGAATTCGTTAAAGCGTCTGCATTTCTTGTAACATTCATTGTCTTTTATAGGTGTGTATTCTCAATTATTCACAGGTGTTAGATTGCCTTGTATTAAATTTTCTTGCCTACTCTACATAATCTACAATGATTTAGCTATTTTTGCAGATAGGACAAACTGGGAAAGAAAATTCGCGACTAGATGTTTCACCTGAAACATGTAAAGTCATTAAAAAATAGAGGTTCGAATCGAGAACAACGAAAATTATGATTTATTTAAACAATTTTTGTTATTATTCAAATACCGCGCGTGTCCCGGCAATTCTTTTTAAATTCGAACATTTTACTCCATTATATACTTCTGATGAATATTCCTGTTATTTTAAATTTTTCAAACCAATTTTTTTTCGTAATTTCGTTAGTGATCGAGAGCATTATGTGCACCTTTTACTTTTTTTTTTCTTTTTGTGGGCGCGCCAGTGGCATTAACCCAACAAGAGGAAAAGCTAAGCTAAAAAACTATATAGCTAGGCGGTGTCCGAAGCGAAAGCAACAAAAAGGACAGCAGTGCAGGCACCACAGAAGATGAAGGAAAGGAGAGGATAAAGCATTATAGGGAGTAGAGGGATACCTAATGTCAAGAGCTGGCCGTTTTAAAGTGGAACGTTCATTAAGAAACGAAGGATACTCGAAGAAGAAAATGTGATCAGCATCACACATATACGAGGAGGATCACAATCGTGAAGAGAACAATAAGGAGATTGTGACAGAGCAAATCGAAAGCGAGAGTAGGGGAGGAGAGAATGATTAATCCGGAGACCTTTTTGGCCACTAACTTTTCATTAAATTAAATTAGTCTATTTCGTTTTGGCCGCCGCTGGGAATCGAACTCTTGACCACTATCTCAACGATCAAGAATTCACGCCACTAGGCTATCGCGACGTCTATTAGTTAATTGAAATCAACTTTTCTCCAAGAATTATTACCTCGTTTTACTTTTTTTACTTTTGGTACCTGGGGTTGCAAAGGGTCTTGCGAAGTCATTGAGTTTTTAACTAGTAATCTACAAACGCATTCCTTGTGGTATTAAGTCTTTGTTGATCTTCTTCTTCTTCTTATTATTAACATATAAATCTATATATATATATGTGTGTGTGTGTGTTTATTATTTAAGAATTTATCAAACAGTAAAAATGAACAACTTGTTTATTCTTTATTTGTTTCGGATAAAATTCGTCTAGTTTGCCTGGTAACCGTCGGACACGCTGTGCACGTTTTTTTATAATTATTCGTCGCTTATAATTGCAAAATAAGAATTCTCTATTTATAGTTTCCTCGAGAATTTCGAAGTTTTAATTGCTCTTTTTCTTGCGCAGGTTGTGACGTTGTCTGTTTATACGTATTTTATAGCGGCGCTAATTGGAACACAAATGATACCGCTCCCGATAGAACAATTGGCTGAAAGCAAAGCGGATGACGTCGACCTATACTTTCCGATAATTACCGTTCTGGAGGTAATTAAGTAATTTGTAATTTTCGCTTTTCCAACGACCGATTACAATTCGAAACAAACTAGTCGCACGCGCATGCGCGCCGTTTCACGGTTATTATTGTAATTGGAATGTTATTGTCTGTTTGATAGTTTTGTTTCTATATCGGATGGCTGAAGGTGGCTGAAGTTTTAATAGGACCGTTCGGAGAAGATGATGACGATATCGAACTGAACTGGTTAATCGACAGACACATTAAAGTACTTTACACTTTACTATCGCTGACTATTAATATAAACAACGATTACGATATAGAATATATATGAATTTTTAAATGAGAAGGCAATAGATTTACAATAGTACTCGCTCTCTCCCGCCTTCTCCCGTTTCACAGAAAACACTAACTACGAAACCCCTTATGTTGTTAATAACATTTCAATGTAAAACATTTAATGAATTAGGGAGGACGTTAATACGCACGTTCTTATCATTACATATATACACGTTGCATATATACTGCGGTCACTACCTCTTTACTAGGTATTATAACTGTTCCAATCTTTTTTTTTTTCTTTTTTTTTTTTTGGGCGCGCCAGCGGCATTGACCCAACAACAAGAAAACTAAGCTAAAAAACTAGATAACTAGGCGGTTCGAAATGGACGCAGCAAAGGACAGCAGGGCGGACACCACAGAAGATGAAGGAAAGGAGAGGATAAAGGAAGAGTTACAGGGCATAGTAAGGAGACCTAATGTCAAGAGCTGGCCGTTTTAAAGTGGAACGTTCATTAAGAAGAGCAGAACACTCGAAGAAGAAAATGTGATCAGCGCATCACATGTACGAGGAGGATCACAATCGTGGAGAGAACAATCAGGAGAAGGCGATAGAGCAAATCGAAAGCGAGAAGAAGGAAGGAGCGAATGATTGATCCGGAGACGAATTAGGGAGACAATAGAAGAGCGACGACTGCGAGGAATAGAATGGAACCAAGACAGGGAACGAGAAATTGGCTGAATGAAACGGTAATGAGAATGACGATTAGAAAATAGGGAGGGATAAATATCCGGCCAAAGTCTGGCGTGATGGAGGTGGATAAGGAAAGGATATCTGAAGAAGGGAAATGGTTGAGGAATGAATCAAGGCGACCAGCAGAACGAGCCAAAGAATCGGCTGCATCGTTGCCATCAATTCCGGAATGACTGGGGACCCACAAAAAATCAATGAGAATCGAACGGGATGACTGCAAAGTGGAGGCAAGAGAACGAATTGAGAGAATAATATTATCAGAGGAATGTGAAGGAGGAGAGGATATGGCTTGAAGGACGCCCTTAGAGTCCGAAATAATGAGGAATTGGGAAAGATCGCTTAAAGAGGAAATATAAGAGATAGCCTGAAGGATAGCGATCGACTCGGCAGAAAAAATAGAGCAGAAGGACGGAAGCCGGAAGGACTCAGAATGTGTCGAAGCGACGGAGCAGTAAACGCACCACCCACGCTGTCCTCGCTCTTGGAACCATCAGTAAAGATCAATACATGAGCAGGAAAAGAGGAATTCAACAAATGAAGAAATTCATTGTTGACTGCACCGTGAGAGGAGGAATTGGCTCGAAGTGGGACAGAGGAAAATTTGATAGGCTGCCATAGGCTATTGAAGTCATGAAAGAAGTACGGGAGAGTGTTGTAGGAAAGGACAACAGGAGAAAAATTAGAAAGACGGGTAGCAATGAGCGACAGGATTGGGATTTTATGAGGAGAAAAACGCCAGCAGTTTTTGATATATAGATAGGAGGAAATAAGTTTGGACGAGAAGATGGGAAGCCGTTTAATTAAGAAGCGATACCCAAGCTGAGAACGGCGAATAAACAGTGGTTGGGTAACCGACTCTGATAGAACTGCGGGAATGGGGGAGGATTTCAAGGCTCCAATGCACAAACGGAGGCAAGAGTTCTGGATCGCGTCAAGTTTAGAGAGGAGAGACTTAGAGGAATTACCGTAGATAAAGGAACAATAGTCGAGCTTGGACCGGATGATGGCTTTGAAAAGAATTAGAAGGATAAACGGATGGGTCGGAGAGAAAAAATGATACAAGACGACTTAGTAGGAGAAAGAGAGAGGTGAAGACGAGAAAGGGAATTATTAAGAAAAGACAGGGAATTATTCAACTCATCAATAGCGACGGACAGATTGTCACAGGTGGAATTGACCAAAATGTCGTCAGCGAAGAGGAGGGAGGAAAAATAAATAGGAAAAGAAGCGATATCAAAAGAGCAGATATTAAAAAGTGTAGGACTCAGACAGGAACCCTGTGGGAGCCCACGATAAACGCATCTGGAGGAGGAAAGGGAGGGAGAAGAAATAAAGAGAGTTCTGTTCTGGAAGAGGTTGAGTATGAGAATGACGACGACGGAAGGGAGGTTAAGAGAAAAAAGTTTGGAACCCAAAGCGGGAAGATGCACATTATCAAAGGCAGAAGAGACGTCCACAAAGGAGGCAATGGTGAATTTTTTTGTTAGGAAAGACTTACAGACATCTGAAAGGAAATAACTAATGCAGTCAACCGGCCCAAGCCTAGGGCGAAAACCAAACATATTAGGAGAGAATAGATTATTGTGCTCAGCCACCACACGAGGCGATTGTTGATCAAACCTTCAAAGAGTTTACGCAGGCAGGAAGCCAGGGAAATGGGACGGAAAGAACACTGATTTCTTTTAGGAATAGGAACGACATTAAAGTCGTTCCAGGATTTTGGAGTAGAGCCAGAGAGGAGAAAAGAATTAAATATATGGAGAAGGAAAAGCAGCGCAGCAGGGGAGAGATTTTTAAGAATAAGGAACGAGAAACCGTCCCGGCCAGGAGAAGACAAGTTGGATTTATTAAGAATGGATGCAAGCTCCTCGTAACGGAAAGGAGAAGACAGAAAGTGGGGCTCAGAATCTACAGGAAGAGAAGGAAGAACAGTTTCTTCAAAAGAAGGGACATAGGCGGGAGCAATAGAATCCAAGAAGGACTCTAGCTGGGATTTGGAAGGATGGGAGTGGCGAGGGCGCTCAGAAAAGGGTGATCTAAACGCCTTAGCCATTTTCCAGATCTGGGAGAAGGGCGTATCTCTGCAGAAGGAGGAACAGCATGACTTCCAAGAATTCTTTTTGGCAGACTTAAGGATAAAACGAGCTTTTGCGTTAGCTTCTTTGTGGGCTAGGAAGTTGTCCATAGAGGAATGAGAGCGGAAGGCTTTAAAGGTGGCAGAACTTTTTTGGAACGCTGCTTTACACTCTTCGTTCCACCAGAGTGAGGAGGCACACGAAGAAGAGCGACTGCGCGTGCTGGTAATAGGAGGAGAAGATGCGGAAAGAGCAGAATTTAGCGTTTGAGTTAAAAAATCGTAACGGAAGAATGGATTAGGAACATCAGAAAAAGAAGGGAAAGAGGAATCCACCAAGGAACGAAATTTAGCCCAATCTGTTTTAGATAGAAGCCAACGGGGAGATTGAAGGGGCTTGAAAGACTTGGGAGGGAGCACGTCATTAAGAGTGAGCAGAATGGGGACATGATCGCTGCCAAAAGTTCCGTCGAGTGTCCTCCAGGAGCATAAGAGACCAAGATTGGGAGAGGAAAAGGAGAGATCAACTGAACTACAGGAAGAAGGTTGCTTGAAGAGGGTAGGAGACCGATCATTAAGTAAAAAAAGATCATGATCCAAGATAAGATTTTCAAGAATCGAACCATTAGGATTATTCCCAGCGCAGCCCCAAAGAGGAGAGTGAGCATTCCAGTCGCCTCCAATGATGAATGGACCAGACAGCGATGAAAGAAATGAGATAAGAGGAAGATTAGAGAGGCTGGAGTTAGGAGGGTTATAAACGCAAGCAATATGTAAAGGATGCGGAAGAAGATTCAAAAGAGAAATGTGAACCATGTTAGGAAGATTGGGATAGGGAGGAGGAAGACAAGGGATATCGTGCGATAGGTAGGAAAGATCGTATCTAATGAGAATGGCGACGCCACCGTAACCATCCACACGATCTGACCGAACTAAAGAATAGCCTTAGAAATGTAGAGACGAGGAGGACTTTAGCCAAGTTTCGGATAACAACGCCACATGGATATTATAGAGGTCTAATAAACCCTCTAAACTTAATTTGTTAGCTTGTAAGCTACGGCAGTTCCACTGCAGGATGTTCAAAGCATGAGCACGCGACATGCTATCTAGGATACAAGAAAATTAGAAAATGAAAGGAGGGACGAGAGTAGCTATAAAAGAAGAAAGAAAGGTTAATAAATAAGAAGCGAGCACATAGGTGCACTTCGAACTTGAGGAGGAGAAAGGAAGAACAAGGAAATTGAAGACGAAAGAAGTCCTGCCCACCACAATATGCGGGCCAATTTGCCGGACCTTTTCTATTCGTATCAATTTGGTATAATTCAAAGCGCAGAGAGGAGTACGTGCACGAACATGACTGACCATCAGTTTGTAGGTCTCCTCCCATAAAGGGACAATTATACCTGAATATGATCAAATTAAACGACACGAGCACAGAAGCATGTCTAGTGTTCCTGAAGTGTAAGTAAGGCGTTATCCTTGGCTAACAGGGAGAAAAAGGGGGGAGGGAGATAAAGACAAGGAGAAGGCAAAAATATGCCTTACGAGGAATGGACGTAATTGGATAAGAAAGAAGAAAGATTGTCAAGGAAAGAAGAGGAGGCGGCTATGTTATGAGAAGCGAGGAGTTCCATGATTGCGGCGGAAAGATTATTATTATTATTATTATTATTATTATTATTATTATTATTATTATTAGCCATAAGTATATTTCTATATAATATAATCTTAAATTATAAGTAATACTATTAGCCCTTATATCGGGCAAAGGCCTCCCTCAAACGTGCCCATTCACGCCGGTCCCAGGCTACTCTTTGATAATGTTTATGTCCTAACATTTTAGAAATATTATCGTCCCACCTTAATTTTTGTCTTCCTCTTTTTCGTTTGTTATAAAGACTCCAGTCCGTTACAATCTTTGTCCATTTATCGCTTCCAATCCTAGCTATATGTCCCGTCCAGTCCCATTTTTGTCTCTTTATTATTCTATTAAAAATACTAGTATTGTTAAGTTTATTCCTGATGTCTTTATGTTTAATTTTATCCTTTAGTCTAACGCCTAACATCGACCTCTCTACTGCCTTCTGCAGTCTTTCTATTTTATTTTCTAAATTTGTAGATAAGGTCCAAGTCTGACAACCATAAGTAAGGGTGGGTACTACACAGCTGTTTAGTATTGCACATTTTAGACTATTACTATATGGGCCTTTAAAGATATGTTTTAAGGACCAATATTTCCGCCAGGTAAGTACAATTCTACGTTCCACCTCCTTTATTGTTCTATTATCCGCCGAAATTAATTGACCTAGATAAATAATATTGTCAAGTCTTTCAATCCTCTTGTTATCCAATCTTATTTCTTTATTCAAACTCCCATTTGACACCCATTTTGTTTTTTCTAAATTTATACTTAAACCTGCCTCTTTTCCTGCTTCGTTGAGTTCGTTTAGCATACTCTGTAAATCATCTATTTTATCCGATATTAATATTATGTCGTCAGCAAATCTGAGGTTATTTAGATATTTTCCGTTTATTTTTATACCCCTATTTGACCAATCTAATTTCTTAAACGTTTCCTCTAGTGCTGAACAGAATAGTAATGGGGAGAGCGGGTCCCCTTGTTTAATACCTCTCCCTATTTCGAAAAATTTACCTATTTTATCCGTTATTATTCTAGCTTTCATGCCTTTATACGTATCATCGATTATTGCTCTAAAATTCTCGGGGACTCCTTGTTTCTTTAATGCTGATAATAGGAATCTATGGTTTAGTGAATCAAAAGCTTTAGTATAGTCGATAAATAATAAATTTAACTCTATCTGGAATTCTTTACATTTCTCGATTAATTGGTTTACAACATGTAAGTGATCAATTGTTGAATAACCATTTCTGAAACCCGCTTGTTCTGGAGGTTGTTCGAATTCTAATATATTTTTTATTCTATTTGTTAGGACTTTTGAAAAGATTTTAGAGATGGTAGAACCTAGACAGATTGGTCTATAATTTTCCATTTTTTCTTTGTTTCCTTTTTTATAAATTAAAATAATATTTGATTCTTTCCAACTTTTAGGAATTTTCCTATTACTTAGAATCAGGTTAAACAGAATTGTTAATAGCTCTATCATTTCTCCTCCTGCGTATTTTATTTGCTCGTTTGCACCTGTTGCTTTATCGCTTTTTAAGGTACCCACTACCTTTTCTATTTCCTCTCTTAAGAATTTTGGTTCGTCTTCTTGTATTTCATTTATTAAGTCAGTTTCTTCCATATCGTCTATTTTTTTGTAGAGATTACCGAAATAATTTGTAGCGGTGGTGTTTATATCTAGTCTGTTATATATTTTAAGGTTATTTCTATTCGCTAAACATACATGCCAATTTAATCCTTGTCCTAAATTTTTCCTTATGATTTTTGTACTCTTTGTTGATTCTAAAATCTTTTTTATCATCTCCACTTCTTTCTCTTTATTGAAGGTTCTTAATTTATATTTTATTAATTTACACATCAAATTTAGCTCTATTCTTTCCTTTGGGGACTTATTCCTTTTATTTATCAATCTCTGCCTCTCTTCTATCTTAGCCGAAATGTCTTGTGGGAGCCCTCCATTTTTTCCAAATACTTTTTTATGCATTAATTCCTTCTTTGAGTTTATAATTAATTCCTTAATTAACCCATCCAGTTTTTCCATATTGAATTGATATTCTTCTATTCGTTTAGTCTCCAGAACCTTTTTAAATACTCTGTTATATTCAGCTTCATTTTCCTTCGATATATACATCTTTTTTAACTTTTGCACAGGTAACCTTCTCCTTTCTTTGAACACTAATTCGCAACTCACTGGCCTGTGGTCCGAATAGTATTGAAAATTATTTATTACTTCAGAGTTTTTTATATTTACTCGGCTATTAGTCAGCATGTAGTCTATTTGAGTATTATATTTCCCGTTTGGAGAGGTCCAGGTCCATAGTCGTCCTCTGCGTTTCTTAAAATAACTATTTATAATACTAAAATTATTTTCCAGACAGAATTTCACTAATTTCTCACCTCTCGCGTTTCTCCTTCCAAAATTATACGGGCCTAAAATTTTTTCCTCTTCCGACCTTCTCATACCTATTTGACTATTGAAGTCTCCCATTATAATAATCTGATTATTCATGTTAATTCTTAGACCTAATATAATTTTATTTAATTTATTATAAAATTCCTCGATTTCTATCTCATCAGAGTTCGATGTTGGGGCGTAGACTTTGATTATCGTTAATGAGCTAAATTTGTCTACTCTAAATTTTACTAATGCTATTCTATCACTATAACCTCTATATTCTCTCAAGTTCTTTTTGCATTTTTTACTTATGAGGAAGCTGACTCCCTTCTGCCCTTTATTATTACCTGTCCAGCATAGAACTTTTGCCGATTTTAATTCTAAAATTTTTTCTCCCTGTCTTTTAGTTTCTGAGAGCCCTAATACGTCTAAATGTTTTTTATCAAATGCTTCCTCTATTTCCATAACATTTTCTTTACTTTTAAGGGTTCTTGCATTAAAACTTGCTAACTTTATTTCGTTATTATAACTATAATTACGAGTATTTCTAATTTTATTTTTAAATATATTTTTAAAATCGGTTTTAAAATTCTTTTTAATATTATTTTTATTTTTACCTTTGATTTTAACTCTATCCTGTGAAGTGCTGTTTGAGGGGTGTAGTCCAGTTTGCCCTCGCTGACCAGGCGTGACTGGGCAAAAGTTCGAGTTTGGTCTTACATTTCATTTATTTTTATTCGAACGTGTTATAATTGACGACGCGTTATTCGAATTAGCTACGGTAAACGTATCAATAACTGTTTGTTTTGTTTTCTTATGTTGCCGCTGTTGTTGTATCGGCGTGTCCGCTTTTGCTTCCACGTTGGTTAACGTCGGCTGTGTTTCCGTGTGATTCATCAGTACTTGATTCAACTGTATCATATTATCTATTCTTATCGTACTTGCATCTATAGTAGTCTTTATGTATACCTTCCCTTCTCTTTCCCACACAAAAGCCAAGTTTCCATTTTTTCGTTCTTGTTTCGCGGCGAGTAATCTTTCTCTTGTGCCCTGTGTTAGATCTTCACTTACGTATATTTTCGCCGATGACTCTAGTCCTACATCACTGCCGCATAATTTCCTCTTCTTTGAATTAATTATCAGTTGTGATTTTTTCTCTCTATTATTTAATTTTACTATCACTGCCGCTGTTATATTATCCCGCGATTGTAGCCGATGCACCGCCTTCAAATCGAATTCTTTTAATTGTACGCCTAGTTCCTGCGCTATTTTAACTACCTTCGATTTGATGTTCTCATCCTTCTCATAGGCTATTCCGTGTATTATAATGTTGTCCCTTCTCGAATATTGGTTTATCTTATTTATTTCCTCTCGTAGACATTCCTTTTCTTTTTTAATATCCTCCATCTCTTTCTTAATTATTTCATTTTCGTTTTTCAGACTCGATAGTTCCGCGTTAATATTATCGATTTTAATGTTAGTATTATTACATACCGTTTTTATTGCTTTGATTTCTTCCCAAATGAGGTCCAATCTCTCTATTATTTTATTTTCCATTATCTAGTCTTATTACTTTCAATCGTTAAACAACAAATATGAACGCGATAACGCACTACTGTGAATCTTATCAATCACTACCAAACTCCGCGGCGGAAAGATTAGTGATATTAAATGGGGAGTAATTAGAGGGGGGGGGAATTAGGAAGCAGGCTGCGAGGAGCTAGAAAGTTGCTGGAAGGCAGCGAAGAATTCAGAAGAGGGGAATCTTCACGATTCAAGGCCCAACCAACAGATGGAGAACAGGTGTAGAGGGAGGGGACGGTGGGAAAGTGAGGAAGAGGCTTGGAATGCGGTTTCGATTTAGGAGATTTATGAAAAGTGGGAGATTTAGGACGAGGAGGAGAAGACAATTTATTAGTTTTAGAAGAAGAGGCTTGAGAGGAAGAAGGGGCTGCGGCACGATTAGCATAGGAAAAGGCTTGGGAGACGACACTAGAGGATTTATGTCTGGCGGCTTCTTGAAACGATATGTTTTCGAACGCCATGTTTCTTTTAATATCCTTCTGTTTAAGCCACTCCGGGCAGACACGATCGGACGAGCTATGGCAACCTTTGCAGTTGCGACAAATAGGAGGCTCCTGGAGGTTGGGACATTCCGAAGAGGGATGTCTGGAAGCACAGTGTGAGCAAACGGGATGAGAGCTACGACAATGGCGCGCAATATGTCCAAAAAGGAAGCATTTAGAGCACTGAGTGGGAGAACGGACACTGGGGGAAACGGTAAAACGGAGTTTGTAAATCGTTACAGATGAGCCTAGCCAGAGCCAACGGGTGAAAATTCCCTATATTCTCGTCTAGGGTGGAGTTTTCGATAAAAACTTTATAGGGATCAGGATGATCGGAAGGAAAAACATTAATAAAATCTTTACTATTATTATTGTTATTATTGGTGGATAAAATGTTGTTGTTGTTGATGTTTTTATTACTATTATCATTATTATTATTATTATTATTATTATTATTATTATTATTATTATTGTTATTGTTGTTGGTATTATTATTATTATCATTATTATTGTTATTATTACTACTACTAGCGATATTAAAGTTTTCGACTGCTTTAATCGCGCAGCTGTTATTATTTGTATTAGAGAGGTTGGGCAAATCAGGTTGCGAAAGCTGCAGATCCTTGTTAGGTAGAATCGTTGTTGGCGAAAGAGGGCTGGATGGCTTACGCTTTCCGGCAGCGTCAACCTCCATTAGATTCAGCGATAAGTTCGCTTTGTTGGATTTTGAATCTTTGGAGGAGGCCGCAGGGTGGCCCCCACTAGACGAGCTCATCGGTCGAGCAAATCAAATTAAAATATATATGTAAAATTAGGGGGAAAAAACAAAAAAAAAAAAAGGAAAAAAAAAGGAAAATAAATCGCTGCACAAATCGAAATAAATAACAGTAATCTAAGAATTCGTAGAGCGTCTAAATAATAGTGAAATACGACAACGAAGAGATAATAAATGAAACGATCTCACCGGTCTGCCGAAACAACTGATTATCGAGCTGATAACGCGATAACGAGAACGCGAGCGCACACGAGATAAACACTTTCGTTGAGCATCTATTTTTCCTATCTTCCTAAGAGGTACTGGAGAAATGAAGAATGGGGCAGTTTCTCATCTCTTACCGTCATCTCAGTTCCGGCAACATTGGCCCCTGTATTGTTACAGAAAAAAGGGAACCTCTTATCACTTCAGAAAACCTGCGTGGAAAAGAAGATAACTGCAAATTTCGACTAATTTTCCGTCAAACGATTCAGAACGAGCCTCGTCTTTACTACTTTCGGTCGTACGATACATATTTCTTTAATCCACTACCCGCAGTATTAAAAAAAAGGGAGAACATGAGGGAACACCGTACTCCTGGTCCAGCATTTTATTCTTTACTGTGCGTTAATCTGTCCTAAGCATTTTCAAATAATGCGACCGAAATTAAGAAAGTCGGTAATTTTTACGAAAACAAGATGAACTCTTCCGTCCTTTTTATCGACTTTGAAAAGAAAGAAGTTAAAAATTCTTACGCGCGTATCACCCGTCCGAACCGCTTTTAATGAGTTCATTCGAGAGTATACCTTACAAAAATGCCAACTATCGATATGTAAAAGCTCCCATGATCATGGTATCGGATAATTACGATTCTTCCTTTTCTAATAATTATTCATCTGTCTGTGCATCCCACTCTTCCTCCCTATTCTTCGTGGTTTCTTTTGCATCCCTCTCTTCGAGACAGTCTGATGTTATTTCCGTTGTTCTTACGCATTTTAGACATTCTTTGCTGCCCTTCTCTAGACTTCGATTTTCCCTGATCACCTCCCCACACTGTCCTCTCCATCCTGATGATGCAGTTATTTGCAACGGCGATCATGTGTTTTTCCACAGTGTTTATCTCTCTTTCTGCGAAACGTTCTGTTTTGTATATTCCTATTTGTCGAGACTTCCTACTCCTTATTGTGCTTCTTATATTCTGTCTTTTCTGCTCCACATTAATTATCTCTCCGCTATTTGCTCATTTTTATCAAAGGTTTCCGATCGGATTAAAATATAACCTACTTCTCTTTCCTTTCTATTTGCTTCTGAGTAAAGATCCTTGGTTGACGAGCCCAAAATAGAAAAAACGAAAAAAAAAAAAAAATATGAGAGTGTACCGGTCAACGCGGAATGATTAGGCAAAGCAGAATAAATTAAAGGAGATGCTTGTGGCAATAATCAAGGAAAAAAACTGCTGAGAAGATGATTAAAGGAAATGAAAATAATGGAGAACTTCACTCGTGACTGTGGAAAAGAAAAAAGGAAGGCGAGACAGGACTCTGGCGAGTTAAAATCTGGGAATATGAAATAGGCGCCGACATACCATTTCGAACATCAGTATGATTAAAAAAAGGAAATTGAGAATTGATAGCGCTGCGGAATTCCTACCTAATAAACTCCTAGTAATCTCCTTTCGTAGTTTAGTAATTTTCCGTAAGTTTAAAAATAACTCGAAAATAAAACCGCCACTCACGCTTTTTCAACTAAAGAATAAACCGCCTACGAAATAAATGCTGAAACATTTTCCGGTAAAATTGAAAACGACAAAAATTATTTCTATATTATTTTTATTTTTTTTATTTACTTGTATTTATTTACTTTTTTTTTTTTTTTTTTGAAGGGTGTTAAACTATAAAACGCGGTTATTAAATGTTAAATTCGCGTAATATAAATTCTTGGGTATCGTGTGTCTATTCGTGATATGGCTGGGCAATTACTGAAAAACGTACGATAATATTGCTTATAATAGAGCTGAGCTGGAACATAGGAGCTGTCTGGCAGGCTCAAGGAATGAAATACCTGAAATGAAAAAAAATAATAATAATAATGACGCGATGCCTTTAATCGTCTAAAATTTTCGGTCGTCAAAATCGTTCAATGGCCTTTCTTACCGAAAACATGTATGACTTCTCATTTTTTTTTTTTTTTGCAGTTTGGTAAGTGAAAATGGAAAAAAGAAAATCGTGTAACTACGCAAAACTGTTCTATTTTCATCAATTTCAGTAGCTTGTCGACAATAAACGTGATTAATTTCCCCGAACAAACGCTTAACACACTGATTTAGCCATCTGTGTTTTGCTTTCTCCCTAATGAAATATAGCAAACCCCGACGGCACCGTGTAAATAGCACGACCTACAATTCGGAAATATCTATGTTGCATTTTACACAGACACGCAGCTAAAGCTCACCCAATTGACGGGTCATCGTGTAGTGCCTGTTCATTTGAGGCATGTGATGTATCGCAAACAGCGAGACTCAATGACAGCTGTGCAGTTGTGTACGCGTAGATCTGTGGGATATTCTTCTGCTGTCGGTACTTTTTCTCTCTCACTGGAGCCTACCGCTGAAAAAGCACTAATGGTTGTTACCATCGGCCGCTCTAGCAGCTGCAAAATCAAACCTTTTCACGAAACATCCGATAGTAATTCACATGCACGCCAGATGTTACATGGACTGTCCAAGAGGCACTGCTCAATAGCATGGTTATAGATCAAATGAACGAGTCGATACTTCCTTTTTTCTTACGCTTTGCCCGAGGAGCGCAATATTATTATATTAACAATAATCCGTGCCCCCCCGGGTTTTTTTTTTTTTTTTTTTTTTTAATTACGAATATTGAATTTGATGTAATTCGGAGTCAACCCAAAATTAGGACTAAAATATAAAGAAACACGCTCTACTTTCGACATTAAAATTCTCCGCGGATTCCCCAATTTTCCCAGAGTACATCGAATGAAGAATTTGTGCCCTGTCACATTCGAAGGGTCAATTTATAGCAACGTTTAATTTTGTAAACTTAAAGCGAGTTTTCCGTTGGGAATTTCGATCAAATTTCGGTGGGAATGTAGAGTGAATCTTTTCGTAATGTACTTAAGGATTCCCGATCAACGATGGGGACCTGATTAGAATATCGGAGGCCAGTGTTTCCTTTTCCAGACACACCACTTGTGCAGTACGCAATTAGTATTTCGGGCTGAGTGGGCCTACTCGAATACGAAAACATGATCGTCAGAGGGTCTTTTAAACCGTGAATGGTCAAAGCTTTTTCGATGAGCATTTTTTCTAATGTCTTTTAAAAGTCACTCAACGCTAGCTAGAAAAATTGTTTACGAAACATCGCCTTCGAAGAACAAACGTGTGATTGGTGCACACTTTGTATACGTGCTCGTGACGAATGAATGCAAGTGAAATAACAGAGGAGTACCCCGCACGTGTCGTCAGAAGGAAATCGTGAAAAAATCTATCGTCTTCTTTCAGCAGCGTGTAAATTACCGCCTTGTTGTTCGCAGAGTACGAAAGTCATAAAATTCATTTTCATTTCGCCCGCGCTAAAAATAGCACTGACCGAAGCGATTACAACAGAGATTTTAATACCATAGCGTTAAAACTTCCAAATATAATATTATGTATATATATATATATATATATATATATATAAAATAACAGGAACTTTAAGAGATTTTATTACAAGTACAGATTCGAGTAGGCCCACTCAGCCCTAAATACTAATTGCGTACTGCACAAGTGGTGTGTCTGGAAAAGGAAACACTGGCCTCCGATATTCTAATCAGGTCCCCATCGTTGATCGGGAATCCTTAAGTACATTACGAAAAGATTCACTCTACATTCCCACCGAAATTTGATCGAAATTCCCAACGGAAAACTCGCTTTAAGTTTACAAAATTAAACGTTGCTATAAATTGACCCTTCGAATGTGACAGGGCACAAATTCTTCAAAAGATGTACGTAATTGAAACATATTTAAGTGTAAACATATATTGCGGCCCGATCGCGAAGACGGCCTATTTCATATTATAAAACAACACGCAAGTTGTATTTCTTATCAAATTAGACACCTATAGCCACTCTAACAGGAATAGAAATGACCTCGTTATAAGAGACGGATTTTCAGTGAAGTCGTCTGACGCGATACTCGCGTTTTACGCTTCGAAAATAATATTCGTTTTGTTTTTAATTCGATTTTTACATTAAATCCAGCAACCAAGAATGCCATACGTGAAGTGATTAAAACAAGTAACCTAGACAATAAAGAAATCACGCTCGCATGGACTCATGTTGGAATAAGTGGAAACGAAAAGGCTGATGTTGCTGCCAAAAGGGCCACTAAATTGGAGACTATCACCGAGACTAAAATTCCATACATCGATCCAAACGGAGCAACACATCACAAAAAAGAGATCTACTGGAATGAGAGGTGGACCAACGATAGAAATAATAAAATAGCACCTCACCATAACAACAGAGCTCTACAAACAATAATCACTCGCCTAAGAATTGGGCACACTAATATAACACACAGATACCTAATGGAAAAAATACCACCCCAAATATGCACATTCTGTTCGAGACAACAAGCATCAATCTCACACTGGTTCCTGGAGTGTACACAGCTGGACCAACAAAGACTGCAGTGTAAAATCCCGGGCACACTCCATAAATGCCTGAACGACTCGGATGGTATAAATAAAGCAATCATGTTCCTGAAATCTATTGAAATATTAAAGTTAATACAAAATGTTAATATGAATTTGTATTTAAATGTATAAGTGTAATTTTGTTGCTAATTTCGTATTTCTATTGTAAAATAATAATAATAATATAATTATGTATTACCTAGCTGTTGAAGCGACCTAAATTTAAGATAAATAAAAAAAAAAAAAATAACAGACGCTACAAACAAAACCGAACAGTTTCAGCCGATATCAACTAATTCTAAAGCCTTTTTCAATATTAAAAAATATCAAGCTTAGTTCTTTTTTTTTGAAATTATTAAGCAAAGTACGGAGAAATTTATTTGATTTTTGTACGATATTCAATATCTTCGTTACGCAAACGCTTATACTTCTTATATGAAATCGCGAACTTTTGAGTATTTTAATTTAAAATAGTTGTAAAAAAATTTTCCTTTGTTTTTTTTTTTTTGACACAGATCTTTTGGGGTTTAATGCTTTGTAAAATCGTCACAAAAAGCGTTACCCTGAGTTTTCGCATTATCTGCATTATCAATTTCGGTTTTCACCATTTACAGCAGCTACTTTTTAAATATGCACCTAATATGTAGGATTATTAGTTATTTGACTTCGTCACTATTCCCCCTCCCGTTCCAGTCAATCATGGTTACTACGCGCAGATTATTTCATTGGAAACGTACAACATATTAATGTTCGCATCGCAACGCCACCTAATATGACTCGCGCGTAAAACATAGTAATTATGCGCGGGTCAGGGGGCAGGTCACTTTTTGACTCGATTATTTTTTTTACTCATTATTCTCGTAGTATGTAATTTAAACGGTGTACCGTTACAAAATGATAGCGAAAAATAAGGAAGTTTAAATGAGAGTATCCGATCGAAACCCTAGTAATTTTAAATAATAACATACACAAGTTGGCCGGTCGTTGACATCAGTATCGGTTAACGAAAAATAAAATAAGTGAAATAACAAAAAAAGAAAAAAAGAAAAAAAATAAAAAAAATAAAAAAAAGTTTATTAGCTAAAGACGCGAAGTAATTTCATTTGTTA
Organism: Icerya purchasi; assembly: GCA_039619475.1. Lineage (NCBI taxonomy): Eukaryota > Metazoa > Arthropoda > Insecta > Hemiptera > Monophlebidae > Icerya > Icerya purchasi. The sequence continues at coordinate 576,755,106 of CM077115.1, forward strand.
AGAAAATAAACAATGTAGTATCCGCATCGTGATAGTATATCAACAACGCCATTCCACCAATTCCCGGGGCTCATTATCGGACGAATTCTTTCACAGTTACACGCTTACGGAAATATTTATCGTAAAAGCAGATATTAAACAGTTGCAAAAAAAAGAAAACATCGTTAAAAGCCAAAAAGCAACATTAGGAGAAAAATACAGTGATTAGCCGCAAAATTCTTCTTTCATAACACCGAAATTCCTTATTATATCGCGCGCGGGGGCTCGCGTGGAAATTCGCATTACCGCCAAAACGGGTTTCTACATGAATAATTGTCATTATTTCCACTGCGCAAATGCGCGCACACACACATCATATTCCGGCAACGTGGCCGCTACGACGTTGCTAACACGATCTCTACACATTCTTACTCGGACGTTATAACTGAAAATTTCTTTTCGAACCTTTTTTCATTATGTAGCTTATAATTTTTGTCTGTTCCAGCGGAAAATTATAGAGCCCGGTAGTATGTATGAAAAATTCGTCTCAGTGTGTCGAAGAAAGTCAAAAAAGAAATGTTTAGATCAAATTAAAAAAGTGTATACGCATATTATAGTTAGATATATAATCCCTGTACTCCAATCTTTCCTAAGCTCTATTTCTGCCTCTTTATTTAACCCTTTCTCTAATTTCTGTTGTTGTTGGGTCAATGCCGCTGGCGCGCCCAAAAAATAATAAAAAAATAATAAATAGTTTTTGGCCGCTGGCTTTGCGTTTTCGTGTGTGATGTGTGAGTTTCTCTTTTTTTTTTTTTTTGGTATTTCATCTATTGAATCGGGAAGGATCGTCACTGATACGAACTTCGTAGGAGAAAAAATAAAACTAAATATTATCGGGAAGAAAGGAAAAGATCGCATAGAAAAATGGTGACAGCGATAAGGAAGAAGATCCAAAAAACGCAGACATCGAATTGCGAAGATTTGATGAAAAAGGTAATAAGAATCCGGTCAGTTGATAAGTAAAATTAGAAATAAAGAGGAATAATATGTGTACGTGTAATGTAATTTAGACACATTGAGCGGTTGCGAAGAGATAGGCAACGTTATGATAATAAAAAAGTCTACGAGTGGAAGAAAATAAGAATCAGCCGTTGTCTTTCGATTCCAAAGAACGTCATTCGTAAGAGTTCGGAGGAGTGAGAAAGGAAAAATTATGAAAAAAGGTTGTGTCAGTAAAGGAAAAAGAAAGGGCTGATGAGAGATGGCCTTTTTCAAAGTATTTAATCGATTTCTCTTTGTCTCTTTATCGACTAAATAATATTTTTAAGAAAGTACGTTTATTCTTGTAAACCCAACTGAAATAATTATAAATATGACGTTTCAAATACGGAGGTCTATGGCACGATTGAGTCTTTTTACACTAAAATAGCCTTTGAGATAGCCATTAAAATAGCCATTGAAATAGCCATCAAAATAGCAATTGAAATAGCCACTAAAATAACCCGAATGGGAGCTGAATGAAAATCGGATTATATGCGTAGAATGTTTTAAACTATTATCGCAAGTCCTCTCTTGAAATTGCTGCGCCACAACGAGACCTCCTTTCTGAATTTGTGAGGTGAAAAATAAAAACAATACTCCGCTCTGTTTAAAAATTTCGCATTGACGATGACTCATCATCTCTGTATTTTGAAGCGCGTTACCGAGTGTAACATTTTTTATCGTTGCTTCTCCATAAAAAAAAATGAAAAATGAAAAATGGAAAACAAATTTACAATACTCAGTGCTGATACAAGAACAGCTAATAATTATCTTCCACTTTTAAATTAATTTTTTCTCTAGCCTAGCAGCGAAACACCATTTTGCCACTAGCCAATAAATGCGTATGCGATGAATAATAAATATAAATACTGCAAATAAAACCACATTCTCCCAAAAAAACATGGAAATATGCAGCGTAGCGAAAGTATACTATATTAGCAACTACTTCGTCCGTCTAAAAAAACAAAACATCGCCCATTTCTGAAACAAAATAAATTTTTGCTTTACTAGTTATTAAATCGTCTCTGTGTTTTTTAGCGTAAAAATGCACGATTAAAAAATACAAGGTTTCTCGGAGTTCTTATTATTTCTGAGAAATTTTGTACTTGCTGATATTCTATTTTTTTTTTTTTTTTATACCAATGTGTGTGTATTCGGTTTTTGCGGTTTTTAAATACTTATACGTAAACATCTTCTTCAATTTGACCATGCGTAACATTGTTTTTTTAAACTATTTTGGCGTAGCATCAAACTGTTGCCAATCAAACATGCCGTAAAAGAGTTGTATAAAAAAAAAAAAAGAAAGTGTGTATGTTTTTTGTGGAAGAGGGGATTGGAAATGAAGGAAAAAGAACGATAAATGGCACAGGTTAAACGGAAAAAAGAATAATTTTCTTACCTGCAAGATGAGTGTACGAAAAGTTTTTAGGAAATAAGATCAGACTAGCTTAGTAGTACAAGGGTCGGTTGAAAAATTACGGACACATGACCATAAAATAACAAGAAAACAACCTCTATATAGGCTCCACGAAGTAGCATATACATCGCCCCTTTGAACAACGTTGAAATACCTCTTTCGATTCACGTTCGGGCCCCTTTTTGACTATCGCCGCTTTGTCAACGCGTCAAAAACAACGTGCAGTGATTACATTTTCAAACGCTGAAAGCGTGAATCCTACCGATATTTTTGGTCGTTTGTCTATAATGGTGATACTGTTGACAGAAGTGAATCGATGGATGATAAAATTTCGTGAATGTAAATTCGGTAAAGTGAATATCTAGGACGAAGTTCGCAGCGGACCACCAGTTTCTGTGATTGACGAAATTCATCGAAAGAAAGTGGGGACGATTTCAAAGTGATCGTCGAATCACGCGACAGCATATTACGAATCATCTGCGAATATCGAAAGAACCTGTAAGCCATATTATTCAAAGACTTGAGGCTATCGAAAAAAAAACTGCTCCAGGTGGCTTTCGCACCGATTAGCTGTTGAAACCCAAGAGGAAGCACCGCGCAAGCTGAATTTCATACCCACTTCCCACCCTTCCTATTCTCCCAATTTAGGGCTTTGTGCAATTTTCCCTTTTGACTGAAAGGGTAATCATTACACCTCAGACAACTAGGTGGTAAAGAGTAAAGTGTCGGATCAAAAAAAAAAAAAAAAAAAAAAAAAGGTAAAAGTTTTTCCGTTGACGGAGGAAAAAAACTTGTCATCAGTATTAAAAAAAAAGTAAGTCCCATGATAAGGTATCATAGATTGAGAAGTTAAGCTTTCCATAATGGTATTAAGCCGAATGGATCTGATGAGAATACTGGGGGGCCACTTCCTTTTTCTCGGCAGCCTTTACTTTTCCAGAGTTCTCTGGTACCTAATTATTACAGATTAGGTATAAACGTGGGAGCGACTATCTAAAGAAAATCTAGTGAAAAATAACAAAAAAAAAAAAGGAAAAATTCATTTGCGGCTCTTCGAAGATGTGAAAGTTATGAGCCTAGCATCTGTTATTTTTCCATTGGTATCATTATGACAGTCTTACCACCACATGAATGGAGCTTCAAATCGGCACTGTTCGTTTTTGTTTGGTATAATTTTTTTATAACATGTAGATTTGTGCATTTAGAGATTGATATTATTTGAAGCTTCATTTGCTGAGACAGAAATTAAAACGTCAGTTAATTCAAAATTGCTTGATCATAGTCAGTATTAAGCGGATCTTGAGGATCTAGATAAAGCAATAGGTGTGCACGAGGACTTCCTCGATGTTGAAATTCAATTCTTAAAAAATAGTCAAGAACGGATTTTTTTTTTTTTTATTTTAAATAAATATTATAAGTTGCGAATTACATGAATGCTCATCAACACTCTTATTAGCGTTTATTCTAAGTAAACAAAATTACAATTAATCATTCTTACCGCATAAATCGAGAACATATTAAACCAAAGAGAAAATATCAATCTAAGTATAAATATAAAAAGCACCATGACACACCCATACGTATACATATCGCATACATTAACGTGCAAGAAAGAAAAAAGGAAATCGAAAGGACTAATTTTTTTTTGGTTTTTAATATATTTAGCATTATAGACACAAGTTTATAAAAAGAAATTGCGCGTATTACTCTGCTTCTTCATTGATGAGAGTGCTTACATCAATGTAGTGCATCAAATCTAAAGTTCGGTAAGTCACTCCAACGAACATCTTTAGCACTAACGGTCAAAAAAAGCGTAGGCTTGCCCTTTTGCGTGATAATTGAAAACAGATCTCTTTCATGTAACGACCAATACGGAACTGGAGATAGTTTTAAGAAAAGCCAGATTGGTTTCTAAGCAATCGTGTACATATTCTGCCGACTCAATCTGTTTTCGAGTAATGTTATTAATTTTTCCACCATGTTTAAATGCTACCGTTAATGAATCCCGAACACACTAATTCGAAGAATTTTCATGGATAAATATAGCAAATGGTGTGGAGTTACATCAGTCGATCATTTCTCCAAAGTTCTACCCATTTGGAATGAAGTAATAGGATAAGCCCTTCTGAAAACTTTCGAAACTGGCCCAAGTAAATAGCTGGAAAAGACAACTCTCTTCGGCGTGTTCGTCAAAAAGTTAAATTAGAAGAGGATGATTATTTTCTTCTGGAGCTATCCGCTAATATTTTTTTTATCGTTCCATAGAAGAGTCTCTTATTGAGCAGTATCTTCTAGAGGAATGTCTTCTGAAAGTTCATTGATATTATCATTTCGAAAAAGTTCTTCAAGTTCGAGTTGTGTTTGTTTAAATGTATTATCGTTGAAAAATGAATCATCAATATTGTGATATAAAATGTATAAAGTGGCGTTTGTATCAAGGGGTATTGTAACCGCAATTGAACCATGATTTTTGTTTACTAAACCATGAACAAAACTCGATTTGTGAACTTTTTTACTCTTAATGTGTACGTAGACTGGGAATGGTTGTCCTTAATATTTCTTGGAAATTTATTAACACTCGAAAATTTTTGCTTCCTAAGGGATAAACGCCATATAAGTAACGTTTAAAATGTGTACTATTTCCATCAGTGATGAGCTGGTAAATGATATAACGGAAATTTCAAATTCATTTTCTTTATTCGAATTTACATTTCCCCGTGGTAATAAAATTGATCATTTTTAATGTTTTATAAGAAATTAGATTTTTTTTCCAAATTACGTTTCCCCCTTGGGGTAATTTAATAATATCTTAATTTAATCACGTTTATTATGTTGCTAAACGCTCGAAAAAAATAACGGTAACGCTCCAAAGATTTCGCTTCCCAAGCGAAAAACGCCGTATAAGATGTTTTCACATAAAAAAAGCGAAGAAGAAAAAGGAAAAGAGGCAACGTTTATAGTATAAAAATTAAAGCCGTAAAAAGAACAGATTAAAGAGTTCTGTTTAGTTTGATCAAGCCGGTAAAAATGGAAGAAGATTAACGGATAACATTGTAGTCTAAACGGTGGAAGATGCACGCTGACATAAACAAAACCGACCAGGCCGGATAACACTTTCGAACATTGATTTATAAATATCGGACAGAAAGAAACCAATGCATTCAGAAGGACCATGACTGGGTTTTTTTAAATCGTGCATGTTATTCAGCAGAACACTGTTATTTTCGAGACACCAAACAAGAGACATGGTATTCGCCGTTAATTCAAATAATTTCGTAAAATAGTTAGCAAGATGTATACAATGAAAACATTGAGGAACTACTGTTTTTAGGAGTAGGAACAATGATAAAAGAATTCCATGAAGGAGGGCGTAGATTAGAAAGGAGAATAAAGTGAAAAATATCTAGAAGAGTACTATAAAAAGACTTGGAAGTATTCTTGAGAATAAGATAGCAAATGTCATCTCTGAGCTGGGAGAAAAATTTGAATTTTTTGAAAAAGAAGCAAAAAGTGTTTATCATTGTTGAAGTAAGCCATTAAGAAATGTTGGGGAGGATTTAGAGAATTGAGAGGAGAATGAATTTCGTCGATACAGGAGACATAAAAGCAACACTATTGACAACAGTTAATACGCTGGTAGATCAAAACTGGATGGTCATGTTAGGTAGAAGATTTTAGAAAGCTTTCGCTAAGAGTAAGGGACCTGAAGTAGAATGTGAGCAAAATGCAGCCTAAAAACTCTTTTAGCTTGTTTAACGTCGTATAAAAAGTTAGCCAAAGATGGTTGAAAAGCATCGCTTGTTATTTCTCAATAAAGTGTCCTCGTATTGAGAAAATGAATCGAACTAGGACTGAAATGAAATATCGGGAAGTCAGAGAGGAAAAAACGAAAAAAAACAATTTATTTTTCAACGGTTCTAACGAGGAATGCGACGATAATTATAGAGCAGAGGAGAAGTGAGTCAGTCGTGGACAGGCACAATGAAGGATCGTCTCTGCGAAACGTACAATCAAGAGTGCGATATTTTAATTTTAATTTTAGTTTAAGGGGAAAAATGTTTAAATCAATTACGTGTTGAAAATAAATGCGTTTTTGAAGTTAAAAGTAGTCAGAAATAATTTTTAGAGAGAAGTATTTTTGTTTAGAGGGGGGGGGAGAATATTCTCAGAAAGGAGATTAAGCATTTCGATCTCTAGCGATAATAAAAGTATGAAGAATTAAGTATGGTGGTGGGATGTAGATAGAAACGAGACTAAGATAGAAAGGAAGTTTGGGGGGAGTATTTGAGGAATAAAAATGTGTATGAAATTCGGTAATAAGGAAGAATTGGAGATAGAGAAAATATAATGATACGGGAGGAGAATTTAATTCCTTACCTTACAAGGATTGTGGGGCCACCGTATGCATCAACCCAATTCGACCTGATTATAATTTCTAATACTAAATTTCGAAAAACGGAAAAGCCATATTTCAGATATCAAAGCTATACGAATATTGTACTATTCTTTCACAGGCAATTTGCTTCGACAACTACATCGGAAAATGTTGACGAGGAGAGAGTCATCTATATAATGTGAATAAAAAATGTAGATTTATCACTGTGGATTGAGAAAAATGATTATGATCAAGAAACAGATGAAACCGGTTGCAAAGTTTGAGGATGAAACAATGTTGCGCTTAGAGAGTTATAACAGTGAAAATACAAAGCGAAAGAAGAATTAAATATTTGAGGGAATGTTTTCTGATCGTAGGTTGCAGCTTTGAAATTATCCTTGTATACTGGAAGTGTTTAAAGTAGGACAAAAAGATAAGGAGGTGAAAGATTGTGAACAGAATACTTTAAAAATAGCAGGGTTTTAGAACATTCTAGGAAAGAAAGGATGACAGATTGTCAGCAAACGAGGATGAAGAAGCTATGTTGTAGAATGAATGTAAATAAATTGAAAATATTTGAAGAGGAATTTGTGAGGCAATTAGGAGCTCATGTATGATCGGTAAGTGGCCGGGAGGAATGGAAGAATTAAGAGAGGAGAGAGCAACTCTATTCAGGGCTCATCCGACTGATGGGGAAAGAAGAATAGTAGGATGGTAGGAGGAAACTTGGGAGAGATTTGGAATACGTTTTTAGGCTTTGGAGATTTATGAAAAGTAAGAGATTTCAGAAGAGGCAGAGGGAACACTTTTAATGGTTTAAAGTTGGTACTTTAGAGAGAAGAGAGAGTTGTGACACAATTGGCATAGGAAAATATTTAAGTCCCGATGCTGGAAAATTTTATTTAAGTGGCTTTGCGTGATGCTTTCAAAGGCTACAATTCTTTTGATGTCTTTCTGTCTTTGCCATTCTGAGATGAACAATGGCATCCTTTGCAGTTGCAGCAAAGAGGAGACTCATGAAGATTAATACATGCAGGAAAGAAATGGTGAGATAAACAGCGGGGGCAGATAGAATGCGTGCTTTAACAATGACGAGCAATGCGCTCAAAAAGAAAATATTTGGCGCATTGAGTGGGGAAACGGATACTTAAAGATACAAGAAGCGAAATTTAAATTACTTAGGAAGGAAAGATTTGGAAAATTTAAGTTCAACACTTCCGATAGGGATTTCAGAATTGTCACAGGAATGAGGAATACGACGAGCAAAAGTAATCGGGGTCGAAGATTCAGGTCTTTTTTTGATATCCTCTCCTAAAAGGAGAGATGAATTTCGATAATAACAACGATTTTAAACGGGGCACTTAGGGTGATGAATTAAAATAGGAAAAATTGTTAGGGAAAGTTTTGGCAAAGGAGACAGTGGGGAAGAAGGCGGAAATACGCCCTCTGCCTTGAGGCCTGATATTACTGACGGAAATAGGAAACTGGCTGATCGGTTTAGCCAAAACTAGGAGATGAAAGTAACCTATGTTTTCATATCGGGGGAGCAGTTTTCGACAAAAAGTTTGAAAGAACCCGGAAGATCCGAAGGGGGAAGTTAATTTGATTAATATTTGAATTAATGTTAATTATAACTGCTGGAGTCACTGTAATTATTGTCATCGAAACAGCTGTGGTTTTGGTTAAAGTTATTACCATTATTATTGCCGCTATTACTATTTTATTATTATTATTATTATTGTTTTTATTAGGCTTATTTTTAATATTATTATTGTTATTGTTATTATTATTATTATTATTATTATTATTATTATTATTATTATTACTATTATTATTATTATTACTACTACTGCTTAGTAATATTCGTATTCCTGTTGTTTATATTGATTTTATCGTTTTGCACTTTTTTAATTTGTAAATTATTTATCGTACTATAAATTTCCTTAATATTTCCCGAATAAGACAAATCGGTTTGCGAAAACCGCAATGCTTTCAGGGGCACGGATAATTTAGGAGAGATTGCACTTAATCATTTTCGTTTGTTAAAGAAGTCTACCTTCATTAAATTGAGCGTCATTCCCCACACGAAATGGATTAGTGTTGTTAGAAGAGATCGCTGAACAGATCCCCCTTAGGCGAGCTTATGAATTAGAAAAATGAAGAGATAAATAAAAAAATACAAATAATAATAAAATAAATAACTAATTAGAATGAAATGAATCTAAATGACTGTAACAGAATATTAGAAAATATAGTTAAAAACGAACTCACCGTTCTGAAAGGAACAGTCAATTGCTTCTGCTCAACATTAACCTTTGTACAAAAGTAACATAAACCTCATTTATTTATGCACAATTTATTTTTGATAACTGAATTATACCTGTCCTTACCGCGTCATCATTAACTACTATTTATGTGAAATGCCTATGAATAAATGTTTTCTTCGTTACGTGATAATTGACGAGGGAAACTATAATGTTTATTGTTCATTTCAGGCTGCATACATGATTGTGGACGAGATGCACGAAGAGCATCCAGAATTACTGAAGGATCAATATTGGGATGAAGTAGTTCCTAAAGATCTACCTTATACAGTGGCTTCCGAAGCTTATCGTAGGGAAGAACCAAAAGGTTCAGCTGAATTTTATAAAGTAAAAGAATCGGATGCCGTTTACGCGAATGTCAGTACCAGCCGACACAAATCTGTTCCTCCTGATGATGTTTACGCTGATTATGTAAGTACACGTGTCTTCTATCACATTGTGAAAGAGATCGTCGACGCCTAAACAGAACTATTAGTAAGAAGAGCATTTGCTCTTCCTAAGAATTAAAAAAAAAATAAAAGGCGCCTATAAAGTTTTAATTTTAAAAATAATAATATTTATTAATAAGTAAAATGAATTTTAAAATTATTTTGCGATACATTTACGTATGTGTATATATATTATGTATGAATGTATGTATGTGTATGAGGAGGGAGTGTATTAAGCGTAAAAGTATGTATCATGGATATTAACGAGGCATGGAAAATTACAAAATAGGAATTACTGAAAATAATAAGTGCGTGGTGTGATGAAGAGAAAGTGTTTTATGTTCCAATTCTTTTATAACCTTTCCAGGCAAAGCTTTGTAGTCTTTAAACAATATTCAGTAATATTCATTAATAATAGAAGAACATAAATTTATTTTTAGATTTGCATGAATTAAATATACAAAGCATTTTAACTAACCCATATAAAAATTAAAGAAAAAAAGGTTGCTTTGATCATGGAAAAATTCACAAAACGTTTATAATTCTAAAAACATGTAAGCTACAAACTTTTGTAAAACAAAAAGAATTAATTAATAAAATAATTTGTAACGTAGATTCTTTAAAATTAAGTCGTCATACGTGTCAATTATTGTTTAATTTCAAAACTGACTTTTAGAAATTTTGCAAAAACATAAAGTTGACTACTTAGTTTTCTTTTCTTTTTTTTTTTGTTAATTATTATTTAGGCTCGTTAGACTAACACCAACCGAGCGTGCACAACAATAATTGTCTACATTTTCAATATGTGGCAGTGTGATTCGAGTCGAGTTTCATTAGAATGGAACACCACTGCCTACAGCTGACTCAGCTCACTATGTTACAACTCTATACGTAATTTATACTTGTAAAAACTTAATTTTAAATTTAAATTTATTTTTTCAAAATGATTTTATTACAGCGTTAAACATTATCGTCAGCGGTCAAAAATAATTAATTATATAAAATCACGGGACAGAAACAAAAAACATAATAGTCTCTATTTTTCCTATATATATTTATATACATATATATCCGCCCCTAACGTGAACGACCTACCAAAATCATTTTAATATCCACCGCTAACTATACACAATTGTAATAATAAATCATATTAATATATTGTAAAAGAAATTGTTTATTTAAATAGCCTCTACATTTATTTGATCCGTCTGATAAAATTATTTTAGATACTTTCCAAAAAACAAAAACTAACAAAAAAGTGAAGGGTACTATCAAATTATTGTTAGGGGTACCAAAAGTATAATGAATTATTCGCGAAATCGCGCAAATATCCGGTTACTTTTAACTATTCGGAATTTTTTCTTAAGCAAGCCACAAACTTCATATACACACGCAATCGGTTTCGACTAATTCAATTAGTCAAATAAAGCCGTCAAATGTACGAAAGTTGGATAATACTAAAATCAGTTCTCTAATAAATCAGCTGAACTGAAACAGTTAAATAATATTAAGTAATGTGACAGTAAAAATTAAAAATTTACTTTTAATATTACATTTTCATTTGAAGGAGCTTATAAGCCCTATTTGAACTATTTCAGAATCAGTAGTACACGAGTTAATGAAAGTTTTCACCTGTGCAAGTTTTCTTAAGTAATACAAATATTTATCTAAACTGTTATTAAGGAAAGCGTCGATACTCCGGTGGCTGAGCGAAGAAAAAATTGGTTTCAAAAACAGCTAGACCGCATGGGTTCGATGCGCTCATCGTCAACCATGTATTCATCGAATGGACTATTTGGAAGGAACCGAATCAATTCAGTCTATTCTAGTCCGGAAAATGGAGTACCGATAACCACGGCTACTCACGCCAGCGGCGGCACCATAATACAAACTACCGCAACCAATCAAAATCATAAAGTATCTTTATACGATAGACTGGTAGGCAGACGATCAAACAGAGGACATAAATCTCGTCAGTCAGGTTTGTAAAAATGTGCCTATTCGCGCACCGCCTTTTTAAATTAATTAACTTCGACAATAAATCGCTATGAAACGCGTACCTAATTAAAATTTCGTTATTGCAGCACAAAATTTATAAAAATTACTCGGCATTAGTGTATATAAATATTTTCATCGGTAATATTCCTCAGGATTTATATTGAATACATTTTAATTGTAGGCTTCTGCAATTGATTTAAACAAAATGTCCGAAAACACTCAGTTTATATATGTTTTTATCTTTTCAATTGAAATAAAAACTCGCCTATATGCCTCAATGATTAAAATTTCAAAATTCCGTGGAAAATAGGAAAACGAAAGCTTTTTTTTTGTCCTTGAAAATGTTCAGCCTTTCAAAATTTCTCGTCCTCTCTAGCCTACTCCGGATTTATAATTCGCCTCTATTTATTACTAATCTAAATGGTAGCTTTTTCGTATTAGTTAAAGTTACACTTATAAGCATCCATTTTCGGTAGAAGTTGCGTGTAAATACATTCATATCTAACTTTGACGCGATTACACTATCTTCAGAAAATAACTGATCAAAGCACTGTATATGCTAAGATCAATTTTTATGTTCAAAATCTTTTATTTTGTAATATCACTACTAAATCCTAAAACGATGCGGTAAACACGTTTTTTTTTTTTTTTTAAGTTACAATAGAAAAGTCTCGGCCAGTCTCCTAGGTCACTGAAAAACCATATTGGCCTTATTGTTTAATATTTAAAACGACTAGTACACATCAGTTAGCGGTCAATTTTATTTTCCTTTGTTTGCATTCGTAATTTATTTTAAATTCGTGCGATGAAATATTTAGGTGGAAATAAAGCGAACGGCTCGGTTCCTTCGTCTTTAAAGAACAGACCTCGAATACCAACGCCTGACGTATCGAAAGAAAGTACGGTCGACGAATTAAAAAGTCATCATATAACAGCTCAACATAACGCAAACAGAATAACCACCTACAGTAATAATATTCAACAAAATTTAGCAACCGCTACCGGCCAGTTGTACGCTTCAGAAATGCCTGTTGTACAGGTAACTTTTATTAAATCGCTGTATTATTTATTTATGTTAATCATGAAATTCGTAAGTAATTTTTTTTAACGCACGAACGTTGCATTAAAACCGCACTTATAAAATGCGCAGATAGTTTCTATTTTATTTCATTTCATTATTTTTCTTATTATTATCATAATAGTCTAGCGAGTCTGTTATTAACATTTTTTCGAAAGCACATAGTTTTACAATAATTAGTAATCTAGTAAGGAACATATTTTTTCCGTCTATAATATTTTATTTCGCATGATCTTCTTCATCATATCCAAGATACTTGTATAGATATAAAACTAAAATAAATACTTACAAATTTCTGTTTCTGTCCACTCTAATGACTGACGAAATTGCTAGGCCTGTCAGATTCTTGATGAAATACAAGTATTTCCTGAACGCATAACAGTTTTTAGTTAATTTATCGATGAATCTGCTTTTTTTTTTATATTTATTTATTTAAAGACGCTCGACGCTGGGCCATTTGCATCATGACTGTAATCTATAAATTGCTATAAAAATATTACATGCTTTTAGAAAGTTAAGTAAGATGTTAATATTATTCGCATTATTATCGGTTAGTATATAATTAATGCTTAAATTAATGCCATCGTGATAGCTTTTTCATATTTCTGACGATCGATCAATATGTGTGGTACACCGACAGGTGACACTGACATTCTGAGCAGAGATTCGGTGTTTTGGAAATGGTAATTGTGCGTCAATTTGGTATGTCCAATTCTTAGGCGGGTTACCTCCTCTGTACGGTTTTGTCGGAACGATTATTCGCCAGTTCGATAGTATCGGTTCAACAGCATAGAGTTTGCTTCCGCAGAAGCTCTCTATTCTTATTCTGCTTGCCAGCGGTCCTTAATTTTTCTGTATAGGTTGGCGCTGATGTGTTTTAAAGCGATATTGCTAAAGCTCAAAATTGTTGCTGTATTTCCGTGAATGACTTCGAGTAGCGTGATGTTCAATTCGGCACATAGGATTTTGCTTCTTATTTGATTTATAACGATTCAGGAAGGCTAGGTCAATTGCTTTTTTTGTATGTTAGCTTGCGTGGAAAGAACACGATAGCTTGAAAAAGTATTTTGACCTTAGGAAGTTACGGCGATCTGAGAGTTTAAATAGGTTGGTTTCCGAGAGTAAACTGGGTATAGGGCTGCGATCTGTGAGGCTTCCTACAATCAGCCGCATTGCTATAATGTCCAGCTTTTTTTAATTCTTTATTCCTTCCACTGCTCTATACAGAATGGATCCATAGTCTATTTTTGATACTATTAGGCTTTTTATTATAACACGTTAACAGTGATTTTTTATCTGCGTCCCATTTTGTGTGGACCACCATTTTTAGTATGTTTAATACTTTATAGCATTTCGTCTGTAGAGAAGCTGAATATGAGTCGACCAATTTAATTTTTTGTCAAAGGTTATTCCCAGAATTTTTATGATGTTGGAAGTCTCGATGGTTTTAGCAGATATTCGGATATTGCAAGATGCTGGTAGTGAGCGTTGTATTCCAAATGTGGCACATTCTGTTTTGGTTGCGAAGAAGGTTAAGCCTTGAGTTTCTCTGCCCATTTTACGAGATCGTTGGTCACTGTTGAAAAATTGCTTCGATGGTGTTAATAAGTACTAGGTCATCAGCGAAGAGACTATGTTGAACCGGCGGATTGATGATTTTTGCTTATTTCGTTGATACCGATAATAAATGTCAGGCTAATGATCGAGCCTTGTGGTATAGCGTTTGTTTTTCACACGATACATTATATTTAATCTTACTTGAAATGTTTTATTTTGCATGAATTCTCTTATGAACATTGCCAAACGTCCTCCTATGCCCCATTTTGACAGATTGTCGAGTATTGCTTATCTCCAGATTCGGTCGAAAGCCTTTTCAAGATCGAAGCTAACCACCACCGTGTATTGTTTGTTTACAAAACCGTCGCTTATATGTATGTTGTTGTAGTCTTACCAGGGAGTCTATCGCACTTCTGTTTGGCCCGAATCCGAACTGCATTGAACTTATCAATTCGCGGTTTTCCAGAATATGAATCAATCTGCCATTTACTATTTTTGTAATCTTCGTCCGAGTAAATGTTTAGAGGTCCGCGCGGTAGACTTTTCGTATGTTCTCTTAAATTTCTTTGAATTTTTCGGAGTATCCTTCACTGGATGAGGCGATGCTTTTATACCATTTTTTATTACACGATCCAGTAAGTATTAGTCTTTACCATTATTTTTTTTTTCGGTCTACCGCTAGAGCTTATAAATTATCAATAAATAGTATAATAAATTAAATAACACGAGCGGTTCTTCGTCCAATGACCAAGTTCCGTCATTCGTTAATAGAGACAGATCTCTAGTAGCTTAGTTCTTTCTCATCTACGCATCTGCATATCTATGAAATTAATCGACAGACCGAACGCCATCCGGTTCGTATAGGCGCCCTGGATGTTTTCTTACTGACCATTTTTCTAATTCATTATTTATACTGACATGTACTCTTATCATGTAATTTGTTTATTTCGAAAAATTTATAATCAAATATTCCCCCAAGACTTACACCACACGTATGCTGTTGTATAAAAGTGATAACATATACGAGGCATAGTACTAACTCAGCAACTAAGCTACAAAAATTTGATAACGTATTATTAACAAATCTACCGAAACATTAAATAATCTAAAAAAAGAAGGAAAACATATTATTATAATCTTATTCTCCTGCAGATGTTGTTACAGCCATCTGCGTCCGCTTCAGGATCGAATAATTTACCCTTGCCTAAGGTGAAAAATTTATCAGCGCTAGGATTTTTACACAATACCGAAAAGTGCTAGATGATTCACATTACTTACTTTCTTCTTTAAAAAAAATAAAATAAAGTAAACAAATCAAAAATATGGAAATTTCAAAAAAGTGCATTTAAATTTTTCATCGGAGGGAGGCGTAAATCTCTATTATAGTAAACTGTCTCACGGCCATTTCAATTGAATGTCGTAACTTTTTCTTTTGACTAAAAATTTTCTGATATTCTTTTAAATCTAAAAAGCTATTTCGCCGATTGCTACGACATGTGTAGATTTTCAAATGTTCAACATAGAACCAAGCTCAAGAAAGTTCCCTCAGGATGTATAATAAACTTAACGTCTTTTAAAAATAGCTGCAAGGGTAGAAAAAAAGGAAAAATCATGATCACGGGCACCAAAAGGTTAGAAACTCGTCAAAGTTAATTCTTGTCTCGCGATCGTTAAACAGATCGTTATTTCCCCCAATGTTGTTGTGATCCTTGCACTTCTGCTATCCATCCGTATTATTAATTTATTGAAGCGAAACTTCTCTTACGGGAGGACACTACGAGTTTTGAGATAGAAACTCGTCGAACTAACAAAATCTGTTAAACTGTACTTGTTATTTTCTTATGCTCGTTCACTTTAACGGGCAGTGAGAGTGGCAAAAAAAGAAGAAAACGGCGGGAATGGTCGCCGCGTTTCTATTTCTGTTTCTGTTTTTCTGTTTTTTCTGTTTATGTTTTTTTTTTTTACAACACATAATAAAATAATGTGCACAGTGATTTAACAAAATCTGTTGAACTAGTCATGTCCTTTTCTAATGCTACTCGACCGTAAAGCCAGAGAAACATACGCTAAATATACGAAGATCGGCACAAAGAGAAGACGCCAAGAACAGTCGCCACATTAATGTTTCTGCTTTTTCTTTTCGTTTAATTTGAATCAATAATACTAATTCATTCGGGTTAATACACGTTACTTTTATGAGATTATTCGATATTGTTTCTTCATATTTGTATTTCCTGCCAACTAATTGTGGTAACTCTACATGCCATAAATTTTGCCACAGTTCAGTAGAACCAGGCAAAAAGGTTGTTATTTTCACTGAAATATATTTTGTAAGAGCAATACTACTGTGAAAAGAAAAGTTAAATGCTCCTTTAGGCAGCAAAGCGGTCAGAAAAAAAGAAGGGTCGGGTCAGGTACACGAGACTGACTCGCCCGGATAAACAGGTGCCATTATAAAATAAGGTGAACTACTTAAAAACTACCTATAATAAACCGCCGACTCGCGAACACATCCGTTGTGCGGTCTCGAAAAAGAAATGTATGAGATAGGCGAGACAGCTATCCCAGCACAAAGATCTTTATAGAACCTCCGAGCTGAATAACCCTCCAAAGAAATCGCAGTAAAAGATGAAAAAAGTGCAATAGTTAACGAGTGGAAATGAGAAACTGCTTTTAAAGGCATTAGAAAATTTCTATATAATTGTTAATGAAAATGATAAATAAAACCAACATATAAAGAGAACTGTGCGTCAGTCAAAAAAGCGAACAGCGTTAGAATCGAAACTTTTTATAAAACTAACAAAAATGATTAATAATATCAATAACGATCATCTGCAGATAATCATCTCGAATTGGAAACACTACACAAGTTTCACTTGCATGTGCTGATTATATACGTGTACATGTAACGATAAATATGTACATGCGGGTGAAACTTGTGTAGTACTTGATTCGAGATTATCTGCATTATTGATTGATATTACAAATATCACTTTTGTTAGTTTTAAGTATACTTTTATTTACCTCAATGTACACTTGTTTCCTCCTTTAAAATTTATTGCATTCCATAAAAGGAGTTTCACTTCTAACAATGTTATCGACCGATAGGCATTTGCTTTCTCTCAGATAAATTTTAGTACAGTAATCTAACGAAATAATCTCATTTATCTGCTATGCGCGTAATTTATTCTTGGAATTCTTACTTTAACCGGTAAAAATTTAATTAGTTATTCGGTTTTAGAATACTTTTCCTCTATTATTATATTTGCATGAACTTTATATTTCTGTTAACAGGTACTTCTTTCACCGATACAAGAGTTCGAAGGATTACCGTCGAACAATAACAATAATAATATCCACATTCGCAATAACAATATCAATACTACTCGCACTTCTCCCGGCAGTACCGTCGGCAATAATACTACTAATTTCTCGAACAATATCAATAACGTGACTTCGGCTTCAGCATTGGCGCAAGCGGTACTATCGCCGGCGTTAAAATCGGTCGGTCTTACAAACGTTTCCATTACCGCCACGCCGATAATTCCGTCGATGACTATGGCAGTTAGTCCTGTGACGTTGACTACGGTCTCAATGAGTCAGCCATTTTTGTCCTCTTTGGGTATCAATACCGGCTCGAAAAATGCTCAACTGTCCGCGACTCCGGTTATCCTTACCGATGTCACAAACGTAACGCCGCCTTCGGAAAAGGAGGAACCGTTCCTATCTAATTCTTCAAGAAGCAGCGTAGCCAGTACTAGCATCGCTGACGATAAATTTAACATCCTCAGTAGCGGTACAACTTCAGCCGCCGCACCGTCATCACCTGCTAAACGTGGAGAAGTTTATGTTTAATCTATATTGCATTTGACCAAAACGTAAGTAATACCATTACGTTGCTCGTTAAAATTAAAACCGGATTTCTAAAACTATACGTTATCGGATTTTCTCACCAGACTTACAATCGCCGCACGCATAGAAGACGGCGAGAAAAAGGCCGTACAATGTCAGACCGGGGGAATGTTCAAAATTATTAAGAAATGTGGAAAAATCAAATAAAAGTATCGACTCTCTCCGAAAAAACTAAACAAAGATGTTAATATTAGTTCCAATAAAATAATAGAACTCGCTGCAAATTGCACAGAAGAAACAGCCTATAGACTATACTTAAAGCTGTACAAGAGAATAATAAATATCTGCGACATCTTAATCAACTACCTTCAGTGCTTTTTTTCGAGATATTTCAAGGGCATCTGAAATATCCCATTCAGAGTGTACCGATAGTGGCAAAGCTTCGTTTTAGCGAGCTCAGTATTATGACCGAAATAACAGTGTTACGATAAAAGCTGATTCGCTAACTTTCTTTACACAATTATTGGCGACAGTTCTCCCTCCAAGAAGCGAAATTTTAATTACGCTCGTGAATATTTATTATTTCAATTTAAACACTGACAAATTTACAATTAAAATTCTACATTTTCGTCGATACTTCACAAAATTTTCAGTTTACCGCGCGTGTACTAATTTTTAAACAACACCGCGTTAATATAAATATAAATAATAATAATAATAGGAAAAATAAACATTTGTTTTGCGTGAAAAATGTTCATCCCATCAGAAAAACTTTACATTTTCAACATTTTATTCGCATTTTATTGTAGAAAATTTTTAATTTTTGCAAGCTAATCATTACTGCGCTGGGTCTCTACCATTTCGGCCTCGTCCTTTTTCCAAATAGATCTAGTTTAATGTTAAATTTTATTTTCTTTAATTAATATCATATTTAAGGCGTAAGATAATCTCGTTAAATTAAAAAAAGCACCCACGAAATTAGTAACTAATTTGTTTAGAAAATAAATCAGCCGTTTTCAATGTTTTTTGTTTTTCCTTTAATTAAATTTTTAAAAACCATGAAACACTAAACACGGTTTTTATTAAAAAATCAAAAAATTCAACTTCAACATGAAGAACTACGTCCCCCCCCCCCCGTTCATATATCGCTTAAAAAATTATTTCCTCTTATAAAGACTTGAAATGCTGATTATGTATTCATTTAGCGAGTTATTTCAATAGAATTTTTTCGAAAAAATTAATCAATCTCGGCAACAATTTTTCACTATGACAGATTTTTTTCGTTAAAAAACAAAAAAAAAATCATGCGCCTTATAATAAATTTTTACATTTACAATTTTTCAAGCAATATATGACGGGAAAAAACAAAAACAAACATTGAAAACCAATGATTATTTTCTAAGTAAATTAATTACTAATTTTGTGAATGTTTTCTTGATTCAATGATTATTTTACGCCTTAAATATGATGTTAACTAAAGCAAAATAAAATTAAAAACTCACTAACACTAAACTAGATCTACTTGGAAAAAGGACGTGGCTGAAACATGTCACGGACGAAACGTAACAAGGTCGCAATGATCTAGGCCGAAACGTTTAGGCCGAGAACTCTGTACGGCTCCATTACTGCTAAGACTATTATAATTTTTACTAAAATCAAATACAGATGTCACGTCATCAGCACTTAATAATATAATACATTAATATGAATTTAAATTAAAAACATATAACGTTAGCCTCGTTCTAATACGCCCTTGGGGATGCCAACTACGATATCTTTCGATATTCGTAAGTTTATTTATTTTTATTGTAATTTAAATGATTATTTCGAACTTATTATGATTATGATTATTATTATTCTTAAGTTTATTTAATATTTTAAATTTTATATTAAGAAATAGCCCTACATCGATTTTTCTAGATCGACCGGCTACTGAAAAACACAATAATGATAAGACATAAAACGATATACTATTCAAATAAAATCAAATTCTATGTATCACTATTGTCGATAGTGATCCGCTATCTGCCTGATTGTTTTTCCCATTCCGACTGTTAGAATTCGGATCAAAGAGGGGGATGGTCTTACTAAAATCGATAATTTAAAATTAATTTTCGATTATGTTCAAATAACTTCGAACATAATCGAAATTCTTTCGATTTGCAGGCTTCGCCTAGATCATAGTCGACTTCCGGCATCCTCTTTTCGCTTTTCTATGTCCTCTTCTCTCTTTTGTTCCTTCCATCATCCGGATGATCCTGATTTGCTCTGCGACACAAATCACATCTTCTTCGAATGCGCGTCTATGTATCTATAGAACGCTCTCGCTTCTATAGACAACTCCTGAAACTCGGTTTGCCTACTCCATACAGTGCTTCGTTTATTCTTTCACTTCCATCCCCGACAATCATAGCGTCCTTCGTTGCTTCTATCTCTAGTAATTTTCAATTCTAATTCGTTTCTCCCTCTCTCTCTCTCTCACTAGCACAATCAAATGTTGAGTAATGCCCTCGACAGGCGATCCTAAAAAAAAAAAAACTTCACGGTAACAAAATAAACAATTAACTAACCGGCCGGACTAGGTTAATCGATGCGACTGGCGCCTACTTATTTTACCACGAGTCGACCTTTTTTAGAAGGCGAAAAACTGATTCGTAACCAGAAGAAAGGTAAAAAGATCAATTAACCGACCCGAACTCCGTCTTTCGGCGTGCCACCGTAATCATTTCTTCTTCTCTTCCTCGACCATCAATCACAACCATTTTTCACTAATGAGATGCGCATTTCACTCAGCGTACGGCATGATAGTATATTCGACCGATAACAGGACACATGCACATTTTCCCCTCACCACATTTCCTGATATTTTAAAATTTATTTATTTGTTGATTTACTTTCTATTTTATTTCATTTATTTCTAATTTTATTCTTCTCCATCTTCAAACAGTATGAGATATATTACAATATATAGAAATACTTATTCTTCATTTTGGAAAGTAAAAATGTTTATAAAAATTAGTATCCAAATAAAAATAAAAAGTTGTCAAGAGCAATGTTAAAACCGCATCCACAAGTTTTTTAAATTTTTTTACCACAGTATTGCTATTAATTGATTCGGTTAATTTTGATGATGAATTATTCTTCTCTGACTCTTAATGTTTTTTTGTTGTTTTTTTTTTGTTTTTTGTAGGGGGGATTATTAGTTTTAAATTCTTTAAAAAAGATACAAAATAAATTCAATTGTTAATATGGTTTTGAGAAATACAAAGATAAATTATTATTGAGATGAAATATTATTACGTTTCTAACCGAATTTATACAATGTTACCTGCAAATACTGCATATCGAGCTTGATTTTTTTCTTTTCCCATTTTTAACATATTCCAAATTAGCCTGATAAAATAATCAGATACAGTAGTCTCAAAAATGAATATTAAAACTGGAAATATATATATGCCCGTATAAATATGTACATATGTGTTGCTTAATATGTATATATCCTTTTGAGGAAACGTATACGTTAAAATGTTGAAGATGCTGCAAAAACATATATATATATATATATGTAAAATTAAATAATCACAAGGCCGTGTCCACGGGGGGGTTGGGGGGTTAACCCCCCCATGAAAACCGAAATAGTTATTATAAATGAGCAAAAATCAGAAAAAAAGCAAAAATTTAAAATAAATATTGATGATTTTTTAGGGTATTCTTACCTTTAAAAGAAAAAATAAAAAATATGTTCCATAGTTTTAAGTACTTCATTAATATTTTATGCAAAATTTTTATACAAATATAATCTATAACATATGTAATTTTTATTAATGCTTATATGGTAGTTCATTTATATAAATTATTAATACATAAAGCAAAATTATAGAAATTATTAATAGTATAAATATTAGTGAAAAATTTATTGTTATTTATAAAATAAATATGCGAAGAAAATTTTCAACGCCCCCCCCTTCAAAATTCTGGGCACGGGCCTAAATAATCATAACATCTACAAAAAGGATTTGTATGTAATAATAGCAAGTTAAAAGAAAAACAAACAAACCGTCGGATTTATAGCTAAATAATAATTTTTTCGCTCGTTGCTTAACACAATTTTTATTAACGACCAATAAGTATCTCGATGTAAAAGTAAAACTTTTAAAAGCAACTCCCTCTGCAGCATTTACCATGAACAGATGTACCAAATTAGTGCATGAAACCATTGAGCTTTGCTCACAATTGTTTCAATTTTGAGGGAATTTTTTTTAATTTTCAAGAAATGGAAATATCAGTCATTTTTAGTTAACTTACCATTTATGGTATTATGATTTTCACTATTCAGTTCTTCGCATTGTAAATATATATTTTGCCTTGGCATAATTTATAATAATTCTCACAATATAAAAAGAAATAGAAGAAAATTAAAATAAATAAAACACGCATTTGAATTTCCAAAAGTATAAGTCATTATACTAGTATATTAATCGAATTATAATTCTTTTTAATACTATGCATTTGTTTACTTTGAAAACATACGTATGTGTAAGTTAATTTTATACATGACAAAATTGATTTATACACCGTTCTAACTGCTACGATACTGTGTTTCTAATTATTACTAATTTAGAGAAAAACCAAAATTCACATAACTGAAATCATTATACCCTCTTTGTGAATTGTATAATTAAAATATCTGCGTACATCAAGTACAATTTGACAATTAAATCTGTGCAAAGCAAACAAATATTCATATTGTGTCTACACTGATTTTGTCAATTTTTTAAAATTTGTATGTCTGATTATTGTTGTTTTTTCTATTTATTTAATATATAGATCGAAGTAAGTAGTATAAATATATTAATTTACTAATTTAACTCGTGTATGTGTATAATTCGTTGAAATATTGTTAAAATTAACAATTATTGCCACCACCATGCAATAAATACATTTACGCTTCAGCAAATTCTGTCGTAAATAGATTGTTTTTATATGATCCGTTTACGTTGTTAATATTATTACATACATATATGGTCTTATATTTAGCTTCAGTGTGAAATACTCCAAAAATTTTCTTTAAATAATTGTAAAACTGTGCATCCGTTTTCCATATTAATGTTATATAATAATTTTACGAATGTTTAACTTTCATATTCGATGTTAATTTTTAATATTTGCATTTTTAAATTTACTTGAAATTTAGGATAGATATGCATCAGGAGTAAAAATCATAATGAAAATTGTTGTCTAGTCAACATGTTGGACTTTTATAAGCAGTAATGAGGTAATTAATTGTATAAGGCTGTATAGGTCCATTTTTCTTATAATAATAAACTATAATGTATGTTTGTTTTTCCTTATAAATGTATAGTTTATTAGTAAGACAAATTTTTATTAAATCAAATAAAAAATGCTTTTATTAATCGTTCGTTTCATCAGTCAGTAAGAGATTAATATAGTCATTTCTATATATTTTAAAACTGTTGAGAGGCGAGATCGCGTGACATTATCTTAATAAAAGTTATTTCTTCGCTGTGAAAAACTATTAATATGGCTGTTAAAGTCTGTTAATTATATAGTAAACATGTAAATACTTTTTAAAATCGGCGTACTATAAATGTATATTAGTTTCATCTAAGCGACTTATTGCGATTTATTATTGTTAGTCGTCAAAGCGGAAAATTCCGTATCGACGAAAAAAAGTTTAATTCAAACAATATCCTGTGATTTTTTAAATTTATAGGTAAATTTTAAGTAGTTTATTTGTTTGAAAATAATATAGTATCTCCTTTTATTGTGATAATTGTAATTAGTTAAATAAAAATATTTTACATTATTTGATTTTTAGTTATTCTGTGTATTAAATGAAATATTCGAATTGTATCTTTCGTTTTTTCGTGTATAGAAAATAGATGTTGAAATAATCGTTCAAATAAATTAAAAGATTGTATAATTCTACAATATTTATTAAGTAATTATTATTCTTGTTTATGCAATAAAGCGAGTTTTTTTCTCTTTTTATTTTTAAGATTAATTAGTATTTAACCACAACCCTCCTCCCCCCTATTTCTATCCCCCATGGATAGCACACCTCCTATCGGGTAATTAGGGTATTTGTACTACTTCATTGATTATAATGATTTATTATAAGGAAGTTTCTGCATCTTTTATGTGAACAAATGTTTTTTTAAGTAAAACAATACTATAAATTGTTTATCATTTTTAAAATATCATAAAAATAAAAAATTAGTCGAATACACTTTATATAACTCATGGAACTTCTTTAATTGTAAATAAGAATAATTTGCCTAATGGTGCGACCTGAGTTTAAGAAAATAGCATCAATTAAACGTTTAAAATGTTAATTTACTGCAGGAACTAACAAGGTTTTTTGATCTTTATATATGCTTATCAAGGCTGTATCTGAGGGGACGTTTTCAGGGTTCACTCCCCCCCCCCCCGAAATATCTGCGAAATAATAACTGCTTGAATTAAATGAACCGAAATTCAAAATAAATTTATTTCTTTTCAATTTTTGACGAAAGAAAATAAAATTGAAATTTTTATAAATTCTATGGAAATGACTGTTTTTTTATTTGTTTTTATTGCAATGTTCAAATATTGCATATACAATAATTGACTATGAGACTTTAGTATACTATTTATAAATAAATATATTTCATGATAATACACACACACACACACACACATGTATGTATTATTTTTTTCACAACCCCTTCTAAAGTTTTAGTCTAAATACGCCCCTAATACTTTATGTAGATTTTCCAAAGATCTAATTATATATTGAGCAGCCCTCACCCCCAATGCATAATACCATAAAGTCAAGATTGGTTGATATAATGCCATGTATAATTAATGTATAATTGTGTATGTATAAAATGTTTCAAATAATAGAACAGAAAATTCATTTTTCGGAGTTTTTTATGCAGGTATACTATATGTTTATCCCAATATAACTTACTACTCGTATCTAACATAACCCCTAAATATTTAAATTCATAAACTTGGGGTAGGTGGTTTTCAATTATTCTGAACAAAGAAAACATATTGCTGCTAGTGACTTAAAAGTATTAAACTGTTATCATGCTGAGGTCAATACTTTCTAAGGCGCACTCAGGATTTTTTTTGGTCGGGGCTAGAATTTAGAAGATGAGTTAGAGGGTGGTAACTCGGTACCTCGACTAAGTACTTATCTATTTCTGTAGTTTGTAAATTAAAATTAAAAAAATAATAATAAAAAAAATACAAAATTAACGATTATTTTTAACAAAATTACAAAACTGACGAAATTTTATTTTTTAAAAAATAATAATAATAGATAACATTATGATTGTAATAAGCACAAATTAGATAAGTATACGAATTTTATTTTAAAAAAATTAGCTAAAAGTATATAACATTTTACTTGTAATATACATACTTAAGTAAAAAGTAAATATGTATGTTTTTTTTAAAAAAAATAAGTAAAACAAAACATTACAAAACGAAATTAAGATTTCGAAGATTTTTTAGGGGGAGCAATGGCCACGTGGCACCCCCCTTGAGTGCGCCAATGAATACTTTTCATGTGCCTGCCAAAACGCAGAAACGTTGTATTTGAACGGTTTTTAAGCTAAAACGAATTTAACCAACAATACAACTTTTTCAGAAAACATTAAATATCAGTATTTTTCATTAAACTGAAAAGTCAATTAAAGAAAAATAATATTATTATTAATAGGTAAAAAACATATTAAACATAATTCAAATCTTTATAAGACATTATTGTTCTGATAATAATGATTGTTTGATAATCCAATTTAGTCTTTAGAGAATATATTTTAAATGCTGATGTAAAAATCTTAGTAAAAATAATATGTTATATTTTGATGATGTTCACCCCCAAAAATCCATTAATTGAATTATGCAAAGTTATTTTGCATGTTAATAAAAATTTTCCATCACCCTTCAATATTTTCTGTATCATTTCCTCTCCAGTCACCTCAAACCATTCTTCTAATACTTTCCATTTTACACAATGTGATACAAATATGTGGAAAACTTAATATTAGAGGAATAGTTTGAGGTGACTGGATAAATGATACAGAAAATATTGAAGGATGATGGAAAATTCTTATTAACATGCAAAATAACTTTGCATAATTCAATTAATAGATTCCAAAAGAAAAGGTATATTGTTTCACCTATTTAAAAATAAAAATATTATTCATTATATCGACTTGTTAATAAATTGTAGAAATATTTTATTAAAAATTAATATTTAGTGTAAGCACGAGTTGACAGCATTATTTATATATATGTACATACATATTGGCACGGATCGCGCGGCCTCTAGCCCAATAGAAATAAATTAATTTCGATTTAAGGATCGAGAGATGGCGCCCATTACCTATTTTGAGATGATGCGGTAGTTGTGCGTCGAGACGTTGGACTAGAGGTAATTACACGGTTATCTACTGATTCCGAAAGGCGGGGCAGTGTGTGGTTCGCTCGTTGTCTATTCTTTGACAAAATGATAACGGAGAAGGGCTGATCGTTCTCATTGTCGCAGGTAAATCGTCTAGCGGCCGCGTTATCAATTTTTCGTCTTAGATCTTGTCCGATTATATTTTGACTGTGCTAGGAGTATAGTACAATAGCGGAATAATATTTGAAATTTATTTTATAAATTTGTCGAATAAAATCTTGGTTACTGCTAATCATTAATTGAAAAACGCACATTACTCATAAACCGGTAAGGATAAACATCTTTTAAATTATCGTGTGGGGCGTTTCTTCACTGGCGCCCAGAAAATCACGTTAGTACGAAGAGCAGAGGAGACAATAGAAGTAGAAAAAATCCTATATACATAGCCAAATTCGTTACAATATATATATATATATATATATATATATATAAATTACAACGTAATTCTTAGGCTACCCCCCACTAGAAAAAATGTCCCAATTTTATGTAACGTTTGTTATATTTTATAGGATTTCTGTGGTTACGTTATATATTCATATGGACTGATTTAGAATTACGTTGTAAATTTTGATAATTTTATATAAATTATAGAAGAGAAAGAGACAGAAATATGAGCAGGCGGGGTTCAAGGGGCACGGCCCTTTGCGAGGCCAAAATGGCTGAGTTGTATATATACATATACACATATTTCTTTTAATCGTATGTACGGTTAACTATAGATATAAAATCATTCCGAAAATGTCACAAATGCTGTATTTTCCAAGCATTCACCCAGGTTCGTTTAATTTTTTATTAAATACATTGTGGGCGATTGCTTACTTTATGAGTAAATGTTAATCTACTTACCTTTTATATTGAAAAAGTTTTCTGTATTCTTCTTTTATTGTAATAAATTATTACTACGATGTTATTAACCGATTTATTTCTTTGAAATCTCTGAACATCAATAAGGTAATGTTTTAGATATTTATTTTGAAACAGTTGTTCAGTTTTATATAAAAACGAATACGTTGTTTTGTAAAAAGAATTTGTATACATTTTTTTTATTGAAGAAATTATTTGAAAACTTTTAAAAGTCGTAAAATTGTCTAATTTTATCTTTTTAAATTATAAATCGTAGCATTTATTATCTATAATTATAACTAGTAAAACACAGTACGTTATAACTATATTTATACGGAGTATTTATCCACCTTCTTTGCAGTTTGTATTTTTCCTATTTCGTGTACTATTTATTAGTAACATTTTGAAGTGCTCATTTTAATTATTTTATTTATCTAATATTTAATATGTATTATTTTAATAAAAACATCCACGTTTTTTTTATTTATTTGATGCGCTTTCCGTCATTTTTTATTAATTTTGAGTTTCTTTTTTGTTTTTGTTTTTTCATACTTAATAAGAATTATTCGAAACCTATATAAATATGGATAATTTTAAGAGCAATAATGATTTTATAAAGTTTATGTCAAATTTTAGGACCGCTTTAAATGTGAAATTTTATGTGATTCTTATTTTTTAATCTTAAAAGACTGGATTTCTCATCGTCATACTGTAATAAAAAAATTAAAACAAAATTACGCGTCCAACCTTTTTGTTTTTTAGTCGTTATTATGAATCCCCACTTACATTTCTTACTAACCATCACTAATGTATATATAATAAATATATGTGTATTTGTATTTATATCTGTAATACAAAAAAAATATTATTTACACATGTGTTTTTCCAAAAAAAAATTAGTTGTTTCAAGGTGTTTTTTTTTTGTCTTTAAAGAGGAGGAAAAGTGTTGTGCACCGGACTTTGTTTACTTTTTATTTCTGCAACAATGTTAAGTTTTCGTTATTTGCTGATCTAACAACCCATACACCCTAATCCACTTAATTCGCTAACATAAACATGTTCGTTCGATTTTACAATAACATCACGTAGCGAATAATTGACTCGCGTAATTTTTTTGTATATTTAGAACTCGATAAAAAGCTCAATTTTTTAAAATACAAAGGGAGTTTAAAGCAAAACTATTGGTGTTTGTATTAGATATTCAGATTAGCTGTTGGTGACTGACGCTGTAATTTGAATCCAGCGCATCATATTTTTATCGAGCTCTGTCTATATTGTGAATTACAAGTTTATTATGTAAATAAGCGATCATGCCCACAATCGAAGTTGGTATTATTATTTATTTATTATCAGAGCGTTCGTTGATAATCACGGGAGTGCAACATTATCAAAAGAATTTCTGATAGGTTTGTTTAGAGATAGATAGAAACCAATTGTTTAAAATTGATGATACTGAATTGCAATGATACGATTTGGCCATATTAAAGTTCCATAAATATTAGCTTTTCTAATCATCATTTTTGTTTTTCAGTTTAATAAACAATCATATTGATCATGTCATAAAAATTTCATGTTAACTCTATATTGTTAATAATTATATGTATGTTTTAGAAAAAGTCAAGAAAACTCTAAAATATTTTTCATAAACTTCAGTTGGGGTAGCCTACAAATGTGACTTACTTTCTGGCGATCTTATTGTAATTGATTTTTGTGTGTTTTAATTTTAATCGTTTGTAATCATAAATTAATATATTTCAACGAGTTTAAGTGCTGCTATCGCTTGATCAACAAACGTACTACTAAATTACTAATTTCTAACATTGAGCACCAGAATCGTTGTGAATTATATGTAACTTATTTATGTATTTGCAAAAAAAAAGTAAGAAAAAGATAAAAAATTAAATATTTGAAAAAAATACGGTTTAAAATTGATAGCCTGACAATTGGGAGAGAAAAAAGAATGTATTTCATATAATTCAAGAGGGGAGATATCTTACAATAAATAAGATATGCGATAGAAATTAGAATCTGTAAAAATTACATAGGTGTGACTAATATACGTGATGAATATCAGCAAACGTCATTAGAACTGAGTCGTTGCCCTATAACGTAATTGCGAAAGTACAGAAAAAATATCGATTAAATCTAAATAATGATTTTATCGAATTAACAATATTTTAGACTAGTACATGGGGATGATAGACAAATTAGATGAGAAATTTTTATAAAAACATGTGCCACTACGGTACAGAATAATTGTTCCGTTTCCTTTTCACCAAAATTTGAAGCAGCTGCTTTTTTAATATTTTACATTTCTAAATTCGTGCAAGAATTCCATATATGTTTCCATTTTTTAGAGTGGTATTCAGTTTTTGGCATTCCGTTACCCTTTGGGAACGGCTTATTATCCCGTTTCTTCTAACGTTTTCGTTCTAAATTCTCAATAGTCAGACGTGTTTTCACTGTTTCATAAAATGGTTATAATGCTTCGCGAATTGTATTCTGAAAGCATTTGATGAAAAAACATTAGTTTTCTAATTATTACTATTGAAAGTGTCATCGTGAATGTCAGTTTGAAAACTAAACGGAAATTCGTATTTCACAAATTTTGCTTTCAACAAATAAATGGAAACATTATAAAAAATGCCGATTATATTTAAATACAGTATTTTTAAATTTTAAACGTAGAAACAATCTAATATCGCGCCCTATCAATTGATCGAGCGAGAACAAATTTTCTTTAATGAATTTCCGTTGACGTCCAGCGATTATTTTTATGTTCATGTTTGTATGTTCTGATTGTGATGCTCATTCTTGCAAACATGTTCGATAAAATAAACAGTGCTTTTCTTTCATTATATTATATAAACTATTGAAATCCAACAAAGATGCCACCTCATATTTATTATAAATTAAATAAAGAGACAGTGTCTTGCGGGTGTCCTACACGACTCGCAATATACAGAAAAATGTTGAACAAAAAAAGAAATAAAAATAAATTTATATACAAAAAGATGATACAATTAATATAAAGTTGAAACTTTTGGCAAACATATTATTACTCAAATTTCGAAAAATTATAGAAAAAATCAGGAAGTCGTTAACTACTACTCTAACTGATCTTTGTACAAGGCTGCTAAATGATGACTTGGGGAGATGAAGAAAAAGTAGAAAAATAAAGAAAAAGCGTAAATTGAACAGCGAAAACGAGATTTTGCAAATCGTTTTTATCTGACATTGAAATTTTGCAAAAAATTGAAAGTGAAAACTAGAAATCGATTGCAAGCGAGATAATAGCAAAGGAGGCAATAAATGTTGCGCGAGAATAATTGTCTTCTACAATAAAACCAAATACACCGTCAAAAGCGACTTATTCGGAAGCGGTAACTAAAATGCAAACTAACCTGTCTGCAGAAATCTAAATAGTTAAAAACAAAAAATAAAATTTTACTTTGAAGAAAAGCAGACAGAGTATAAATTCAATTGACACATACTTATATATACAGAATAAAGAAGACAAATAAGAGCATAATTAAAAATTTAACAATAAAAGAAAATGCGGTGAAAATGAAAAAGGTCATTAATGAATTAAGTATTCCAAATAGTACTGCTAGAGAATCTACAAAAATTAGGTCTTATTCTAGGACTATTCATTATCCAAAGTGTAACTGAAGAACAGTTGGAAAAAAGCATCGAGAAAGTCGCTTCGAAAAATCCAGTTAATTTTGAAATAATTAAAAACGATAAAGCTGGGGAAAAAATTGTATTTCTTGAGGTTAAAACAAAGCAATTACCACCGTAAATTAACGGAAAATAGCCTTGTTAAAAAAAGTACTGTGACTACTTCAACTATGAAACTTTCATTTCTGTGAGCTTGCGCACAAAACTTCACTGCCTTTCTCGTATTAAAGAAAAGCGTATAAAATAAATGATAAGGAATGAACTAAATTTTCTAAAAACTGTGAGTATATGTATAACTTGTGTACAAACTCAATTTAGTTTAAGAAAAAAGGAAAATTACGATTTCTCAGAAACTGAAAACATGGTAGTGCAGGCAGCGCGACACAATGATTTTTCTGATTTATATTCTATATAGCGTAAAATTAAACAAACTTAAAAGAACGGGTATGATTTTTAACTGTTTATGAAAAGTTCTACCACTTTTAACTGATATATATTGGAAGAAACAGGGCCCAACAAATTGAATTACTTAACAATCCTGGCAAAGATATGATAGGTATATCTAAATTTTATCATAGAACAATCTATTATTGGCAAAAGGCCAGAATATAACTGTTTCCTTCAAAAGGATATCACTTTATAATAAAAGCGCGAGTGTATAAATAAAATCGTGTCTACAAAATTCTATAATAGTAATGCAGCTAGATATGTACATGATAGCAGCATGCGGCGACACATTTCTCCTAATCAACCTACTACGGACGAATTAAAAAAAAAACTTACAAATGTACCTGAACAATTTTAAAAAAAATGAAAAAATGATATATCAGCGGATTTTAATGTTAGAGGTAGTAATGTGCGAAATCGTTACATCGCTGTATTCAATGCAGTCAATATCAATACAAGAAAGTATTGAATAATGTATTGAATCGGTATTTTCATTACTAAATATTGTAAACACGTCTTTGAGTATATTTAGTAAAGACATAAGTAAAAGTAATTTGTTAGAAGTTGAATAAATATAAAAAACATTTGTTAACTTGAAGTTTACTTAAAATTTAATAGTAAAAAAGGCGGTATAAATGTATACTAAACCCAGAATCTCGCCAGCTCGATTTATGTTGCATGACAATTTAATGTAACTGATAAAACTACTAATGTAGTTATTTTAAAGAGATTTAATGAATTCCTTTTAGTAAATTGTAAGTCCAAGAATATTATTTTGTTTACATTTCAGTTGTGAATGTTTCCCTATTAACGTTACGTATAGCAGTTTTAAGATACACATTACTTTTAACTGGCTTTCTAAAATGATTTATTAGAATTACTGAAGATTAATAGTTATTTAATTTCGTAAAACAGAATGATAATAAATGAATTTGGAATCATTACCAAAAAAATATTTTGTTGTAATAACGAAAATAACATTAATTTCATAATATTGTTTATTATTTAAGTTCAATTAAGTTGTATGTCATGATTAATTGTTAATATCATTTAATTTTAAATTATATTGTAAATTATTTCACACTCCAATGATTTTAGATGATGTATTATATATCCTTTTTTACTTTGAAAATTTTTATAGATTTTTGGATATTTGCTTAATTTTATTCTATAATTGAATATAATCCGACATATCTAAACACTGTAATTCTTCTCTGTATTTTGCGCCTATCGAAATGCAAATTATTTTTACATTTAAAATATTTCTTACACAATGAAATATTTGAAATACATTTGTTCGTTAAATTATTTAATTTTTCAGTGACCAATTTTTAAATTTATTCCTAAAGTAAACAAATTAAGTAAATATAATATGCTGAGTTTTAAATAAAACGAATAGCATTAATAAAACAAATATGTTCAAATAATAAAATTAACAAATTTTGATACATCTTTGTACTTCATTACTAGAATAATTTACTCTATGCGTGATATCTTTAAACGCTTCCGATATCTCGATAGAAGTATTGATGTAAATACATATAAAATACAGTAATAGTACAGTGTCGAATATAATTTAACCTCTATTCGTTATAAAGTAATGTATTATACTTTTCGCAACAATTCATTGGAAATTTCGCTATCGATACTAATTGTAAGTAACGACAGATTTTATATGTATCGAGTTAACCAATACTTTTCTGTATTGCAATACAAGTATTCAATTCAATACTTTCGTTACATCACTAGTCAGAAGCATTTTCATCGTCTATGTGTCAAGTTGCTTGTCATTGCGTTGTGTATTTGTTCAGTTAGCCAATGAGTGCAGCTGGTATTTGCTTCTTGGCACTTTTGTAGTAAAGCGATAAGAATGTATACCGTCTGAATTTTCGAATATTTGGGTTTCCTCTCATCAGTAAAATCAGCGAGACCGTTTCTTATTTATTTTCATATCTTTCATACATACAAATCTAAAATATTTAGTTTAAAATAATAATGGCAGTTTAATAATATCAGGGATAAGTCTTTGCATTTTGTTTTAGCTGCGTTATTCCGTACATTCAATAAGATGATGATATCAATCCCGTAGGACGTCGTGATTATATGATGAATGGCTTTCCTCCATATGGTTCTATCAATAGTCAACCTGCTGCATTTTGTTAATGTTGTTAATTTTGGATGCATCAAATTCCTGACCATCTTCGTAGTGGTCTTCCTCCGCGTCTCTTACCCAGCGGTCTGCCTTTTGAAATTTGCTTTTTCATTTGGGGAGCAGTTTGTCTGGTGACATGTCCGAAGTATCAATAAGATGTACACTTAAAATAAAATCATTTTATTATTCTCATGTAATAATCAAGCTGATTAAATATCGCCCAGTATGATGGATGATCTAAAAGACCTATCCGGTAATCTAGATTAGATTATGAAAAAAATAGAAAAAATACAAGATTTTGTAATATTTCAGCAAAAGGGAAAAAATAAAAAGTTACCGAATCAATGAAGTAGTGCTTCACTGCATACAGCGCACGGTAAAATTAGGAACGTTGACGAAATACTAAAAATTAAAGATAGAAAGACATAATTAGAACCGTAAAAGATTCTGCCGCAATTCAGTATCATTAGGGGAGAAAAAAGTGTAGAAGGCAAAATAAAATGGAATCGAATTCGGACGTCGAGACAAACGAGTTTAGTTATATGTCAAATCAGAAGGTGACATGGAATAGCAGATCAAAAATTTTAACCGTGGTTGCCGAAGGGGAAAATGAAACGAATGTTTTAAAAGATTTCATAAAGGGGAAGAGAGAATTCCGCAAATAAATATTTTGAGCCAAGGACATTGATATTCAAGGATCAAAGCGTTTTTACCCCTCCGGGCATGCCAGCAACGGATCTTCGCCCAGAAACGACATATATACGAGTATATATTTATTAATTACAACGTAATTCTTAGGCTACCCCCCATTCGAAAAAATGTCCCAATTTTATTTTATATACTCTAAATGTCCCAATTTTATGTACCGCTAAATGTCCCAAAAAAATGTCCCAGAAAAATGCCCCAATTTTATGTAACGTTTGTTATATTTTGTAGCATTTTTGTTATTGTTATTTAAAAAATGTCATAATTTTATGTAATGAAATATGTAACGAAAAATGTAACGAAAAAATGTCTTAATTTTATATAACAGAAGTGAAATATTAGAATAGGATTTTTGTGGTTATGTTATTTTTTGTGTGTGTTGATGCCAGTAAGAATTACGTTGTAAATTTTGATCATTTTATACAAAGTATAGAAGAGAAAGAGACAGAAATGATAGCAAGAGGGGTCAAGGGGCACAGCCCCTTGCGAGGCCAAAATGGCCGAGTTTATATATTTATATATATGTTAATATTTGAAATTTTTTATTAGTAACATTATTTTTAATTTTTTCCCAAAAAGATATCTATATATATTAATTAAATATTGTGGGTAGCAAAAAAATAATCGTTTTTTAATGAAATAAAAACTTTATTTATAATGTATTATCTACAGCGGCGGCGTTGCGCTGGTGTTATCGATGCGGTGGTTTTCAAGCTAATTTTGACAAATTCATGTTATGTTTTTGATCATGTTCTTTTCTTTTTTTTTTTTTTTTTTTAATTAAACATGCATGTTCAAAATTACATAATTGTTTATGTGATTAGAAAAAAGCGAATGAAAGACAGTATGATTTATTCAATTTTTCGAAATGCAAATAGATTTATAAAATCAGTAACCGATTAAAACTCGCTTTTGTTTTAAATAATTTTTATATAATTCAAAATAAAACGTTAACCCTTAATAAAAATAAAAAATAAAATATTGTTAAAATTAAGAATATTTCAGATCGTAAAACGTCTTTACATAGAAAAATTTACGATGATTGCATGGTTATCAACATTTGAATAGAGAATTAATCGATTTGTCGAATATTTATTTATTATTAAATATGTAAATTGAAGGGCTCCTTCCTTTTTTTTTTTTTTTAACACAATAAATTAGAATTATCGTAGAAAATTTCTATAAATATTCATTTTATGTAGCATTTAGTTGATTGAGAAAAAAAGAGAAAGTTACATAGAGAAAAAGTATTTATTATAATTTTATTAATAGACTCATATATTATTTTTTTATATATAAAAATTAACCGAATTATTTTCAAGATTAAAAACACAAATTTAAAATCTTGCATTTTTACAGTATTGAGTATTTTGGAAAATAAATCTGAAGTTTTACACGTGGAAAATTAAATTTTTTTATGTTCAAGAGCGCGGGGTCCCTTTGGAGATTAGTACCCGGGGCTGTAGCCCCTTTTAACCCCCCTTAGCCTACGGTGCAAAAACTTTATTCGCCAGCTCTACCTAGCACCCATAACACTGAACTTGCCTAATCCACCGAGTCCGCCATGGAAAAAAGTTAAATCAGGTGGAGATAAATATCTAAAAGTAATCACTAATCAGATAAGATGTTCGATAGAACTTGCCAACCAAGAGCACTGGGCGAGTTTAAGCAGCACTAAGCTAAGACAGATCAAACCGCAAATTAGAACCTGGACAACGTCGTATCGTACAAATAAGCCTAGAGGAAGTTGCACTAGCGAGGATAATACGAATGGGTCACACTAGGCTAACGCATGGCCCACTACTGATCAATGGAGGAACGCAGGCGTTATGCCTTTTCTGCCAATTCTCCACTCCAACGATAAGACATATATAATCACTGAATGCCAAAAATTCGATAATCAAAGGAAGGAGGCGTCAATAGCCGTACTCTTAGAATTCCGTACTGTATCGTTGACGCAAATGACCACAGTAGTCGAACGTCATTAAATAAAATATATATACATGATAATAATAATAAAAATCTAGAGTGAAATCTTTTGCGTAAGGGGTTATATAATAAATTGGAATTTTCTTAAAACAAGAATGAGCAGCAATCTTGGCCAAACCATCTACCAACTTTGTGACTAGAAACCCACAGCAAATTATGTTATTGTGCAGAAAGATTACGAATGAGAGATCGTATTCGAAGAATGATGAAGTCGGGGAAGAGGGAGAAGGAAAAGGTGACAACAAATGCACACATGGAATTTACAATTATCAGGTAAATGAAGAGGTTTATTAACATTACTTAAAGTATATTTTTTTCGCCTAGCTACAAAACTTTTAAAGATGCTGTAGGTTAATACACATGTCTTTCCATTAAATTTACGCGGACTTTGATTAAAATAAGGGTCATTTAACTGTATGTTCCGGAATAAGCGTAAAAACAGGTAACTTAATGTCATTTTGTCAGTTTGTTTATTCTTTAGCGAATAAATCATCAAGCACGTCGGTAAATTTTGTTTTTTCTTTTTTTTTTTTCTTTTTTCGCTATAATGTAAAAGATCTTTTTGTTACTTTTTAATATTTCGATTTATTTATTTATTTGTTCCAATCAAATGGTCGCAATTAAAATTAACTGTGAGATTCTAAAATATATGAAAAATAAGTAATTTGAACAATTAAAAACACTTTTACAACTGGGAGAGGTGCAACGAAAAGTTTAAAAAAAGTAATAATAATAAAATATATATTTTTTAAAAATATTGAGAAGTCTTTTCTACGGATAATAGGAGGAAATTGGATTTTTTTTTTCAGATCTTGTCAGTTCAAAAAAGGAGGGACGTTTATTAACTTTTTTTAATAGGTACATTGTAAAATGCAGGGGAGTATTAAGAAAAACTGACGAATAATAATAGTTCACAGTCACTTCTTTTTAGTTTCAGTTTGAAGACTTAAAGGCCCTTTTCATCGTTTTAAATTACATCTTCCGATTTAGTGATTTTTCTCGCAAGGTCAGAGGGAAGAAGAGTTTGCTCATTTCTTCCTAGTTCGAAAAACGCTGAAGTTATTTCCTCGCATATGATTTTTATGGTTTTTAATTAAAAGCGCAACGTGTAGATTTTAACGCGAATAATGACGTTATACATAAATTTCCGTTACGTAACTAGTTTCCAGTTAGATATGGAGAAAACTAGGCCAGCTATGTTGTTAAACAAGCGGAAACAGTATTGTAAGTTTTGTATCGGACCGCGGTTTTTTGTTCTCATGCTAAAAAAAGATAGACAAACGAAAAAAGTAGGGAAAAAAGTTGTTTAGAATTATTACCATTTCATACGAAACATTGTAATTCCTAGCAAACGTTCTCCTCTTAATCCTCTTGCACCGTACGATGCAGCATTACACTTCGAGGCGAACATTGTGTCTCTTCTAATGAAATATGTTCGTTTCAGCGACCGAATAGCCCGGAGGCGATAAGTGCTATAGTGTTAAAATAAAATAGAATAAATAAAAAGCTAAATTGAAGAAGAGGGAAATAAAGTTGGCGTTATCTGTCATTGACCTTATTCGCAGTAGCGTGTTTTACATGAAAAAATTCTGAAACGATATTAATGTTAGTCTCTTTGTTTATTATAAGAAAAAAAAGCGTAAAGCGAATAATTTAGAAAAATTAAATAAATAAGAAATGAGAGTAACGAATAAAGGAAATTAATTCAATTTTTTTCTGATACTCGTCATTTTAAACATTTTGAAAACTTTATCATTTTCATCTCAGACTGTGGTATCGGATATGTACGCTTTTTCCTCCTTTTTTAATAATTAGCTATTCCATCTGTTCCACCTAGGCTGCCTGTTAATCAATCAATCAATCAATCAATCAATCAATCTGTGGTTCTTTTTGTTTCTTTCACTTCGCCGTTTTGCTGTTGTCTCCATTATTCAGCTACGTTCTTAAGCCATGTTATCCTCCGCTCGTTTTCGTTTTTCGTTCATTTCCTCTCCGTATTGTCAGACGAAGCGCATCTTTGTGCGATGTTGATCGTGTGTTTATTATTAAATGTTCTTCTTTTTTTCTATTGGCCGTTCTACTTTGTACTCCAGTTTGCTGAGATACTTCCTACTCCGTATTACACCTCCTGTATCTTGTCTTTTCCTTCTTCATAACATTATTATTCCAACTATTTGTTCCTTCCTGTTAACAACATTTAATATCAAATATAAGGATATAATTAATTCCTTTCGTTTTTAATTGTTTTTAAGTAAAGGACCCTGGTTATTAAGCCCCCCCCCCAAAGAAAAAAGAAAAAAAAGTATTGTTTTTATTTTTTATTTTTAGCTCGTCAATCGACGACTTTTATCCAGAAACAAATAGAAAAGAAAGAAGCCAATTATACCTTTATGCAATATCAAATGTTGTTAGGAGAAAGGAACAAATAATAGGAGCAATACGTGGCGAAGGAAAAGATAGGGTATAAAAGGCGCAATATGGAATAGGAAGACCGAGTATCAATAAAATGGAATAGAAAGCAGAACACTCAGCAGAAAGAGATGAATACTTAATAAGCACACGATCAGCATCGCAAAGACTCTCTTCGTTTGAATGGAGAATATGGAGAGGCAACCAACGAAAAACCAAAAACGAGAGGAAGATAATAAAGTATGGCTTAAGACGCAAGCGAATAACGGAGATAACAACAGAACGACAAAGTGAAGGAAACAGAGAGAACCATTAACAGAAAGACACTAGGTTGAAGAGACAGATGAAATTAATAATTATTATCAGAAAAAGAGGAAATGTATACATCCGATACCAAAGTCTGAGATGCAAACTATTATACAGCGGAAGGAAATTGAACGATGGGACTTTTTTTTAAAGAAGAAGTGAGAAGAGGCAGCAACCCGAGTACCAAAGAATATCAGCTACTTCATTACCGAATATGCCCGAATGGCTAGTAACCCGTAGTAAATATCAATATAAATGCAAAAGAGGGAAGAAATAACGTGGATAAGTGAGCGTATGAGGAGTATGATAAAATCACAGGAATGATCAGGTAGGGGAGAATGAATTGAAGTTATTATTATTATTATTCTCGTGTCCGGTCGACTAAATACAACAGGTTGTCCAATATTTTATAAATTTTATCAAGTCGTTATCAACGTCGTCGTACAAGCTTCCAAGTTCATATTTGCTGCTGACGGGACATGTAAATAGATGACCATAGTCCTGAACTTCACCGCAGTCACATCGATCGCTATCGGATATTCCCCACTTGTACAGATTATATTTTGTGCGCGCAGTTCCACTTCTCAGTCTATTCAGGGTTCTCCAAAGACTGTAGCTTAGATGATTAATTGCAGTCATGGAGTCAGATATAATCAAGAATTTAGAGGAAGGGTGATCGGAAGAAATTGAAATGATGGAACGTACGGTAGCCATCAATTCGGCTGTGAATATGGAATGTCCAAGTGTTATATTTTGTTCTGCCGTGCAAAATTTATTCCAAAGATTTGAAAAAACGGTTATTGTTTTTTATTTGTTTTTTTTTTTTTTATTTTACCCATTGTCGATTTCATGAATATAAGCGAAGTATGGAATATTAAGATTTCTTTTAATCGAAATTGATTACATTTCGACATTACTTTTTTTTTTTTTTTTGATTAATTAATTAATTCAAAATTTTAATATTTACAATATGTAATAATTTCGGTTTAATTAATCAAGAGCTTATAGGTGAATAAAAAGTAATGAATAACCTATTATACTTTGCTACTTTATCTTAAATCACAAGTGTTCTATGGAAGGATCGAAAGACAGTGGAATTTCGGGAAAAATTAGTCAATGAAGAAACTTACGTAAGATACTTATGTATCGGATCGACATCATTTAGATGATCAGCCTCTGTTAGGGTTTCCGAGCAGATGGGAAAGACATGCACCTAGCCTAATATGAAAAAGACAGTAACAAACAGATTTATTAGTTAATTCTGGAGATGCGATGACTCATTTGAAGAGACATTTAGGACTGATATTACAGTGACTCAAAAAACATTTTAAACTGTATTATTAACTATGATGGTAAATCTGTTAAGCGTTACGCTTAAGTATTCGGGAATTTTAACCGAAGACCGCGTGAAACAATTGTCGAATTAAACTCGAATAAAAATATAAGGTATTTTAATAAGGACGCGCGATTTTTAAAAACTGAAAAAAAAAAAAAGAAGCGAGACATCCGGTTCCTTTATTTTTTTTGTTTTTTATTTGAAAGAATATTGTATGGCACTACGTATGGAATGCAACGTCGTTGAAATGTCCAGCAAGGCTTTGGACAATTTTCGTTGACATTATTGCATAAATTTGCCTTATGTTGACTTTGAGGGTTCAATTATTTAGGAAAGTGTGTTTTTAGGATGTTGCCTGGGAAACTTGGTCTTCTTCTATCGCCAAGAAAAAATGTATATACCCCTTCTATTTGGACACGTAGGAGGATACGTGTTTGTCGCCAGCGTAAGGCGAGATTTTTTTTTGAGCGGAGTAGTTCCAATTTCACTACGTTTCGAAGAAGGAGAAAAAGGAGTCCTAATCTTCATGAAGGTAGAGGAGGAAATTTTTAAGACACAGTGTCAAGGTTTAGGTGCTGATGGAACTGACGGTTGGTAAGTTAGGTTGGGACGTTAGAGATTAAACGGAAGGCTAGACGAAAATAGCCTAGAGCAGGACTGGGCATGGTGGTGTATATAGCTTGTTCAGTTTACAGGGAATGTGTTATTTGAGGGGAGAGATGAGTATTGTTGTAATGTCGTGACCTCTTTACGTTTCGTGAGTTGATCAACGTCGACAGCTGGGAAATGTTATGTCAATCTTATACCGAGATATTTGGTACGATTAGACCGGGAAATAAGAATTAACCTACACACAGGTCAGGGGAGGTATTTTGTTTTCGGAACAAAATTGCCTGGCGCTTTGTTAGGTTTCCTGTATTTTCCACGGGTTTAGCCATTCTCGTAGTATAATATATGTAGCCTGATGACGGCAAACGGGTGCTTAAGCATAGGGGGAATAAAAATAACTGTGTCATCCGTGTATTAGAACACAGCCTCCGGGATGTGACACTGAAGTAAATGTTGAAGAGAATGACGGAAGAGAGGAGCATCGGAGTACCCTTGCAGTTGAGTAAATTAGCGGAAGAGATCAACTTCCTGTTTTAATGATCTGCCAAAGAGAAATATATATTTTGAGCAAATAAAAAGGTATCATTACAGCGATGATGTCGAATACCTTTTGATTGTTGATGATGTCGAATACCTTTCGATTGTTGATGATGTCGAATACCTTTTGATTGTTGATGCGGGACAAAGGTCGTTTTGTCGCATAATTAGTTGTGCGTTGCGCTGAAGAAGTCAATGAAAACCGGTTTGATTTTTCGCGATTCGCGCCGTATTCCATAGTTAGCATTTATTTATTTTTAGGAAAAAAATCGAAATATTCCAAGTCAACATCGATGAACTCGTCATGCAAACCGGGCGAAACGAGATGACGTTTGAGTCGCACCGAATATCCGACACCGAAATAAATACCCAAACTCCGAGACTACAAATTCGAACTCGGAGCCAATTAAATTTTGTATAATAATCTTAAACATTCGTTAGGGTTACGTTTTTTGACAAATGTTATATCTACTTTTCCGGAGGTTACATAGAGATCGCCGGAGAAATAACTTCCTTCTTTCCAAACGGATTTATAAAAATACTCGAAGATTGGTTTTTTGAAAAAGGAAGGAAATAAATTACACCGAGTTTTCGTTGACTAAAAATGCGTACAAAAGTAAATTTAAAATAATCGTATTCATTAAGTGAACGATGTCATTTTTTCTATGCCGTTATTATTTAAGACGTTAATTAAATATTCCATTATTGCATTAGGTAAACAAGCCTACATGCCCTTGATGAAGTATCGTACAAAAATTAAGCTTCTAATAATATACTTAAAAGGCTTGATGTTTCTTGCTCACCATTTTTTCGTCAGCGAATATTAAATGTACTTTCTTTTATTATTATTGCTATACTCTCGCGGTCTAATAGTGTTATAAAACTTGATTATTCTTAACGAATATTTAAAAAATATATGTCCTAATTGAAAACTGTAAAAGTTGTAGAAATAAAAAAAAAAAAACTTTCATTCCTTTGTATAAATTGCATTTAATTTTAAAAAAAGAAGGCGGACATCATTCAAACTTTAAACGTTGTATAAATTGA
Source organism: Icerya purchasi (assembly GCA_039619475.1). Taxonomy (NCBI): domain Eukaryota; kingdom Metazoa; phylum Arthropoda; class Insecta; order Hemiptera; family Monophlebidae; genus Icerya; species Icerya purchasi. Next base: position 576,797,695 of record CM077115.1, read on the forward strand.
GGGCAACACTTTTTGTAATGAAACGTTATTTAGTGATTACATCTATGGTTTCGCAGATGCCGTTTTATTTATAGTATTTAAATTTATCATAAAAAAAAAGTAGTACTTTAGTATAACTCTTAGCAGGTACATCTATTTGTTAGCGGTCAAGTCGTTTATTACCCGGTCAGAAATAAGTAAATAAAAAAACAGCCTGAAAATAAGTTGTTTTGCTTCATAGTAAAAAAATACTTTTTGTTTGTTTTGTTTTTTTTTTTTTTTTGTAGACGCAACACCCTGCGCAGTATTTAACCGCTGTGGCTACTACAGTATGAGGATATGCGATTTGTTCTTGTAGAGATAACTGCCTATTCCACTAATTCTGATAAATTGTGTCACGGATGAAATTGCAATAGGGGAATTCTCAAGAATGTTGGTAACTATTTTGTTGGGCCGATGCAGTGAGAGTGCTGGACGGTCACACCGGATGTGGGAAGTTGAAGGAGCAACATGCATAAAGGAGAGTTCATAGGAGATCGGGCTCTCTGAAAAATAAAGTTCGGTTACAAGGATGAGCTAAGGGGGCACAGAAATCTCTGTGAGAAATGTTTTTTTCTGGCCTCCATGATTCAATTGAAGGTTTAATTTTAGCCTTAAGAAAGTCTGACATGAGGACCAATGTGCTTTCCACGCGGAAGAGAGATTATTAAAAAATATGTTTGATAGATAAGGCGGAGGAGGGCTATTATTAGGCAAGGGACAGTACAATGCTGCTCGGGCGTTTCCAGGAATCCCAGCATCCCTCTACACCCCTCATCATTTTTGAACTACCGGTAAAAAATAATACAAGAGAAGGAAATGAGGATTCTAGTGTATGGAGGAATTTAGATTTAATTACCTCCCGAGAAATGGGGTGGCACGAAGAGGAAGCAGATAGAAGCTACTAATCAGCGGCCAAACGCTGATGAAATCGTGGGAGAAATAGGAGAGATTGTTGTAGAAAAAAACACAATTATCGTACACTCCGGTCATTAATTCTTAACTCGTAAAGCAAAAAGTAGCACATTTTTCCAGAGCTACGGCGTAAAATTTTTCCTTTTTTTCGCTTTTCTTTACCTCTTCCTTTACTGCTTCTTCTTTACCTCTTCCTTTACTGCTTCTTCTTTATCTCTTCCTTTACTGCTTCTTCTAATAATGCATCCGCCTTTAGCTGCCGTGCATTATAGATTCGCAAACTGTGGCAGTTAATATTTGGAAAATGTTCGCGGTCACTTTTGTGCAAGTTATTTTTTGATGATTTATGACGTTCGTGTCATCAAAAAAGAATCGATACGAAAGTATACAAGAACACTGAAAAGAATTGATCATTTTTACATTACTTTGGACTTAATTATTTTTAAAGATGTGTAAGAAATATTTATAAAGTTGCCCTTCAAAATAAATTATTTTGTTTATACTAATAAGATAGTAAAGAAGTTGAATACTACTTACACACTTATAAATATATATTTTTAGATTTTCACCTATATACTATATAAATATATATATATATGTTTTTTTGTATTTTTTTTTTTTTTTTTTACATAATTCTTGTTACACTAATAATGAAATATAACAAACCAAAGTAGCCTGCGAATTAGCTTAAGGCTACCAATAGCGATTACACAGGGTGCGGCAGCATAACTTCTTTTTTTAAAATGCGCCACTTTATTTCTACTAAATTTCGTTAAAGAGAAATAATAACAGAAAATCGAAATACATATTCTAGATCCCATTGGCTATGCTTCTTCATTTTCTGTTATTATTTCGATTTTCTGTTATTATTCCTCTTTAACAAAATTTAGTAGAAAAAAAGTGGCGCATTTTAAAAAAGGAAGTTATGCTGCCGCACCCGGTATATATATGTTTAATTTTAAATAATTCAAAAATGAATATAGGAAATTGCTCTAATGGAATAATTTCATTTAGCTGCAGTGCACAATCGATCATATACAATTGTCTCAAGTGATTATACTTGTTACACATGTATATTATATGCTGAACATTTTCTACTTCATTACTTTCACAATTACGAGACATTTACTGTCAGCAATAATGTTTAATTTATTTAAATAATATCCATTGGAACTAGTGAGTATTTGAGTCATGTAATAATTTACTTTAATGTTTTTGTTTTTAAAGCGTTCTATTACTTTAGGAGAGAACTTGATTATTAATTTACCATTCGATAGAGTAATCTTGTTTTAAATTCATTAAAAATTTGTAAATCAACTTGTTTAAGAAGTTCTTTATAATACTGTTATTTTCTTTTTTTTGGCATTAAAAATTATTGATCTTTTTTTTATGTAGAGATCGATAGGGGTAAGACCTGTACAATGGTCTGAATTGCAATATTTGAAGCAGTTATACACATATATGAAGAAGTTAAATCAATTAAAAATTCCCGACAATTGGAGTTTACATTATGTATTTGTTGTTTAGTCAACCGTTTATGGTAGACACCAGCGCAATATAAATATAATGACTTTAGTACCTTTATATAGTATTATGTTAGATTTATAATTTAGTGCCCATAATTAACCGCCAAGTGATTTAAAAATGTAATAATATTTATTAACCTTATTATTTATGTACTGTATATGCTTACTGAACTTTAATCTATCGTCTAAAATGAATTCCAAGTATTTAATATAGAACTGAACGTATGATTATTAATTTTAAAATTATTGTAACAAATTCGATCAAAATTTTTTTGTCTCGACCAGATATCACCATGATTTGAGATTTCGTAATCTCAAATTTTACGTTTAAAGCATCTACTATTGTTTTAAGTTTAGAAATAACTTCATTACAATTAGCAATGTGGACCGACAAAGTCGAGTTACTAGATAAATGTACATTATAGACTAAAAGTAAACCATCGGCGTAGCTGTATAAACGTGTAGGCTCGCGTATATGTGTAGGTTACTTAATTTTGAGCGTGAATATTAAAGTATAAAATATTCCACAGGACCGGTCCGAGAACTGAACCTTGTGGAACGCCAAAATTATTTTTAACATCAACAATGTCCTTTTGATATAGGCGGCCCACTAGAACTCCTGTTAGTTAAATAACCGTGTATTATTCGGCTTATTACGTTAAAACTAAAACCATTGGCAATTAATGTATCGATTACCAGTTGACCGATCACAATTATTAAATGCTCCCTCTATACCGAATGAAATAACAATAGAAACAGATTATTACGTTGTTTGTTTTGTAATAAATTATAACATCTGCAATATTGCACTGTAGAAAATAATTTTCTAAAACCGTGTATCGGTATGCATTAAGCACGGGGGTGTGTGCTGCTAATTTCATTGTTTAAAAATTTAAGAATAATTTTTTCATAAACTTTACTTAAGGAATTTAATAAGCACATTGTTCTATGTAGCCATTTACTTTACTCAAATCCTTTTTTGTTTTTTTATAACATAATTATACTAGCACATTTCCAAACGGGTACGGAGTTGTAATATAGTTTAAAGTGTTAATAATAAATTTGGAAAATTTAAAAAACAGCTGTAATCAAAGAATAGTTCTGTGATCGGTTCACTTTTCCTATGTTAAAAACTTTATATGGACCATTTTTATAGACCATGAAGTCAAAAAAAGGAGAAAAATGCGCGATCGCTAACGATCATGGTAAATTGTCTAATTTTATTTTTAAATCTCGTCTCTAGCTAATATGCACAGACGTATTTAGTGTAGGCTTAAAAAAAATTTGTGAACTATTAATCTTAATGTGACCTGCAAAAAGCTCTTCATAAATAGCTCTCTCTGCGTAATAGACACGAGCGAAATTTTATTTCGTGAGGTAATTTTTTGAAGTCCCGCACAAAACTTTTGCTTACACAAGCGCTAAATTTAAGATTCTACAAAACTTTGGCATTCCTTATGTCTTCAAAGGGGACTTTTTATCTTTTTTCATCGCGCAAACGGTTCGAAACAATGTACTAATCTGAATTAGATGGAAAGAATTAGTTGAAGAGATTTCTTAAGATAGCAGAACAAGGGAAAACAGGAGAGAAAAGTTGGAAGTAGAAGCGAATTAATATGGAAAAATTTCGCGAGGAAATGAGCGGTAAAGGGCGAATTTTTTTCGAGTCAGTCTGTATGCAAAAATAAAGTTGCTAATGTTGTTGTGCAGTCAGTTTTTTAGTCTATTATCCGACTGGAAGATGTATGTAAAGGTACGTTATCTGACCGTAGATAAACTCGGACGACGAACAAAAGTTAGGCCGCGTCACCGAGGTACTAGGTACCGGTTCTGTCGATTTATCGCCGGTTACGGATATAAGTGCTCTCGCATGCGATATACAACGGATGGGGGCCTCTATAAATGGTCTGTCGGAAGAGTTTAAAAATCGCATGAAGAAAAATAACAATAGAAAAAGACAAAAAGACAAAAAAATTACGACTCCACTACGCTCTTTTACATGTTCAGCTTATAACGGAACTGTCTGTTAGCGCGATTCTCATGCTTGTTCGGTTGTTTGCTGGCGCTGTTTTAGTTCTACTCGCGTATGTTTTACCAATGATGCTATCCGATCAACATACTCCGTTACTGATGCCGCCTCTTATCTTCACAGTCTGCGTTTTTAATAAAGATCCTTAAAAATGTGCCCAATAATTATTTTCACTGAGCGGCACTTCAAACGATGACACAGCTGGCCGCCGCTATGTCCGCGTTCTGATCACCTGTAAAACGTAATTATCCTCTTGCCGGTTGTTGTAACGACAGCGCGGTACTTAATATTCTCTCGCGATGCTACACATCTCAATGCTGACACATTCGATTAAGAATCAGTAAGTCCGTTGCGTGAAATGCGGAATGTGTTTTCCGGATTACCTTACACACATTTATGTCGTAATTCGACAGGAAACGACGGTGGCCGAATCGGATTTACTTTTTTGTTAACATCATAAAATAAAATAAATACCTATTCGTTCTTTTGTTTTTTTTTTTTTTAATTAATTTAAGGTCGCCTAGTGCGGGAGACGTTTAGTAATTTTTTTCGATATTTTCAGTGATGCGATTCGAATTCCAGCCGAACGAAATAAACTGATTTGCCTAATGAACTGCGTTATGCGATGGTTGGCTAACCTACTTAATGAAAATGATTAAGTTGTACTTTTTTCCGAATTGCGAACTTCTAAAAATACGAAAATTCCGGTTTTCGAAAATTAGAATAAAGTGAAACGAGGAAAGACTTATATTCGAAAGGAAATAACTAATGCAGTCAACCGGTCCAAGCCTAGGGTGAAAACCAAACATATTAGGAGGGACTAGATTATTGTGCTCCAGCCACCACACGAGACGACTGATAATCAAACCTTCAAAAAGTTTACGAAAACAAGAAGCCTTGGAAAGAACACTGATTTCTTTTAGAAATAGGAATGACAATAAAGTCGTTCCAGGATTTAAGAGTAGAACCAGAAAGGATAAAATAATTAAAAATATGGAGAAGCGAAAGCAGCGCAGCAGGAGAGAGATTTTTAAGAATAAGGAAGACGAGAAACCGTCCCGGCCGGGAGCAGACGAGGTAGATTTATTAAGAATAGATGCAAGCTCGCCGTAACGAGAAGACAGGAAGCGAGGCTCAGAGTCAACCGAAAGAGAAGGAAGAACAGCTTGTTCAAAAGAGGGGACATAGGCGGGAGCAATGGAATCCAAGAAAGAGATCATGGTCCAAGATGTGATTTTCAAGAATCAAAGCCAGACTTTGGCGGGACATTTATCCCTCCCTATTTTCTAATCGTCATTCGCATTACCGTTTTATTCAGCCGATTCCTCGTTCCCTGTCTCGGTTTCATTCTATTCCTTTCGGTCGCCGTTCTTCTATTGTCTCCCTAATTTGTCTTCGGATCAAGCATATTCTCTCCTCCCCTCCTCTCGGTTTTGATTTGCTCTGTCAATGTCCAAGATCCGTATTACATGCCATCATCATCTGAGTCGTATCGCTCGATTCCGAGCGTCGTGACTACCTATTTGTACATTCTAGTTGTACAGAATAGGCAGCGCTCATGGCAATTGCTATACGCAACACGAGTGTACGCACATGTAATACTATAAAAAAAAAACTGAAAATAAAGTGAATGTACACTTTAAAAAATTAAAATAACCCCTTAGAGTAACACAGTAATGGTATTTCACATTACTCGAAACAAATAAAGTATTCACAATTACATAAAATACATAACGTCATTTATATTGTGAATTTTTTCGTTAATATATATTAAATAGTCCGACCGGTTTCGTCTGTTTTAGACATAATCACAAATTAAGCGGTTACGGAGGAAATCACACATAATGAAAATAAAGTATTTTTTCACAATAAGGACAAAAAAAAAAAACATTAATCAAGATACAACATTTATATTTTTATAACAACGAGTAAAAAATTTCGCATATATTTATTTTTAAGAACTGTTTTACTTTTTAGAAATACTCATGAACGATCAATATTTAACTATTTCCTAAAGTAAAGAAATATAATAATTATTAAAGAAATTTATACTTTCGATAAAGTCGAATAGTCGTTTAAAAGTCGTAAAATTTTTATTAATCTATTTTGTTAATTTTATTAAATCGTATTACTGAACTTGCTGCTTTTTTAAAATGTTCGTATGGTTTTAGAAGTAAATTCTGGTTTGTGTAAGTCGTATTTTACACTAATCGGCTTCCAAGTAATTGAATTATTGTACATGTTTCGATTCAAAGAGGGTATAAAAAACGTTATGTATAGTGCAAGATTAAATATCTAGATCTCAGGGGGATTTATTTTTCAGGTGACTGAATTTTAGAAAGAAAAAAAAAAAACAAATGATAATTATTATTACATAGTATATAGCAAAGTAGTGTTGAACGTGATATATCAAGCGCTAATTTGTGTGATAAATTATGAATTACTATCATCTCAATTTATATGATAAGAAATTGAAAACAAATAGTTTCGGTAAAGTTTTCAAAATAATTTTTTCTACAGTTACAGTCGACGATTAGGCCCTCACGGTCCCCGTTAGAAATGAAAACTTAGAATCAAAATTTTTCAGTAAAATTCAAAATGCCAATCGAATTTACTTTTTTCAAATGTGTGTACTTTTAATTTAATTTCAGTTATTTTTCACAATTATTAATATTAATCTACTTTTCAGTTTTTCATGAGCGTAAAGAATTAATTTTTTTTTATTTCAATATATTTATTTATTGTCGCTCGACAATGGAGCCATTTGCGACAAATATATTACATCTTAACAGTTAATTTATCTAGATACACATTTACATTTTTTAGGTATGTTAGTACATTTTCACAATTTAGTCTATCGTTGTAAAGAAGTTCTAGTATAGGTTTTCCTACCATGTCACAGGCTGCCCGCTATGTTTCCCACTTTTTCCATGTGAAAAGGTGGTCGTTGTCTACCGAGAAAGTCTCTGCGCAGTGCTCACAAATGGGCGCCGGCTCTTTGTCGAGGATGTACTTGTGGCTAAATGAGCACTGCCCTATTCTATGTCTCGAAATAACTGTTTCGTCTTGCTTTCCAATAGTTGGTTTCCCAGTCGGCAATTTCGTTTTTGATGCGCCGTAGTTTGTTTTTGATTGGAGAAATTCGATTCCACTCTTTTTGCCAAATTGAGCGAGTCACCTTTCTGATGTGTCTGGTTTTAAGGACGAGTCCATTTTTTTGAGACGGTTTAAGTCTGCTATGGTTTCGTGAAAGGTTATGTGCCATAGTGGTAGAATTCTCTTATGTCTTTTACGATGTCGAGTGTGTCAAAGTTGATGTTTTTAATTGTATTTAGGCATTCGAAATTTTTGGGTATTTCTCATATAGTTGAATAAAGTTTGGCGAAATAGTTTTTTTATAAGTAGGATTAGCTGTATTTGAGATCATTTTTTTATAGTACTTCAAAGATGAGAAGATTCTTTTATGTTGCAATGGAAAGATGTTTTTGGTTCTACATGAAGGCTAGCAATCAGACTGGTGTAAAATGCTCATCCTGTAATGAGTCTTAGAGCTGAAATTCGAACGGTGTCCAGTTTTTTCAGAACATTTTCTTTGGCACTACTGTAAATCACGGAGCCGTAGTCCAACTTGGAAAGAGTCAGCGCCGAGTAAAGGTTTTTTAGAGATTTATTTATAAGGCGTTTTTAAAGGAAATTAAATACGATATTAATTAATGGAATAATTGAAAACTCACCGACACTAAAATTAAATCGGCTTGGAAATAGGACGAGGTCGAAACGTAACAAGACCGACGAATTGAAGCCAAAACGATACGGCCCCCATAAATGTGCCTATATTATTGATGCCTGATAATCTGTGTGTAATAGTTGCGGAAAATTTTACCGATAAAATGTAAATATACGAACGATTCGCTGATAGTTCCAAATAGAAGAAGAAAAATAAGAAAATTTATATTACACAAAACTTCTTAATAATTCCGTCTTTATGAATATACAAATTGAAATGAAATCACACTACTAATCATAAAAAAAAAAACATATATAACATATATATATATATATATATATATATATATATATATATATATATATATATATTATATATAATAGTATGTACATCACCTGCAAGATATTCTGATTTGTTAAAATAATGTTCGGCAATGAGGATAATAACCGCGAAAATTATTTTAAAAAAAAGTTTAAAAAGTGTTTTTATCAGATTTAAAGATTATTTGGTAGTCAGCTTTATCCGTGGCCTACAGCAGGATAAATAGCGTTGATGCGTTTGTACACAGCCTCGAAAATCAGTATGACGATGTGAGAGTAGTGGTGTAGCTCGGTTCTGTGCGAATGCAACCGATAGGAAAACGCAGTCACTGAACGGTGTATCGTTGCTGATTAAAAATTGATAAAAGTCTGTCGTTTGACACGGATTCGCTTCCACGCGTGTACGGCACATGAAGGTTATTAGTTCGTTTTATATCGAAATAAGATCTATAATTATGTCCGTATAATTAATTTTACCAAAAACTTTCGTAAAATATTACCAGAATTGTTTTTTCCGAAATTTTCTGGGGTTATTTGATGACTCTGGCACCCAAAATCAAAGTTTTACCTGTTTGGAGGAGACAGTTTGATTCAGACCGGTAGCCAGCATCACTTTCTTACGAAACGACGTTTTAAAATCAAGTGAAAACATAGAAAGTAAAGCGAAACGAACTGAACTGAAAGCGGAAAGAGAAATGCGTCGATCGGCTTTCAAAATCTTAAGGTCTGCATCCCTATATATATATATATATATATATATATATATTAAAAAATGCTTTTTTACAAAAAATAAATACCGACTTCAAGGTTTATTATAAAAATTTAAAAATGCACTAAAAAGTAAAAAATAATTACTCCCGATAAAATATATATATCAGAGTGATATAACTTAAGGTGATATCGTAATTCTTATACAACATTAATTTTTTGGAGTTGGCATCAAATTCATATTAAAAGAATAATTAAAAACTGCATTAAATGTTGATTAAATTGTTCCTAACATGAATTTAATTCCAACTCCAAAAAATTAATGTTGTATAAGAATTACGATATCACCTTAAGTTATATCACTCTGATATATATATTTTATCGGGAGTAATTATTTTTTACTTTTTAGTGCATTTTTAAATTTTTATAATAAACCTTGAAGTCGGTATTTATTTTTTGTAAAAAAGCATTTTATTTTTTACTTTTTAGTGCATTTTTATTCAATTAAATTAAAACATTTATTTCCACGGTAAAAACACCAAAAGTTACATTTCCATGGTAATTTGGCAAATTTATAGTATTTTAAGTCAAAAATCTAATCCGACGGTGAAAACAATCATGAATGAAAAGCATCCAAAAAGCTTCAATCTCCCGCATTATTAAGGATAACTCAAAAACTATCGGTCGGACCTTGATCAAATTTAAATGGGACCACATGACAAACGCCACCTTTCAAATAAAAGAAGAATCATCAAAATCGGTTCATCTAGAAGAAAGTTCTGTGGTAACACACATAAAAAAAAAAAAAAAAAAAAAAAAAAAATACAGTCGAATTGAATACCTCCTCCTTTTTTGAAGTCGGTTAATTAACGACGTAATTCATAGGCCGGCCCCCATTAGAAAAAATGTCCCAAAAAATGTCCCAATTTTATGTAACGTTTGTGGTATTTTAAGGCTTCAAACTTTTCTACATCCGTCGTTTTCGAACCAAAAAGTGCATCACGTATAAATGCGGTAAATTCTTCGCTATTGCATAGTTCGTCGTCCCGTTTTCTTTTTCGCAATACACGTTTGCGTTTGGTGGCGGTGTCCCTTTTTGGAAACATAATGAATACACTTCCTATTACTGTGCAAGTTGATGAATAAGAAGTCCCACCATATAAGTTTAAGCATGTAAAGAATATATTTGCTAATTTAATAATACCATGGAAACGCAAAAAATGCATTATTTACATGTGTTGTAGTATATTAAGTTGTTTCGGTAGTTTAATAAAACTTGTGATCTAAATTATTGGTAGTATTTTTTTTTATTATATAAAATTAGGACATTTTTTTATTATAAAATCTAATGGAGGCCGTCCGGCCTAAGAATTAAGTCGAAAAATTTTGATCATTTTATATAAAGTATAGAAAGTAAAAGAGACAAATATGTAAGCAAGAGGGGTCAAGGAGCGCAGCCAATTTGCGAGGCCAAAATGGCCGAGTTATATATATTTATATATACATATATATATATATATATATATATATATATATATATATATATATATCAGGGGGGCGGATCCAGAGAGACATTTGAGGGGGGAATGTTTTTTTCATTAAGAACAGTATTTCAATAGCGCTTTTTTTTACAATACGAGTTTGCGTACAAAGGCGCCAACACCACTGTTAGGTTTAATCTTGACCTAGAACCTTTTTACAATAAAAGAAGTAATAAATTTTAATTTTTTTTTTCTTATATCAGGGTTTGAGAAACTTAATGCTACGTGATCTGGTGGATTATGCATCGTGTACTTATTTAATAGGCAATAGTATTTTTATTGTTTTTTTTTATTTTTATTTTTTCCCCCGAAAGACGCAATTGTGATTGATTTCGGTTTGATTTACCATTTAAGCTAGATTGTCTTGTCGGGGTTTTAATATTGAAAATTACGTATGTGTTAGTGAGTAGATTTTAAGTGTAATATTTTTTATTTAATCGAGTAATGTGAATCACTGTAGGTTGTTATTTTTGCCAGTAAATTTTGGTTTTAAAACTGAGAACGTAAATTTTTGAAATTTAGTTGCCAAAGTTGAATTGCTCAAATTGAGGTTTCCTATGTTGAAGTGTCTGATGTCGTCATACTTACTGTAATGAAAATTGCAAATCTCTTCTTAGTTCGTTCCATTCAAATCGATCTTCTTTGGATTCCCAGTCATAGCGGCATCGCAGGCAACAACCTAGTTGACTCGATGGCTCGCTTTGCTTCCTATAACGGCAAATTTGTCAATAAATTTCCTGCCAATAATATCCTCTTTCCATCCAAACGAGCACACCTCAAATCATGGTCGGATACCTACATTACCTCCTTTTCCAATCCTCATTCCTTTTACAAACTCTTGCAACTTCTTCCTTCATCACGTTCCTGGTTTGCTGATTTCCCTGGTTTCAGTCGCTCCGTTATTTCCTCCATAACACGTCTTCGTCTCAACCATAATTGTCTTCCTTCGTCTCTCTTTCGTTTTTCTATTGTTTCTTCCCCATACTGTAATTTTCATCCCTCGGATCATGACTGTGTTTGTGATGCAAATCATATACTTTTTGAATGCTCTCTTCTTGTACAGCAGTGTTCCCTCTTCTGCACTAAGCTTCTCCACCTAAAACTACCTACTCCTTTTTGTGATTCCTACATTACATACTTTTCTTCACCAGATGTTGTTCCAATCTTAGCGGAGTTCATTTCCTCTATTTCTTTATATATCAAAATTTAATCCTGTTTTCGTAATTCTTTGATGATGGGTCATTGCCCTTGGTTGGCGTTCCCAAAAAAAAAAATAATGAAAGATTTCATAATTGACGTTTTCAATTTCCCCGCAGTCACATTTGTCGTCTTTAGTAATTTTGTATTATTTTTCTAAGTAGGCTCCGAAGTGTCCGTGGTCAATGAGGAATCGGGTAGTGTAAAAGTCAGGTGTTAACTGTAAGCCTCTTCTAATATTTGGGATTAGCCTGTGGGTATGCCAACCTGCTGTATCCCCTTTTTCCCACGAGTTTTGCCGTATGAACATGAAATAGTTTTTAATGTTATTTTGAGTAGTTGTTTTAGTGACACTTTTATATGTAAGTCATGGTGGATTAGCATGTAGAAACTTTTCTGAAGAGGATTTATTGGAGGCAGAAAGTTCATTATTTCATAGACATGATCATAAATATATTTAAAATTTTTATGGTTTTTTATGGTAAAAATGATTGATCCAATTTCTAGGTCTAGTGGAAGGACTGCCGTAAAAGCAACCGACTCGTATATACATATGTATGTGTTAATCTCTGTCGGAAGCAGTATTCTTCTTTCAACAAAGGAGCCACTATAAGCCTATTTAATGCTGTTCTAGTGTTTTTGTTTTCAATTAAATCGGGCGTACGCCATATTTTTAGCTTTATGTTATGTTTTGTTTCTAACACGCTAAACTTGGCCTTCCGATAATACGGTTTTTCCTTTTTGGAACCGATTTAAAATTTCACGATCCCACAAGAATAGTAAATTTTTCACGTGAAAGATGTCTCTGTCGCTTCTTATACTTATGTGTTTCATGATTTGAATTTTGATACACAAGTTCCGAAAAAATAGAAAAGAGGGGGGCTGTTCAATTACAGTTTGAAATTCGGAGAGTTTTTTTCTTCGCAGCAAAGGTAAAAATGATTCTTTCTCGATCGGAATGATATCGTTCGAGAATACTTTTACATTTCCATTCCATTACAATCAAAACGTTAGTACGCCCGGTGATGATTGTACACCGCACGAATCTTCCCGCAATTGTAGTCACATTGAAAGGAAATATTCGGTTGCAGCGGTGCAGACCGCTGCGGAGACGTCGCCGACAAAAACTTCGAACGGCTATCGAACCCGCTGGTGAACCATTTCCCGCTGCCGGCTGGAGAAGAAACCTACTCCGTCGATGTCTGCGGTTGTACCGATTCAACAGCGCGACTAGCAGCCGGAGAAGATTCACCGAAGTGTACATAAGAAGGAAGAACATCGATATGGAACTTCCGAGCACGCTGTCCGGAATCTGTCCTGGAAGACAACACCGGTTCAAACTCCAGTACGTTCGTGGCGTCGTTTTCGCTTGTCTTTTCGTCTCGCTTCCAGGCCTAACCCGAACCGCTCTCCGTTGTTCGGCCTTCTCTTCGCGTCGGCCTACAATGACTCGGCGAAAAATTTGAGCCAGATCGTTATTTCCATCAGTCGCTTTTTTGTTTTCTTCCTAGCTCGGCCGTTCTCCGACATTTTTACTTTCATCCATATCATTACGCTCCCTTCGGTAATGAAACTATTCGAGGCAACTGAGTGTGGAAAAATTAACGTTTTGTCTGCGAAGATGACGACCTTGGAAATAATGGTGGAACCGGTGACGATGGCGATCGCTGCTCGGTAACATTCAATTTGCGATTACACGGCATCTCTTAGGAAAATAATATTTCCAAGGCACGGAGCACAGCCCGCGAGCCCGCTTAATTCAATAAAATTCACAAATCCTCTCGTCTTACTCCTCGGCTTTTTTCGCTTAATATCCGTGACTAAATCGAAACTGCCCATGTTAAACCGTTGGCGTGCACTTTAAATCTACCATATGATGCCGCGAAGAGACACAATAACATCATTATGTAGGTCGTTACGTTAAATTAACCTTCTCCTATATATATATATATATATATATATATATATATATGTACACCGGCTGTGTAAAAGTTGTAAAGAATATATGTATAACTTTTCGTAATATATGTGGAAGATAATTAAAAATCATACCGCCACAGGTCGCTCTGTTTACACACCTAGACTGATAAAATCCTTTTTTTCCCCTTCCCGTACAGACACTTTCTTTTATCTTGGACGCTATTACCTAGCCAATTTCGGAAAAATACCGCTCGCGGTAATAATTCTACCGCGCATTTAATTAAATAATACGATACGGCTGATTGAAAATTAAAAGTGTGTTAGGAACGAATTAATAAAATAATCACGTCGAATCGGTAATTACTCAGGATTCTATGCAGATATAAAAGCTGTCACGGGGTAATTCATAAAAACGAACAGGCAAAGGAATTAAGCATCAAAAGGATGAAAATGACGGTCAAAATAAAACTCAGAACTGCGGTTGTAAAATTTACAATTAAAATCACTTCTGTTGTGGATACGGTCTTATAAAGCTCAAAAAAGGAGAAAAACTCTGTCAAACGTTTTTAGTTGCAAAAAGAAAATGCTGCTTCTACACATATTTTTCACGAAATTTTATATTTCACGTTAATCAGGTGCGTATTTTGAAGTTATGCTCTCCTGCGATTCTTTCTCTCTCCAACATCGTTCTCCGGGCAGCTGTTTACTAACCTCGAATCGTTCAGTCGGAAAAGTTTCTTTATTAAAAACCTATAAACAAGACATTATAATTAACAATAAAACTATACACAGAGCGAAAGAAGCGATATCTGTTTGGGAAGTTTGATAACAGAGAATGGAAAAAGCACAGAGGAAATAAAGCGAAGGATCAAGCTGGCAAAAATGCTTTTATGCAAAAATACACGATGTTAACTAGCAAAATTATGAATACGAACGTACAGAAGCGACTAATTAAATTGTACACGTCGAGTATAATGTTGTGCGGGTGCGAAACCTCCTGGGTGATAAATGAAAACGAAAAGATAAAGATGGAGGAGGTAGAAATGTGGTTCTGGAGGAAAATGCTAAAATTAAAGTGAACCGAAAAGGTTAAAAATGAAAATGTCCTTAACAGAGTGGCGGAAACTTGCACTTTATTGAATACCATCAAGAAGCAATGATTGGTCATATAAAATGATTAAATATTATCCAAAATTATAGAGGGAATAAGAAGACAAAGAGGAAGACCGAGAAGCAGTTATATGTCTCAAATATAATTAAAGATATGAAGTGCACAACGTACAGACAATTAAAAGCAATAGTATGGAATAGGAGCGAATGGAGAAAACGAACCAAATGGTTCAATGATTGATGATGATACAGTAGGCAGAACTAAAAATGTAATAACAATAATAATAATAATAATAAGAATCAAATCGAATCAAATCAAATCAAATAAATCTTTATTATTATTATTATTATTACACGAGCTCCATTTATGCGCATAAAGCGCGAATAATGGATCATTTAAGAATAATAGAATCAACTGAAAATAAATTTGAAAAACAATAAAATATCTTATTTGTAAAACATGATAAATAAATGAGGGGTACAAATATTAAAATAAAGAAAAATAAAAAATATAAAATTCCATCGATTTAGAAATAAACAATAAAAATTTCAGGATATATTCAAAAAGTGTTTAGATACCAAAAGCGAAAACAAATTATTATTATTTACTCAAAAGTAAAGCTTACTACATTAATATATCGCTTATTAAATACAATAACGTCATAACTCAAAAAACACTATTTCGCAGAAAACGCAAATTAATATTTACATTTACTATAATCTAAACGGTGTTCCAAAAGCAATGCTTATTTCGTCGAGTTTCTTATTTACAAATATGGCGTGTTCTAACCTCTAATCTCAGTTCCCAGCTGGAGCTAAAGTAGTTACGAGAAAGAATAAAAACTGTATCATTGAGGCAGCTTCGAAAATTGATACGAGTATTGGCGTTGCTCTTTCCAAGTGCGGCACCTTAGAAACAATAATAAAAAAGAAATCCTCTGACGTGCAATCGATCGTAAAGGATGTTCTAAACGGTCCGCACCGTAAAAAGAACCTTTCTAATAAAATCTCATACCGCGATGTTGCCGTAAACAAAATTTCTGTTCCAAAAAATAAACTTATAATCAAATGCGAAGATATCGATTTATTTGACAAAAAACTTAAAGAGAAAGTATCGCTTAGTAAAAGTAAAATAAACGTTACTTTTTATAAAAAAATTAATAATAATACTGCCCTGATTAACTCATCAACTAAGGATGACTGCCAGAGGCTGCACAATGAAATAACCACCTTAATTCCTGAATGTAAAGTCTTTGAACAAAAGTTGCTCAATCCAACAATTTTAGTTTTCCGTACTAAAAACATTTCGGAAGCAGATGTCAAGGAGTATATTAAAGATATCACTGACCGGGAACCAATTACGGTAAGTAAAATTACTACGGAGCGGGCCAGTCGGACTTATGTACAGCTTCATCTTGACCAGTACCAGACGCTTTCTGCTATGGGAAAAATGCGGATTAAATGGGAGTCACTCAATTTCGTTGATGCAATCAACCCAAGAATGTGCACTAAGTGTAACAAATATGGTCATCCGGAAAAATACTGCAAGTCTACAGATGTTTACTTAAATTTTGTCGAAACGTGTAATGATTTAAGTGCATGCTCTAATTGTACGTATTATGATATTAGAATTTCCTCTAGCAAAAACAATCTAGATGATAAGTTGGCTGATAAAAGCCTCGTGGCGAGATGTACTGAGGAGGCAGATCATCGCTCGTATAGCAAAAACTGTCCCATATTCTTGAAAGCCTACGAAAATTTAAAGAGAAATATTGATTTTGGATCGACTTAGGTGTACATATCTTAATGTTGATAATTGCCGCGCTTCACAACTACTGTTCTTAAGGGACTGCTATATTAGCGACATAGATATTTGTGTCCTGGCTGAACCATATCTAGTTGATGATACAATTTCTGTCAATACTGGATACATACCTTATGTAAACGGTAGGACAGCTCTTATATGCAAAAACAACATCGTTCGTAAACTATTAATATCTAAGCATAATATTTTAGCTCTTAAAATAGGCAAATTTTTATTAATCTCATGTTATATCTCACCCAATAGACCTAGGGAAGCAGCTATAGATAATCTGGACCATATAATTAAAATGTATCCCAACTTATCATCAATAATTATTGGGGATTTTAATATCAGACTCTCACTAATGGAGCCACATATTACAGATAATGCCAATTCTTTTTTATTACATGATTTAATACACAGTAACAGTTTAATTATCAAAAATACCCTTATACCCACGTTCAGAAATTACAATGGAAAAAGTATCATCGACTATTTATTGATGTCGCGGCCAATGCGGCTCATGCAATAAGAGTTTTGAATTAAAACAGTTTGATATTGCTTTCCACAAAAGTATACACTTTTCTATATCCAGCAATTTCGATTCTGTAAATAGAAATGTCTTCACCAAACTTGATATCAGTAAGTTTATGAAAACCTTGGACAAAAACTATATTGCTTTGTTGCAGAAAAATATTGGAGACTGTACTTGCGGTTTGTCTTTGGACAAGCTGATAACGAGTCTACATTCTTACATCAGTAGTATTGCTAAACAATGTCAAGTTGTTTCCTTCTCCTCTAAAAATGATTGGTGGACTGACAAGCTGGAATTTTTCAAAAATAAAATTAATCTAGTGCGCATGAGGAAAAACAAATGTAAGGATGCTGTTAAGCGATTCTTTCTTGATAGCACTTTGAAACAGCTCAATAAAGAGTATAAGCGACAGATATGCAGGACAAAACTTCAACAGTGGAAGGAACTTGTTGCTTGTAGTACTGCCTGGGGCAAACCTTATAAAATAATATTCAAAAAAAAAACACAAATTAATGCAATTCCTGATATAGTTTATCAACAGCAAGTAATCAGTAATGATGTAGGAAAATGTGATGCTTTTCTCAAGCATTTCTTACCTCAAAAAGCTGATATTCCACTTGTTATTTCCCCAATTTCTGAGGCTCAGTGCCCTGTAGTAAACCGAATAACTATAGACAATATCATTAAAAATCTCAATAATAGAAAAGCGGCTTCACCTGACAAAATCACAAACAAATTGGTAAAACAACTTAACCTACAACTTGAAGAAATGTTCCTCCTAATCTTCAATAAATGTTTATATTTTCAAGTTTTTCCCAAATGCTGGAAAGCCCCGCCTTTATTAAACTTCTACCAAAACCGGGAAAGGTACCATCTGACATCACTGCCTACCGCCCAATCTCTTTACTTAGCACTGTAGGTAAGGTCTTTGAGAAAATTGTAAATCAGTCACTTATAGCTGAGATTGACATGCAAAACCTGTTACACTTTAACCAGTTTGGCTTTCGTTCTGGAAGGTCTGCCGAGGGCGCAGTGTATAAATTAGTTCAAGTAATCAGGAACTTTATAAACTCTGGAAATACTGCGGTGGTGTTTTCCTTCGATATTGCTGGAGCATTTGACAACTGCAAATGGTCCGCAATAATTGGCATTATGAAAAAGAACAACATCAATCCACTCCTAGTTAACATGATAATTAGCTACCTTTCTGATAAGGTTGCGCACCATAACATAAACAACTCTAGTAGATCAATGAGTGCATGCTGCGGTGTTCCTCAGGGCTCTGTCCTTGGTCCCACCTTATGGAACATATTATATTCTTCTGTGCATCACAAGATTGAAACATATTGTAAATTCTTTAATAGCAGCTGCACTCTGATATCCTACGCTGATGACCTCTGCCTGGTGTTTGAGGTTACTAACCACTTTGATTATAAGCAAATGTCTTTAATTATAGAATACTTAAATGAAACAGTCAACTGCCTAGGACTATCCTTCTCTGTTTCCAAATGTTCATACTCTGTGTTTGGCAGCAAAGAAGTAATAGAGAAAATTCACGACCTAAAACTTCTCTCTGATCAGGGCTTGCAACAGACAAATTTATTGAAATACCACGGAATTCTCATAGATAGTAAACTTACTTTTCTGCCCCACCTTAAATATATCAAAACCAAATGCGATTCTCTGTTTAGCAGTATCAGTCGACTGCAACATAACTGTTGGGGTTTACGTTACTCTGAACGAATCGTTTTATACAAGGGTTTAATTCAATCCTTATTTGGCTATGGAGCTGCTACTTACGTTAATCATAAGGTGTTGAAAAATGTCAATAGCTATCAGAGAAGGTTTCTCCTCAACATTGCATCTCTTTATAGAACTACATCTACATCCGTAGCTTGTGTTATCACTGGTATATTTCCTATGGATTTATACATTACAGGCAGGGCTATCACAAGCGAGTATCGGATTCGCAAGGATGTTAAATTGCTCACATCTCTGAACCTAATAAATAATAATTTGGTTGCAACTGTTAATTACAACTCCTCTATATTACTTAAAAAGCAAGTTCTACAGACTATAATTGCTGAATGGCAGAGGAGATGGGTTGCTGATCATACTGGAAGGAAAACCTATTATTTTCTCCCTAGTATTTCAGACAGGCTAAGGATGAGTAAAATTAATATCAATTTCTATAGCGCTCAGGTACTTTCTGGGCATGGAAAGTTTGGTGCCTACCTGTACAGGTTCCGACTTGTCAGCAGCCCAGGCTGTACCTGCTGTTCTCTTAATATTATTGATGACGTTGATCATTTTCTCTTTGATTGCCCCATGTTTAGTTACTTACGTTCCAAGTTCAATATTATAAAAACTAACCCCACCCACATTAATAGAACAAATCACTACCCCTTACTTAAGTTTGCTGAGGCGGCTTTGAGGCGTAAGTTTCAACTGAGTAATTAAATCATTTCTGTTAAATCCAAACATTTACGAAACCCTATTATTCAGGATTATCTGCTTTCTCTTCACAACTCATCCTAACTTAATTTAACTTAATGTAATTTTATTTAATTTTATTTAATTTATTTAATTAATTTATTTATAAATTGTAATTCAGTGATAGCCATTAAGTTTTGTTTCATTCAAGTCGTTAATTTCTTTTTGATTAAATATTAGTAGCTTATTATAGTTATAGAATTACAATTCTCACGTATGCACTAAATCAAACGTTATCCCAACAACTTTTATTTTCGTACATTACGGCTACTGTATTTTACCTTTCTTATTATTACAGTTAATTTAACTAAGAATGTTATATAGCAATTAAATACTTTAATTTTCTTGGTAATAGTTGGGACTATGTTCTGTATCATCCTGACTAATACCCACAATTTATCTATACGTATACTTTTGCAAAGGACCTCTCACACACAACTCTTTTTTTTTTTTTTTTTTATTTTTATTTTTCGTTTTCATCCTTTTATTAATCCTAGACTGTTAGCTTGAGTTCATAGTTACAATACACACACAGTCCTCTCTGCACCTTTATACACTTATTTTCTTAATATACGGTTTATTTAAACAAAAAAAAAAACAAAAAAAAAACCTCTAATTGTACTCATAAAATTCATTCCAACTATACACATAACTCAATTTCGCTATTTTTTGAGTTATGACACGTTATTGTATTTAATGAGGATATACAGTTAAAAGAAAAGGAATAGAAGTGGTTCATATCTTATTTATAATTTATAATAGGAGTATTAATAATTAATAATAAGGTTCTTATTATAATTTTGTAGATACCTATAAGGTAATAATAATAATAATAATAATAATAATAATAAAGTGTTTACCGTGTCATACTGTACACATACGAAGTACACAAAAGTACAAACTAAATAAAAGTAAAATTGAACGAGAAAAAATAAATCACGTGAAAGAAAAATACGCGAATTTAAATTTTAAGTAAAATAATATAACGAAATTTGAAAACGACTTTTATTTATTAATGAAATAAAAATAAGGAAAATAATTTCCACAGGGCCCCGGGATATTTTATGCAAGAGAGAAACGAAAACAAAAAAGTCACCTGCACGAATGTTATTATACGCGAATAAGGAAGTAAAAGAGAGTGAAATTTTTTTTATATAACGATTTTAATTTTACAAAAAACGTGTGATTTGCTTAATAGCCAGAAATACTAATTGGCTGGATTTTTATTTTTATTTGTACTTTTTAAAACACTACAGCAATGTCTCTCCCAATTTTTTTTTCACAAATCTTCTACAACAGGTTCAGATCTATTTAGGGACTAATTTTCATTAAAACTGACTTTGCCATTTCGGGGTTTTATCGCTAAACAATAACGCGCTTAAATGACGTAGGAAAAAACATTTTCTATTTTTTTTGCCGGTAAACATCTATCCAGATGCCAATTTTCATAAAAATTAGCCTTGCCATTTTCAAGGTCCTAAAATAATACAAAGGAGAAGAACGAGTTAAATAAAAGCTTTTAAAAAATTTAAAAAAAAGAAAAACAATAAAAATAAGTAGACGAATAAATTTATAATGTACATAAGTACCATAACTGTATTTATAAATAACCGTCGACATTCGTAAAAAAGAATGATGCGGACAACATTTAAATGACAAATAATGACGTATCAGCAATTTCAAGTTTAGACTAATATGCATTTGATACATTTATGTTTGATTTGTATTGCTTTTGCTTTCTTATAAGCTTAACTGCTAACGTAAATAATTATTTTAAACCTTCATAAATGGCTGATTTTCAAAACATAAATTGCTGCGTGCCCCACAGTGCACCAAGGAAATCTGACTACGTAGAAAAAAGGAAGAGAAACGTGAGTAGTGTGCAACCAATCCTTTTCAACCGAAATACTTGGACACTGAGACAGAATGTCGTGGAATAATTGTATGAAGAGTTCCCAGGATTGCCATTAAAGGAACACGCTAGTTTAGTATCTCGGGGGGGGGGGGCGGGGCACAATCTTCTACTGAGATATAGTAGAGAGTGGTCATGATTCCGCAATGCATGAATTAAAAAAATCTCAGTTTCAAAGGGGGACGTGTATGGAAAAAAATTTGAGTTGGAGACGAGACAATCGCGACAGCCCAAAAAGGGACCACATTTTTTCACGTGTTTTAACGAATTTTACCGATTCTTATATCAGTACTTACACGTGGTCCTACCGCTGAATGATATACTATACTTTCTAATGTGCAAAGAATCAGTTAAAATCGGTCTACATAAATATAAGTTACGCACGAACAAACATAAAAAAAAAACACACACACATAAAAGACGAAAACTTCTTTTTGGAAATCGGTAAAAAATAAGTGTTGTTATGAAACAATATTTTGTATATTTCATATGACGTCGTTACCTGTTATGGGAGTCACGCTTTCTCCTTCTTGAGCAAAAGTGATCAAGAAACAGTATCAAGATAACTATTAAAGTTGAAAACTATAAAAACTGTTCTTACCATAGATCTATTCTATTTCCAATCTGATAGATAATAAAAAAGAATCTCCAGGAAACGCATCTTAAAAACAACCAAAATTTCCGTATCCCTGGCTATAAAATAATTTTCACTACAGTACATGACTATGCACATAGTGGCATATTAATAGTTGTTAAATCAAAATATTATTATGAAATAATCGAGTTGAACACTGGGCTAGTAGCATTAGCAGTCAAAGTTTGGTTTAAACAACCAATTACAATATGCACTGTGTATTTTACAGAGATAATTAGTACGGAACATTTCTTTTCATTGATAAAGCATCTGCCTAAACCGTTCATAATATTAGGAGATATAAACGCTCATAGCCCTATGTGGTCAAGCAAAAAGCCAAATTCAAGAGGCAAGATCATAGAAAATGCAATTAACGCGTTTAACCTCACATTGCTTAATTTAACGGAGCCAACTCATTATAACTTTTCTTATCGAACATGGTCAAATATTGACTTAGCCTTGTGCTCCCCTCAATTGAGCAGTAAAATACAATTTTATGTACATCATGACCTTGGTGGAAGTGATCATTTTCCGATTATTATAAAAAGCCAGTTACAACCAGAAACTTCTACTTATCCCGGAAATAATTTGAATCTGCTTCCGAAGTATAAAAGAACCAACTGGTTAAATTACAAAGCTCGATGTTCGTTACAATGTTATACCATTACATTGGGCAATACTGACACCAGTGTGCAGACGTTTACAAACGCACTCATCGAGCAGGCAAAAAGATGCTCACCACCTAATAAAACTATTATACAAACTGGCAGCGTAAAAGTCCCTTGGTGGTCTAAGGACTGTGCAACTGCAATTAGAAACAGACGGAGCGCTTTAAAAAAGTTAAAGTCGAACCCGAATATGGAAAACCATCTGCATTTTAGAAGACTACGAGCAAAAGCCAGGTATATTCTCAAACAAGCAAAATTAAACTGCTGGAAGAACTATGTAGCAACCTTGAATCCTGGTACACCGACCAAAGTTGTGTGGAAAAAAATTAAATCCATCGAAAAGTCAACGCCATACTTTACACCGACATGCATAAAAATCGGTAGTAGCATATGCACTAATATTGACAAAATTAACGCCGTGTTTGCAGAATTTTTTACAATGTCAACTAAAGATGAAAATCAATTTATAAACAATACAGAATTATCCAATACTGGTAAAAATGCTACTTTTGGTCTTAACTTTACCAGCAACAACCAAGAACCATATAACCAACCTATCACGATGGAAGAACTACGTACTGCCATTAAACGTACTAAACCGAAAGCAGTCGGTTCGGATAATTTTCACATTTATCTTTTAAAATATGCACCTGATTTTATATTAAAAACTCTGCTTGTAATTTACAATCGAATATGGTTCTCAGGTAATCTCCCATTGCAATGGAAAAATTCCATTATAATCCCACTACTCAAGACAAATAAGAATCCAACACTCCTCGATAGTTACAGACCAATATCTCTTACATCAGTTCTATGTAAAGTGTTAGAAAAAATTATCAATGGCAGACTACTATGGGAAATCGAAACACGTAATTTATTTACAAATATTCAATATGGATTTCGGTCAGGACGATCTACCATTGATCCGATCCTTGCGTTACAGCGCTCCATAAGTAAAGCTTTCTCAAACAAGCACCACTTATTAGCCGTCTTTTTCGATTTCAAGAAAGCATTTGACAACATATGGAGATACAAAATTCTTTTAACCTTACACTCCTGGAACTTCAAAGGTCGCCTTTGTATGTTTATTGCAAACTTCCTCTCTGATCGCCGCTTTCAAGTAAGATTGGGATCCGTTCTGTCTGATCCGCATACGGTACGGACAGGAGTTCCCCAGGGATCCGTTCTCAGCCCAACACTGTTTAATATCGCGATAAATGATATTGTAAATCAAGTGCAAAAACCTGTAAAATCACTCCTTTTTGCAGACGATTTATGCATATTTCTTCCATGCACTGATATCAACTTAGGAGAAAGCGTTCTGCAGAGCACAATTGATAGACTGCAACAATGGTCAGAAGATAACGGCCTTTGTTTTTCAACAACAAAAATCATAGCAACCCATTTCTGTAGACGGAAAAAGTGTAGTAAGCTTAACCGTTAATAACAACCGTATAGCATCCGCAAACGAAGTAAAATATTTAGGAATGACATTTGACAGCAAACCCACTTGGAAAGCACACATTAACGCATTGAAAACTAGCTGCGGTAAAAAACTAAACCTACTGCGGAAGCTATCGCATACAACCTACGGCGCAAGCAGACATAATCTATTAATGCTGTATCGTACCCTTGTAAGGTCCAAAATGGACTATGGTGCACCAGCCTATGCTTCCGCTAACATATCGACCCTAAAATGTGTTTGGATACTATCCATCATACTGCTTTGAGGTTGGCAACTGGAGCTTTCCGAACCTCCCCGATACCGAGTCTACTATGTGATTCAGCGGAGTAGCCATTAGATTTGCGACGAACTTATCTAACAGGGCTGGCTTTCAGCATCATAAGGAGCACAGAGCCAAACTCTCCAGATGATACCACTGAGAACCAGAACGGAACAACAATTGATCACGTTATGTCCATTCTACATCAGCTAAACATCCAAATTCCAGTACTGGCCCGGGACCCGATATCTCCTATACCACCATGGTGCAACCGAGCCCAGCGCGGCATACAGAGCTTTGAAAATGCGGAAAGCTCCGTCAAAACGATTAACAAACGTGCGTCAACTTCAAACGTAACGGTACCGTTTACCGACTTTAAACATCAGCTTAAATGCCATTTTAACAACATCTGGAACAGCGATTGGCAAAAGTTACCAACAGGAAATAAATTACGCTCCATAAAATCGTCCACGAAACCATGGCTTTCCTCAAGCCGAGAAAGCAGAAAACAGGACGTAACGTTATGCAGACTACGACTTGGGCACACTCGTCTTACACACTCATACCTGTTAAATAAAGAACTTGCGCCCCGGTGCCAGACATGTGATTGTCAGCTGACCGTCGAACATCTACTGATTAAATGTCCAGTCTACGACCAGTGTCGGAAACAACATAGATTACCATCGAATTTAAAAGATTTGCCGTGCGACGAAGAAACCGTGCTTAACCAACTATTTCAGTTTCTAAATTCTTCTAATTTATTAAAGTTATTATAATTTTGCTAATCCTAGTTAATTTATGTTTATTTTCCTTTTTTCCTTTCTTTCAACTTTTAATTTTGTAATTTCTTTCCGTGTCTCTAGCCTAAGTTGCTGTGTACGACACGTAAAATAAATAAATAAATAAATAAGAATTGAAAGAGGAGCCCGCAAAGGAATTATATAGGAACCCTAACACGGTCGGTATATTGAACTTGGAGCGGATTTTGTCTCTTTCAACGGTTAGATTAGCGAGAACTGTATCCTCTAAAAAAGAAAAAATTTAAACAAGTGCCTCGTTATATTCTTTCAAATACATTGTGACGACATGGGAATATGCCTCTTAGCGGCCTTTAGCAATAAGACATATCCATGTCTCATCAATGATCGAAAAAGGACGTTGATAACACATTAGGGAAGTCACGTTTCAGTAAACATAATTTTACTAGGTGCGATTAAATTCGATTTTTTTTTATTTTTTGATTTTTTTTTGATTTTTTTATTGGCCTGAACAAATACAGTTCATTTGGCCAGCAAGCTACACTATGAATAGATATGGAAAATTAATATTAACAGAAAAAGGAATAAAAAGCAGAGAAGGAAATTTCATTCTATTCTACATTATGGCCGCAACTACAGAGTAGTGCCCACAATGATCAATGAAATTAGCCAAAAAGAAAAAATAAATAAAATAAGAAATCAAAATAGGTTATCATTCTACAGTATGGCCGCAACTGCAGAGCAGTGCCCACAATGCGCAATGAAATTAACCAAGGAAAAACAAAGAAGAAATTAAATTGGGTTATCATTCTACATTATGGCCACAACTGCAGAGCAGTGCTCACAATGCGCAATGAAATTAACCAAGGAAAAACAAAGAAGAAATTAAAATAGGTTACCCTTCTACATTATGGCCGCAACTGCAGAGCAGTGCCCACAATGCCTGATGAAACTTAACAAACAGAGATCAGATTTTTCTTTCAGAGGAGAAAACAAAAAATAAAAAGACAAAATGAGAAATACAAATTAAAAAATTGAAAAATTCCCATCTTACAATATGACCACAGTTGCCTGGCAATGTTCACAATGCCTGATGGGAAAAGAAAGTTGTAAGAAAAATAAATAATTGAATAAAGAATGTAACAAATAGATTGATAAAGAATAAAATGAAATAAAACTAACTGACTTCATCAATAAAGTAATAAACTACAATAAATAAGAAAAGAAACGAAAAAGAAAAAAAATAAATAAAATAAAAAAAATTCTGGTTCCTTTAATAAAATCTTTCCTTAATTTCCTTTTTTCTCTAGCCTGTTCTTTTTTTTTTTTTTTTTTTTCTATTTACTAATATTATAATTAAATCAAAATGTTATTATTAATTATAAAGCGAACCATAATAAAAATTGTTGTATGTCCAGAACACAGTAAGTAATGAACACTATATGGAGGGAACAATCCGCATGAAATTAATTCTTTATAAAACCTTTTCCTATTATGCTCGTATTTGTCACAGCTGAACAGCAAATGATTAATGTCATCAATGAAGGTAGACCTAGTATGATTACTGTTGCATCCAGAGGAGTCTGCAAAAGTTAGAGGCACTCGGGAATGGCCCATACGCAATCTACAAACTAGTGTGACATACTTACGAATAAGACGACCGGGGATAGACTGTGGAATATCAAAATACCAAGGAAGCGAAGGTATATCAGACTGAACCATATTGTAATATCTACCAGCATTCTTCGATTTAAATAGATGCTCTTAATAGGAAAATCTCGAGGGAACGCCTTTTGGTTGTTTTATGGAGGCTAGAAACTTCTAGTTCAATAATTTTCGTCTGGAAGTTACTTCTTGCGTTATCATGATGTTCCGATTAATTTCATTCACGCCTTTTATACTCATTCTACAATCGGTAGATATATCAGCCGATCAAGTTGCCGTAAAATATTCGATTATGAAACGATCATTTTAATCGCATTTCGAATAACTAAATGGGAACGCATGCAAAAGTTCAAGTATTAATCGCCGAATAATTGAGAATTCGCATCTTTCTTTGCTCAATCATCAGTCTGCAGAAAAGAGGTCTACCCCCGGCGGTATTTTATACACAGATAGGTGTATGGTGTTTCGGACAATTCTGTGTGCAGTGCAATAATGTATAATACTTTGCCCCGTTGGCAACCCTATACTTGAAATATATATTTATGCGTGTTATTTGTGTGTATGCATTGATTAGCACCCAATACCGATTATTTTTGTGTTTTTAATTCATTTTTATTTTTCCATCGTCGAAGAACTCTGTTAAACGTCCTGTGCACTTGGCTATCGCTCACCATTTACAGCGCGAACACAATCAATACGCTTTAATCAGTTAAACGAATGGTATATAAATCGCTGACGTGCTTTTTAGCGCCTTTTACGTGTAAATATAGCAGAGAAATGACACCAATAATAATTCTCTTCCTTTTACGAATTTTGTAAATAACTGATGAAACGTTCATCTAATTGAACCTAGTTCGTGAACTCACTAGATTTATAAGATTTATCAGAGAATGAGCGAACTATTAACAATTCCCCTTAAATTGACTGCAAATTCTCAGTCTGTCAATCTCGTTCTAAACTATAGCTCTTGTTCTAAAGATGTTTTTTTTTTTTTTTTTTTTTAATAGTATCACCTGATTAATGATAATTTGCGAAGACAGCATTACCCGGGCAATGCAACTACAGAGTACAGTCCGAATATTTGCCTCTTTCGTCTTTGCGCGCTGCCTCGCATCATTACTATATTGCTTTATCATTGTCCTTGGCCGGCCCACACGAGCAACATTTACGGCCGTACCATATTGCTTACGTAACAGTGAATCGCTTAAATTGTCACCTTATAACATCGGATGATTTTATAGTGTATTTTTTGAAATTCTCACTGAGGAGCTGCTAAAACAACCGAGTTATTAGTATTTTTAATAAATAATCTTAATAAATAATTTTAATAAATAATTTTAATAAATAATTTTAATAAATAAGTTTAATAAATAATTTTAATAAATAAGTTTAATAAATAAGTTTAATAAATAATCTTAATAAATAATTTTAATAAATAATTTTAATAAATAATTTTAATAAATAAGTTTAATAAATAATTTTAATAAATAAGTTTAATAAATAAGTTTAATAAATAATTTTAATAAATAAGTTTAATAAATAATTTTAATAAATAATTTAATTGCTGCACCTTCTTTTGGCTTATGCTAAGCATTGTTGTTATACCTAAGTGTACTATCGTTTTAAAAGAAAATGGTGCCGCCTGATTTTGTTTCAACTTACATACATTACACAGGTATATTTAGACCTCGCGCCATGGAGAGCTATCTCAGTTCTATAAGTCTTATAAAAGATTCGGATCCAACCGACTGTACCACTTTTCGCAAAATAATAATGTATCCCCCCCCCCCCCCGTTATAATCAAAAAAATGTTTAGAACGGATAGAGGTTCAATTTAAACTGTTTACCTAGGAATTTCTATTAAAACTTCGATAATGCACTCGAGCAACGTAATTTCTGTAAAACAAAAACATGACACATGATTTCTGAGAAACGCAAAAACGTAACAAAATTTCACCACCAGTGTAAGAGTGGCGTATAGTCTCGCTAATATAGAGCACTGTTCTTAAAACTGATTTTGTATTAAACAAAAAAAAAAAAAAAAAAGCATTAATTAGTTCTGCAAGAACTATATATTACAGTGATTAATATTTTAAAGTATAAATACGATTATCACCAGTGGCGGGGCAAGACGTAAATTTTATGTGAGCGAGATACATTTTGCGAGGCTTTCTAGTGGCATAAGAAGACGGATTTTATAAAATAGAAAGCTATTGCAACTGTCCACTTTTTATTCATAAAAAGCGAACCATTTGACAAAAAATAAAAGAAATGAACTAAAGAAACAGAAATTCTCTACTTTTAGTCTTCCTGAATTCCTTAATAATAGTATCGTAATTCAGCTTAGATAATGTACCTATTTCAATAGATAAAACTGCCAAAGCTGAAAGTCTTTCCTTATTTGATGTATTTCTTAAATAATTTTTAATTCGTTTCAATTTTGAAAAGCTCCTTTCAGCTGGCGCTTTACCAGTATTGTTAGCAAAATTCGAACTACCATATAAATTTATTTGGGTAAATTTCTTTCAAGCTATTTTCTGTTATGTATTGGAGCAGATGTTTCACATTTTGAATGAAGTTGAGTAAATTTCGGAGAGCATTGTTATTAATTCTTCATACAATTCGTAACATTAGAAGTCGCTGCTCTCACCCACTTGCAGGACAGTGTGTAAATCTTGACAGTTTTTTAATAATTGCTCTTTGGGAATAGACTTTTAAACTTGTTTAGATCATAGAAAAAACCAAAATTTTAAAAGCGTTGATTAAACGAAATAAATTTTGAATCCATATTGCTTTTATAAAAGTTTTCGTATCCGATTTCGGTCGGACACCTATGTTTCCTGTTTTTCCAACAGTTCTTCCTTTTACCTGTCAGTTCAGCCTACTCTTCCTCCCTATAATCATGGTTTCTTTTGCATCCCTTCCTTCGGCATTCTGATGTTGTTTCCATTGTTCGTATGTGCTTTGGTAATTCTTTGCTGCCATTATCTAAATTTCGTTTTTCCTTCATTTCTTCTCCACACTGTCCTCTCCATCCGGATGATGCAGTTATTTGCGACGCCGATCATCTGTTCTTCCACAGTGTTTATCTCTTTCTATAGAGCGTTCTGCCTTATATTCTTATTTGTTGCAGCTTGGACTTCCTACTCCTTATTGTGCTTCCTATATCCTGTCCTTTCCTTCCCCACAAATTATTATTCCTGCTATTTGTTCCTTTTTAGATAAAATTTCTGATCGGATCAAAATATAACCGACTTATTTCCTTACCTTTTGTTTCTGGATAAACGTCCTTGCATGACGAGCACAAAAAAAAGAAAAAAAAAAGTAATCCATATTGCTTATTATAGAATCAGTCATGGTATTCAAACAAAAATCTATTTCATACCGGGGATACTGTACAGGTTGATCGCTGCCTTCATAATCGAACATCCTTTTTTTTTTTTTTTTTTTTTTTTTTTTGGGCGATCCTTTTCTTCTTTTTGGCTACCCTTTAATTTTTAAAGTCTTTTGGTAGATCATGACTACTTTCCTCAATAAATTGACGAGCATCAGACAAGCATTTTTCGAATCCAGTTTGTCGGTATTCTTTGACCAAGTCACAAAATGTACGCAAATATTTAAGAGCAATGCTTAAATGGACATGTACAAATTACTATAATTTGCTTACGACATTAACTCGCAATAATATCTCACACTATACATGTAATGATGTGATATAAATTCTGAATTAAATATTTCATTAAAAACCGAATCACAATAACTGAGTGTGCCAGATTGTTCAGTTTGACTTTTTAAGCTTTCGATGCGTCAACATCATCAAATTGCAATAATACGGCCTTTAATGCTTCAATTCTGCTTTCCAACCTTGTGTCTGATAAAGGCTTCATAGTAAGTTTTAATTTGTCTTTTTGATTAATTTCCAGCGTTTGCTGGAACTTGAAAATAGCAAATAAATTTTCTGAATAAAACCAAAAGGTTTTTGCTGCCACAGAAGAATTTTGTACGTCTACCAACAGCACCAGATTCCAGCTATGACAACCGCAGGTGTAAAAAATGCCCCGGAATTAATATTTAATATTCGAATTTTAACTCCACCATTTACGCCTGCCATATTTCCACCATTATCGTATCCTTGGCCATGACAGTTTTAAATATTTAAGCCAATTTTTTCCGAGCTCTCTCAATATTGCATTAATTAAATATTCTCCAATCGTTTCAGTGACAGCAAGAAATACGATAGAGTTTTCTTCTATTGTAATCTATATGTTTGATTAGTTTACTCTGGCAGCCCAAAACGATCATAAATCGACGACTGGCCGAGCAACACTCAAATTCGACATGTTGCGACATCTACCTATTGTACTTCATTAAAATTAAACTAAAAAAACAAAATTTGACATTTCGGAGAGTTGCTAATTACATTTATCGTTCTATGATGAGTAAAATTTTTTCGTTGTGGCCATGGCTTTTAAGTGCCTAATGCATAAACATTTGAGGCGCGAGGCCCCTTAAACCGCGAGGCCGTAGGCGGTCGCTCACATCGCGCACGCCTTACGCCACCTCTGATTATCACTTTTGATTGACACAGTTTTTTTTTGTTTTTTTTTTTGGCTTGGTTTTTCCTTTTAATCTTTTAGCCAGTTTACATGTTAAACGTATCGTACGATATTCAAATCTCAAACTTGAATATTGCATTTTTTGAGGAATTGATAAAGATATTTTTACAAGTCTGGCCTAATGGATTTATAAGAATGGATACTGTATTTATCGGTATTATCGGTTTACACAATTAAATTTCAAAATATTTCCCCGTTTATATTTAGCGTATACCATAGTGTAAAGTATAAAAAAAAAATAAAAATAAATAAAAATAGCAAAACGACATATATTTATTTAACGTTAAACCAGGATTATTCGATAGTTATCAAATTGTTACCAAACGTGAATTCTTAAAATGCGAATAAACAAAACATTTTCTTATTTAATGACTTCTTCTGGAATTCGAATGATAAACTGTATAGCCGATTTTTACTGTTCTTTCGCATATTTTGCGTACTTTCGATTATTACTAGTGTGATTCGTTAGAGTGCTGTTGCGCTGTTTTCTTAACTATTACAAGCTGAGAATATAGGTGAACGTTTCAGCAATGCACATATTTATTCGGCAAAATGACCTAGTTCACGCTTTTTAGTTCAAATTTAGTATTTTTTTTTTCCACGGTAGAGCGAATTTTAAATTTTACTACAAAAAATTATGAAATTATAAATTCAAAATTAGTTCTATACCCAACCGCCGAAGAAAAAAAAAAGTAAATAAAAAAAAAAAAAAAAAACAAAAAAAACACTAAATTTTTGAACGATAACGTGTGAACCAGGTCATTCCGCTAAATAGGTATCTGTACCGCTGGATCATTCGGCAAATTGCCTATATTTAGCTTTAATAGTTAAGAAAGCAGCATAGTGTCACTCTTTTCGTGGAAATATCAACTGCAGTACTCTATTTGATTCTTAAAATTGTTTCGTTCGTATAGTATCTATATAATACACCCTTTCAGGGAATTGTTATTTCTTCTAAGCGGGCAACAGCCGCTTTCTTACCGCAGTGATAGTTCCTGCATTCTTCATGATATTCCCTTAAAACCAAACAGCGAACGAATTATTAAACACAGGAATCAAAGTGAAACGCTCGAGGAAAGTAGTGGTAATTCCTATATAAAGCAGCACTACGGGGTCTTGCAACATCCCCGATGCAAAATGAAAATTACTCTTCAACTATAACATTATAACGTATGCGAAATTTTAAGGGAATTTTATTTGCGTCTTTAGGATAAATAATAACTTAACGGGACATCTGATTTTTACTTTCCTTCTTCTGTTTGAACTGTGCTATGTATATATTAATTACAACCCCCCCATTAGAAACAATGTCCCAATTTTATGTAACGTTTGTTATATTTTATAGGATTTTTGTGATTATGTTATTATAATATATGGACCGATTTAGAATTACGTTGTAAATTTTTATCACTTTATAGAAGAGAAGGAGACAGAAATATAAGCAAAAGGGGTCAAGAAACACAGCCCCTTGCAAGGCCAAAATGGCCAAGTTTATAATATATATTAGCAGTGATCATAAATGTCGTGTCGCAAAATGCTCCAAATGTACCGAAACTTTTGCCAAGTGAATCAAGAGCGAATACGTCGAAGAATTGCGAAAGAAAATTGCGCGCCATATTCGTGAGCAATCAGTTGTTGTTCGGTCTGTTCGAAGAATTTTAAGAATTCGATCAAATCTAGAGGGTGGTTCGATTAATTCCGGTCGTTCGGAACTACGGCATTAGCGACTTATCGTTTACGCGGGGTGTTGAGATCGTCAAAAGCAGCGGTGAAAGTAAATGTTCTGTCGTCCAAAGTTATCACTGAAAAATAATCAGACGAGTACGTTCGACTTATTTCAGTACATAACACCGTCGCGGTTGCAGACTTGTAGGATTTTTGCAAAGACACGTTTTCCCACGCAAATTAATCTAAAGCATTTATAAGTTACTGTACTGACTAACCGAGAGAACCCATCCGATCGAATCTCTTTCGGTATTAGTTTCGTAAAAACGTCGTAGAAGAACTTACCTGTCCGACAGCTGATCAGACATTGAAGAAAAAGAAGAGCGTATCTTTCTGTTCGTCGTATTCAGTTCGTTTTTCGAGTTTTTAAGTCGCGGAATTAATAAATATCCTTCACCCGATGACCTCTGATGATGCAACGTAGAGGCATAATGTCGCCGCCTTGCTGATCATGAACGTGTAAATCCGGGGAAAGGATAATTATAATTTTTCCGAGCGTCGTCCCGTTGCAACAGTTCTGTGATTACGTTTCTCCTCAGTCGACTAATCTGCATCGTATATTTTAAATAGTTTTGTTTGAAAGAGAAGATATATCGTAAAATAATAAATACGCAACATTTTTATATTCGTTTTCGCGTTAAAAAGAATTTTTAGTGTTTCTGTTTTTTTACAACACTTTTCTCCTGTGATGGCGCCTTGTTGTTGATTATTAAATTTTTATCATCCAACCCGACACACCTTTTTCGATACACTATATATTGGCGATCTATATATAAAAAGATTCGAATGATCACTGGAGATTTCAAGACGAGAAGTTTACGGAACTTATGCAAACGTTTCAAAATTAATTTTACATTTAATAAATTTTCGATAAGTTCAGATTAATTACACGATTCGTTTTATTGTTTTTTTGAGAAAAGAATGAAGTAAACTGTTGTGTTTAAACTTTACACTTAATTCGAGAAGGTTATATTAATAAATACGGCAAAATAAAATTATAAAGTACACATTTCAAAGTATATATTAATAAAGTCGTGATTATTCGTAACAGTTAAATGTCTGTTTATTTAAACTCGATCATTCGGATTCACCATGATGTTTTTATAAATTTTTTATAGAAAAATCGTTTTTTAAAGTCTTTTTTTTTTTATGATTTGCTTAGCAATTTATAATTGTTGCCCTTCCACTTTCGTTATATATAAAAACCTTACACCTACTTGATACTAAAAGTGTCACATTACCGCTGGCGTAGAAATCGCGCAATAATTTTTTAATTAGCGACACCTGAATGATGTAAATAAAAATGTTCTGCCGTTCAACCGGATCATCCAGCTGAAACGAATATTTTTTGAAAAGCTGTTAAAATGGTTATTACTCAAAATTCAACGGCAATATTGAAAAAACCACGAATGAACTTTTAAAGCAGTGAACGACACGAAATAAGTAGAGTAACAAGTTTCCTTCAATGAAAACGGTCATCGATATTCTGAGGAGTATTTCTATTTTAAAACAAAACAAAAAACAGCTAAAATTGACGATAAGGAAACAGTAGAAAGAATTAGAAAAGAATCGACAAGAATATTAGTAATAAAAATGGAGGAACAGAGTAGCACAAAAGAAGAGAAAGAATCAAAATGCGCTAAATAGCCAATTTCATCTATGAACGCACGAACAACGGCTTAACGGATTTATTTAATTGTATATAATACCTACCTCGAGATGATTAAATATCACGGATCGTCGCTGAACAATAAACGAAAGTTATCCAACATTTGAAATTAAACCAATTGAAATAAATAACTGAAAATAAATTATGAAAATAAATAAAATACGAGATTAAATTTAATCGAAATAAATAACCTTCTTATTATCGCAAATCTGCATCTGTCGGAGTATATATCCGACTATCGGCGTGGAAAAGGAATTTTAAATATATATATATATACATATATATATCTGCGTTCAGAGGCAAGAAAGAGTCGATGATGCTAAATATAGCACACGGTAGCCGAAGTTACGATCTGATGTGTGGAAAAAAATCGCTTAGAGAAATCCAATAAATTCTAGCGCGAAACGGAAAATAAGGGACACCGCGGAAAAATGAACATTTCGCACATGGCATATTGAAGATGAAGAAAATCATACGAGGGGAACCGATAAAGAGGAAAGACGAACGATCGATGTATCGCATCCGAAAGAAAACTCGATGTTTATTGCTCAGTATGTTTATTGAATTAAAATTCTTTTTTTTTTCCCTTTTATTCGAAGCAACGATATCATCTACTGAGTAAACAGAAAGAAAATGCTGCTTGAACGACAATAGTCTAAAATGTTCCTAATGAAGAGCCATTTGAATTCGAAATGTTCTCGAAATTTGTAGAACTTTTGGATAGTGAAATAAATCGGTACTTGTGAAATTGTTAAAAATAATATTTTTATAAAATATATATATATATACGAAAACATTTATATAATATGTGTATAGCGACTGTAATTAGAGAGAAATATTTTAAGAAAATTATTTTTTTTCAAACGATTTTTAATAAGCATTAATGGAACGAATTTTAGCTTTTACCTTGAATTCTTCCTGAGGTGAATTTAAATTAAAAAGCTGACAATTTCGCTATCGTAAAAATGAAGAGAAAATGTAATGTTGCCTCTGATCGTAAAATTTCGGGAATATTTCGAAATGAAACGGCTCCTCATTGAAAACATTTTAGACTTGAGCTTGTGCAGCTGGACTTGTCACAGAGGCAAGGCCGCGTCCACGGGGCTAGTGGGGGCTATCCCTCACCCGATTAGAACTGAAATAATTATTATAAATACACAAAAATCTGAAAAAAAATCAAAAATTTAAATATTGAAGATTTTTTAGGGTGTTCTTACATTTTTAAAAAAAGAAAAAATATGCTTCATATTTTAAGATACTTCAGTAATATTTTAATGCAAAAATTTTTTTATTACACGAGTATAATCAGTAACATATGTAATATTTATTAATGTTCATATACGGGGTAATTCATTTATGTAAATTATTAATGTATGGATCAAAATGATGAAAATTATTAATAGTATGAATATTAGTGAAAAATTTATTGTTATTTATAAAATAAATATACGAAGAAAACTTTCGAAACCCCCTCCCCCTCAAAATTCCGAGCACGACCCTGCACAGAGGTATGGGTGAACTCGGCCTGGATGAAGAATTTAGCGAATTACTTTCTTCAAACTAATATTAAAATTATAATTGTCCACGTTCTGTATAAATACAAATTATTGTAAAAACAAACTACGAAAACGGCAAATTTAATTATTCACAAATAATACATAAAAACCGACATATTTCAGCGGAGTCACATGACTTCATATAATCGTGGTAATAATGATTAAAGTTAACGCGAAAAAATAAACGAATGCAAATTTTAAAAAAAAACAAAAACGATTATAATGATAATTTAAAATGCTTTATCGTAATGTTAAAATTTAACTATGGATTTTAAATAGAGGAGATTTTTTTTTAATGAAAATAAGATTACTAATTAAATTATTTTTGAATTAATTAATATAGTATACTTCCACGTAATTTAATAAATTTTTATCAGTTATGACACATACTTTAACAAAACCAAAAATCAATATGTAAAGTTTTAATTTTTGCTTTTATTTATAATTATACGTTCAGCCATAGACGTCCGACGGTCAATGTTGTACGCTCGTATCTAATTGGGGGGGGGGGGGGAACACGTTGATTGTATCGTAGATGAAAGGGCGTTTGTCTCTTATGTATATTTTGTTACATGTGCTACACATCTTATTTTATACCAAATTCGGATTTATGATATTTATTACTGTTATCTCATTACTATTAATTAAATTGTTGTGTATATAAACCGTTTTTCGTTGTGTACGATATTATTCCCTTTGACTTTTTATCGTTCAGTGTACACGCCGAGGGAAAGTCGCGGTTTAGAGTATTATTCGTACACAATTCGGTACGGTGATTTTATTGCATTGATTCCTCATCACCTCATTCGACAACGGCTTAACTTGCACAACGTTAGCGCGGTCGTCAGGCTTGAACGTATTGTGTGTATCCCAATAACAGTGTTGGACGCTAAAAGTTCTTTTACGGGAATGGGGGGAGGGGGGTAATTTCATTATTTTTTCGTTCTGATCGGAAAATTTTCGTCGAAAAAATTTAATACGCGCGCTTGTCATTCGCTTAAGCTTATTTCGTCTAAGCTTCCTTCGTTTAAGCTGCCTTCGCTTATGCCTTCGCTTAAACTGCCTTCGCTCCCCTATTCCAGTCGATGACTACTCCATTCTAGGCTACTGTTCGAAAATTGTAGGTGTCGCAGCGCCCCGCGTCCCCGACCGTACAGTCTTGCAGATCATCAATACCAGCTTCGCGCCATCATCATTACCAGTATCGTTCTAACTGGTTAACTAATAGAAGCGCACACAACTGGAGCACCGAGATAGTTTTTTACGAGTGCAGAAGTGTACATTGTTACCTGTCCTGCCTATTGTCGTACTCTCGCGCTAAACTTGTCTTCAATAGTACACGGCAACGTCTGCACGCCGAGGTTGAAGACAGCGAAGTCGCCTTTACTGCGGACACTGCGGCCTGCATTAGTAGTAGTAACGGTAGTAATGGTAGTAGTTGGTACTGGTAGCGGTAACGGTAGTGGTGGTGGAGTAGCGGCTGAAAATAAATGGACTGGCTGTAACACGCTTTAAGGAAGGTTAATGAGAGTGTATGCGCGGCGGCGTAGATGCATGATGATGTCGGGGAGTCGTGTCGAAGTGTTGGGCCGGTGCTGAAGTTGAATAAAGCGGATAATGGCAGCGTGTAATATCCAGTAAAGAGGAAAATCACGCGGACTAAGCCGAGAATTGAACGGGCACCTCTTCGTTCTGTCTGGCTCTGCGAGCAAAGTCAGTGCCGATCCGATGCAGCGATTAGAGTCTCTTCCGATGCGAGAGATCCGATCGCACTGAGCCGCGCGTCCGACCGAGTTCCACTTTTGCGACCAGTGTTTCCTTCCATTCACGACCGTCTTCTGTCGTCTGCCGATCACATTTTTAATCGGATCGTTTTCTTCCTCCGTTTCGATTAACATAATCAGTAGTTCGCGCGCCGCCGACTAATTTCGTTTTTATTATTTCTATTTTTTCTTTGCTTGTTTGTTTGTTTGTTTTTGCTTTTTTTTTTGTTCGTTTGTATGTTTTTTTTGTTGCAAGTTGTGGTGTAAATCGCCGAGTCGTTCACGATGTGTTGCGCTCGTTCACGTTCGGTGCGATAAATTCGGTTAAATATAAAACGGAAGAACGACTAAGAACCGAAAAGCAGGCGTCTGGCAAATGAAAAATGTCCAGGTAAATTTTCCACTTTTTGTTTATTTATAGCTATTTGAAATTTCCGCGCATGTTCGTCGAGTATAAGAAAGGAACGCGCGACATTTCTCTCCGATTTTAAGTGGATTCTCGTTCCGATGTCTTGAAATAAAGGAAAAAGGCGTATTTTAGAAGCGTGTCGCATAGTGTCGCGGGCACAAGTTGTTTAGAATGATGATAGGAGACGCGTAGACAAGAATAAGATGTATGTGAAGCACAGTATGGAAGCCTGAACACGAATACGGAATAGAACGTTCACTACATAAAGACGGGCACTTAAAAAATACACAATTGGAATCACAAGAGTGTACCTACTTTTGGATGAAGAGAACAATTTAGAGAAGATGTTGAAGATGAGAGGAATAGAATGAACCGCAAGCGAATATCGGAGATGACAGCAAAGCGCTGGAAGTAGTGTAGAACAACGATGGAACTCTAGAGTTGACTATAAGCGTAGGCAGTCCGGTGCCCAGAATTTTGAAAAGAGGGGGTTTTGAAAATTTTCTTCACATATTTATTTTATAAATAACAATACATTTTTCACTAATATCCGCATACTATTAATAATTTCCATCATTATTTTGATGTATATATTAATAATTTACATAAATGAATTACCAATTAAACAGATTAATAAAAATTACATATGTTATTGATTATACTAGTAAAATTTTTTGCATAAAATATTAACAAAGTATCTAAAAATATGAAACATATTTTTTCTTTTTTCTTTTAAACATAAGAACACTCTAAAAAATCTTCAATATTTATTTTAAACTTTTGTTTTTTTACAGATTTTTGTGTGTTTATAATAACTATTTCAGTTCTCATGGTATAGGACTATAGGTTAACCCCCGAAACCCCCCTGTGGTTACGGCCTTGAACGCAGGGACTAACACGCATCAAACACACTTAGGCTGAAAAGTTTGGGGTCCCATACTCCTAGCTGTCGTAAAATTTTATATAAATCATTTTTCTTCTTTTTTTTTTTTCTTTTTCCCGAAAATTCTAAAGAAAATGAATTTACTACTTTTTATTCGGGGAAAAAAAAAAATATATATATATATATAAATATTAAATTTAAACTAAAACACCGACATGTTTCGGGAACACAGTACGATCATGGTACATTTTTTTTTTTTTATTTGAAATAAGTTGTGGGTCTCACAGGGCAAATATGCCCGTTGTGTAAGTGCCCGACACTCTTATTAACGTTTATTCAAAAAAAAATATATACAATACAAAAATTATAATTTATCTTAACTTATTCTATACTCATAATATTAGAACTCTAGCGTTAAGATTAAGTATAAATACATATATACGCATGCAACTACGTAACACGCCCTGTAATACGTATCTGTACATTATCACATGCCGACAGTTCAATATTTAAAATGGGAAAACATAATCTTCTTTACAACTTAATGTCCGGTAAAGACACTAGGGGAAGACAAAAACAAAAGCGTATAAAGAAAGGAGCATTAAAAGGTAGAGAGATTCAGTACGTAGCTTGTTGTTCAATCTTTGCACCATTCCTTTAACCAATTTTCCACCTCCTTTTTTCACACACCAATTCTTTTTTCCTATAATATACGATTCGGGATTGTACTTATTAATTTAATTAAAACCGAATCATCCGTATTATCAATTTGCAGATTTACCCCACGAGGATAGATGTAGTATGTATTACTTTGGTTTCTTGTCAATCGAGTTTTTTGCCTAGATGATAATTTTATATTATTTACGTTAAATTCTAGTAGTCTGTAATAGTAATAGTACACATTTTGAAAGATATTTCGTTGTTTTCCTTTCACACATAATCGACCTAAAGTCGATTTATTTCCAATGGGGGAGTATGAGTTTCAAGCACCTCTTCTGTATTTTACTTATTTTATTTATTTCAGTTTCAAAAGTAAGTCGGTGTTTTAGTGTAAAATTTATATATTTTCCGAATAACAAGTAGAGTAAATCCATTTCCTTTAATAATACTCTTAGCTATCAACGAGAATGGATTTTTTTTTTTTTTCGTTTTTTGTCGCTCTGTGAGTTAACTAAAAGTTGAGCGGTAAAAAAAGTTGTTATTTTATTTTCATCGATTTTTTAAAATGGAATAAAATTTTTAAAAAGGAAAAAAGAAAATTCAACCGCTTGACTGGCAAAAACCAGCTTTTAGGTCTTTTTTTTTTCGGTTATTTTTCTATAGCTCGACGGCTCAAAGTGTGTATTTTTAACCGAAGAATTAATCTGTAGGAATGGGTAAAATAAGAAGTAATATTTTGTTTCTCACTACGAATTATCTTTATAGACTTTGACCGTTTTATCCTCATAACTTGATAGTTCAGCCTAATCTGCCGTTTTTTGTTTTTTTTTTGGCCTGGCAATAGACCATCATCGCACACCGTTCTACGAATTTCTCCTTTAGAACCCGCTCCGCAGTCTACGCAGCTTCAACCATGTTGTTTCCATCTACCGGCGGCTATCATTTTTCTCTTGTTCGATCTACGCAGCACTTACTCCATTTGATTTTTCCTTCTTGAATGCTCCATTATTAGCTAAAGGAATAATATGTTTCATACTTTCCTGTTGGGACACTTGCTGCTTTCCTACATTTTCAACCTTTCCTTCCGTAAATTCTTTCTTCCTTTCTCATAAGGATATCCTGTCGAGTTAAAATTTAAAATCTGCAATTACCAAGGTTAGGTAGAGTCGCCTGTCCCCTCTTAGTTGACTAAAGTAAACATATTTAAAAAAAAAGAAAGAGAATAAGTTTCATTACGTACGCACAAATTTCAAGACGGGGCTTCTAAATTTTGAAGGATTATTTAGCACGTGGGTGTAAATTGTTTATAGGTAAGGTTCGCTAGATATCTGCCCTTGTTCAAATTTCTGTCGCCATCATCGCCCTCCGGTTAGAGAATGTAAAATGTAACTAACCTATGATATACCTAGGAACCTAACAAGGATTGGTGGTAAGGAATTTAAAAGAAATTGTAAAACGATATATTTATTTATTTATTTTTTTTTATGGCCCGGCGTAAAATATATATTATTCGGATGTTATCAAAACACAAATTTACAAAAAAGTACATCTACCGATATTTTTCTACTCACATTTGGCTATTACAGGATTAATATAAGCTTCACAGGAATAATATGTTGTTTTTCATAAAGCGAAGAGATATTTTTTCACGTCAAGAGTTATCTAAAAGCTCAGTACGAAGAAATCGGTTATTGAACTTTAAGCTTTGCATCTTTTGTATTAATCGTACATATTTTAAATACCCCGTAAACAAATTTCATCCGATAATCGATAGTCGTTTTTACCGCATACTCTGGTCGGTTTAAGATACACTTTTATCTTCCGCAGCGACGGTGTAATTAAAAGGATTTTTTTTTTTTTTTTTATCGCAATACGTCGTATATGGAAAAACCGTTCCTAATTAATTTACGTATTATAATAGGGCGCCGACATGCACAGTTGTAATTGCCGGATAAAAATACATGCGTATATAGTTAATTCGATCGTTAAAAGAGAAATCTCAATATATCACGCCGATACCTGAAAATATCAACAGCTGTACAAGGCGAAATCGTTGAAAACTCTCCCCATTCGTACGCGAATAAAATTAATAAGAAAAAAATATGGGCTCGACGACATGTGTAAATCATCGAAATATCTAATTACATACGGACCGAGTTTTAGAAACAGAAGCGAAATCAGAGGTTTTTGTTTGTACCTCGCGGCCTCCTATTACATCACTGGACGACCCTAGTTGTGTTGACCAATTTACCCGTAGATTTCGGTGTCAATGAAAGAAATACGAGATTTGATAAAAGAAAACCAATCTGAAAATCGAACGGGCAATATATAGCCAGTTACCGAAATACGTCGGTGATTTTAATTAAAAAACTGAGTGCGATAATCATGAAGTATCATAGAAAATCAAAAAAATCAAACGATAAAATTTTAAAGTTTAATTAAATTGGCTACGCGTTTCATATCCGCGACAATCGGAGTCGGTGGCTTAGAGGGGGTTCGAATCGGGCGAAACGGTAATAATATTGTTGCGGGAAAACACCTTTTTTTCAAACCTAGTAAAAAATGATTTTAGGGCTATACGCAGGTGGATGACGATGCAAAAATAATAATTTATCGCCAGTCGAAGATGGAAAAAAATTGCAATTTTATCCGCGTCACGAATAAGTTTCTTCGGATGGACCTCGCGAACCGATGGTTTTAATAGATTTCACGTTTCATCATTACGTCGTTGAGAAGAAATTTAATTATCTTCTACGATGAACGTTGAATAGACTCTTAGGCCGGTCTTTACCGTATTGCAAATATTTGACTAGCTATTGATTGGCACCGACCGCTTTGACTTGATGATAGCATTCCCTCCTAATTTCTTCCAACGAATTTCTTATCGGATCCGCTTATAAGCGCCCCTATATTTAATGTTTGTTTTATTTTCATTTCCACTCGTATACACTTTAATTTAATTTAAAGTTTATTTAATTTTGTACGCGCGTTATTTAATACTAGCCCCCGGGGTAACCGGCTTCGCTCAGGGAGTTGATATGAAGTTGGAATAAAAGGATAAACTTTAAAATATAATAGAAGTAAAAAGTGTTATTGAAAACATATTCCAACTATATATTTACGACGCTTGAAAACATAGAAAATTTTAAATATCTAGGTATATATATCGATAAATACTTGAACTGGAAAAAACACATTCAAAATTTAAATTCGAAAATAAGACAGTCAATTCCAGCTTTACATAAAATAAAACAGGTTTTAACATATCGCACATTACGTATATACTATGA
This sequence comes from Icerya purchasi, assembly GCA_039619475.1. Classification (NCBI taxonomy): domain Eukaryota; kingdom Metazoa; phylum Arthropoda; class Insecta; order Hemiptera; family Monophlebidae; genus Icerya; species Icerya purchasi. Next base: position 576,841,470 of record CM077115.1, read on the forward strand.
TTCAATAATAATGTCCAGAATTTTATATGGAATTCAAATATGGGGTGAGGCTAAGAAAACGGAAATAAATAAAATAAGCAAAATACAGAAAAGGTGTTTGAAACTTATACTCCCCTACTGGAAGCAAAACGATTCCGAATCAACTTGGTGGAAAGAAAACAACGAAATGTCCCCCAAGATGTACTATTTCTATTATAGATTACTTGAATTTAATGTCAATAATATAAAATTACCATCTAGGCAAAAAACTCGATTAACAAGAGACCAAAATAGTACATATTACATCTACCCTCGAGGCGTAAATTTACGAACTGATAATACTGACGACTTAGTTCTAATTAAACTAATTAGTAAAATACCCCATAATATATTAAACGAAAAAAAACTTGGTTTGTGGAAAGGGGAAATAAGGAAATGGCTGAAAGAATGGTGTAAAGAGTAAAACCCACGATACGGTTCGAATCATCACATTTTATAATTTTATATTATTGTTTCTTTCTTTTTCTTTCTTTCTTTTTCTTTCTTTCTTTATTTACTTTTTCTTCTTCTCTTCTTTTCTTTTCTTTTCTTCGTATTTGAAGATATTTTGCTACCCTCATGTATCGGTATGTAGATGAGTACTTGCGGTGTGTGTATGTATTTGTATGTGTGTACTATGTCATAAGTTATATAAACTTAGTTGACTATAATTATGATGTATAGGATAAGCTAGAATAATTGTAATTTGGTATCTTAAATAAACGGTAATAAGAGTGTCGGGCACTCACACAACGGGCATACTTGCCCTGTGAGACCCACAACTTATTTAAATAATAAAAAAAAAAAACAAAAAAAAAAACAACATTTTTCATTTTGTTATCCGGGGTGTATATGTACAAATTTTTCGAATTTCCTACTCGAAAGCTGACCGTGAGAGAAGCAGATGTCTTTGAGGTTGATTTAACGAAATTGGAATAGCAGTTCAGTAGAGATCAGTGGTATTCCGGTGATAACTACCTTGTGTCCTTTGTCCTTTCCGGTCATAAATTCGGCTTCGATGATTAGGCTGTTTGACGATCATTCTTGTTCCGTTACATAGTTTTGGTGAGTTCAGATTTCTGACAATGAGTGGTATGATCGTTGATCTAATTTTCAGTCGAATGGCATTCCTTGCACATAGTTTAGAAATTCTGTAGCGAAGTTTACACTTTCTTCAACGTTTGCTATCGCGTGTCATTGGAAATAGAATATGTTTTCAATAAAATTGTTTACCTACCTCTTATATTTTAAAATTTATCCTTTTATTTCAACTACCACACAGGCTCATATCCACTTCCTGAGAGTTTTGAATAAACTTTATCAACGTAAGAATATAATGCCATTTCAAAAATTTTAAATAAGAATTAATTAAAATTTTCCAGTTATATATAGTTGTATGTATTAATTTTTACATTTGCAATTCTTACACTATAAAAACAACAATAAAATACATTATTCACTTACATTTAAATCTATATCATAAATTTATGTAATGGGGTTTTTATACACTGTTCACTTTTTTATTCATTTTCTATTTAAATTTTTACTTACTTTTTTTAAGAAATAGTTTTCGTAGGAATAAAATTTTACACGATACTCTATACTTGATAGATTAACAATATTAACGCAAACAATCAACTGTATTACTTATCCCATAACATATTTCTTTAAATATTGTGTGTCACTTTTAAATTTTAATTAAAAATTCAAAATGTATTTAAATTTTATTTTTAAATTTGCAGAAAGGGAAATAAATAATATAGCCTCGAGTTTGTTCAACTTTTAAGGAAGTCAATGAATTTATTTAAAATATAATTAAAAAGTCGATTAAAGCTATCAAAATATAATTAAAAAGACGATTAAAGCTATCAAAATATAATTAAAAAGACGATTAAAGCTATCAAAATATAATTAAAAAGACGATTAAAGCTATCAAAATATAATTAAAAAGACGATTAGAGCTATCAAAATATAATTAAAAAGACGATTAAAGCTATCAAAATATAATTAAAAAGACGATTAAAGCTATCAAAATATAATTAAAAAGACGATTAAAGCTATCAAAATATAATTAAAAAGTCGATTAAAGCTATCAAAATATAATTAAAAAGACGATTAAAGCTATCCGTTTTTGTACACAGCTTTTCACGCTGTCTATTCACTATGCTTTTTATTATTTCGTACCGCGATATGTGAATTCTTGTATTTAAAATTGATATACGTTACGTTGTTGCGTTAAAACGCACCAGTAAGTTAATTCTGTTTATCTACATTTTGCTTTTGGGTAATTTATACTTTTTCTTATGGAGTGGGAAATTATTCAGCTTGGATGATTTTGTCGATATCCGTGGCATGAACTCTGTGTCGTGTAGCCCCATATGGGATTGTGCGATCAAGACAGTCCTCGTTTTTGCCATTCGATTGTATACATGCAGCATCTAACGGTTCCAAAGATATAGAGGGCGAAACTTCTAGCCCTTATATCTTCAACGACACGCCCTTCAGACGAAAGCCTTCTTCATGGATAAAGGATAGAGGGCTAACTCCCTTGATCGTACCGGGACTCGTTTTTGAGTTTTAGCGGCACGCACAATGTACACTTAGTTTTAATGTACACTTAGTTTTAATGTACACTTAGTTTTAATGTACACTTAGTTTTAATGTACACTTAGTTTTAATGTACACTTAGTTTTAATGTACACTTAGTTTTAATGTACACTTAGTTTTAATGTACACTTAGTTTTAATGTACACTTAGTTTTAATGTACACTTAGTTTTAATGTACACTTAGTTTTAATGTATACTTAGTTTTAATGTACACTTAGTTTTAATGTACACTTAGTTTTAATGTATACTTAGTTTTATGATATTTAATATTTAGTCTGTGATTAAGCGCTATCGAGATTCTGGTGTTGTTCGTGGTTATAGCTACTACGTTTTCTTTCGCGTTGCTAGTTTTTAACTTTTTGCCCGTTATTACGTTTTGTTTCAAAAATTATAGCCGAGTAGTACCCCGTGTATGTTTATTTTACACTAATTCGCAATTAAACACGCCCCGAATATAAGTATCGGTGCCTGTAGTTTAATTTACCGGTTGAAATTTTACTTCGTCCATTTTTGCTCCTACTCGTATTCATAGCCGGTGAACTAGCACGAATAAGAGCAAAAATAAAAGAAACCAAAATTTCGGCCAAAATGGAAAAACCAACATTAAAAAATAAGTAACAGGCCAAAAATAGTGCGAAAAAAACGGTGAAGGTGTAAGGAAAAATCGTAAAAATAACATTAAGATAAAGATAACCGTTCAGAAGTGTGTATAGTCTCATTTTAAAAACATACCTTAATAGGCCGGACGTTCTAGCGGCGCCATTAAAAAATTCACGTATTCGTTGGAAATATACGTTACTCGCCGCTGCAGGAAATGAAAGTCCCGCAATATAAGTAGCAGAGGAAAAAATCAAAAATCTTCTCCGTTAATGGAGTTTTACTGCGAGCTCCACGCCATAAAGGTTCGATATTATTGCTGTGAACCCCTTATATCGACAATTAACGTTTCGGAATGATTGATGGTCTTCCAGTAATGGGCATAATTCGGGTGTCTTCCATTCGTCGGATTGGATAACTTTCAGAGCTTCGGTAAGGGACAACAAGAGGGATAAGTAGAAGTTTCCGGAGGAGCATCAAGAGTCTCAAAAACAACCCATAAAGCAGCCTCTTGTCGCGAAGAGGAGGCAGATACAAATTTCGACTTGCTGAACTCATCAACCTGAACAATTCGATCTTCATCTTTTAAAGGAGTCAAATTTTTTTATCAAAGTAATGCAGTTGGTAATTGTGTTCTATTATTGGCTAAGCCCAACTCCTCGGTAAATAAACATTAACGAGGCTTACGAATGTATAGGATCAGTCGCAGCAAACGTCTATAAATTTAATACGGATCCACCGTACAAAACCACGTCGCAACTTTTGCCGACTTTCGGTTAACATCGCCACCCCGTCGCCGCAACGAAATTCCAAATTTTTATTTATCGCTAACAAATCGCGACACGCTGAGCAAATCCTGGGGCACATAACAGTACTCTGTTAGAAAGAACAATGTAAAAAAAGGGGAAGTAAAGAAATTAATTGAAAGAGAAAAAATCCCGGTATAAATTAATTTAACCGGAATTACGGATGTAAAATTGAATAATTTCTTTTTCCGTAAACGTAACACCTTCAGATTGGGTAGACATCCTTAGCCGACATGCTCAGAAAAAGAAAAAAAAAAGAAATTGGTAATATGTAAGGTTACACCGCATGCCACACATTTCGATTCCCCGTCGGACATAGTTTTAAATAAAAAGAAAAACGAAAAAAACCAGAAGAAGAAACGAAACGAAAAAAGAGAAAAGAAACCAGCGCAGCATATAGTGTTCACCCAGAAAATTAAATGGGGAATCAGTTACTCAAAAGAATTACGTTAAATATTTGGAAATGCACCTAGATAGTAAATTAACGTGGAACAGACACATCGATCAGAAAAGGAAATTAACTATTTACATCCGCTTCTTGGCAGGCACTGCAGCCTCTCTCTCTCTGGAAAATATATCAAATAGTGAAAAATGCTGATATCGATAAGATTCAGCGGTTCCAAAATAAGGCCATTATTAAATTTCTCATCTCACCTCCCTAGTGTGCATCTAACTGTACATTACTATAATTCCTTATGTTAAAAGTCGAGATCAAAAACACACTGCTGAATATAAGAATCTCATCTAAACGCATTGGTGATCAACTTGCTTGATAACAATCTCGATGTACGCCGATTATAATGGGCGTTGTTGACTCCTAACACGTTACTTCACATTTCAAATAAAATCGGCCAAGTGTAATTTAATAATAAGAAGAAGAGAGAAAGAAGAAAAAAAAGGTATAATATTGCTATTGTGATGCAAATGAGCGGGAACGATGGTTACAAGTGGCCAGTGAATAATTGTAACAAGTGGCCAGAGTAAATCATGCCATCTGTCGTAGGCGTAAAATAGATGGAACGAGTTCGAACGAACTTAAACGCGTTATTTTGAAATTTATAAATAAAGTTTAAATTTAATTAATACTTTTTCACTAGTAAAGAATTTTGTAAGTGTTTTTAAGATACCAACTTAAAATTTTGAATGTAAAAAAACAAAATTTAAAATAATCACAAATTTATAACTTTTTTAAAACTGGCCATAGATAATTGTAATAATTATTTTAAAATTGCATCTTACATTTTTAAATTAAAATTTTTTTCCAATTGCTTTTCAATACTTTTTTTTTTTTTTTTTTTTTTTTACCTCTCAACCTTTATTACACTTTGGGCCGTGTATAATATCTAGACTATTACGGTCCAAGAGTCTCCGGTTACAGGACTATCCTTAATCCATTGTCCCTGACGAATTGAAAAACTACGTTCTGGTTCACTTCTGAATTCGAGAAGACATGGCTAACATTATCAAATCTGTGTCTCGTTCTGGAAGGTTAGAATGTAGGGAAATTTATGAGATTTTGAAAAACATATATATATTACAGGAAATCTAAATCTTCCGTTTTAAATTGTACATTATTTCGCTAAGTTACCTAGATTATGTTTATAAAATGTTAAAACACGGAAAATAAAAAAATTTATATTTTTATTTACTTTTTAGTTTAATATAAATTTACCGATAAAGTTATCCGTGTACGGCGATTAAACTAGAAATGAACTAAAAAGTGACAGTATTGCGTACCTATCAATATGAACTAAAAATGCTAACCCGAACTGGGTGGCCTGATATGCACCTTTATCCACTTTTATTTTATCCGATCACATTTATCTTCTCCGTATACATACATATATCCTCTATAACAGGGTCCATTCGTTTTCCACTCGGCCTTCCGACATGTCGTCTGTGACCACATTAGCATCTGGACAATTTGCCAACGGCTGTTTTGTACCGTTGTTTATCGCTTTTTATCTTGAAGTTCAAAATTTTATTTATCGAAAATTACTAATATTGGTTTAAAGTGTATTTATGTATATATATATATATGTGTGTGTGTGTGTGTGTGTGTGTGTGTGTGTGTGTGTACATATATATATATATATATACGCACGTGCGCATGTGAGTGCGCATTTATTCATTAAAGGAATATTAATTTATTCCCAACATAAGTAATTTTAAACTGAATAATAATTTAATATGACAGTACCATAGTAAACAATTTTTTTTACATATATATTCCTCTTCTTCTTCTTCTTACGCCATCTCCGAACGAGGATTGGCGATCCACATGATGTAAGATTTAGACACCGCTACTCTGAAAATTTCCTCGGAGGGACGTTTCAGCCAACGACGAGGATGAGTTCCGTCTCCTACCTGGAGACCGCTTTAGGCTCCTCACATTTCTGGTAGCAATACGGAAAGTTCCATTAAATAGTTGTATACATTTTGCCTTTGATGTTGCACTTGCACACCGGTCGCATATTTCACGTCTTGACTTCGGTAGTCAAGACGCCGGTTCACATGTCATCAATTTTGCTAAGTTGCTTGCGTTCATTATGGTATCATGTTGGTATGTGGTCAGATACGACGATAGTTTCCTCTTGCCTTCCGTCGGATTTTCTGTTAGGGTTTACTCCCTTAGCCGAATGGACACGGTTTGAAGGCGCCGGATACTCGCTCACTCGCTCTAGATTGATATTTATCAATCCGACTGGGACACATGAGTCACGAGCGAGTTACCGATAGTCTGCTGTTGTAATGTAGTGAAAAATTTAACGGTATTTATTAGAAGGAACACCTTCGGCACGTAGACCTCCTCCGTTTTCCTGTCAGCGTTATACTGTGAGTTCCGATTTAACTTTTCTAATCAGCGCCAAGCCCGTCGAACTAGAAAATTACCACCCTGCACGACGTGGACGTACAGAACTCACATGGTTGTTGTTTCGTTTCTCCGCCAGTGGGGCTAGCACTAAACGGCGGTCGAGTGACTACTTACCAGAGATGGAATGACTCTAGTTACAACAACCTGTGCCTCGCAGGACACATATATGTTACTTATGAAAAAAAATCACATATTTACAAAAAATTGGTGTAGTCTTTTACATGTGGTAAATTGGATTTTCAATATGCAAATTTTTGTGATTGAAAAATTTAGTGTACGTCTTGAAAATACATTTTGAATACTAATTTATATCGTAAATTTAAAAAAAATACCTCCAACTATTTCCTCGCAGTAATACAAAGTGAATTGTTTGTTTATAAAACTCTTTTTTTTAGAGAATAGTAATAGGAGCTTCTAAAGGAACAAATTGGCTCAACATTTAACTATTTTTAAGTAATTGAAAAATAGCTTAAATAAAAAAATGTAAGAATTTTGCAATTTATTTATTATTGTTTCTTTTTTTTTTTTTGTGGGCGCGCCAGCGGCATTGACCCAACAACAAGAAAACTAAGCTAAGAAATTAAATAACTAGGCGGTCCGAAATGGATGCAACAAAGGACAGCTTATTGTTAGAACAGCTATAAATGAAATTCCTATAAAAGTTCAATAAAACCGGAAAACCAACACACGTTTATGAATAAATGAATATCTTTTATTATTAAATAAGAATAATTCTAGAGTGACTACGTCATTTTTACTTTCTATCGATTAAATGTAATGTTTTGAGATATGAAGTGACGAAAATTAAGGATTTCTGCGCAAGCCGTAAATTGAAAAATTATATAACCAATTAAAACTGACCCTCCCTGTTATAATTATTGATGAATATTTGGGGGTGCCTCCATAACGAGATCTAAAGAATCGCGTTATACATATATCAAATATTTATATCTTCTTCTTAGTTCCTCAATCCATACGAATAGATTGATGGGGACAACCATGTTTTAAAAGAAGTTCTTGGATAGAGCCATTTTTTCTTCATATCTCTGCATCCATCTGCCTTTACGTCTTTCTTTATTTGATTTATTGAGTCTTATTATTTCTGTTAAGTATTCATTATTTCCATATATATATATATATATATATATATATGTCCAATCCATTTAAATCTCCTTTCTTTTAATTTTCTTAATAGACTTCTCTGTGTTCCTTAACTCTATCTAATACTTCTTCACTTCTTATCTTTTCCATCCATAACATCCTTTCCATTCTTCTCCAATGCTAGATTTTGAATGCTTTCAATTGTTTAACCGTTTGTTCAGAGTAGTATACTCCGTACAAATACTTTAATAAATTTTTTCTTCATTTCCCTCTGAGAATATTTTTAGAAATATATCGAAAAATTATTAATTTTGTTGTTTTTTTTTTCTATTTGCAAAAATCTTTCTGAAACGTATCCATTTAAAAGTTCTCAGAAATTTACCTATAAATTGATCGATGAGCAAATAAAAACTAGTTGACGCAGTTATGTATGTAACCTATTATAAAACTACTATTAAATCATCGTAATAACCTAGATTACATTTAAACCATGTATGTTTAATAAAATATCTATAAATCTATCCTCGGATCAGTTAAAAGCATGATGATACACTTATATATTCAACAACAATACTCTCTAGTAGAAGGGTGGGGGGGGGGATATTATTGAGAGTGCGACAATTCGCGGTCAGTTCATCATTCGAAAACAAATGTTACAGTTACATTCCACAATAAAACGTTAGATATTCGAAAAAGTTTTTGCAGATTTCCTACAAGATCGAAATGATAACTAGGCCCACAACAACAAAGCCATTCGTTACGCTGCAACGGAGTCGAATAGCCGATTTTCATTATCAGCCTCGTATGAAATCTGTAATAGGAAGTTGCTAAACCGCGGATAATATGTATACTCTGGAATATGGCGTTAATATGGCGTTAATATGGCGTTAGGTGCCTATGCTGGCAAAATTAAAAGCAACAACGGAAGGGCGAAATTTATCAGTATCCGCGGAAATTGTCCTATAATTTGACGAGCTAGTTGTTACGAGTATGAAATCAAAATGGCATACTCGGACCGTGTTTAAAACTGTGCTTACAGTAATTATCACTTAATAAATTGGCAAGACTGACATTGCAACTTAAATAAAAACTAGCGAAATATCCATACTAACAGATGGTTCATGACTCACAGTGTAGCATTTAGTAGTACACCGTTTTTTAAAGTAGTAATCAGCTTGCCATTGTATTGAGTTTACCAGTCACACAGTGGAATTCGCAGTTCACGAATGAATTATAGTGGCGATTCTTTTTGAATAATTGCAATATTCGTAAATTAAAATTGGACAACTATTCGTAAAATTATTATTGCAATACGGGAGATTTTTGAAATTTACGAAAAATAATCGAATTTCGGTGTTTAATCTCCATATAATTCTTCTGCAGTTGAAAACGCGATCTTGTTTAAACGTGTACTTCCGCATTTACTATTGTTGCCACTCATCGCGGTCACCGGTCTTCTGCGATCTTAATCACTTGTCATTACGAAGTCGCTCTATCAATATGTTCCGATGATAGAGGTCATCTTAGCGACCTATATTCATCATTCTATCGATTATCGTCTGATTTCATCTTAATTGTATATAAATCGCTACTATGTTATCTCTGAAATTTCATACTCACACCAGTGCCAGCTTATTCTGAGAAACATTAGCTAATCAATTATGCAATCCGCAGCATCGCTTCACAATGACGGCACTGCTCAGAACGAGTAAATGATGTTATCGACAAGACTGAATCATCGTCGTGTCAAACGATTCGGATTTATCTAATAAAAATTACGCCTTCCTGCTAATAACAACATTTCAAATAAAAAAGAGTGATGACGATAAATTCAAAATTGCAAAGGGAAAAGTAAAAATCAAAAAACCAAACGTTGAGAATTTCGAAACCATTTGCAAAAATTCCTGCACTCAGGTTTGTCTCCGATGAATGCCGGTGACGTCGAAGGCAATGACCTCTAATTATAAATAACAATAATGAAAATAATAATAGTCAATCAATCAATCAATCAATCAATCAATTTATATTTATAACTTGCGAATAACAATTAGTATAAGGTAATGTACAACGAGTCCCAACAAATGCGTAAAGGTACACGTGTAGAGTGGGCTTAGAATAATTTGTTTCAGGTGTGCATGGTAAATGTACGCAAATGACTTATAGACATATCGAAATGTTATAAATATGCGCGTCGGTATAAATTTTAGTACCCAGTATGTATTTAAAATACAGGTTTCAGTTTATATTTAATTTTATGCTGAGTACAAATAATTTATATTGTGGGCTAGGATTAATGTGTTGTTATATACATGTTTATATATTTGTGTACCGATATGTAATGTTGTGTATTTGTTTTTAAAGTGTACTAGTGTGATTTAGAATTAGGTATTTCCCAAGTGTCACAATTAGTACATATATGTCTACATGTGTGTAGTATAGACGTAGAATATTAGTATTACTATTGTAGAATATATATATATGATGATATCTAGTGATATACATTAAAATACCTTGTGTGTTTCTCCGAATTGAAACAGACGAAGTTGTATAAGTTTTGAGATGGGCACAGTTTGTGTATAAAGTAAGGAATTTTGTGTGTAATATTGAAGCCGGGTGGGATTCAAATGGAGCATGCGTTTAGATATACATGATATGCACTGTTCTTCCTATATGTAGTATTTATCATGTGTGGTTTTAACGTTAATATTGTGTGTGGATCGATGTAACCGAAGAGGTAAATCTGTGGTTTACTAGTGAACGTTTCTACATCTAAAATAAGCGATCTATTAAAAAGATAGGTAATTAAAATAGATGTGTTCGTGTCTACTGTATTCGGGTGTGTAAATTAAATGTTAGGAAACTGTTCTTAATACAATATATAGTTGATTATAATTTTAGTTTCTTTTTTGTAATTTTTTAAAAAACGGTTTTAATTTATTAAAATTGACAGGTTGATTGTATTTTCATGAACGTTGGTTAAATTTCGAGTTATTGGCTTGCTCACAATTGCTTAATCTGATGATTCCTTTAATATTGAATTTGTCTTTATATTTAACAATGAAGTCTACCACCAGTTGCACTTTGTACAATTCTAGAACATTTAATATTGGTTTTTACATTGTTTATGTTTGGGTTTACGTATTTAAAAACTGTATTCTGTAATGTAACCATAGATCTGATGTATTAGGTAACTCTACTAATCCATAAAATAATAGCGGTTAGTAAAATGTAACAAGGTATAGTTTATGAAGAGATGGTATGGTGAAAAATATTAACTGGAGTAATAAAATAGTTGATTAAATTTTCCGTGTTTTTTACGCAGATACATACATATATTGGGTGGACTTGCCAAAGTTCTGAATATTTTATCTCGGATGTTTATTTTTAATTCAAAATTATTCAGATATATTTGAGATGCACCTGTATAAAGATAGTGCAGTCGGTCTTAATACAATGTGAAACTTGACAATCCCAACATGCCCTGTGAAAGGCATGCGACTTACTTTACTTTGACTTTTATTCTGTAAAGAACGTAGTTCGTTTTTTTCCCATTTAGCATTAAATGATTTTCCCGAAAGCAGTCGCAGAGCCTATTTCTTCTTGAGCTAGGTGTTGTAATAAATCTATATAGCGTGATGTTACTTATAGACAGGGTTTCGTCCGCGTAAATCATACTTTAACCGCGTAGTTTTCAAGTCGCACAAATCGTTTATGAATACGAGGAAAAGTAGGAGGCCAGTATACAGCCCCCTAGGGAAACTCCGTAGTTACTGGTTATGCTTTGGCTGAGGGCCCCTTTATTTTGATGACATATTTATCTTTCTGAAAGGAATGATTTATACCGTTTCAATATTATACCCCTACAATTACAGACATTTTATTTTTTTCTAATAATATATAATGATCCGCTATGCCGAAAGTTTTACAGGATCGAAGTAAATAGCCTGATTTTCCCTGTTCATGATTTTCTACGATGTAGGACACGTGATCAAAAAGTGCCCAATCTGTTCCTCGCCCTGGACATAAATCTAGTATATCCTACTGGTAGAAATTAATTTCTAACATTTTATTTCGACACATTTTTCAAAGATTTTCGATACAGTCAGGTCAATACATATTGTGATCTACAGTTATCAGGATCGGAACTGTTGCCGTTTTTATAAACCGGCACAAGTATTACTGGTTTTAGTTGGATTGATAAAATTCTTGTATCGATAGATCTATTAAATGTTACCGAAGAAATCTTTAAAATATCATTCAAAGTGTTCTACAATTTTTAACTCGCCCCCTTCAACGCAGATGTTATAACTATTTATTTTGATTTTTTTAATCGGAGTATTTTTCCCCCCCTTAATACCAGTAGATTTTCTGATTTCTCCTACTACGTGTATATCTAAAATGTATTAGTGTCATAGTCAATTTTTTCAATTTTTGATTTTCCCAAAGATGCTTGTTGCGTTTAAATTTATCAATTTAATATCAACGTGGTCAGCATGTATCACCAGGATCAAGGCCGTGTCCACGGGGTGGGTTTTGGGGGGTTAACCCCCCCCCCATGAGAACTGAAATAGCTTAGGTACTTCATTAATATTTTATGCAAAATTTTTTGTTACGAGTATAATCAATAACATATGTAATTTTTATTAATGTTTATACAGTAATTCGTTTATTTAAATTATTAATATATAAATCAAGATGATGGAAATTATTAATAGCATGAATATTAGTGAAAAATGTGTTTTTATTTATAAAATAAATATGCGAAGAAAATTTTCAACCCCCCCCCCCTCCAAAATTCTGGGCACGGGCCTGACCAGGATCTTCCAGGCGTTCCACAAAGAAGGCTAAGAAGGAAGTGGTGCCGGGATGTATTAAATCATAGCTAACGATGGAGTACATACCAGAGCTGTTGCAGAAATAGTGCAAGCAGGCTCTCCCTACCTCAACATCGCACATGGTGTAGGGTAGGGGTATCAATGATACTGAACAATGCAGTGGAGGTAAGTAATAAGCGCCGTGTTCGTAAATAGTAAACTGAAAAAAAAAAAAAGGACCAGGTCCTGCGCTCTCCTCATCTGACCCATGTGCGTGGAGTAGAGTGGGATTATCGGTAACGGCGAGATCGTTTACGGTAGAAATAGATATTAAGATTAGATTAAGAGTTATACATAGTTAAAGCAATAATATTATAATTATTACTGTCAATGCTGTTACACCTCGATAGGGGTGATCAGTATAGAGTTATTGATTTATATTTAAGTATTGTTTAAAAAGAACTGTAGCGTCGCCAATAGTGGCCTAAGGGCTGGCGTGGTGTAAAAGAAAAAAAAAAAAAAAAAAAATTTATCAATTTAAATAAAAATATTTGTTTCGTGCGATAGTTTCAATATTTTTCGTAAATTTTCCAGTCGGATCTCTTTTTTAGGTTTCTTTACTGAACTTTTCATTTTTTTTTACAATTTACTAGAATTTCATTTATTCTTGTGATTTTTGTGGGTTAATTTTTTCGACTCGTGTAAATGTAACTAATGCGTAGCTGACAAGGCCAATAAAAAAGTAAAAAAACAAAGTAAAAAAAAAAAAGTGTAACCAATGTTTGCTGAAAGGATTGCTTTTTCGTTAAAATCATATACGGAATTTCGTTTAATTTTTAGGAAAATGGTGCAGCTTAAACCGCGCGATGATCGATCGGAGAAATCAAGTTTAATGATTTCGCAGTTAACCGTATTCCAGTTCTCTAATTAAAATGCGGTCTAGACACGACTTGTAGAGTTCACTTCCCATTATGTGTACCTTTACCTTCCTTTACGGGATATTAAATTTAAATAATTTGTGTAGAAATGGATTTTTTAATTGGTCGATATTTAAATCATTAATAATAATAGGTCAGTTCATGCGAAGAGTCACATGTTACTTTTTGTAAACCATTTAGAAAATCTGAAATTAATAAATCACAGAAAATCTGAAATTAATAAATCACAGAAAATCTGAAATTAATAAATTACAGAAAATCTGAAATTAATAAATCATAGAAAATCTGAGTGTACCTATTAGATGTTCCGTGCTATTTAATTGTCTATGCATATTTACTAGATTACACGTTGTGAAGTTAAAATGCGCGTGTTTTATATGTTCCTCTGATCTAGATAATTAGCCCGACCGATTGCTTATTCTGACGGCATTGCGTGGATGTCGTGTGGTAGTTGTTTAGTTTAAATCGGGAAATTTATTCGTCATATTATATATCAACGTTTCCGTGAGAACGGTAATATCGTAATTTATGAAACTTCGCTATAAGAATAACTGGAATTACGTCGTAGGCTTCTTATATTTAATGTAAGCATTCTTAGTAGTTGTGCTTGTCACATTGTAGGTTAAGGAACGGAAAAAAAAAAAAAAGAGTGGGAAAAAAAGAGATCACAAAAAATGGACTGACAGAGAATGACGTAGATGAGACTGGAATTTAATATTATACTTGAAATATAACGAGACGCACTCAAAGACATACTCGACTGACGGTGTGTGTGTGAGCTCTGTATGTCTGAACGTCGAACGTGTAAGTTGCAAGTGAGTTGTGTGTGCACGCGCATACGCAGAGATAAATTTATAGAAGGCCAACGCCCAAGAACGAATATAAACGCGATAAAGTGAAAATTTTTGTGATTTCTGGGCCCAAATAGACTGAGCTATACCAACGCAATAGAAGTGAAGTACGCTACTATATTTACTGCAAGTTGCAAAGTCACTGTCAGTCGAGAAGATCGCCGACACATTGTGTATACAATTGAAAGTAATTTTAAAGTGTAATGCTAAAAATGAAATATTTTACGTTTGAACTCGGTATGTAACGTAAATGAATATTACTATATATGTATTTACCTAATTGAATGATTAGTATTTAAAATCGGTCTATATATCTGATTCTTTATATACATACATGGTTTATTAATAAAAACTAACTGAGACATGCCAAAATATACTGATCAAATAGAAATGCACACTGAGACATCTAGCGAAAATCAATTCAAGTTTCAAGTTTATTATTATTATACAGATTCCATCTATGCGCAAATTACAAGCGACGATAAAAATGTCTTAAACAGAGCTGAAAACATTTTTAGAAAACTGTAAATAAAGCAAATAAACTTCTTAAACTACTCGCATTTATGGATTTATCAAATGTATGATGTGTGTAAACAAAATAAATACACGCCCATACACGTACCCGCGCTCACATAGTGTAAATTAATATGTAATTAAATACCCGGACACCTCTAGATACATATGTAACACACATGTACAAACATATATATATATATTCAGGCACACATACACACTTATACACCCATACACATATACACACAGTCGATCATTACACATACATAGATGTAGAAATACAGAACTACACTTGCCGAAGCAGTTAACAGTAAAAGGGAAATAAAACAAATCAAAATTTGATAAACTATTTTTTTCTCCTCTCTTTTTATTTTTCCCTATCTGTCCTATAGTTAAGGTAATAAGTGTGATACGAGAATTTTACGGCGCTTTTTATAATTTTTCAAATCTATTTTTAAAGAAGAGGGTAAAGAATTAAAAAGTTTGGGGCCCATATACATATATATATATATATATATATATATATATATAGATTGATTTCGGATATGGTATTCGTTAATATTTGGCAATACGGCTAATTCTTCATCCGCTGATCTAGCAATACCCTGAAGATGTTAAATTTTGTTCTTGCAATTCATAAAGTTTTGAAAAATGTAAAATATTATAGTCTACAGTTGCATCTGCATTTCTATGAAGTAACTTTATAACATTTTTCAGCAGTTGTATCAAACGTTTTAAATGATAATCATCAGCTTTAATGCATACTATAAGTTTACGCAGATGTATAATACTAAAAAAAATTTGCTTAGATAGTATAATATATAATTTAATTTTCTAATTTTTGGTGCGAAATAAATTGGACGTTTATCCCGGAACAGTTTACAATCTAATTGAACACCTAGATATTTCACATCTCATGAACTCTATTCAGGGGAGCATTATTTTCCCAAAAAAATTCGAAATCATTTCACTTAAACTGTGTAGTATGTGACTAAAAATAATAAATTTAATTTAATTTAGATTGATTAATAAACAATTAGTTAAAATATAACAGTTTTTGATTTTTTTCAAATAATAATAATAATAATAATAATAATAATAATGATAATAACGAAAATATAATATCAATATAGCGCCTCGACTGCATACGTACTAATCGGAATTATAATAATTTTCGTAAACGCCGCCGAATTTAAAGAGATTTGTTAAATATCATTTGAAACGGTAAAATTTTATAAAAAGAACTCGTATTACTGAACGGGTACTATAGTTTTCTGGGTTTTTTTGCAGGCCCAACAAAGAACCATTAGACCACCGACAAACAGAAGCACCTACAAAAAATTATACTAAAATTTTACTCTTTGTCTACAAATTTAAGCATCAAAAATAAAATGGCATCTACGCAACATAGTATATAGTGCAATATATCGGTTTAGAGGATGTTTATAGCAATTAATTCCCTCAAAGGAAACCATGCCCAAAGAGTACTCGTCAGCGAAACAACAGATGATTATATGTCATTTACGAAATCAATGTGAACATAATTACAATACGCCGAAAAATCGAAAAAAAATTCCAGGCTATGTATGTTCCATTCATACGATCTGCATGTAATAGTCACGAACCTGCGTACCGAACGATCCGAGATACTTGTCGAATCAAGGTGCGAAAGGGACTGAAGGATAAGCGATGATATAGAATGGTCTACAACGTTTTGAGTTCAATCCGATTACCATAATTTTATCATCAGCCGTAAATCGAAAGAAGGAATAAACGTAAATTCTATTAAAGCCGCCTTCCTAGCAGCGCGATCTACAAAGTCATTCAATTCCATTCCAGAGTGTCCAGGGAAGCAAATCTCTCCAGTTCTACTGACAATCTCATGGCATTTATATGAGATTTCATAAACTGACGGGTTACATATACTTGTATTCTTCTTTATAGTGCCATACTCAGCTTGTTTTAATTAAATTAATAAGTACCATAGTCACATAATAAACGAAAAACAAATTGGTTTTTTGAAGAGGGAAGTGAGGAAGTGGTTGAAAGAATGGTGCAAAGATTAAGGAATTTTGCTGCATCCTCTTTTCCCTTTATTATTATTATTGCTGCATTTTTTAGGGCTCTTTTAGACCATCTATCTACCAGTTTCCTTTTCTTTCCTGTACATTAATGTATGCAATGTCCAATATATAAGCAGCTCTTGTGTATGTATGGGTGTATTATTGTCTAATTCATATATATATATAATATACTTGTGTCGATTGATATATTTTATTTTTATTTTTTTGGTTTAATACGTTCGATCTAAATAGTAAGAATGATTAATTGTAATTTTGTTTACTAGAATAAACGATAATAAGAGTGTTGGGTACTCACGCAACGGGCAAAATTAACCGTAGGAAACCCACAATTTACTTATTTATAAAAAAAAAAGAAAAAAAAAATGTTTCTATTAACGGTGTAAATAAAGAAATCATCGGTGAAAGACAGAATTTCGAAAATTTCGGTATTGCGAGAAAGCTGGTTACCAAAAAATAGCCTAGCATAAATAAGACGGGACTTAAGACTGAACTCTAGGCCCCAGCCCTTTGCGCGCGAATTTAACTAAGTTCATCCCCACAGTAGAAGGATATTTTTTTGAAAAAAAGTAGGACTTTGTGAATCGTGGAAAATGTTAGTTGTTCAAATAGAAGTGAAAAATGGATTGTCAAAAACCATAGCCGGACAAAAAAAAGTAAACTTTTTTCTACGTACGAAGAGTAATATCGTTAAGTAACCGAGCTAATCAGTGTTCCCAGGAGGCCGGATCTGAATCCAAACGTACCTTCGAGGAGGGCACCATGGTTCTTAGACTACGACTGGAACCTAATCTTAAATACAACGTCACGGTTTTTCCGAAGACAAGTTAGGATGAAGGTTTCGAAGAGGAAAGGGGGGGGGGCTTGTTGGATTTAAGAATTGCGATTATTACAGAGTACTATCGTTGTTCGGGAAAAACTTTGTTGCGTGGAAAATCATTGAAGATCAAATTGCTTCCGTTTTCTCCTGGGGGAGTTCATGTTTGAGTATGTGAAACCAGCCGGTGAAGGGTCGCTTTTTCGTCTTTATGAATCAAAAGAGTTCACCGTATGCGTCGTCATGCTAGTAGTTGAAAAGCGGCGTAGCGTATTTGGAAAGAAAATATAGGCGTTCTGAGAATTTACGATATTTTCTCCAGTCGAGAAATACATATGGCTACATGGCGCCGACAAAAAGACAAAAAGACAAAAAAAAATTAAAACAAAGAATGTGTTTTTTTCACTCTTATTTATTCCGACTCGACGTGAAAAAATAATTTCGCGATAATTCGCTGCTGCTAAAGTAATTCCGATATTTTAACACTGCGGTGACGTTTGCTGTTTATTAAATGTAAAATATTACCGTCGGACGACCGCGCAAAATACGGCTGGCGTCAACCATTAGCGCTGTTATTATTTATTACTACGATATTTCGGTGCGACACATTTAGTGCGTGAATGCTACAGCTCCGGAGAGCCCCAGAGTCGTCAGCTACCGCCGCACAAATAACTCAATCTGACCGTCCTGTATGTGGCGCAGCTATTGCTTCGTCACCGTCTAAAACGAATTCGACACGGAGCTTTTCCGATCTAATGGGAATAGGTGGAGAACTAATTTCCGATACTCGGAGAACGAATTCGGTGTCCGATTGGTTCGGTCGGTCCTCTTCTTTCCTCGGCAGACGGAGTCGCAGTCGCTGTCACTTCTCGTTGTCATACGCGTTATTGTGTTGCCAACAACGCGAGAAGAAAACTCTCGATTCGCTTCGTGCCATATCATCGTCCCGTCTTTCAGCTGTAACTGACCTAGACATTTTCCGAACATCGTTCCTAGGTCTTTTCGATAGAAACGCGACAAATGAACGCCAGCGCTAGTCGAACGATCGATAATCCCACGTGTATCGTCTGATGAAGCGAAGTAAAATTAAACATCTGTTGAATTAGTAAGCTACCTTTCGATGTGAGACCGCCATCTCTCCGAACCCTTTTGTACACGCGTTCCGAATTCGTTCGATCACATTGTTTTATTATTATTATTATTATTATTATTATTATTATTATTATTATTATTATTATTATTTTTTATATATTTTTTTACGAACTTGTCTCTCGGTACTATATACAATATATGTGTCTGCCGAAGACGTCAAAATATATGTATATATATGTATATATATTGTATCAATTTATCAATCTGTCCTAGTATATGATGATGCGTAATGGGGTAACCATTCGGCTGGAACAAAGTAACCTACATATTTTTCGGAAGCAGGTAGAAAGGGGAAAAGCGCAAAAAATTTAAAAACTGAGCCGCAGACGAGACTCCTTTGTTTCGCCGTGGCTTCGAGATGGTTAAGCACGTGCCCCTGGAGACGCTAACCGACGTGTGCGATTGTAACGCGCACGATCGATTAATATAATAATCAGTGAAATCTACCTGATGAAAGATGTCGCCGAAAGATAAAATATGAAGCTGGAGCATGTGGAAGTTGGCGATGAAATTAAATTATTGGCAAGGCATCGAAAAAACGCGTTTGAATGGGTTTGCAAAACCTGAAGGAATGAATCATAAGAAATTGCAACGATTGAAATTCGAAGTGGAAAAACAGGTGTGTTTCCTGGAAGAACTAAACTATCCAGAGACGGTCGGGATTCTCTTTCCGTTTTTTTTTTTTTTTCAGGAAGGATGCTTTAATTCATACATTTTAAATATAATTTTACATAATTAACTAATATTTTTAATTATTAATCGTTAAAATTACATTACAGCTCTCTGCTTGTCTAGTTTCTGTTGCGTTACAGTAAAATCCTTTAATTCAGTGTATGCTACTAAAATAGCAGTTAGAACAATGAGATATACTATTTATACCAAATTGATCGCTGAGTTATTTATCAGTATTTTTCTCTTTAAAAGATTTCGATGTTTGGAAGGATTTTTTTTTCATTTATTTTTTATAAATCACTGTAATGGGTCCCACAAGGCCAAAACCTGTTGTGTGGGTGCTCAGACACTTTTTATTATACTAATATGTATAAGGTACACGATAATATTATCGTCCGGTCTATATACACTAAAACTATCAATATTGTTATACATAACAGTACATGCGAATATCAATACAAAACCAGCAATTGAAAAGAATGCAATCGGTAATTTCCTTCACTTTTAAACTGATATAATTTATAAACCGAATCGTTTATGATTGTTAATTCACGCATATGTATAACTGATAAAAAACGAACAACTTCGATCTCAACTAGTCCAAACTATTTTAAGTGTGATGTTTCATAGCTCTTTTCATAACTTTTCATCTCCGAGAAAAATGTTTTTTTAACCGCATCTTTGGCAGTTCTTATATTACTTTCGTTCGCGACATGTTTAAAGCCTTTTTTTAAAGTAATAATGTGTATTACACTTTAATCAATATTATTTGCTGTTTCATCGTTTCTCTTCTTTACGTGTGTCCATTTGTTGCCAATTAATTGTTTAATTAATATATTTAAATTCTTTATAACGATAACTCATTAAATGACAAAATAAATCGAGTCCATAATTTATAAGGGCCTCATTGAGAATTTACGTTTTGTTTATTTTTAAAACTAGTTTTAAAAAGAAACTGTGCCATTACGGACGTTTAAACTCAGGCTTCCAGTTAAGACACTGACATCGACGGAGCGTCATTAGCGCGCTCTTTCAATTAATAGGGAACTGTTACAAGCGGAAAGACAATAATCCGAAGCAATAGAATATCGCTTTCGGCGATTTAGAACTCTGGCGATAACTCATTTCTAGACTCAAAAATAGAAGTATAACAGAGTATTTCTTCCTCCTATTTAGGCCTAGTGGTTAAGGTGCTTGGCTACCAAATCAGAGATGTCATCATAGGTTATCGAGACTTGTCTTGTCCCGGATCCAAGTCGCTCCCAAGTTTACCCAGACTGAAATAATTAGGTACCAGAGAAATTTGGGAAAGTAAAGGCGGATCCCGAGTAGAAAGGAACTGGCCCCCGCTATTCTCTTTAGAAGATCCATTAGGCTTAGTACCATTGTGGAAAGCTTAACTTTACAAATCAAGAGTATGGACTCTACTTTATTGCAGTCTCACGTTCGAGATCTGTGGCACTATCTTTTTTCCTAAAAACTTTACACGACAAAGGTGTACTAAATCGTGTTGACCATACTCGGCTAAGGCACAGAGAAGTGCCCTCAAGCATTAATAATTTTGGTACTGCGGATAATGAATAGAAAAATGAAAAGTTTTTCCGATTTTCCGAGTACTGCCGCAAAGCATTTTGGCCAGAAATCGGGAAAAAATTCAAAAAGTCAAACAATTTTAGGCTTTATTTCTAATATTTTTATATATTAAACCGCGCCCAGCCAAAATATCCCCATGGAACATTATTATTTTATGCTCAATCGCAAATTCTCTCATACACAGCAAAGTACCAAAGGTAAACTGAAAAAAAGAAATCTGTCGCCAGTATTTCTCTAGCAGCGGAGATTAATCTAAAGAGACAGTTTTTAGCTGGGCCCAGTATAGATCTGAGAAGACCTATTCGAGAATACGAAAAGAAATGTTTGACGTGTAAGACGCTCGTGTTCATGTCCAGTAATAGTTGAATTTCAACTCAATGATCTAGATGAATTTGTGTTGTGTTCGCTCTAGATCTGACGTTTGCGAGTAAGCGTACATACACTTACAACAAAAGCAAAAATAGCCAATCAGTTCGAGCGTTTAACTAACCGGGAACTTTTCTAGTTTGACAGAACGACCTGTGCGTTATTCGCTGCGACACTATGATAACATTATCAGCGAAGTTGACGTTCTCTAATTTAAAAATCTAGCGAAAATCTGTTGACCATACTAATTTAAAAGCGATACAGAAGCGGTGGCGTATAACGAAATTCAATCGGCAGCTCAGAAAATTTTGTTAACGTGATCAGACATATTCTTTTAATTATTAACGATAAGTACTAACATGTTGGGACCCAAAAATATTAAATTATCCAGCTGGATACTTGAAAATTAATAATATACCCATTTAAAACGCTGCTAAGAAGGACAAGAATATTACGATGTATTAATTTAGATAGTGTCTAGCCTTCTTATAAGTGAAATGGTTCCAAACTCGGCTAAGAGCATTGATGAATCTGAACAATTTGACGTGAATCTCACGTCTGGTAGGGTCAGTGAAAATTTACGATGCTTTTTTTTTTCCTGCAAAAAGAAAGTAACAAAAGTGCAACGTTACAGGTAATCCAATAAGTTTAGCTTCTCACATATTCAGAATAAGATAGCTGAATTATTAAAAATTCAACCCAGCATTCCTTCTGAGGAACATTTAAGATATCCGCGTCGGTGCAAACGTGAGATAACATTTAATGTCCAGTATACAAGGAAGAATGAGAAAATGCGCGCGTTTCAAAAGAAAAAAGCAGAAGAGAATACAAGATGTAACCGTGTATATATTACAATGATGAGAAACTGAAAACTGTAGCTGAGGAGCAGTCTGGTGTAATTTAAATAACAAAAAGAGGAAAATTTGAATTGTCGATTATGAAGCGGAAGAAAAAATTGAACTAGAACGATCTTTCTTGTGTAATTTTTGAATGCCATTGCTGATATCGAGTACGCTAAATATATCTGCGTGTGAATTTCAGTCTGAAGAAGAAATTGAACTAGACTGATCTTTCCTGTGTAATTTTTGAATGCCATTGCTGATATCGAGGGCGCTAAATGTTTTTGCAAGAATTTAGCTGGTTTTTGCGTGATTCACGCGCCGCCGTTCCTAGTTCGAAAGTAATACATATATAGGTAAAGAATATTCGATGTTTCTTCCGCGTACGAAGGAAATGCGTCAGAATACGATGGTTTCGAGTAGTTCCGTTCAAAGAGAAAGAGTAGTCCGTGCACAATTTTAAACGGCTCAAATACCAATAAATCGCGATGGAACCGATAGCCGCGGAGCTGGAGGAGTAGTGTACAGGATAAGGTATCAGAAGCACGATGCAAAGAGCGAAACCCCCGTTTTCTTAATAAACGGGGGCGGGGGGGGGGAGTGGAATACGTTCAACCAAAAGTGATGAGAATTTAAAAAAATAGGCAAGGTGTCACAGACACGGCCGATTTGTTCGGATGAAGAAACTATTGTGTAGTATAGAGGGAAAACGCAAGAAACAAAAGACGGTAGGGAATGGTAAAATGGTGGAGCCCGATCAAATTCTTCCGCTATCCAGTTCGGAAACTGGTGACTCTGTTCAGGGAGCTCTTTGTTAAGCTGCTATAACAACGTGCTCTAAGTTTTAATAAAGTGTTTTTAATAGTACTTCTAGCACAAAGAGACTTCGGATGACAGTGTGCAAATTGCGAGTTCCTTATCGGCTATTAACTTTATTAACCTAATACTACGGATAAGTTCCCGTTGTTTTAATATAAAGTTCTAACGATCGAGAAAGAACAACCGAAAACTGTTAGCGGTAATTCTAAGCTGAATTAAAAGAACGATATTGCCTTTAGTCTCGATTTTCAGTATTGAGTCTCAATTTTTAGTATTGAGTCTCGATTTTCAGTATCGAGTCTCGACTTTTAGTATCGAATCTCAATTTTTTGTATCGAACGGTTTTTACATTATTCAGTTTTAGAACAAAGGTCGCCGAGCAGAACCGACTACTTGGTATTGCATAACTCACATATATATGGTATTTTAGTTGTGGATTGTTAACTAGCCGACATTCGCGAGGAGAGTTTGCGCATCCTCATATCGGATGATCGTTGACGGTGTTCGGAAGTCCGGCTAATCATTATCACGACGGCGCTACGCGTAAGAAGAATTACGGTCGATTGCGTTATAATATCGCATTTAAAAAAACGTTTTTTATCGAATAAAATGTCGCGCCTCCTATTGCGTGTACCGGTTGTTTTTCTGGAAACCGTTTTCTCTCCGTTAAATAATCTGTCAACGTTGAAGTTAGAAATTAATAACGATTCGATAGTGCCCTGGTCGAGTTCGATATCGGTTTTTCATCGACAATCGAAGAAAGATGTTGCAGCAGGAAATGTTCGAAGCTATTTGATTAGGCGACATTTTTCAAAATCTCAACACGTCGTAATTCAGAGACCGGTAATTTCCAGTTGACTTAGTAACGACCATTTCTAGGTGAATTTTTTTTAGTTGTGTGTTTGCGTGCGTAGAAAATGGGTCTAAAACACTGTCTCGGATAATTTATATTAAATCATAACGGTGCGTACAAAGCCAGATAGACTGTACATCCTGTCTGAGCTACAGTTGATGGATGTCGGCTTCGGCTTGTATCCGAATAAGACAAAAAAAAAAAAAAAATAATAATAATAATAATAAAATAAAGAAAAAGGTGAGAAATAATAACAATAATAGTAATAGTAAAGTAAAAGAGTAATGGAAAGAAGAAGGAAAAAAAAAAGAAAAAAGGTAACAATAATAATAGCACTAAAATGATGATGATAAAACGAATGGTGGAAGAAGAACTTTGGACGGATTACAAATTTGAATTTAACGGTAAACGATATGCTGCCGCCATCGGCTGTCCGGCAAAGCAGAAGAGGAGCACAATTGTAACGCATTATGATCGCCGAAGGAAGCCTGACGTGCTATAGCTGTATATTTATTGAACACAATAGCAGCAGCAGAACGCATCCAGAAAACTAGATTCGTGTGAATCTCTGGAGACGACCCTTCGCTCGTCGCGCTTCCACCGATCGCTGGATATTACCGCATTTTTAGCCGGTTCTTATCCGTCTGAGTGAACTTCGTACGAACCGACATTTTTATTCCAAGTTTCTTCCAGGCTTAACATCAGCGCCGCGATGATACCTTTCTGACAGTCGTGCTAAGAACTGTGCACTGCTTTTAGCAATGAGAAGTGTGCGCTATTCGCAGAGCCGGTAGAAAGTAAAATTTACGCTGGCCAAGATGATATTTCGAAATAAGCGGCCGATCCAAAATTACACACTACGACTACAATGGAGATATGCGTAATTGAGGAATAACAAAGCGCTTATTTGAATAAACACGATTATCATTAATAATCATCACCACCATCATCATCGTCGTAATAAACAGCGATCGGGAGAAATGCGAGAAAATCAATTCTTTACACCGTTATAAACTATAGCTTTTCACCGGTGAGGTGGTGGTGGTCGTCGTCGTCAGATGTAGATAATTTGTTCTACATTAAAACCGAATCGAGCGAGGAAAACACCAAATAAATAATAGTCATCTTATTAGCCGAGTTCCGTTTATTCTTAATAACAGAAAAATTAATTTAATTTAAACAATTAAAAGAAGATAAACCCCTCCTTCGCTCGTACATATTGCTAACATTCATTCCGAGACCATACTTTTGGTTGTTCGGGGATTCTGTTAATTTCATCTCCTGTCTAACACCTGTATATGGTAATTTTGAAATTGTCTCATTTTCATCTCGAAACTTATTAGAAAAAAGTCGCAAACTTTTTACTGTAATTAAATACATATATACATATATATATATAAAACACGTATTACAGAAAATTGTTATAAAAAATATAAAATACAGCCAAACTGAATTATTATTTTCTATAATAAGTACGTGTTCTATATATATATTGTAACGGTATTAGCCGTTCGCTTACGTCCACAGGGATGCTAACCACAAGGTTTTATGTTCGTGGATTTTATTTATTTAGATTTTTAATTAAATTATTTAAGATAGCGATTATTAATATAGATGGAAATATTTAGTTGAAATTTGTATAAGACAATCTATTAGAAAAACAAAACACACCTATCTTTCGGGACCGGTCGACCGCTGAAAAGCTCAATAATAATTCCGCAAATAACGATTAAAATGATAAAAATTAAGATATATACAAATATAACAGAAAACGTTACGTATCACTATTGTCGGTGGTTATCCGTAGGTTGGCGATTCGGTGGTCCGTTGATAATAATCGGACTCGGTATTATTTAAATTGATCAAGGTACGATAGTATCGAATTTGTTTTACTATTCTAGCGAATATCGAACATTTATTGATCGCGAACTCAATTTTTAAACTTTATTCAACAGCAAAAATTTTAACTGGCGTCACTTCAATAAACATGGGTAACCTTTTTTTTTTTTTTTTTTTTTTTTTTTTGTGGGCGCGCCAGCGGCATTGACCCAACAACAAGAAAACTAAGCTAAGAAATTAAATAACTAGGCGGTCCGAAATGGACGCAACGAAGGACAGCAGTGCGGACACCACAGAAGATGAAGAAAAGGAGAGGATAAAGGAAGAGTTATAGGGAGTAGGGAGACCTAATGACAGGAGCTGACTGTATAAAAGGGAACGTTCGTTACGAAGAGCAGGACACTCGAAGAAAATGTGAGGGTAACCTTAGCGAAGGTAGAACAATGTGAGGGTAACCTTAGCGAAGGTAAAAAAGAAAAAACTTCTTCAACGGTAAAAACGGAACTCTTCAAAGGTAAAAACGCAACTGATCGTAAAAAAATCCTTTTTCTGTAATTCTAAATTTCGACCGCCTTCCAATCCGTGACCGCCAGACCTGGCCGAATCAGGTAGGTCCTTTTTTCCTTGGTCACTGGTGATTGGCCACCCAACCGACAATAGTTCCAGGCACGCGCACATTCGCACTCGCACTAATTATTCTAAATTATTTTTATGTTTTATTTTTATTTTATCTTATTTTTTCTTTTCTTTTTCTAAAAATTTTATACATCCCAGCTAATGGACACATTACAATATATATTTAATAAAGTGATAAAACAGAAAATGGATTCGAACATTTATAATTTAAATTTTTACTATAATACTTTACCCCTTCTCACAGCCGTATCTAGACCAAAATTTTGGGGAGGCTTACGAAAATATTTATATTTATATTTATTTTTATATATATATATATATATATATATATATATATATATATATAGTATTCATGAAATATATTTATTTATAAAAGCCTTGAGGTCAATTATTGTATATGCCATGTGCGTCACCAGCGGAGGGCAGAGGGGGGCAACTCCCCCCCCCCCCGGATCCTTGAAACTTTTTAATCAACTGGCCATGATGAGTATTCGTAGGCGCGTAATCACGGACAATTTGGAAGACTTTTATAAAATAGAGTAGTAGAACAATTTGCCAGAAACCCACGAGAATTATGTTTTAATTAAGATTTTATTCTCGTTTAATAAAATATTAAGCCTTTACAACTTATACATTTTATTTTTCCTATAACTCATATCCTCTTTCTATCATCTTGCCGCCCCTGGCTCATCGGCTGGCAACGCCCTTGGTATATGCAATATTTGAACACTACAATAAAAACAAATAAAAAGCAGTCGTTTCCATAGAATTCATAAAAATTTCAATTTTCTTTTCCTTTATCAAAAATAGATAAGAAATAAATTTATTGCGCGGTAAGTAATTTTTATATTGGTGTAAAAATTACTTACGGTACAATAAACATAAACAATAAGTGTAATAAACAGATATATTGTTAAATAAATTTATTCCGCATTTCAGTCCATTTAATTCAAGCAGTTATTATTTTGCAGACATTTCGAGGGTGAACCCTAAAAAGCCCCTTCAGATACGACCCTGCTTCTGCTTTTTTTTTTATTTTATTATCTTTCCTTTTTAAAAATTTACCACATTTTTAGGTATTAATTTTTTCAAAGTGCCTCTAAAAGGTTGATCAATTTTTATCAGCTGATTTATAAAAAGAAATTTGAAAACTTGCCGAATTATCATCATGTTTGGAAATTTAAGTTTTTCTCTTCAACTATTCTTATAAATTATTCACGCATTTTCGGGAATTTTAAATGCATAAAGAAAATTGTAACGTAAATAACAGATGAATTTGCAACCTGTAACCGTTTGATTACTTACTGTGATGTACAACTCACTGCCATGACGTGCTTAACACTTTTTCTTCCGGGTGCTCATTCGATTTAGACCTGCTAAAGCATTTTTGGAGCGGAATTTGCGTGAAATTTTAAATATCCCAGAAAATGAAGTAACATTAGAAGTTTTATTTAAGCGACCACTAATTGAGACCGTTCTTCTAAAAGTAACACAATTATATACACACACACGTTTTCTTGCTGGTTAAATCATTTTTTGACGCAAGGAGAGACCAAATAAAAAAAACCCACAAAAAACGCATTGAAAAAAATCGTTTATAAGCATAGCCGAAAAGAATATATAGCTATAATCTCGGGATTTTTACTTTTTTTTTATTTGTCCCCCTTGGGCACGTCTACATCGGATCTGAACCCAAAAACGATATGAGGAAGAAGAATCAATTAAACACATACTCGGTCGGGCATTGATAAGGGGAAAAAAACTAATGATAAGATATAAGAGGCGCGAAAGGATTGAGGAGCTTAAATAATACAAATAAGAATATACAGAGCGGCGTACGATTCAAGTATTCGAAGAAGATATGGTCAGGATCGCAGACGGCTTGGTCGTTAGGATGAAGAGGATAATTAAAGAAAAGTGCGAAAAGAAAACGATTAAAGAGAGTATGAATTTAAGACGTAAACGAATAGTAGAAAAGGATCGGGAATTACAAAAGAAATACGAGAGAATATACCGTGATTTTAAATGTGCGAGCTTTGATGAAAAAAGGATGTTATGAGCGGAAAATTTATCATTTCAAATGTTGGAGGAAGCAAAAAACAAGTGAGCTAAAGACAATCGGAATCCAAATGTGATCGGTTTTTGAATGAAACGAGCTAGTTAAAAAGCGCGAATATGATAATATAATCAGATGAAGCGGGTGAAAAAGGAACTTGCAAGATAAAGAATTTGTCATCGTAGAAGGTGAAAATGAAAAGAACAACACAAAGTGTTGCGGCTGTAACAATCGGACAGAACGAAGTAAATTTAAATTTATTGCTAGTACAGAAAAGCGGGATGGAAATACAAAGGAAGCTCCGGGGAACCCGTAGAATCACCAGTAAAAAGGATTTCGGATGAAGAAAATGAAGAATTTAAAAAATTGAAGTTTACCTATGACGATAGGAGCAGAGGATTTTACGTACGACGGACAAATCGGGCGTTTATTAGCGGGCTATAAAGTAGTATGGAAGGGAGTTCGTTGTACCTGTAAGTAAAAAGAGTACGGTAAATTAGGCACGCCGCGAGAAAGAAAGAGTTTAGAAATCTTTTAGAAGAAAAACGCCAAATTAAATAAAATGGGTAGATAAGAGGGATTTATTTTAGAGGAGATATATAATTGAGAACGTTCTATAAAAGGAATCGCTAGAAAAGAATCTGCAAATATGTGAAAAATGAATGTTGGGTACTAAGCTGACTTGGTGGGGACTAAGGCATCGCACATGAATTTACAAAAAAAAAAAAAAAAGAAAAAGTTGGCGATAGAGAGGGAAAAAGTTGAAACATGAATGATTCCGTTTTAAAAAAATTCCCAATTATAAGAAAGGTAAACCGGACGACCGAAATACTGGTTAAAATCATTTATTGAAAGGCGTGAGATGAACATTACCGAAGGTAGAATTGATGTATTTCAAAATTTGTAATACCTTAACGTTCAACATTAATACAGACTTGTAAATTTTAAAATGCATCAATAATTATAAACTATTAAATTTTTCTGAGAACTATTACATAAACAAATTTAAAAACAATTACATTAACCATAATTATTCTAATACAGATAACCCGTTATATTCAATATTTAAATTTTAAATACTGCAATATTATTTATTTGTTACCCAATTAATAACCGTTTGTTTCCTTGTGTAAATGTGATTCGATTTAAGATTTTATGCTGCTGGTTCCTTATCATGTCACGTTAGTTTATTCATTTGATATTTTTATTTTTTGATTTTAATTTTTATTTTTTGATTTTAATTTCTATTTTTTAATATTACTTCGAAAAATTTTGTAAACATTGCTTAATTTTTAATTTTCAATTTTTAAAAGTCATTTTTCGGAATTTTTATCACTTTTATTTAATCGTGCAATAATCGACTTTTATAATCGACGTAAATTCTTTATTTATGTTTCAGTATTTGTCTTTGTTTTAAATTTTGTATCTTATAATAACTCCTGTGATCATCATAAAATTTTGTCTTCGAAAAGCGTCGGGTAAATAAATATAACTTCATTGTTTTATATCGGTGTGTTTTTAATATCGGAAACATTTTTAAGATCAAGGAAGAATCATTGATTGCGGTTGAACTGGAGGACTTTTTTAATAAACAGTGAGAACACTTCACTGAAAAGTGAAGAGTACCGATGCAAGGAAGCGGAAAGTTCACCTCATGGAAGGAGGGAAAACGTAATTAGGTGCTAGTAAGAGTCAATGAATCATCAGGTTCAACAACTAAGAGATTTAAAGGCTTATTCCGAAATTTAAAAGTTGGGAATGGCAGAAAAGCAAAAATTTTTATATGAAACAATGATTAGGACTGATTAAGAATAAAAGCAAAAAATAATACGTAAATTTTGAATAAAAACGCTTATGCAAATATATTAATGTCTTCGATTTGTGACGAAAAATTACATATTATAAGAAAGCGAATAGAGAACGAAGCAAACGAAAAAAAACAAATACGGACGATAATGTAGAATTGAGCGCGGTAGCCTAGTGGTTAAGACGCTTGGCTACCAGACCATAGGTCATGGGATTTCAGGAGTTGTCTTGTTCCGGATCCAAGTCAGGTATCCAATGTGAAATTAAATTGGATACGAGAAAAATCTGGGAAGGTAAAGGCGACCGAGAGAAAAGAACTGGCCCAAGTATTCTCCTTAGATTCATTAGGCTTAGTACCATTATGGAAAACTTAACTTCACAATCCATGATACCTTATCAAGGATATGGGACTTACTTTACTTAATGTATAATTATTATCCCGACTAACATACACTGTAAAGGTTACATTCATTTTTTTGTAAAAGGCGTTTATGCTGGGTTTTTTTTTTTTTCAATTTGATTCATGTTAAATGTAATACTGTTGGCACTATATACGTCTGCATGTATATTTCACAAAGTTCGTCTTTAAACAAATAATTCACAATAATATGCCGAACACGAATAATAAAATATACCAAAAAAATTATATTAAAAAATATATTTAAAAAAATGATTAAAAAATAATTTACTTACATATTGATCAAATGGCGGTAATTCGTCGATAGTGATCGATTTTTTGTTTGGTATTTTTCATACCATTTGTGTTTTTTATATAATTTCATAGTACATTTTATTATTCGTGTTCGGCATATTATTGCGAATTAATAACTTTATGAAATATTTAAAGCAAACTAAAATTTGCTATTTTCCCTTTAAAAATAATAATATTTAAAAAGTTACGTTATTGAAAGATTTAAAATGGAGAACTTTGAAGGAAATAGATACGCTAACCTACTGCATACTTGTTTCGAACATTAATCGATCTAGTGACGGAATTTTATTTCGAAAATAAACGTTATTAGCTACGTCACCTAAATGTATCGAAGCTCTGACAAATTGAAAAACCAAATTTCGATGCTATTCCTCACTGAAGTAATTCAATAAAAAAAAACAAAACAATCATCAACATCTATACTGAAGATGTTCGTAGCAGACTGTTAAGTAAAGTAAGTAAAGTGTAAGTCCCATACCCTCTTTTAACAGGGTGTCGGGAATTGTGAAGTTAAGGTTCACGGTGTACTGAGCCCCACGGCATTAATGAGAGTAGGGGGTCCAGTTCCTTTCTACTTCTTGGGATTTACTTTCCACCAGAGAAAATTTTCTGGTGCCCAATTATTTCAGGCTGGGTAAGATTGGGAGCGATTCGGATCCGGAACGAAACAAGTCAGACTGTGTTAGATGTCTTATTTTATAGCATAAATTCAATCTTCCGAGGAAGTCCTATGATTACGCAGTTGTATTTAACCGGTAAGCTGAACTTTTTAAAAAATTTGTCTACACCTATGTTACACATATCTCTCTTCAATAATCGGAATTTTCAATTTATTTCATAATGCGACCTTACAGCAATTAGTAGTTCAACAGGTTAACTATGTTTCCTTAGGGGTTAATTTAACCCTTAAGAAATTACATTTAAAAGTACCGTAACGTATTTGAAACAAAATTACGGCAAACTATTAGTGGCTCTAAAAATGGGGGGGGGGGGGACTTTAACCAAACGTCAGTTAACGCTGCACTTATGTTTCATTATAGTTACGTATAAAAAGAAAAAAAAAAAGGAGAAAAACCGTTAATAATTTTTACCATCTGGTTTTGAGGTGAAAATAATAAAGGCTACCAAAATTGATGAAAGTTACGCGTAATCTTTCGAGCTTAATCGCGCGACAACAATAACGTAAAACACAAAAAAATTTAGTTGGTTAGTGGTCGTAAGAGTCAACTGGTACGACTGTCTTACTTAGCAGATGAAATGTATAAAAAAAAGGAAACTTGGGAAGTGTGATGGACGATTTCGAGGACATTTGTACGGATTCTCAAACAATTGTAGTTTTATCAACGCGGAGATTATGTTGCTCCGGAGTGTGTATAACAATAAAGAATGCCGACTTATATTGTAACCGGAAAACAAAATTCTTCGCTTAAACTTTCTCTTTTCAAAAAACCTTACAAATGCCCTTAATTTGTCTCCTTTCGCTGCGATAATAATCGTTCTCTATTATTTGTCAGACACATGTATGAAGAAAAATTATTTAGCGTAAAATATAATAAAGCGAAACCATAAATAAATTAATAAA
This sequence comes from Icerya purchasi, assembly GCA_039619475.1. NCBI lineage: Eukaryota > Metazoa > Arthropoda > Insecta > Hemiptera > Monophlebidae > Icerya > Icerya purchasi. The sequence continues at coordinate 576,874,413 of CM077115.1, forward strand.
GTTAATATTTTTCTTTATTTATTTACATTTTGTCTTTTTTTTTTCTTTTTCTTGTTTTTTGTTAATGTGTCTGATTTTATAAATACGAGAGTTAAAATTTGGCAGCACTTTGAAAATGAAAATTTTAATATTTCGAATTTCCTTCTGGCCATTTTTGTGTACATACTATCCAGTTATTAAAGGGGTGCTTCACTAACCGGAAGTGTGTTGTTATACATAGGTTCTCGCAAGATGTCTCGTTTCGTACTTAAGTCGCTAGCGGTATATACTTGAAACTAAATACCGATTATAAAAAGTAACCTAGATGAAAGTTGATCGTCTCAAAAAGAAAGAAAGGAACTGGCCTTCGATATTTAAATTAATTTAGGGAGGCTAGCAGATAGCGAGATAACGATCAAGTCCCAGCGCTTCTGGAAAAATAAACATTTCGCGAAATGATCGAGAATCTGAAGTATATGTCTATAAATTTAGATATATCATTTTCTTTCGTGTAATTTTATAATAAAATGTAAAATTAATTTTTAATTTTTCGTATTAAATGAAGGTAATGCGAAATATTCAACTTAAATTGCTATTTCAAAATAGAAAGGAAAGCATTTTTAAAACGTTTTTTACCTTGAATTTCAACTTAAGACCACGTTTAATCGCGTTATATATTTTTTTACTGGTATTAAACATCTGATCATTTCCATTTTAGTCGAATGGTCCCCCCGACCCCTCTTTTTCCATTTTTATTCACCTACTATTTCCGTGATTCTAGCAAAATGCACCCTGTGTCTCTGATTCCGTAAGCGCACTGCTTGTTAATCACTTTTTGTGGCCGATATTAACTTGTTTTTTACTCTTCCCTGCAATCGATTTATCAAATCAGTCGACTCATTTTAAAAACGATGACCACGTATGCCCGGAATCCGCTTCTGAACGCAATCGCGTCGTAAAATTTCGATTATTATCCGATGCTCTGACATCATCTCGGATAAAAATTCACTAAACTCGAAACTGGAATCGAGACTAATCGAGACGATGTGTTGCGGGCGATCGAAATTCGAAGACCTTCGAAAATGGCACTGATTAAAAATTGGCAACAATGGGTTTTTCGGGCAAATATAAAAGCGGGATCGAGATCTGTATTGCTTCTCGATACGATACAGGCTGTAACATTACACCGTTGTGATCACGATGTTTATGTGTTAACTGACTGCTGATGGTAGTCGTCCGATATCTGTAAGGCTGTCTCGTCCGAGAGGTGCAATAAGGAAGAAGATACGTGCTCTGTTTGCTCTCGCGATGATAATCCGCTGATGCTGATGATAATCTAAAGTCTGAGGCGAACGGATCGAGCACGAACCAAACTTGGTCCTCTTTCGTGCCAGCGTAATTTTCATAACCGGCCCGGAGATCTCTCTGCATCCCGTCCGCGACGTATCGCCACCACTAATGTCACCGAGTTTATTCCAATTGTCCGCGCGGTTCTTTTACCTGCCTTCTTTTTCTCTTCCATGCTAGAGCATTCTCCAGTGCATTCCTTTGAAATACAAAAGCCTACCGCCGCAATAAATTAAAGTTTAGCCCGGGTTTTGAGACTTAAAATTTTGCAATCGTGCAAATTTGGCCACTGCAGTGTTAACGCAAAATCAGAATTATCGGGAGATTGAGAAGAAATATTTTATAAGCTCGTAATGTTTTGGAACAAGACGATTTCAAGGAAACAACTGGAAAATTTGTCGAAAAAAGACGACGAAGAGTTCGTACAGGACCGCAAAGAGTAATTGTTCCGCGTTCTAGTCAACTCCTATGTGTACGAAAGGGTTCGTTAAAGGAATTAAATTAAACTGTGACCGGTGGAACAATTAAGCTAATTAGAAGATGAAGGAATCGCGTGTTAAAAAGCAGATTCGTAGCAAAAAGCACGAGTTCAGGTAAGATTGTTACTTCATTACTGCTGATTAACAGTTCCAGCCTATGTATTCTTTCTTAATACGTTCGCTGTTATAACTGTTTTTGTTATTAATTAATTAACAAACCGGATATTCAGATGAAATGAATAAGGTCCGTTTAAATCGTAATCTCAGTGATGAAGAATTGGATCGGAAAAAGCATGTAGCAAGAACAAAAATCACGCATTTAAACTTAACGCTATTGCAACTCGCATCACCACCGGCAACTTTAAACACAGCTATCGTTAGAATACAAAAACAGTAAGAGAATTAATAATAAAATTTAAGAATCTACGTCTAAAAATTAATGTAGATAAAAATCGGTGGGCGCTAGTGTCGAAAAAAAGGCATAATTTAACCTCTCCACATATACAAACTGAAAATAAATCAGTGTTCGGTTTCGCGCGGTCCGAAAATATTTAAGGCTTATATGAGCTGGTGACATGAATCAAACAATATTCTGAGGAAATGCGAAAAAGGTAATAAATCTAATTAAAGCAACTGCGCAGACTACGTGGCGTCCGAACGCGGGATCAGTTATAAAGTATTAATAGGAGCACACATATATGTGTAGTAGTACCCTTTATGAACTTTTAGTCGAACTAGGATGAAGAAATTACAGACGACCCAAAATGGGGCATTAGTAATGTGTATAGGGTCCTTGGCGTTTTCTCCCTCTCGTTGTATTTTGGCAAAAGTGGCTGAGATGCCTCTGGCTTTACGTTGTAACTAATATATATTAATTACGACGTAATTCTTACGCCGGCTCCCATTAGAAAAAGTGTTTCAAAAAATTAGTCAAAAAACATCTCAATTTTATGTAACGTTTGTTATATTTTAACGCTTCAAACTTTTCTATATCTGTCGTTTTCGAACTAAAAGGCGTATCATCACGTATAAATGTGGCAAATTCTTCGCTATTGCACAGTTCGCCGTTCTATTTTCGTTTCCGCAATTCACGTTTGCGTTCGGTGGCGGTGTCCGTTTTTGGAAACATAATGATTACACTTTTTATTACTGTGCAGGTTGATGAATAAAAAGCCCCACCATGAGTTAAATCATGTAAAGATTATATATTGCTAATTTAATAATACCGTGAAAACACAAAAGGGTATTACTTATATGTATTGCAGCATGTTAAGTTGTTTCGGTAGTTTAATAAAATTTATAGCATAAATTTTATTGGTTTTATTTATTTTTATTATATAGAATTGGGACATTTTTTCGTTATAAAATCTAATGGGGGCCGGCTTAAGAATTACGTTGTAAATTTTGATAATTTTATACCAAGTATAGAAGAGAAAGAGACAAAAATATAAGCAAGAAGGGTCAAGGAGCACATCCCCTTGCGAGGCCAAAATTACCGTGTTCATATATATATATATATATATATATATATATATATATATATATATATATATACATATCGACAGGTTTTTAGTAATTTGTAGATTGGGTCCTCTTTCACGAGAATTGACTGCGCGCGTTTAAAGAAATAAAAAATTTTCCAAATTTGTTTGGAAATTGCTCAATTAAAAAGAAGACGAGAATTTTTTTCTTTTTTTATTAATATATATTTTTAGTGTCGCTTTTAACTACTAGAGAACGAACTCTACATCAAACTGCAGCTTAATCTATAGAAAATTAATATTAGTGATGGACTACTGTAACTATTGCAGCAGTGCAATGAAAAAAACCGCTTATGACGGCGAAGTGTCCGTGGTTATTTTCTCATTAGACGTTCTAAGGCGAAGAAGTCGCGCGCTGGTTAAATTAAAAAGTCAGTTAAGGCGAATTCCTTGATTAATATTATAGAAAACCCGTCAACGGATATCTTAAGATTGAATATTTCCGGAATGTTAAAAATATAATAGTAAAGATAAATTTAGCAGACATTCTGACTGAGCTTACCTTCAGCTAGAAATACAAAAACAAAGATCCAATAAAAATGAACGCAATACATATAGAATCCGAAAAAAATCTCACCTCTTTCATTAGATTCAAATCACTCACTCTTTACGTGTGCGCCCATCTTTATTAAAATAGTTCTTTTTGGTTTTCGCTTTTCTAGCTGAAAATGGGGGGACATTCCCAAACACGTTTGCGGAAAGTTCATTTCTTTTCAATGTAAATGTTCGTTTTTTATAATTTCCATTATTTTTATTACACTCAGTCAGGAAGAGACCTTCCGATGCTTTTGCTCTTTTCTAGGGGCTTGTCCGTGTGCTCGTCCCATTCGTAAATGTGTGCATTTCAATCAAGCAACTTTGTTTTTCTCCTCATAATTCTGCGTACAGGCATTCATGAGTTTATTAACGACAATGATATTTCCTGATATTTTTACAACATTACCCAAGAACGGGGCGCTTCCTTAAATTATTTCCCGTTAAAGTTCTATTTTGTTTCCTTAATCGCATCAATGGTATATACTGGGATAGACGCCAACTAGAGTAAATATTTTAGGGTACATACGAAAATGCGTCTTCGAGTAATTGGACCCAACTAGTAATTTTAGCAGCTGCCTACCGACCGACCACCAAGATATCCAACAAATCTTATAAAAATGAATAATTTCGACCCCAGTATATTTTTCAACTTTTTCTCTGCCCTTACATCGGACACCGGTTAGGCAATGTAAGCACTCTTGTTTAAAAACTCCTTAATAAGTACCCCGAACTAAAGATGACAGTTTGTAAATTTCATCAGACTGTGTCAAAAAACACGAATTTCGATTGTTCACTTTCACGGAAAAATATCAGAATTATTGCATCGCTGCTATTTTATTTAAATCGTCATTAATAACTCCGAAAGCTAAACTGTGTATCTTTTTTTTTTTTTTTCATATTATTCGCGTAATTGTTAAATACTATTTTAAATGTTTTACATTAATATTCAGTAATTCAAAAAAAAAAAAGAAAGACCTAACCCAAAAACCACTTGCTTCGAAATTTCAACTTAGTCGCACGATGTTTATTAAAATGTAAACATTCGCGATATTAAATATTTTAAATTACGTTTTACACGAAATTACAGAGAAAAAAAATTTGACCGCAACTCTTTCATCATCACCACACGGATAAACACGGAAAAACAATAATTTTGATTTTGATTATATATACTACCTGTATGTAAAAAATTAGAATGCGATGGTATATAAAAAATTTCGCTGAATTTGTTGCGTGAGAATTTATATGAAACGTGCAAAACGTATTTAAATGAGAAATTTTTAATTTTTGAGTCAATTTCGGAGTCGGCGGTAAGAAAGCGTAAAACGCCAAAAGCTATTACGACACACACACTGCGCCCTGTCCTAGTAACAAGGACGAAACTCGGATTATTTTAAAATTTTTACAATTTACTCTGCGGGCTCTACTTCTTTGTTTCCAGATACGTGCAGGCAGGGGGTCGTCGGATAATTTATTGCTACGATGTAGGCAGTATCGGCGAGTATTTAAGAGGCTGAACGTGAATAAGCGCGTATATAATAGTCAAAAACTCATGTAAATTGAAAACAAACCAAAACGTTTATATAGCAACAAGCAAGCACGGCTGTATGAGAAATGGATCTGAAGTAGACGAGGTCAGTCTGTAGCGTGCGTGGAGTAACCGTCGTTATAGTTGAATAATATGAAACTAGTTGGACGAGTATTGTGCACAAACCTACATATATATATATATGTATATATATATATATATATATATATATATGTGTATATGTATATATAATATATATGTGTATATGTATATGGATATATTCAACAATTTCACGGATGTAATTGCGAATAGAGTACAATAGATTACTGTGAAGATGCCCGTCTGTGATGTCATCGATAGCAGAGAATTCTCTGGAAAAATACTTGGGTTCCAGTGCTTTTTTGTTTTTTTTTTCAAAATTGAACTGTCGATTGAACATGCTTATAGTGGGGCAGAATTTCGATTTAATTTAGTGCTTTAGCAACTTCGTAGAACAGGCTCCTTCATGTGTGGTTGGTTACACGAAAACTCCCTAAAATCAAATGAGCAAGCAGCGAGTAAAGTTTCTTCTAAACTTGCTGAACCACGACCGCTCTTTGTCCATATTATCACTGCGATAAAAAACTTACGAAATATTGCGGACAAAACATTGTCACGAATTAGCTTTAAATATTAATCGAAAGAAGAAAAAAAAGGCGTATCGAAGCAGAAGAAAACGATGAATAAATAAAAACAAAAAGCGATCCTAAGTTTATTTTTAAAAAAAATTGATTTTTATCATCGGATTCGTTAAATTTAAGGATAAGGGACTCTGCCGGGTACATCATAGACGTGCTTGCGAAGTTTTCTGCGCATCACAAATTTATAACTCTATTAATCGTCATATGTACATGTTAAAGGAGACGACACTACATCGCAGTGAACATATTATAATCGGTAAGAGACATAAAATTATCGGCCATAAGAGTAACGGCGCAGAAGCAGAGTTAATGGTAAAGAGGGAAAAAAACGAATCGCTTAGTTAACTTACCTTTGAATTGAGTAGGAGGTATCGCAGAATGGTCCACCCCTCGATAATTGGCATTGACGTGCACGCTTGCATGAAAACGCGTATACGATTAATAGCAGAGTTGAGTCATTGGCTTAATAGTCGTAATTCGCCGGGCGTATGTTAGTTTTCTTTCGTAAAAATTTTAATCAACGGTGTTTGCTTAAGAAGAAAAAAACCGGTATAAGCGTGCGCTGGAAGCGGAAAAATATTTTATACTGAACTTTTATATTTTACCAGGTGGTTAAGCAGGCGAATCAGGGAAGCCTTGTAGGTAGGAGGCCGTGCCGCCGATAATGTGTTATTTCAGTCAAAGAGCTCTGCGACTTGCGCAGGGTCCTGTGTCGAACCGATTATTATTATTAGATTTCGTTCGAAACGATACGGGGCCGAGATTACGAGATTACGAGATTACTTAATTATAGCCCGGAATAGATGACAGTCTGCGCTTTTCTATCTTCCCCGTTTCATTTTCTAGCAGAATGTCTGTTATTAGCGACGGCGACAATTTCAGCGTAATTTATCAATTGCCCCTCCCAGCTAACTAGCAGAGACGCCTCAAAGAAAAGCCGAATACATTCTCGAGGAGGTTTTGTCTGATTAAGTTTTTAATCATATCCGCGATGCTACACATTTCACTTTTTAACGTGTTGCGAATCGCGCGGAGAACTCTGCACCTGCGCGGTAAAGATCGATTATAATTTCACAGAGATTTCAGTGCGGGTAGAATGTCTCGACGAGCCTAATCATGCCGATTATGTAATTGCATCAAATCAAAGATCGACGCGTTGAAGTAATCCGAATAAAGAAAGAAATAAATCGTATTATCATTCGTTTGTTTTTGTTTTTGTTTTAATTGACTGCGGTTGCTTTTTATTACGACAATATTCCGAACAGAAATTTTTCATCATTGACAATTAGTAGTTATCACTGTGTATGAGGCAGGGCAAACCTAAAAGCTATCTCACTAGCGAGCTGGCTAAAGCGCGGACGTGGTTTTGCCACGTCGAAGACGAAACGGACCTTTTATTACTCTCATTGCGGACGCAAAAGATGGATATCTTACGGAATAACACACATTATGTGTGTTATCCCTCCTTAGTTCGTGTACACGATACTGCCTAGATTCGTGGAAAATGTATTCCTAGAACGGAGATTATTAAGCGGGAGAAGATTAACTCGTAAATAGGTTGCGCGACAAAAATACATTAGACATGAAGATCGTCTCTTATGAAGCGACTGTGACACTGAAAAATCGTATGGCTATGGCTTCTTCTGCACGCGGGTTTTGTATTAACACGTGAAGAGATGCAGCCATTAGAACCGGCGCGCTTAAAAACGGGCGCTATATTTCACGCCGCCATCCCCCCCCCCACCCGAGGGTAGAGTTGCCGCTAATATACTACTACGCCTACCGTAGGAATAGACTGGAAGTATAGGGAAACCGTCGTCGTCCTCTGGTTGCAGTGTTAGCCGGAGTGTTTTGGGAGGCAAATAACAAAAATGTGTGAAACCACTATTACCCTGGACCATCGAGACAGCAGACATCTTTCGCTACTACATTTCTATATATTGGAGGAAATAATTCATCGAAGCCGGTGATAAACGGGCAGTACTTTTAATTGCAAAAACACGTTGTCTGCAACAGAGCGCAATAAGCTGCGGCGAAAGCGAATTTCCTGGGACAGTCTTATTTGATCAGTCCGCGAAGAGATCGTTTTATGGTTTGATGGGAGGATGTGGGGTAGTTTGTAGAAAATGTAAGCAATAGATAAATTTTAAATCGGACGGAGGAGAATATTTCAGATTTGGGAAAGGACTGAAAAGGCTAATAGAAAAGCCGGAACAAGTAAAAAAAAATCACCAGAATTCGAAGGCCCGGTGTAATGAAAATTACCACGACGCTCGGTCAAGGTCGCATCGGTTCCGGGTTTAGCCGGAGTGTCGGGCAACGCTAGATGTTCACGGTGTTCACACCGGCCGGCTCACCCGGATGGTGATCTACCGTCGCCGGTTTCGCTAAAGGCCATTGCAATAAGGTGTGCTGACCATTTGCTGCAGCGCCAGCAGCTTGTTCACACGTCATAACTTTCCTTCACGCTACATGTTAGCGAGCTCTAAAACTTACCTCTGTTCGGCATGCTGTAATAACTTTATTATCATTATGACGCACAATACTGAAAACTGCTGTAATTTCCATTGACTGCTTTTACGATTCCCCGCACGCACCAACACATGTAATTTATGGAATGCTAATTTGCTATTTGCCTTACGCGACTATTATCGATGATAGGGGTTCTTTTTGATATCGCCTTCCACGTACGTAAAACGAAAGCCGAAACATTGATAACGACGTACTTGAAAAATGCATCGTAACGGACTTATTTTTTAGGAAATTCTCACTTGGATGTTGAACATTTTAGTCTCGGTATTTTATTTCTATTCGCCCCTTCTCGGCAATATCTTCTTCAGATCCCTTTTACAATTTTCAGTAGTCTTCTACTTTCTTTTCTTTTCTTTTCCCCCTCCCACATTGTTTGCCTTTCCCCAGTCAGTCTGCTGAGAGGGCATTCGTGGCAATTCCGCTTGCTAAAAATTTGCTTTAGCGTAATGCGTACAGAAAGTTCAGATGTTCAACCGGAATTTTCGATCAATGTCAATTTTATGGCGCACGTTTCTTACCGGCGCAGCACAAGTAACGAGGATGCGCAGTGCTATGGCAACTGTGCCCATTCTCGATTAATTCGCGAGCACGTGTTTCATCGGAATCAACCCAAACCGGTTTCCCAGACCGGTCCCTTCAAAAGCTAACTGCAAAAAAAAAAAGGTAATCGACTAACCTTACCGTGTGCATCGAAAATATTCGCATTCCTCTAATAAAATTTTCACTCCACTCTTGGCTAAGGTGTAGTATAGAGCGCGATATAATTTAAAAGGTTAGAAAACGACTTATAAAAAACAAAAACAAAAAAATTCACTCGCAACAATGGGAAGGAGAGCAAAAGGAAAAAGTCGGGGAAAAGGGAAAACCACCGAAGAATGGGCAGGGCCGATTTTATCCATTCAACAATGGATCTGAGAAGTAGGGACGCCGCGGATGAAGAAACAATTTTCAGTGGACGTGACGAAGGATAGTAGGCCGGCTTATCCCGCTGGCGAGGAAAATTCTAAGAAACGGAAGGCGTCCCCCGAGAATGAGCTTTGCGAGAGACTGCGTGGCACAAATATTATTGCGAAAGCCTGTAACACTTATGCGATTGGATACATTTCTCCGAGTGGTATTTTCTTAATAAGTTTTATTTGATTTTTAATTTTTTTTTAAGAACATTTAATTTACCCCTGCATTCGGAAATTTTCAGAAATATACGGCAGCCACAATCGGCCAATGCTGAAATTTATGACCGTCTATGAAAATCATTGTGCACATCTTTTTTAATTGTTGTCTCTATAATTTACGTGTCATCAGAAAGCCGAAAAGGAAATAAAACAACTAACACCTTCTACGGTAGGAACACGAGATATCAGGCGTAGATAAACAGGTAAGTTTTATCGAACAGGATAACTGGCGATGCAGCAGAAATTGAGAGTCAAAAAAATTGTAGCGAGATGTAAGAATTATTCCATTGACCGGCCTAAAACTTTAGCTGGGCAAAACATCATGCTACAGTGGTCAGGTTGTGTGAAGGCATCTTTATTGCTCGACTGTAGCGCGCAAAGGTGAGCTGGTCGCTGCGACAGTTTCTGCATTTGAAATTTTTCAAGGTCGAATTAGTTACGTTTCACTATCATTATTAGTTTTTCATTTTTGTTGGAGTTAAAAAGCATTACACGCAAAACTAAACTACGCTTTCAGTGTCAGCAAAAAACTTCTTAATAGAAATATTGTAGCTAGAGTGAATGTAGCACTTACAAAAATCGGGAACAAGCTCGATTGGTCGCGCTACTAGAGCGGGCGAAATTAATTAAATACTCTCTAGCAGTGGCCAGCTACCTGAGCGCCATCAATTAAACTAGTAAATTTAAACGATACATCGTAATCCTGCTAGATCCGGCATGTCTCAGGCAATTCCGCGATAGGTTAAACAAAAGCTCCGACTTACCACGTAATGACACCAGTTTATTTCTGCACACCGGACATCGCTGCGTTAGACTTTATCATGGAAAAAAGAAAAGCGCCCGAGAAATTGTTAGGAAAACTACTCATGTAATTAACAAACTGTAATCGCTTAATCAGCGGAAAAAAGAGTACCGGGCAGTTGCGTCGTCTGCGCATTTCGCAAACCCCTTTTAATTTTCATCAGACAGTCTCAGCTTTTATTGGTGAAAACTGTTCTCCCGCTGCCTGCTACTATTACTCACTGCCAAATGCCATTACTTACCTATCGTAGCTTCTGAAGAAACATAAATGTAGCACATTCGTACGTTTAGTAAATTAATAAAATAATAAATTGCAAACGCAACAACAAACATATTAAAATTGTTTGGATAATATTTATTTATTTATAAATAATATTTGTTTATTCTTAAGTAATATTTGCTTAATCATAAATAATATTTGTTTATTCTTAAGTAATATTTGCTTAATCATAAATAATATTCTTTTATTTATAAATAATATTTGTCATTTTAAATATATATATATATATATATATATATCGAAAATGTCTTTTATCGATAAGTCGCATTTCAAATCGATGTGATCTGTGAAGACTAATTTAAAATTGACCGTTAAGCAACGGTTAAAAACATGGCCAATTTTTGTTTGTTGTTCTCTCGTTCGCTATTTGTGCAGTTTACTTAAAACTAATTTCTTTCGTTTTCGATGTTATTATTTTGAATACAATTATTGGTTTATTATTTGTTCATCATTGTGCGTAATTGGTTTGCGTTCGGCAAATAACTAAACTAAACAAAGATAGAACGTTAAATAAAACATTCTGGAAACATCCTTTTGGCAGAATTTTCTTACGTTTACTTCTAACAAGGAAACAAAAAACAATTTTATTAATAAAGATAAATTTAGTAATATATTACCTAAATATCTGAAAGGATATTTAAAATGTTATTATTCTGTTAGACATAAATCTTCATCTCCGTAAACGATATAAATCTATTTTCACTTCTTCAGAATCCTGCATCTAATATCAAAGTCGCAAAGGTAAACAAAAACGAATTAATATCTGGCATATTTGGTCAGTCAGTTTTGCAGTATTTGCACTATTTCCATTCCTGCAATATTGTGTTATTTTTTAATTGTTAATTTTTGATTGTTTTTTACCGTTTCGACAATGTTGTAGACGGTTTGAACGGTTAGTTTACCACATTACTATTATTATTATTGTTAATAATATACACGCACACACGAACATATACATATATATATATATATATATATATATATATATATATATATATATATATATATATATATGTATGTATGTATATGTATATATAGGTCCCGAAAAATTATGAGAGGGCTCGAAAAATTCTTCTCTCATACCTGTCATCTTTGCCGTAAGACATGAAACAACTAGTTTAAAATTCATTATAAATAAATTGCGAATACAACTGTGTTAAAAAGAATTTTGTTTGCTTAATGTTTCGGTCAGCTTACACTAACGTTAAGCAAATAAAATTATTTTTAATATAGTTGTATCCGCAATTTATTTATTATTATTATTATTATTATTATCATTATTATTATAGTTTAAAATTCACCAATTTTTATTAATACTTCTTCATTCTGTATTTTATTTAATGTCTTGCATTATATGTCAGTGCTTTAAAAAAGTATAAGTAATCAGATTTATATGTGTATTAATGTGTATAAGTGTAAGCCTCTGTATGCATGTGTATTATATACATGTTTTGTATATTTATTTTTCTCTGTATGCCAAATAAATGTTAGATTGTATGTGTGTATATAAACGAAATAAATGGATGCATTTAAATATATAATTATTAATTATTATTAACAATATTTTTAGGTTTTCTCTTTAATCATTCTTTTTATCTTTTTTGACATACAACTTCTTTTATTTCCATTTTAATGTACAGCACTATTATCCTTCTTTATTATTATTGTTATTGTAACAGAAATGCGCTACACAGCGCGTGAAGTGGGGGAACCAAGTAAATATTTATATTAAAACCGTACATATATTTCCTAATTTGTTAATAAGTAGCATATTGCAAAATATCTATACCTACATATACTCACAGTCCAAATCACTTATACACTTATGATATAGAACCTGTATAAACAAATATAAATTTGGGGTTACAAATAAATGACAAATAATTTCTAATTAGGCAACAAACGCATACAATTCTCACCCTCTTATTTGTGATAATGAATTAAATTCATTTTTATTTATTAACGATTTTTAAGAAGTGTCATTTAAGAAATTTTTTGCTTTTTTGTTTATTTCATTTCTTAATATACTGTAATAAATTATCTGTGATGCCGCACAAATAAATTCACTCGATTCGATCGACGATTATTATAATTATTACTATTGCTATTCAGCTGTTTTAAAACAAGTACGAATATATATATATATATTAATCGAGTGTATGATAGCCTGTTTTAAGTCTGATTTCCTTGATTTCGTACTCCGACAAAAAATGTCTTGTAGCTTTTAGTTGGAGGCATAGACACTGTGTAGCTGTTTGCCAAGTCTTTCAATCAGCTTCAAATTCGAACGAGTTCTGGTATAAGCGTCTGCTACTGTGTAATATCGGCTCCGATTCGCGTCCTACAAACGGCCCCTATGCAAAAATCGAATTTTCCTTTTGTTGCATTACAGTTTCAGCGGTCGACTGCAGCCGAGTTTATTTCGGATTGCAATCCGTTGCTGACATTGTTCATCTCGAGTGACATACTAAAAAAAGCGGGCTACACAATGATCGCGCCTTTAATTATCAGTTCGGCAATATGAAAATCCAACGCGTCATTACTATTGCATAGAAGATTTACTGCGGGGGATTATGTTTATTCTGTCAACACATTCCATCACTGTATTTGTTGTTCTTACACATTGTTAACATTTTTAATTATGATAAGAATAAACTTTAACACTTTTATAACAATTGTATAATTTTTAAAACCCCGACGCGTTTCGGAGCAAACACTTCATGTTCACGGGAGTAATTCTTCGAAACGCGTCGGGGTTTTAAAAATTATACAATTGTTATAAAAGTGTTAAAGTTTATTCTTATCATAACACATTCCATGTTAATGCAATCACTTTTTCCCCTTTTTTCTTTTTTAATTTATAAATTTTTTACCTTAAACACAAATAGAACGTATTAAATACGAATCAATGCGCAAGAGTATACACTTCCGTGTGTAGGCCGGTAACTTGAAAAAGCGCGCGCAAATATTTAGGCCAATAGAGTGAAGGTTTATTTTTAAAAAGTTGGAACGCGTTGTAACGAGAGTTTTGCGGCGAAAAATGATATCAGTGAAGACGGAAAATAGCGGAAGGATAGGAGCAAAATTGACTGCGAACGAAATCGAAAAATATTTGTGGAAAATAAAACTTTTAAACAAAATGTAAAACATGGCGGCTGATAAACGGCCTTTTAGCCTTTAGACATTTGAATTGTGCATCATCAACGGGAATTACACTTTCAGTAGCATTTGAAAGTTAATTCTTTAATTCTCCGAAACCCGGTATTCATTTATTCTACTTATTAGAATTACTCGCGGAAATTGGCAATTTTCAAATGTTCTCAATAACCATTATCCCTCCCCAACAGAATTCTTCGTATCTCACTTAAAATCCCCCCCCCCATGTTTTCAAGCCAAAAAAAAACAAAAAAGAAATGTTTTTTTCCAAACTGACCGAAACCGCCGAGGTCTCCAAATTTGAATGTAACAACATCGGCTATATTAAATATTCATGTTCCAGGTGTGTTCCGGACTTTTCAATTTTTATACCAAAAAAAAAAATTAAAATATAAAAAAAATCCTTCATTTTTACGCGTTTTTTGTTTATACAATTAATTAGTTACCGATAATAAGGTGGTTTTTGTTAACAAAGAGATTTTTTTTTTGTGTGTGTGTAAATTTTGTGTTACAAAATGCTATTCTATTTCACACTCCGCCGGTTTTTCTCACGTTCTCGTTGTCTCTAGTCCTAATCGACCAAGTTTCTTTCAACCGCTCGTCACCCGCCGCTCTCTTCATTTACTTTATTCTACAACCATTTATCATCGCGGTACGACTGGAATGCTTATTCACCGCTCACCGATGATGCACATTCCATAACGGTTTTTCACCCTTAACAATTTCATTCCTATTAGCTCTTAGTGTACCTCTTAATAATCTCTTTTTCTCTAGAAATAAAATTACCAATCCAAGAAATTAAAGCCAGACGAGAAAAAATACTGACCCCCGTAATATTCAACCGTTAAGCATTTAACAAGTGTCCAAGCTAGTTGTCGTGGCGTAGTTGGTTAGACATTCGGGTTGAAGCGGGCTCGATTCCCGCTGCTGCACCATTGACAATTTCAAAAATTCCACTTGCCCTAGGTTAATATCCGCAGTTGATGCGCCCAAAAATAAAAAAAATAAAAAAAGAAACAAAAAAAAACTTTGCTTTTTTTCTTCGATTTGACCTTTTCTTGTGCTATTAGTTAGTTTCAGTCATAACCTAAAAACTCAAAAGCGGTTCTCTTCTATAATTAGTTCTTTTTTTTTTTTCATCGATTCACATTACTCTCTAACACACACACAAACACTACCGCTTTATAATTCTTTTTTACGTTCCATTGCGTCTACTCTTTATCTCGTTGTTGTTGTCACCTCTCATCATCTGATCATCGCCTGCATAGTATATCACCTTTTTATTAAAACACGTTCTCCCCGTTTACTGTCTCTTACAGGCAACTTTTCGCTTTCTCTATACTTTTTTAATAACTGGAGATACGAAAGTTACATTACTCTAATGTCTCTCCTTTGGAAAGTGTAAGGCTACGGCTACGATACAAGCGGCAAGCAGCAAGCGGTACGTGTTAAAACGATGCCAGTAGTTTATATATTTACGAAATTAAATGGCTATGTCTTTTCGGTGGCTACGATAGTAACACCGCTCACCGCAAAATCCGGACATATACAATTTTTTACTGTTTCGTACAGAATTATTAAATTCAATTTGCATTAAAACAACAAAATAATGATAAAAGAAAGTTAACCGATACGGAAACTGAAATCGCTGATATCAGAATGAGTATAAATAACATTCCCGATAGCAGATATTAAAAATTCCCAAAATGTGAAGTAACAGAACGTGATGTATTTACTCGCGCTAGAAATTAATAAAATGTTATCTGGAGTTTATTATTTACCATGGTAATTATTTTATTTAATATTTTTATAATCTTCTTTTTTTTTTATTCGTCCCGTATGCATTATCTGTACTGCTTGTCGCATCTCAACTTTCCAACTTTTCCGATGGATTTTCTTAAAATTTTCTTACACACAAACTTCGTCCTGACAATTACGAGCACAACAAAAAGAAAATCGGCCAAATCATTCGAGCCGTTCTCAAGTGATGATCTTTTATTTTTTTTTGTTAAAACCATCTGCATGTAAACGAAGTGATGTATTTTCAGAAAGCAATAATAGTTTTAAACCACGTCAAAGGACGACATAATAACAAATGAGCATTAACTATTTTGTTATAAACACTGTGTCGTTAATCTGTTAATTACCATTTTACCGCTCGATAGCCGTAGGCTAATGCTGCCTACTATTATTTTAAATGGCCGCATAAATGTCATGAACAAATTTATTTCATTACGAAATTCCGGTTTTCTATTCAACACGGTGTAAATAAGCGTTCAATTTACTTTTCATTAAACTCTAAGTGCAAGTCTGATCACTGAACACTGTTTATAGTACAGGAGCCCACGATGCTAAATGGAGATTTACTCGAGCGTCGCGGATACCTATTGGGTTTTAAAGATTAGATGGTAGAAAGAAAAAAAGGTTGTATGATGTATACCCTTTCACCGGTGTGGGGAGCGTCTAAAGGTTTTCAAAAATGTAAAAAAAAAAAATCAGTCACATGGAAATACTCGAGCGCGTCCGATAGTGATAGCGTATGTGTCCCACGTGTCTCTGATAACGGAGGTATGTTAATCTGATGGTTTGCATGATGGGGGCGGCCATACGGAAGAGTAGAAAATAGGGGGGAGGGATTTATTCGAGCGCTTCAGATATTCAGAGGGGTGCTAAGTGAACGCGAAAGAAGCTCCCATTAAAAATACTGACGATTCGGACGTGACGTAAGCCCTTGGCGCCTTTTTGAAAATGCAAAAAAAATCGCCATTTTGAAATATTCGAGCGCGTCAGATTATTATACAGACGGTTCAGCATCTACCGATTATTTGGAGGAATTTTCTTAATCTGACGGTTTGAAAAAGATTTTTTTTTCGAGATTTTTTTTTATAAATCAATGAATGTATCTAATAAAAGTCAAGGAAAATAGCATCCAAATAAAAAAATTTGTTTCATGCATGAATATGTCTAAAACGGACGAAACCGGTCGGACTATTTTATATATTTTGTCAAACCAATTTTATTGTATTGTATTATTTTATGTTTTATAAATAACGTCGTGTATTTTATGTAATTGCGAATACTTAATTTGTTCGTGTAGTAAAATACACAACAGCGCAACTGTATTTTAAAGTTATTTAAATTTTTTTAAATTTTACATTCAAATATTTTTTTTTTTTAATCTTCATTTTCAATCCTAATAAGATGGCTCAGAAACGACAAAAATATTCAATTAAAATATGCAATAACTCACGAACGGCTTGACTTATAAACTTTCAATTTGGAACATAAATTACAATTAAAATTCTCTTTAAAACGATTTATATTAAATGTGACCAATTAACCTGGGCGGCAAAAACTCAAAAAAAACCGTCAAGAATATATGATATGGTATTTAAAACTACCTTAAAAATCACTTAAAAAATCATCTCATCACCCGATAAACCTAAATAAAATAAAATGCAGGAGTTCTTCCATAAAATCAAAAAATTACGGTACAAAAGTTATGTAAAGTTGCCGAAAAGTTTAAAAAATGACGTGTTCTCCCTAGCGCCGCGAGTTTGAACGCGGTTAAAAATATGCGCATCCCCGTATATTTTGTCTAGTTTGGAACATTCGGATTTCCAGCTTTAAAATTATACCCTCGAAATTTTGGAAAAAAATATTTTTTTCCCGGGCATGTTATATGCCGTTGGAAAGATCCGCGTTATTTGTCGGGAACGAAACCGTATTTCATTTTCTTAACGGAACTTTAAAAGTTGCCGCAAAGTTCGAAAAATCGCAAAAACTGATTTGTGACGTGAGTATTATAGCTAAAAATTTTGAAGAAAGTAGAAAATATGTTAACTTACATACGAAATCTTCAGCGCATGAAACCTCATGCTCGACTGAACATGTTGGTATTTCGGCTTGTGGAAATTGTCAAATTATATTTTTTCCGTTATCCTTGAATTATTTCCTTCAAAACGAAAAAAAAAAAAAAATGTCAAGGTGACGTTTTTTTCCCGCAAGTTTGCGACCCTCCCACTCCCACCCCGTTACGTCACGCTCAAATCGTCAGATATGTAATTAACCTACCTTACCTTAATCTGACGCGCTCGAGTATTTCTAATGATCGATTTTTTTTTACTATTCTGATCAGCTATCCTATACAGTGCTTATATATGCTGGAGGTACTCAACAGGGTTATGTCCCCTTATGTTAATCTGACGCGCTCGAATAAATCCCAAAATCCCCTATTGGGCTCCCCTACTATTGCAGGTTTTAGGGGTTTTTTTTTTGTTTTTTTTTTAAACCCCCCTTTGGGCATGTCAACAAAGGATCTTCGCCCAGAAACGAAAGAAAGGAGAAGGATCAGTTAAATGTAGATTCGGTCAGCTATTGATAAGATAAAGGAACTGAGGATAGGAACAACTGAGATCGACGGAAACGATAAGATATACGAGGCACAATAAGGAGCAGGGAGTTTGAGTGACAGCAGATCGGAGTACAAAGAGGTGCGTTCGTTCACAAGGGATGGACATTCAAAGAGGATATGGTCAGGATCACAGATGGCTTCGTCGTCAGGATGAAGAGGGCGATAAGGGAAAAGAGCGAGATGAAAACGAAAACATGTGAGGAAGGAAGAAGAGTATGATTCAGACGTAAACGGATAATAGGGACAATAACGGAGCGGTGAAGCGAAGGAAAATCGTAAAACCAAAGCCGGGTAGGAAGATTAGGTTGGATGAAAAAATTTAAGAGGAAAGTTGATTAGAAAAGGAAGAAACGTAAAAATCTGACCAAAATCTAACATGAAACTTTTTGCACAATGGGAGTAAATTCGAAACGGGAATTTTAGAGAAAAAAAAAGCGGGAGGATACAGCAATCTGAGCCAAGGAATCTGCCATTTCGTTATCCTCTATCCCCATATGACTGGGGACCCAGAGCATTTCAATGCGGATAGTGTGAAGTGAGAAGAGAGTTTAAATGAGGGAGCGAATACGGTGGATGAAAAGGTCAGAGGAGTGAGAGGGGAAATGAGAGGAAATAGCTTTAAGAGCACACATGGAATCGGAGATAATTAAAAATTTAGAAGAAGAACGATGTGAGGAAATATGGATTATGGAGCGTAAAATGGCCATTAACTCGGCCGGTTTAAATAAATCGATTGGTCGAGGTTTTATCTTGGAAAAAATTCTCGGAGCCATGATCAATTGTAATGATATTTCTGGCTTGTGAACGTTTGTTTTTATTTTTTTTTTTGTAGCGTAAGGAGAATATTTCAACATAAAACGGAATAATGTAATGTACGCAAAAATGGAGCTTTTGTTCGTGCGCATAAATATTTTGCAAGTTCGGAATAAATCCGAGCAGCTCGGTCACCAGATAGCGCATATGTGTTAAATTGGAAAATATGAAGCAAAGTATACAATCTTGAGTAGTATATATAAAAAAATGTCGAGAGTGCGAATGTGAAGAGAAATGACGAGTAAAATTTTCGCGTAAAATCGATCTAGTAAAATGTGTTTAGCAAAATGTCTTCTGTTAAAATGCTTTCGCAGCCGGCCTAAATTTTTGATAAAATACAGGTTAATTATCTACGGAAATAGATTAATCGTCCCCGATAATGCGATCATCTATTTTTAATTAACAGTGTAAATGAATGTATCATTTTTTATCGTGATGGAAATACTCGTAAGCGAATCGATTACTTTTTAAATGCCGTGATCACGCTTAAACATTAATCGTTTTCGAAATTGCTAGATGTTATCAATGATAAGATATCGATCAATCGATTTTTCAGAAATCTTTTAAATCCATCAATTCGTGAATTTCATCAAAACCATTAGAACCATTTTCAAGAACCCAGAGTTATAAGATTTTTGAAATGTTTCATTTGGAACGTGTTATGGATATGAAATATAAACTTCGACAGCCGAAAATGCACGGAATCTTAATGTCGCCTTAAGAAATAAATAATGAATGAAATTATCAGAAACCGATGTCAATTAATGGAACGCGTGTGCGATATAACATCCGCCATAAAACTAGAGTTGAAACAATTATAATAAGTGCCGGAGGAAGACCTTGCTGAAGTATATAGAGCAGATTGTGGAGTATTACAGAAGTTAAAAAAACTTTGGAGCCAAAAAACAGTAAGACGAAAATAACGAATTAATGCGATAAATACGAAACGTATTTTTTGTCTTCCATTATGAATCGGTCACATCGCCGTAAAATCCCCATTGATGTTCCGAATTAATATTCAGGTTCAGTGTTTCACTAGTGTTAACGGATTTGATATTTAAATCGTGCTCCGTACAATTAGAACGCGACGTCTTTCAGATTTTAAATAACGATAAGAAGTCCGAACAAAAACATTTAAATATTCCACCGATATTTTCTAATGCAATACGCGACACCGTAATATCAAAGAGATATTTGTATTTTACATCTCTCATATGCGTTCGATTGTTTTCGCTATTTCTCTCTCGAACTCCGTTAGAATTCGTTTAAGAAACCGCCGACGAATAGAGAACGACCTCCGAAACGGTTTACAATTTACAGTGAACGCGAACGATTCTGGCTTCGTCAGCGAAATTGGATTAAGACACGCGTGTTAGCCGATAACGATAATGTAATTTACGATTAGTTCGGTCATCGAATGTAGGTGAGCGAAATTGACGGGATTTCCGCCATTAACTATGTAAAGTTTACTTTCGTAGCGGCCGCGCAAGATAAGATTGACCGTAAATTTATAGTCCATGAGATGACTTCCAGGCTATACAATCTCTCATCTTGTCCTCAAAAAGATTTCTTTGCGCATACGCTCACATACATATTAACAAACCCGTGGAGCCGCTGATTTCTTTTCCGACCAGTACGAACACAAGATAGTTCGCTTGTAGGCACTATCCACAGAACTCTGTCACGGTCACTTCACGTAGCGCGAGAACTCCAGATTTGGAGCAGTTTTCAGAATAAATTTTCTTCCATTTCTGTTTTTTTTTTCTTCTATTTATCAGCAAAAACTATCAAAGAGTTATTTGTCAGGTTAAATACAAGCGTTCTTCCGATATACTAGAAATTGAATAAAACAAAAAAAATATATAGCCACAACAGGTCCATGAAATAAACATTCGGCATGTACTACTAGCATTATTATTATTACTGTATTTATTATTTAAATTCATTGTTAAAAATATAGTTATGATAAAAATAAATTTTATCACTTATTAACAATTATATATCATTTGCAATCTAAATGCTGGATGCCCAATTTAAAATGCTGCTAGTTCAGCTTCATGAGCAAATATTACTAGATTTATTAGATCAGAGTTAGCAAATATTACTAGATTTACTTAGATCAGAGTTAGCAAATATTACTAGATTTACTTAGATCAGAGTTAGCAAATATTACTAGATTTACTTAGATCAGAGTTAGCAAATATTACTAGATTTACTTAGATCAGAGTTAGCAAATATTACTAGATTTACTTAGATCAGAGTTAGCAAATATTACTAGATTTACTTAGATCAGAGTTAGCAAATATTACTAGATTTACTTAGATCAGAGTTAGCAAATATTACTAGATTTACTTAGATCAGAGTTAGCAAATATTACTAGATTTACTTAGATCAGAGTTAGCAAATATTACTAGATTTACTTAGATCAGAGTTAGCAAATATTACTAGATTTACTTAGATCAGAGTTAGCAAATATTACTAGATTTACTTAGATCAGAGTTAGCAAATATTACTAGATTTACTTAGATCAGAGTTAGCAAATATTACTAGATTTACTTAGATCAGAGTTAGCAAAAAGTTTAGAACATTTTAGATATGAAATTTGAAAAAAAAAAACGGTCAACTGCCATATTCGTTCGACAGGCGAAGGAATTTCGGAAATAGAAAAAATTTGTAATCAACATCCGTCGTTGATTCCAATAATTGTCGGAGACTTCAACATAAGAAGCTCGCTATTAGAGAATATTAGAAGTAACCCGGATGCTGAGAGATTGGAAGAATTTACTTATGCAAACCGTTTACTTTTCCTCAATCAACCGAACGAATACACCTTCAGTAACCATAATGGAAGAAGCTTGATCGATTTAATTATTGTGAGAGATGTTTCTGCTTCAACCATCCAGCATACCATCTCTTCCGTAGAACTTTCCGATCACTGTAGAATTAAGATTGTAATCCGTGGAGCAAAACACACAACAACTCCATCATAGTGGTGTACTAACTATAAACTATTAGACTCCAAAATTAATTTCAATACATTAAATAAATTTAAGAATAATTTTTGCTTAGCTAAAACTAAGATAGAATTAAATAATCATGTTATTATACTTCACGACTATTTAAGAGTTTCCATCGATCAGTGTAAATATAAAAAGATCACTACTTTTAACGATTGGTGGACACCCATTCTGGATAACTTAAAAAAAATTATTAATAAAATAAGGAAAAAATATAATAGATCAATTCAAGCCAGTAAAAAATTAATTTATAAATTTTTGTTAAGAGAATTAAATAGAAATTATAAAATCTTAATTGAAAAAACCAAATTCGAAAATTGGAAAAATTTCATCAATAATTCTAAATGCTGGGGAAAACCATAGAAAATTGTAATGGAAAAACTTAAGCTATTTCAATTTCCAGCTATTAAAGTAAATGATGTAATATTAACTAAACAAAAAGAGAAATGTGCAGCTCTCCTTGATTACTTCTTTCCCAGGAAGAAGGATAAATTCGATTATTTGACAGATTATACACCTAACGTAAATGATAAATATGATGCTGCTATTGGTTCCGATGACCTAAATTTAATTATTAATTCGATTAATACACGCGAGGCTTCCGCATCAGATAACATTTCTAACGTAGTGGTTAAAATGATTCATGCAAAACACCCAACAATTTTTCGAACACTTTTTGAAAAATGCCTTCTGTTGCAAATGTGTTTCCTGATTTATGGAAAATGGGAGAAATTAAATTAATTAATAAACCTAAAAAAAATAGGATCTTTCTCTGCTAAACGGCTATCGACCTATATCACTATTAAACTGTATTGGTAAAGTATTTGAAAAAGTAATTAACGTAAAATTACTTAGCGTAATTGAAACTAAACAAATCTTAAGTAATAACCAGTTCGGGTTTAGACGCGCGCGTTCATCAGAAATGGCTGTTAGAAAACTTTATGATATTATTCAATTAGCGCAAACCAAACATTTATTTACTGTTGTAATTACTTTCGATGTAAAAGGCGTATTTGATAAACATTCGACAATAATCGAAATTTTAAAATCTCATAAAGTCAGTCCTGATTTAATTAAAGTAATTTACCATTATCTAAAGAACTGCGGTGATCAAAACCGAAAGTTTTACTATCGAACGCAGTATATCATGCGGAGTGCCTCAGGGTTCGGTCCTCGGACTAACACTCTGGAACGTATTATACTCATATATTCATAAACAGATGGAAATCTTTTGTTCGTGATATAACTACGATGCAGAATTTATCAGCTTTGCTGACGATTTATGCTCCGTCATTAAACTAAAAAACGCAACGGAAGCTGACAACGTTACAGTTATCGGTAAAACCTTGGAACAATTTTTTCTTCACTGTGTTCTCGAATTTTCAATTGAAAAGACAAAAATGATGGTTACTGGTAACAAGAAAACCACGGAGGTGATTAACAAACTTAGCATACTTAACTTGTTATATGATAAACTTATTCCAATTGTAAAGAATTTGAAATGCCAATAGATCATAAGTTTAAATTTAATAAACATGTAAACTACATAACAGATAAGGCGAACAAAATCTTTTATATGCTATTAAAAATTCAACCTAACTCAGGTGGTGCTAACTATAACAACGGAGTGATAATGTATAATGGTGTTATTCGCGCGATCTTTAATTACTGCTCAAGTATTTATATCACAAATGTCTCTGTTTCTGATATGAATAAAATTTTAAAAATTCAGAGGAAGCTTCTTCTGAGTGTAGGCTCGTTATACAGAACGGTGTCGATTGCTGCGGCTCCTGTTGTCACTGGAATCCTTCCGGCTGACTTGAGCATGCACCATGCTGCTTTATTAGCAGAATACAAAATATTCCGAATATCACTTACCACTTCTTATATATCGCTACAACTTTTTAACAACAATTTTAACGTAAACTTACAATATGATAATTTTCCAAACATTAATAATTTTAATAAATACATGAAAGTAATTATTTTAAATATTTGGCAAGAAAGGTGGAATAATCAAAATAATGGCAGACTAACGTACAAATTTTTATATGATATAAATGTAAGATTTAGGCTAAAGAAATTACTAAGAATTAATTTTTTATAAGTCAAGCGTTGACGGGACATGGCAGTTTTGTTACTTACTTGGAACGATTTAAAATTACACCTTCTGACATTTGTCATTTCTGTCAACTTGGTGTTCCGGATACAGTTAGTCATTTTCTATTTGAATGCCTCTTCACTAAGGAAGAACGTTTGAAATATAATTTAAATGGTTACTGTATCGATAATCGAATTATTATAAATAATGTTAACGGATTAAACGTATCGAACTGTTGTGCATTCGTAAATTATTGTAATCTCGCTTTAAGGAAACGCATTACTATATAAAATATACCTAACGTTAAGTCGATTATATATTACGAATACCGTGACTAAGCCAATAGGCATCGCGGTCGCATATAAAAAAAAAAAAAAAAAAAGGATAAACGGATGCTTCGTTACAATTTATTTACCACTCGCTTGTTTTAATGTTTAATAGTTTTACGAGGAAGTAATGTGTTGCCCACATCAGGTTTTTTTTTGTAAAAGAAATAAAAAGACTGCTGATATACTTGCATTGGCAAATTTGAATAGTTCATTAATGAAAATACATATATCATCTAAATAGGTAACTTTCGAAAGTCAGAGTTATACTTTTAAGGTATATTTTTCTAATGTTGACTTCTGATCGTATTCCGATTTCCCAAAAAACAAAGTTTGAATAATCGATTTAGAATTCTCCCTCTCGGGAACCCATCACATAAGAGAATATAATAATTCCATCATCATGCACCCGTATGAACTTCCATCCCCTGTTGCGTAGTCCCCTGCTGACTTTGGCGTTTTCTAGTGTTAACTGATCGTTGGCGTAAAAACGTTGGTTGGCAAATGATTCAGTGAAACCGATGGAGTTCAAAGTCGGGCGCATAGTGCGCAGATTTTTAAGAATTTTGTATTTTGTCTCACGCCGGCAGAACTTCACTATGATGCCAGGATGCTGCTGATTGGGAGTCTTCCTCAAACGATAGCAGACATCAATATCCTTCTCACAGATATCAACACCAGCCGCCTCTCCTACTTCACATACTAAATTGTAGATATTTTCAACAGGCGCTGTAGGTACGCTACTTAGTATTATATTATTACGTCTGATATATTGTTCAATATCGGCCAAACGCATGTTTAGGTCCTTATTTTGTTGCTTAAGTGTGTAGTTTTCTTCGCGGAGAAAACGTATTAGGTTTAATGCCGCATTCAGTTTCTGATTATTTTCCACCAGAGATGCTTGGATTTCCTGAAACGAGTCCATCATTGTTTCCCTCATTAGGTTTATTTCCCTTTTGACGGCCTCTGATATAATTTCTGCCTGGTCGGTCATTGACGAACTAAGTTCCAGGTTAAGCTGCTGCGTTTTCTTTTTTCTAGAATCATCGTTAGGGCGACAGGTTGTACATTTCCACTCTGCTCTTTTATTCGACCCCATGCGGAGCCACATTTCTGGTTGTAAACCGTCGCAGTTAAAATTCATTTGTCCCAAGCAAGCAGAGTAAGCAACATAGTCTGCACCTGCTGGAATAGCTATCTTACATATTTTACAGTTCAGCATACTAAATTCACAACTAAGTTAATAGTTCACAATTATAAAATTAGTTCACAGTAGAATAAAACTGACCAGATTTAACAACTAATTAATAAACGCATGATTTCAGATAAATAAGATTAAATATGGTAAATATTAAAAGTAAATATTAAACGTTTAGTCCATAAGCTTATTGATACAAATAAACAGAAAAGTAAATGAAAAATTATCTGCAACTGACAAATGAAGTATGGCACTACATGATGATATATGACTGTCACACCGTTTTGCATTGAACACATACAGTAGGCTGCTAAATGAAAACATCTAAAAATGTTTTCGACTACGGAAACAATTGGCGATTAGTTACTTTTTTAATTCAAGCCGATTTCTCGAAAATAAATCAGTAGATTTTTATACACTGACTCTGAAACTGTCTTAGTAGTTTATTACTTCCGAAAAAAGTATTAATCACTGTAGATAAGATAATATGCACTATAGTATTCTCACTTTCTTTTATGAAATTGAAACCATAATTAATATATTGAATTTTATAATTACAAAAAGAACCAGGTATTGTCAATTTTTTCCATTTTTTCACTGCTGATTTGCAACTGAGAAGACATTTTGCGTTTTTATCTCATCTAGATTGCATTAAAATGGAGGCGGCAGAATACGAGAAAAACAAAAAAAAATTGAAAATAATGTTAAACGCTAATATGAAGTTCATACTAATAAATATTCCTTATGATAATTTTGTGAATTTGTAAATTTAACATACATGTGTTGCAATTGTGTTTCGTATTCATTATTTATTTAATAACAGAAATAT
Organism: Icerya purchasi; assembly: GCA_039619475.1. Taxonomy (NCBI): domain Eukaryota; kingdom Metazoa; phylum Arthropoda; class Insecta; order Hemiptera; family Monophlebidae; genus Icerya; species Icerya purchasi. Next base: position 576,901,143 of record CM077115.1, read on the forward strand.
GAATATGTTTTGATTTAAAAATGTCAAATTTGTTTTTCTACAAATCAAAGGGGGATATGAGTCAAGATTTTTTTGATGCCTTCGCTATACCATCAAAAATTTAACGCGACGTGAGTGCTATATGTAAATATTACTGTACAGCACCTTAATAAGATGGTTTTAGAAACGACGAAAATATTCAATTAAAATATGCAATAACCCACAAACGGCTTGACACTTATAAACTTCAAAATTTAATCATAAATTACAATTAAAATTCTCTTTAAAACCATATCTACAAACTTGAAGCTAACCGATTACCAACTTGGTCGGTAAACATCCCCCAAAACACCGTCAAGAATATATAATATGGAATTTAAAACGACTTCAAAAATCACCTTTAAAAAATTCGTAACTCATCACTAGATGATCCTTTAAAGGTGAAATTCAAAATATTAAATCGCAAAAGATCTTTCATAAATTTCGAAAATTACGGTTGAAAAATTATTTAAGTCCTCCATTTTGAACAGAAAACAACAAAAAAAAAAAAGGATGTTCATGTAAGCAATAGCCCCAGTAAAAAAGTTGAGAAAACCAAAACGCATCTCAAACATACACATAAAGGACCGCTTTATAGGAAAACTATAGTCGAGTTTAAAACTTTACATTTAGGCCTTCGGGGCGCCGAATAAAAAAAATATTTTCTTTTCCGAGCATGTGATATATTGATGGAAAGATCGCTTTCGGTGTCGGGAACAAAATTGTGTTACATTTGCTTAACGAAGTTGGCGAAAAGTTCAAAAAAGCAAGAAAAAAAACATTTTCCTCTTTGGAGCGCGAAAAATCAGATTTCCTTTTTTGAATTTAGTATAATGTAAACGTAAATTATAGTTATCTTCAAGTTAACATACAGAATCTTTAGCGCATGAAACATCGTGCTTGACTGAACTTGTTTATATTCAAAATTAAGTGGAGCTCCGTGTTACTTTTTAGGATTCTATCGATCTTGTTGCGACTCATAATTAATAATAATGTGCTTTCGCAAATATATATATATATATATATGGGCATGTGTGTGTGTGTGTGTGTGTGTGTATTTTTAAAGAAAACAAAAAACGAAAAAAATAAACACTCCCGATGGATAAGATATTTAGAAACTTCTACACAGTTAATGTTCGGCTACTAGATGTTAAATTTTAATATTTTCTCCTTTTTTCTAGTGCACTTTTGAATACATTTATTTATTAATAAAATTTTGTATCCATTTTTATTTCCTCCTAGAGGAGGAAACTTCGTAATAGAAAAATTTCGAGTTTCGTAAAAACGTACCAGATATTTATTTTAAGGTATAACGCAGTCGGAATCTACGTTTTTCGGAAATTTCTGTATGAATGTGTGTGCGTATGTACACGCGCAACACGCGCACTCACACTATCTTTTTATATTAGCTGAAAAATTCATTGTTTAAAATTTCATACATATATATTTTTTTTGGCATCGAAAATTCTACCTATTGTTTGTATATTTAGTTTTGTTTACATTAATAAAATTATATGTTAATTCGTGAATTCAAAATAATATAATTAAATTAAATTAAAGAAAATTTAGTCATTCTATAAAACTGACGATAATTTTGTCACTTGTGAAAAGAGCCCCTAATATTTCTGTAGCCGCGGGCCTATCATACACTTAATCCGGGCCTGAGTAATACGAAAATCGCATTGTTTCAGGGAGAAGTGTTAAAAAAAATACTGATTATAATAGGAAATAGAAAGTTTTAAAAACTGATAATAATATTTGCTTTCGGAGAAGGAATTATGTCATTTGAAGATAATTTTGGTGGCAATATATTTTAGCAACGGATGTAAATTTTTCACTCGACTTATTATTTAATCCATTTTCTTTTCTGAAATTTTTGCCAGCGTCTTCCGGAAAGAGAAAGTTGACGACGGCGCCCGATTTCAAAAAAGAACTCTCGATCGTTTACCGTTAGTTTTTCTAAAATGAACTGCACGACATTCATTGAGGCATTTATATTGTAATATTCACGCGCAATTAACAGATGTCACGATTTTCGCAATATTTATGTCATCTTTCTCACAAATGATTCTGCCAACGATCTTCTTTTCGTTTTATCCGTCTTCGTTTTGGTTTTCTCAACCGTCGATCACGATGATAATAAAAGTCTATACATGTATATAATGTATATGTATGTGTGTGTGTGTGTGAAAGGGAAATGATAAGGAAAAAGAACAGCGAGGTGGCATAGACGGAGCTGCAAATAAGGGGGAAGCGGGGAGAAAATACGAAATTTAATTTAGCGATTGAGCTATGCGAGAGGGTAGAGGTGCACACATACAGGAAGGGTTGTGTTGGAGAGGTGATAAGAAACGAAGAGAGAGAGAGTGAGAGAGAGACACGGTCGCGATTATGAATTAGCTCACAGTTGGTCGGATGAGCTTATAAACAGGTCTCGTCTGACTTACCGGTTGAGATTTCGCTCGTATCCATGTGTGCGTGACACTTAATTAAAATAAATAAAGGCGACCGCTGTTTCCAGTGTACTAAGAAAATGGCATCTTTCCATATTCTGTCATGTCGTGCGTAAGACTCGCTTTCAACCATCAGCAGGCTATACAGTTTTGTTGTTTTTTTGTGTTTTTTTTTTTTTTTTTTATTTTTCTTCGCTATTCAACTGATTAATAATGATAACATTAACCGAAAAATTTTTCCGAAAACATGAAAATGAAATCTGGAATAATTAAATATTATTCCAGATTTCGTATTATGCGATAGGGAGAAAATATAATAAAATCATAGAAGAAACGAAAAATATTGGGAAAAATGAAACGTGTTAATCATAAAATTGTAAAAGAAACGCCGTCGATTAAAAGTTATATACATAAATGTCGAACGAAAAAAATGTTAAAAACCTGATTAAAAGTGGAGATATAATTAATTCGTACGTATGCTACTGCACTATTATTGGGGGAAAAAAAAGTATTTCTTCTTCGTGGTAACAAATGGAACATTTTAAGAGGGGGGGGGGGCACTAAAACGCGTTCAAATTTTTATTAGAAGTCGATGAAAATAAGTCGACGACGCATATTTCATTCACAAATCGAAAAATTGAACCCCCGCTAATCAAAATAAATAACGTCGCAATGCCAAGTGCCAATAACGTAAAATATTTAGGCATGCCTTTGGACTCTAGGCTGACCTGGAGTACTCACATTCAGAAACAAATCAAGCATCTGAGCTTTTGAAAACCATGTCGTGGCTGTTAAATAAAAGATCGGAGTTATCGTTAGATGATAAAACTCTATTATATAAAATAGTAGCTCTAAAACCGATCTGGCTGTACGGTATACAGCTGATGCGGCTGCGCAAAAACATTCAACTTACAGAAAATACAGCGATATCAAAATAGGCTACTGAGAACCATTACTGCAACCCCCTGGTACGTCTCAAATTATACTACCCTCCTTAATGACTTAAACGTCATGTTTGTGGAGGAAGAAATCAAAAGACAAGCAAATAAACATGTCGCCCGACTTAGCATTCATATGAATCCACTTGCTAACAATTTGCTGGATAACTCCGGTGAAATACGCAGATTGTGGCGGAATAAGCCGTACACCTTGTCCAGCCATTATAAAGTCCAGAAGGAGTACTACTTACACCCCTTCACAAAACATTCTTTATCGCATTATCTCTACACCCTTTATCGGTGCTTCTTATGTTCTCTCATTTCCTTCTGTTTCGGTTATTCCTGCCCCCCCCCCTGAAGTATTTTTATCCTCCGTGTCCTTAAACGTGTAAGAATATGAATTTATTTCTCCTCCTTCCTATTTTTTAGGCTCTAACAAACCTAGTTAAAATAAAATAAAATAAAAATCATTAAAGATAATTCAGTTTACGATAAATTGTTATTCGGTAAATAATAAGTCGGGGGTCATTCATGTATCAAATGTACTACAATTGCTTATGGGTTATTGTCTTAACTGATCTACCATGTGTTGAGTTTTAATGGAAAAAAACCTATTTTTAATATGTGAAGGTTTTTTTTGAACGGCGGAGGGGGTGAAAATCTCTTTGTTGCTTAAACTTTAATTATGTAAGGTATTTTACTTTTACATTGCATTATAGAAGAAGTATCTATAAATCTCATGGTTTAACATGAAATATATCAAAATATTTCCTCGAATTTTATACCGTGTTATGCGAAAAAAGTATCACATCGTATGGGTTAAATTGTAATAACAGGCGATTTCGTCATTAAATGTCGCTTTAAGCGATGTTAGAAAAATTTGTGAAAATGACAAATATCACGTTATTTTCTATATAAGTAGATATTAATGCTGTGCAGATATTTAAGAGAAAAGAGGCAACTCATGGCGTCACAGTTAATTATCGTCTTGAAGGTGTAGGAAAAAAGTATAATAATTTCACGACTTCGCAACGCGATTCCTGAAGAGATTGAAAACTAAAAAAGCATATTGCGTCGTTTACTTTAGAAGAAAGAAAGATTTATTTGCATAAACAATAACATTGCACTCATGATATAGTTATTAATATGTGTACCGACACGAGTCTTACCACATAACGAAATTAGTGAATATACATATAAATAAGACATGATATGCGACGTTTAAGTTAGTAGGAAAAGAACCAAAAACCTACTACAGGAGGGGAGGACTAGGTGGCTAGTGCCACATTACATAGATATTTATACAGTGATTATCAAATAGAATAATTTTAAAATAAAACTAAAACTAAATACTAGTACTAACGTTAAATAATTCAGAATAATATATTATGCTTAAGTCTACGATGTTTGTACTTAGTATACATAGTGCGTAGTTGCCTGGAATCATAGTTACCAATAGAGCTGATAAGTAAGTTCTCGTGCCCTATACATTTATCACAGAACTTAGTAGTTGCACTCAAAACATAATCTCTGATTTGCGGTAACTCTAAAATGTTATGCATATATGCTACTCTTGTGTATCTATTTGCTCCAAGAATACATCTTAAGCATCGATTTTGGATTACCTGTAGCTTGTTATAATGTGCCCTACTAACAGAAGACCACACTGGACAAGAATATGTGATAAAATAGGTGTTATAAATGACACTTGTAGATGACAAATTTGTTATTTGCACTTAAATAGGATTTGCGATTGAGCAAGGGATATACTAGCGAGATAGCTCTGTTTGTTTTAACCGAGATGTACTCGATATGTTTGCTGTAAGTTAATTTGCTGTCTAATATTAAGCGAAGATATTTGATGTGATTAGACCAGGCAATGCCATTTCCAGAAATGATTAGTTTTCTTGGCAATTGGGGTCGCCGGCAGGTGAAGAATATCGCTTGGGTCTTTGATGGATTTATATTAATCTGTCATCGGGTAAAGTATTTTAGAACGCGTATCGAGGCTCTCTGAAGTCTGTTACTTATGGTACTAGGTCTATAAGAACTACAATAGAGGGCAACATCGTCAGCATATAAAGCGACCTCAGTGTTAGAAATTTTAGGAAAGTCGCTGAGAAACAATATAAAGAGGAAGGGCCCGAGAACACTACCTTGCGGTACGCCTGCAAGGACAGTTTTACTTGTGGATTGATAGTTATTAAGAGTTACGTAAAACAGTCGGTTGTTAAGGTAGTTTATAATTATTTTAATTAAGTAAGCAGGAAATTTAGAATTTATTAGTTTGTATATAAGTCCTCGATGCCAGCTAGTATCGAAAGCTTTAGCCACATCAAAGAGTACTAACCCAGAATGTTTATTTCGATTAAAATTGTCCGTGATGAATTCGGTTATTCTGGCAACTTGCTGAGTAGTAGAGTGACGAGGTTGGAACCCAAATTGACTTATTGGGATTAAATTATTAATATTCGAGTGTTCCCTTAATCTCTTTAGCAGTATGCTCCTTCAGCAATGTTACTCATATTACACGAGAGACTAATGGGTCTAATGTTAGCAATATTTGACGCATCTTTACCAAGCTTGAGTATTGGAACTAGTTTTGCAATTTTCCATACTTGAGGAAAGTATCCAGTTTTTAGGATGCCATTTATTATATTATTTAACTCTACGATACCTTTATTTGGGATATTTTTTAAAACAATGTTGGGAATATTATCGTTCCCGACGGACATGCTGGAATTAAGTTTTTTGATATAATTACGAATTTCTTTGGGCGTAGAAAGTTTCACCTGGGTTAGGCTAATATTAGCATTCTCTAAAAAACGAGCGACATGATCTCTGATTTTATTTCGTTGGTAATTAGTTGCAAGATGAGAATTTTGACCGTGTACTGAAAAGTAATGCGCTGAAAGCAATTCAGCTTTATTTCGGTCTTGATACACGTAGCAGTTGGAGTTCAAGTCGAGCAGCGGAGGAATGGAGCAAGGCTGTCTATTATACTGTTTACATACTTTCCACAATCTCTTATCTTTTATGTTAAGACTAGAAAGGACCTGTTTAAAGCAATTATTTCTGTGATTGCGAAGCATATAGCGCACTAGTTTAGATGTAAAGTTATATAGAGTTCTAATATGTTTAGCATTGCTATGTGATCTATTATTATTGAGAAATCTTCTGACGTAATTTTTAAATTTTATAGCCGTTAAGATAGTAGTGGGTAGAGGTGTTTTTTCAGAATGGGTACGAGTATTAGTTGGAATAGAAAGAGTAGTAGCATCATTGATTAATTTTGTGAAAGATGCAAGTCGAGACTCTACGTTAGAAGAATCGACTATAGGATCGTTTAGGTTAACGTTATCTGAAATATACTGTTTGAAGTAATCCCAATTAGCCCTATTATAGTTAAAATAGGATACATTCGATATATACTGTCGATTATCAGTAATAGAAGTGTAGATGGGATTGTGGTCTGAAGATAGACAGTTTAGAGAGATTGGAGAAGTCATGCTTAAGTTTTTTACGACAGTAATGTCTAAAACGCTTGGCCTTAACCGGAGTATCGATGGAAAATATGTTGGTTCTCTAGGAGCAAGAATTTGTAGGTTTTCACGTATAGATAATTGATATAACATATTACCAGCTGCATTGTTGGAAAAACAGTTCCAGATTTTGTTTTTACAATTGAGATCACCGATTAGAAGCACGTGATTATTAGATCTGGTTAGTGAAAGGATATCATTACAGAAATTATGCATTGATCTAGGCGGTTTGTAAACAGCATAAATAAATACGCTGCTTCGAGCGTTATAATTTTGTGATGCGCTATTATAGACTTGAACTCCAACAGCTTGTAAACAACCTAACGGTGGTAAGTAAACGGTATTATGCTTTATTCATTTATCAATTAGTATAGCGACTCCTCCGCTCCTACGAGAAATGTCATTCCTGTAAATATAATAACCGGGAAATACAGTTTTACAGGTAATATCCAGTCTGGTCTCTGATAGGGCAGCTACGTGTATTTTGTTCGAAATTAAGAAATTATGGAGCTCGTTATGTTTGTCAGCTATAGAACAACAATTCCAGGCAACTATATTTAAGTTATTCATAACAATAGTTCAATACATGTTTCAAAAATAATAATTAGCTTAGACATAACATCGTTATTTACATTAATTTTAAGTTTATTACTGATTATTTGAATAACTTTTAAAATCTTGGGCAGATTGAATTCTTTCAAGAATGAAAGCATAGAAAGAAGGGAAGAATTATCTGACGTGGTATTAATTTTAGGGGAGGTATTATGAACACCACCAGCCACCTGAGCATAGGTAATGTGATCCTGCTTCCGATTTTTAGGTAAATTAGTAGTAAGGTTATGCGTCAGCAAGGGTGAACTATATCTAGTATCGGATAATTTTCTGCTCGGACGTAGCTGAAGCAGTCGTTTGTAGACTGAGCAGTCACTGGAATTAGCAGCATGAGACCCCTCGCAGTTGGCGCATTTAGGCATATTTAACTTTTTACAAGGTTCATTAGAGTGATACAGGCCACATGAAACACATCTTGGTGGAAGGTTACAATTTTGAGATACATGTCCAAATTTTTGACAATTATAACATTGTACTAAGACACTTTTACGGACATATTTATCCCAGTGAACTACGCAGTGAAATAAGTGTTTAATTTTTAATACATTGGCAATTTTGGTAGCAGGAGGAAAGGTAACTAAGAAGATCGGTAGTAAGGTAGGCTGATTAGATAGGTTTTGTTTCTTGGTAAATTGTCTAATAGACTCAAGATTGCAAATTGTTTTTAATTCGCTCTCAATCTCAGCTACTGAGAATGAAAGAGGAAGTCTTTTTAGTACCATTTTTAGCTGCTTTCGCTCGCGTGGCAAGTGTGTAAAAAAGGGAACTTTGTTATTTTTCAAAAAATTAATTACGTTATCGAAATTACTCGAGGATTTAACCAGAATCAGAGTTTTATTCCTAAAACTCCGAATATTAAACTCTATGCTAACAGTGCTTTTAAGTGTATAAATTAGCGATTTTACAACGATATTATTATTATCGTGTACAATTGTGATCGGAGGGTATTTACCGACTTTGTTATTAGAATCTTCGCCGAATAACGTCTGCTTGATGATATTTTCTTCAACTCGCAGCGGGGCGAAGCGATTACTCGTAGCTATTGTAGATGGTGAAGTTCTCAGTCGTTTGGTAGAGCTTCCGCCTTTGCGTCGTTCCGCTACCGTCCAGCTAGATGACTGATGAGCTTCTGTAGTGGAATGGTTAGTGTTGGTGTTAGCGGCAGGAACGAAATCGGAATCTAATTCCTCCGCACTGCTAGAGCAGCTAGACAGAGATAAATCCTCCGTGATATTTGTTTGCTCATGTCGATGAGCAGCAGCCGACGAATCCTGATTATCGATAATTAGAGGTGGAGGTGGTGTGCGGCAGAACATGCTGTTCCCCTTGTGCACACACACCGTGCAGAAACCGTAGCCTTATATCGGCCGTCCGATACGAATAGCCGATTTAGAAATTCGATAGAAACAAAGACACAATAAAGAATCAGCGCAATTAAGTAATAATTACCTCTGAGACGAAATGAACGCGTACAGCACGATATTCATTAAATCACAACAAAATACAAACAACCGGAAGCAACGAGTCCCCCCGGCTAGTGCTTCTAACTTTAATTAGTCCAATGTGAAAGCTTTTAAAAATAAATTAACAAAACTATTTACTAAAAATATGAATTTACTGCTAAACAAATTTGACGAAACCCGCTTTTAGAACATTAACCATAAATAATTTCCAGTAAAGGTCAGCAATCGAGCAATTTCTGCTGAAAAATTGATAACGGCGCTATGTACAGTAAATGCCCGCAAAAACCGGGTGTACCTCCGAACGTTAATATGGATCCGAGGCTCCTCAGTGTACCATGTGCAGTGTTTCCCTCACCATTCACCATATCCTCACCGAATGCCCTTTATATTCCTTTGAAAATAAATTTTTCAACCTACTTTCCTCTCTTCCCTTCATCCTTAAAGACAACTCCTCTTCATTATCTAGTTTAATCCTTTTCCTTCATAAGTCCGGACTCTATTCACTGATCTAATCCTCCTTCTCCTCCCGTGTCTCTAGCCATAGTTGCTGCACATGGCACGTAAAATTTAATTTAATAATAATAATAATAATAATAATTAATATTCTGCCGAGAAAGTTTTAGAAAAACCACATTTTACGTATTAGATGCAGCGAATTCTAGTATACAGATAACGCGGGTGAAGAATTTTTAAATCTCTCGAAACACTTTGTGCATTCAGTAAGAAATGTGATAATAGCAATCTGCTACTAGTTTTCTTTTAATTAGACAACCAAACATCGCATCTCCGCATTCCAAAATTTTGAAAGGAAAATGGTGTAGAGTAATGTTATCATTTCCACCTCATACATCACACACCGTTTACAGTTCATTAGATTTCACAGTGTCCGTTCGAACATCGTGAGAACCTGGCATCCAGCAAATAGTGTGGGGATATATAATATTACTGGAATAATTAAAGAAGCGTCTCCTAACCTCGGGTAATATACGAAAAGGCTTAGAACTTGAATTAACTACAGACAGACCGTCTCTCCTTCAGCTAATCTCATGTCCGATTATTCTAGTGGATTGTGTTCCCTTGCACGTTAATATTAAGGTCCTTTAAAACAACAACGTGAAGTGTTCAACATTAAAAGAAAAGAAAAATCAAAGGGGAAGCGGAAAGAGATGAAAAAGAAAACAATCTGAAGAAGTATGCCAAAAACAAAAAGGTAGGTAAATAAGTGCAACGATAATTTTACAGATACGCATTAGTGTCTAAAAGAGGAGATGATTCGGAAAGACGATTGGAGGAGATAAAAATAATGGAACGTAAAATAGCCATCAGCTCGAAGAAGGGATTCAGAGAAGTTATAATTTGGAAGAATAAAAGAAGCACCATGTTTAATTACAGCTGAAGGGAAAGATTTTGCAAGTGTAGGCAAAGTAAATACTCTGGGAGAATGGCAGAGATCGCTGAAGTTAAAGGAGAAATAAGGCAGACTATTAAAGGAAATTGTATACGGCCAAAATTAACTAAGATGGAGGGAAATAAGGGACAGGATAGGAATTTTCCTAGGCACAAAGCGCCAATTCCGAGAAATTAAAAGGTAGGAAAAAATGAGAGTAGAAGATGAGAGTGAAAGACGTTTAGCAAGGAAGCGATAGCCTAAATAAGATCTGTGAATAGACAGGAGAGCTGCATTCGATTCAGCAAGCAGTGCTAGAATAGGAGAGGATTTAAGGGCACCAAGACAGAGTCTAAGGCAAGGGTTTTGGATCCCATCACATTTAGAAAGTGAAATTTAAGAACTTCTTGTGAAGAAGTCGCTATTTTACTGTCCCCGTGAGCTAATAGCATATGCAGCGGAAAATAATATAATCGCTGGTCATATCTGTGAATTGTTAAGTCAGTACGCGATTGTAAAGAGTATGAAAAATTATATTTAAATTTGTAGTAAATCGAACCAATGTCGTTTCCCGGGCCTACATCAACTAAAATACCGTCCGAGTGCAAACCTGGAAATCGTCAACATCGCCTTCCTGTACCATCGCCGGTAAACAGTGACACATAGCAATTTATATTATTTTAATTAATCGCGCTTTTTTTAGCGGTCGGTGTAAGAATTGATAAATATATACATTTAAAATCCTTAAAACAAATTTAATAAAAATAATAATAATAAAAATATAATAAAAAGTTAATCAATTTAAATCCATGAGTTTGAAAAGAGTCCGTGATTTGCATCCCTGAGAGCTTTCATAACGTATAATAACGTGTTATATATTAATTAAAACGTAATTTTTAAGCCACCCCCATTAGAATATATATATTAATTACAACGTAATTCTTAGGCCGGCCCCTATTAAATTTTGTAACGAAAAATGTCACAATTTTATGTAACGAAAAAATTCCTAAATTTATGTAATGAGAGTTAAATGTTAGAATCGGATTTTTGTGATTATGATATTCATATGAACCGATTTAGAATTACGTTGTAAATTTTGATCATTTTATACAAAGTTTAGAAGAGAAAGAGACAGAAATGTAAGCAAGAAGGGTCAAGGGGCCGACCCTTTTGAGGAGCCAAAATGGCCAAGTTATATATATATATATTATAAATACTAGCTGACCCGGCGAACTTCATACCGCCTCAGAATCAATAAATGTTGTGTTAACTTATTAGCTGAATTAAATTCAGTTTTTTACTAAGATAAAATTAATACTCAAAATGAAGTAAGTTCAATAAATGCACAATATTTGAGAATTTTTAAAACATTTTAAATACTTTTTGAGATCCCTTTCTTGTACATACAAATTTGAAAAACATATCTAGATTCTTTTTTTAAAAAAAAACATCGCCTTTTATATTTGGGAATAATTTTAAAACGTTTTAAATAATTTTGCGCTAAATTAAAATTAGAATTTCTAAAACAATATCATACTTTTCGAGATCATTTGAAGCAAATTAAGACCTATCAACTAGGGGTCAAAAATGAAGGGTTACTTAGTTATAGCGATTTTACGAATTGTTAGAAAATTTCAGACTCCGAATAAAAAAAAAAATATGGGTAAAAAAACACTTAATTCTGAACCATCAATTTCTATTTACTTAAAAGCTAATTAGCTATTTATTACATTGGGGAAAAATGCATGCCCACAATTATTATAATCTCAAAAATGTAATTATTTAAATAGCGCAAAGATAAATTTATTTTCTAATTTTTGTTTATAATTAAACTATTATTATTTGAAAAAAATGTATGACACTTGACGTATAAATTACAGAAATTAGTTCTTTATTTCATTAGCTTTCTAAAAAGGTATAAATGTTATCAATTTGTACACGTGCACAAACAAAAAAATCCATATTAGAGACTGAGGAAATCCCTAAATTCCAAGAAACATGCCCTTATCAACACCGTGACGCTTTTGTTTCTTCTGTCGCACTCGGGACGGGAGTACAAGTCGGTAGACTTCGGAAACATTCCGGACAGTTTGTGAACGTGATGGACGGTACTTGTTTCAGTCTGTTACTTCCGTTCATTCAGCTGGTTTATCTAATTACTACAGAGAGCGGAAGCATCGTTTAATTGAAATACCTCAGCCACAGCTCTGGTTGAAACTGTACGATCTGTTTCAAATTTCCTTAGAATTTCTTTTTTGTCAGCAGGATCGGAAACGCGAGGTCTGCCGGCATCACTTTGTCGTTCCTGAACACATCCTGTTTCCCAAATCTATTGGTATGTCGTGCCAAACACACTCACATCTGGAAAAACGGCGATAAGGGAAACGTTTTCGATATTCCCTTCGCACTGCAACGGCATCACCATAACAAAACCTGTAGCAGAACAAAATATCTGCGTATTCGCAATTTTCAAAACTGACCACTCAAAAAAAAAAAAAAAAATCTTTTTTTAGATATTGAAATACCTAAAAAAAGAATTTTTTTTTTTTTTTGAAATGGTTAGTTTTGAAAATTACGAATACGCAGATATTTCAATTAAACGATACGTCCACTCCATGTGGTAGTTAGATTTTAAATCAGCTGAATGAATGGAAGTAACTGATTGAGACAAGCACCGCCCATCACGTTCATGAACTGCACCGAAAGTTTCCGAAGTCTACCAACTTGTACCCCCGTTCCGAGTGCAACAAAAGAAATAAAAGCGTGACGGTATTGATAAGGGCATATTTCTCGGAATTTAGGGATTTCCTCAGTCTCTAATGTGGATTTTCTTTTTTGTGCACGTGTACAAACTGATAACATTTATACCTTTTTTAGAAAGCTAATGAAACAAAGAACTAATTTCTGTAATTTATACGTCAAGTGTCATACATTTTTTTCAAACAATAATAATTTAATTATGAACAAAAATTAGAAAATAAATTTATCATTATGCGATTTAAATAGTTACATTTTTGAGATTATGATAATTGTGGGCATGCATTTTTTCCCAATGTACTAAATAGCTAAAATTAGCTTTTAGGTAAATAGAAATTGATTGTTCAGAATTAAGTATTTTTTTACCCATATTTTTTTTTTTATTCGGAGTCTGAAATTTTCTAAAAATTCGTAAAATCGTTATAACTCAGTAACCGTTCATTTTTGACCCCTAGTTAATAGGTCTTAATTCTTCATAATTCCATCTCTACTCACATATGTGATGCAAACCACATCTTTGAATGCCCCGCCCTTGATTCTGAACGCTCTGTTTGGTACTTCAGAATCTTAGCACTGGGTCTTTCTGCTCCTTATACTTCTTCCTTTGTCCTTTCCTTCCCATCGCCATTATAATTCCTGTACTTCAATCTTTCCTAAGCTCTATTTCTAATTGTCTCTCTATTTAACTCATTCTACAACTTCTGTATTTGTTGGGTCAAAGCCGTTGGTGCGCCCAAAAGAAAATATATAAAATAATCTCTCTTCTATTCCTCAATCTTTCGATTGGTGGTCAATCTTCTTGGAAGTACTATGCTTAGAATCGCGATGCTTTTAAATCTCTAGCTTGCGCTTTCCGTTTCATTAACTGGTAATTATCCTCTTTGGTGTCTTCCGATATTTGCCTAATGAATTTCTGTCTCATTCTTGGTCTTTTTCCATTTATTAATCCTTCTATTATCGTTGTTAGGTATTACATTATTTCTTATAACATGTCTAACCCAATTACATCTTTCTCTTATGGTTCTCATTAAACATCTTTCTTCATTAATGCGTTCGAGCACTTCCGTATTTCTAATTTTATCTAGCCATTTAATTTTCCGCATTTTCCTCCAACACGCCATAATTCGAAAGCCTCCAATTGTTTTTGCCTTCCCCCTTATTTATTGTCCACGTCTTTGCTCCGTATAAGAGCACGCTCCATACGTATGTCTTTATTAATTTTTTCCGCAGTTCTACACTTATGGCTTTGAACGTTAGCAATGAGTTCTTTCTGATGAACGCGGCTTTCGCCTGCGCTATTCTAGACCTTATTTCCTGGTCACATCTTCCATCCTCTGGTATTATTGAGCCTAGGTGTCTGTGGTTTTTTACATATTGTATTATTTCATTATCTAATTTTATTTCTAATTCCTTATTATTCTGCGTTTTACTACATCTCATAACAACCGTTTTCTTTTTATTTATTGTGTCATATTATACCCTTTAAGTATCGAATTTATATTATTATTATTTTATATACCAAAAATTTGCTGCAAATGATCTCTAGAATAGCCCCTTTCAAGGAATTCATCGAATTACCAGTCACCCTACATATATATAGTTATATATATATATATATATATGTATAATGAAGAAAAAAAGGTATCTGTTGTCTAGGGTAATGTCAAAAACCTACTGTACCGATTTTAATGCTAGTAAAACTTCAGAGAAAAGTTTTTGTCTATGCTAAAAAAGAGCCTCGGCTGTACTTACTCTCAGTGATAAAATATATGTTTATTTTCGCAGTTTTAGTTCGTAAAGAGGAATTGGGTCGCAGCTTTTACATCTTATAATCCATTAATAACAGAGAGTCAAAAGGGTGTCACAACAGATCCTCGATAATAAAGGTGCGAAATAAGGCGCAGAAAATCGAGCATTGTAACGGATCAATGGAAATGAACAGTGATCAATAACCGGAAGGATGTAAAAATGCAGTCTCAAGCGCATGTTCGGAGAAAAGGCTGAGATGCGGCACAATAGCGATCAATTAAAAAGCGCTGGACACCAAAGAGGGCGCACCCTAACCCGCTTTGAGGATATTTTTCAGGCAAAATCACGATAACCGTATGCGGTCAAAGATTCAAAAATGAAATTGAAATTTTAATAAATACATATATATTTATATGTGTATGTTATAGACGCGTAGCAAATTTTTAATGAAATAATAACGAATTAATATGACGGAAGGTAGCAACCTTGGCAGTGTTACCAGGTATTTTTCGAAAGACACAATGCAGAAGAAGTTTGCGGCGAAGGCCGGTGTTAAAGTGAAAAAAAAAGGTCTCATCTGTGAATGCGCTGCTCGAGTAATCAGTTAGATTGCATGGAGCGGATTTCGAAGAAAAGATTTCGCCGAATTATGCGCAATAAAAGTAAATAAACATTTGGAAAGATATTTAAATATGACCTTGCCAGGACTGCGGCGGTCGCCATTCGCGCGAGCACCTCTTTCATTTATCATCTCTGAGATTTTTTCAGAGGTACGATGAAAACTAGCTATAATTTACATCGAAGCGATGCCTAACTTCGGTTTATTTCTCGGAATGGCCGCTGCTGATTCGCGTCAATGTTCAAGTGCCGGAAACTCTTCTGATCTGCCGGCCGCCGCCGAAGCACATCTGAAAAAGAACTGCCGCCACCACAGTGGTACGTTCAAACAGCGTCCATCGCCATCTCCTCTGACAGCACTGGTTTAACTCGATGCAGGCCTAGCGACACGTTTTTTATTCGAATTTAGCGTTCGCTCTAAACCGATTAACGTGTTAGACCGTTCGTTTTTTTTTCCATTTTCCCGCAAAATGAAATTGTGTCTTGTGACATTTTCAGGGCTACGCGAAAGCATTCTAATAGAATGCGTACCTTTTTTTTTCCCCGTCTTCTGGGCCTGTCAACAATGGACGATTACCAAATAAAATAAGATTCATTCGAGGAAAGAAGACAACATAGAGAACTACAAAAGAAACATAGTAACCGATAGCAATATGTCAAAGAAGAATAAGAAAGAAAGAAAGCCATATATTTTGACAAAAGTAAATTAAACAATCATAAAAGTGATAACGAAAATTGCGTACCGGCTCATCGAGACTTAACCGCAATGTCATAATGCTATAATATAGTATGCATAGATATTCATAAATACAATATATAATAAAAATCATAATAAAAATTACAAAGGGAAAACAAAACAAAAGAAAATAAAAACCCTAGCTATATGAATATACCGCCAATATTATAAATAAAACCATGCCCAATTAACTACGTGGACTCACAGGTTGATTAAATTATGCTTAATCCGGCGATGCTTATATCTAACATACATTCGGGCTAGTTGCTCAGAATTATAATCTCCAATATTTCTGATAAGTACATTGCTATGATTGGGACACTGCTGGAAAAATTTTTTAGCCAAACTGATTACGAAATCTTTTAAGTAGGGCAGCTGTAGCGAGATATGCAAACTATCAATTCTAGTCCAACGGGGGACTTTTAAAATGCACCGGCAACACCTATTTTGAAGCAACTGCAGTTGATTAAAATTAGAATCTGAAATTGAGCACCAAACTGGAGCTGAATAAGTCAATACAGGTCTAATGACGCTTTTATAGATAATTAGTTTATTAGCATTACTTAGGTATGATCTACGATTTATAATCGGATACAAAGCTGCGATAACTCTATTAGTCTTCACTTCCGCGTGCCTCACGTGCTCTTTAAAAGTTAATCTTCTATCTAGGATTACCCCAAGGTATCGAACATACTCTGCCCACTTAATACTAGTCCCTTTAATACACACTTGCCTTGGTGGAGTGGGGTATCTGCGAGTAAAAAGTATCGCTTCTGTTTTGGACGGGTTTATTTCACATTTCCATTTTTCTAAAAATTTTAAAAGTCGCAAGCTGTGCAGCTGTAGTCGATTATAAATAGTAGATAGAATACATGAAGATAGACTACGACGGTGAAGTAAACTGAAAAGAAACCAGTGGATAAAACGAGTAAACTGTATAATACCTGAAAGTAGAATTGGATCAACAAAGACAAATAAATTAAGCTATATATAAATAATTAAAAATGTGTTTTTCACCCCCAAACGGAAACACTCGAATGTCTGACGAAAACGAAAAAAAAATGTAGAAAGTGAAAAAAGCTAATAAATTCCAAAAAAAAAAAGGAAGAAAGAGAAACAAAAAGTATCGCTCACGGCTTTTGCGATTAAAAGTTACCATCGTTACAACTCTAGACGGTGCTGCTGCTTCCTCTCGTCTTTTTTTTTTTTAAATTCCATCCGATAGCTATCACTTTGTAAAAGCATTCATATCAGATGACGGTATATCGGATATTTACATTTCCTCCTTTTCTAATAATTATTCATTTTACCTGTCAGTTAAATTACTCTTCCTGCATATTCATGGTTTCTTTTGCATCCCTCTCTTCTTCGATATTCTGATGTTTCGTATGCGCTTTGGCCATTATTTGCTGGCATTATCTAAATTTCGTTATTCCTTAATTTCTTCTCTACACTGTCCTTTCCATCATCCGGATGATGCAGTTATTTGCGACGCCGATCATGTGTTCTTCCACAGTGTTCATCTCTCTCCGTGGAGCGTTCTGCCTCATATTCTTATTTGCTGAAGCTTGCACTTCCTACTCCTTATTGTGCTTCCTATATCCTGTCCTTTCCTTCCCCACTAATTATTATTCCTGCTATTTGTTCCTTTTTAGATAAAATTTCTGATCGGATCAAAATATAACCGACTTCTTTCTTTACCCCTTTTGTTTCTGGGTAAAGGTCCTTGGTTGACGAGCCCAATGAAGAAAAAAAAAAAAAAAAAACTAGACGGATTTATTAAGAAT
This sequence comes from Icerya purchasi, assembly GCA_039619475.1. NCBI lineage: Eukaryota > Metazoa > Arthropoda > Insecta > Hemiptera > Monophlebidae > Icerya > Icerya purchasi. Next base: position 576,919,203 of record CM077115.1, read on the forward strand.
GGTTTAGTAGTGGAACTGTGAGTGTTCCACGCCTGGTGATTCGTATGCGGTTGCACGAAAGCTCCTTAAGCTTATTACTAATACGGTAAACACCGAGCACGAAGTGTATAAAAACTGTAAAAGAGATGGGGATATCCAACATTAAGGTTACAACTGCAACAGCAGAGAATGCCAACGACTAGAGAAAAGAAAACCACCTTCAAACATTGTGACTGCAACACCAGTACCCGCAACGCTAACGAGAAATCTCAGCTAACATATCATGATTACAACACAAATTCACAAGTATTGACTAGAGACGAGAAGGCGGAAATAAATTCTGCAGTTACGTAATAGCAGAAAAAAGGGTACTTTAAATGCAAGAAGGACCGAGAATATAACTGTAGGAGTAAAAAATTGGTGGTATAACAAGAAAGTGGAACTCTACCAGACTAAATCTTAATACGACGGAGTTCGAAAGAAATTAATTTAGAGCTCTAAATTGGAATAATTGCTATTGGTCGGAGAGATAGAATAGAAGATGCGTAATACGCTGTAAAGTACCAGGAGCATTTAAAAAAAAGCATAATATTAGCGACGCGCGAGATAGTATTATCGCGGCAGAGAGGACAAAGGAGCGAAGATACAAATAGAGAAACGATTGAAGAAGGGAAGGAAGTCGTCTGTGCGCCCGATAGAAAATAATCGCACGACCAATGTTCGGAAAATCTAAATAGGTTTAAGCAGCGGCGGATGGGAATGAAGAAATCGAGAACATGGATTGGAGAAGGCTAACTTATCGTAGGCAGGTAATGACAGGACACCTTGATGTGTGACAGCTGAACAAGCAAAACAGTCAGCCCTCTCTTTACCTGTAATCGAAATATAACTCAAAACCCAAATCTCTGAGAATGGGAAAACGATAATAACGGTTATAGTAGAGTCAAGAGAGATGATGGATAAATACCATATATGATGTTATGCCTCTTTTCTCTTAACGTTTAAATTGGTTCGGGCGCCGTTGAAGAAAACTGCTTCAAAATTTAAAAAAAAAAAAAAAGAGAGGAAAAAACACGAAATCAAAAGGGGAAAGGGAAACCTCTCCTAGCCACCGCAGAGAGGTGGTCTACAGTGTCTCTCGCTCGGAACGCTTAACGCCAATCACGAGGATTGGACCAAAAACCCGGATAATAGGAAACTGATATATTTCGATGCGTCTAACAAAACTTAATAGACAATTATTCAACGCGACTAGTTACCGAAATTTTCCTAATGTACAGCTTGCAAGCGAGACCAAAATACGATAAACGATGACCGATCAATCACGACGTTAATGGGACGGTGAGGGAACATAGAAGAAGGCCCCACTTCGAAATTATATGCAATAATTTGCGTAGCAGAGCAATTGTCTAGGGGCATCGCTTCTAATGCGGAATTATCCATCATTCGCTCGGCGATACCTTTTACTACTACTAATATTTAATTGCAAGCCTCAACACGCACCGTGATGTCATTCAGATCCGCTTTTATTACTAACACAAGCATATTATAATGACTTACATCTTAGCAATTTCAATAGATCATTCGGAATTTTTCTAATGCAACCCGATTATTACGCTGCTACAAAAATTCCACATCTCCTCCGGGGTCTCGGTACATTTACCGCTAACCCAACTTAAAATATATACGCGCCAACTATTCAAATTTCTTTATTTCCTTCTTTGAATTAATTGGTTAATTATTATTATTATTATTATTATTATTCCTATTATTACTATTATTTTTCCTTCTTTCTCATATATTATAAATATTTAGATTAAAAACCGATCCGTTTGCTTCGTTATTATGAAGAGATAATCAAGTTTTACAGTCGGAAATCAAAAAAAAAAAAAAAACAATTTCAAGTTAAGAACAGAAATTCTATGTCCCGTAATAATGTCAATGTTTTTGCATATTATTTACAAAATGAAGGTAAAATTTAAACGGAACGATGTGGTTAAACGCAGAAACATAGACACAAACCCGTCTCGTGTGCCATCTTTGACCCACCCGGTAAAAATTCAGCTAGGGAAAAATAGGTGTTTAATAAGTGATCAAATTCATTAATTATTGCGAAGAAAGGAAATGGAAGGTATAATAAACAAGTCCCCGCAGTTTGGGAAAAACCGGTACTAATCAAAAAAGGTAACACAGGACGGAGAAAAGATTATCTGATGAGGCAGGAAAACGCTTAATGAGAATGCAGTAAGATAAGATCTTGAGAGGCATCAGATTCTGCAAGAGGAAAGCTGGACACTATAAAAAGGCCAAAATATAACAACTCGAAAAAGTTCTTATTAACAGAGTTCTCTTTTTTTGTTGTTTTTTTTTTTTCGTTCTATTTAATATTTCTGAAAAAATTAAAAGGGGAGCTTCGGGGCCCCTTAACATTCTTAGTTACTTTAATTCTCGACCATTTTTAATAAATGGTAAAGACCTTCGTTTGAATCACGGCCTCGATTGCTATCCGACGAGGCAAAGTAATTAAACTAAAAGAACAGGAAATATAATGAAACAATCAGTCCAATTAGTTAACGGCTCAATAGCGTTTTAAAAAATAAAAGAAGAAATACGTTAATGTCACGCAGTCACACTTGAGCGTGGATCGCATTTTTGGCGGAGACTATTTTGCATTTAGACGGAAGCGAAGGAGGGTTTTTACTCAGACCTTTTTCGAAAATTAACCTACGGTGATTTTCATCCGCTTAACGTTATCATTTGTGTTTTAGTGAGAAACACCAGTTACCAAATTTATTTCTACATCATCCATTCATCGCTATCAGAACGATTTAGTTTTTCCACGTATATAGCACATATCCCCATATACAATATGTGTATATAATCACAAAACACATATTTTACATAATTTTATCGGATTATTCATAATTATGCGCAGAATAATTTCTGATACCGGTAAATGAATGTTTGACATAGAAATAAATCTGGTATATGTGTCCCTCATTAAAAAAACACAAATGATAATATTTAGCGGATGATGCCTGAAAATCATCCCAGATTAAAAAGGTCTTAGTAAAAACCCTCACCGGCTACCGCTTAAACGATCCACACCTAAAAAAGTCTCCACCAAAAAGATTCACGCCTAAAAGTCACTTTTTTGGGAATGTGTGCGGCCTTCTCTGCTGAGCAGGCGTCTCTATTCTTCCCTCTATTAAAACTTGGTATTCTTACTGTCCTTATCGGCGCTGTTTGTATTCTCTCATTTCCCTCCTCTTCAGTTATTCCTATCCTCTTGAATTATTTTTGTCCTCTGTTCTTAAGCGCGTAAGAATATAAATTTATTTTCTCCTCCTTCCCTTTTCTCGATACCATGGCGCCTTGGTTACGAGCCTAAGGATTTTATTCTGCACGGTCCGTATTATCTTCAGAATTGTAGGTTCAGCACAACCCCAAAGCTATACTCCGTCGGTCCAAATAGGCTTTTCATTGTGTATATCAAACGTTTATTATCAATACTTAAAACGCTATATGTCTCTTCCTACGAGCCAGTACATTTTTTTAACACGAATATCTCTATTTCTATTTTCTTTGTCTGAATGTTCCATGTTAAGCGACTATCTAGGTGTAATCCCAAGTACTTGACTGTGTTGTTCTCACAAGCAACTCCAGTCCATTTATCCTGATGACTTTTCTATTCGTGAAACGATTACCGATTTACTTTCGTTAATCTGAACTTTCCACTTTTTAAAACAGCTTTCCGCCTCGATGAAGATTGTCGCTTGATATCTTCGGATGTTTATAGGTGACGCAAGTAATGCCGTGTCGTCAACAAATATAGCTCTACCTGTATATTTTCCGCTACAGGAAAGTGTATATCAAATAACGCTGTATTTCGCAGAACTGATCCCTGGGACACTCCTGCTAGAACATAGTTCTGAAAACGTGTGTTCATAGCGCACCTAGAAATATCGGTTATGCATTTATGAACTCAACAAGAGATACAGCCTAGTTGGTAACTGAATTTTTAATTTATATAATAGGCCATTATGCCAAACCTTATCAGAAGCCTGTTGGACATCGAGAAATGCCGCTATACATACATTTTTTGTTTCCAAACTTTTTTTTCTATTACACTTACCACTCTATGTAGCTGATCCACCGCGTGGAATCTTATTACAAGAAACCGAATTGATCTTCTGGAATTATATTAAATAGGTATAGCTGTTTAATATCAATTTCTCCATTACCTTCGACCTAACAGGCAACAAGGAGTTGGGACGATAAGACGAAACAACATACGGATTTTTGCCCGGTTTCGCACTCGTAATAATTTGCGGGAACTTCCATTGCACAGCGGAAAATAATATAGGCTCGAAGTATTGTGTTACATATAAATATTTCAGCAATATTATAGCCTTCCGTGGAAGCCTATTCAATATAGTTCCGCGCTTATGAAATCAAAACCGGGACTCTTTCTCCTTTTCAGCGTCGTTTTAAGTATGCTTTTCACCTTTCGAGGTGGTGACGCTTACTTGATTGATGACTGGCCAGGACTTTTTAAAAAGTCATCGACTTCTATGTCCGTAGCAGCCATTAAGTTCGACTTTAAAACTGTTGCCAAGTAGCTGGTAAATAAATTCGCCTTTTGCTTTGGCTCTTCCGCCCAAGACCCGTTGCCATGTTTTATCGGAGGAATGCAATTTTTTGGTTGTTTAATATTTTTTATACACTTCCACAAAGAATAATCATCCGCCGCTAATGACGACAGTTTAAATAAGTTATTATTATAAGTTTTATTTTTAATTTCTGCTAATAATAATTTTTTGAGTTCTTCGGTTTTATTATTAAGTTGTAAAAACTGTACTCGTTCTTTTAATAAATCCTTATAATATTCCTTTTTTTTTGTCGTAAAATCGCGCAGTTTTTAAGAAATCACACAAAATTATTCTGAGAAATATAAACAATCTATGTGTTTCTGCAACGATCACAGAGTTCTTCTTCTCATTATATTTTTTATTTGTTTTTTTTTTTTTTTTGTTTGTTTTACCGGTTTCTGAACTCCTTTAACTACGAGTTCAACGATGCGATGCAAATGTTAATTTTTAATATATATTTTCAACATTTTCCAATATTGAAAACGTATTCAGTTTACGACGCAGTTTTATTTGAGGACGGTGAAATAGCTGAGATCTTTTTTTAGACATACGCGTACCTCCAAAATAGAAACGAACTAGAGACGTTGAAAATAAATAAATCCGATAGAAAAATGTGTATCCTCTCCCCCTCTCCTCTTTTGTAAAAAACCGTTTTGCTGATTTCACTACTGTTATTTTTGTGAATAATTTTACGTATCTCAAGTAAAAAGATTTCGTTACGAATTTTTCAATCATAAATTTCCACATCACTGTACACACTGCTCCGGCTAAAACGAAAAAGTATACCACATGTTAATGCGGAATACTGTTTCTTGAATTAATTCCCACTACCGAACATTGTCGAAACCGAATTTGCGATATTAAAAAAATCAGAGCCGATGACCTTTTTTATTATTAGTTGAAAAATAAAATTAAGCGTCACTTTTATTATTTGAAGCGAATAGAAACGAAAAATCCTGCTCGGATCATTAAACTAGAAAAAAAATAAAATACTACCGGGGGGGGGGGCTGGTCGAATAATTTGGAGAAGTTCGGTTTTATTATTTCTCTTTCTGAAAATAAAGCCATTATTAGACCGGCAATAAAAATAAAAGTCTCATATTCAAAGAAATACACGTTGGAATTGAAAAATTACCTGCGCCGTTTTCGGTTAAAATATTACCTTCAGTAAATTAAACCAAACCGTACGTGCGCACCATCGTATCTATTTAATATATTCAACAGTAGGAAAAAACCGTTTTTATTACTACCTCTTTTTTCTTCTCCTATATACTAAATTTTTGATTTTCTTGAACTGATAATAAATATTCTCACACGCCTCTTCTTTCTTAATTTCATCTTCAGTTCCGTATCATCGTTCTTCGAAGAGAATTTTTCTTTTTTTTGAAATACAAAACTATTAAGTAAATAAGGTAATTCAATCGGACGGAAATATAGTGAAATTCTCTCTCCTGTAGGGATTACATTTTTTTTTTCTCAAACGAAAAAAATAATGCAAATAACGTTATTTTTTGATATTTTTGACCGATCTGGCAAAAGAAGATAAGAGATTTTTTTTTTTTAATCGCCGTTATAAACGAACATCCGAAAATCAAGCCTGAAATTTACTTTAAACAAAAAAAAAACTTTCAGTTATCTGCTTCCTTTTTGAAAGAATACACTCTCTCTCGTTAAGTAAGTTATCAAAGAAGAAATGAATAAATATGTGTAGTTACATAATTGCAAGCTTAAACTAGCATGATGAACTCTTTAAATTATGCAATATTAATTAAACATTAAAAGTTGACTAAAAATTACTAGTTCTGCGGTCTTATACATAGCTTAGTCGTACGTGTAATGTCGAATAATAGTTCGTATCAAGTGTATTTGGGGGGGGGGGGTCCTCACTTCGGATACTACCGATGAGGCTAATGTATTTTGCATATTTCATTACATATAGGTATATGACAAAAAAAAATTAATGTGCCCCATCCAGTTAAGTTTATTAGGTCACGTTCAAGGCCGTGTTCACGGGGTGGGTTTTGGGGGTTAAACCCCTCCCATGAGAACTGAAATAGTTATTATAAATACACAAAAATTCGAAAAAAATCGAAAATTTAAAAGGTGTTTTTACCTTTAAAAGAAAAAAGAAAAAATATGCTTCATATTTTTAGGTATTTCATTAATATTTTATGCAAAATATTTTATTATGAATATAATCTATGTAATTTTTATTAATGTTTTTATACGGGGGGTAATTCATTTATGTAAATTATTAATATATAAATCAAAATGATGGAAATTATTAATAGTATGCGGATATTAGTGAAAAATGTATTGTTATTTATAAAATAAATATGTGAAGAAAATTTTCACCCCCCCCCCCCCCCCTTTAAAAATTCTGGGCACGGACCTGGTCACGTTAATTCTGTTTTACAAAGTGTAAAGGTAAGTATGATTCTTAAAAGTAAATAGTGTCTTAATATAAATGAATATTATTTTTACAACTTTCAACCTCTTGTATTATTGTAAAGTGATTGAACTGTTTTAAATTATCATCAGTTGTTCCGTAATACCTTCGATAACTGTAGCTATTGCAGCCTTGTAAAATATGGTACACACTATACTCCTGAAAATAGCACCTAACACCCATTTTCCGAACCCGCAACTCCATACCTGTACAAGTACACTTTAAATATTCCACGCTCATTACTTACAATACAAAACAGTTCGGTACCATTATAATTGAATAAAAAATAAATATTCAATAAAATAATAGTAAATCACAATTTAAAAATCCTCTCATTTATTGATATTAAATGACACACACCTTAAGATTTAGTACACTGTAAAAAAGCCGATACTAACGATTATTAAGAAAAATTAAAACATTTTAATAAGAACAGATTTATTAGCTATATAGGTGTATATATATATATAGCGATTTCATTTTGAATTTTTTGTATCAATATTTTATTTAAATAAAAAAACAAAAACGTATAACTGTTTCCAACACTTTTGTGTACTGATAACACTAAAAATCGTCAATAGTTCTAAACAAACAGGAAAAAGAAAATCGGTTAATAAACACAGGAGAATAAGATACTGTTTTGTCTTTGCCTATTTATTATATATATATAGATTTTTTATCTCTTTCCAATTGAAAAAGAAAGAAAGAAAACCGCAACATATCTAGAAGGCGAAAAATTAACTACTTTCAGTACTGGTAGATTTATTAAATAGTTTTGTTCGCTAATCGTTCTCGTCAAAATTCCGTTGACGTCGCTTGCGATCTCTTAATTATTTCCAAAATTTCATTTATACGGCGGTATAATAAATTCTTTTTTTACCAGACAAGAGCGAAAATACAGAACCGCCAGATGTACGACCTTTGATAAATAAATTTATCCGCTTTGTACGGAGCATTTGTTCGAAAAAAAAACCCGATTTATCGAACGAAATGTAATTAATCATTTGTCCGCGCTTTCAACGGACATAGCTATTATATAAACAACGAGCAAATCTGAAAAGATTAGAAGTCTCGTGACATACTTCCGGTTACCGAAGTGGTTTGAGTACTGTTCTCAGTGAAACTGCGGGTACCCCCCCCCTCCCGTAAGTGTACTGGAAAAGAAATCTATATATAAATAGGCAAAGACAAAACAGTACCTTTTTCTCCTCTCTTTATTAATAACCGATTTTCTTTTCTTTTTCTTTTTTTTTTGTTTAGTAACTATTGACGATCATTGGTGTTATCAGTAAAAAAATTTTGGAAACAGTTATGTATTTTCTGTTTTCTTATTTAAATAAAAAATTAATACAAAAATGAAAAATGAAATCGCTATTGCCAGTGAAAATCTGTTCTTATTAAAATGTTTTAATTTTTCTTAATAATCGTTATTATTGGCTTTTTTACAGTGTACTAAATGTTAAGGTGTCGTCATTTAATATCAAATGAGAAGTTTTAAATTGTGATTTAGCCGTTATTTTATTGAATATTTATTTTTGATTCAATTATGATGGTACCGAACTGTTTTGTATTGTAAGTACATATAAAAACACATAATAACATATAAAAGTGTTGTGTTCTCAGATATACACAATGAACAAATGTTATTATAAGAGTAGAAAAAAAATTTTTGGGAAACGTGCATATATGTCTTCCTCAAATTTTTAATAATAATTATGGTCGATTTTCCACCAATAGGCGAACACCAGTATAAATAAATCGCTAACTTCTTGAAGACCCGAATCTGGCACTTGGTTGCAATTGTTCGATTGGTATTCTATTTTATTTTTCCCTTTTCTTAACGTAATCTAAAAAAAAAAAAAACAAAAAAAATACAACTCTCCCGAAAAAGTGTTATATATCTGAATTTGAATTTTATTATTTTGATATTTTTAAAGAAAATGTTTTTAATGTTCCGCTTGCCGGTAATATACTTTTTTTAAAAAATCAGTGCGCATTTTTATAATTTTTTTAACTCGTTTTAATTATTTCTAAAAAGTAGAAATAAAAAATTCAGACTCGATTGATTGTTACGCAAAAAAATAGTATAATATCGAGCAAAGATCTAAATCTCCTTCACTCCTTTTTCCCAGTTCTTGGGTCAATAACTATGTTGACAAACCCATGAAAAAAAAAAAGAAATAAAGAAAGAAAAGAAAACTTTATTAAACAGACTTAATAGGTCGCACTTGAACACCTAAACGGATTTCCGATAGAGCTAAAATTTTTCACTTATTCTTTTTTTATTCTTTTTTATTTTTATTTTTTTGTCTTTTATTCTCGCTGTTTTCAATTCGTGTTCAAACATCGGGAAAAAAAGCACATAAAGGCTATTAACACTCAATTATACTTTTTTTTTAGCTCGGGAGCAAAACCATTTGGCCATCAACAAATCCTTTTATTTATATTAAATACCCTTTTCTCTTTTGTTAATTTCAGCTTTTTCACTCGTATCATTTACTTTTCTCATTATTATTATTATTATGCTGTTATTTAAGGATCCGTCATGCCATTATCGAAACACAAAAATAAATTGTCGAATTTGCTTTTTTAGCAAAAAACTTTTGCAACAACCATGTCCATCGTGCTTCACACGACCCACGGATGGTGAAATAAGATAAGTAGAACTATAGACTGGCCGTATCGTGACCGAAATGCGATAAGCACTCGATCACGACTGAACAGTAAAAATTAGGAAGTAAGCAATGAAAAATTTAATACCATAATGTTATTTCCTAGCTAGGATCTAATGATACTATACATTATTTGTTTAATTTCTTTTTCTTCTCTCTCCTTTTTCGTTGTTTTTAGCGTATATTTCTATCATTAGGTATTATTATAAATTATATTTATTTTAAAATTTCAAGTTTCTTTGCACTATTACATCTAATTGCACCCCGGGGTACCATTCATGAACTTTAAATAATGCATTTAATTCCTTCTAATAAATGTAAATACATATTATTATCAACGCACGATTACCCGAAACGAGTAATAGAAAAATACAGTAAGATGGAAACAAACCGCAGAACTTTAAATCGTCCATAAGGAAGACTCTGTCTATAAGACTCGTAGAATGTCATTTAACATGCCGTTTGTTGAATGTGTACAATTTGGAATAAAGTACAAATGTAAACGAATTTTTATAGAATTTTATTTAACTCGCTTTGTCATTCTGTCTGCCTGGAGGGAATCTTGCGAACGTCACCTACTTCCCGATGAATTAAAAAAGTGTCCTTTTGCAGAAATGCTTATTACAGATGACAATACAATATTGTGCAACATCCGGGTTTCCAGCTTTAAAATTAGACTCTCGGGGCGCCGAAAGCTCGAAATTTTGGAAAAAATATTTTTTTTTTGGGGAGCATATGATATTATATTGTTGGAAAGATCGCGCTATTTGTCGAGAACAGAACCATATTTTATTTCTTTAATGAGAAACTTTCAAAGTTTACGAAAAGTTCAAAAAAAAAGCGCGAGATCTAATATGTAGCTCCCTCTTTGCGGCGTGAGTATTATAGCTAAAAACTACATGCACGTATATTTCTTTTTGGCTTGGAATATCTAGGTTTCCAACTTTAAAATTAGCCCCTCTCGGAGCTTCGAAAGTTTGGAAAAATATATTTTTTTTCCCGGGCATATGATATAAAGAGCGCTATTTGTCAGGGGCAAACTTGTATTTCATTTTCTTAAAGGAAACATTGCAAGTTTACTAAAAGTTAAAAAAACACAAGAAACTACGTGTAGCTCCGCTTGTGGCTCAGCTTTATAGCTAAAAATTTAGAACAAGGTTAAAAAAATGCGCATCCTTGTGTATTTCTTTACTTCGGAACATTTGGGTTTCCAAAAATCGAATCCTAGGGGCGCCGAAAGCTCGAAAAATTCAAAAAAATATATATATTTTTTTTTCGGTCATGTGATATATTAATGGAAAGATAGCTCTCTATTAGTGTCAAACTTTGTGTTTCATGTGCTGAGGATTCCGTATGTATTGTATGAAAAACAAAAGACAATATAATTGAATCGTAAAATGTAACACAAATTTCTCTAAACGTCCTATAATCAAGATATTGAATAAAATAAAGCAAAATACGATTTTAAATTTATTGTTAAAGTCCAGACTAAAAAATAGAAAATAAATAAATAAATAAAACTTATTAAAAATAGCCTTTTATTTATGCACTAAAAAGAAATACAAAATAACTTTATTAGTTTGCGATTGAGACACGTATCTTTTAAAATTAAAATCTGAAACCACAAAATACTATTCTGAAAAATAAAAGCGATTAATAATTAAATATTAATATTATAATACATCCTAAGCCAAAACTGCAATCACTATTTAATGTTGTTCCATTATTGTGCATCACGATACCGCACATATCGAATAATATTCTTGTAACTGCGGCCCCCGCCATTTTATTTTTCAGAATAGTATTTTGTAGTTTCAGATTTTAATTTTAAAAGATACGTATCTCAATCGCAAACTAATAAAGTTATTTTGTACATCTTTTTAGTGCGTAAATAAAAGCGTGCTATTTTTGAAAAGTTTTTTTTTTCTTTTTTCTTATTATAAATGTATAAACGATGATTCTATACACACTAGTGAAAAACGTGTTTTTTTTGAGGGTTTGCTCCGATCACACTATTTGTGCGGTTTTATTATTATTAATTTTTAGCCGATCATCTATGCCCTGTTGGAATCGTTTCTAATTAGCCTATAATGGCGCGTTTATTCCAAATTACCGTATTACTTTCTGCTTTTTCGAAATCTCATCCGCCTTTAGACTTTTTCTAGCATTATTTAGCTTTCGATTGTTTGTTTTTTTTTTTACTGTAGCCTTTTCTCTTCTTTTCCGACTACGTAACGCTACTAATTAAAGCCCACATTAGTCGAAGAGACATAATTACCTGGTCCGGCCATTTTCTATTTTAATTTCATAAGACCACCCGTCTCTACCTGAGTCATGTTGAAAATACACTAGTTGGTAACACCTTTGTAGAAATGTCACTCCGTCAGCCCCGCATATCCGCTGGTGAAAATACAGTCGCAGCTCAGCCGATGCATTTATTACTGTATAACTGTTCTTTTAGTGCTTGTTCTCAAATTAACTCGCCACTTTTAAATGCCGAGCCTGGTCCGGCTATTTAATTTAGCAACGAGACAAATTATTCACGCGTTCGTTATAATTGAAGGCAATAAAGCCATGACGGCTACACACAGTCGTGAGACCGGGCCAGTGTTACGTTGCATGACCAACATTATTGCCCGTACTACGCGCCAGTTACCAGTAGGATCCTACAACTGGTCTGTTAAAATTTATGAACTTTTATTAGTCGTTTTTTGTGTCACATCAAGTGTGCTGACCGACTACCAATCGCCGTATCGACATATGTTTCCTTTTTCTTAATCGATCAGTCGTTTTCTGTGGAGCTGTTCAATAATTTCTTTTGCGTTTGTCGTAATGGTAGATTTTGTATTATAAAATGAACAACGTTATAATGAATTATAATGAAATAATAATGTTAATATATTTGAAAAATGTACGGCTTACGCGTTTCGAAGCAATAACTTCATGATCACAGCATTATGCTAACGTTAAATTTTTTGAAATTGATAAAAGAACAAAATATATCGATATTTAAATAGGTCGATTATAAAACGAGATCGATTATTAACAAATACCGAATTAATTAAAAATCCGGATACGCCGGAGTTCAAGGGACGACGATCTTCTACAATGTTGAAGCTGTTACAGTATTTATATTCGATGACAGTACACTATTATGTATACATTAATGAGAATATGATTAATGAAGATACTGTAGTACGGCTATTCTGTAAATTAATTTTACAACTGTATTAAAATAGAGTTTAGAACAAAGCAAATAAAATGTACAATATTTATAATTAATAACAAATTATTAACACAAGTACATTACAATGCTGTAAATTAAATGAAAATTATATGTATATATATAGCTGTGGATTTTATAAAGACGCTTTTTTGGCTTTTTCTTCTTTTTTTATTTATTTACTTCTTTTTTTTTTTCTTTTCGAAAAGTCGATCTGGATAATACAGTGTTACAAGTCGACTGTATACAAAAAACATGATAAAAAAATGATTCGAAACGCGTAAGCATAAATTTTTCAAATATATTAACATTATCATTTCATAAAGTGTTTGTTCATTTTATAAGCATTCGAAATAATAATGTGTGTAACAAACTTCAATAATAATAACATCAATAAAAGATTTTGTATTGTTTTTCTTTTCCTTTTTTTTTTTCTATTTTAAGAGACAGTTAACAATGGCTAAAATCTTTGTATAATTATAATAATTACGTAGCAATACCGAATATATTATAGTAGATGTAAAGTTAGATGTAGATTATTTACAAATATTTCTCGGTGCATGCGGCGCTAAATTTATATGTTGTAACGGTATGCGTTAGAGGATGCCAAATTTAACGACTACCTGACCGATTTAGTTTATTCTTCCCATCTGAGATGCCAAATTATATTAGCGCTCTCAGAAATTCCGCGGAAAATAGAAATTTATAATTATTATTATTATAATTATTATTATTATAATTATTATTATTACTATTATTATTATCGTATGAAATTGGGTTTGCTTTTTTTACTATTATATAATCTTATCCTACACCGATTTTAACAGTCAACGGCTAAAATACGACAACGACATAAATTAAGGAAAATAATTTACGTAAAATAAAAGCGAAAAATTACACGTATCTTATTGTCGGCGTTAATTCTGGTATCTCAATGATCGGATGAGATGCATTTTCGATGGTAGAGATGTTAAGCATTTTCGGACTGAAACACACTTCGTCGATTATCGCTTAATTCAAATGACAGAAATAATAACCGTTCTATCTCGCAGGCGATTTGACTACTCGCGCTGTAGATTCCGCACCGTCTGAACTTGATGGTCGGAAATTATTCTGACAGGTGACCATTTACTAACTAGCTACAAAAAAAAAACTCGGGATATCGGACCTTTCTTCGTTTCTTATTCCTTTTCCAACTCCTACCCTTCGCCGATTATAACCCTCCGACGATTCGTGGTCCTCCGTTGATCTTTCGCTGACAGCCCCGTATACATCACACGCTCATTTTGTTTACAATTTAATTTATGATTTATTTATAGACTTGTTTTTTGTTTTTGTTTTTTATGGGCATGCATATTATAATGGTCAAAAATGTGCATTACAATATAGATGAGAGTGCTTTGTAAAAGCCGCAGCAGTCGATATTTGGGTTCCGCCGATATTACGTGCCATCTAATCTGTGATAATGTGTGTTGCATCGGGGTTACATGCTCGATTATATTTCACGGTGTGTGTGTGTTTTGATCTTTTCAAGTTAATGCATATAGACACTAAAAGGATTGTCGTTCAGTCGTTCAGTGGCAGGTGAGACTGATCGATTTTGATTCTTGCCTCCTTTGATGGTTTTCAATGAGTAATAATATGTTTTACCTTTGTTTGCCAAGTTTAAACACCTTGTGCCGTACGTACGATATTAATTAAATAAAAGACGAATAAACATGATTCCATATAATGTTATAATTAAAAATGATGAAAATGAAAAATTCTAAAAATAACGCGCCCTGACTCTAGTTTCGAAACTTGTTCGCGGTGATAACGAATAGGTTTGTTCGAGATTAAAGTCAATGCGCTATTTTTAAAATGTTTTCTTTTCATTATTTTAATTATATTTCTCGTTTATCAGTGTTTTAATTTGCGAAGTTTTTGTTTGCAGTCTGGTTTGCCTTTCGAAAGTGGTGTCCATTCTCTTTCAATGTCTTCGGATGTGATGAATAATATTAGCAGCGTTTGCTTTTTAAACTTAGTTACTACTAGCATTGTTCCGATGACGGTGTAGGCCTTCTCACAATATCAGGGAATTTCCTTGTTTTTTTCTTTTATTCGAAATTTTTCAATTGACTGCGTAAAGTGAGACAACATAAACTCTACAAATCTCTATTGTACGCAAGTGTGTAACTACATATACTACTTTTTCGCGCTGTATACAGTATTTACTCGGAACTGTTCGTTACAAGTTGAACAAACGATCCACAGTCTTCATCCTGTTTCGATAAAATTATATAAGCAACTGACCCAGAAAACAAATTAATATTTAAAAAAATTATTACATCGACATGCTTCCGCGATACACTGTGCTCCATAATCCTGGTCAATGTACAACTCGTTTGAATTTTAAGGTTTGCTTGTGAAATCGGGGCGCATTGTGTCTCGACAACTGGAAAATGTTAACAATGTTGTTGCAGTTGCCTTTCTTTTACGCAGTAATGTTTATAAAAGAGATCGAATTGTCGCTCGTGCTTTGTATTTTTCACCGCGAGACATGTAATTTAAATATATTCTCGTTTTGCATTAAAATATTAATATTTTAATTGTTTTGTTGTTTTTTGTGTTTTTTTTTGACTTGAATATGTCTTATGGCTGGGTGTCATTCCAAAAATTTTTCCGTCCATAAAATGTCACACGAAGTGTCCCACGAAATTTTACCATAAAACGCAAAAAAAGTATTATTTATACTTATATATATATATATATATATATGTGTATCGGATCCAGTGTGCACGTTGTCTTTCGTACCGGGAACTCGTAAAAGATGAAGGGCCTCCAAGCGGAAGCACTGACCGCGTTTCGCACAGCGTTCGCAAATGTTCTCATCATTTTCGTCGACGAGTACATCGGTACTAACCAGGATTGGTGATGGTCAGCCCTTACTTTCAGAAGGGAGAAAGCAGTGATCGAGTTCCGCTTATTGGATCGTGAATTCTCCGACCGCGAATTTCTATACGACTCTTCTTCCGCATCGTAGACGTCGATCAGTTTAACGTAGATTCCGTACAAGACGCTGAAGTGGTCCTTAGTGTTGATCTTAACTTGGGATTTGCGAGGGCCGCATGGTCCCACATTCGTGGAATTTATGCGCGCAAAATTTGAACTCAACCTGAAGAATGAACTAACCATTTCCGCATTTGAAACGTGCCTTTATATATGTCCTACTTTAGTACTCATTGTCCTCTCCGTTCGATAACACAACGCCAACCTCCAATGTCAATGCTGTAAATGGTGTAAGTAATTTAACTGTTATCAGTGATACTAATAATGTAAATGATGTTAATAATGTTGTGTAAATACTGTCTTTTTTTTTGGGCTTGTCAACCAAGGACCTTTACCCAGAAACAAAAGGTAAGGAAAGAAGTCGGTTATATTTTGATTCGATCAGAGATTTTAACTAAAAAGGAACAAATAGCAGGAATAATAATTAGTGGGGAAGGAAAGGACAGGATATAGGATGCACAATAAGGGGTAGGAAGTCCAAGCTTAAGCAAATAAGAATATAAGGCCGCTCCACCGAGAGGGATGAACACTGGAAGAACACATGATCGGCATCGCAAATAATTGCATCATCCGGATGGAGAGGACAATGTGGAGAAGAAATCAAGGAGAAACGAAATCTGGAAGAAGGCAGCAAAGAATGGCCAAAGCGCATACGAACAATGGAAACAACTTCAGAACGACGAAGGGAGGGATGCAAAAGAAACCATTAATATGCAGGAAGAGTAGGCTGAATAGACAGATGAAATGAATAATTATTAGAAAAGGACGAAACATAGGTATCCGACCAAAATCGGATATGAAAGCTTTTACAAACTGATAGCAGGTTAACGGATGGATTTTTTTTTAAAAAAAGACGAGAGGAAGCAGCAGCAGCCCGAGCCAAGGAATCAGCCGATTCATTGCCAAATATGCCCGAGTGGCCAGGTACCCACAGCAGATCAATATTGACTGAATGGAGATAGGAAAGATTGTGAATGAGTGAACGTATACGGAGGATAACAAAGTCACACGAATGATCAGGAAGGGGAGAGGATATGGCCTGAAGGGCGCTCAAAGAGTCAGAAATAATTAAAAACTTAGAGGAAAATTGATTCGAGGAAATGAAAATAATAGAGCGAAGGATAGCCAACAACTCGGCTGTGAATATGGAACAGAAATAAGCAAGTCGAAAAGATTCTGAGAGGTTAAAATCAGGAAGGATGAAAGAAGCACCAACACCACCAGGCCCCCTCGAACCATCCGTGTAAA
The DNA here is from genome assembly GCA_039619475.1 of Icerya purchasi. Lineage (NCBI taxonomy): Eukaryota > Metazoa > Arthropoda > Insecta > Hemiptera > Monophlebidae > Icerya > Icerya purchasi. Next base: position 576,936,474 of record CM077115.1, read on the forward strand.
TGGTAACATGAGAGGGAAATAGGGAATTGATAGTGCTGTAGAATACCTGTTTAATTACGGCTTGGGGGAGATTTTTTGCAAATGAGGGGAGGATAAATACCTTAGGAGGATGACAGATGTCAGCGAAGTCGAAGGAAAAATAAGGGAGATTATTGAACGAGATAATATACGGCCAAAATGAACCGAGACGATGTGAAATAAAAGCCAGAATAGGGGTTTTGCTGGGAGTGAAGCGCCAGCTATTATAAATCGAAAGATAAGACTGAACAAGGGTAGAGGATGCGAGAGGAAGACGTTTAATAAGGAAACGATAGCCTAAATAAGATCTACGAATGGATAGGGGTGACGAATTGGATTCAGCAAGAATAGCAGTGGTTGGAGAGGATTTAAGAGCGCCAAGACAGAGACGAAGGCAAGAATTCTGAATTACATCTAGTTTGGAAAGACGTGTCTTGGACGCACTACCATAAATAAAAGAACAATAATCAAATTTGGAACGGATAATAGATTTGTAAAGGGAAATAAGAATATAGGGATCGCCACCCCATTTAGTTGGCGACAGGGCTTTCAGCAAGTTTAACCTTTTAATAGTGGAAGCAGAAAGATATTTGATGTGTTCAGAGAAGGACAAACGACCAACGATGTAAATATAAATACCCTAATATCTATTTCTACAGAATTCTCTAATTAAAATAGCCGTAAAAATCGTAACATCCTGTTACATTCTTTTTGTATGTTTCGGAGGACCAGAATATGGCCCCGCGGTCAACCGATCGAGAACAGCGCGTTAGTAAACGAAGAATAACTATGCAGTTCTTAAACAATGTCATAGACTTTTTTTTTTTTTTTTTTTTTTTTTTTGGCCCGGACCAAATTACAACGTGTCCTTCTAGTGTCAATGTTTCCCAACATAGTCAACAACACCCAAACAATATAAAATTAAAACCTAAAAAAAAATTTATAAAAACCAGGAGTAAATGGTTAAAGAATAGAATAAAATAAAACTGACCACTTACATAAACAAGGGGGGGGGGATTAAATAGCAATCCTATTTCCTTCAATAAACCTAAAAAGAAAGAAAAAAAAATCTTATCGCTAGAAAAAAGAAGATAAAAAATACACAGTAGAGGATAAATAATGCGGGACATTAGGGGTCTTTGGAAAACACAAGTCTCTCGTCAAACTGGACGCAATTTTTTTTTTTTTTTTTTTTTTTTTTTATGGGTACGCCAACGAAGAGCAACAACCCAACCAGCCAAGGAATCTAAGTAATAGTTCAAAAGGAGAATAACATATTAGATTTCAATCTGGTGCGAGATTGAATGAATGAAAGAAGCTAGAATAGGAACAACTGACACAAGGAAGGAAATGAGAGAACATAAGAATCATTGTATGGAGTAGGTAAGATCCAAAAGCTGAGAATAGAAGAGAGAACGGTCTGAAGAGAGTGAGGAACATTCGAAGAAGACGTGATTGATATCACACAGAAAAAAGGAATCTTCTGGGTGAAGAGAATATCGCGGGGGGAAGAGACGAGGGAAAAACGAAAAAGTGACGAAGGGAGAAAGGTATGACCGAAACGAAGGCGACATATAGCGGTGATGACGACAAAGGGAAGGAAACATGTCAAACCATCTGATCAAAGAAGGTAAGAGTTGAACGGAGAAATAAAAGGAATTCGGATTTGAGAAAAGAAAAAAATAAATATCCTTCCATAATGTAATATGGAACTATCTTGAAATATGAGATTAATATTGTGAGCGGAAAATTTATGAAGAGGATGAACGATCACAAACCTGAACATACTAACTGGGACATAAGTACGATATAACCAAGGTGTGGTGGCAGTGATGGTTGGACCATATGAAAATATTTACCCGGAGGCCCTTGTTCACTGCAAATAAGACTTACCCATACCGCATGATTATCTCTCTTTTAGCACATTTGTGTTTGCCTAAACAACGAGGCGTCTGCAATTTCAACGAACTTAATCGAGCACATCTATTATTCTTATTCCGTCCTTTGTGAAATCTTCAATTACAGAGTATTTATTTAATATTTACCTATTATAAATTCACGTTTTAATCCTAAGTTTGTCACCTATGTACTTTTACGTAACTCCTATTAAATAATTCAAGCACCTTGAATAAATTACACGAATGCGTGTATAATGGAAACCCGCCGCAAAAATTTCTATGTACAACATGTGTGTAGTTGAAAACGAAGCAATGGAGTTTATATATAACTTCTAGGGCTATCCATGATAAGTAAGCCCGGAAAGATACATGTATCCCACAGTGCTGTTTTCGATGTAACTCTGACTACAGTTACGTATCCGCAACTCCGACCACCGAGCTATTCACATTCCAGAATAGGGGGCATCAAATTATACGCAATTTTTCCTAATAATCTCTCCTCGATGGATAATATCAGCCAGTTGTGCTCCGGGAACTGACTCGAAGCATACAGGTATATCTCTGTTGATATAGCCGTGCATAAATCACTTTTTTACGTTTCGTCGCTATTATGTGCATGGATGCATTACATTCAAAAAATATAAATAATTACACAATCGGAGAGTACAGTTGCGAAGTAGATGTAACGTAATAATTTTGTAAGATTTTGTCAAATTACGATAAAGCGACATAATTATGCCGGGGAGACCTTACGATTTTTCGAAATAAAAAAAAAAAAAAGAAGAAAAATCTTAACCTCTGTACTAGATAGACCGGGGGTGGGGAGGAAGTATGCAGAATTTTTAGCCGGCGTACAGAGGACTGTATTTCTTATTTTCCAGCGTTGGCAGGAACTGTCCATCGGCTAATATTATCTATCGGAAGACAACGTTTCCGTGGGCATTTGCATTAAAATTGATCACTTGTCCACAACAACCTTTTGATGTTGTACCCCCTCACTCAGCGAACGAGAAATTAAGTGTTACATCGGAAGTAGTTGTTCGTCTTCATTCGAAGTTCAATTGCCAGAGTATCCGAGCAACGAAAAGGATAAATGACTCAGAGCAAAACGTAAACGGCGTTATGCACGGTTATACCAACAAGGACGGCTGCTGGATACTTGCTGATAAACAAATGTTTGCAACAAGAATGTACAAATATAGCTGATAGCCGCGACTACAACCGTTCTTGCTCGAGCAGAGATTGAGAATAAAAGCAGCCAGAAGTTCATCATTGTTGCAGCTTGGTCTGCGAAAGAGATTCGTCGTCCGCGGAGGCTAATGTACAAAAAAATTATTTATCGCCTGTAATTTTTAAAATCCCGTAGCGCTGGTTGATGATAAGGAACGACCTCAGCGGCGGAGTGGCAAGCGTTGATCGTCTCCGAAGTGACGATGTGTCACGAAGCCTGAAACGAACTGCCATCAATCAGCGCGCAAATTTCGAGAAAACGCTTTCCAATACGACGTACTGCGATTATTGGTGCTTGGCGAATTCGCGCGAAGAATAAACGGCGCACTGGTCTGACAGTTGCTAATCGGGGAACAAATTTGAGTACGGCACGAGCAGCAGCGGGAACAGTTCAATAACCGGACACTAATGTGGAAGAGCCCTCCCCCCCGGCTCGACGGTAATGAATGTCTAAACGCTCTTAAAACGTAGCAATGGCTGCAGCAAATTCCGACCTCTAATTTCCTGTCGCATATTTGCACGTCATTTACCTAATGTGATTTTTTTTAAATACTCGACACGGACGGAATGCACGAACTTTTAAATAATAATAACGTATTTTTACTTCAAATCCGGAGGGGGGATTTGTGTTCGTCGGGTACTATTTGGTTTTTTTCTGACGTTTATGTACATTTCAACGATACCCTCTGTACATTCGAAAGCTCAGTGATGGTATTGCATATCATGAACACTACTAGAAATAAACATGGAAAAAGGGTCTCTTTTTTATATTTTTTATTTTTTTCGGCTTTAAACTCAAATTTCACCCATCGTCAAAAAGGTCTCTTTCGATGGGTGTTTAGGAATATAGCAAAAACGCTTTTGGCGCCTAAAATGTTTAATCAGTATATTAAATGTGTAGAATACACACTCATATTTACTCCTTCGAATGCAACTGCTAACCACCATCGTTCAAACTTCCTAATATTACCGGAAAATTTCAATCATCTCTATGATTCTCCGCCACCCTAAATCCTCGTCTGTTGCCTTTACTCTTCGTTCTTTCGATGTGATTAGTCTTACATTCAATGATGGAGTCCTTGTAAACTATTTCGTCTATTTCAGAATCGGTCCCCTCGGCAGCCGTCCCTCCTTTCACAATCAAATTCGAATCGCGATATTAATTAAAAACCGCTTCAATTATTTCGAATATTTCTAATATATTCAACAGGAAACGCAACATGTTTTTGTTTTTTTTTCGGGATAGCTGAAAATTTACCGGGAAGACCCCCTAATTGAGATCTGTTTAATATTTACTGTAAAAAATATCTTTTATCTTATTTTGTAGCAAATTTTTAGAGTAAATCTCGAAATCGGTTATTTTCGAGCCCCCAAAAAAACCAAAAAAACAAATCACTATTCTTTAAAACTAATATCTGAATTTTAATCTTTATGTCTGCAGTAAGCATAGAGACGTTTTTTTGTTCGCCAATATTTCAGGAATATATTGCAGTAAGCCAGGGTCGATCGCGCTGATTTAACCGGTCCTAATGATTTATAATCGTTAATTAGAAGGAGTCGTCGGGGACGTGAACGAGGGGCGAGCATTCCGATGACAGCGAAAAACCATATATACGCGAGAGTCGAGCATAAATCCGCTGCTCGCGCCAACACGCGTTAATGGCGGGAAAACACACATACACGAATCTACCTGGACTGGCGTCATTATCATCGCGGCCATCGTCATCATCATCTGTTCAAGTTCATCATCAGCAGTAGAATGGCCATGCAAGACACGATCGGTAGAGAGTTTCTAACGAGAACGTACGCAGAGACGGCGGCTGTGTTTGATGGTCTGCGGATTTATTCGTCCTATTCTCTAAAAGTGTATTATGCGCATTTCCTATTTCGGGCTGCACTTTTAATCGGCGGCCGTGCTCAAACTGGACTAGGGCCGTGGCCAGCTCCATGCGCAGATCGAACGGAAATAATGTCTTCCGGAATGCACGTCATCTGCGTCGTCCAATGTCCGCGTTGCACTGTTTGCACTGTTGCGTACGCAAACGGTCGCGCTTGACCTTTTTCTTCGGACGGCGCACCGTGCTCACTTTGACATTCCCGAACAATTGAAATAGTCCGCTAAATGCCGGTGCACTCCGGAACGCGACGTTGGCGCCTTTTTCGCTGCTCCGTCGTTCCGGGTCTTCTGCCGGCGTTGCATCTCTCTCTCCTCTTGCCTGGAACCGTCGCGGCTGTTAGTGTTCGCATTTGTGTATTATTTCGTTATTGGACGCGCGATGGCAATACCGGCCGATGCGTCGCGCATCCTCCGGCCGTCCAGCGTGTTCACTCCTTATACGGGCAAAGGCAAATCGGTGCGTGCAGAATGCTGTTCGGCTTGAAGAAATGCAGCGACTCCAAAGTGCCCGTTCTGGCTTCTGGCATGACAATACAAAATCTCTCGCCAACAATGCAGCCCGATTCCTCTGCATCTGCTCGGCTCTCCGACAGCGCAGACGCATTCGCTCGGCCGACAATTTTTTTTCCACCGCCAGCCGCGCGCTCTTCGCTACCGCGTCACACTGCCAGACCGGCATTATTATTGCCACATCGTCGCCGTTCTTGATCCTATTTTTCTACTCGTCCTCGTTTATTATTCCACATTATTATCATCGTCATTACTGTTATTATTATTATTATTATTATTATTATTATTATTATGATTATTATTATGATTATTATGATTATTATTATTATTATTATTATTATTATTATTATTGTGATTATTATTATTATTATTATTATTATCGCGACAAGTCGGAAAGCCGCCTTTACAACGGACCGATAAATTCTCCTTCGTCTTGCCTCCTCTTCGACTAGGTCAATAACCCTGTACAAACGAACGCGAACACTTCAACGACCGTTGGCTGCGACCATCAGTCTAATTAGAATTCCGAGTCCGAATACCTAATTACCAAAGTCCGTTCGGAGCACCCTCTAACGGGGTGGTTATTTCCAGAGTTCAACCATTAACCAGCACCATGACTATAGCGATTTAGTAGCGTCTCTCCTCTTCGGGATAATTTTCAGTGTATGCTTATGCCAAAGATGCGCATGTTTGTTAGTTCGGACAAAATGTGCCGGTATGCCTCTATTCGGAGCCTGAATATCTCGTTCCGAAAATCCGATTTATTTAGCGGTGTTTTCGGGATTTTCCTTACGCTCCATCTTCTTTGTGAAAAATCATTAAAGTTGCCAGAGTAAGAAGATCAAATTCGGAAAAACCACGTCTTTTTAGCAGGTATCCGGCACAATCAGTGTAAACCTGTCGGCGGGAATTTAGAATATCTGGCGCTTTTCCAAAAATCATACTGCTCCCCGCACGGTAACGGTCGTCCGAGCATATGAGAATTATTTGCGAAATTAAAAATCGTCCTCGGTCCAGTGTCGGAATGAAATTAGGCGACGCTCGCCGGAACTCATACAATTACCCTTAAAAACCACGGTGGAATTTCCGCTTCAAATCGCAAACAATCAAAAGCCGACCTGTCTTTTTTTTTTCTTATTTCGAATCGGTCGACAAAGAACTTCCACCGCTAAAACGAAACAAGAAGGGAAAGAGTTAGTTAACTACTGGTTCGGTCAGAAATTTATGGAACTAAGTGAAGATACAGGGAAGTAAGTGATACGCGAGGACTAGGAAGCCCCGGAGATAACAAATTAGAATAAAGAATGGCACGTTCAGGATCGGGAGAGATGAACATTCAAAGATGATATGACTGGGATAGTGGATAGCTTCTTCGTGATTAGAATGAAGAATTTGAAGAACGTGTTAAATTGAGGCGTAAATAGAGTAGAGAAGTCACGGAACCGGAGCTGTATAGGGAGCTACGATAGACAGATAGAAAGAAAGCTTGTTGGAAAAGGGAAGAGCATAAACCGGAATCTAATATGGAGTTTTATCCATCGACAAAGCTAGTTGGGAATTTTATTGAAATAGAAGCGGAAAAATGCAGCAACCCCCGGGTCAAAGAACCTGCCAATACCCACATACGACCCAAAACGGAATATAGAACGAGAAGATTATATAGTAAAGAAATCGTACTTTTCATAACGAGGGAGAGTACGTTTAAAACATTCGGCCGGAAATCAGGAGATCAAAAAGCAAAAAGTTGTGGGTTGTCGAATTAAGCTCTTCATAATCTATTGGGAGCGCAACGGCACAAAACTGGCGAGGTCAATTTCGGCTAATATTCAGTTTCAGATGTTAGCTAATATGCGACAGCGACACTTGAATTACAAGGAAACTCCCTCGTGATACCTGTCGAGCAGGTTAAATACACCGAGCTAAATAAATGAAAAAATCTGAAACAACGCCCGGAGTAGAAACGAATGCAGAAGGCCGGTAAACTCTGAAGTTTCGGTAACAAGGACAAGACTCTTAATGCAAACAAAAGAACCACATTTGAGTGATTTACAAATCCATTTTAAGTAAACGGTAGTTGTTTTTTTTTGTTTTGGCGGGGGAACGCTATTCGACCCTGCAGCAAAAATAACTCTACCTTATGCGATTACAAATTGAGACGGATTCGGCAGCTGTAGCATTTTAATTACGTTTTATACGATTTCTGATAATGCTGTCCGAGGTAGAAATTATTATTTCGATTTTAATTCATTTTATATTTCGGGTTTTTCTCGGGCAGCAGAGATGACGGTGAATTGCGATCGGAGAAGATATTTCGGCCGAGGAGCCTGGTTATTCCGGACGCAGCCGTTCTGTCGGCTGTGTCGCGGGGGTGAACTGGTTGCGCGGGGGAAATCGCGGTCGCGTTTACCGTCGAAACGTATAAGTACGGAGCGTGTAGCTACGAGAGTCGCGAGAGAATTGGTGAAATCCCGGAAAGACAGGGTAGCAGCCGATTTAAAATACATATTAATATAAGAACGTTCTAGAAAAATCGGCTTGCGTGTTAATTGATAAGGTACGGGGTAATTTTCAGCGATCGACTATATCGTTTGGAATAGCCCATCGTGTACCGAAAAATCTTCGTTCGTGCTAGAAACGGTAAATCGATAATCAGTGTTTAATTCAGTTGTTAACGAGAGTCAGTTTTTTTTCTGTGGCCAACGCGGTTTAATTTTAAGTTGGTTGTTAACGAGAGCAACTCGGAAGATCACGCCGTCGCGTGTATCGATCTTAACCCTAGTCATAGTTAATGTCCGCTCCGTAATTTTGACAAGTATTTCGTTTTTTTGCAATTGTAATATTCAAAAATTTGTTTCGTTTGTGTTTTTTTTATTATTCAAATACACGCGTTTAATGGAAATAGGTTTCGTTATTGGACACGTGGTTACCCCGTGATATCTCCACCGGGAGAGATACCGCCATCGAACGGCGGACTTCGCGAGTCGGTTTTCTTTATATACATTTTTTTTTTTGATTAAAAGCCTAAAGCTCTGCTAGGCCGAGCTTCCGGTAATAGCAAGCCGGTATATTTTTGCTATTGGCGCCCACAAAATAGTTTTCGGACATATATATATATTTTTTTTTGTATTTTTTTTTGTTATTATTTCGCTTGATCAACTGGCGACTGGAAACGTCGATTTATAACAACTGGCTCCCAAAACAGGAACAATATCGATTTACATCAAAATGGAAAGTACAAAAGGAAATTAGCGGGAGAATAACAGCTGGAGTCGGGAAGGAAAGTATAAAAAGGGGGCATCGAAACGGTACAGAATGCATTCATGTGGAACATCACCAGTAGCAATAGCGATCAAGCTCTAGTTTGGTCGAAAAATATATTTACGGAATACGTGACACTATGACTCTGCTTAAATCTTTTTCTAAAAAAATTCGCGATTTTTGAATAGACTATTTCATTAAAAGTAGCCCCCCCTCCCATTATTTTTTCGAACGCATTACCATTTCTGATTATTCACGTAGAGCTGATTTTTTAAATTTACACGTACAGTAAAACCTCGCTAATTCGAAAATTTTATAATTCGGACTGACAACAAAATTAACTTTTTTCTTTTTTCAATGCTGCCGTTTTAATTTTTGTGTAAGCGAAATTGAAGAAGACGAGTACATAAGTATTTTACAAAATGCTGGTGAAGAGTGGCAGATGTACGGGGCTGATCAAATGGCGATGAAGATGAATTTTTGAGTACCCTGTCCAGACGGAAGAAGAAATAGCGACTGTCGTAAATGAACGTTTGGAGGGGGAGCTCCTTCAAAGATGTGATTGTGTGACAGTGCAGTGTGCCCCAGACGCAGTCTCGATAGGATCGAGAAATCCCTACGTGTGACGGGAAACGGCGGCCACCATGGGTCGGTGTCCGACTTTATGGACCTGAGCCAGGTTGTTTGTTCTGACCATAGTTTGCTCCACTCCTCAGCAAAGTGCATCAGAAAGACTGATGCGCCAAAACGAGGCAGTAAAGCGTTAAACGGCATCGGGCTAGATAGAGTTGCCTTAGCAGCCAAGTCAACCCGCTCATTGCCGGGAACCCCAACATGACCAGGGACCCATAAGAATGTGACATATACCTCAGATCGTGAAAGTTGGAATATGAGGTTTTTCATTTTAATTATTAGAGAGTTGCAACTGTCTGGACTCTGGATGGCTTTTATAGATTGAAGTGAGTCTGTAATCAGAAGGGCATTTTGAGACGCTGGGTTGGAAGAATATGTCTCAGGGCAAAGAAGGATCCCAAACATTTCTGCCTCTAAAGTAGAGCAGTAGTCATTTAGGCGCTCGGTGTACATTACACCTCCAATTTCATAAGCGCATGCGGTTGGTGAAGGAGAATTAGTAGGACTTGCTTTAGCTGCGTCTGTGTACATGTGAATGTAGTTAGGGAAGGAGGCGAGTTTATTTGATACTACTTGAGACATGGGTATAGAAAGGTTAGATGCTCCTAAGGGATCTGCTAAAGATATGTTCATAGATGTTGAGACATGAATCCAGGGCGCTAAAGCGGTCGGATTAACATGGTGATCGCTCCAATTTATGCCTACCTTAGAAAGAAAAGTTAAAGCCTTGACCAATGGATCGCCAGGAAAGGATGGGAATAGGATTTGGAAGTTACTGGTGGAAAAATGATCTGGTAAGGAATAACGAAAAGAATCTGGAAAGGTGAGATAATCGCGAATAATAGATAAAGGAGGAAGGCCCACCAAAGCACAAACGCCCAACGAAGGAGAAAATCGATGCGCCCCAACTATGATACGTAAAGAAGTATTATGGATAGGATCGATAGATTTTAGAAGAGTTTTATTAGCCGAAGGTGCACGGAATTGAAAAAAAGGAACATAAAAACAATGCGCGATATTGAACTTTTTTAATTCGTAACCATGCAGCTTCAGTTGTCATTTCTAAAATATTTTACGAATTATGTAATAATTTAAGTTTGTTATTCCGTATCTCATATAAGGAAAATTTCGAAATGTGTACGTAAATTAATAAATCTTTGATTATCGAGATTTACGTTGCAATTTAAGAAATATCTTCCACGAAGTGCATTCTATTCAAATATGAGACATCATGGTAAAATGTTTTTCTGTACGAGAGAGGACGATGTTTTGTATATATCTGTCACCGTATGAGTGTGTGTCAATGTAGATAATACAGGCATGCACGTCTGTTCACCTGTTATTTTTATGCACTTGTTACTAACCTTTACACAGTTACGCCTCTGCTACAACCTGTTTCACTCTAACCGCTTTGACTTTTTGGTAACTTAATACAAAAAAAAACTGTACACTTTTTCAGGATAATAAAAATTACATTTCGATTATTATTATTCATTTTTATTACATTTTACTTTCAAAATACCTTCTGAAACTCCCCGGTACTTTTATTTATAAAAACTAGTAATATTTCCTGTTTCCAGCGAAATAATCTTTTCTAAAATTTAAACGCATATATTTCACGATCTGTTTTCGCTAAATCTTACTTCTTCGGATTATTATGCTATGATCGGAAGTATAGGGGAATGGACATAGCAAGGTAAGATAGTGAAAAATGTCCTCAAACCAATCATTATAAAAATTATACCATCGTGTCAGGCATCGGAAAATACTATCGTCCTGAAAGTTTCAGCTCGCTACCCTTTAAGGGGCAGGGGCAAAATCTAAAATCGAGTTTTTTGACGATAACTTGAGAACCAGTTGACCGATATTATTTATGCTGAGCTCAAATTGAAAATATTGCAAGCCCCTACAATTAAAAAATATTTTCAGACTTATTCATGGACTAACCTAAAAATCCATTTGAAAATTTCAAACCGCTATAAAAAAAAATCTAAAACAAACACCTCGCTGGAAAAATTATATATCATGTATTTTATGCTAAACTACCATCATGGATTTTTTCAAAATTTTTAAAGTGGTGGACGCACCTTAAATATAATAAAAACTTTTTTTTTCTTATGCATTTTAAGTCAAATTTAGCAGCTATGATCTGATAAAATTTTTTTTTTAGCCTCAGATTTACACAAAATGACATAAAAAGTACTTCCCAGTATTTTGGACGCAAAGAATATGAAACGAAACGTTTAAACTTCATTTTTCTTCTGCTGTTTTTTTTTGTTGATTTTTCATTTTTATGGTTCACAAAACACTGAAATGATCCATATTCCTCTTAATTTTCAACTACAATGACACTTATAAATACGCTCCAATATATTAAAAACAAAGTATTTTACGAGAAACTACTCAACTGAATTCATTCGAATTTTTAAAAATTGCGAACGCCCCTTAAATACTTAAAAAAAACGTTGGTTTTTGTGTTTTTGGCCATATTTAGCTTTTAGGAGCTTGTACAAAAAATTTTTTTGGCCTCAGCTTTATACGAAATGGCCCAATAAGTACTTTCCAGTAAATTAATCTCATTTTCTGCTGGTTATTTGGTTGTTTCTTCGGTTTTACGTCTCACAAAATACTGAAATCATTCGTATTCGCTTTGGTTTTCAACTAAAATTACTTCTAAATATTCTCCAATATATTAGAGACAATTGAATTTATCTAGATTTTTAAAAGTTGTAAACACCCCTAAAAAACTAAAAAAACAATTTTTTTGAAATTTTTTGTTGCATTTAGCTTTCCGTATTATCGTGTTTCATTAGTTGAGATAAAACTTCATTGGTGCTTGCATGGGAAATACATCGTGAACCACTCATAGAAGCTAAATGCGACAAAAAATTCCAAAAAAATGGGTTTTTAAGGGGCGTTCCCAGTTTTTAAAAATTCGAATGAATTCATTTGAGTAGTTTCTCGTAAAATACTTTGTTTTTAATATATTGGAGCTTGTTTATAAGTGTCATTGTAGTTGAAAATTAAGAGGAATATGGATCATTTCAGTGTTTTGTGAACCATAAAAATGAAAAATCAACAAAAAAAAACAGCAGAAGAAAAATGAAGTTTAAACGTTTCGTTTCATATTCTTTGCGTCCAAAATACTGGGAAGTACTTTTCATGTCATTTTGTGTAAATCTGAGGCTAAAAAAAAAATTTTATCAGATCATAGCTGCTAAATTTGACTTAAAATGCATAAGAAAAAAAAAGTTTTTATTATATTTAAGGTGCGTCCACCACTTTAAAAATTTTGAAAAAATCCATGATGGTAGTTTAGCATAAAATACATGATATATAATTTTTCCAGCGAGGTGTTTGTTTTAGATTTTTTTTTATAGCGGTTTGAAATTTTCAAATGGATTTTTAGGTTAGTCCATGAATAAGTCTGAAAATATTTTTTAATTGTAGGGGCTTGCAATATTTTCAATTTGAGCTCAGCATAAATAATATCGGTCAACTGGTTCTCAAGTTATCGTCAAAAAACTCGATTTTAGATTTTGCCCCTGCCCCTTAAAGGGTAGCGAGCTGAAACTTTCAGGACGATAGTATTTTCCGATGCCTGACACGATGGTATAATTTTTATAATGATTGGTTTGAGGGCATTTTTCACTATCTTACCTTGCTATGTCCATTCCCCTATACTTCCGATCATAGCATAATAATCCGAAGAAGTAAGATTTAGCGAAAACAGATCGTGAAATATATGCGTTTAAATTTTAGAAAAGATTATTTCGCTGGAAACAGGAAATATTACTAGTTTTTATAAATAAAAGTACCGGGGAGTTTCAGAAGGTATTTTGAAAGTAAAATGTAATAAAAATGAATAATAATAATCGAAATGTAATTTTTATTATCCTGAAAAAGTGTACAGTTTTTTTTGTATTAAGTTACCAAAAAGTCAAAGCGATTAGAGTGAAACAGTTTGTAGCAGAGGCGTAACTGTGTAAAGGTTAATAACAAGTGCATAAAAATAACAGGTGAACAGACGTGCATGCCTGTATTACCTATATTTACACACACTCATACAGTGACAGATATGTACAAAACATCGTCCTCTCTCGTACAGAAAAACATTTTGCCATGATGTCTCATATTTGAATAGAATCGATTTTAGATTTTGCCCCTAGAGGGCGCCCCTTAAACGGTATCAGGCTGAAACTTTTAGGACGATAGTATTTTCCGATGCCTGATACGATGGTATAATTTTTATAACTATTGGTTTGAGGGCGTTTTTCACTATCTTACCCTGCTATGTCCTTTGTGTATAATTCATCGGAATTGAAATTGCGCGGTAGAGAAAAGTTAGTAGAAGTTTTTTTATGAGTAGCACGGGGAACCTTTTTTGTTAACGAATTCGAAATAACTAATAATAAGGTGCAGTTCAAAATATAGACGTGTGTGCCATTAAAGACTCTATACTTAGAACGCTAACTTTGGATAATAAATAATCGTGACGAGTCACATGAAAGTAGTCACAGTGTGTATGCGACACGAATGTTCAAATTTTATAATTAGCAATCCTTAGCATTAACGGAAAAAATGTAACAGCTCCGATGTTGAATCTCTTCCACTTTATTGAATCACATGTACCCGGAGGAACAGAAATTGTAACTGGAACAGTCTGCCGTAACGCTTAATAATTCGGAATACAAGTAACTTGATGTTTTTCTTTTTGTACCAGCGACAAAACCGGTTACTATTCTTAACCAGCAGTCACAAATCGAAATCGTTCGATTTTTAGAAAATTTTGTTGCCGTAGATGTTTTTTTTTTTTTTGAATAATTTAAAAATGAGTGAAAATGTGTTATTTATGTCGCCAAATCGCGTTTAAAAAATTGTTCACGGTGATCGCGAGTGCTTATGTAGTAGTTCCCGGTGCACGAAAGAATTTTATCGCAAATCGGAATCGGGTGCTCCTGTCTCTTCGTGTAGACAAGGCACGAAAAACTAAGTGTAGCAAGATAAACCAGCTGCAGCGTCATATTTTTCAGATACGCGTTAAAAATATAATAACTTTTAAACGGCGACATGTTTTTCGGGAACACACCTGAGTTTGCCATAATCATAAATCATGATACGTAATGTATTCCTGAAAAACGATGTTTTAGCTATCGCAGAAACTATCAGAGAAATCGACGGGACAGAATTAGATAACTGAAATGGACTGAAAACAAGTTGGTTCAAACCTACAGCTAAAAACGAAGCGGACAGACCTGGATTTACCAGCATCGACAATGGAGGTCATCGGCTGCTGAAACAGAAAGAGCGTGTTAAGAGGAAACCGTAAATAATAAAAGAGCAAGACATTTTCTGACTGATATCACCACATTCAATATCGATTGTTTTGCAAGTTACTCGAAAAAGCCGTCGGGTTTTTCCTGCCAAGATTAAACCTGATATACCTTCTCCATCGAAATATTCTCATCCATTTGATAAGCTAATAGCCATCCATGAACGTGTACACCATGAACCGCGATTATCGAAAGAAGCATATAAAAATTTTAAACGCATTCGGTTCGATGATGATAACAGTCGAAAAATTTATCTTGCGCTTTTGTCGTGTATTTTTCACGATCCAACTCATGGTTCTGTTAGACACACGCGCGCACATACTTGAAAAATTAGCACTCTCTACAATAGATAACCGTTAAAATTAGGGATTTTGGTAACCGACGTGCAATCCACAGCTAAATTTTTTTGTCTGACGTTACAATTTTTTTTTTTTTTATATATTTTAGCCTTGCAGTTTCAGCATTAGAGCTATCGCTGCGCCGAGAGGTTCTACACAAGCTATATATATACATATATATATATATTAATGTCTATGCCATTTTCTGCCAGGGGTCATCAGGAAAAGTGTGCTGTCACGAAATGTGTAACGAAAATGTAACGAAAAAAGTAACGAAGAAATGACTTAATTTGTGTCCTGTCACGAAATTTGTCCCAGTTACAATTTTATGTAACGAAATATGTAACGAAAATGTAACGAAAAAAGGTAACGAAGAAATGACTTAATTTGTGTCCTGTCACGAAATTGGTCGCAGTCACAATTTTATGTAACGAAATATGTAACGAAAAAAGGTAACGAAGAAATGACTTAATTTGTGTCCTGTCACGAAATTGGTCGCAGTCACAATTTTATGTAACGAAATATGTAACGAAAAAAGGTAACGAAAAAATGTCTTAATTTTAAGTAATGAAAGTTAAAAACGGTATAGCCAATGAAAAAGTTTACTCTTCTATAAGAATTATAGAAGAACTAGTCCTGAGTACCGAAGGGCCGAGTGTATTTATATATAACCCGGCCATCTTGGCCTCGCAAGGGACTGTGCCTCTTGACCCCCTTTGCTTACATTTCTGTCTCTTTCTCTTCAATACTTTGTATAAAATGATCATAATTTACAACGTAATTCTAAATCGGTCCATATGAATATAATAACATAATCAAAAAAATCCTATAAAATATAACAAACGTTACATATAATTGGGACATTTTTCGTTACATATATTTGGGGCATTTTTTCTAATGGGGTGTAGCCTAAGAATTACGTCGTAATTAATATATATATATGAAAAATGTGGCACAAATTTAACACGTAGCAAAAAAAAAAATAAAGAAATGCGGCAACAGCATCGGAGAAATTAAATACATATATGGCTATATATAAATACCCCCGGAAACTAACAGAGTCGAATATGTATGTGTACGTATTTTAAAAAACTCGCCAAATTGTCAGAGGCTAGGTAATCGCTTTGGCACTCTCAGGCCACGGGTGTACTTCGTAGAGACAAAAATAGTCCCAATTGGGCACTAAAATAGAAACAAAAAAGCCGTCGGAGTTGTGAAAAAAAAGCGCTCGATAAAAATGAACCGCCCGCCGAATAACCAAGCATAACGAGCTCATTGTGTATGGGTATGTGAATGTGTGTCTGAGGAATGATGCGGTAGCTTGGGACGTGTTTTTGCGAACGCTCGCTGAATTCCGACGTCGAATTTTAACTCGATTTTTTTTACACAATTTGCAGGCAGCCAGAGAGCGGGGCTCTAGTCGAGCAGCAACCGGTTCAGCGCCAAAATCCGCGCAAAAGCGATGACAGCAAAGGCAAGATCAGCGAGACCGCCATCAAGAAAACCGGCAGCGTGGACAACTGTACCGGCAGCAGCAAAATCATGTCGCTGGGCAGATGGTTTCGCGAACTGCGCGGGTCAAAAAGCGCGAGCTGTTCGTCCGACTATTCATCAGGTTCGCTGGAATTCGATAGTTCGGCGGTGCACGCGCCGGTAATTAAACTCAGTCGGGCACAGTCGGCTTTGGTGGGTAAAAGTCACTATCAGCAGCCACAAAAAGACCGAGTCCGACATCAAGACGGTAAGAAGTCGTCCGCGAATTCCCGGAAAAGGAATGTAGAGAACAGCAACATTACGAGCAGGAGGTACTCTTTCAGCGGCCGAAAATCGCATCTGGCCAGCATTTTCAACGACCGCCAGAGTAACGTCACCGACCGCTTCAACAGGTAATCGACCAGAGTAATTAATCGATTAAACATTTTCCTTTGAAATTCTGTCAATTATCGCACGTACAACATCTGCCACCCTGCAGTGCCGGAGCAACACCATCCTCCGTGCTAAATAGTAGCGAAATTACACGAAAAAAAAAACAAAAAAAAACCGAGCGAGCAATTACATTTACCGTCGATCTCAGAAAGTTTTTGGAACATCAGTCGCCTATACTCGGTTTTTAATAAAAAATTCGTCGATTAGCCCTGATTAATATTTATTTCCGTAGGTGCGCACGATTTAAGTAACCCAATTCGCATCGTAGTCAACACTGCGTGGATGGGGATAATTTTACCGGATAATAATTCGTTTTGTTTCTTGATTCCTTCGCAGGAGATCCAAATTCCGGTATAAAGCAAAAAGAAATATCCCCTATTGTATTAGTTTACAATTGCGAGTAACGCGTTTTTATACGCGGATCGGTCTCTGATAATACAGAGACGCTTGAATGGATAAAGAGAAAAATATTATGAGTCTACAAATGGCAGTAGGCCAGTCCTGGGTATAAATTTGGAATCGCCTAGAAGTCATACAGAAAAATAAGATCCCAACAGCAGAGAGAAGCTATACGGAAACATAGACGGACATTGATTCCACAATCCGTGTGATGCCTTCAAGATTGTCAACAGCCACAATGACCGATAAGGGGCAGTACTATTTGGGCACAGTCTTATTTCGACGCAATTCATTTTCTACGCATGAAGATATGAAAAAAAGAAAGATTGATAAAAACTTCTGTTAAGCGAAAATTTTTATTTGCTCTGCATTATAGTCAGTATGTACGTCTGCATATATGTATAAGTATTATAGGTATATGTATTATATGTACATGTATTATATTTATATGTATGTTTATTATATGTGTATTATACATATCAGTATATATATATATATATATGTATATGTATGTATGTATGTATGTATTTATACTTGGCTATTTCTGGAAAGCCAATTCACACTGAGACCTGTTCAAACGCTGTGAGACCGTTTTAGGTCTCACAACGTTTTACCATTTTTGACCGATTTTTTATGATGTATAGGTTACCACATGTCTTAGACAAATTTTTATGTAGGTCTCATAATGACTATATACTTCCAGGTATATACAGATTTAGTTCGGCAGCTTTTAAGCAGAGTGTGCTTTACAGATTATGTTTTATGATTTAGGATGCCGTACAGTTCTTGTGAAGCCCACCACTATGACAATACTGCACTTGTGTACACAAACAGACTCGAATTATTACAACGTTTACGCGAGAGCCAGCAGGTACAACATTTTCACGTCATTTTAAAAACACATCATTATAAAGATGACTGAAGAATGTTGCGAGGCCCAACGAGTGATCATTGAAACATGTGGTATTAGCATCGGATACCATACTTGATTAATATTGCATGAAATACATTGCAATGTTTTAAATTATTTTACCATTTTAAAGAATCAGAACGATTTAAAAGACCGAAAATTAAATTTTAATAATAGTTATTTACTCTATAAAAAATTATATTTTTAAAATATACCAGTAGGCAGTCAAACACTGTTTAATTTTCATAAATTATTCTGATTTAGATCTAAGTATCTATGAAAAAAGTAGTCAAAATTGAAATTCGTAAATAATCAAAGATGAAGCTTCATATGCGCATCAATGAACAATAATATCGCATTCCTTTGCCACACTTAATGACAAGATATATTTTTATTAATGTAATAGAAGTTAAAAAAAAAAAAAAATACTAAACATCGGATATTTATTCAAATTCTCATACACAAATCAAATTTGGACTAGATTAAATTTTACATTTACAATTTTTCTGTCCCGGAATCAGTTACCTAGATTTATTTACATGTGTCTAAACTTTAGATTTATTTATCTATGCTTTATATTTAATCTCGTTTTTTTTCCCATTATTGTGCTTATTAGAAAGACCCAATCAATATAACGTATGAAAATTAGGATTAGAATAAGTAAAACTTAAAGTCACTTTCATTTTCCTCTAAATCATCAGTTACTTCGATTTCATTTAAACTTTTTCCCCTATATTGTTCCCCGAGAGTACTTTGACCACTTTAGATGACTGATAAATATCTGGGCTTAACCTGTAAATTGTATACAAAATTAGTTACTCGATAGGATAGTATATCATTTTTTAAACAAATCTAGCAAAAAATTTGAAATAAATATAACATGAAATAAGGAACAGAACATAAATTCTTCTTTTCCTTTTCTTTTAAATTTTGTTAACAGAAGAGAGCGTTGGTATGTGTGAAATCGATGAAACAAGTTGAAAATAATTTTTTTTTTTTTTTTTTAATTTGGTGTGAAAGTAATAAAATCTTTTAAAATAGGAACAACTGAGACGGTGGGTAAAGAAAGAATATGGAATTATGTAGAGTAGAAAGACCAAGTCTTAAGAGCTGAGAACTAAATAAACAACGTTCAGGGGATAAACTAAAACATTCAGAAAATATGTGATTTCTGTCACAAACATAATAGGAATTATCAGGATACAATTTACAAAAGGTGGTCGATGTAATCAAGTAAAAATGGATATTAGGGAAGAATGAAGAAAACGGATAAGAGAAATGTGGAGGCAAAGTTAAAATCAGTAACTACGAATAGACAGACGAGAGAATTCACAAAATCGAGTGTCCAGCGTCAGTATGGTAACGAATGAAGTAATTTTAATTGAGGTGCAATTATTGCTGATTAAAGTAGGTTTGAAAATTTATTTATTTTTTCTCGATTAATAAAATGTAATCGTTTAACGAAATTTAAGGATTTTAATTACATTTGAAAATTTTTGCAAAAACAAAAATATTTCAAAAAATCCATTTAATATTATACATGTATATATTTTGATAAATGTTTCAACGCCACACAAAAAATTAAGCTGACCGAAATTTCGAACAAAGTATCATATTTACCATTCGTATATTTCTATAGAGTAATGATGCTAATAGGAATCACATATTAAATTGATTCAGATGTGGTTAAAATTTATTCAACGAATTACAAAGTCTTTAATAATAACAGAAACTCATTATTAGTTTAAACAGTAAACTGAATGACTTCTCACCTAATGCGAAGTGAATAATTTTGTTTTTAAAATCAATGAATTTTTTGGACATTTTTTTTTCTTTTTTTCTTTTTTTTTTTTTTTTTTAATATAAAAATTAAATTTATTATTGCAGACAAATAAACCCTTTAACCAATGCCTCATTAACGTCTGAGCAAATTTTTCAATCTTTCTTTGATTTAACAATATAGAGAGACACGGAGACAATGAAATAGAAAAATGTAAAACAGACTACTTGGGAAAAACACAAAAAAAACGCTATATTCCGAAAAACTATGATGAAAATTGGTTTCAGGATGGACTCTAGAAATCGTTGAAAAAAAAAAAAGAAAATAACGTTATTAAAAATTAAATTTTACATATTACGTTAGAGTACATTTCGAAAATCTTATATGGTGTTTGCTAAATGATACCAAAATATTTAGATCCGCCGCTGATGCTTTAGCTCAGGTTTGCTGCTCATTCCCGCTTTTATCTTTAAGAAAAATCCCAAAATCTTTTATCCTCAAGTAAAAAACTCCACTTCAGATTTTGGTCGGATATGTACTCTTCCTCATTTACCCGTAATCGTTCCTTCTACAATTCAACCTAACCTTCCTTCTAATTCTTGGTTCTCAGAGTTCCCGGTCTCTTCCACGTTCTGTTATTGTCTCTATTATTCGTCTACGCTTTAATCACACTTTATTGCCCCCTTCCCGCTATCGTCTCTCTTTGGTGTCTCCTCTCTTTATTGTTCGCTATACATCCTAGTGAAGCAGTTGTCCGTGATATTAATAAAATTTTCTTCGACCGTTCTGCTCTTCCTACCGAACATCCTTTTCTTTATTTACTTCTCTTAAAGTTAAGGCTTCCTGCTCCCTATTGCGCTTCTTCTTTCCTTCTCTATCTGTTATTCCTGCCATTAGTTCCTTTATTTAAACTATTTCCGATCGAATTAAGTTCTAATTAGTTAACTCTTCTTCCTATCGTTTCTGGGGGTGGAGGTTGTCCCTGGTTGACGACTCCCGCCAAAAAAAAAAAAAAAAAAAAAAAAAAAAAAAAGTACGCAGGCAGTATTTAAAATTTAGCAATAGGAATGCCAGAAAAACAAAACGTTAATAGCAATGTAGGAACAGAAAATAATATACAAATGATGGACCGGATCAGATAAGTTCCTAAAAGCGATTGCCGTGAATTTCCGTCGATGCGCCGAAATACAACCCAGAATAAAAAACTTAAAAGTACACGTATTCTTTTGAATGAGACAGAATTGCAAAAATGTTAAAAATCACGGTTGTTTCTGACATTCAGATATCGCCGATTAAAGAAGTAACCCAAATTTCCTGATTCCTTTTTTGGCCTTTTACCCGGACATTTAAGACGTTGTTCAGACAGGCCTGAACTGTAAATGACAAGCGATTTTATTTTATTTCATAGGTTCGTGTGGAAGACGCGGTACACAAGGAAAGCAAGAGTTTGTCGTCTGAAGCAAATTTTTAAAACTATGGCAATTTAAAATATCAGCGAGAATAATATGTGGAAAAATTTGAAAGCATTTGGTTAAATCATGATGAGATAACTAAAAATTTTTTTTGATTTTTTTTCTACAATGCGCAGTTTATATCAGGAGACATGGAAATTTCAAAAATTTACCACCTCAAAAGGTTTAATATAGCGGAAATGAAAATTATATTAGACGTAACGAGCGAAACAATATGCAGCCATATTTTGAATGAATGTAACGCATTAAATACAGAAATAAAGGAAAATTATAGAGAACTAGTTCGGGAAAAAATGAGCATGTTCAATGAATTTGTCAAGAAGGAATTGGAATATCAAAAAAAAACATTAATATTAACTTATATTAAAAATTTTAATTAGATTAACAAAGATTGTATGGAATGAATTCAAAATTTAAAATTGGGTAGTTTTCACCGTTGGATCACATTAAATATTTATATGTACTTAAATAAATAGAAGACCCTAACCGTGGAATATGGGGTCAAAGAGGGAGCGAATTTTTAACTACATTTCTTAGTTTGACCCTTACATTAGCAAGTCTGCACGACGACCTGTGCAACATATGCCGATGGACATTTTAATACCGTAATCGGGGAATTTGCGCACGTTGTCTGTTTTTGGGATAACCATTATGAGAGAAACATATAACCGCGTACGAAATGAAAAAAAAAAAATATTATCTGTAATATTTTCATACAATTTTAACGCAATGTATAAATATCTAAAAATTTAAACGGATATTTATTATTATTATTATTATTTCCTTTTTATACTTTTATCCCTCGACTATGCTGTACAAAATACAAAATGTACATCACATTAGTGCTTTCGCTCGAATCATTTTTTAAGGTTAAAATTTTGATTAATCGACATTTTTTAATAGTTTTAACTGTTCTGCTAAATTTTTTGTTGCATGGTGCGCGTCTGGGGAATAATCGACCAAGTTCTGCCTTAAGTTTGTGTTATGCAACCAACAATACATTCTTGTACGGCAAGTAAATTGTATCCCATTAATGTTCTGATATGTACCGTTATAGCAAATTATAACTATCAACATGTTTATCCTGGCTTAAAAAGAAAGAAAAAAAAAAGGGGAAAAAGCATTTTATTTAATACACTATAAAACACACGTTAATTTCAGTTGGAAACGTGTAATAATTTTTGATCAGTTCTGATAAGAAAAATCTGTTCCGTTCATTCGGCTATAAAAGTTCAGTTCCAAGGGCAGACCTGTTCACACACCACATTCCTCCGACCTGTCTTTTCGTTAATTCTATCTCGATTTTTTTGTTTGTTTGTTGTTTTTTTTTTTTTTTTTTCGTTTCTGTTTGTCTCATTTTATTTTTATTAATTTTTTCGCTGTAAACTTGTACGGCATTATTGTGCACTTACTATTTCCAGTTTATAGCCGTAATTCTAACTTCACAACTGACGACCTCTTAGCAAAACTGGACTCGCCATATGCAATTCACATTATTCCGGCGCTACTTTTAACAGGTTAAATGAAACCGCTTCTTTGTTAAACGTCGTAAAAGTTAAAGGTGGCTTGTCCGAGATTTAAGAACGCCTTACAGTTTGCGTAAGATTTAAGTGTAAACGATAAACGCCTAGCCAATTGCCCGAGAAGATGTGCGCGTATCATTATGATGAAGAGCGTTAAAAGTTTTCAAGACGCTTTCGATGGTCGTAGAGACACCTGACAGTCGTATAGCTGATTTTTCAGCATGTGAAACGGGATCACTGACAGTACACGGCATAACTTAATTGTCAGGAATTTTCTTCAATTCAGAATATGCGCGATATTGTTGCCTTGTTTGTTAAATTCTTGGCAGGGCGGCAAAAGTATGAATTTACCGGTTAGTATACGAAAGTAAAGTCAACACAGGGATAATTTTTAATTCATGAATTTTTCAAAATCAACGCTATTATGGAAAAGCTTCAGTTTTAGAATTTCCTAAAATTATCCATAATCTCCGCGTGATTTCTGATAATGGTATACTTTGCACTCTACTAAAATGCTTTAACATGTTACAATGGTAGAATGGTTGTAGCACTAGTGACTCAGAAGGTGGTTATGACCCTTTAAATAGCTTTCTTACGATAAAAGAAAGTTCAGTAACAGTTCTGAACTCTACAAATATTACTATTTGTTTTATCATCAGATAATCCATTTACTATTCGAATGAATATATATCATTGCTTCCTAAGAATCTCAATATGAATTACCTTTAACTGGTATAATTCATTCCTATCATAAAATAGTTAAAATTAATATATACATATATATATATATATGTTATAATTGTAATTTTTTTTTGACCCAATGTAATATAGATTTGTTCCAGATTAAAGTGAAATAATATTTATTTTATTAATATTCTTCAGTATTCTTTTCTAAATGAAGATAAATTGATTAGGGGTCTCCTTCAGATTCCAATAAATAAAAACTGAATTTATTTGATTTTAATGTATCCCCCCCTATCCGATTTTTTAATGTTAGGTTCGAACTATTTCTGAAAAGACGCTTTCGGAATATTCATTTATAATCTCTTTTTTTTCTTTTTCTCTCTCTCTCTTGGGATCGTCAACCAAGTACCTTCACCTAGAAACAAATAGAAAGGAAAGAAGTTGGTTGTATTTTGATGAAAAGAAGCAAACGATAGGAATAACTGGTGGTGAAGAATAGGACAGGATATCAAAAGCACAATAAGGAGTAGGAAGTCCAAGCCTCAACAAATAGGAATACAAAGCAGAACGTTCCACAGAAAGAGATGAACACTCGAAGAACATATGATTGGCGTCGCAAATAACTGCATCATCCGGATGGCGAAGAGGGGAGGAAATCAGGGGAAAGCGAAATGTGGAGAAAGGCAGCAGAGAATGGCCACAACGCATACGAACAACGGAAACAACATCAGAACGTTGAAGAGAGGGATAGAAAAGAAACCATGAATAGGAAGGAAGAGTAAACTGAACAAACAGATGAAATGAACAATTATTAGAAAAGGAGGAAGCGTAAATATCCGATACCAATACCGGGTATGGAAGTTTTTACATATGCATAGGAGGTTAGAGTGAATGAAATTTAAAAAAAAAAAAAAAAAAAAAGAGGGGAAGAAGCAGCAACCCGAGTCAAGGCCCGAGTGGCTCTAGGTACCTGCAGCAGATCAACGCTAATCGAATGGAGAAAAGGAAGAAAGACTATGAATGAGTGAAGGTATACGGAGGATAACAAAATGTCATACGAATGATCAGGAAGGGGAGAAGATATAGCCTGAAGGCGCTCAAGGAATCAGAGATAATTAAAAAATTGGAGGTAAGGTGATTCGAGGAAATGAAAATAATAGAACGTAGGATAGTGAATAATTCGTTTATGAATATGGAACAGAAATAAGAAAAACTAAAAGATTCTAATAGGTTAAAATCAAGAAGGATGAAGGAAGCTCCAACACCACCAGGTTCCCTCGAACCATCCGTGTAAATGGTAATATGAGAGGGAAATAGAAAATTGATAGTGCTGTAGAATACCTGTTTAGTTACGGCTTGGGAGAAGTTTTTAGAAAATGAGGGGAAAAAAATACTTTAGGAAGATGACAGAGATTAATAATATAGTTAAAGGAAAAATAGGGGGGAGATTATTAAAGGAGATAGTGTAAAGCAAAAATTAACTAAGACAATGTGAAATAAGTGCTGGAATAGGGGTTTTGCTAGGAGTAAAGCGTCAGCTATTATAAATGGAAAGGAAAGACTGAAGAAGAGTAGAGACACAAGTGGAAGATGTTTAACAAGGAAACGATATTAGATAGAATGTACGAATGCACAGGGATGACGAATTAGACTCAGCAAGAATAGTAGGAATTGGAGACGATTTAAGTGCGCCAAGACGAAGACGAAGGTGGTCTGTCCACGGCGGCAAAAATTAATTTCACAAGTAATGGAAGATAGAAAAATGAACAAATAGCAGCTAATGAGAGAGAAGATCCGACAATTAGAGATGCTCAAAAGCTAAGCGATTCTAAGTAATGTTCTAGATGATTGACAAACAACAATCGAAAGATTGAAGAATAAAAGAAGAAGAAAAGATTGTAATAAGGTATAAAATACAGTCAAAATGGATCAGAGAAAGGAGATCGGAACCGATAACGACTAATAAGCGGGCAACTGATCATGTAAAAACCTCGCGGAGATCAAAATGTGTGCCGGAAATCGAAGAATATAGAGTAAGTGACTCGAGAGGAGGATGATGATGATGACGATGAAGATATTTATATAAATAGAAATATAGAAGGAATATTTTTTTAGGGACTGTAATTTGGTAAACTTTTTACGAGCTAAAATGAGAGTTGGTTGTTCTTAAAAAAGAATTGCGATACATTTTCGTTTTTGAGATATCGAAATAATTCAAATGGCATATTTTTTAGATTGCAATTGACCTTTTACAAGCTATGTGTAGAGAAGCCTCTTTTAAATTATTTCCCAGGAAAAGTGGAAGCAGACGAAAATGTTTTTCATTTTTATTTTCGTCTTAATATCAATTAAAACGGATAATAAAAATGTTTTAAATTGGTTTCTTTTTCAAAAAACCTCCGAGAAGCACTAATTTCAATTACACGCGTAGATTAATTTTTTTAATTGTGGATCCGAAATATTTATAAAATTTTAAAAATAGTACGCAGTCGGTATTTAAAATTTTGCAACGGAAATGCTTACAAAACTTTAACGAATAGTGTGGTGCAGGAAGAAATGATAATGTTTAAAAATTGTTCGATCAAGAATCGATCGCTATGAATTATCAGTAGACTTCAAAACAAGCCGGTGGGTATTAATTCTTTATAGATGAGAGCGAATTGTAAAACTGCGAAAATCATTGTTAAAAAGGTGGCTCGTTGTGTCGGTACTAAAACGTGGGCCTCTTGCGAAGTGTGAGAAAGTTTCATTTTAGTTGTCCCCCTATCAAAAATTAGCTTCGTTTGTCAAAAGCGGACCGCCGATTTACACACGAAGTGTACGCATGAAATTATAAAAACACGCTGTTATACAAATGTGATATTAATTTCTATAATTACAACCGGAATTTCATTTTAGAAAGATTAAAAATTTAAATGAAGTTTTACAAATGTAGATTTTTCAGTGGTTTGTGTTTTTTAGGGAAATTTCCATAATCTTCTCTCGTAAGTACGCTCCCTTGAAATAACGTTATACATCACTGGTCGGGAATGACCGCCATTTACAGGCTGAAAGTTGCATCATCACCCAATAAGAACTAAAAAAAAAAAAAAATGCGAAATGATTTCTCGTATATGTGTACACATTCTTAACGAGAAATAAATATCGTTGATTATAAATTCGGACAATTTTTAGGCTGCGGAAATTTTAACGAATTTTTTACTTTTACGCCGGTTAATGAAATATTCATTTACATTTTCGGCAATTCACGTTGAAAGGGTAATTGTGTTAAAGAGGTAACTCTAGACGATCTGATCTTGCTGACGTTCGACAAACGCTTTTTACTCTTTGCGGGATTAGATGTTTTTAGTCCTAGCGCATATTCTGTTACCAGCTTTATCGGTCACCACAAAAAAAAAGATGCGGGGCGGGGGGGGGCACTGTAATCGGTTAATTTACATTCTTACGGTTAGGGGCAATGCGATTTCAACATTTAATTACAACATGTAAATTAATGCGTAATACGGGTCTGTATATGGTAGAAAATCTTCTTATCGAACAACGTTCGTGTAGGTGTCCTGTATTAATTATACTTCGCAATGGCTCTATGGTTGTTTTTTTTTTTTCGTTTTTA
Source organism: Icerya purchasi (assembly GCA_039619475.1). Taxonomy (NCBI): domain Eukaryota; kingdom Metazoa; phylum Arthropoda; class Insecta; order Hemiptera; family Monophlebidae; genus Icerya; species Icerya purchasi. The sequence goes on from CM077115.1 coordinate 576,963,896, forward strand.
CCATCGAACGCCTATCGCGTTATTCTTCGCGATGATGTTATTATGTAATCTTGACGATGCTGATCAAAAATACGGTCACAATAATATGCTTGTTGACTAACGATTAAAAATTCGAAGGCTATGCTTTCTACCACCACCGGTGGTACCTTCTTGTTCGCTGGATTTTGAACATTCTAGAGCAGTGATGGATGGATAACTGGCAGACTTGGCGTCATACATGTCCGTCGAATCTACGTAGTTGAGAGACTTTGGTAGTCAAAGGGATTTTTTTTTTTGTTTTGTTTTTTTTTTTTTTTTTTTATTTTAAGAAAAAACCTTAAAAGCTTGCGAAAAAGTGTAATAATAAAGAAATATCAGTTTTGAATTGCTCCGAAAATAGTGCAGTATAAACCGTATTTTACTTAAACCAAAAAAAAACTGGTATATTTCTGAAAATCATTTTCACCGCGTTCAGTTGCGTGAAAGATTCATCATTTGAAGTTCCTTATTTAAACACGCAATATTACGGCTTCCTTATGCCGGTAAAAGTAGCTTCATAGAAGCGCATTCTTTTCTCGAGGGGATTAACAACATCTCAAAAAAAGAAAAAGGATATTTATTTCATTTTAGCGGATTCTATACAGGTAAGTTTAAAAGTATCGCGTTTTTAATTTTGCATACCTTTTTGAAATCATTCCATTACTGAAAAACCAAAAAAAACACGAAAATAAATAATTCGAAAGACTACCGTCACTATTGTCGGAAAAGAAAATTGTAGGTTCATAATTCACGATTTTTTAACTTTTATTTTTATTTTATTTTTTTCATATAGGTATATATATATATATATATGTGTGTGTGTGTATATATATATATACCTATATATAAACTCGGCCACTTTGGCCTCGCAAGGGGATGTGCCCCTTGACCCCTCCTACTTTCATTCCTATCTCTTTCTCTTCTATACTTTGTATAAAATTATCAAAATTTACAACGTAATTCTTACTGGCATCAACACACACAAAAAATAACATAACCACAAAAATCCTATTCTAACATTTAACTTCCGTTATATAAAATTAAGACATTTTTTCGTTACATATTTCATTACATAAAATTGTGACATTTTTTAAATAACAATAACAAAAATCCTACAAAATATAACAAACGTTACATAAAATTGGGACATTTAGCGTTACATAAAATTGGGACATTTAGCGTTACATAAAATTGGGACATTTTTCTGGGACATTTTTTTGGGACATTTAGCGTTACATAAAATTGGGACATTTTTTCGAATGGGGGGTAGCCTAAGAATTACGTTGTAATTAATATGTGTGTGTGTGTGTATATATATATATATATATATATATATGTGTGTGTATATATATATTTTTGAAGACATTTTCCGCAATACAGTTCGAATAATAAGAACAAGCGAAAATTCCTTAGAACAATTTAAGGAATAATGAGTATAATAAAGAATCTTTCGACATCCTGTTTGTTAATTATAAACTATAGTAATTTATAACAAATAGAGTTATAACAAATAAATTTAAGAATAAAATGAAGGCTTACTTGGAAACCTTTTAACGGGGGGGAATAACCCATCATCAGCTAAAAACAATAATCAATATATACGTGATCAGAAACAAATTCTAAATCACACTGAGGTCAAATAGGAAATTAAATTGATTCATATAGTCATAAATCAACAATTTAAAGTCGATACATCATAATTGTTAGAATAAAACGATGTACATAGACTACAATAAATATCTAAGGATTATATTAAACATTTAAATAATATAAATATTAAAAGATTTTTTTAAAGTTTTGTATTAAAATGTGGGTTATTATTATTTGCTATTTGGTCGTTTAATATATTAATTTTATGTTTATTTATATAATAATTTTCAGCTATGTTCATGATATGTCGACTTTAAATTGTTGATTTATGACTATATAAATCAATTTAATTTCCTATTTGACCTCAGTGTGATTTAGAATTTGTTTCTGATCACGTATATATTGATTATTGTTTTTAGCTGATGATGGGTTATTTCCCCCCGTTAAAAGGTTTCTAAGTAAGCCTTCATTTTATTCTTAAATTTGTTTGTTATAAATTACTATATTTAATAATGAGTATTTGAATTTAAATTGGATTTTGTCGATCGCGCAATTCGATACGTAAACATTTAATATTCGTAAATAGCGGTCCGGGAAGAGGAACTTAATTTTATTACACATCACCGAGAGATTAGCGATAAAAATTTTATAAATGCGTAAAAATTCCCTATACACGTATCGATTTTAATCTCCTAATTTCCCATTGCGGATTCGTTTGATAAAAAAAAGAAAGAAAGAAAAACACTATAAAAACTTTCTTCCGTAAGCTGCAATATCTTGAAAGAGCTTCTGCCGAGTAAAACTTGTTTTTTGATTATCAGTTTCGGTGTGTGCGAACATTCGGTAATTATACAGATTGGGGCAAACTTACGTGTCAACATTTGTGATCAAAAAAAAAAAAGATCAAAGGAAAACATATTTCGGATAGAATGTGTGCATCGGAGTGTGTACAACACACATTTTTCATCACTAGAGATATAAGGCTACAAGTACAGAATTTAGGAAGCTTTCTGTTCTTGTTTGTAAGCTTTCAACGTTGATTCATAAACTTCGGACCGATTGCAGAGAACTGTCAAAAATTCTATCTCGACCATTTGAATCATTTTAATATGATCCGTATTGGAGCAACGGTATTAATGCTGATTTGAAGTTATTCCTTGAATGTCCTTTCGATCGAACAATATTTTCTTCATGCAATGTCATTGGATTGTATATCTCCTCCAGAGAGAGGAGCTTTTGCATATTTTAACTTGGTTTTTCGGTATATTTTCTTAACCATTATGCAGTCGACCTGGTATATCCCACCGTATTCCCTGGAGCTACTACCGAAGTGTACCTTCTTCGTTTTGGTTGTTGGAACAAAGTATTTGTGATTACAAAGTCGCGACTAATACTAAATTCCAAGAGACGGTATTTCCTTTGTTTCTTATTCCAAGGCCAAATTTCCCAGGAGCTTTGCTATTTCTTCCCCTACCACTGCATTCCAGTCTTCTAATATTATTAAATTCTCCTGATCTTTAATATTTTCAATGACTTCTTACAAATGTTCATATACTTCGTCTATTTCCTCGTCTCTGGCGTGACTTGTATGTAGTTGGCATATACATATATTGTATTATCACGAGAAATCCTCTGGTGCTGCTAAAATTGTAATCAAAATGATTCTATATCATTGTAAGTCTACACGGTTTTGATTTGTTTTTCCATTTAGAAGGAAGCTCTAACTCCTTTATTTCCGTTTGAAGCACCACTGTGGATAAATCTGTGGTGCTTCCCAGTCCGCATCTTGCCATTGTTTTACACTTCGCTTATACCTAGAATGTCAATATCCGTCCTGGTAGCCATCCCCCTATTTCCGGGTTTTTAATTTTTAGCGATCGTACGTTCCATGTTCCAATTTTGTACCTTTTCTTTTCATCGAAGTTTGTAGCATGTATGTTTCCTCCTGTAGAGTCCTGCACCAACGAAGGCACATAAGAACTCCAGTCAATCTGCATTGCTGCAGATAACTGTCCATTGCCTAATGCACCGCCTTTCGAATGTATCCCATGGGTACAGAGCAATTACACATTTCACTTTACATGTCATGTTGATACTAGAGAAAGAATGAAAACAGTGGCGGTCTCCCGTTGCCTTCCGTCAGATTGTCAGGGTTTTTACTCCCGTTGCCTTCCGTTAGATTGTCACGGTTTTTACTCCCTTAGCCAAAAGGTTCAGTTTTTAGGCGCTCCAGTATTGTCTACTCGTTCTAAATTGATAAATCAATTTGACCGGAGGAGACACAACGGTCGCAAACGAGGTGTGCTGATAGTCTGCTAGTTGTATATGTAGTTAATCGCTTAACGGTATCTAATGTATATATGGATCACTTTCGGTAAGTAACTATCTCATCGATTTCCTAGGAGCACATGTATTGTGTTAGTGTTATGCTTAACGGAAGAATTTTACCGAGCGATTATAATCAGTTGATCGTGATGAAGATTATTTATGCTTACATTGCGCTCAACCGAATCTAACAGGATTTTGAGTAGGTAGAAGTTAATAATAATATTATAATATATACGAATTATCATAGTTTCTAAAACAAAACATATTTCGAATTTATCTTTAAAAAGTGAGTTTTTATCAGAAATCTGCAAAATTTACAGAGGTTAAATACCAAGTATTGTTTATGTAAATCAAATGATAATGTTATCATTTCATCGATGTAATTGTATTTATATATCAATGTTTTTCTTACAGATATTGCAGTCTACGATCCGCAATTGATATTTTTGTAAGATTAATATAAAAAGTTAAGTAGGCAAAAAATTAAATACCTATGGTAATCAAAACAATGCGTTGTTGCCGAAAATTTTGTGTAAAAATCAATATAATTATAGACGGATTAAAATTTGGATGGAAGGACCATTAGATAATTAAATTGATGCAAAGCAAAACAAATTATTATTACGAAATCGATAGTTTGTAAAAAATTAATGTTTCGATAATTAAGAAGCATCCTATTCTAATTATTCTGACAGATACGAGTTGCATGTAAAAGTCAGTACGTATTGGAAGAAGAAGTACCATAATTTAAAATGAAGTGAGCAGAAACGTAATAAATAAATAACGCTGGAAAAGAGTGATTGGCAAAACTCGTTTATATTTATTCTCTTAGCAGTGCTAGTCTGTGAGAACTCGCAGTCTTCTTGTTAAAATTGTCTCCAATTTCGAGTTTTTCATTTGTTTATTGTTTTCAAAAAAGAAACACAGCCGTATTTCTTAAAATAAAATCATACTTCAACTTACACCTGCCATTTTTTTTTTTTTTAAATCAACTTATTTTGTATTTTATGTTTAATGATAAAGCTTAAATTGATTTAAAAAAAAAAGATAAAAACATGAAAATGATTTGCCTTCTCTTTTGCAGCACGGTTATTACAATTAAAAATTTCGAACTAATTCACAAATACGCCCATTCTCCCGGATACGTCCCTAGTTTAGAACATTGAATTTTCAACTTAAAAAATTTTCATATAGTTTTAACATGTGCAGAAACTTCTGCACATGAAAAACATCATGTTTGACTGCCTTGTTTTAATTAAAATGTTTAATAAGTACATAGTTTAAAAAAAAACATATTTTTAGCACGAATTCCAATGAATAAGCCCGTATAATAATTTGTATTTGTTTATGGTAAATTTTTATTAATAGAAAAAAAAACTGAGAATTCGCACGAAACCATTTAATTTTTTTGTAAATTTTAAATTAGCAAACTTTTTATTTAAAGAAAAATTTATTCTACAAATTAAGTGAAAAAATAATGCATCATATTGTTTTTATATTTATTTAAAATCAAAGGAAAATCATCCTATTTTTAAAGCTGTATATGCCATTTAAATTTAAATTAACATATCCGAGCAAACAATCAAAAATTTCCAAAAGGGAAAATAATCAAAATAACACATTATAGAATAACGAGGGAAACAAATAAAATAAGTACCGCAATCGTGTCACCGCACAAGTATGTCCTGTTTGGATATCACCAATGTAGACTAGCCTTGTTAACCGCTTACGAAAAGTAGTGTAGGGACCAACACGGTATTCCTTTTATTCCTCCGTACGTATCTTAACGTTTGTAACCTTTGGATGAAACCTTTTTTTGGCTCGTTCTTTCTTTTTTTTTCCGTTTTTATTTTCCTTGGAGACTCACCAGCCGAGAACATAAAACCAAAGCACTGTAAGGAAGAAAAGGAACATTAGATATTCATGCGGTTAGAAGGAAGGAAGTAATAATAATAAACTATATAGAGGGTGAACGTTAGAAGGTGTAGGTTTGGCTCTTTATAAATACAACAAATAGTTAGAATCGTTAGTGTAAAAGTACATCGCACGGCGTAGCAGACTTTCGCATTAAGCGAAATTTTATCTTTACATCCGGATATATTTAAGGGGGCGATGCTTATCTGATGATAATCTGCGGCAAATTCAAACTTCTCTATTTCAGTCTGTAGCGAAATCCCGAATACAGATAAAAATATTTCTGTTACAAAAATTAGCGTCACGCACCAATTCCTATACCGTCTAAAATTACTCGTAAGAAAAATTAACGGGAACTTTAGAGAAAAAAAATCTTATAAAAATAAAACAGGGAAAGAACTTATCGTAAAACTGCACCAAAATCGATCGTCGAAATCTAAAATCGCCACAGGTATGTTAAATGAGCGACTATAAATGTATTTCGATGAACCATACACAGAGCCATCTGCAAAAGATTATACATAAGTACTAGATGTTATGAGTAGCCTCATGAAGAATATTCGGCTGGCTGTATAAGTGTGGGATTATTTTTATGTTTATTGTAAAGAGTAGTGAAACATTTTTAAGTATTGACTATTTCATTATATTTTCCAATTTTTTTTTATTTACGCGCAATTTTATAATTATCAACTTTTATTATTGCTATTTTTTAAAATTTCAGCTGTTTTATTTTTTATATAATACGCCATTTTATAATTGTTTTTCATTTAATATATATGTATATATACATATATATATATATATATATATATATATATAAACTCGGCCGCTTTGACCTCGCAAGGGACTGTACCCCTTGACCCCTCTTGCTTTCATTTCTGTCTTTTTCTCTTCTATACTTCGTATAAAATGATTAAAATTTACAACGTAATTCTTACTGGCATCAACACAAAAAAATAACATAATCGCAAAAATCCTATCCTAATAGTTAACTTTCATTATATGAAATTAAGACATTTTTTTGTTACATCAAATTGTGACATTTTTAAAATAATAATCACAAAAATCCTATAAAATATAACAAACGTTACATAAAATTGGGACATTTTTTCTAATAGGGAGTAGCCTAGGAATTACGTTGTAATTAATATATGTATAATACATATGTCGTCGCGATAGCCTAGTTGCTAGAGCGTTTGACTTCCGTAACGGTGATCATGGGTTCGATCCCGGGCGACGAAAGAACTTATTACAAAGAATTAAATTAAATATTCGCTAATAATCACGTGGAAGACAATGGCAAACCACCACATACAACATTATATGCGCGCTAGATCAGTACATAGCAAATATACACGAGACTACACTTGTATATTGATAAATCAAACGATTACTAATCAGTTCCGAATGTAGTCTTGCGTTCTATACACTTGTGTTGCATATAATGATTGCCTGGTACACTACCTATATCTGTACAGCTAAAAATGTCAGAACAGGTTGCCCACCAAGCGAATGGTTGAGAAGATAATGATGATGTTGATAATATATATATATATTAATTACAACGTAATTCTTAGGCTACCCCCCATTCCAAAAAATGTCCCAATTATATGTAACGTTTGTTATATTTTATAGGATTTTTGTTATTGTTATTTAAAAAATGTCACAATTTTATGTAATGAAATATGTAACGAAAAATGTAACGAAAAATGTAACGAAAAAATGTCTTAATTTTATATAATGAAAGTTATAAATGTTAGAATAGGATTTTTGTGGTTATGTTATTTTTTGTGTGTGTTGATGCCAGTAAGAATTACATTGTAAATTTTGATCATTTTATACAAAGTATAGAAGAGAAAGAGACAGAAATGAAAGCAAGAGGGGTCACACAGCCCCTTGAGAGGCTAAAATGGCCCAGTTTTATATATATACGTATATTATATATTAATTAGGTTAATTATTTAATATTTTTAATTAAATATATAATTCTGTTTTCCAACATTCCGGTCATTGTGCGTAAATTTTGAAGTATGTGATGTGGCACTAGTGGTCGTTACTAGTCGCACTAACGGTGACCGGTGATATCGACGAGTTTCTGCACCATTTTTAAAAATCAGGGGCATTGGCCTGAAAGACGATAGTTTTAGACGGGTGCACGCTTTTAACGAAGAATACAAACTTTCCTGTCTCTTGGCGATATTACGCTAGCCAGTCTCGGAAGAAGCAAATAATTACCTCTGCAAATTAAGGTTTCCCTATATAACACAACATATGTACATTTTTAAATGCATTATTACATTGTATTACGTTGGAAATATTTTATTATTTTTTTGTAAACTGATGAACAATAAAAGCCAACAAAATTTAAAAGTTATATTTTATTCTTTAAAAACTAAAACATTAATTTTGTAAAAATAAGAACTTGATTTTATTATTACATCGACGGCACATTCCTGTATACGCATTCTACTACGATGATGTAACAGTTTTAAAAATTATCGAAGAATATTCGGTTTTCACGAAGCCGTAGAATGTTGAATTTTTTGAATATTCCTAGGCACGTGAGATAATTTACAATTATGTTCTTCATTAACAACATCGAATACTGTTCGAAAAAATTGGTGGGCGGGCTTACCGGCCGCTATTTTGTAATTTTTACGCCTATGCTCGTTCTCATGAATTACGTCGAATCTGATTAAAACGGACTCTCCCCTATCTAAAACTTTAATTTTTAACACATCTCCGTGTGTTTGGAAAGAAAAGAACATAGTCTTTCAGCTTCATATCTGATAGGCACGATTGAAATCGGCGCGCCATTTTCGGGAGACAAATTCTTTACTTCCAGTTATGATGACTCTTTAGGAGGACAAAAAATACATAGTTGATTTTACGGTATAAATCGTGGTTGACGCAATGCATTGCAGATGAAACTAATTTCAGCGCATTTCTGAAATAAGCGAGTCTGTGTTTGTCGAAAATGAAATACTTCGTATTTAATAAAACATCGCGTAATAAATATAATATTGGCACGCACACTGATTCGCTTATCCGATTATCCGGCGACAACACTCGGGCTAGAGAAATGATTACCGTATTACAAACACGACATTTTCCTATAGAATCATAGTAGCGCGGCTGGCTTACCGGTAGGTAAGAACGTTTCATTTTACTTGACTCTGTCAATTTGTCGACTGTCAAAATTAGTTTTAACTTTTAAATTCCCAAAGCCGGATTGAAATATTTATTAAAAAAACCCTCTTCTTAATAGAAGCAATAACAATGCTTCCTTTATCCTTTCTTTCCAATCTCCAGCCGTTATTTCCCTCCTTCTTTCCTTTATACATTCTATCTCCGATCGCCTCAGAATCTGAGTAGGTGATCTAAGTCCATGTAGTTGGGTCAGTGTTAACACCGAGTCCATTTAAAAAGAAAAATAAATAAATAAACAAAAAAAACCTCTATAGGTCGTTGGGGAACAACGTGATCAGTTTCTGATATTTTATACGCTATACTTGCACCCTGTTTGTTAGTAATATTTTTTTTTTTTTTTTTTTTTAATGTAGCCACTGATTCATAGCCACTCTATGATTTAAATAAGCGGTACTCATATAAGGTATAGAGCCCAATGGCTAAGCTCTCTTAATTATATTCCCCTCAAGGTAACGACCAAGTCACGAGGTTTGAAACGTTTAAGCCTTCTTAAGTGCAGACTTTTAGACTAAGTGCCAAGGACTCCCCACCGGATTCGGATGATAATGAAGCTGTTTCTGTGTCGTCGAGTATAATCTACTTCGTTGACCCATTTGATCGTTTCATGGAAACCATTATTATGAGCCGTTTTTGGACTCTTTGTCGATTGGAACGCTTTCGTGCAACCGCATATTTAGATAGCTTCATATTGGACGTGTAACGGTTTTATATATTAGAAGCTTGTTTTCCAGCTTTATTTTAGGGTCGTTTGACTTGTTTTTTCTCTCGTTTTGTGATCGATATTAGTTCTCCATGTTAATTTTGAATGTACCGATTGTAGAATTTGCAACTGGAACTTGCTGGAGCAGTAAAATAATGAAAAGTGTTTAAATAAATTTATATATATATATATATATATATATATATACAACATATTATATAAATATGTATAAACTCGGCCATTTTGTCCCCCTCTTGCTTACATTTCTGTCTCTTTCTCTTCTAAACTTTGTATAAAATGATTAAAATTTACAACGTAATTATTTTATACGTTCGTCCCGTTTTTTTCCCTCGTTTTTTGACAAATACTCAGTTTATTTTGACCAATTTTCATCGGAACTCACATGGTCTGAGTGGTGGTACACTTTTTAATAGACAAATAATTAGTAAAATCGGTCCATATGACTAATAAGTTTTGTGCGAACATACGTAAAACAAAAAAAACAAAAACAAAACCTGACGAACGTGTAACTCCCTTCTTTTCGGAAGTCGGTAACAAAGCTACATTTCCATGCAGGCCCGTGCCCAGAATTTTGAAAAGAGGGGGGGGGGGGGTGAAAATTTTCTTCGCATATTTATTTTATAAACAACAATACATTTTTCACTAATATTCGTGCTATTAATAATTTCCATCATTATTTTAATTTACATGTATTAATAATTTACATAAATGAATTACCCCCCGTATATGAACATTAATAAAAATTACATAGATTATATTCATAATAAAATATTTTGCGTAAAATATTAATGAAATACCTAAAAATATGAAGCATATTTTTTCTTTTAAAGGTAAAAACACCTTTTAAATTTTCGATTTTTGTCGAATTTTTGTGTATTTATAATAACTATTTCAGTTCTCATGGGGGGGGTTAACCCCCCCCCCCCCAAAAAAAAACCACCCCGTGGACACAACCTTGTTTCCATGGTAATTTTGCAAATTAATAGCATTTTAAGTCAACTGGCTCTGTTATATACTATTAAAAAAAATAATAAGAAAAAAAAAATTATCCAAAGGGACCATCACATTTTTTCACGTTTTTTGACGAATACTCAAATTATATTCACCGATTTTCATCATTTACCTAAGTTGGATGGTATTCTTTCTAATGGCTAGAAAATCAGTAAAATCGGTCTATATACATATATGTGAGTTGGTCGATAAACAAACATAAAAAAAACAAAACAAAAAAACATACGCATTGAACATATAATTTCCTTATTTCTAGAAGTCGGTAAAAATTAAAATATTACAAACGTTACATAAAATATTGGGAGATTTTTTCTAATGGGGGCGGGCCTAAGAATTATGTTGTAATTAATATATATATATATATACTTATGTGTGTGTAGGTACATATGTATACTTCACCTTCGGTTGGAAAATAATAATAAAACGTGTGTATGAAGTACCGTCTGAAAAGAAGACCTGATTCCCAGTCAGCAATATCTAATCATCCACATATAATAATTGTTCATCGGTTCTATTAATTCAAAATCTGCGGCTGCCGCGTGTGGGTGTTTGAGGATTTTCTTGACTGACGCTTCGTCGCCGATCCGGTTAGAAATGTGCCTTACCTAGGTTACCAGACTGCGATCCGCACCTATACAGTCAATCACCAGCGAGTGCAGCTCATGCACCAACGTCAGAGCCTCACTAGCGCACAGCTGCCGTTCAACTCGCGATCAGAACGATTTGTTCGCCCCGTCCGTCCCGCGTACACCTGATCGGCCACTCGCTAACCGTACCCCCACCACACTGTCGTCGCCAGTCCGTGCCGTAGTCAGTAGTTTCAGTGCTACGCTAGTTTGCAGTTGTTTTTGAATTTAGTATTCAGGATAAGTTCCTGCTATTATTACGTTATGCTCTTTGTCGAAGTGTTGCTCGCCGCTTGTTAATTACCATTTCGAATCGTTAGTTTATTTTATTCGTATTTTGTTTAGAGTTTTTGAAAAATTTTATTGATTCCGATATCAATTATTAATCGTTATTTCGCGTTTGCCGATTTTTTTCTTTTTTCCTTTTCCTGTTTTTTTTTTTTTTTTTTTGTCTTAAAACTATTCGCATTTGTCGGTGTGTTTTTGAATTTTCATTCGTGTATATTATCCACTGTGACGGAGTCCTCCGAAAATATATAGAAGCCGAAAAATACCATCGCCAGTATTTTTGAGTAATCTCGCTGCGTATGGCGGTTAATAATTTCATTCAGGTGCGTACGTTGCTATTAATATTTCGTTTATACGTGTGCGTAGACTATTTTTTTTGAAATAATTTCGTACGACCTGAGAGTTGTTCGGGTTGATAAAAAAGAGTTTGCAATATTCATTCTCAAGCACCGAGAGAAATTAAGCGAAAATATTAAGTAGAATCATGTATAATACGTTGCTATTTATTAACAATATTTTGTATTCGAAGTGTCTCAGCACACGGTGGGGGATATGGTGAAAAACTTGTGACTGCGCGATCTTTTCCGACTCTGTGGAGACGTTACTAGACACGGTTTTGAAGTATAACAGATGGGGGGATAGATAAGATTCATCGGATATATTACTTTACGAAGTGTAAAAAAACGTTAGGAAATCTCGCCTTATTTCAATTTATACGTGTTTCTGTGTTACGCGGAAAAAATAATAAAATAGAATAAAAATCCCATCAATTAATTAACGGAGCATTTGAAACATTAAAAATGCTCGAATTAATTTGTATCAACGACCCGGTAATAATAGTGTTTCCAAAAGTGATCTAGCGAATAGAAAGAGTTATTCAAAAATCTGTTAATGGGCTATTTTCGAAGCGGAAGTGCGCATATCAGGTTCACTTTTCAATTTCCCGTCTCCCCTGTTCGAAATTTCAGTTGTCCGTCAGCTACTCTGGGGGGGGGGAATAGTTTTTCAAAATTACTGGTAAAGCGTTCGTTTCGTGTGTATATGTCTGGGATAATTTAGCAATAACTGATAAATCGGCGACACATAGAGAGGTGTGTAGGTTGTTACCTCTTGAGCGGATCTGTCATTCGGCATGTAAGATGTAGATCTGTGTCATCCGTCAGTATTACATTGCCTATGTTATTATTTGTTAAGATATTTCTTTGAATATTGGCGTAGTAAAAGTTTATAATTTCTTACGGATTAACGATATAAATTCAAAACTACACGCGATGATAAGCACGTGTTGAATACAAAACAGCACTGTCTGACCAACTAAAATTGTTTTCGTTTAAATGCGGTTTTATTTGTGTTTATACTTAATAAGTTGCTTTTTTGGTCCTTTTTTTGGGGGGGGGGAGAGATTTCTTGTAATAAATCATAGGAACACATTTCCTTGAAATTTTTACGTTATGTTTTATTGACATTTTATTTAGGAATATGGTCAAGAATCCGCTGTAGAGCACTCCTGCGGCAACTGTGTAAAAAAAGACTTGAGATACCCACGATTCCCCAGATCTTCCGTTCATCATAAAGAAACCAAAATATTATATATCCTCTTAGTCGACGGATGTGTGGCGGCGCTATCGTGTGAACTAGAATCAAATAGAAATATTGAAATTTCAATTTTTTCCAATGTTTTGAAAAGAAAATTCATTTTACGGCACTTTTTTGATGTTTAAGTTTAAAAATAAAGAAAAAAGGCTATATAACATGTGTTAATTGTTCTATTTTAAACGAAAACTAGACGTACACAGAACATGTGTACAAAATTTCAATGAAATCGGTTGAAAACTTTTTGAGATATCATGGGCACCGTTTTGAAAAATACGCGTTTAAAAGTTTCATGAGTTTTAGAAGTGATATATGGAAGAAAAAAAGTGATTTTTTTGATCGAAAAAAGTAGACGGCCCCCTTAAGGAATTTGATGAAATTGCTTGTACCCTTATACACAGGAAGATTCGCAAAAATATTTAAAAGGCTTAATGCGGAAAACTGATGAAAAATGAGATTGATTCCATTTAGTAATAAAATTTGCTCAACGCGAGGACCCCCCCCTATCTCTCTCTCTCTATATATATATATTATAGATATATAATTTTTTTTATATAATAAAAAACGCAACTTTCATTTTCGACAGAAATAAAACATTATTAACCTTTCCGTTGGTCGCTCGAATTTACTGAGACGTTGCCAGTTTACGCGCGGAATTTTGAAACAGTTATAACTTTTTAAAAGATAGTTGGATAGCAACATAGTAAATTAAAAATAATTTATGTTATTGAATTAAAATTTATTTATTTAACGAGATTTTATATTATCATTTTTCAAATTATTAATTAATTAATTAATAAATTTAAAAAAAAATACTTATTATTCTAATTATTTTTCTACATATTTGGCAACGTTGCGAACTAAATTTTACTTACGATTGTGGTTGCACAGTGAGGAAATCAACGCGGTTTCACGGTCTACTCATAATAAACAATTATTATAGAAAAAAACTAAAGTAATTACAACTATATAAATATTTTAGGTCGACTTATGACATTTCAATACATGAATAGCTATACTATTTTATGTAAATTATTAGTAGTTTGTTAAATATTTACATTAAAAGAAAAAAGCGGGAATTCCCTCATAAATGTAATTTTTAATATTTTTATTGTAAATGTTATTCTGAAAACTCGTTAAAAACTGATCCTAAATTAATTACCTTATTATTTCCTAGTTTTAAAGGAAGCGTTAGCCAGAATATCTTTTGAATCTTCTCTTTCCCCTGGCGTTAATTCTGTGATAGTCCATGGGTTCTTGCGGCTTACATCTAAATCATAGAGCAAGTTTATCGCGCCAAAATGTGATTATAGATAGAGAAAGCTCTTTGAATGTTGAGTAAAAAATAAGGAAACGTCGGAAAAACCGCATTCATTTTCAACGATTCTCGATTTTTAAAAAAACGACTGATCGGATTAATCGTCGCAATTCTATTTTTCTATTGTATTGAATGTTTTTGGGAAAGATTCAAAAATTACTTTTATTAAATATGAAATAAGCTGAACATCGTGAAGCATTACTTGCCATGAGATGACTGTAAATGCATATCTATTACTCCCCAATGTCTTTGGAACAATATCCGATATGTCACAAACCACCGATGGTTTATACGAGATCTCCTTTCTTCTTTTATCACTTTAAATATATCGATACTGCTGCTTAGTGTTTGTTCGCAGAGATATGGTTGAATAAAATGCGCTCTGTGTGAGGAAAGAAATATTTTCTTCTCTTTCACTAAATGAGATAATAATTGGTTGGAATTGTTTCAATTTCAGCAAATTTTGAATTTATTTACTTTTTGGGAATTTTATCATCAACTAGAACAAATTGTATATTTCCCTCCGTTTTCGGATTTTTGTTTTTGTTTTAATGACCACTTTAAAAAATTTCCAATATATATGGCTTCCACTAGGAAACACTGAAGTAGACTAAAGCGATTGGCTAGAGCATGTGTACTATTTGTTTCCGAAAAATGTGCTTTTTTTTTTTTTCTTCCAAATTTTAACGAGTAAATAAGAAGTTGATTTTGCAGTTTCCTTTTTTTTTTTTTTATCTATTATTAAATGTTAAAATGATACAATATATCGTTTGTTTTGTTTTTTTTAAAAAGAAAAACATATTTGACACGATGCTGCGAGCTAACGGAATTAAAGAAGTTGTATAACTGAGCTTCAGTCACGAATTAGAACACACAGTTTGCAAACTAATATGCCGGTGATCTATTACGCTAGAGGAATAATCTCAGTTATGCAATATTCGTTTGGCCAGTGTAATAGTTGAATTTCTTATTTTATTGTCGGTAAATGGATCGGTAGCAATTTTTATTCTTTTCACAATTTCGCGCGGAAAAAAAAAGTGTCCACGTTAATATTCGATGTTATTTTTAAGGATGCCGCTACGATCGCGAGTATTGTACATTTTTTCGTGGATATAGACATAGATAACTTTGGTTTTCGACTGCTCCGTACCATGTGCTAATTCTGTGAAGGCCTTGAACACGTTGAAGGTCGAAACGATCGAAAATATTCGGCTGAAGATTACATTGTCAGATATTATACAATATGTATAGACACTTTTCCGGAATCAATCAGAAAGATTAATCGTAAAAATAATTTTCTTAAGTCAACGCTGTGTATCTCTCTATATGAAATTTAACACAAAAACATTTTGGAACCTTTTTTTTTTTTCTCGAAATTTTTCAAAATTTCGACCGGTTCCGGATTTGGGGGCCTGTTTGAAAATGATCGGAACCTCATTGCAAGATTGCTTTGATCTCTGTTATTACTGCGTAAGAAATAATTGGTTATTAATTCGTATCGCCGTACCGAGTTTAATTTTCAGAGGAAAATTCATATTTTTAATACACCTGTATTTTTATTTTCTTTTTTATAGATTTTAATCTCACCGTTCCTTCATCAGGAAAAACGAAAAAAAAAAAGAACTGAACCGAAATTACTCTAGAAATTTATTTTTTCACAGCAGAATGCTTTTCAAACTAAAGCGATTTCGTTGTGTTAGTATTTTTAACTCTTCATGGAGAACTCGTCGTCAAAGGCTTTTCTAGGATTGATCCTTTTCACATTTAGCTACTCCAAAGGCAGATCCAGAAGGACATTTGGGCCGGAGGAGGATTATATAATTACATAGAAACTTTTACGGTAGGCGGTGGATTTGAGAAATACCCCCCCCCCCCCCCATGTTTCATAAAGAAAATCATCAAATAGCCACCTCTTTAGAAATGTTTTAAAAATGCTTTAAAAATACATGATTATTACAATTTTTAATTTAACTTTTGTCTTATTTTTAGTTATGAAAAAAATAAAACGAAATTATAAAATTCTAGCTCTAAAATGGTAGTTTAGAAATAGTAAGAATTTTTATTAGACTTTATTTCTTTTTTATTTTTGTTAGTAATCCGATCCGAATTCTTTAAGTTTAAACATAAGTATATCTCATTGAATTTAATTAAAAATTGCAAAATAAATATTAAAAATAAATAAGAAAGGCAAATGAAATAAAGTAAAAACGTAGCATTATCAGTTTTACTAGAAAATAGTATTAAATATTAATTATTAGAGAGACCGATTGCACTGTGAAATCAGTAGAATTGGAGACATTTAACGAAAAAGGACGAACAATGAAAATTCAGTTTCAGCGAACAACAGCTTCGTACATTCTACAATCCAAGCCGATCCACTTGCTTCACACATCTTTTCCTTCTCATCTAACATTCTTCCCTGACGGTTCTAAAAATTGAGAACTGGGTGGGCAGCGCGTTTACCTCCTTCTCACTGCATCACTCTGAATCCTTCAAGCTCCCTTCCTTCTGTTCTATCTTCACAGCGAAGTCTATTTCCATTTTACGCGCAATCTCCTTCATTCCATCCATAAGAGGGACCAATAAATGTCTCATTGTCTTCGATTCCAAAAGTATTATTTCTTCTTCTCCTTCTTATTCCTCCAACTCTATTATTCTCTCAATTCGTTTTCTCATATCCAATCATGCTCTCATCCCGCTTCATTACTATTGACCTTTTGTGGGTTCCTAGCCATTATCGAGGGCAACGAGTTAGCGGATTTTTTAGCCCATTCGGCTGCCAGCGATGGTCCTTTACTCTCTGTAATTTTCCTGCCTCGGACATCCTCCTTCTTTCCTCGGCGAATCATTCCCGGCTATGGTCGGACATCTATCCTTTTTTATTTTCTAATCCCGCCTCTCATTATCTTCAAATTCACCCTGTTCCCTGTTCTCAGCCGTGGTTTCATTACACTTCTTATCAACGTTCCGCGATCGTTTCCTTAATCAGACTGCGTTTTAATCGCTCCCTTCTGCCCTCTTCATATTTTTTACGTTTTTCCCTGTCCTCCTCTACCGATTGTCCCCTTCATAGTTCCATCTTTCCTCTCATATGTGATGCAGACCACATCTTCTTTGAATGCCCTTGATTCCGAACGCTCTGTTTTTCACTCCAAAATCGTAGGTCTTCCTGCTCCTTATAATTCTTTCTTTGTCCTTTCCTTTCCATCTCCACATATAATATAATTCCTGAACTTCAATCTTTCCTAAGCTCTATTTCTAATCGTCTCTCTATTTAACCCTTTCCATGATTTTTGTAGTAGTTGGGTCAAAGCCGCTGGCGCGCCCAAAACATAATATATAAAATGATATTATTATTTTATATTTTAAAAAATGTAACGGTATATATTTTTAATAGATAAGGAATATCTATGCTTTATTGTACACAATACGAAATAGTAAATATGTATCTCGCTGAGAAATATGTAAAAAATCTAAAACCGTGTTTTGCAATTTTACCTTATATACATAAATCACCTGATGCGTTTTCATACATGTAATGTGCGTTTATTAGTCGCGACTATTTATTTGTTGTCAGCACGCTTGCAAAACAGATTAATATTCAATTTTAGAAACATTCTTATGAAAATTATTTCTCAAAAACAGTGAAAATTACAATATATACATTACGTATTCGTGAGCGTGGCGGCTACCCAATGAGTGGAATACAGTATAACACGTGTGCGAAGTTTATGCGTTCACATTGAATGTATAAGGTTTTCAGAAAGGAACAGTTTAGCCGTGTAATTTCGTCGGAATGCATTCTAGATGTTAAATGTGTGTCATAACAATTTTAAGCTGCCCGTTTGTACAGTTTATTTCGTTAGTGACGCCATCGTATGCGAAGGTTACCACCATCTCTGTTTCAAGTATACTAGTTAACGTGTATTAGATCTTCGATATTTCATTAGCAGATGTTTAAATAAAATGATGTACTCGTAGTGTGATGATTTTTAGTTAAAAGTTTCGTTTTGTTGAAATCAGATGGGAGGGGGATTTCCCTACCATCAAAAAAAAAAAAAAATCAAAACCTCGATGAAAAAATTTGTTATAACAGAGAAACTTAATTTATACTATAAAAAATTTGTATAAATGTTATACCTATGGATTTTAATAACTAATATTTCATACTGATTTCTAGTAAAACAATTGATATTACGTTTTTGTTCTATTTTAGACGCAACTGTCATTGATCTTTTGCTCTTTTTATTTGTTTTTAATTTTTATTTTGTAGTTTTAATTAAAAATAGTTTAGTAAAAGAAATATATATATATTTAAACTTGCTCACGACCATTCGTATCGGATTACTAACGAAAATAAAAAAAAAAAAAAAAAAGGTAAAGTCTAATAAAAATACTATTTTTCTATTCTCTCTGGTAATTTACTGTTCAAATTCTAAACTACCACTTTAGCTACAGTTTTATGAATTTTTTATTTTTCACCCTTAAAAATAGAAGTTAAATTAAAAATTGCAATAATTGCGTAATTTTAAAACATTTTTAAATTTCTAAACTGGTCGTTATTTGATTTCCTTCGTGAAACAAGGTACTCGTTAAATCTGTACTGCCCACAATATAAGATATTACGTAATTATATAATTTCCCTGCTCAAAATGTATCTCTGTATCTGCCCCTGGTTAAAATCATAGGGCGCACTAAAAAGTGATGACATATTCATGTGCGTTTTATGAATACAAGTAAAGTAATGATGATTTAATTTGAATCTGATCAAGAATATTGAAATATGCGCATAGTCGGATTTTTCCGAATTTCCCAAAATTGATCACTACTTCAAATCTGATGATTTTTTGTAAGAAGAAATGGTTATAATTAATTTTTTTCTGAGTTTCTATTTCTCTTACACGCTTAACGTGTCTCGAGCGACGTGCCCGCAGTTAAGTGTAGCGAACTTAGTACGTACACACATGTGCAACTCTGAAATCTTTCACTGGTTATAACTATCCGAACGAAAAGTTAAAATTCGGAAGCAGTTTCAACATATTTAAGTAATTCAAATAGATAATGTCATTTATTCATTATATTGTTACGCATAGAATATTTTAGTAAATAATTACTTTTAATTTCCGTATCCAAATTGGAAATCTTCCCCCTTTCTCCCTTCTAAAAAATGTATTTATATGTATATATATATATATATATATATATATATATATATGTATATCAAGGGCGGATTCAAAAGGACATTTTGGGGGGGGGAATTATATAATTACGTAAAAGCTTCTACGGTAGGCAGTTGATTTGAGAAATACCCCTTATTTCATAAAAAAAATCAAATGGCGACCTTTATAGAAATTTTAAATTGTTTTAAAAATACGCAATTATTATAATTTTTAATTTATCTTTTGTCTTATTTTTAGTTATGAAAAAAATAAAACGAAATTATAAAATTCCAGCTCTAAAATGGTAGTTTAGAAATAGTAAGAAAGATAGTATTTTTATTAGACTTTGCTTCTTTTTTATTTTTGTTAGTAATCCGATCCGAATTCTCTCTGTTCGTAAGTTTAAATATATATATATTTCTCACTGAACTATGTTTAATTAAAATTACAAAATAAAAATTAAAAATAAATAAAAATTGCAGAAGACCGATGATAGTTGGGTTTAAAATAAAATAAAAAAGGACCAATAATAGTTTTACTAGAAAATAGTATTAAATATTAATTATTAAAATCCATAGGTAAAATTCATACAAATCTTTTATAGCATAAATTAAGTTTCTTTGTTATAACAAATTTTTTCATAAAGGTTTTGGTTCTTTGGGGGGGGGGGGGGGGGGGATATCCCCTATTCCCCCCGTGGAATTAACGTTTTATAATACACACATATATATATATATATATATATATATATATATATATATACACATATATTATAAAACGTTAATTTTAAGCAAAAATGAAACCTTTAATGACCCAGTAATTCCACTTTTTTTTTTTTGAAAAACGATTATGTCGGCATAAATAAATGTGTCCATACATTTCGTGTGTTTCTTTTTTTGAAGTTTACCAACGCAAACATGTCGAGAATGGCGAAATATTAAATTCTTTTTGTTTAAATTCGAGGGCAGGACTAAGACAAGGAGAAAGAAGTGAAAGAGAATAAAAAGTACCGAAAACGGAATTCTAACAGGTTTTAAACGAGAGGAATATATAAAAAATGATGGTTCAGTAGAAAAGATAGAGAATTCAAACAAAATATGATCAGCAGCATAAAGAGAGTTTAGAAAAGGAAAGCGAGAACAGTGATGAGGTGAAGAATGGAAAGAACGCAGAAAGGTAATGTCAAAACAAAGGCACAAACAAACGCAATTGTAAAGCTCTTTGGGGTGAGGAAGATCAGAAGATCGGAAGTTTTGAAGTTTGGAAATTCGGAAGTTCAGCGATCATGGTCGAGAGGAAGAGAGGAGTGAATGAAAAGGTAAAAGGAGTTAAAATTGAAAAATAAAGCGTAATAGGAATTGAACCATAATCTGCTATGAGCGGCGGATTTATTAATTTTGAAGATGAGCACTTTTTACTTTTATTCATATTCAAAATTTGAAATTGACACATTCTCCTTCAGCGAAATTATTTAATCGAAAAAGAGCGGGTAAATTTGTTTTGCTTTTTTCCTTTTTTTTTTTTACTGGCGATTTATATTACCGTTGTCGAATTGAACTGACCGATTTTGTAATTAAAACTTATAAATATTGGCTTTGTATGAAGGCCGGTGTTATATCAGCAGTGAGCTAAAAAAGAAAAAAAATCAATATATATGTCTATTTCACATAAATTATTTTCGATGGAAATTAGGGTTTTGACCGCCATCTTAAGCGTACAGCCCTTATATTAATGTTATAAAAGCGTTTTAATGGAATTGTAAAGCGTTCGCTGCAAGTGCATACTTTAATTCCCTTGGTGTGAACTTAGCTGTTTAACGATTAACTCGTAATTGGGTATTACTTCGTTTCGGATCCGTCAGTTTAGGATTTCTGGATTAATAATATGTCGGACGTACGTAGATCGGCTGTGCACATACACACGCAGAAGCCGAATGAATTTAGCTTGTCATACTTTCCGTGTAATGGAGCTGTAGGCACCATTTTTGTTTATATATGTATATGGTGTTGTTTTCGTGAAGCCTGCTCAGAGAAATTCGTTGGCATATCGGCGTCCGCGACACTATGCTATGAAAAGCCGCTGGTGCCAGCTTTCACCGATTCATAGAAGACAAAGGAAATCGGATAGTCTACCAAAATCGTCCTTTTCTTGTGACATCTATAAAGCCTGTGCTCCAATATAATCGACACGGTGTTAGTTTGCTAGTAAAGCTTGTCTTTTCGAACCCAACTATGTAAATGCTTTCAGCTGTTCCGTCTGATAAATTCGTCGCTTCTATACAAATGTGTTTCGTAATTTCGTCTTATACAACGCAAGGCACGTAGAAGGCTCATTTAAAGAATTCTCTCTGCACGTTTTTAAGATCGACTTGGTTGAAAGGCAAGTCTTCCCTCTCGCTCAATGTTAACAGTAATTAGTAACAAAAAAAAGTACATTTAACAGTGGCGACGAAGAAATTATTTGAAATAGCCAGGCTCGAAATGATCACCCGCGTGATATAGAAATTGTACAGCATGGTCATTGGAACAAAAATCTTGACTAAATAATAATTCGTATTATGCGTGTAATAGCTGTGTTATTCTTTTACAGGAGTTTATCGCATTTTTTTTTTTTTTTTTTTTTTTTTGTAAGATATTCATTTGTTTCTTCCATTTTCGGAAACAATTTTAGTTACAATAAAAATACCTTATCATTTCGGATAATGTGGTAGTTATTGAAACGTGACTCTTCTATGGGAATTGTTGAAGTCGACCAGGAAATATGTGAGGTCCGAACGATTAATTTATGTATATATATAAAGTAAAGTAAGTCCCATACCCGTGATAAGGTATCATGGATTGTGAAGTTAAGCTTTTCATAAAGGTATTAAGCCTAATGGATCTAAAGAGAATGCTGGGTCCAGTTCTTTTCTCTCGGCCGCCTTTACTTTTTCAGATTTCGCTGGTACCCAATTATTCCAGGCTGTGTAAACCTGGGAGCGATTTGGATCCGGAACGAGATATATCTCGAACCCATGACCTATGATTTGACAGCCAAGCACCTCAACCAATATATATATATATATATATATATATATATATAATATGTATATATTTATGTATGTACGTATATATGTGTGTGATAGGCATAAACGACTTATTAATATTAGCAGTTTTTATGAAAAGGCTCTTAAACAGATTTTCAATAATAAATAAATATCATGTTTTTTCAGTGTCATTAATGCAGGGATTGTTTGATCAAATTCATCGGAGAATTATTAATAAAAGCGTCTATTTAATTAGCATTTTAATTGTAAATTTTTCCTTTCGCTGGTTTTTTTACGTGAATACTTTTGTTTTAGTACATCATTGTCTCAAATGTAGATTTTTGTTATGTAAAACATTTCCTCAGTACATTCTAATGTAGTATCGAAACTTGCTTGTAGTAGTGATGAAATATTTAATATAAGTGACAAGCATTGGATTGTTGTTATAAACATTATACAGGGTGCGGCATCATAACTTCCTTTTTTAAAATGCGCCACTTTTTTTCTACTAAATTTTGTTGAAAGAGAAATAATAAAGCAGAAAATCGAAATTAAAATGCAAGGCAAGAAGCATACATATTGCCCTCCAATTTGGGGGGATCTAGAGTATCCGTTACTTCGAATTTCTGTTATTATTTCTCTTTCAACAAAATTTAGTAGAAAAAAAATGGCGCATTTTAAAAAAGGAAGTTACGCTGCCGCACCGCGTATATTAAAATTATTAAGTGGTTAGCGTTATTTTTAAATGACAGCCATTTTAGTGTCATTCTCACTATATTCCGTACTAGTTTGATCGATAACAACTGGAAATAAAGCGAACTAATTGTTTATACTTCTAAAACAACTTCGAATCAGTCACATAAAGAAGTTGAATTTAGACATATTACTTAACGTTTAAGCGATAAACCAACGCTATATTTGATTAAGTCACGAAGAAGTAATTATGTGTTTGTCTTTATACAGTTTGAAAAACCACCACTTTCTACATTTTTCAGTGAAATTTTATTTTTTGCTTCGATTTCGATAAACTTTGAAAATTCCTATTAGAAAAGCACGGAACAACTCTGTTCCTTCGGCGAATTTATAAAGTACGTTACTTATGCATAATAACACAGTTTATAAATACTTCTCTTATTTGCGGAATAAATGAAAAACTTATTAATAACCACAATTTTTAAATATTACATGCATCGTGAAAAAAGTGTAATTTATAGATGGATCGATAATAATCAGATCAGTCGGGAACTCGTTTTCGACATTGTCGTCGATTATTTTTGCTCTCGATTCATTATCTAGGTATTTAAAATTACTTCACTCCGTTATGGCGAATATTTTAAATTACTAATTAAAAACAAGTACGTAGGCTATTTAAAACTAATATTAGTTTTACAATGAGACGTAAAAGGTGTAATAATGAAATTTTGTATTAAAACGGGGATCTATGGTAATAATAATAATAATAATAATAATAATAATAATTACAAAGTCAATTTAAACGCTACGTCACCGACTCGAACAAATTTTATCGGTTATAAAATTTTTGGACAAATTACGCAAGCGGCTCACAGAAACTAATAAATATCACTTTTAGAATTGCCTAATGTTAGTCGTTTTAAAAGCAATTTTTAACAGCGATTAACGAAATTAGCGGTTTCTGGATTTTTAAAATCGCATTATTTTTATTCAAAAAAAAAAAACAAAAACAAAAACGAATTAACACAGTTATTAATCGATTAGTCCATCGCTAATACATGCATACATATAAAGATATATGTATACATATATTAATTACAGCGTAATTCTTAGGTCATCTCCCCATTAGAAAAACTGTCTCAAGTTTATGTAACGTTAGTTATATTTTAATTTTTATCGACTTTCTATATATATGTATATATTAATTACAACGTAATTCTTAGGCCAGTCCCTATTAGATTTTCTAACAAAAAATGTCACAATTTTACGTAACGAAAAAATGTCCTAATTTTATCTAATGAAAGTTAAATATTGGGATATGATTTTTGTAATTATGTTATTATATTCACATTGACCGATTTAGAATTATGTTGTAAACTTTGATAATTTTATACAAAGTATAGAAGAGAAAGAGACAGAAATGTAAGCAAGAGGGATTAAACAGCTCCTTGCGGGGCTAAAATGACCGAATTTTTATATATACATATATATATATATATATATATATATATATGTGTGTGTATATAACGAATTAAATGTAAATAAAAGAAAGAAGGAATATATATTTTTTCAATAAGTAATGCTATTGCAAGCTACTGTGTAAAATGTATAATTATTCTGCTACATTATACACGCAGATGTTTTTTTTTATTGTTTTTCTTGGGGGAGGGGCGAGCGTCAACTATGGACATTAACTCAGAGACGGTAGGAATTTATCTGTATTTTTAATTTACAAAATCGGTATTCGAATCCGGTCCTGGAACCAAACACCACTACCTAAGCAATTGCGCCACGATGGCTGGTTCACGCATATGTCGAACCCCCTATATGTAATATGCGGTAAGAAGAGAAAGAAATATCTTACTGAGGAAGAGAAAAAAAAAGGCTGTTACTGAAAAATAGGAAATAAAGCAAAAACAATTTGTTAGATTAAAGGAGTGGTGAGTAAACGTTTTACCTGTTATGCTTAAGCCTGCGATCGGCCTGCAATCTACCGACAGATTGATTAATTCGCTGGGTTATGCATTACAGAATTGAAAAGCAGCTTTTTGATACCCGGTCTCCAATTTGCGATAAGTTTAAATAAATGCAATATATACACACATATCTATCTATCTATCTATCTATCTATCTATCTATCTATCTATCTATCTATATATATATATATATATATATATATATATATATATATATATATATATATGTGTGTGTGTGTGTGTGTGTGTGTGTGTGTGTGTGACGGTAGCTGAGAAAAGGTACATACTCGCAGTGTGTCAAAAATACGGTTTTGACTTAAAAATGGTTTCGGACACTTTTTCAGCATGCTCTTTAACGTGAAAGAGGTCAAACTGGTGAAAAAAAAAATTTTCCCGTTGTAAATTGTAATTGTATGTTTAAAATTACTTTAAAGTATACTGCGAATCTTTGAACCCGTTTTTCTCGAAAACTTGTTTTCTGACACTATGTACCTTTCCTCAGCGGCCGTTACATATATATAGAAACTTGAAAAAATGAATCATACGATGTTCATGTTCATGTTCATATTCATTCTCATCATGATATACATTCAGCGTCTAAATATAGTTTTCCATAATAATCGAAATGTACGTTTAGGAAATCAATATGGCATTTGCATTTTTCGACAAATCATATTGGAGTGTAAATTCGCAAATTACTCGGTCGCGTTACAGTTGTGAGTAAAACATTCTACGATTAGCAAGATGTGTACACTTTTTCGAGAAACTTCTTCCGAATTTGACTCGCGTCGAAGTAAATTTGTCATTTAAAATCTTAAGGGGAGTTCTTACAAGGCTAACGAAAAGTAACGTTTTCCGTTTTGAAAGTGTCTGATTTTTTGATAACGATCTATGACATCGCGCGTGAACGTCAGAGTGTATTCTAGAACGGATTTAATTTATGCGAGCGTGTAGAGTCGTGAGATTTTTGGATAATACTAAAGCTATGTGTATAGTAAGAATTTACTTTCGCCAGCTACCGTTTCCTAATTGGTTAGGCAGTGTTGTAATATAATTCCATGTTGACAAAAAAGAAAAAAAAATAAAATAACAGGAAAAGATAATCGAAGTTTTTAATCTTGCTCACACTACAGGTTATATTAATTGTCGGTTTTTTTTAGTCTTGATTTATACATTTCTAATAACATTATTATTAGTCGTGTTCTATCTCTTGTACTAGGTGTGATCTTTGTATCGGGTATTCAATTTTTACCGAATTTCGCGCGTAATTTATTTTTTTCCGCGTGCCATTGTTAAATACGACTTGAAGAATTAATTACATAAGGAAAAAATTCTTATTTTCAACTTCATGAGCACATGTAAGATTTGCAGAATTATTAACGACTGTAATATAATATCTATGTTAGTAATTAATTAATACGCACATTATTATCTATTACTGATTATAAAACAGTTATAAATTATAAATCGCTGATGCGTTTCGAAGACCTTAGCGATTACAGTGTGTGCACTGCGATCATGAGGGTTTTCGGAATGCGTCAGTGATTAATCGGATTAAGGATTTTTAATTCTATTATAATATCTATTACGGTATGATTTCTTATTGCAGCGAGATTCGGTTTTAATCGGTATGTGTTTATTTCGAAATCATCGACGAATAATAAAAATCTCAATTTATGTGTACCTCTCTTCACCATTAATGTAAATTAAGAGTAGTATAAAATGCACGTAATATATTTATGGAAGTATGTTTTCTTCATTACTTTACTCGGCGGAGCGTTCTCTCTTCTCAACTTTTGGATTTTGGTCTTCCTACTCCATATATAATAACGTCTTTTATGTTGCCTCGTTTCCTTTCTTATCAGTTGTTCCTATTCCAGCTTCTTTCATTCATTTTATTTCGCATATTAGATTAATCTTTTTGAGCTGGCTCTTTAGATGTTAATTGAGCTGTTGCTCTTCATTAACGCCCCCCCTAAAAAAAAAAAAAGGTGGAAAAATGTCATTAACAGAACAAAATGTTTTGATAGACCGTAAGTTTTTAACTTTTTCAACTTCAATGACCTTGTTAAAAGCTTTAGAAAAACCAGTGTAAATGCAATCAAAATCATATCTCGGCTATCCACCTCTTCAATAATCTGATTGATATGTATAGTAGCAGATTTATATCTTACAAAATTATGCATATGCGCATAATAAATTTATCGAGTTGCGTGAAATTTGAAAAATTAAAGCGGATCAGTTATTTCTGTTTATTTTTTATTTTATTATTTTTTTTCGATAATTTTTCTCATTGAAAAAACTGTTTTCAACGGTTCGAATTTTTTAAATTTCAACCGAAAATCGGAGTTGTTCCTGCTTTTTCGATTGCCATATTAATATGCGTGAAATTATTTATTTTTTTCGATTCTCCGAGGCATTATAATTCGATTTAGTTTTTGCAATTATTGTTTTACCATTTATTTTGCACGGTTGCTGCTTAAATTCTGTTCCGCAAACTAAATAGCTAAAATGATGATATACATATATGTATATATATATATATATATATATAGGTGTATTTCTTCCAATACGCGCGTGTCCGATGGAAGTTAAAGTCGAAAGATTTTACATTGCCGAATAATGCAACAGTGTCCAGATGATCGATTATTATCGCGCGTGTTCCGCTGTATGTTCAAAAAACAAAAAAAAAAAAAAATTCAGGGTGCGCTTTTTTTCCGGTTTTTTTTTTTTTTTTTTTTTGAAATCTTGAAAAAAGTTCTTTTCGTAATATTCCATTGTGTTAACTCTTTTGATTAATTCTCTAAGGTAAAAATTAATCTTTTTCTGCGTTCGCAACCTTTTTGTGAAATACTTCGAAAAAGTATCACGCCTTCTTCCTAGGCTGCAAATTTTTATTATATATATTTTCAATTTTTTACCTGCCGAGGACTTGTGTTAACCTCTATTCTTCGTCTTAAAAATAATGAAATATAAAATAAAAATGAAGCGATAATATCCGGCATCATTGGTTAACGCATCGATACGTGTAAACAGCAGTCAATCGTGGCGCCAGTTAAAAATATTACTTGAAACTAGATCGAATCCTCCTAGCTAACCCCGGGGCTAAATCGTCACGACATAGGTTTTAATTAAGACGAACTGAATTCACAACTATTAACGGCCGATATCTCTGACGTTGTTTTTTTACTTATTTTTATTAACCGGTTTTAAACGACATGTGTAGTAAATTACTTTTTTTTTTTTTCTATATCAATTATCAGTTTTTTTTTTTTTTCGTTTTTTGGATTTAAAAAGTTTTTTTATTCGTAATATTAAAATTAAAAACGATGATAGGAAATTAAAAAGAAAAACGCTTCATAGTTTTAGAAAATAAACCGAACTAATCGTATTATTAACGCGTGTAATTTATCGTCAGTTTGTCAGTCAGAATTTGAGGTCGTGATATTTCTTGTCGTGTCGGACCGTGTACACCTCTCTACCTGTGTCACGTACACTACGCAGCACAGAGATAAAACGATGATAAAGCGTTGTCTTCATTGTTACTAATTAGTCAACTTGTCAATAATGAATTACCGATGATAGGAAGGTGACGTAATAAATGCATTCCTCGCTTCGGCCTTCTTACCAGCTCTGTAGGAGCAAATATTCGCTATTATTCCGTGTGCATGCCATCGCGGTTTATCTACATTTCGTTGTCTCCTTTGTCATCATCGGCTGTGCTCTTATTGTTTCATTTCGTCGTCCTTATCAATTTGCGTGTCATTTTATTTGTTCGGTTTTTTCGGATTATTTGTCGCAGTGACATTACGCGTTGTTACATACGAAAAAAAAAAAAGAAACATTTACCGAATGTAAAAATGTTCAGGCTAAGCATGTATGGGGGGGGGGGGTACTGTTTTTATTTAGAGAACATGCTTTGATTTAGACACGGGAATTTTGTTTCATCTTCTATGCCGAGGAATGAACGTCCTTCACCGAAAAATGTCAAAAAAAAAAGCAATGGAAAACGTTAATTGCGGCTCGTCTGACGAATAGTAAACAGTTCTAGACGTCGTCTGATATAGCGGTGTAATTCGTCGTAGCTGGAACTCTCCTGTTGAGCACACACTCTTTGTATTAACACCTCGCTGTTATTGGTCTGCAGCGGATGATGACAAACCAGGTTGTGTTGCGACCGTCGAGGCATCGTACCGGGCAATAATAACGGTGTTCTTCGATACCGAGAAGTGATCTTTGTGTCACCAGTTAATAAAGTGTGAATAAGGCGGCTTCGCCCGGCCAATTTTCCCAGTCGAGAAAATGTGTGTGTGTGTGTGTGTGGGTGTGTGTGTGCGTGTACTTTACTCCTTTTCAGTTCGGAAACAAAGAGTACATTATTAGTGTGATCGGCGTTGATGAGATTAAAAGCTAACTCTCGAGCTGGCTTCTTTTGCATTTCGAGCGGGATAATCGACAGTGAGAGATCACATTATTATCTTGCTTAGACTAAAACTCTTCGGCGATTAAAATTTTAATATGAATATGTTTAGCAGAATTGGTGGAGAAGGTCTCTCTCTCTTCTTTAGGATTTTTCTTCCAACATTCTTCACTCTTGCACGAATGAATAGCTTCCTAATTCTCTTTTTTAATTCTCTTTTTTCCTTTTAAAATGCTTGTCGAATTTGACTAACTTCTTCTCAGGCCATATTTGAATTCCGAAAGCGGTATTATGTCTTGACATCCGTGTCCGGAGTATTTTAATTATGATTTAAAATATTCTTTTTACATTATATGACAAAACTGGCAAATGCTCTGGTCACGGACTGTTAGATTTCACTGAATCAAAATGCGTTCCTTTCACGACTCGGTAAGTCCACTCGAGAGAATAGGAAAAAGTCACACGGTGACATATTCGGAGAATACTACGTCGCGATTGGGACAGAACTGGATGCCCTTCGAAGTCAAGAACTGAAGGCACGACGGCATGAACGATCTCCATGTCTTCGTCATCTCTGGACGGACTCTGATGACCCTTTTTCGCAATCGTTCAAGTACTTCGGGGTAGAAATGTTGATTCACGGGTCTGTACCGAGGTGGCACGAATTCCATGTGCACTACTCTCCTTTGCTATCAAAGAAGCAGAATTGCTTTTACAGTCTTGCCAAGCCACAGGAGATAGCCACTGTTTTGCGGATCATATTGAACAAACCAAGTTTTGCCGCCAGTAGTAATTGCGCGATTCAGAAGAGTTTGATCATTTTCAACCTGTTGTTCAAGGCAATCTTGCGCGACGGGACGTTTGCTCATGTTTTTTGTTGCTCCCAAAGATTTTCTTTTATTTTTTTTTTTTTTTTTTTTTTGGAACCACCTTGGCACAAAGTTTTTTCATGGACAAATCTTCAACTAAAATTTTTCTGTTTCGCGGTCGGCGTTCAGTTCATCTGCCAACATTCAAACAGTTAGCGCACGAGAGTGCATATACACTGCATATTGGTGTCCAGTTCGAACTTCAATCGGCCTTCCAGTTCGCGGCTCATCTTCGTTGCTTTCTTGACCGTTTTTAAATTCTTTTTGCCGCACACCGGAATACCTGAGCGCCACCCAAGGCTTCATCACCAAACACACTTTGACCACTTTATCAACTTCGCAAAACAGCCGAATTTCGTGCAAAACTTTATTGCGTAGCGCTGCCTTCAATTATGTCGTTCCGTAATCGTGACAAGCATCACGTAAGCAGACACTTGGACACAGCATAATACAACTGGAGGACTAATTACGAGGTTGGAAAAATTGTCTATCCATAGAGGAGGGGTAGGAGGTTTTTTTTTTGTTTTTTAAAATTTATATATATATATATTTAACAAAAAGAAAAAGAGTGGTAGGATAGTCTCGTTACTTCAGTGTCAGATCTTCCATATCGTAATAGAGTGTGCCACCTCTGGGAAAATTTCATCGTCGTCAATTTAATTTTTTTTGGTTCATCTATAATTAGCGGAAAACAAGATTTCCACGAAAACACTATTATATTTCATTACAGTGTGCACATTAGTCTGTTATTTAGTGAGTTAATATTTAAATGTCATATTAATATTGCTATTATTAGTTAATATTACTGTTATTACGGGTGCATTGGGTTTTTATATTAACTCGGCTATCCTAAGCTAGTTCGTGAGACGGTAGTGTGCGCACCACCATCGAAGAAAAGTTTTACACATTCGTGTTGCATCTGATGTCAGGATGAACTCTACAAACAGTGGACAATTATACAAATGAGACGGGTTGTCATTGCAGTAGATAATTCATTCAGGCTGAAGAAACTTAAATACGTGACAACAGTGTTTGACTTTCAACCTGTGGCAGACTTAAAAGCTCGTTACGAGTTATTTAGGGTTGTATCGGGTTTTTGATGTTATGTTTAACATTCGTCCTAGATGGCGTGCGTTCGCAAGGAGTTCTGAATTATACAACAGGGGAAGAGTTTTATTGATTTATTTGATGCTAGGAAGTATATCTGGAAGAGGAAAAAAAGGTGTTATAAATTGTTGAGATAATACTAATATTGTTTTAACCTTTACCAAGTCTATAGATTTTACTATGAGGTAGT
Organism: Icerya purchasi; assembly: GCA_039619475.1. Classification (NCBI taxonomy): domain Eukaryota; kingdom Metazoa; phylum Arthropoda; class Insecta; order Hemiptera; family Monophlebidae; genus Icerya; species Icerya purchasi. The sequence continues at coordinate 576,995,952 of CM077115.1, forward strand.
TTAAGGAGAGGCGCCGAGTCACTAATAGATGGCCCGTCGAAAGTTGTGAAGTTTACCGAACAGTCTGTTTTGTTTCAGGGGTATAAAGGAAATAATTTCTATACTGTGCATGTTACCTATTTTTAAAGAACTTCGATTTCCGCCGGATAACAATTAGGAATGAATCTTATCGAAGAAGTTAAAAACAATTTATCGGTTCGATTAGCTGTCCGCTGTGCACCTATAAAATTTTTCATCTTGTTAAAGATATTAATCGGATGTTTATACTTCCTCCTTTTCAAGTTCTAACCCTTTCTGTATCTATGCAGTCTAAGGCTCGGTTTGTTCGCGGTTTTACCATTTTGCTTTTCTTTGTCGTCTCAAAAATCATCTGTCGTCTGTGTTTTGATCGCGCAATTCGCTTCCTTCGTTGCACATTGTCCTCTACAACATCGTAATGACGCTGGTTTTTTTGTTCTATTCTTCTCCTCTCCCAGCGTGACATTTCCATTTTCATTTATCAAAAATTCGGACTTCCTATGCTTTTTAAAACGGCTGCCTGATTTTCCCCTTTATATAGTTCCTTGCCATCTTTTCTTCTTCTCTTTTCATTGACCAAGTTAAATTTTAATGGCGGATTGATTTCCGCTCGTACCAAAGAAAATTAAATATTTACAGACGTGACAACATACCTCTCGCCGCGAGGTGCAATTTTTTAAAAAATCGTACATGTGCTTAAGTGTGATCATGCAGAGTCACCTGCTGCCGATGAGGAAGTAAGGCAAACTTCTGTAACGGTAATTTCAGCTTCGTATGATGATATACCTTATGCGAGGGAATGTTAAATTTTGATTTAGATATAACGTACGAGTAATAAAGAATCTTTTCCATCCTGTTTGTTAAATATATAAATATAATAAGTTAATAATAACTGATATAATACACAATTATAGCAAACGATATAAGAATAAAATGAATTTTCTTCCTTAGTAACGTTTTCGGGCATTATCAGCTAAACACAAATCATGATGTGTGATCAAAGACAAAATCTAAATCATGAGTGAAAAGATTCCGTTAATTTTTGATAATCCGCCGGTAAAGTTTTTATCTTGTTTTTAATTAATACTTTAATACATTTCCCTGTTTTTTAAACAATAATTTCCAGTTTTTCCCCGTAATCAATTATCCCGAAGGTCAAGAAGAAAGTTAAGGACGATTTTTGTTAAAAAATTTGATATATTTATTTTTATGCACATATATTTAGTTGCTCGATAAAAAAGGAGATATGTAGCAATAATAATAATAATAATAATAATAATAATAATAATAATAATAATAATAGTAACAATAATAACACTGACGATGCAAGAATATCTCCTTATTAAAGTCTGTAATATTCGGTCTAATATAGATTCTTAGTTAATTTACTATTGATACATTCGATCATTTCAGTAACTAGTATTGTTTATGTCGGTTATGTAATTTTTAAACTGTTTCATTTCTGGGGCATTAACAACAAAACTTTCGTTTATTATTAACACAGTTTTGAAATAGCAGTTGTATTAACAGAGCCATCTGCAATTACTCAACTTTTTTTACAGTATGCTTCAAAATGACACGCAACATAAATTTATCCTTTCTCTTGCTCTCTTCGATCATAACAGTTTTCTTTTTATTTGGAAAATTTACCTTAATTTTTACGCTTCTGCTAATTAAAAGAAATCATTCAGTCTTTTCAAACGTTTCAAATTTTAGTTATGTGAATAGTCACCGAGATTTACGATGTTTATTAGTTTTTGAAAATAGTTCAGGAATTTAACAAATAAAGCAATTCGAAGAAATCGATTGATTTAAAAAAAAACAAATAGCGCTGTATATTTTTCAATTAACAGAAACAGTGTATGGTTATTTGATAAAATTTTCATTGATGAAAATTTATAAATAAAATAACTTAAACATTGCAAGATAAATCGTTCTATTTACTTTAGATCTAAGTGAACTAATTTGGCGTGACCCGTTCAACAATGTTTTCGCGCCGCTACGTAATGCTACACTCTACTGGCAGCATCTTCGTTGCATCTCTTTTTAAATGACTGCGTCATAAAACATTCCAATCTATCTTGCTAAATGTCATCAGACTGGCCTATAGAACATTGGTAGCGCCTTCGGACAGTGTGACTCGGGAAAAGTTTTGCATTTTCAGACATCTACAGCAGGACACTGTATAATATCGTCATTTCACATCTTTGTTTTCATCGGTTCTTCAACCTCTCAGTGAATTGTTTTCCTAGCGCAATTACAGCACCGTCATTTGTATACCATCCAGTTCTTCAGTTCAATTTGTCACGCATCGGTTGCAATGAGATGGATACGAGTATAGAAACTAACTTCTGTAACTCTTCGATAGCTGTATGTACTACGGCGAATTATTTTAAGATACCAAAATTTATAAGTATTATATAAACCTCCAAAACTACATTATCAAAAGAATGTATATACATATATAAATATATGCATACATACATACATACCTATATTCTTGCACTGGAATTATTAAGATCTTTTATAACGCCTTTGCGTTATGGGAATCGCAATAGATATTATTACGCCAACTGTAAATTAAATTATCAATTCCGATTTTTTTTGTTTTTTTCTAATTGCCAAGGGAGGGAAATATCATTATGCGAAAAATGACATAGACAGTCCGACTCTTCTGTAGGAATTTTAGGAAACTGTCGTCTGGATGTTCACGGATATCCCCCCCCATGGCGTAGTCTGAGGGATTAGGTATATATACAGGGGCTGATCCAGAAGAACATTTTTTTTTTTTTGAGGGCGAGGAGGGATTATATAATTACGTAATATCTTCTGCAGTAGGCAGTAGATTTGAGAAATACTCCTTGTTTCATAAAGAAAATCAAATAGCGACCTGAAGCTTCCTACTGGTAACGTTATCCGATACCGTGCCCACATGCAGGAACCTGCCTCTATTCCTTAGTTATTAGGAAAGATGTTTTTACGGATAAGTTTTTAGTGAAATTATGTTATCAATTTTACTATTTTAGAGAGAATTGTTGATTACAAAGAACCTTTCCTATTAACATAATAGTAGCCCCCCCCCCCCAACCCCCTTATGATACAGATGTATAGTCTAACGTTTATACAGAACTGTCGCTTTATTTCGCGTTTGACATAAATTTGTTACTTCCAGATATTGCGAATATATTTGAAGAACCGAAAAACTAAAATATTTTAACACATATTATTAATTCGTGATTTCATTATTTAATCATTAACCATTATTATGATTCTGTTATCATTTTTATTAACGGTGTTCTAGACTCTCGAGAAACGTGGTAGCTCAGTTGATTTCAGCTTTTGTTATACGACCTATACTGCAAAATAATTTGACGCTTTTAGCTGTAAGTTACACTCTGCTTGTCTATGAAGTAAAAAATAAATGCTTTAGTACAAATAGTAACGGAGCTAATTTGAATCTTTGTTGTATTCCGGGTCTCTGTAGAGAGGAATGGTTGTGATGATCGAATAGCCGAGGAAGCTGCTTCCGAGGGCACTCGTTATCATTTTATTCCTTTTAAACATTAGAAGAGATCGTTGGCAAAACTGGTTAAATGTCAAAAATAACTGAAACGTAGGTAGGTATTATAATTTGGGCCAGTCACAACCATTTCGTCGAGATCATGGTATTATCATGTGCCGCTATCTATTGCGCTGAGCAGATTGTTAGAAAATTTGTTACTTTCAGCTTCATAAAATTATCGAAACCAAACATTTGATCAGATTTCTAGTAGTCATGATACGAACAATTTCTCGGAGAGCATCATTCATTTTCCATTCTACTGCAAAATATTTGGTAGGATCTGTTGTTATCACTCAAACTCCCTATAATCCTTATTGCGCTTCTCGTATATCTCTTATCGTTTCCGTCGATCTCCGTTGTTCCTATCCTCAGTTCTTTTATCTTATCAATATTTCACACCGACTCTACATCTAACTTTTCCCTCGTGTCGTTTCTGCGCGAAGATCCTTTATTGACATGCCCAAAGGTGGGATTAAAAAAAAAAGGAAAAAAATTTGATAAGCGTTGAGATATATTTTTCAACGACCTAATTTCCTTATTCTATTCTTCTACCTTCGTATTATTTTGCTTTTAAAGACAAAGCCTTTGTTGCCTCATTCGAGTTCACAGCCGATTGCAACATCGTAATATTTTGGATCTTTTATTTTCTTGTTTGGTTTGTTTTTTGTTTTTTTTTGTCTTATATGATTGAAATAAGAATATTAGTTAGTTACAGTCTAAAGTTTTACTATGTTGAAAGTTCCCATCACATGGTTTAAGTGCTGAAGGGGGAAACAAAATCTGTAAAATTCTGCGGGAATTTTTAAATTTTATTACGTAATTTTTGATGTTGCGCGTATTTGTAATTTATATTAATTTGTATTTTTTTTTTTTTTTGTTTTTGTTGCTTCAGACAGTTCAACCCTTTACATATTAAACATTAATGGCGCCCGCATTTAGCGTCTTCTAATGGTTCTATGCATTAAACGACGATGTAACTTTCAATGGTTTTAGCACCTCCGTATTTTTATAGCATCAAGATTTTTCCTGTTTTATTGTTAATACCGACATACATTCTCTCTCTCTCTCTCTCTCTCTCTCTCTCTCTCTCTCTCTCTCTCTCTCTCTCTATATATATATATATATATATATATATATATATATATATATATATATATATATATATATATATATGTGTGTGTGTGTGTGTGTGTGTGTGTGTGTGTGTGTGTGTGTGTGTGTGTGTGTGTGTAAGTGTAAGTGTAAGTGTAAGTGTAAGTGTGTATATATATATGTTTGTATATATTATATGTGTATGTATGTATGTTTGTATACATTATATGTGTATGTATTTATGTATACATGTATATATATACATATATATATATATAGGTATGTCCTAATGGTAAACATGTATAATTATCAATTACTACAGAAAAGTGCGATATATTTTAGAGTCATGAACTTGGGTATTCCTAATGTACAGATGATTTTTTTTTTTTTTTTTTTTTTTTTTTGATAGCCTACAGTAACATTTATCCATGACCTGTCAGTACGATATATGGTGTAGAAAATCTAAGAATTGAGAATAATCCGGCGACTTGTCGGATGGAAGCATATAAAGCTTCCTCCGTTAATTGTGGACAAAGAAATAGAAGTATACTAACGTATACAAATACGTTTTTTTTTTGTTTTTTTTTTTTTTTTTTTGAGGATTTGTGTTATTTTAGAACAAATTTAAATTCCGAAATTAACGCCATTGGTTCAGAACAAATATTAGGGGGAAGATATTTTCTATTGAAAATGCTGATGCGGTTAATTCTCGAATTGATAATTCAGTAAACGCACGAAATAAATACGAACTTAAGCTGCATTAAGGGTTTGAAGTTTAGAGCTTCGCGAGTGTTTAATTACGAATTTATAAGGATTACTTGGATTAATACCGGAAAAGGTGAGAGCACATATCGTTTGTTAGTCGAAACAACGAAGGCTAATGTAGTAGTACTGTTACTTATCGGGTTGTCACGTGATTTTCCGCAAAACCTTTCAGTTTACACGGTTGTCAGAATTGTTTATCAGATTTCAAGTGGTAATAAATGGGAAGCGTTTACGCTGCCTGTAGCCGTTCGTTTAGCCACTCAGATATTATTTAATTCCATCTACGGCCACTAATCAAAAATATTTCGCAAATTTTTTCGGTGGTAGGAGTTCCGCGATAAGTATATTTTAGGAGAAAGTCTACGACCGCCACAACGAAACAAGTCTCGTAGATTTGCAGCCGCCAGTGAAACATCCGGAATATGATTTTCTCGCAAATTTGATAAAGCTCTACACTGCAGTTTGTAAAAATTACTACATACGAAATAGCAGGGATAACAAATTAAAACTGTATAAAACATACCTAAAAAAAATAGGGTGGTGAAAAAGTATTTACGCTGACAGGTGCTAGAAACGGAAATTTGTAGATAAAAGAATCTGTGTTTATTTTTGTTTGGTAGTGTGGGGGGTCCTGAACCATTCACCCAGAAACAATTAAAAATGAAAAGAAAAAGTCATATTATGAGCCCCGATCAACAATAGCAGGAATATAATGTACGCGAAAGGAAAAGACCGAATACAACAAGAAGTAGGAAGTCCAAGTCTAAAGAAATAGGAGGAGAGTCTCCAGCCGAACGATCTACCGAAAGAGATGAACACACATTGAAAGAAACGTGATTTGCAGAGAAAAAGCGGCAAGTATTCAACGTATGCGAGTGGAATTAAATGATATCTAGGTTACAGGAAGCGACGCGGAATAGAGTGTGTAATGCTTCTATTTCGGGATTGTTAACGACTTATTATCGCGCGCCTTAGAGAACGTGGGCGGTGATTCAAGTATCGGTTTACAAGGAAGTGGAAATGGGAATGTAAATAAGTTTTGAGGTGGTCTGGTTGTCTTAGGGGGAATCGCGGTGAAAATTGATACTATTTAAAAATTGACATAATATCTAAATGAGGAACGAAAAGAGGAGAAAACTTTAAAAAATACCTCTACACACATGAGCGTATAGATCGAACTGAGGGCAGCCATCGTACGACGTTAATGAGTTTCATGTTAAAAGGTATGCAGCTATTTCGGAGTAGTCGGTTTCGTGGATGTCTTGGCTTCTTGTACGTACGATGCAGACAACGGTCTCTGGATCGTTGCGTCTCTTTTTCCGATACTGTTTTATTGATGTAGGTGTTTGATTACACAACTGTCGTTCAACTGTGCTGCCAGCTGAGAAATTAAGTCGGTAATAAAAAACCAGTTGGCCAGTTGCATACTGCACGGCAATGAGATTGGAAACCTAGTTTTCAGTTTACTTTTTTTTTTTTTTTTTTGTATGACTTGAATTGATTTTTTGCCGGTTGCCTATCTACGGGTCAAGTAATGGCTCTAGAGTAGGCCATCAGTATGAAATATGATTTGGATTGCATAGTGCGGGGAGAAGCCTGTCGGGCAGTGTTGTTTAATTGTATGACACCTGACGACCGCGATAAAACGATAAATTGGACTAGAAACAACTTAACTAATTCCAACTTATTTTTGCCGGAGAAAAAAAAGGGTTAGATAATAAGTTTCATATATATGTGTATATATATATATATATATATATATATATATATATATATATATATATATATAATGTTCTATGTATATGTGTTTATGTAGTGTGGGTACAACGTTTATTTCGTAATTTCCGGAAACAATGTATTATTTTTAGCGGTTTTTCAAATTAAACCATATCATTTTCGTTCTGGAAAGATGAAATAAATCAGTGTCTATATCCTTGTATATCAGACACAAGATAGATGTCTGCCACTGACTTTTAAAAAACCTAACTTCAGTTCGATGAATAATAACTTTCAATTAAATGTGTTGTCGTCCGGTAAAAAAAAAAAAACAAAAAAAAAAACACGAATAATTTGTATCTGATTTTTACTTTTTCTTTTCAAATTTTTGCAGTAATTTTTTTCTTATAAATAAATCGGCGAAGTTCCGTAAAACGCGTACAGTCGATGCTGAACATTTTCTCTGTATCCAGCAGGGGAGGAATACATTGAATATACGGATTCTTAATTATTTAGATGATTGTGTCACCCAAAAAATTAAGCGTTTATTTTTGTTATCGCAAAACGCGCTTGTACTTTTTTTTTTCTTCTGTAAATGTATTTTTTAATCATTTAAATATTGTAATGTTATATCTCGAATTAATCATCTCCTCTTCCTATTATACAATACCTCTCATATGCTCCCTTATTTATGATCTTTTCCTCCTCCATTCGCTCGAGTTCAATCTTCATTTGGGTATTGAGGTGAATTCCTTAGCCTGTTCTTCCAATATAATATTGTTTTGTTTTTTTTTCTCAGTCGTTCATTATAGAATCAATTATTTTAATGGCTATAAATAAAAATTGATTTTTCAAAATAATACGCGGTAGATGTGAATGTTGAATATTTATAATTTCGGTGATCATCATCATCATCATCATCATCATCATCATCATCATTTGGTAAATTCCTCCGAAGAGGTGTCGTGATCATGGCGCCACCGTTTTAATTATTTTCCACGATATTATCAATTATTTTTGCCGTAATTGTTCATTCAACGTTTTTTTGTGATAAAATCACCCGTTACATTTTGACAAATTTATTATCTAGTTTGTTTTAATAATAGCAACCGTGGTTGCGTTTTCATCTTGAACCAAGTCAAATATGTTGAAGATCGGATTCTACGACATTATTCGGGTTGTTGAATTTTTAGTAGATAGCTTATCTGATTACGTACGAGAGTTGCTAGTGCAGACATTTAATTCATTTATTCCGAAGTTGCTGTCATTTTTGAACTCGTGATTAGTAGAATTTCCGGATGTGTGTTTTTCAAAAGTTTATTTTTTATTGGTCCGTGTACGGAACGTGAAAAGCACAAGAAAAAGTTAACCAATTAACGAGAACACCTATTTAAAAAGTTAATCATAAAAATTCTATATTTCAGTTTTATTACGAATTAAGAGAGTTCGTTGCTCCTCCAAAACTTGTCTCCGTTTAATATGACTTTAATAATATATATATATATAGCGAAGAATGGATTTCATATATATATATATATATATGTAATATATGAAATCCATTCTTCGCTTTTCGCCATCGGAACATCCTCCTGGACAATCAGAAGTTAGTTTTCTGTAATTTCTCTGGCTCTAATTGACTATGTCATTTTTAAACATTATATACAATCAATAAGAAAACTTTGGATGATTTTTTATATTACTTCCGTTCTAGAAATGACACGTAATCATTAATATATTTGTGCAATTGTTTATATTTATTATTATTTTATAATTCAATTTAGTTTTTCTTATGAAATGACGTGACAGCATGATATGGTATCATTTAAAGAAAAAGTCAATCAGTCAATGATTAAAAAAAAAAAAAACAAAAACAGACTGAACGGAAAGTAAAAGCGGTTTACATTTGTGAAATTGTTGACAATAGTAAGTATAGGGCGAAATAGAAATACTTCTAAGGAAATCGAAGGTAGCAGCAACAGATCGCGTTATAGATTACGTCATTGCGTACAATTGCTGTTGACCATTATGTATTCCACTAGTGAAATACGTGTTTGGTCGCATGTGAAATGTAAACAGTACAGTATGTGTGTGGGTCGATATTGCGATGTATCGGTAGTATTATTACTATACAGTATGGTGACATATTGTTGCGATGTTGGATAATGACTTATTTAAATGTACACGATGGCCCCAATATCGAATGGTCTCACGCCAAAATTTAGCGATCTGTACGCGGAACATTACCATGCCCATTGTGAGCCGATCATTCGATTATGATTAAATTAATTATTCATAACCTACACTCTCTGTTTCGTTTAGAAAATTTATGGGCAACAATTCAATATTATAGAAAATTAAAATGAATAAATTATAACTTGTGAACTCGCCGCCTTGCACCTGCTTCTCTCGTTTATGGCGTTCAATTTGTATGATTAATAAGAAAGAAAAAATTGTTTACACGAATTAACAATGAAGAAACTAAAAATTCTGTCTATTAAAAATCGCGGAAGTCCGAACTGTCTCGCAGATATCACGTAAACTGTTTGTAATAATTATAAACGCACACATATTACATATATATATATACATATATACTCGATCCTTCAGCCCATGATGAGGATATCTATTGGATCGACAATGTCATTTTTAAATCGTCACATTTTAATTTCATTTCTGCTGTCACATTATATTAATGTAAAGTGTAGTAGTTTTAACTATAATAATCACGCTGCAAAGAGGAGGGTTCGTTATGCGCTTTTTCGAAAAAAATACGACATATTTCCAATTCTGTACTTGAAAATTATATTTTGTCGGCTTTTCCCCCTTTTTTTACATCTATAATTATGGCCTACAGCCGGTTTTTAGTCAAACTTTTTGTCAACTGTATATTTTGTTATATACTTTATATAGAGTAACACACAATGGAAAGAAAACTAGAAATAATAAAATTAATTTCCTCGACATAACGAAAGTAAAAATAGCACTAAAACCCATAACGTACGTACCGAAAACCTATGTCCGCTGATACGATAATCACTGTATAATAGCCAGAGTTAAATTTAGTTGTTTCATGTTTATTTAAATAATTCTTATATTTTTCATCGAATATTACAATGATAACGGATATTCAGTCAAAATTTGGTAGTTACGTTAAATAGAAAACAAAGAAAGAAGTTCGCTCGCTTTTTTTTTCTTTATAATAGGATTTTTGTTATTGTTATATAAAAAATGTCACAATTTTGTGCAATGAAATATGTAACGAAAAAATGTCTTAATTTTATATAATGAAAGTTAAATGTTAGGATAGGATTTTTGTGGTCATGTTATCTTTCTTTTTGTGTTGATGCCAGTAAGAATTATGTTGTAAATTTTGATCATTTTATACAAAGTATAGAAGAGAAAGAAACAGAAATGAAAGCAAGAGGGGTCACTTGCGAGGCTAAAATGGCCGAGTTATGTGTATATATATATATATATATATATATATATATATATATATATATGTTAATTACAACGTAATTCTTAGGCTACCCCCATTAGAAAAAATGTCCCAATTTTATGTAACATTTGTTATATTTTATTGTAAATTTTGATCATTTCATACAAAGTATAGAAGAGAAAGAGACAAAAATGAAAGCAAGAGGGGTCAAAAAGCCTTGCGAGGCCAAAATGGCCGAGTTATATATATATATATATTAATTACAACGTAATTCTTAGGCTACCCCCATTAGAAAAACTGTCCCAATTTTATTTATGTAACGTTTGTTATATTTTATAGGATTTTTACGATTATGTTATTATATTCATATGGACCGATTTAGAATTACGTTGTAAATTTTGATCATTTTATACAAAGTATAGAAGAGAAAGAGACAGAAATATAAGCAAGAGGAGTCACACAGCCCCTTGCGAGGCCAAAATGGCTGAGTTATGTATATATATTGGAAATAATAATTTTATTAAAAAAAAAAATAAAAGAATAACGTCTGGTCCGAGGCGCTTGAATGTAATATTAAATATCATTCTATTAGCCGCCTCGTTTTCTTTTTATAGTATCGCGATTAAAATATTTCTTGAACTGTGTTTTTATGAGGGATCGCTCGGTTTTTTGTAAACTTCGAGTCGCATCACATATCCAACGATGTCATCCTACGAATTGAAAAAATCAACGGTTCAGTCGTAGTGGAGAAAGTCAGGTTTATTATTGCAGATAATTTTGCATCGTCACAGGCTAAACCGAAAAATGAAATTATACCAAGTTTAAAACCCTAAGACTGGAAGGTATTTTTGGTACATTTTCTTTTCGTTAGTAGTAACCGTTCGATGAAAGTGATACGATACTGGAATCGTACGGTATAAATTTAGGAATATTCTCTTGTTTGTCCCATAGAGAAAAAGTACTCTTGCCTTGTTTGAACACCATCTCATCCATCGATAGAAACGGAAATGTTGCAAAGTGTCGATATTATTGAATGCGGGGCGTGCTTATTGAATATGCGGTCGTGCTAGGGCGGGGTGACCTTTGAGCATTTTTAATAGGACTTTCGTACGTTGCTAATGATATCGCCGTGCGACGGTAAATCGGAATTTAGTTCGCCCATGATATAAATCCGGACTCGATTTCACATCGATATTTTGTGTTTTATCGAACGATATCGATAGATGCCGAATTTCGATATGCTGCTGTCGCGTATTGATACAACAATGGAGTGAGGCGACTGCATGCGCGCAGTAATCGAACACAGAGCCAGCTTTATTATTTATATCAACGGTGCAGTCGCGCCGAGGGCTCTCCTATTATCAGTGATGTCGTCGTTATTATCCCGATGAATGAATTGACTGGAAATCGAATTCATTTCGATTAATTTACTTTTAATTAAAATTCCGCGGATTCCTCTTTCGTTGTTATTAATAGCTCGCGGTCGCGTTTTAATGTTTTATCGGCACCAGGCTCGTTTCCCTTTTACTTTAATTAATATTAATCAATTTCACGCTTGGCCCAGTTTTAACTGCGAACGACATTTCGAAATTACTTCACTGCAATGCAAACACTATCTGTCACTTTTAATTTTGCTTTCGATATTTTCGGATGATTTATTGAATATGAAAAGTTTTTTTTTATTGTCATCGGTGCAAAATGCGCGAATTTCAGAATGGAAATTTGTGCTGTCGGTTTTTGAAGCAGGCTTAGCATATTTAACTCTGTTGGTCTGCGTGTACTTTTATCGTATCTTACTCTCGAATGCCGTTGAAATACACACCTCTTGCAAGTCTCACATCTACTATACGTGAGACGGGGGGGGGGGCAAGATGATAGAAACCGGATATTATAGGAAAAATAAAATGTATGTAATTTGTAAAGGCTTAATTAAACAAGAATCTTAATTTAAAAAACATAATTTTCGTCGGTTTCTGGCAAATTGTTCTACTACTTTATTATAAAAGTCTTCCAAATTGTCCATGATTACACGCCTATGAATACTAAAGTTTCGGCTCCAGGAGGAGGAGGCAAGGGCCTTTCTTTGCCCCCATTGGCGACGCCCATGCTTCTCTCTAACCCGTTGTTGTTCCACCTTTTTTTTTTTTTTTTTTTTTTTTTTTTTTTGTTTCTCTCTTAATTAAATATTCAGACACAAAAGTATTAATATTAATATTTTTTTACTCTAACGTAAGACAAAGCGGAGGGGCAAATGTTTTTTCTTCAATTTTTTAATTCCATTCGCTTTGTGTGTGTGTGTGTGACATTACTTACGGGAAAGAAATTTAAGTATTGCTACTGCGATCAATTTTAAAAGAGGTAAACGGAGCTTCGAACTGTAATAGTTGAATGGAGTTAAATGGGGTTGACGGTGACGTTGCGTTGGATACCGTTCCATAGAAGGGCAACATGTATCGCAGCTTATTAATTACTAATAAGGTTCGTGTAATTAATGTTAAATGTATAATCTAGCAAAGCCTTAGTGAAGTATTAAGCGAACATGAACACTTAATGACTAACGTTTTTTTTTCCCCGTTTCTAGTCTATATCATGCGGTATTAATTAAATTAATTAAATTTACACTTATTAATGTGCGGCGAATTTTCCGAAATAATTTTCATTCCTAAAGCATTTGTGTGTGTTTTCTGATACTTATAAACACTGTTGTGTGCACGTGTTTAAGAATGTTGCTTCTCTCGGTGCAACCATAGCGCGCAGTATTTCGTAAATATGTGTATGGAAAGCGATGTTTTCAAAATAGGAATTTTCACCAGCATCGAGAATATTTCCGAGACTCTTTATTTTTATTTATTTAATTTTTTTTTTTTTCTGTTAAAATGAAAGGTATACCATATATAAATATTACACAGCGATTAGACCGTTTGTTTTTTTTTTATATTTTATTTCTATTTTACGATCTGATGCTGATTAGTCACGGGGAGACAATCTCATCTACCGATAAATTTCTCGTAAGGAGAGAAAACAATATTCTCTAAAATCGTCTCACCCTGTCTGTTAAGTCCTGGCTTCAGCGTTGGTTTGATTTTCCATGTCACACAAAATTCGCGTAAAAATTGTCTACAATCCGGGGTCATTGGCTTTTAGATGTTTGAAAAAAGAATTTATATGAAGACTTTATATATATATATATATATATATATATATATATATATATATATATATATATATATATGTAATTGCCGAATTGTTTTGTTTCTAATTGGTATTGTATGAAATTGCCGCGCGGTAAAATTGTGTAAAGTGATATTTTATCATCATCGTGTGTCTATCTGAACTGTGTTGATTTTAAGAAAGTCAACGCGATTTTATAATTCGCGAAGTTGATGATAAACGAACGATAACCGAGTAAGAATGAAAGGGGCCCGTTGCCACAAATGTGCAATGCGCATTGTGTGATTAAAATGCGACACTGTTGCAACGTAAGGGATCCGTCCCCTCCACTAGTGTATATCATCGAAACAGTTGAAGAGCCAAGCGAGAAGAAATAATTCTCGCCTCGTTTCGCTTAACGAGCGAGTTTTTTAAAAGGTCACATTTAACGCATGTTACATTACACATTGTGTTGTTTTTCCATTAAAAAAAGGGGGGGGGGAAGAAACTTAATGTCATTCTAATTTATTTACTCAAACTTACATCACTATTTTATTCGCTTTAAGTTGATCACTATTAGTTTAAACTTACCGGAAAGTTATTAGAAAGTTATCAGAAAGTATGACGTTTTTACAATAAAAAGTATTCTACATTCTATTCCCCAGTGCTCTGAACAAAAAAAAAAAAAACATTAAAATTTTACAATACACAAAAACCCAAACACCTGAAATATAGGCGAATTGCGTTTATTAAATTTGCAACATATTCGAAAATTAACCGAATTATTAACGAGAATAGATAAAAAAAAAAAAATCTCAATAAAAACTATTATTTTCTCGCCGACGAATGATGCATTGGCCAGAAGCATCTAAAATGTTTTCCAAATATTCCCGAAATTTATGGGATTTGTGATGATACGATCAGGCAACATGACATTTTCTTCGTTTCTACGACAGTAAAGTTGTCAGGTTTTTAATTTAAATCGCGCTAAAAGCTAAGTATTAAAATATCGTTTGAAAAAAAAAAAATTTTCTTACAAATATTTCCCTTTAATTATAGTAGATTCGCTATAAACATTATTGTTTTCATATATATATTTATATATATATATATATATATATATATATATATATATATATAACCATACATTTATATTATTTTTCGCATTTATAATATTAACATTTTCACAAGTATTTGTTTCATTATATGAAAACTCCGCAAATTTCGGGTAATATTCCGAAACGAAACTGTTCCTCATTGGAAACATTTTAAACCATTGTGCAATGGTCGGTCAAAAAAAAAGCTCACTAATGAAAGTCTCTATACGTATAATATATGGGGTGTGGTTGCGAAATATTGTTGAACGCGGAAATATATATATTTAACTCTAATTTTTTTATGTACGATATACTATTGTCCAATTATACAATATATATTTTATAGAGAAGCGTACGAAATTTTATCGATGAAAAAGAAGAGAAGAATGATTATTATTTCGATTTAACGATTAAAAATATCGATTGCATAATATATGAAATATTAAAGAACAGCGTTGTAAATTTGTAAAAATACTCGATTTTATATTGAATATTATTCGTTCCCGCGCAGGTTTTTTCGTAGGCATATCCATTAGCAACGGTCATCCACTTCTTGCTTAATCGCGATCGGTTTTTTACACGATACATTTCTCTCCCTTCTATCGTTAATCTAATAACGGTTTTCCGACTTTCTTATTCCTCTTCTTTTATTTGCTCCTAGGACAAATCCATTTTTTTTTTTTTTTTTTTTTTTTTTTATTTTTTTTTGGTTCCCCAGTCCAAAAGTATTGGTGGGGCAAATTTATTTAGTTATTTACTTGTGTACAAAGAATATTTTGTGTGCTTATTACATAGGTTACAATGGAGAAATATAATGCTTGGGTGAATTGTGAAGTGTGTACTTAAATCTAACACAAGTATTGAAAATTAAAAGTTTCCTATTACACAACAATGGTGATGATAATTCATAGTCACCATTACAACATTGATAAATATTAAGATAAGACCAGCTGTTACTATTCTTATAATAATATGAAACAGAGCAAGTGAATTTGTGAATTACAAATACATACTAAATGTTATACAGTAATTATGAGATGTGAAAATAAAATCGCTACAATTAAAAGGAGTTATAAGAAATAAATAAGGTGTTTACAAAATTTACATTTACATTTATTTATAAATACCTGTACACATATACATATATACATGAAAATAGAGTAGCCTACTTACGTTAATATCATTTTTTTCCAGCTGAACAGTATATGTATTTACACATTTCTACTTACATAATATTTACATAATAATTACGTATTCAGTATATCCAGATATATATCCATACATGAACCAGATTTCTTATATTTACATCAGATTTTTAACCACTTATTTATATTAAGTTGCATTCATTATATATACATTCGTATATAAGCACCATACACTCACATCTGCATTCATAATGAGGAGGAGTATTTCATTCAGTTGCATTATTGAGTGGAAATCTTTTTTTGATTAGTAGGTGAAAGTATTTGAGTAGTCCATTGTAATTGCTTTGGTTTATAGTGAGTTGCGTTTGATGATTAATTTTAAATTTTTCTCGTATGGTTTTTGTAGCAGGGCAATCAAATATTAGGTGGTGGATATTGTCATACACCCCTGATTCACAGAGCTGACAATTAGGGTTGTCAACAATATTGAATCTATATAAATATTCACCTATCTTCCCGTGCCCAGAGAGAATTTGTGAGTTGAAGAACGTTATTTTAATGTTCTTAAGATTGAGTCTGTTTGTTATGTTCGGAAAGAATGTAAACGTTTTTCGGCCAGTAGTTTCTGCCAGCCATCGTAGCTGCCAACGATTGACCAGCTCAGCATGAATGTGTTTTTTAAGTACCTTTACAGTTGGTGTAACGCCAAGAACATTGATGAGGTTATTGTTCTGCAATAGACCTAAGCTGCTAACCAAGTTAAGATTTTTAGTAATCCTGTATTCAGATGTTATGGCCCTACCTATCAGGAAGAGATCAAGGGGGAGCACACCTGAGATTACACATGCAGCAGAGGATGGAGTGGTTTTGTACAAGGATGAAATGTTTAAAACAAATTTTCTCTGGTGTTTGTTAACTTTTTTTAGAATTTTTTCATTGATGTACACACAGGATCCATATCCAAAGATGGCTTGAATTAAGCCTTTATATAATATAACCCTTTCTTTTTGACTGAGTCCATGGCTGTTTGGTAGAATTTTAAGAAGGTTGTTATAGAGTTTGATACATTTAATACTGATTTCCTCTAGATGCGCAGTGAACAATAGTTTACTGTCTAGTGTAACTCCAAGATATTTTAATTTATTTGTTAGTTGTATAGGCTTCCCTGATATTATTTTTAAATTTTTGACCTTTTCTGATAGCTTCTGGTTGCCGAATATTATAGACCTACATTTTTCAGTAGAGAAGGATAACCCCATTGCTGCAATCTCGTTCTCCGGGTTTTCACATATAATTTCAATCTTCTTAAAGTTTGTATACTTTTCTATTTTAAACAGGATGCATAGGTCGTCTGCGTATGATATTAATACTGATCCAGAGTTAATTGTTTTACAAAGTTTTTCAATCTGCTTGTGAATTCTTGAGTAGAGTACATTCCAGAGTGTAGGACCTAGTACAGAGCCCTGGGGAACTCCACACGATATCTTCTTAAGAATTGTTGCATCATTAATTTGAAGACGGGCATATCTGTTTTGTAGATAACTGGCGACTATATTAATTAGTGATGAATTAATCTGTTCTTCCTGAAGGATTTGAATTATAGAGGACCATCTGCAGTTGTCGAAAGCTCCTTTGATATCAAAAGAGATAACCACCGCAGATGAGCCCTCCTTAAGTATAGTTTTAATGGATGATACTAGTGTATATACTGCCCCTTCAGAGGAGTAAGATGTCCTAAAGCCAAACTGATTGGGATGCAATGTATTTTTAACTGTTAGTTCCTGTATTAGGAAGTTATTAATGACTTTTTCTAATATTTTCCCACAGGAGTTAAGGAGTGATATAGGTCTGTATCCTGATGCTTCATTAGGGTTTTTACCAGGTTTTGCTATTAGAACTATGTCTGACGTTTTCCAGATTGAAGGGAAAAATTCTAAGTGAAGACATTTGTTGATTATATTGTATAGCAATTCGGGGAAATTAATATTGATTAGCTTTACCGTTTGTTATTCTGTCTCTTGCAGGGGCTTTTCTATTGTTGAGATTTTTTACAATATCACGTATAGTATTATGATCAGTTTTTAACTTTATGGAGGTAGAGGTATCGTTTGGTTTAATTATCTCATCCTTAATCTCCGGGAAGAAGTGATTTAGAAGTATGGTACACTTTTCACTATTTTCGTAATAGATTTTATTTTTATGTTTTATTTCTGGAATGTCACATTTTTTGTGCTTTCCAAGATTTATAGGGCTTACCCCATGCATTGGACTCTGTTATAAATCTTTTCCAGTAGTTTAATTTTGTTTTTATTATTAACTTTTTATAGTCGTTATTCAACGTTTTGAGTATAACATTAATGATTAAGCGTTTTAGATGATTTTTAGTTTTCTTTTTCTTTTTACGAGTTCTATTAATTAGGAATTTCAGGTTTTCTAATTCAGAATTCCACCAGTCATTTTTATTTGCATTGTAGGGGTATTCGCGGTTTTTTGTAGATCTAATTAAGTAGTCATTCAGTGCAGCAATAGTTGAGTGCACCGAGTTATAGTCATTATGAGAATTAATCATGCTAATATGGTCATTTATAGTGTTCTTGTCAAGAGTGTCACATAATTTGGCTGGATCAACTTTAGTGTATTTTGATTCAGTCATATGAACTCCACTTTTGATATGTATGCTAAATTGTTTATGTGCAGTGAGATCAGAATCATTTATATTATAACTCGTTAGTGCATGAATTTCTTGAGAAACAATAAGGTAATCAATTACACTTGTTCCGTTATGGTTTTCAAATGTAGGAGTATCATTGTTCATAATACTCGTAGTTAGGTTGTTACCGTTAATAATATCATAGAGCATTAGTGAATTTTTATTGAGTTTGATTTTGGATTCTAAAGTTGGTAATCGAATATTGAGATCCCCAAGAATAATAATGATGTTTAATTTGTAATTATTCTTAATAATGTGTTGAATTTTTTGGAGGGGTGGTTCCCTGTCTTCGTTGGGGGACAAGTAGCACCCAATTAGAAGATACTCGTAGTTGCTAATTTTAATAGCAATTATATCGGCGTAGGATACTATTAGGTTGTGCGTAATGCGTTTGTTTATAATTATGGAGAGTCTATTGCTTAAATATGTGTTAAAGTTACAGTTGTTGAAGGTGATATTGTTATTTCTTAAATATGGTTCGCAAATGATCCCAATGTCATAATCAGATTGAACAACTGTTCTAGTAAAAAGATGCTGTGCAGCTGCACAATTATCAACATTAAGGTATAATATCTGAACTGCCATAGTCAGTATGGGAAGTCAGATAGTCATAGTTTTTTTTTGGTAAATTGGGCAGTTCCGATCATAAACTGAATGATCAATCCTCCCCATTACCTTTCTGATTAATTCCTCATTATTAAAATCGATCGTTTTATTTGGGCTATTTTTTATTAAGTTAAACATTAGTACAGTTGCTACAGCAGCCTTCACTGTTGATTTTTTCTGCAAAATTAATTACCTCGTCGGAGGTTTTACAGAATTTAGCCAAGTGACCAAATCTATTACATTTTTATGACATCTTTTAATGGGTACGGAATCAAAAAAGGGAAGACTTTCCCATTTTATTTTAATTTTCTTGTCTGTAGGGAGAGCAGTATATATTGTGAAGGATTTAGACGGACATATATTCGACTGTTTTTTTCCGTTGTTACTTTATTAGTTGCTATAGGTGCAATTCCCGTTTTTATTATGAAATAATTTTTAATGTCATCTTCGTTAATATTCTTGGTTCTCGGAATTATAATGCAAGGATCTAGCAATTTCGGAATGGTAACTTTGGCCTATTTTATCTTTTCTTTGATAGCTTCACCTATTATGTTCTGTTCGGCTTTTGTCTCAGTAGTAATTATGGCTGTGTGTTGTCATTTATTTTTTTTTATAATAGGTTACGTTAACTTTAAGTTTATTTGGACACACTTTCTGTTTTAGCTGCTTATCGAATTCGTTTATATTGTCAGATTTTATTATTAGTTTATGTTAAACGGTTTCTGTTTTGTTTTGCTTATCAATTTATCTCTGTATGAGACTTTAGATGATATTTTATTGTTTGTAGCTGCATCATTGTGAATTGTATTTTTTACTATTTGCTCAATATCAGTTTGCTTGCTTAATGCAATCTGTTTACTGCCCTCAACTAGAATTAACAATTCTCCTAGAAGAAGGTCAACGTTTTCAGTATGAGAGACGATAGCATCTTTCTGTTTCTTCGTAACATTTCTTGTGGCTTTTGAATATATTTGCGATTTAATTTTCGCGCTGTACCGCGTAATTTCTTTAATTATGTTAATTTGCCTATTAATATCCATGATGCCTGTACGTTATTCAGTTATCAGAATGCAATATATGCCCGTCCGCAAAAGAGCGGACGGTTAAAATTATATAGATAACGTGTAGCAAAAGGTATCGCCTAACAGATTTCGATAAAACGGCCCAAAAGAAAAACAACGATGTATAATTACTCGGTATTACTGTCAGACGACGCTGCATCAGTAGATTTTCGTCAGCTGAGCGTTGATAAGGACGCTGCTGCTGCTGTGTTAGAACTGCTGCCGATGTCTCCGAACGATGAGGCAGATTGACCTTGACAGCTCCGAGCAGCAGTGGCACACCGGTAGTAGTAAGATTTAGATTTTGAGTGATAATCGTCTGCGTCAAGGCGACAGGCAACGGGCGACTGGCGACAGCGACAGACGACAATATCGATTATCGATTTTGTTAGTAGAATGCCAATAAAATTTATATTTTTGTTACTTCAATTTAAAACAAAGAGACCGTTATTATAAAGAAGTTATCTTGTTAACTAAAAGTTAAAACAAAAAAATTAGAAATTACTTACAAGACCGTTAATGAAAACCAAAAAGCGCGATGAAACTCACAACTTTAATGAAAAATACGACAAAAAAGTGTCAATCACATTTAATAAAGTCACTTTGAACACAGAGCTAATTTGCCAAACACAGGATTGACCTTTATCGGTTTAGTTTTTTGAAAATCCATTTTTATTAGTTAAATAAATCGACGTGTTATAGTGCTCGAACAGCAAGTGCTCAATTTACTATCGATTACATAATAGCGGCCAGAGGGGGATACATGGAAATTGTAACCGAATATGTGACTAGCACACTGGAGAAGGAAAAACCGATGTGTTCAACAAACCTATATATATATATATATATGAACCAAAAAAGTACAAAATGAATTCCGAATAGTAGCAAAGTTTTTTTAGGGGAAACCCTATACAGTAAATTTTTCCGAATAACTTCTAAAATAGAATATAAACAACAGAAAGGGTAAAAAATCCCGGGATCGGGCGCCTATTACAGGCCCAGGTTACATCAAAAATCGCCAAATCATTACTGAAACAGAAAAATATTCAATCACGTTGATTGGAGGACAGGTCTGTAGATATTTTTCGATTTCAAAATCGGATGATAACATTTTCAGTCGAATCACCGTTAACAGGACACAATCACAAGTGAGCGAGCTATCTATCCCCTGCTGCAACTCAGAACGTTGTTTAGCGTTCGGTCGTATTGTGCATTAATTCGTCGTTTGCTGAAAAATTACCATTAAAATCAGAGAAATATCTTCGTTGCGATATCGTTCGAAAAGGACACAAAATATTATTATTATAGTTGATAAATTAAGTGAAATTACGCATCTGATAATTTTAATTGTGTTCTTAGCGAAACCATTTCTTCTCGGCAAAACTTTGATCGGCGATAAGAATGTATAAAATCGAAATGGTTTTTTTTCTTCTTCTTTTTTTGTTTTTTTTCTTTTTTTGTTTGTTTTTCCTACCTACACGTTGATAAGCAAAAGTTACCGAGTTTTCCACGTTTGTTTTTTAAACAGGTAGCAGCGGTATGTACAACCGACCACCAGAAGAGGCTAGAACTATTAAACAGTTCTTAAAGACGGTTTTGTAACGTTATTCAAGGAATATTATGCCTTTTTTTTGTTTTCTCATTTTGAATTGTCGATATAAACATATTAATATTGTTTGTACTGTTCTTATAATTCCCCATACGCACGTGTTGTATAAATATGCTACATAAATGCTAAATCTTCACGGGGCTAACTCGGTCGGTCGATCTCTACACGAATTAATAAAATAAACGCGAATGAATTGAATGTATCTTTCGATGGTGGAATAGTTGAAGAGCGACTATTCTTAATTTGATAAAATTCTTTGACGTTATTTTATGTAATTTCGAACAGGTTTGATTTACAATATGTGCGCGTCCGGGTTTTACAATTGATACATTGTTCGGAAAATCGATTAATTTTCGTTTAATATTTAATTACGTGTGTTAACTAAATAAAATCAATAATCCGCGTTGAATGCATTCGGCTACTCTTTAGATTCCTAATATTATTCCGTGTTTGGTCCAAGGAGAACATCTCTTTCAGTGCGATAAACGGGGCCTGCATTCCGATTGGTTAATGTTTATTTTGAATTTGGCATATATTCCAGCGTTCCCGCATTTTCCAAGTCCCAACCCCCGTGTGATCGAACCTCGCTAAGAACAGTATATGAAAATCATTCCGAAACCGAAGAGGACAATCCGCATTTTTTCTGCTATACGTACGTGTAATATATCTCATACGGTAGATGGAAATGCGCAGCAGGGAGATTTTATCGAACGGCTTAAATTCGGTTAATTTGTAACACAAACGAAATAATAATAATGATGCACACACATTCGGGCGCGAAGTGGGGACAGAAGTAATTGTATTAATTTTGCTCGGCGGAAGTGTTTGCGGGTAATTACTGTTATTCGAGAAAAAAAGAAAAAAAAAAGTAACAATAATAACAATAATAATAATCTAGCGAGCCGGTCTGGAATGCAGTCGTTACAATGGCCAATGACGTTCGAAGTTGCAGATCTTCTGGTTGGAGACTAGCGCATTATTGAATTCTGCTTGACCGTTCTCGCCGGTGCATTCGCAGCCATTTTCTGTTCCAGTCTCGTGGTACTTTTTCAGTGCGGCCGCGAGCAGCATGACGAGGCTCCTCACAGATTGCGCGCGGCAACATCATCTTCTCTTCCGAAGAGCGGCCAGCTGAGCGGTTCCCTGATCTGCTGAGCGGCCAGTAGCAGCCAGCGCACTCGGAGCATGCACGTTGAAGAAGGAATTAGTAAATGTGCAGCCTCTGTTCGAGTTCAAGGACTGACTTTTTCTGTTTACTCTTTGCTCGTGCTATCAGCAGCAAGCACCTCTTTGTCCCGCTCCGACGACTCCTTTCTTGAAATCCGCGGGGCCACCTTTTCTTTCTCTCGCACCCTCTTCCTTATCAGATTCAGACAAACCGGTCTTCATTTTTTCCTTCTTCTCCTTCTCGCTTATTTCCCACTATTTGTCTTTCTCTTGAACTACATATAGGTTCGCTGTTCGTTCTTTTTTTTTTTGTCTTATTTCTGTTTTGTGTCCTCCCTGCGCTTTGAACGGACTGACTACTATTGTTGTTCAAAGTCTCTGTGCATGTGTAGTCTCGAGGAGTCCTACTAAATCTCCCTCCGGCTACTATCTGACGTCCTTTCCTAACATTAGGGATGTTGTAGGGTTTTTTTTTCTTTCTATTTTTCAACTTATCTCGTCTCTCCCGGTTATAATAATTTCGATCATTTTCACGTAACCGACCTAAACGACGGCGCCGACAATAAGTACAAGTATTATTATTTATTATTATCATTATTATTATTTATACCAGTATAAAAATTTAGGATATTCCGAAAAAAGTTTATCAGATTTACTAAAAAACTATTGAGCTTGCCGGCTAACATCGGTCATGATTAAAATGTGGAGCCCTTTTACAGAGGGCAACTCAGGTGTGATTATGTACCGCGCGGTACGGGTTTTTCGGTATAAATCTTATCTGTTCACAAAGGATGAAAAAAACCAGATAAAGTTTACTTCGTTAGTTTCCCAAAAAAAAAACAAAAAAAAAAACGTTAGTTTCAGTATCATAAATTATTTTCGAACTCGATATTTTTTTTAAAACTGTGTATAGTTGGATCGCTATCAAAGCGCATAATTCAGCCTTTTCTCTGTCTGATAACAAACGCTGTCGTCCCTACAGTGAATAATCTGAAAACGTTTTTTCCTTATTTCACTATTATCAGTTACTGAGAACAGAGGCCCAATTCGTTCAACGCGTTTGCCTGGTGTTTCTATAAAGAGGAGCTTGACACATTTACTCTTTAAAATTCAACATAATTCTAATGATTTTCGACATATATATATGTAGAAAATGGAATAAAAAGAACAAAGAGTAATGATGTTATTAATTAGGAATCTACAAAAAGTAGACAGTTATTTATTTCGAATATAAATATATATATATATATGTAAGAAAAGAGCAGAAGAACACCGGCAGAGAATGAAAAAAATATTGGTTGGAGAGGAAGGCGTTGAATCGTGCTTAAATTATTTTACGTGGTCCTTAGATGGTCAAATTCAAAAATAACAATAATATATGTCTATGTGTATGTTTTCGGGTATGTATAATATATATATATATATATATATATATATATATATATATATATATATAGATATATATATATGTAAAAGTAAATAAAATGTAGATGTATATATATAGTTTTAAAAATGTAAAAAATCCCATGTCGTAATGATCAGTGGCGACTTTTTTTTTGATGGGACGGGGTATGTCAGCGATCAATGTTTTCCCGCTGTGACTTCTTCAAAGCATGCTGTTAGGTTCCGTAGTGTAAAAATCTTCGAAATACATTCATGTCCCGTTGAGTTGTAATTGTAGTCATAAAACACTAAAAGGCAGGTATAAAAACCTTTTTAATCCGCTCTGTAACTGTTTGCACCCTCCGACAACTAGTTTTTGTTGTTCAGCGTTTTTTTTATGGCTCTTATCACACTAGTATATCTTTTATTTTCGCATGGCGTGTCTAACGATCCTCTTACTGAGTTCCATTGTAAATGACAAAGTTTCTGATCGCATTTTTAAAATAAAAAACCTTTTTATAATTTAACTTATTTGCGCTACAAAAAAAAATTAAAAGTAAAACATGACAAGAACAGTCTATAAAATAGTTATCAACAAACATGCTGTTGTTGTAGTGACGTGCGACGAAATCAAAACCAGATAATTAGTATTGTTCACGGGACTGCGTGATTTTTATGCCGGGAGGTAATTTTGGAAAGTTCTGTTACGTTTTTCCTTATTAAGAAAGTTGTAATGAAAATTGTTGCCCATTATTTTATTTTTTTTTAAATGATATAGCCAGAATTTACTTTTCTATGAATAATAGGACCTATCATCTTTGTTGGTCAGGCGATGTCCCCACAACAAGTAATGTTCTAGAACGGCGCTTCTAGAAGTGTGTTATTGTCGGGTAAAGCGGCTTCGTAAAAAATTTCAATAACTTGAAAAATATTTTGAAATATACATATATATATATATATATATTTCTTTGTTTTAACTGGCTTTGTCAGCAAAGACATTCACCCAAGAAGTGTGAAAATAAATTTATATTCTTATACATCTAAGAACAGAGGATAAAAATAATTCATGAGCAGGAATAACCGAAATAAAAGGAAATGAGAGAATATAAGAAGCACTAATAAGGGGTGTAAGTATTAGTAAGAAGAATAGGACGATTTTTCAACAGAGAAGGTTGTACATTCAAACAAAATGTGATCAACATCATAAAGAACGCATATCTTATCCTGAATTTATAAATGACGAAGAAACGCTTTCATCGTTCTTTTCAAAATACTGTAAATTATCAGTAAAAATGCGAAATTAATAACAACTAGGAACAAAACGAAAATAATGGTTGTCGCTAGAAATAATTCTTAAAAACACTCAGCACTTATTCAGATAGGAATCGGTAATTATAAAAGATGGAGATGTATGAGATGAAATCAAGATACGAGAGAATAGCAGTTGCGAAGGCTGCACTGGCACAGTCTACGAAAATATTGGAAAGTCACGGTGTAATATACCAGGAACATGATGAAATACGCATCAAAAGCTGGATGTTGAATGTAGAGACATCCAACAAATTAATACTTTCGAAATGTTCTATTGGGAAAGAATTAGACGGATTCGATGAACCCAAAAAAAAAAAAAAAGTAAAAGAAAAAAAGGAACGAACTCCGGCCTATACGGTACATAATAATGGAACGAGTAGTGCTCGAGCTATTGCGGCTGTGTAATACGTTGAGGTAGCTTATAAAAGTTCCAATCCCAAGTTTTGCATTTTTAATAATTTGGTCAGCGTTTGCTTCAGGTATAAATTCTGAAATGTAGATTGGAAAATGAAGGAATTGCCACACAGCTAACAAGAATAATCGCTGTACTAATAAAGAACGAAGGTAACATAAATTTATTTTTTTTTTTTTTTTAGAAAAATGTATTGCTTGGTTATTAATTTCCATTGACTTTAAACCGGAAAGAAGTTATGTTTTTGTCACATGTTTTTTTGTTTTTTTTGTTTGAACTCCAAGCGGAGACCTATTTTAGTCTTTATTCATTCGAAAGGTAGCGGCCAATCAAAGTATCGGTCAGTACGGATGTTATAGCAGTTGGGGGGGGGGGGGGATATTTAGGATTGAACAAACCCCTTTGGTAGTAAAAATACTATTAGTTTACCGCCGAAATGTAAATTATTAAAAAAGCTAATTTTCAATAAGCCAAAAAATTAAAATATTTTCCATGTAAATTACCGGGGCTAGACTCTATAAATTTGAATAAGAGAAAATTGAAACCACTCTAAACTTACGAACTTATCACCAACGAGAATATTACAATAATCTGATTCTGCGTATAATTTTTTTTCTTTACTTTTTTTTTTTGTGGGGCTCGTCAACCAGGGACCTTTGAAACAATTAGAAAAGGAAGGAGTCAATTATTATCTCTATACGATATCAAATGTTGTTAGGAGGAAATAATCAATATAATGGGAATAATGTGTGGAGCGAGAAAAGAGACAGGACATAAGAGGCGCAATATGGAGTAGGAAGACCGAGTACCAATAAAATGGATTAGAAAGCAGAGCACTTAGCAGAAAGAGATGAACACTTAATAAACACACGATCAGCATCGCAAACACGCTCTTCGTTTAAGTGTAGAGAATACGGAGAGGCAACTAACGAAAAACGAAAACGGGAAGAAGATAATAAAGTACGGCTTAAGAGCGCAGACGAATAATGGAGACAACAAGAGAGCGACAAAGTGAAGGAAACAGAGAGTTAACAGTAAGACACTAGGTTGAACAGACAGATAGAAAGAATAGTTATTGTTAGAGAAAGAGGAAGTGTAAATATTCGATACCATAATCTAAGATGAAAACAGCGGAAGGAGATTAGGCGATGAGACTTTTTTTAAAAAAGGAAGTGAAAAAAGGCAGTCCGCGGTTTCGCATTACCGAAGATGCCCGAGCGGCTGGGAACTCGCAGCAAATCAATTTGAATGGAATGAAGAAAGAACGTGGATAAGTGAGCGTATAAGGGGAATAATAAAATCACAGAAATGATAGCAGAAGGGCGGTCATGGAGTCAGACTTTAGACGATGCAGGCTTAGTCCAATGGTTTACCAGAAATTATATTGGTCAGTGGTGGTCTCATGCGAATATCAGTGATTGTTTAGAGTCATTAAAATAAACGTTAAAATTTTCGGCTTAATATAGCCAGACAAATATTTAGGCAATATCTTTTCATTGCAATACAGGGAAACTATAAAAATCCGAAATTTTAAAATTAACCGGACCGGTAATGACTATTAATGTGTTGCTCCTAGAGAATAAAGACGATGAATTTTTAAAACACCCCAAGTCGCGAAAACTCATCGCTAACGAAATTCGAAAATTATTCTCTCGATAACGACACCCAGCTTTTCTTTGTCCACTATAGAAAGTATAGTAGTATTTTAAGTTGATCTGCCCCCCTCCCCCCGTTTTATCACTAAAAAATATTTACCCTAAAATTGTGAAATAAAATCGTTTAAAAGAAATACCGACTTCGAGATCTAAAAATCTGATAAAATTGCATTAAAAAATAGAAAAAATAACTATTCGGTAAGAAGATAGTATATATTTTTTTATAGTAAAGTACACACTATAATAATGGAACATTATTTTCGGTACACAAACGCTATAGTAATTGTCTATACAAAATTGTTTTCAAAAAAGATTATTTAGTCTTTTCAATTCCCCTGGAAGGAGAGTGTATACGACGGGTGGTTGCAGTGGGAGGAAAGTTTTAGTTTTTTAAATAAACGGCTTTTTTCTTTAGCTTCTTTTTCTTGTAGAATCACTGCAAAGCATGAGAATAAACGGAATTCTCTGCGCGTCGTTTTTTTTCCCCCGGTGTTGAAGACAAAGACGAGCAGCAGGCTCCGTGATTGATTTGGAGCGATTGAGAGTGAGCGTGTATTACGGCGATGTGTACTCTGATTTTATTGGCGAAATTTTTGTAAACGATTTAATAATCGATTTTGTTCGGCTGTTTGAAGATAGCGCGCTCTGGAACGGCACTCTGAAAAGCGGAAGCAGCTGTGGGAAATCGCGGAAAAATGGAAATCGTTCACGCACGATTAAATTTTAGCGCAGTCGTTGGAGGAAGATGAGTACAACATCATCGGAGTGTGAAGAAAAAACGCAGGCGATGGCGATGGCGATGGCGATGGCAATACTGATGCCGATACTACCGCCGAAATATCGTATTGTGTCCTATGAGGGAACGGTATCGTTGATGATTGATAGTATCGCGATCGGAACAACGACATAGTTGTCTTGACACGGAGCTCAACTGAACGATATTATTATCCTATTCTCTTTATCGGCATCGATAATTATCGGTTCTGAGAAAACCATCGCACATCTGCGCATCTTTTTATCTTAGCTCCGCGCTAGAATTTGTGCCGCCATTCATACGTCATTTGGTTTCCGGCAGTACATTTGTCGCGCCGGTCTTAATTGCATTTCGGTCGCGTTATCGACTTGCCTCGGATTATCCGCAGAAGTAACGACCGAAATCGATTTCCGGTGATTTTAACGCGGAACTTTTTTAGTTGATTATTTCCTTGCGAAAAAGCTGAGCCGAATCGTTGTTTTGATCGTTCCGATGTAAGAGGACGCAGATGCGAGCGACTGACTTCCGTTAAATTATTAGATCTTTAACCTTTGTGTCGTTCAGCTGAACCGCTAGAATAATACCTGTGCACGCTTCGCACCTTTATAATAGGGAACTGATTGAAATGTTCGAGGGCCTTTCGAGCTACTTAATCGCCGCGCCAACATTATTTACTGAGGGTTTCCTCCTTTTTTCGTAAGGAAAGTAATAAAATTGCCGGCTTTGTTTTTCGATGATTTCGGGGCAAATCCGTAAAAGATCTTCTGATTGTTGAAGATAACTAACCATTGCATTGGTTTTCTTCGTGAGAAAACGCCTCAAATATGCGTAATTAAGCATATTAGGTTTATCATAAACTAAAAACCTGTCGCATAGCGTACGTAGTTCTATTATCGTTCTAAATCTGCTATAATGATCTTTAACAGATTAATCTTTTTATGAATATTATTATTATTATTATTATTATTATTATTATTATTATTATTATTATTATTATTATTATTATTATTATTAATTCGATGTGTATGTGTAAATAGTAAATCCCCATTAAATGATATTTATGATACTTATCGATATTTGAAGTGTAAATCTTGTACTGAATATGATTAAATTCTGTAAGCAGTGGTAAAATAATATTAATATTTCATATTCTAATTGTACCCATTCGTATTTTCAGTCAATAGCTATTTGGCCATTGCATTGTATTGTACCGTGTTTTTCTGTTTTCCCGTTTTATTTTCCACTATTGTTTTCATTATATTTATTTTGTTTTATTACGGGTTTTACAATTGTATCCGGATTTACTATCAATGTATTATCAGTTTTCTTTTTTATAATAATATTCCCATTACTTGGCAGCTTGCGCATTTGTGGAATATATATTTCTTTTTTGGCTTGTATTCTTATATTTGCTTGTTTTATATTATTATTATTATTTCAATTTAAAACTTTTAATAGGATCGTTTTCTCGGAAAGCTTGCTACGAAATTGATTATATCAGGATTGTCCCCTGGAAAATATCTTATTCAGCCTTTGTTTTTTTGTTTTTTTTTTTTTTAAATTAGTTGTAAAAAAATATTTTCCCTTCGCATCTTCTATAAGCATTTGCTTTTATCGGGTCTTTTAAATTGAAATTTCGCCAGTAGAAACGATATGCAAAAGAAGGCCGTTTAAAAAAATGCCAGGCCACGACCACCAGAGTGTGTGCATTAGGTAATGTAAAACAATGTTTTCTTCGAGATATTTTGAAAAATCGTCGAGTTAGCCCGCGTGCTATTGCTTTTACGTTACGAATTTTGGCATGGCGAAAATTTGTAGGTCGGCTATCGTCAAGGTGAACAACACTGATTTTGGTTCGTTCTGTTGAAAGTAGTGATTATTATCGAATAATTAGTCGAAATGAAATCCGCGGCGCTGTCGTAATGCCGCCACTTATCTCCTTCTTCGCATGACGCTCCAACTTGCTTTTATTGACGCAGTTTAATAATCATAGTCCCTTTTTTCTAGATGGCATGTTGCAAGTGAAAAAATGAAAAGAATTTTACTTTTTTTTTTTCGCCTTTTGTTCAGCATCGCACGTGATTGCGCACGTGCCCAATAAGAACGTGCCGTAGAGCGGTCGTAAGATACAAAAGAAAAGCTGAGAACATGGAACAAGAGAAGGTGGCCACACTTTCCAACGCAATTTCATTGATCATCAAGGAAAAGTCGAGAAAATTTATGAAAAATTTAAGGTGAATTTGAAAACGGTTTAGGAATAATAGCTGCGCGTCGTGTATTAAAATTTGAAAGTTTTTTAAAAAATAATCGCGAAATTCCATTCTAAATGTGTATACAATGTTGTTACTACTTCCTATAAGAAAAATTTCTCTAAATTTTTTGTAAAAATCAAACTGATGAGGAATTTTATGCCGCGTTGATGAAAAGAGAAAATCATTATTCCCCATTTGAAATTTTGTCCGTATTAATTGCATTTGTCAAAATGCGAGAATTACACGTTAGAATTATTCAATTTGAAAATTTTCCATCTTCACATTTTTTTTTTTAAAGTAAAAATTACGTTAACTTTTTGAAATATTATTTGTCGGAGAAAAAAATAAGTAAAATTAATTTATTCGATAGCGGAGAAGTATCGATGTTAATAACTATATTTACTGCGGCTCGTGTAAAATCGGAGTTGTGTCGCGTTTGATACGAAGAGAAAACAGTAATTTGTAAATTTAATTTAAATCAACTTCGCAAAATTTTAAACGGTCAAAAAACATCAACAACTCTGAGAAACATCAACAACTCTGAAAAACATCTACAACTGTGAGAAACATCGACAACTCTGAAAAACATCTACAACTCTGTGAAACATCAACAACTCTGAGAAACATCAACAACTCTGAGAAACATCAACAACTCTGAAAAACATTTACAACCCCGAGAAACATCTACAACTCTGAGAAACATCAA
Organism: Icerya purchasi; assembly: GCA_039619475.1. NCBI lineage: Eukaryota > Metazoa > Arthropoda > Insecta > Hemiptera > Monophlebidae > Icerya > Icerya purchasi. The sequence continues at coordinate 577,027,562 of CM077115.1, forward strand.
CAACTCTGAAAAACATCTAAAACTCTGAGAAACACCAACAACTCTGACAAACATCGACAACTCTGAGAAACATCAACAACTCTGAGAAACATCTTTGTTTATTTAAATAATTTACTCGTAAATGTTCGAACATATATCGGAATTTTCTATCGCTGCCAATCCCATCCCCCCGACATTTTACTTTGTAATTTCGTTTTTTAATGAAATCAAATGGTTCGCGTTAATTTTCCTCCTTTTTTTTGTTCTATCATTATTCTCTTCCAAAACATTTATTTCGAATTTCGAATTCTGTATCGCAATCATTTCTGACGCGGCCTGCCCGGCAGTGTGCCACAACATTATAGCGAACTCGATGTTTTTCGCGCGCAGGTAATTAAGAGATTTTCTGTTAGCACTTAAGAGGAGCAGTCTACCTGACCAGGATTATATCGTTGTGATCTTTATGTTGTGCCGAAATTTAAGAGATTTCGCAACTTGATTGGAGCGTCGTTGGCATTTTTCAGTTAGCCTTTTGTTGTGTTTTGAAATTTTTGATATTTACAGTGGACATGCGGTGAGAGAGACAGTCAAGGGAGAATATTATCGCGTGTTGACGATTCTCTTCTAATATCATATTTTTATCGTCTGATAATAATGGCTTTTTCCTTGTAACCCGTTTAGGCTTCGAGCTTCTTAATGACGTTCGAAAGATTCGGCGACCGATCTGGCAAACCACCAACGACTGACGACCACCGACCTCCATTGTAATATTTCACGACCGGAACTCGTTGCAATTATGTAATTATATTAATACTCTGGACCGTTTTATCTGGATAATGTATCGTTGCATTTTCATTATGCGTTAATTTCCCTCGTTACGCGACAGGCGTCTCTGTACGCGGTCGTTATTATTGAGAAGACGATGATCACACTATAGAGTGTATGCGCGCATTATTATATAATAATAACCATGTGCTATAAATTAATTTTTAATTCGAATACTCATTACGTATTTTTCAGATTCCGTCCGGGTTAAGCTCTGGGGTAATATCATTATTATTATTGATAGTCTGATTGCCAACAGTAGTGTAATAGTTTCTTCTCCGTGTAATAGGACGGTCCGTGTATTTTCCCGCTGAAATGTGTTACTGGGTTACCATTCCGCACGATCTCTTTCCTATATATATATATATGTATGTGCGGCCATGTATAGTTCAGTATCGTTACGTAAGTCGTGTCATTTAATCGTCACAAAGAAGTTACGCGTTTTCGTAAATCGAAGACATTCTGTATTAGAAGCGCGTGAAGGGAAATCCATAATTTTCGCGGAAAATTTCATTTTCTTTTCTCCTTCCAAAAATTAAAAGCACTAATAATAAAGTTTGAAGTAATTGAGGGGGTGGATCAAGGTGCTGCGAGTAGGACATAAAGATTGGTTCGATTTGGGTGTTAAATCGACGTATAACGCCTTTAACGGATCTTGCGAAAGATTAGAAGAAAACACTAAAATCGAAGTTTATTAAAATTTTCAAAACGAAAAACTGCCTTAAGTATTGTTTTTTTTTTTTTTTTTACTTGGCCAGAAGTGCTGGAAATATCCTTTTTTTTTTTTTTTTTTTTTCGTGTACACGTTGGTGTTTTAGCCGCGCCGGACAGATTAAGAACAAGTAAAAACACATTTTTTTCATTCTATTACTTTCAGTTTCTGTATAGTGTGTTTTTTGACGATGGAATTTATTTAGATTATTAGCCTTGATATGGAAAAATATTAATCGGCGATCATCAGCTTTCTTTAAATAATTTTCTTCTTTCCCGCGGATTTTCTCATTATTTACTTTGCGCTTAACGCCCATATATGTATGTACATATGTAAGTACCACCGCACGGTACCCGAAGCAAGCCTAGTTGAGGAGCGTCGTCTTCAATTTGATTTTCTCATTCAAACGTTTAATATTATTTCGCACAGTTGCGCATTGATGGTTCTTTACGTAATAAAGTCCCGGGGTTGGTGGATGGTTGTATCTATTATCTGCAGCACGTCCCAGTTCGATTCCGTTCGTTAACAGGTATTATAATTATTTCAACGGCTGTCGTCTCAGGTTCCCCCGGTAGTTTTACGGAATCTCGTTGCATTTCCATTGTCTTTTTCTGACTACTACAATTGGTTTCCAGAATGATGTATCCGTATGGGTTAGCGGTGTTTCGCTAAACAACGCAGTTTTCCATTGTTTCCTAGCTGCTCCTCTGATAGGTTCTTCTGACGCTAATCTCTCTGCTTTATACGTTATTGGCTGCTGATATTTTAACCTACATTCGCTCTTCGGCATCTCTTTTAAATGACTCTCTAGCCTCTCGGTGGTGACGCAATGATGCGCCGCGGTCAATATTCTCGTCGTTAATGTTGCACCGACGTACGGTGTGTGTAACATATATATTTCCTGCTGGTCGTATGTTTATGTTTGAACATATTTGTACATTTTATCGCGCGTGAGCAATTAGCTAAATACGAGATCAAAGCTGATCTTTTTTTGCTGTTTTCTTTTTATGATCGTTAAATTAGAAATTTTATCAAGTTTATATTACGATATCTTTGCAGAATGTGACAAATATGTATAGCTAAAACGTGGGGTAACTTACAAAACAAAAGACAACAGAAATTAAGCGAGTAAATGCCATTATTGACTCTCTCTCCGCTTCATCGCCTTATTTGCAGAAAAAAAGACAAATTTGAGCAGCTCAACTGTCTCTGCTTCGTATTGTCTGAAATTTGTCAGCATGCAATATCAAAAATTTGATATAATTTATTGACCAACTGGACCCCGGCGCTGACGGTACAAATAGATTTTTTTTGATACCGTGTTTAGTTGTGGCAATGAGTGTAACAGTGCATACTCCACCAGCGCCTATATGCTAGTTGTATATAGTTGGACACAGAGCATTATGATTCTTAATAAATGTCCTACTTGTCTTTAATTTTTAATTTTTTATTTTATTTTTTCTACACCCAGAAATAAGAGAATTACATTTTTAATTTAGACGATACTTAAAAAAAAAAAAAAAAAAGAATTACATACGTGTAAAGGAAAGAAGTCCGTGTATTATAATTAATAAACTATAATGCAGGAGACGCGACGTTCGACAAAAAGAGAAGATGAACATCTGAAGAAGATAAAGAGCCACCATTCGGATGGGAATCGGAAAAAAGGGGGATTTATAGAAAGGCGGAAGCAAGTTTAAAAAAGAATAGGCGCGCGAATAAGCACGTGTGAACAGAACGATCAAGTAAGAGACACCCGAGCTCGAACCGGGAGAATTGGAAGAAAAAGACTTTATAGGCAGGTAGAAAGAACGACCTCTTAGGAATATCTCTTAAATCCGAGATGGAATTTTTTAATGACGCATGAGATTAGAAAATGGTATTTTCCTTCGAAAAACCAACGAGATCCTGGCAGTTCGTATTAGCGTCTCGATGATGCCTGAAAAACTAGAGAGAAAAAAAACGGAAGAATAGTGGCGAGAAAGAATACGGATGCATGTAGACGAAATAGGTAAGTAATACAAGTCGCAGATGAGAAGATCGCGCTGGAAGTTAAAAATAATCAGATTAATTGGTTGAAAAAAGTGATTATATTATATAAATCACCTCGGGTAGCGATTGGATAAGGTTCGCGCGCTGATTTATACCATTACTGAGATCGTACGACGTTAATCAGTCGCTCGTATCTTGTGAATGGTGTATGGCCGTTAGCGTAATTCTCGCGTATTTTTTTAATTACTTTAGCCCCTACGACTTCTCTTTAGACGTCTGGTGTTCATCATTCTTGCTGCCAGTGTTGACGTTTATACTATTATTTTGTAAAAGTGTATAAAATATGATATTCGTTTAATGAGTAATTGAAATAACGTGTTCGTCAAATTTTAACAGTGTAGTTTTTGTTTTTGTAGCTTTAAGAAGTAGTGGTGGTACCTTTGTGTGATTGCACAAAGTGTTACGGCCGCTGCCAGATGCAAAGAACTCTCGCGGAAGAGAGTCGTCCATGTGAGAACCGGGTGAAATTTAATACCTCTAGAATCCTGATCGCGTACTCCTGTCATTTACAGGAGAAAGTAGTAAAAAGGAATAGAGAATGGTTGCGTCTTAAAGACACTGGTTAAAATTTCTTGGCTAGTCCGCGCCCATTTGATTTGATTTGATTTATTTTTTTCGAACTGGTTGGAGGAAGTGGCGAGATTTTGTTGACAGCATTCGTGTGTATGTTTGCGAATAAGCGGCTACGTTCATTGTCTTCCTTGAAGAATATCCAAATTCACCGGCACTCGTAATATTTTCTGGCCTTGCTGCTGCTGCCAAAATCAGACCTCTGCCCAGCTCTATGCAAAATTCCCTGTGCGGTATTATTCTTCCCTCCCTCCTCGTTTCTACCAGGTTAATCACTTCTTTGGAATTTCCGTTTCCGAACTAGCCCGTTCAGTAATGCGCATATTAGAATATTGGACTCTTCTTTTTTTTTTTTTTATAAATCGTCGATGGAATATGGTTCTGTTTTTTCTTCTTCTTTTGGCACATTAGACATAAGAAATCATTTTAATAGATTAGGAGAGGCATTAACGAATTTTGGGTTTTTTCTTACTCTCTTATGTGTGTTTAAATTTTTGCTAAACGTTATTTCTAAAGCAATAACGCAGTTTTATGTAGAACAACTAGGCATGGAATGAAATTGTTCATTCACGCCGTCGACGTCAGAAATTGTAACAGTTGCGCTCCTCAAAAAATGGCGAATAATTATTGCACAGTTGGAAAAATAGATATAAAAGAAAATCATCGAAACTTTAAAATAATAAAATAATAATGAAAATTATCGTGCCAAAGGTAGAATGCGGGGGGGGCACTTACCGGCTAAGGCGAATCATCCAAGGAGGTCGGATGAATTACACATTGAAAGACACTTAGCAACAGAATTATTACGATCGTTCGGACCTTTCCCCTTGATTATACCTTCTGCAGAACCTGCCATAAGTTTGAAGATTCCGTTTTAATTGAAGTTCTATTTCATTTTTAATTTACTGTTTGCGCGCGGGTTTTATGCTGCGACCGGCGGATTTCATTGTTTTCACGAAATGTGGTGCTACATAGAAACCTAGACGATACGAGAAAGATAACAACGTGACTTATGCCGGGCGTTCAGAAAAAAAAAAAGAAATAATCGTATATCATTAATATATTAAATGACTTTTCCATTTCTACGCCGAGGGTAATATGGAAATCCTGTAACGATATCTGTGTAACCTTTTTTTAACACGGATATGTTTTCGCGTGGACAATTTCGTGACCTAGGTCGTACTCATTTATGATTTGCATAGCAACCGGTAATTATTATGCTGATAATATTCTTCGATAATCTAAAGTTCGTGAACTAAGGACGGTCTCGTTCGTTTCACTTCTAAGCTCAAAAAACATTGGTGTCTATAGTTCTACGCTTTTCCCATGTAGCGGAGAAAATACGTACTAAATATCTTATGCGTAGTTAACTCTGCGAAAAATGTTAAAATCAATTTTAATCAGCCACACTACCTCGATGTTGTTGCAGTTAGAGAGACATCAGTGGTGTGAATATCCCGCTGCCGCACATTGACAATTTTAAAAATTTCACTCGCGTTGAGTTAATGTATTCATAGTTGATGCGCCAAAAAAAAAAAAAATTAAATTAAAAAAAACCAATAAAATGGAAAAAAACCCTAGTAAAATGACTTTTCTGTGAGAATTATTGAGATCTGCTGATTCAGCTGGTGTTTCTGAAGTGAAGTCCCAATATATGTATATATTATAGTAAAATGACCAAGAAGTCGTTTTTACGCTTGGTGGTATAAGAAAATTCTGTTACGGTTTTTTCCTTTTTTTTTTTTGTTTTTTTTGTTTTTTAATTACAAATAACGCGTGATCAATTGAAATTGACTCTTTTCTATAAGTGTTGTAGAAAAACTAGCACATCTGGGGGGGGGGGGTCGTGGAGGATTTCCCCGGACGAGATCTAATGAACCAAGTTCTGTGTACGAATGTGTATATGGTACTTGGTGATTGAGTGTTCTTGGGGTTTATTTTGTATTTCGAAATCAGTTAAAGTATTAATGAGTTTCAGAAATATTTTAAATTAACGAAAAACAAAAAAATTCCTAGCCCAGAAATATTATATATTTTTATTAAATTTTATCTTTTTCTGAAAAGCACACTTGCGTACGTACAATAGTTGCATCTAGAAGGTGGTTTCCTCACGTGTCTATAGTTGCAAAACAACGGTTTTAAAAGCAGAGTAATATGCGCCGGATATGAAATTTACTCTCATTCGTATAAATATCATTACAAATTATCAGCCGTGTAATAACGACGCTCTGTCGTGTTGCTTCGATAGACATTACGCCTTTTAAATATAAATCTATGAATTTTTTACCATAGTATGTAAACAAATGAATTATTTACTTTTTAATCGACCTTAAAAATACGTTGATCACTTAAATATTGACCACTTCATTTTTTCTTTTAAATTTCTTAAAAATCATTGATATGATCAAAAACCACTTTTGTTGATTTCGTACATTTATGGTAAATTATCAGTTGAACATAACCAATGTCGATAAAAATTCTAACCTTGTTAATTCGTGCGTACATTATCACAGAATTTTACATACGTCTCTTTTTCTATTATTCTAGACTGTATTCTGCCGATGCAACTGTAAAATGTTTAATATGTTTAATGTTTTTTATTCAACTTTCTCGAGTGAAACATTGCTATATATAAAACAACCCTATAATTGTTTTTTAAATGATCAGATTATAAAATCCGACAAATTGCTCATTTTATTGCGGGTAAAACGCATTCTTCAAAATTACTAAAATTTTGTAAAACTTTTTCTGCCGATACCGATAATGATGCTATGTGTAAATGATATTTTTCGCATATTTTTAACATATTTTTAACATATTTTCAACATATTTTCCACATATTTTTGACATATTTTTCACATACTTTTCACGTATTTTTCGCGTATTTTTCGCGTACTTTTCGCAAACCACCTCGGGCAGCTACTGTGCGATAGTTTTAGTCAATGCAAATTACGAATGTTGCTTGGGCTGGTACCGAATAAAACGCGTAATCGACACATTGCGATTATTCCTCGATGAGCGGGGTTTCACGATATTTTTCTGAGAACGAAAGAATGCGTACGTTTATTGTCCGTAGTAGCGGGTTCACTTTTGCTGATTCAGTTTAAGAAGAATTGGCAAATATGGCTTACTATGTTCTTTCCGTTTACCGAACTCTCTTATCTTTTCTTGGTATTACTGATCAAGTCCTATAAGGGGAAAAGAACTGTACTTGCCAACGTATTGTAATAATGTAGATTCTCGTTGTTTTTACATGCTTTTTTACATGTTTTTTATTTTTCTTTCGCTAGGTAAGTGAAGATATAAATATGAAACGGAAGGGATGAGAACGTTATGCGATGGGCATACATTTTCGCGGAAATGATAATGTTTTCTAATGTTAACGAAGAAGTCTCCGGTAAATTAAGATTTTTCCTAATTATATTTTGACATATATGTAATTTGTCTTCGGTGTCCACTTCGAAATGTTTTTATCAGGTACAAAATTCGCTAGTTGCTTTTTTTCTTTCTTTTATTTTTTTAAAAGCATTGCTGTCTTGCTATTAGGTCACTGGGATTACGCGTGGGATTATTTGACAGAGTTCGGCGGCGTTCTCGTGTAGGATAGAAACTACGCTTTCACGGTAAAAGTTGATTCACAAACTTCGAGAAGATACTAGTGGCCTGAGAAACGTTGAGCTGAAATAGTATCAGCGATTGGAAAGAGTAAACTGCACTTGGTGGATTGCTGAGATAGCAAAGTGATGTGTTTAGTCGATGGTTTTGCCATTTGGAGTTGAGAGAACATACACGTTTTCAAGGAAAAGTTAGCGTAAACACTCAGATCTCGTAGGGAAATAGTATAAGATTTACGTAAAAGAACTTTCGCACTTTGCGTTATTAAAAATTCAAACTTTCATAGAAGAATCATAGTAGAAGATTAGAAGATGAGAGAAACGCAATGCGGACGACAATCAGGTCAGCATACAGAGAATTATAGCATCGTATGTCTGTCGGTGAAAAACAAGATTATAATTAAGAGGTCCATGAAAACAATTTAGATTTAACAGTGTCTGCCCCAAACGTTAAGTTTTTTTTTTTTTTAAACGCTGTTTTTGTCGGAAAAATTTCAATTTTAATTTTAACAGATAAGTTCAGGTTTAGGAAAATCTACATACAGTTTTGTATTCGATGTTTAATCAGTTTTGTATGCGATGTTTAATCAGTTTTGTATGCGATGTTTAATCAGTTTTGTATGCGATGTTTAATCAGTTTTGTATGCGATGTTCAATCAGTTTTGTATGCGATGTTTAATCAGTTTCACGCTGTTTTATTACAGTGGTGGCTAATGGATAAACGAGGTGGTAATTTTGAAAAACACTGTAGATTGTTCCCCCACTCCCCTTCGCCGATAAGTGAAGTAGAAAGGTTTTTTGGAAAATGGCGCCGATGAAATTGAAAAATAACGCATCTTTTAAAAAAAAATTACTTACGAACTTCTTACCGGTGGTAACTTTGAAGAATAAGCTGCTGCTCGATTCTATCCTCCTAACTGAGAAGGTTCCGAGAGTAGTTAGCCAGATATTTCAGAGCTTCGAGAGTTGCAAAGGCGCGCAGAGTGAAAGTGGAACTTATATTTGCCCTTAGGTTAATGTATAGTATGTGAAGTGTTACACAAACTTTAACTTCGTTGTTCCCGATGTGGATTGGGGTTATATTTAATACATGTACCTTAACTTCTCCCTAAATTCGTAGATTTTTTCTTTTCTCTTATAAAGCGACTTTGCGATAATGATGTTTTTCATAACTGAAAAATTATCTAGCGAATTTCATGTTATTATCTTAAGTGGTTTCGGCTGCTACTACCTCTTTTATAATTATAATCACAAAAAGACTAAGACAAGTTGCAGTTGTCAATAATATTTTGCCTAATCACGAATAATTCCCGCATTAGTTTGCGAATCGACTCCCTTTTTTGGAAGAAAATTTAGAGAAAAAACACACATTTAAAACGCAAATTTCGATTTCAACATTTTCCGTGTTAATTTGGAATTTTCAACGGGAATAAGCAAGACTTCATATCAGCGACACATCGATCGGCGGTCACCTACATGCCGACGCGGTTCAATAAATGGCGCGCGATACAGATATTCTCCGGACTCCTCTTCTATTCTTTTGTAACGGCCGAAATCGTTCATGCTCCACGATTCCTGTAACAGTACAACGAACTTTATTGTTATTTTTAATATGTATTCAAATTTTATAGACGACGCCGTTAGGAAAGGTTTACTAGTTGTGTCTTATCACTTTTAGATTGTATTAACGGCATTGATTAGAAAAATTACGAGTTACAAAAAAATTGTTAATTCACACCACATTGACCTAGTGATTATTATAGTTCTAGTTTAGAGTGGCGGCTGCTATTATGATTGCCCCGTCCTCGGAAAAGTATGGAGTCACAATTACACCGGGTACTTGTTGTGTCGTTTTTATCGAACCGTCTTTTTTTTTTGTTTTTTGTTTTTTGTTTTTTTTTTTTTTTTTTTATCATAAACACGCTGTGATGTTAATTTTTACACCATCAATATATGTATATTGATTGAAAATCCGCTAAACCGAATTTCCTTGAGAGGATTTTTGGCATTTTCCCCGAATTTTCTTTAATAAAATTTTGACTTTTAAAAAAATTTTATAACGCGATGTTTAGAGAAATTTTGGCGCAGCTAGTTACATCTAATCGGTACAGAGGAGAACTGTTTAACTTTACGCCGCAGCAGAATTTGGAATAATAATTAGGGTGCAGGAAACTCCTTTTAGCTTATCACTTGACGGTGCTATCGCAATTCGTTGTAGCGTTCCAGGAATCGTGGAGCATCACCGATTTCGGCCGTTACAGAAAAGAATAGGAGAGGAGTCCGGAGAGAATGTGTTCTCGTCATTTTACGACTGGAATATGTGTATCGCGCGCTATTTATTGAACCGCGTCGGCAACGACGTGTGTGTCGGCATGTGGGTGACCGCCGATCGATATGTCGCTGATATGGAGTCTCTGTTTAGCAGCGCTCTTAGTTGCTTATCGTAGCGTGAGTTAAAATGCTCTTCTGCTGGTAAGGAACGCCGACCGTGTACCACTGTCGTTCGTTTCCAATCGTATATATCGGATCCGATCGGTCTATCGGAACTTGCATTCCACTGGATCCAGTTTCGCCAGCCGCAGCAGATGGCATCGCATAGTTGGGAGTTCTCTGGAGCGCGCTGCATGTGGAAGCATGAAAGAAGTAGAATCGCCTTCTTTTCCGTTCTTTTCTTCTTCTTTGGTGTAGTCGAGGTGGTGGCCTTGATGTCTGCGGTTGCTCTGTCGAGCCTCGTGTCTTCTGCGGGCAGATGTTTACTCCAAGTTTATATCTCTCTGCGTGTATCTGCCCGTGCACATAGCAGACGGCCGCGCTAGTGTATCTGCAGTTGGAATGGGGCTCTTTCTATTTTTATACCTGCTTTCAGGACTATTTTTTAGCCTCTCTATTGCTACGTCTTTCGGCAGATGATATCGTTTCCTTCTTTATCATATTATACCCAATAGCCAAGCGCGTTTAAACAGTCAGCAACCGCACTCGCGACATTCTGTCTGCGCGCGGATATGCCTAGTACAAATGCCGCCGGTGACAGTTTCGGAATTTCAGGGCTGCATCTAATAGAAATCGCGCATTCCGCTGCAGACTAAAATTCGACGTATTTTTTAATCTATCCCCCCCCCATCGGGTTTTTTTGTGATATTTTAAAAAAAAAAGGAAAAAAGAAGGTCGATTAGAAGTTATACCGATGACTGGAGTCTCACGGTGTGTGAAAGTATAGCACATTAAAAAAGGTTGCCGCCAAGAAGCGTGCCGCCTCCTGATTGTAGGAACGTAAGCGACAAAAAGTGGAGGTTTTTTCTTCCTGTTGTCCGTTTTCTGTCGAGGCAGTAAGAGATTAAAAATTAATTGGGGTAATAAAATTTTGCAAAATTTTTTTAAACGGTCCATTCTCGGGTTCAATTCAGTGTGATGGGCGAATACGAGGTATTTTCACAGTCGAGATAATCGCTATCGTTAAAAAAAGTAAACATCAACCGACAATCGGAGATCGTGATTTGAATTAATCTTCGATTAATTTCCTTTTATTTCCGATATTACTACTTTTTCAAAACAACCATTATAATTATGTACAATAATACAATCGCTAGAAAGTATTTTTTTTTTGTTTTACGGATTTCCCGAAAAAAGAAAAATTTCACGCATTTATAAACATATTTTTCAGAAAATTAAGTGCTGTTTATAATAAATTGCAAAATATCAACTAATTTTTACAAACAAAAGTAAGACGCCGATGATTTATTTAAGTGTAATGCAATTTTTAAATCTGTATTAATGAATTACAAAAAATTAACTAATTTTTACAAATAAAAGTAAGACGCGGATTATTTATTTAAGTGTAATGCAGTTTTGATATCTGTATCATCATTACGTTATGACAACATTAAATCTGAATGCGTTATATAGAATGTAACAATTCGGGCTGATTTTTCTGCATACGGTATAATTTAGCAAAATATTGTCGCTTTTTTACACGATCGTGAAATTCACATCTCGAGCAGTATTTTTCACGATATATAACTGTGTAGCTCGTATAAAAATTTATTAATTGTAATAAATCGAATTTTAAATCGCGATAAATCAAAAAAACTCGTAAAACAAAGCTTTAATAATTCATTCTGTTTGTTACAATAATGGATTAACCGAAATCGGTTTGTTGTTTTCGCGTGGCAATTTCAAGAGGATAGCCTCTGGAATATTGTGAACAAAATTTTTTTTCATTTCAATGCGATGATTAATTAACCACCGTCGAAATTGGCGACATTTTTTTTCTCGTTCTCGTTTGACCATTGAGGTATTTGAAAGATTTAAGCATCAATCGATTGAAATCTCTCACTTCTCTGCGCACATCACTTTATACTTTTCGGCAAAATATGTTTCATTAAATCTAGGTGATTTTCTTTTCCTTATGCGAACGAATAGTAATTTTTACACGACACTTCCAATTTTCTAATTTCTTCGCTAATTCGTTTTTCTTTATGACCTGACCCGCTTAAACAAAAAAAAAAAAAGGAAAAAGATAAAAAAATATTTTATTAATGGATTTTAACTGGGCACATTAACTAACAATTAAAAACACCAATAAGTAACTTATAATCATATTAGCAATCTACCTCTGTAACATCGGATTACTGACATAACGTAATCTAGTCTAACGCTGGTAATTACGTCGACAGCCGGTGCGAACGAGTGCCAGTGTTGAATGTTCCGCGTATGTAAACACCGGATCTATAATATGTAGGCCACGACGGATACGTATTGTGGATGCAGTTAATTCCGGAGCTGTATCCGAAAAAATATCGAGTTTACCCATCATACACACACACACACATATGTATATATGCGTAAGTGTATGTATGTATAAATAGAAATATGTATAGTCAAAGACATGCGATTTTTTTTTTTTTTTTTTTATTCGCGTCTATCTTATCTTCTTTGTTTTTTCAAGTGATTTTCAGTTTTTATAAAAATCCGAAAAATTAACCAACAAAACCGGTTGGAAATCGCGTAAACGTGTGATGGGCAAGTTAGTAGCTGATAAAGTGACGAATAAAAATTATAATACAGGAAATTTAAAAGAAAAATGAAAAAATTCAATTGGCACCCGTACCGCGGATGAAGAGAACTCGTCGACCGTTTTTAACGTTTCCGCGCCACATGTTTTGCTTTTTTTCTAACTGGCTATAGTTCCAACGGGGCAGTGCCTTAAAAATACTGCACCTAACAGTAATAATATCAGTAGTGATTTCAAAAACTGGTTTAGCAAAATGGAAGAAACGAAGAATACCGATAAATTTGTGGATGCTGTAATGATCACTAAACGAAAACAGGAGGAAATTGTCTAGACCAGAAGAATAGAATAAATTAAAACAGAAATCGTGATTATTATTATTTAGATTATTTTCAAGTGTAACGACTGTACAACATTGAGAAGCTAATAATGGCGCAAGATCTCCATTACTATTATATTACTATGTATTACTATATATACATATATATGTATATAATATTTTGCAAATATATTTGCCCCATCGGTACATCCGAATTGGGGACCATAAAAAAAAAACAATAACCTGTGGGGTAAAAAGTCCAATACTGATTGTTAGTTTGACAAATGAACTGGACGGGTCCGATTAGTCAGTATGCCTTATAGAGAACAGCTTGTGAAATATATGTAATAAAAAGTCGACAAAGAAATGCCCGGGTGATTCAAGCCTTTTTCTGTCGTAGATTTTGATATGCTGGGCACCTTGAGCCTTTCAAAACGCGCCGGTTGTGTACACAGAGTATGTTGAACTGCGTCGTAAATAGAACACAAGTTTTTGTCTTTATTGTTTACGAATTGTTTATTTTTATATATATATATATATATATATATATATATATATATATATAGGAGAAACGCACATCGCGTTTATTGTAGAATTAATGAGTTTGCGCTACAGCGTGTTCTTGATTTCGCGCGAACAATTGATCCGGCTTATCTGAGGAATTAGTTCAGTGATGAAGAAGGGAGAGAAAAAATGATTAGGCGAAAGCAGCGGTGAGGGTCTGAGCTGTTTTGTAATGACAGCGTCATTGCGTAATTGTCGGATTAGCTTTTCAGCAGGCTAGCGTGTGTGCGTGCGTGTGTGAGCTTCGACATTTGACGACGGTTTATTTGACGCCGCGAAAGTTGCATGCTCGTATCGCGGGCAGCAGCTATTATTTCGCCGGTCATTGTTTTCTGTGTTCGATTGATTATTTTGGCGCGAACCTGGTGACGTCGCTTGTGCATGTCCAGAGATGAATTAGCAGATAAGCAGCTGACGGTGGTACGGCTGGAGGAGACCTTTTCATTCCGGAGTCGCACTTAGCTATACACAGTGCTCTAGTTTCAGTAGATGTTCTAATGAACGAATCTAGCCGTGTACGTACGCTGATAATAATTAGAGTAAGATTGATGATGACATGGTCTGTGGTGCTCAACGCAAGGACACACCGTTCTCCCAGCAATGCGATACATAATTCGTTCGTTTTGCCCGTTTATTATGGTGGCTACACGTACTTCATCGTTCTAGCCACATGTGTACATTTAGCTGGCGAATGTGCAGGGTGTTAACCTAGAAAGAATCACCGGGAGCATAGGATAAGAGGATAGCACGATCATCTGTTCTAAGATAATAATCTACCCCGTTGCAAACGCGTTACTCCTGCCACTGTAATTCCGATCTGTTATATTAATCACTGCTAGATATAATATGACAGATGATGCGTAGTATGTCGTGTTTCGCAAAATGTAGTACTCGGAATTTTTATCGTAAACGCGCTCGTTGATTGGCTATGTTTATTTCGTGTTTTGCTTCGTTTCACATTGCTTGGTCAATTGGTCAATTTCATAAGCGCTGTGACCTTTAGGAAACACATATGAGATTCGATGATTTGTTCCGACATATTTACAATAATCCGTTGCTACTATTTTCAGCTCCCCCTACACGGAATGGCCGGTGTGTCGCGTCGTTTTTTATAAATTTCTCGACAAAAATATATTTTCGGAAAATAGTACGACGGTATATTTGTGGTCTATGAACCATTTAGAGTACTTCGACACGAGATTACCGCCACCTTTGTAGGGTACTGAATTCAGGCGGCTCGAAGTACTTTCGATCTTCGTGATTTTTAATCGCTATCCGTCTTTTAAATTATTCAGAGATACATGTGCATACACACTGTGTCGAACGTAACTGTATTATTAACACTGTAACTTAACTAATGAAGATTCTTCGACGATGAAGTGCGCAGAAGTTTACAAATTATCAATACAAAGATCTAACAACAATTTAAAGCCGCTTCATTTTATTCACTTTTTTTTTGAAATTTATGAGACACATTTCCCAAAAATTCAATAATACATTATTTCTGATGTTCTTCATTATTAAAAAACAAACAAACAAACAAACAAATAAATAAACAAACAAACAAATAAGCAAACAAACAAACAAATAAACAAACAAACAAACAAACAAACAAAAACGGATATCGAGGTAGTAGTTATACGACATTGTCATTCTTCTAAGCTAATTCGCTTTTTTAAGTAATAAAATTTCTCCCTCGTTTTCTTAATATATATATATATATATATATGTATAAACGTGAATATATATATACAAAAATAATTATAACTATGCAAACAAAAATTAATATCAAACTGATCGAAAATTTTCGCTGCAGTGCGCTTTGGGTCTAAATATTCCATTTACAATTCTAGAGTGTATAGACTAATTGTAAGTCCGTAATTGTATAATAATTAAATTCTGTCGTTTTGTCCGATTTTGTATTTAATTTATTGTAGGGAACTGTGTGTAGGCATGGCGCTAATAAAATTATGATAGTCGGGTTTTTTTTTTTTTTTTTTGGTCTAACATTAAACACCATTTGGCTTAGAATCCTCCAGGATTTTATCGATAATATTTATAGATATTTACGCTGGTTTCAATTAACTACTAGCAGACCCGAAAAAAAAAAAAAAAAAAAAAAAAAATAGGTCTTTTTGACTTGTTTATATTTTATGTAATTATTTACAAAAAAAATGTTTTATATTCTTTTTATGTTTGTGTGTAATAGTTGCACCTTGTTTTTTTTGTTCCCTCTACTACATTGATATAATTCTTGGTCGAGGTCTATTTTTTCGAGAATTTTTTGCCATATTAAATTTGATATTTTAAGTATTTGTGTCCATTCGAACTTCTGCGGTGAATTCTAAATAATAAAAAAATAATAAAAAAAAAAGAATCCGCTCGTTTTGATCCAGTCACGCTCCATTGCTGCACAGATTGAAAAACATGATAAATATTCTGAGATACCAGATGATGATGATGATGATGATGCTCAAGTTATTTTTAGAACACGCGAACGTTCTTCTCGGCCTGGTGAAATATACGCTAAAAGTATCGGCAGTCAAATAGGGTCTTCGTAATTTTGGAAATTAGCCGACAGTGTCCTTCCATATTTAGTGGTGAAACAGTGGTCCGGCAAGCACGGTCACCTACACTTAGTTCTTTTAACTATGCGGCGTGTAAGGAATTCGGGGTGGGAGTGGAGCATGGAAATGTTGCGAAACACTGTTTTTGAATTATTATGAAAACAAAACGTGTGTAATATCAAAAGATTTTTGATAGGTTTCGTTGAAACTGAATATAAATAAAATATTTATTTCGTGGACTTTAATATTATGTTGTTATATCAGAGTAAGTCGTGTAAGCTTCATGCGTAACCGGTTGCGTGTAATTAGCCGAATCTGCTTTAATCGGAATTTTCGCTGCCAGCGCGTACGATGGACCTTTAAAATGTAAAATGGCCACTATTACGGGAGTTAGTTAAACGGTACTCTGCAACAACATGATAAACTTCCGCACGTTGCAGTTAGATCGTGAAACGAAAAAGTTGAGAGAATTTGCCCCTGCAGTACTGCGTTAGGGGGTCGTCGACCGTAGCTATTAACGTTCCGGAAGGGGTCAATTGGTGGTGGCCCACAGAGGCCTAGAGCTATGGTCTGTCAGTTTTCGGCGAATAAAAATGTTTAACAAATTGACAACGACGCTATAAATGTTTAGTATTCTACTGTTGCGTAATCGTAAACAGGTTTTACCATTTAAATGTTTCGGATGTTCTAACGCATTCATTTGTTTTTATTATAAAAACGGAAAATGTTTATGTCGCCCGCCCTCAAAGAATAAATAAATAAATAAATAAATAAATAAATAATAAACGAGGGTGTGTATCTTTAAATTTCTCGGTAATTGCTGTTAATTCTATTAATGTTTTTTTTTTTTTTTTTTTTCGTTTATTCTGTAAGATATTTTTCAGAAAAAAGTTCCGCGGTCTGTTTGAAACCCCATTATTTCTCTTCGACTACGGCACCGACCGACTACACTTGTCTTTTTCGGATTACGTCACCTATTGATTAATTCACAGCCGGAGGACTGAAAAATCGAAAGATCTTATGTAAATCGAAATTTTATATATCGTTAAATCTTCTTCCGATTAAAAAAACTGGTTTACGGTTCAGTGTCAATATTTAAAAACCTTTTTTTTTTCTTTTTCAGATAACTCAAAATATTTCTTATAGTAATTTATTACAAATGCAATTATATGAAACAAATTTAAGAATAAAATGTAGAATTTGTTTCTGATCACATATATTGATTATTGTTTTTAGCTGACGATGGGTTATACCCGTTAAAAGGTTTCTAAGTGTAAGCCTTCATTTTATTCTTAAATTTGTTTGTTATATTTTGATAGTTGTAATAAATTACTATATTTTATATAATTAACAAACAGGATGTCGAAAGATTCTTTATTAAACATATTTCTCTTCGAATAGTTCAAATGAACGAGAGTGACCCGTGTTTAACTACTGTTGATATAATTGTTCGAATGCAAAATGAACTACTTATTTCTACAAGTGAGTGTTTCTCGTAACAAAAAACAATACCTTTTCGAGAAATTCTATTTAAAAAAAAAAAAACAGAAATATATATTAACGAATTTTTTTTCGAACGCGGATTTAAGTGCTCTGTCTGTCGCCTAGTAGGCGATCATCAATAGCTCGGTAGTTGTCCAAGGCTAGAATCAGGGGATCTTCAATACTATCGTCGTAGCTGCAAAAATAAATCGTTAGTATATGATGCGGTTAACCGATATACAAATGTACATGTGATATTAATGAAAGTACAGTTCATTTCTGTGTTGACAAAAAAATGAGAAATTAAAAAAAAAAAAAAAGAGAGAAATAACCGTTAGAACCCTAAAAGTTTATTCGTAATATACATGAAGAAATCGATATGTTTCGGAGCTGAAATGATGATTCAGCGATTCCGAAACATGTATTGCTCGCGAATTAATATATTATTTATGTAAAATAGCCGCAACGTAGTTCACAGTTTATGCGGGATTATAAGTGGCGTTTCGCTAGACAGATGCCGTCGTCATGCGCACTGTACACAGTTTAAAAACGTTGGCTATCGGGCTGAAGAAAATGGCGCGAATATTTATATTTGTCCGACGACACAATCAATCTAGAGTACCAAGTTCTCTACATTTTTAAATAATTTTTATTAAAACTTTTATACTAATTTCTCTTTTTTCTTTTCTTGATTATTGATTATTTACCTCCGGGAACTTTGAAAGCAAATTACGCAATATCGTTTCCTTTTAGAGACTTCCTCTTTGGGTTATTATAATTCTCCGATGTATGTTGAGACCCCATTACACTACACTACACCTTTTAGTTTTTGATCTTATTTCTCATAAAATAAAAAATTTTTGTGATTTATTTACATAAAACTTATCTATCCGCCATCTTTTCTGGTGACATGCTCGTTTTGCTCCCAGCCGTCCTTCGTTATTCAAGTTGTGTTTTTGGCTTACATAGTTGCGCTGTTTCAATAAATATATACAAGTGAAGTCCGGAAATACGAAAATCTATAAAAGCAAAGTGCAAAAATTTTTAAATGTATTTTCATAGCGTCGTAGATGTTTTAAGTACACTTGCTCGGAATTTTCAGTTTGCCGTGTACCGTTCCTACATAAATATTCCCGGCAGTTTTCTGTGTTTGTGAGATAGGAAGATTTCAGAGAGCAGAATGTGCAGGGGCGTGAATAGTTGCCACGTTCCTGTTCTTCTTTTGAAAGTGATGGCGCGTGGTCGTTGACATATTGAATTTCGCCGCCCCTCCCCTCAAAGTTTATTCGTTTCGATGTTAAAATTTTGATTATCGTGATTTTGTTACCATTGAACGGGTCTAGAGAGGCAACCTACACTCTTCTCAGTAATGTGCAGCGCCGCATTCCCCTCAGAACACATTTTTATTGTCGCGGAAAATACATAAATTCTTAGTAAATAATTCTACGGGGGGAAAAAAAAGCAAAAATGCTGCCAGAACTGAATACGACCCGTATTTTTTTTAGATTGTTTTTTAATCGGTTAGTCAATGAATGTGAATTAACTTACGGAACTAGAAATTGTCAATAGGCGCGGTTAGTTCCGTTCAGCCACCTGTTTGGAATTTTAAATTGGCTCCAACGACTCTGACACGTGTTTATGTATCCACCTCGGAGTAAAGTGAAAATATTAAGTTCGCTGGATGTGAAAACTGTCGAATCTATTTCAAAATTTCAAAAACATCTTATAATTTTCCGTTATAAATTTTCCTTTGCTTCTTTAAAATCGGCTTCTTAGCGTATACGGTGAGTTATCGGTTAGTATGAGATCCCCTTTTTCCATCGTGTATAATAAAGTCGCTGGTTTTTTGTATTTCTTTTTTTTTTAGTTAATTACACTCGGTATTAATATTTACAATATTACTCGAATGCTATTATTAATATCAGCGTTATTAAAAAAAAATCGGCGCGGGAGTTCTTAAGTTGTATTCGTTTCAGGAGTGATACTCAGAGGTATATTATTATGGTAGGCAGTTAGCGGTGCGCAGCATCATACATACATATATACAGTTGATGGTTGGTCACTGAGTATATAGGTATGTGTAAATAATTCGGGTGTGCCCAAGGTATATATCACGGTCGTTTCTAATTTTAGCAAGGAACATTTAGCAATGGGTACTGTGGCCGGGTTGAATGGTTCTCTTTAATGTTTACAAGAATTCTTGATGGCAAGTGAAAAGATGGACACTCTGCGAGTTGAAAGTGTACGGTTATCTACGTAAGTACATCTGTATTGACCATCGAGACTAATCAGCGTTGTGGGATATCTAAAAATCGTCGTATTTCGAATTTATTTCGAGTCTCGTGTAATTTTAGTTACGACTGTTTTCGAAAGATAAATTATCAAATTGAATGGAAGAAACAAATGCGGTCAAATAAAGGAGTAATAAAATCCGTTCTTTTTCATGCGTCAGGATGTCATCGAGCATACGCTGCTTATGTAGGGAGAAAAAGTCGTCGAAAAGCGAAGTTGGTTCTTCTCATTCGTATAATGCAGAATCCAAATTCAGCCTTTTGGGGTTAATAAAATCGTTAGAATGTTTTTTAAGAAAAAAATGTTTTACCTCGAAATAGCCGATAGAATTCTATCAACATTAACACAGCGGAATTAGCAAAACTGTATGGCACGATGAAATTAAAATTGTTTTTGATAGTATGAAGTGGCAGAAGGTGCTTTTGAAGCAGAAATCAATAGTAATATTGAAATCACTTTGCATAAATGGCGCACTGTAAAGTTTGATGAATTTTTGACACACTTAGGAGTTTTTACGAAATTATTCCTGAGATGCGATATTTTTTCGTCGTCCAATAGATTTTTTTTTTTTTTTTGAACGCCATTTCACAAATGATCCGAATTAGTACCAGGAGATGGACATTTTTTAGCGTTCAGTGGAAATGTTCTTACGCTCGGTTATCGGATTTTTTTTTCTAACAGAACGATTAATTTCAATATATACCATATATATGAAACTCAGGCACGTATAAATACTGCGTTGATTCGGTCTGCAGTCCATCTGTACAATACATTACTCACTGAATATCCAGAAATTGAATACACTTCAATTAGTTTGGATCTGATTTTCAATATCAAATACAACGGAGGTATATTCATATTTCCACTTAGAAGATTTGTAATTAGTGGTCACGGAGGATGAATATATTCTTCAAGCACTCGGTGCATGCGGGACTATTTTCGTGTACGAATATTTATATGTAATATTAAGAACCGTGTTATTGTTATAGATATTTTATTAATATCGTGATATGTTACTTCTGGGTAATATGCTCCATGTAAGTGGGCTAACGCGCCTGTATGGAGCACATACCAGTATTTAAAATAAATAAATATATAGGAAAGTGTAATTTTAATTGACAACGTTGTTCTTAAAAAACTAATAATTTACGTAATAATTTCTATTATGTCTTCCGTTACATATTTCATACTGATTTTTATTAATGCTTTTTTTTTTTTTTTTTTTTTTCGTTTAATAATGTATACATGTTTCCCCTAGCGCGAGAAAGCCGTTTGCCATTAATATAGGCTCTGCCGTTATTATCCGAATAATAATAATCCGATCCAAAGGCAGCATTTTTTATTTGATAAAAGCCGTTTTAGACCAGCTTATGTTTGACTTTGAATTTCGTAACGCAAAAATTAAAGAGTAGGTGAATAGAAAGAACGACGATCTATTTTTGAATCTATTATTATTTTAAGAAAAATAATCTATTCGCGTCGATATTTCCCTACCCGATGGGAGGCGTCAATAATGAGGTCCGTTAAATTTTGAGAAACTGCAATCCTGGTATAATTATAAACACATTCAGTTAACAGTCATATAAGACGTTCGCGATCACTATTATGAACGTATTTTTTTGATGATTTATTATATATCGTTAATGTATTCAACAAAAAATCGCTACAGTACTTATAATTCTAAAAAGGATTGATCGTTTTTACGTTACTCTAGATTTAATTATTTCAAAGGATGTGTAAAAAATATTTTCAAAATTGTATTATTCATATTGATAACAGTATAGAAGTAAAATTAATATTGCTTAATAGTATATTTTTAGGATTTGTATATATATATATATATATATATATATATATATATATATATATATGTAATACGGGGGGAGGGTATGCATCACGCTGATATGCGCAATCTGAACATTTTACACAATTCCTAGCCGTATTTTTCTGCAATTACGTATGTTACTGAAAAGTTCATGATTTTGTACAGATCGTATAGAAGTTTTATGCATTAAGCGAATTACTAAAAATCGTCTAAAAATAAAGAAATTTCTATAGGTTATTTTGGATTTAAAGTAATATTTTAAATTGATTGTTAACATTTACGCATCTTTTTCATGAAAAATTATTGATTTTTCCATATACATATGACCTAAACTTATTTTGTCTAAAGATTTGTATTGTTGGTAAAGTATGCCTAAATTTTAATGAAATCTTCTTTCCTATCGATTTCCCGGTGCGCGGTCCGCTTGTTGGCGCTTTCTTCTCCATTTTCTACGGTCCTCGGTGTCCTCTATCCCAACTCCAACTTCCACCATATCGTTGTTGACGGAGTCTATCCACCGTCTTCTCGGTTTTCCTCATGGTCGCTTTCCTCGAATATTATAATCCATTAACATCCTCACAGGGGGCTATTGTCTGTTTTCCTCATGACGTGACCGTACCGTCGGAGTCTCGCTTCTCGTAATTTCAAACGTACAGATGCAACTCCCATACGCTCCCTTATATCTTCGTTTTTGATATGGTCGAGAAGTATGTACCCAATTTTCATTTCAGTTTTTGTTCCATTTCTGTGGTTGCTCCAGATAGCATTGCAGGTCTGATAATCGTCTTGTAAATCCTCCCTTTGAGATGTATCGGTATTCTCACATAATACCCCGGTTAGCTACCTCTATTTCTTCCATGCTGTTTGGACGCGGGAATCTATGTCGCATTGTGTATCCCCATCTGCGGTAATATTTGAGCCCAGGTATTTGAACGGAACGGTCTTCTGTAATATCGTGTTATCTATTTTAATACACTTATCTGTAGCTGCTCCACATTCCAAGTATTCAGTTTTCCTGATGTTAAGATGAATTCCATTTTCCTGTAATCTATTTTTCCAGATGTCTTTGCTTCTATCCGCTAGGAAGACGTCATCCGCAAAGACACAATTGTTTGTAATATGCCGTTTTATTCTATGGCGGTTGATTGTAATTGCCCGTTATAAAAATTTAATCAGAATTGGTGATAATGCCCGACAACTGTAAACTTTTCGTGATCAGTTCGATTTTTCTGTAAAACTGCTGATATTTTTATGAAAATTAAAACAACATGGGCACATATCGAGTATTTTTACGAGTAAAAATAACGCAAAATGAATTCAAAAACGTAAAAAAAAAAAAAAAGAAACGAACATACATGTATGAGCGAAAAGCAACGCCAGTTAGATCGAGAAATCGTTGACTTGTTTACGGCGATCACTTTTATCCCGGTACCCGGCCACATTACGAAAACTCTTCAACTCCGCATCACCCACAACAGCAGTATCTTAGCCTATATTTTTAAAAAAAGGTGATACGTGCGATGTTCTTTTTCGTACCGGGTTTTTTGATTGTTCACTTCAGTGTTTGACTGCGCAAGGAGGAGGAGGAGGAGGATTCAAAAAGTCGGTTCGTGTTTTTCCTTGATTTTCCGTCACCCACAGTATCGCTTCGCCCACATCCTAGCTCTGAGTCATCGTACCGCATAGCGACGTCCTCGGCTGTGATTAATGAGTGTGTATATCTTTCGCGTCCGTTGCGCTCGCGATGCAAAAGTTACACGCGCTGCACGCATCACCGCGAACCTCGATGAGTTCCCCGAGCACAGTTAATTGGTTAAACCGCGTTTGATGGAATTCCACTGTTTTCGCCGGCCGTTTTGCAACAGTCTCCGGGACTCCTTGAAGGACAGCGGCGGCACACCTTGGAAGGAACGGACCGGGACCGAAAAACGTGACAGCGAGGAGCTACACGATTTGAAATGACAACAAAACAAGAGGGCCGCCTGCCGTCGGTGTCGCGTAGACCATAAATAACGAGACTGGGCCGCGATACATGCTTCGGCGAATGGCATTTAAGGAGTAAATAAATGCGCGCGTATACGTAATCGGTCGGCAGACTTTAATGAAGCAAATGCGCCCGCGTGTAATACCGGAGGCAAAATTGGTCTAATGATGAAGATGTTTTTTTGGCCGCGACCATTATTGGGCTGACAGTTTTGACTTGCGCATGATTTGTGTGCAGTCGTCCGGGTCCGGGGGATAGGCAGAGTCTGAAACAAAGGCAGTTGTCCCTATGCCGAGAGACCTCTATCATCCGATCTAGGACGGATGCAGTACGGACGAGACTCGGACTAGGACTACGTGATTTCTCGGTCCGGCTCTATCTCTTGATCGCTCTTGTTACACTTCTGCGAAGGGAACAGACTTGTCGTCCGCGGATGATTTATTACGGAACGATGATGCGTTGAGCGAATAATTTCACGATGAAAAATGACCGGTATTCGTTTTATAGGTTAATTTGCCAGGCGAATTATTTGCATCGGTAGCGAGTGCGATAGGTAAATATTACGAAATTTCGAATATTCAAAAATGACAGTAAATTACATAACTGTCGCCGTTCAGAAGAGTATTCTAAATCGCTTACAAAACGACCGCACCTTTAGTTACGACATTTGAAACTGTATATTTTCGATGCAGTAAATTGGCCTTATGTGTATTATATTTTATTTTATGCTTTCTTCTTCTTCTTCTTATTATTATTTATTTATTTCATTATTTAATTAATTAATTATTTATTTAATTATTTAACTAATTCATTTATTTTTTTTTTTTTTTTTTTTTTTTTTTCGGCTCCTCAATTATTATGGACATTCAGCGCAAATGGAATTTTTGTATATTTTCAAAAGTGATAATCGAACCAGGTTCTCTACCCGAACGGAGCATCGAATCAACTATGTCCCGGTAATTAAATAAGAGGGTACTAGTCGTGTACCGCGTTGCATAGTCATTACTCGGTGGGATGAAATGATTGATTTGGGAATAAATCAAGAAAATTAAAATAGCCGCCCTTCGATTAATACAATGTGTAATAATCTGCGTACGTTCAAACTAGATGAAGTAATTTCCGAATGTTCTAACGCAATCGCGCTTTCTGATAGTAAACGTGGGGAACAACATAGATTCCTCAGGAATTACGCGACCTTTTCGTCGTATAATCTGTATTGTACATGACCCAAGTGTAGTCGTATTTTTGATCCGCGGTGGGTGTTTATGTCGTCCGAAATTCTGCTAGAGCGGACAATTCCGGCATTTTTTATTATTAGAGCACGGGGTACGGTATATTTTTTGTTCCATGATTGTGACCCGTTAATGATTATGTCCCGTTACTTTATATAAGATAACAAAGGTTGAATGCTGTGCTGTGCAGTTGCTAACATTTTCTAAGATAAAAGACAGGGAAAAGTGTCGTAGTCAATTTGAAACGATTTTTCTAAAAGAATTTTCTAAAAAAAAAAAAAGATCATTTGTTTAGGGGGTCGCGCAGCCGGAAGTCAGAGTTTAATATAAATATATATATATATATATACTGGGCAACCCCAGGTCTAATTTTTCTGTAATACTTATAGAAGAGTAAAGCTTTTTCATTGGCTACGCCGTTCGACAAAAAAAAAAAAAAAAAAGCCATTATCCTATCGTAACATTTAATTTTTATTACATAAAATTAAGACATTTTTTCGTTACCTTTTTCCGTTACATTTTCGTTACATATTTCATTACATAAAATTGTGACATTTTTTTGGGACAAATTTCGTGACAGGACACTTTTCCTATTGACCCCTGGTGTAAAAATGGCATAGCCATTAATGTATATATATATATATATATGTATATATAGTAAAGTAAAGTAATGTAAGTCCCATTCCCCCGACAGAGCATCGGGGATTATGAAGTTTTATAATGTACTACTTTAACTTCACAATCCCCGACGCCATGTCAAGGGTTTGGGACTTACTTTACTTTAAGCCTAACGACACTGAAGTGAATAAAGGGGCTAGTTCCTTTCTCTCGGTCGCCTTTACTTTCCCAGATTTCTCTGGCATAACCAATATTCATTTTTTTTTTTTTTTTTTGGGCATGTCGGCTAAAGACATGGCAACATTAATGATTATATAGGAAAAATATTAGAAATGAAGCTAACAGAGGAATAACCGAGAGAAAAGGAAAACATAGGATGCTGCGAGCGCTGTAAGGCGTAGGGAGACCGAGAAAGACTGGAATACTGAAGAAATGAGAGGACATTCCAGCAAAACATTATTCGCGTCGCAAATGAAGTTTGCTTCCGACGGATCAAACGAGCAAAGAACAGATTGGGTAATGGAGAAACGGAAAAGCGAAACAGGTTGTGGTTTAATATTTAATTTCAGATTAGGATATATACTTGGATGATCACAGCTCTAGTTAGATAGCGAATCACCTTAACTATTAGGCTACCGCGCTACCTACGATATATATATGTATGTATATTGTATTTTTGTTGTTACGATGGGTAACAACAAGGTACTTAACATTTCGAATTCAACGACATTCTGATTATTTTTGGCTTGTTGGAAGTACCGTGATAAATACCCGGTAAGTAATAAAAATTCGGGGGAAAAATATCCAGGGTAGGTGAATTATTAGACATTTTTTTAAAATGCAAAGAATTGTATTAATAGGTGACCAAGAATTCTTGCAGTCGTCGACCAACTTTAGAACGTGATTTGAATTGATTTAGTGTAGTAACGTCGCTGTCGTGTTACACCGACTTGCAGAAGAGACCTTTTTTGTGTGCTACCACCCGAAATTCTCTGGCCGCATTTTTAGTTCGCGGCAATTTTTCGGTCAGATCTTAATTTTCAGTTGCTCTAGGCGTATTGTTGAGTATTGCAAGCTTTGTGTTTTTCGATATTACACGCGACGTCTTCAAAAGGAAACTGCAATCATCGGAGAAGCGATTTGAAATTGCTCCAACTTCTGCGACGGGAATATCGTCGTCGCGGTTTAGAATGCAGCCGAGACCGCGATTTTGAGCCTGGGGGAGGTTAGAGATGCAAGTGCCGACAGAAGGCGATATGCGCGCGCGGCCACGAAGACAACACCGGGTTTGATCACGCGAACATTTAGGTGTTCTCCTGTCGGCTACCGGTCTTACAAATATCTGCGGACTGCCGCGAGACGTCGCCTGAATTTATCTGAGCAACTGGCTGCGCGGAGATTGAACCTGAGTCGGACTTGTCTGATAAGTAATAAGCAGGAAAAAGTTGGCCGGTTCTTGTTAAAACGGAGGAGTGGCTTTAGATTCCATCGGCGGTCGAGGAAGGCGAACGAGATGTAATAATATCGAGCGTGGATTCCGGCCAGCGTAGCCAGAAGCGGAGCCCTCCAAGTGATCTTGATTTGTGGCTTTGCACGGAGCGTCCCAGAGTACCGCTCGGCACGGCCGAAATTATCAATGCGCATATTTTTTGCTATAATAAAGCGACGTGCACGGTAAAAACTGAAAACTGGTTTCCGCTTATCTGCCGAGCGGGAACGGGCGCTTTTGTACCTTTGCTCGTCAGCGACGTTTACGCTTGCAACCGAAACCAGTCCTCTGGCTATCTCGGCAACTCTGTGCTGACCAAAGTCAGTGTTTCCCAAACTGGTTATGATCGATTATTCTCGATGATCAATAAAAACGGCGCCGGTATTACCTAAAAACCACACTAAAGCCAAACCTTCGTTGAAACGTAGAAAAGAGGCCATTTTTGCATGAACGATGTCCGGAAATATTCACCATTTCATAGAACTTCGAAATACAAAAATTGTGATCTTTTATAAACTTTGGGCGGAAGAAAGTGACACTGACAAACGTTTACGAACGACCAAAAGCGACGGAGAATTTTTACCTATTTCTCCAATTTCGATTCCTAACGGGAATAGAATAATTTCGCGCGAATTTAGTTTTATAATTGGGCGACTTTAAACTTTTATTCCAGCCAAAAACACATTCAGGAAGTCTCTTTAAAGCATTATTCTATAATAGGCACTAATTTGAGGTACAGCGCCGTCGTACGTGTATTATTTTATGCATCGGTATGTTATATTTTTCACCAGACCGGCAGATATCGCCTTGTTTCACTAATAAATTTTTCGAAATAATTTTTTTTCTGCAGTTATATTTTACCGTGAGGCCAAAATGAGACCTGTGCTTTGTTGGTCCTTGGTTCGGCCGCTGTGTTGTAGATTTCATTGACCTATTAAGAATTGATATTTATTTAATCTGATAAACAGTCCAGTTTTGGTAGAAGACATAACAACGGATATTGCGAAATTAATAAGCTCAACAGCTTCGCTGCAAGTAAGGGGGGAGCTACTTTGATTCTCTTTATTTTCCTAGATAATTTCTAATATAATCGATATTACTAGGAATATACTTCCGAGGCAGTGGAAGTTCGAAACGAACGAATTCTGACACCCATCTTTTCACATGCCCAGACATCGTTAACTGTAATAATAGGGGCTTCGCGAGTTTTTGTCTATTTTTCTTTACCCGAATTTCATTTAGGGGAATGAAAATATTTTTTTCCGATATTTTATGTATGTTTTTTATGTGCGTGTGTATATGGAGGTGCGCTTTTTTTCGCAATTTGAAATACACGTTACATTTTCTAGTTCAAATCGATATTAAAATTATTCTAGTCCATTTTTCGCGGTTATATGAAATTATTGTCTGTAACAAATTACGAAAAACAGGAAATTCAGTTAATCACAAAAAAAAGCATACACAACCAACCGCTGTGACCTGCAAATAAAATTAATTCGATGATCAGTAAGAATATAAATATTACAGGAAAACGGTGAATGTATAATACAGTGCGTCCAATCCATTACTTATAATAACACGCGAAATTAAATAAATGGCCGTCGTTTACTTAAATATTCGAAACACGAAATAATTACAAGTTTGTTTGTTTGTTGTTTTTTTTTTTTTTGGTTCCCCAGTTCGCATAAAACCGATAGGGCAAATTTATTGAAATATTTTTTTTATTACTTATAAATATTTTCGCTTCCCCTACCCTCTCCGCAATCTTTGAAAATAATCTTAAATAATAATAATTTTATATTCTGATTTATTTCTCTTGTTTCCGTTTATCCTACTCCACTGAACTACCCTAATATGGCCAAATGTAGTGTAAAAAGATATGATCTGGAGAATCGATAGTATCATGATTTAAAAATTTTTCAGGCATTCTTTAAAGTTGGTCATGACCACTAAGGATTATTGTGTTACATGAAAATTTGGCTTTATTTCTCTTTGTTCTCGAGTCTGTGGTTTGTGCCCCGAATTAAATCGAATGCTTTGATCATTTGTGTATCTAGCCATTTCCTTTATTTTCTTATTTGTCTGTCTGATTTTTGTTTGTCGTTTCTTTTTTATTTTTTTGATTTCATAAATATGTTCAGTATGAATATCTCTAAGGCATCGATCCTGTTATTACATTCTGTGTGTCCTACAGTTTTATATGCCGATATAATACTTGTTAATATTTTCCTCTGTTCTTTTTTTTTTTTTCTGGTTTAGGAAAGCATATTGTATAATAAAATAAACTTTAATAACAAACAATATAGATCAATAAATTAGATAAATACCTATTTAGAAACGTTTTCGGGCATAACCCATCATCAGCTAACACTAACTTAAAGGAAACTTAAAACATACTCATAAAATAAACTTTAATAACAAACAATATAGATCAATAAATTAGATAAATACCTATTTAGAAACGTTTTCGGGCATAACCCATCATCAGCTAACACTAACTTAAAGGAAACTTAAATTAAGTTAGTGTTAGCTGATGATGGGTTATGCCCGAAAACGTTTCTAAATAGGTATTTATCTAATTTATTGATCTATATTGTTTGTTATTAAAGTTTATTTTATTATACCATTTTAACAAACAGGATGTATTCACCTGCATTTAAAGCATATTGTGTTTTTTATGGATCGGAACATTGGCATTAGGCGTGGTATTTTTATCGTACGATAATCCGGTTATGTAATACAGTAATTTTATAGTAATATACTTCAATTTTTCTCAGAAAGCAAAAGATATTGCAGTCGAATTTTAAATTTTCATATAGTATTATTTCGAGATATTTCAACCCTTTATTAAATGTAACTTTTTTTTTTCTCTGTTTTATTTTAATATCCGCTTCTTGTTGAATTTTTAACTTTCGTAATGTTTTTATCGGTAGTGGTCTGATTTTTGTGTTGTAATCGTCTAAAATTTATACCAGATAGGAACCGTTTTTTATCGAGACAGTATCATTAAATTTGTAATGTTTTATTTTAAATTATTTTTTAATAATCAAAATTATATACATTTTTCTTTTTTTTTCTTTTTTTTTTCTTTTTTTTTTATTTATTTATTTGAAAGATGCTCGACTGCATGGCCATTTGCATCTTTTATGTAATTACATATACTAATTATTATAAAGTATTATAAAGATTTGTTAATTTTAAAAAGGAAAATAAATTATTAATATTATTGATATCGTTACTTAAGATTATGTCCAAAGTTGCATTTCCAAAGCATGTTTGTCGCTGTGTAGTATACCTCGTGCATTCGGACAATATGTGGGTTATGGATAGCTGACACTAGAGCATGCAGTACGTATTAGTGGTTCGTCCTTTTCAAAGATATAAGCGTGCGTTAACCGACTGTGTCCGATTCTTAAGCGTGCCAATATAACTTCTTCCCGGCGGTTTCGGCGGTAACATGTATGCCATTCGGAAAGGATCGGTTTTATTGCATATAGTTTGTTTCCGTTAAAACGCTGTTCCCATTCGGACTGCCACGATAACTTTATGGTATTTCATATAATTTAGCAGCTATGTTTTTTAATGCTGATTTCACATATTGGTCACATGTTGTCCTTCACATGAGTAAAGCTCCGAATTTCGATATCAGATTTGCTGCAGAGCAATCTACAGTGCACTGCTAGTGGTCTAGGTGAACGTACTCTTGATTTATAAAGCGAGGTGTAAGTTGTTGAATTTATAATTTTACCGTAGACAGGATTATGAGGAAGATGCCAGATTTTAAAAAAGTACTTCAGTGAAAGTAGATTTCTCCGATCGCTGAGTCGCAATAAGTCCGTTTCCACTAGTAGTATAACTGTGGGGCTGGTTCTTATAGCTCCTGTAACGAGTCGCATCGCGATGTTTTGAATTAAGTCCAGCTTTTTAAGCGCGTTGGGATTTGCACTAATATGTATCCGTAGTCCATTTTTGAAAGTACCAGTGTTTTATAAAGAAGTAGTAGGGATTTCCTGTCTGCACCCCAATTTGTGTGCGCTACCATCTTCAGGACGTTTAGCGCTTTGTGGCACTTAATCTGTAAAGCTTGTATGACACATATTTTTCTTGAAATAGTTTTAATTTTTTCTTCAAATATTTCTGTCTTTAATCATAATTGCTACATAGTAGAGTAATTATTTTCAAGAATACACTTAAGAATCTAAATTTGTAAAAATACCCCGTTTTTCCTTTCTTAATTATAATATTACATTTTTATAACTTTTAAATAAATTCAATACCGCTTTATTTCATTGCAAGAACCCGACAAGTTTAATGCTACTTTCCGAATAAAATAGCTCCTCATTTGTTATATTTTAGATGCTTCCGTTGTTTGGAAGGTCCAATTCTTTTTCAAGATCGCCCTGTTGTGGATTGTTCATTTGTTTATGAAAATTTCGCTGTGTTCCTTTAATTTAATTCGTTTTTGCAATTAAAGAGTACCCCATCTGCGTCACTTAATAATTGTGTACACGGGCGTCGCCAGCGTGGAGCAGGGGGCAGCTCCCCCCCCCGGATCCTTAAAACTTTTTAATGAACTGGCCATGATGAGTATTCATAGGCGCGTAGTCATGAACAATTTGTCAGAAACCTTCGAAAATTAGGTGTTAATTAAGATTTTATTCTTGTTTAATGAAAACTATTAAACCATTTTACAACTTATAAATTTTACTTTTCCTATAACTCATATCTATCATCTTGCCCCTGGCTCATCGGCTGGCCGCGCCCTTGACTGTGTATGCTCTTATTAGATTCTGATTTTTTGCGCATTTCACTATACAATATTTACTCCGAATGTGCATCTTGATTTTTTTTTTTTGGTAAAATTTGATTTCTCGGCCTCGTAAAAAGTCCTTTATTGTATTAGTTAAAATATTGAAATATTGTGTGTTTTTTTTTGTTTTTTATTAATTGACCGTGTAATCGCGTTTAATGCTACACTTCCGCGTCAAAGCTTTTATCATCATTACCATAGTCATGTTTTCATGAGTTTTTTCTAAGATCCGTTCAGTGTGGATTTGTTTTAAAGTCCAAATTGATATGTTTTTTTAATTCCCGTTTTTTTTTTCTTCATATATTTTTTTTTTTTTTTTTTTTTTTTTTCTTTTTTAAATGGGCTCGGTGTTAACACTGACCCAACTACATGGACCTAGATCACCTACTCAGATTCTGAGGCGATCGGAGATAGAAAGTATAAAGGAAAGAAGGAGGGGAACAACGGCTGGAGATGGGAAGGAAAGGATAAAGGAAGCATTGAAAGGGGTAGGAAGATCTAACGCCAAAAATAGCTATATAACATTCGATAATAGTGCCAGTAAGATTTTGGCATGGTCTTGCTTCATTGGTAGAGCTATTTTTATAGCATGATGATTTTTGTCGATTAGTTTGATAATTCATCATATGTGTTGTTGGTTTTTTTGTTATTTGGGTTTTTGTTTATTTCGTTTAATTCATATTGTTCTATGTGTGTGTCAGTATTATTACGCGGGTAGTTCGATAACGTCGTCCGGAAAAAATAATTGCATCTTTATCCGCTATTAGACTCTTTTTTCAGCGATGGAAAATTTAATTTACAGTTCTTTCCCGCGATTTTACTTTGCATGAACTTTTTTTTGAGACTTTTTCCCGGGAGAGTTTCTTTTCTAGATGCAGTTATTTTTTATAAGTGAATTTAATTTTCTGTAACGCTGGTTGCCATTTAAGCTTATTATTAATTTGTTAAACGTGTGTCTGTTTTGCGCATTAACTCCTCGATATCTTCTTGTAGTTTCGCTATTCCGGAGAATCGACATCACATTTCATATTGTGTTCTCTAATTTGATTTGCGGGCGCCTTCTGATGAGATTAACATAATTTAGAACGTATTAAATGTTGAGTTTGAGACTCTGTGTATTTTAATAATAGTATTCCACGTAAGAATAGAGTTGGCAATAAAACATAATAAAACATAATAAAACATAATAAAAAAAAATACGCAACTGTTAGTAATTGTTTTTACCACGAAGCCGGGGATAAATTATGTAATTTACTATAAAAATAGGGCGCGATTCGGTACAGCAATGCTAAAAAAGGTAATTTAGAGGCACGAATCTGGCAGTCGTTAGCGGAATATTAGCTGCTTGGATGACGATAGTCGTATTTCTTAATGACCGGTAATGTGTGTAACATATTATAGTAGTATGTAATCATGGCGAGATTACATGTCTCCAGTGACGTTACAACCGAAAATACCCGCGATGCCTACCGTTTATGTTACATCGGGTTGTTGGGCACTGTAGGAGTTATAGTGACTGTAAAGCTTCCATTAACGACTATTCTCCGTATTTCTCGTTCCTCTCACAGTTCGATTTCATCCCCCTTGATTCGTAATCTTCCTTTTTAGCATAATAGAGTATTTATATGTATTCTTCTATTATAACTTGATGGACTATTTTTTCTATTCTATGTAGTCGTATAATTAATACAATTGCGTATTCACACATCGGGAACATTAGAGCGCATGCGCGACTTAGTTCCCATCGAAAAATAGCCGATATGTTCCAAATTTCCTAACGGTTTCGTTTGACCACTTGTGTACAACATTATTTACAGCAGCGAATTTAGCGGTTGCTGCGTGTACCGGTTGAAAGATACCGCGGCTCGTTGTTTACTATTTATCTTCAACGGTCGTCGCTACTATCATCGTTCACGATTCGGTAAACGCTATTACTCAGATTCGTTTCGAGTTTCGAACTGTTCCTTTCTGTAATTCAGGGTCGCATTCCGGATAAAATTAAAAATGACGACGTCCATTTATCTCCGATAAGAAATTCTTTTCTCTGCCCGCACAAAAACAAACAAACAAACAATTAATAGAAGCGAAAAGCGGTGAGGTATTTATCTCGCCCGATGTCCTTGAGGAGGAAATGTGTCTGTGCGGCCGTGGCGGCGCGAACTTGCGCGCATACGTTTAAAATAGTAGTTGCACGGAGCGGTCACCACTTTTACTGTAAAACGGACGAGCCATGTGCCGATGTTTAAATGTCGATGAACAGAGTGTATGGCGCAAAACGGTAATGGTCGCGTCGAATTTTGAGAAGATAAATAGGTTTCCGATCTCCCCCCTTACCATCATCAGCACAACTATCACCGCCACCTGAGTTAGTGTTGATCCGCGTAATCTCTGCAGAGTTGGAGGGGGTGTTTTTTTTGAGTTTTTTTTTCCCGCTCGCTGAAGTTGTATTGCCGTGTTCGTCTCACGGTAAATGCAAGTCGCAGTCCGCGCGTGAAATTGGCCTAGAGCGTGCTACAGGACGTCCTGATGTGGCCGTTGGGGCGACGGAGATGCCGCTGCGAATATAGACGCGATTGGCAATAGTCGAACTACTACATCTTGTCGTCTTCCTCGCGCCCGTCGACTTCCTCCTCTGTTTGGAGAAATCTTCTCCCGCCTCTTTCTAATTCTTCTTTCTGTCTGTCTGTCTGTCTGTCCGTCCGTCCGTCCGTCTGTTGTTACTAGGTTGCTTTTCATCGGCATGCAGTTTTTACAATAAAAGTCGACGAGAAGGAAGCACAACACCTATCGAACACATTCAGACAGAACATTCTTGTCGGTCGAGATGATGCTATACAATAGAGAGAGCTGGTTCAGATCTGCAGCCGTATTCTATGGCATGTGTATAGAGGGTCACCTTCATCAGGCAAACACACTCTAATCGATGCTGACGGTTGCAGCAGCTATTGAACCCCAGCAGAGTTGATCATATTTCGTTTTGCTGTCAATAGCACGCGTCGCCGATTTCATATTCTTGCAGTCAACAATTGCATTATCATCCCCCCGATCTCAAAAGTTGCAAATGTTAATTTACATACGATGCGTGTCTCTTTTGAATGAGCATTATTAATCTCGCCTCCTCGAGACCAAAAGAGATTATTATTACGACCGTAAATTTCTTTCTTCTAATTCGTTTTTATGACACAATAGTATCGCGTTATATTTAGAAGCGTGTCTCTCTATACATATATGTATTATGGTTCTTCGGGGAGAACGCTGGTTTTTTGTTTTTTTTTGGGATGGAACAATTTCGCGAATTGGAATTTTTATTGATAAATTTACTTTTTCCTTTTTTCTTCGTCTCTTTTTCCCGTCTGGTGTCAATCATGTTTTCTTTGAATATTCCCTACCTCTCTTCTGTTCTCAACTTTTGGATCTTGGTCTTCCTACTCCGTATGTTTTCTCGTTCCCTCCCTTATCGATTGTGTCAGTTCTAGTTTCTTTTCAGTCTCTGTCGCACCAGATTAAAATCTGATATGTTCTTTTTAAGCTGTCCTTTAGATGATCGGGCTGTTGTTTTTTGTTCTTTGTACCCAAAAATAGGAAAAAAGAAAGGCGATTTTTTCTTTTTACAGCGATAAAAGTTGTTGTTGGCGTTGGTTTTAGTAAAAGTAATAAAAGAAAACAATAAAAAAAAAAAAAAAAACAAACGAAACAGACTCGTTTCAAAATGAATTTGATAGAACTTACAGTGTTTTTTTTTTTTTTTCGTTTTCTTTGTAATTGGTTGTTTTTATTACGTTTCTCTTTCGGGTTGCTGGGTTGTTGCGCATGTATAATTGCTTTTAAAATTTTAAAATTTTAAAATTTTAAAATTTAATACAAACCTTTAAAAGGTCGATAGAAAACTTAAAATTGCAAGGATATAACCACCGGGTTTTGATAAAAGGTTTCTATATACAGCAGCGCATAATACACATATTCATTCAAAAAATTAAAAATCGACTGGATAAAAAATATTCAAACTAACGTAGAGTCTAGTGCAAATTTTTTGCTTCCCCGTTACATTACGACTGAGATATCCGTTTTTTAATTAATTTTTACGGTGAAAATGTTTAATTGCATTTTAAAATAGATTATATTACTGATAATTAAATTGGAGAATTATTTTATTTCCGGCGGAAATGAACGTTTCCTTTTTTTTTTTTATTTTATTTTATTTTATAAAGAAATTATAAATAAGCATTGTACAGATTTTATTATTAAACGTGACCAATCTTATTTTTTCTTATCTTTATGGTGCCGATGAAGACAATTAAATATATATATCTCCCCTTCCTCACTTATTCCTTCTTATTCCCTCATTCTACAGGATTGGCGATTTAGTGCCAATAAAACAGCGATTCTGTCTCTTATTTCTACCCGACTCCCCTTCAATTTTTACCATACATTCACACTTACGATAAGCTCCCATATTTTTCTTTTAACTTTTCCTCCTTCCTTCATCCAATTAATTGCTTTCACTCTTCTGTCCCCCCTACACCCGTTCTGCATCGTGCCGTTAGATCGGAATTTTTACATACCTTAAACTCCCACTTTTCTAACCACGTTACAATCTACACGGACGGTTCCAGGAGCCCAAGTGGAGTTGGCGCAGCCTTTCTTTGTCCTTCTTTAAATCACTCTGAGTCCTTTAAACTTCCTTCCTTCTGTTCAACTTTCTTCTGTGCCGAGTCTATTGCTATCCTCCATGCACTTTTCTTCATCAGATCTTCGAAGGTCTCTCATAATTTCCTTATTGTATCAGACTCTCAAAGCGTACTACAGGCTGTTGCATCTCCTCTGCCTTCCCACTCTACCGATTACTCAATCCTTTTTATACGTTCCTTGATCCATGGCCTCTTTCTTTTTTTTTTTGGGCAATCCAGGTTAATTTCCTTTGGATCCCTAGCCATTCCGAAATTAGAAGCAAATGAGTCAGTTGACTCATTAGCTCGGCGAGCTTCTACTTCCGGCAGGTTCCTTACTACTTTTCCATCCATCAATATTAAGTTTCTGTCCTCTGCAGCGCACTACCAATTATGGTTTAACTCCTACTACTCCTCATTCTCAAACCCGGATTCTTTTTACTTTTCCATCCAGCCTTCTCTTCCTTTCTGTTCCTGGTTTCTTGACTTCCCTTTTATGCGTCGCTCTAGCATCTCGGCAATATGCCGCCTCCGTTTTGGGCACAGCTGGCTTCCCTCGTCGCTTTTCCGATTCTCTCTCGCGCCATCTCCGTATTGTCCTTTACATTCTCCTAACAGTCAACATTTATGTGATCCTGATCACATAATGTTCGAATGTTCATCACTTGCATCTGAACAATCTTCCTTTTACTCCTCTCTCTTATCAAAAAATGTTCCTACTCCCTATTGTGCTGCATTTATTCTTTCCCTTCCTTCTCCTTCTGTCATCCAGGCGCTTGACACATTCTTCTTGAATGTTTCACGCCGCATAAAAATCTGATTCTTTCTTTACTCCTATTTCTTGGGCTAATGTCCATATATAATAGTTACATAACCGCTGCAGTGAGGAGGCTATTTATTTTCCGGAACAGGGCACTTTTTTAATAATATTTTACAAAAAGTGTGATTATGTATAGTCGCAAATTTCACCAAACTCACACACCAGATATGATAACTTCACGACTATAGTCGATTTTGTCTTTGCGGCAAATTACACGGGGCAATTCTTACATGAAATGAAATGAGTAGAAAAACAATATCATGTGTAAGGATGTGCGTGAATTTGACATTCTGCTAGGCGATGGATATCCCAAAATACGTAATATAAAGAACCCCGTGGAATATATCAAAGTTTGCCTATTTTTCGTATATGACAATGATAGGTTTTCTCGTAAATGTATACAGCTGGAGTTTGACGAAGGTCAAATCATTAACGAGGAGCCGATTAACATTTCCACTAGAAGAGATGAGCCAGGTTCTATTAAATTGGACCCGAATATGCGGAGTGTATGCGACCGCTTAAATCGCGTACCAATGATGTAAAATACCGTTAGCAATTACTACGAACAGGTTGGTTCACGTCGCGTCGAACCACTAACACGTGTCCGTTTGCGAAATAATTTTTTTCTTAATGCCACATTATTAGAGACTGTATTATATGGGGCGGGGGGGTTGCGTTTATTAAGTCACTACGCGTCGACCCGGTGTCTGTTATTAATGTACAGAATGTGAGCAGGTGGTTGAACGAACACCTTCGGATTAAGCAATGTGCATTTGCTGCATTTTAAGAACAACGAAAGGTATTTTTAACCCCCTCTTTCGGTGGAGGGGTAATTTAAAGATGCCAAGTAGTAAATTTATCTTTTTTTTTTTTTGTTTTTTTTTTTTTACATACATAACTTAAATTAGACAATGAAAGGAGTTTTCTCCGACGTTTTCAAGATGTAATCAATTATCCTGGTTTGTTAGTCTGCGGGCAATTCCCATTTACTTTTTCATGGCTTTCTTCTCCTTTTCGTAAATTTAAATATATTGATCTTGATAAAAAAAAGTTTCAGGAACAACCACTGTGTGTCGCTGTCAGTCATCCGATTTGAGTTTTTTTTTTTTGTTAGGTTGTCGCAACATCTGTCGCTGCCATTCCCGCCTAATTTCGGTGTCACAGTTTAACATTTGTAAAAGTTACGCCATGTTGAGTTATCTACCTTTGTGCGTGTTTCCGATTAAAAATGAAATCACCCTGTATTTATTATTTAAACTCATTGTTAAATCTATTTATGACAAAAATAAATTTTAACATTTAAATTAACAATTGTATATATATATATATAAACGCGTCGGGGATATAAAAATTATATATACCTATATAATTATTAATTTAAGTGTTAAAATTTATTTTTGTCAAAAATGAAATCGATTTTGCAGCAAGGACTTTGAATTCAATTTTCTGTTAAAAACGAATTCAGCGGAACGAAGACCTTGGAAATTTTAGAGAAAAGTGTTTCGACAAGAATACTCTATCGGAAACAAAAGGTTTATCTGTGGCCCGAACGCGGCAAAAGTGGCCGTGAGTCCGTCGAAGATGACAAACGCAGTGGGGCAGGTCGTCGACATCGAAAACCGGAGAAAATACCGATAAAATCAAAAAAAAAAAAAATGTTGGCCGAAAATTGCAATTTGATCATCATAGGAGAGCTGGCAGAGGACATGAACATCGCTTAAAGACACATTTTGGTTAATGATTTAGACTTGAGACGTGTCGCCTGCGAGCTGGTGCCGAAAGATTTAAATTTAAGTATAAAGTTAATAATAGCAAACAAATATGATAAATTTTCTTACTTAGTAACGTTTTCGGGCATTATCAGCTAAAACAATATCTGAACAGATACAAATTGTGATTTAGAATTTGTATCTGTTCAGATATTGTTTTAGCTGATAATGCCCGAAAACGTTACTAAGTAAGAAAATTGATCTTATTCGTTTGTTATTATTAACTTATTATATCTGTTATTATTATACTTATTATACATGTATATATTTAACAAACAGTATGAAAAAAGATTCTTCATTAGATTTAAATTTCATGCAAAAAACACGTTAACATCTTCGCGATAGACACGATTTTCCAGTTTGAGTCCGACCGACATTCATCAGACGCATCGTTATTATGGGTGACGGGTGTGTGGGTGTATGAGTAAGCCACGCAATCTGAGCCAAGACCGAAAAAAAGCACGGTCGTTTTCAGTTGAAAAGGAAGGCGATGCTGCTCCCATCGATTACGGCGGCGTTGTGCATCATAAATTCTTGTCAGAGTATTAGACACAGTGTGAACAAGGATGATATTAGTTGGGAGTTATGATAGCTCCTGGATTTTTTGCACCACGATATAATATCATCGTTATTATCCCTAATTTTTTTTTTCGAAGAATAAAATACCTTTAAAACGAATACCATTTAACAGCCACCGCGAATCCGCCTGATTTGGTTCCCTGCGACTTCTTCCGATTCGGTCAACTCAAAAAACCGTTCCGGGGAACGTGTTTCAATAGAAAAATCGAAGACGTCGCTCTGGTGATCATACAGAAAACCGAGTATAACAAATGCTTCGAAATAAGTGCGTTGCAGTTAATATAGGGAATACTTTGAAACGGACAACAATTATTTTGATGAATAAACACTTGTATTTTTAATTTTCTGAATAAATTCCTGAAACTTTTTGATCAAGGTAGTCTTTCCATTTTTTTACTTATTGTTTCCCACCGATGTTTTTTTGACTTTATAAAATCATTTTTTAATTTTCGCCAAAAAAAGTTATTTTTCCGTAGAGATAAAAGAGTTTGGTTTTTGATTGATGAAAGTGTTTTTTTTTTTTTTTATTTATTTTTTCCTATTTTCAGTTTTCG
This sequence comes from Icerya purchasi, assembly GCA_039619475.1. Taxonomy (NCBI): domain Eukaryota; kingdom Metazoa; phylum Arthropoda; class Insecta; order Hemiptera; family Monophlebidae; genus Icerya; species Icerya purchasi. Next base: position 577,067,893 of record CM077115.1, read on the forward strand.
ATTTCTTCGTAAACGTTTAGTATTTTTTAAGGGGGTGTGTTGGTTCCACTTTTGACTGAAGCTAATGAAAAAAAATATCGCGAGCTCATTAAAACACTTTGTTTTCATTAGGATGATATATTTTAATGGTAATTATAGATTACTTTTGCATAAAATTCGTCATACTTTTCTTCATCATCGCGCGTAAATTCGCAAAAAAATCGTGTATCATACCCCCCAAAAAAAACCCCTTCTCGAATGTTCTGCCATTTTTATCGATAAGAAGATTGATTATTTTTGCAAAAGTCATTTTGAAATTATTGATGTATTCATTCGGTTGCCTCTTTTTAAATAAAAATTCAGCTAACAGCTTCAATTATTTCTGATTTCTAATCGTTTATTTTTGACTTTTATTATTCAGTAAACGGTTAAGAGCGCTACTACATTGCACATACACCTTGTAATTTTTACGATGCACAATAAAAATTGTTTTTTTTTTTGTTTTTTTTGCCTTTTCAACTGTGGATGTTAATCCAGTAAAAGTGAAGTTTTTGTAAGTATGTGCAGCAGCGGGATGACCTAATGGTAGCTGGGGCTGATATCATTCATAACAAACGAATTATGGAGGGCCCTTTAAAAACGTTTTCGTTTCCGAGTCAAGTTGTCTTATTTCATCGTAGCGGCAGTTTTTGTTCTAAGGAAATATAGTCTCTCGATTGTTCTCGACGCTCCTAGTCGAGCGGGCGATTTTAAATACTTTAGAGGTCAAAATTTGGTCTTTTGTTTTCGCCGCTTGATCCTGTATGCTATAGAATAATTTTGCATTTGTCAAACTTTTTGTTTTTCCATTTATGTGATTTTTTTAAAAAAAATACTACTATTTGTAAGCTTTAAAAAAAAAAATTAATTGTAAGAGATTAAACAGGAGTTTCAGTGATAATTTAGGAAATACGGTCTTTCCGTGGGAAGTAGTGGAAATTGAAAGAGGTATAAAACGACACGTGTATCGTTGTTTGCTGATTCTGAAGCTGGTATGGCGCAGTGTCAGATAACGGTATAAGTGGAGGATGAGGGTAGAAATGTTCTGTAACGATGGCGATGAGTCACACAATTGGGGTCTCATGATAGCGACGTATGAAACCTGCAGTGTTGCCTTATTGAGACGTCTATTGCGGCCGAAAATGCGAGACGAATGGGGGCTCCGTTGCAGAGGTATTCTATTGCAGTCCTTCAGTATTAAAATTAGCTCGTGTTGTTGTTGTTGATATTCTTTTTACCCGGTACACATCGGCCGGTAGGTCGAGACGATGCCAATCATTTACTAGCAAATGATTGATGGGAGAATGTGCTACGGTTTAAATTCTTACTTTGCCTACTCTATAGGGGTGTGTACTACTAGTAGTAGCGAAAATAGATCGGAATCATATGATTGTTTCTTTTTGCTTATGTGCGTGGGAATTGTGTTGTTGATATAGAGAGCGCGAAAAAGTAAATATATATATATATATATATTGTATGTGTGTACGTATATGTATGTATAGGGAATTTTAATGACGATTGCGCAAGGAAAAATTTGTAGAAGCGAACCACAGAGGATGAAAAAGGACAGAGATGAGACCTGTCGAACACAACACTGAGTGGCAGATTATGGATGCTATACAGACGTACTGTGAGAAACGAATCTTTGTAAAGATGCTACCCAAAAAACAAAATCGACAAAAGCTTTATACTTCTTTTATACTTCGAAGAAGACACTCTTCGTAGTTTTTTTTTGTTTTTGGTTTTATAAGTGTGATGATCTTAAAGAGCTATTCGAGCCTTGGTGTTATATGTAACAATTTATTTTAAGAAAAGCATCCCCACGCATTTTTTTTTTATTTATTTATTATAGAGGAACTGTTTGAATATTACCACTAAAACTTCATCGCCACGGTAAATGTACCAATTAGTGTCGTCTAGAAATGGGAAATTTCCATTCTCTCTTTAATTAGAAATTATGTCTTAAAATGTTATTAAATAACGCAAACATAAAGAGAGCAGTCGAAATTTCCTCTCTAATCTAGAGGATTAAAAGAGAGTCTTCTTGAAGTTGTACACCGCATGTGATGTGCTAGGAATAACTTTTTTACATGATTATACATTTTAATTAATGCAGCACAAGTGAAATTTTTGGAAATTTCAGTGCCTGGAAGCGGGATACCCTACCGAAGTAACAAAACATCATAAGCAACCACGTCATGGAGTAGCTGGCTGAGGGAATTGTGCGAAGTGGTTATTGTGGAACCGCTAACGATTTTGATCTATTGCGTTACGTGTTTAGACGAACAAATATAAATCGCGCGGCAATCATTTTTGCCACAGTTGTAAATTCGAGTTCTATGACAATTTATGAACTTTTTTGCTGTTTTTATCTCGGTTTAAAATTTTTCCCGCGCCATTCCTTTTATATGTCGGTATCATTAGAAAATTTCCGAATTATATTCTTTTTCGGAGGTCATGTTTTTTATAACTTCTGAAATATCTTGTTGATACATATGCATATTTATATATATATATATATATATTTTTTTTTTTTGTCGCCTAATTGAATAATATTTTTTATTCCGATCGATATATACATATGTATTTTTTATCGCCGATATTAGATTTTTGTTTTTATTGCAAGTTATCTGCCAGATCAGGACAAGGTCCGAGTGGATTTCTCGATTTTACCACCAATCGAGTGTATGTATACTTTGCTATTTTAGGGTATCGGGAGAAACTTTGGAAGGACTCGGACCTTTAGGAAGGCGAAATTAAATTAATTCGTAATTACAGCGCAATAAATGAGGGGCATTTCTGAGTATTTTTTTTTTTTTTTTTTTTTGCTTCCTTTTGAGTATGACTAGTACTAAATAATAATCAAGGTCGTCCCGAGTGTTACCTAATGTGCCGATGAGAAAAAAAGTAAGATAAAACATTTCGGCATTAATTCGGAGAATATAAATACGTTCGTTCCAAATACACTGTATATGTGTATGTTTGGAAACCCGCAGCTCGATGTAGACGTGGGAAAACTCATTTTCACGAGCTAGATATAGAGAAAACAACGACACAGATGTCACGGTGTTCGTAATCCCTTCGTGACGAAATTCATTCTAGACATCATTTCGGGGAATTGCGAGTTCCGGGAATGTGTTCGGAGCGCGTCATCAGCGTTTATGTAAGTTCAAACGGTGTTCCGTTAGACAAGTGTGTCCACGTCGTCACCGATCCGTGTCTGCAATAAAAATGTTCCGTGTTCCTAACTAATCGTTCCGATTACGATTACGATTATTTTACTTATTTCAGTGAAAGTGTTGTTCGAAGTGATGTGATCTCTATCGTTTCCGAGCGGTAGTTTACACGGGGCGAGCATTATAACCGTCGTCGGAGACTCGGTTGCGTAACCTTATCAGCGACGTTGCGTTTTTATGTATTCGTGTATATATTAGTAGTTCCTCGAAGAAGGAGTAAATAAAATGGAACAATAAAAGTGCTCATTCGTATTTGGACGTGTCTGGTTGGGATGGCGCCAAAACATGTTGCAGACGTCTCTTGCAAGAGGTTATGTCGCACGTGTGCGGACCGGCTTTATCAACTGTACGGCGCGTGCCCTTGACTTTCTTCGAAAGAATTTCTCCGAAACGGAAGAATCTTCCGGCCATGATCGCTCCGAGACACGCTGCTGTGCATGGGCTTCGTAATAATTTACACATGGCTGCGCTGCCGTTTTATTATCGCTCATTTTGACGTGCACTCGTTGTGGTCTCTCGCTTTCGTCTTTTTGCGGTACATTTCAGGAGGAGTCGTAGTGACGCCGCGCGGTCAAAGCTAAGAAGTAAGCCATTGCCAATCGCGAACACAGAGTCAGTCGTCTAAGAGAAAAGACACTTCGTAATGTTGCCAAACCGGATGTCATTTCGTATTCCATTTTTTCAGGCGAAGTTGGTTGGTTGCGAAGGAAAAGAAAACCCCTTACATTTCGGAAAAGGTGTGTGTGTGTGATCCCCTAACATTATTATTATCCGAAGTTTTCCGCGATCGCGTGTCGTCGTGAGTTGCAACAAAGTGCGGCCTTAAGAATATTATCGGTTTATTTTGGTTGACGGCGAATTCGAAAAAGTCTTGAAATTGCTGCCCTGTGGCGCTCACTAAATTCGCCCCCCCCTCCCCGCCTCCGCCTCCATTTCACGAAGAGTCCTTGAAAAGAATACGAGTTAAGATTCTGGCCCGCCCTCCAACAACACGATGCGTAAAAATCAGGAAACATATACTATATATTGTCGGCGTTGGAAAATTATCGCATAGGATTTTCCCGAAAATAATTACAGTTTTGTTGTTCGTAAGCGTCCTGTTTAATTGTGAATAGTCCTCGGCAGTTTTTCGCTTTCCTCACGAAACTTTCAGCGAAATTATCTATCATCATGTTAGTAGCGCTGTATGCTGTCGATTTCTCGGGAGCTCGACAAGTCTTTAAAGTTCCCCAACTTTAGTATGCTGAACATCCCTCTACGATGCGACACCAGTCATGTTGTTGAGTAGTCGAGAAGTCCGCCGCGACTTCTAATGAAAATCGTAAATCTCGGAAAGAAGTGTAAATAGGTCTTCAGACTGTCGACAAATGTGCACGTGTCTCGAAATAATAAACGCTTTTCGAGAGGGGAATTTGTAAACGAAATGAACGGAAAAAAAAAGGTATAATCTTAAGCGTTGCTGCTGCCGTTCATTTAGCGATCGGAGCTCTTTCTTCGCATGTTTGAACTATGCGAATCTAGTTCATTACGCTGCGCGGCCGAACGGAATGTTGTTGTACATTGTTGAAGAGGTATGGAGTCTGTTTGTAATTTAGGTAATTTGACGCCCGAAGGATCACTCGGAATCTGAGTTAGTTGGACGTCGGCGTGATTTATCAGGAAAATCGTGATTATCATTGGCCGATTTCACAGTTGCGTCTCCCGCGACGCCTCCGCTTCCTGCTCTTCTTGCTGCTCTTTCCCCTTCTCGACGTTGGAAAACTCTCGGTTAAAACCGAAAGTCTGACGTAGGACGAAGCGACCGGCATTGTCGGCGACCGTGTTGTTGTTCGCGCTGGCACACATGCGCAATTCGATGCGATCATTTCTTATTTTTCTTCGTTTTATTGTCTTCGGCGTTTATCTCTGTCGTGTTTTACACTTTCTTCGCGAGCCTGTTTGTATTTCCTCCGCCGGTTACTGACCTTTTTCTTTCTTTTTGTTTCTACACGAATACGCTGGTGGGGTAATAAGACTGGTTTCGTTATTAGCGGGGCGCGTATCTTCTTACGGGAAACTAGTTGGGGAATGCGTTTCCGGGTGCGACGGCGATCGGTAAAGAGGTTACCGCGTTTTTATTGGATTATTGTTGAATAAAAATTCAGTTTCTCTTGTTCACGCTGATTGATTATACCTTGTAACGTCTGAAAACCTTCTCTCCGGATTTTTCTAATATTAATGGGAGACGGTTGCCGACTGCTCCTAGTTTATATCGATTTCAAAAAAAATAAATAAATAAATAAATAAAAGGAAACATATAGGTCTCTATATATTTCCTTTTATTTATTTATTTATTTTTTTTTTGAAATCGATATAAACTAGGAGCAGTCGGCAACCGTCTCCCATTAATATTAGAAAAATCCGGAGAGAAGGTTTTCAGACGTTACAAGGTATAATCAAACCTCGATCCTCCCTGAACCTGTACAGGTTTCTATAATATTTATAGAAGAGTAAATTTCAATTGAACATTTCTTCAGAGAAGATTAATTTATACTGTTTTGCATAGGAATTTTTTTCCATCACAACTTGCTCCAAATGATAACACAAATTTCGAAAGAATGCAAAAACATAACAGCATTTTTATACTACCATTCCTAGGAGAACGGCACATGGCTATTAAAATACGTATTAGCGTAAGAATGCCATTTTGCGAGAGTCCATATTAAATCGGATGAAATCTTACCTAGCGAGATAACTAAGTTGTTCGAGAGAGCATTTTGGAGGGTCCATTTTTCTATTTTAAGTTAATGACGCCACTTATTCAACTCGGACAGGTAAATTATTATAGTATGCCGATGACACCACGGTATTACTAGTTAATTAGTCGCTACCTAGATATCCTACGTATTCTTGCCCCAATCGGGAAATGATTTAATAATCGACTGCGGTTAAACTGTAACAGGCACTGTGACTTAAATTTATCGAAGTCGTTGTGTAACTTGATAAAATTTCGGAGGAAGTTTTATGAATTTCGAAATTGCAATTTTAATGAGAGAAAAATGGATAAGGTTTTCGAATTTGAATAAAAATTTATCAAAATTATAGTTTAAATATATAAAATAAAGCCGGCATGTTTCGGAATTACGTACTCCATAATCATGGCAATAATGTACGTAATTCTTCGGAAACATGTTGGCTCTAGTTTATTGTGTTTTAATAAATTTTTAATAAAGTAACACAATCCAGAAAATGGATATAAACATTTATAACTCAAATTTAAAGGTTTTCGAAATTAAATATTCACGTATCGAGTCGGAATTTGCGTAAAATTATTTAGTTTAGGTTTTTCAACACTCGTCGCTTCATTTCACTTCCAATAATTTGCAACGAAAACTTTTACTTTCGATCTTAATTTTCTCTCGCGATGTTTTTTTTCTTTTTCCTATTATTATTAAACATTTTTTTTATAAAATCCTTATCGCCCCATCCCAAAGATTTGCAAAGTCCATCAGTGCTTCACAATTAACGATACACATTACTGCATCTTAAGCTTCGTAGGTATTTTAGCTTGTGTAGCGTTATTTATTTCAGCAGTTAAAAGCCTAGAGAGAGTCATTTCAGTTATTTGTCCCGCTTATTTTCTGTTAGTATAACAGACGTAGAAAAATAATAATTGCCTTATAAGGCGGTTAATTTAATACCGCGATGTGCCGCGAATAATATTGGTAAGAGTATATTTACGATTATATTTGTAATAAAATATTTCGAAAAAAAAAAAAAAAAGAAAACCGACTTTTAAGATTTGCTCTAAAAATTTAATAAAAATACATTAAAAAAAAAAAAAAACAAAAAAAAAACTGATTTTAAAGTATTGGACGTATTATGATAAAATTTACAAACAACGATAATATTCAGATTGCAACAACAATTGAAAACGTTATTGAATGAGTGTAACAAAGCGATTAATAATTTCCTGTAAAGACGGCGGCAGGTAATATTTAATGCGGGTTTTTAATTATTACAATTTGAACCTACCGAGATTCTAAAAAGAATTAATGTTTAAGAATAATCACGATATTCCTGATATTTTACTGTGTGGCGAATAAATATTTTTTTTACTTTTTAGTACGATTTTATTAAATTTTTTTCGGTTAAATCCAGACGCGTTGGTATATTCTCTTTTTTCTTCTTTAAACTTCATATTTTTAGGGCTGATATTTTTTAGTAGTCGTAGGGGAGATAGACCATTCCTATTTTTTTGATGCTACTGTCTGGGTATTGATTCAGAAATAATATTCAAATTCTGCCAGTGGTCGACTTGTAAGTCGGTCTTCGTGGCTTTCAAATTCGTTTTCTTTATTTTCCCAATTTATAAATTGATAATATTTAAAATTAAAAATTAGTCTTTTTTCCAATAATTTAAATCTTTGTTATATTACCAAAAAAAAAAAATTCTCTAAACTACGCTTTTTTGTCGTTTTTTTTTTTTTTTGATGATTACTGCGTATCTGGTTGTTCACTAATACTCACCGCTACATGTTATTACTCTACTGACTCTGCAACGCTTCCTAATGAACAAGGAATCATCAAAGTCGGTCTAAATGAGAATATGCACGAGAACGAACATAGAAAAACGCCCTCCTTCTTTTTAAAGTCGGTAAATAAAGACGGGAGGGGGGGATATTCGCAAATTTTTATGGACTGTCGATTTTCCATCTATTCCATTTTAGATTTTATTTCAATTTCTGCGTTTAACTGTGATTAATATTGAAAATTATCAGAATTGAATTGCATAGTGTTACCGTATCGTCGAGTACCTTTTAACAAAACACACTGCAAATGTACGAAATGAATTGACTATCGTCATGATAATAATGATACGACCGTATTATTTTTTCCGATAAAACCCACTTCAAAAATATTACGCGTCAACCTCTCGAACAGATAAGCTCATCTTCAGAACAGTGGTGCAGCATAGGCTATAATTACAATAATAATAAACAGCAGTATGGTTCGGTCATAATTTGTGAATACCATTTCACAGTAAAAAAAAAAAAAAATGAAGCAAGGCTCGAATTAGGATAAAGTTCTGTCGAGTGTCGGACCACTACCAAGTGAAGGAGAACGAAATTGTGCATGAGGCAGCCCCATTGCCGGCACATCCTTTCCTTTTGTTTCTTCCTCAAACTTACAATATAAAATTGATACTACTTCAAAGAAGAAACAAAGCAAACTATAACGGAGACCCCCCTCCGTTGTGATTTTGTAAAATCCCGCTAATGCACTTTCGCATCTATACTGTACTAACTGTTGATTGCGCATGAGGCATACATTTTCGATTTCATTCGGGGAAATTTTTGAGTTTTAACGAAATTCATCGAAGATATAAACCATCCTATTGTTACGAAAACTGTGTCATAGAGTTTGGAGCGAACCTCTATATTTGAGGGGTTGTCTTATCTCCGTACAACCTCTGCTGCATGTCAGTGCGGCAAATATACGTATTATTTTCTGGTCATATTAGCAATCAGTATAAACGCATTTCTTCTTACACCCCCAGACAAGCCAAGACAAGACGATTGGACAATACCTTTGTTGTTTACAGGATCCAAACATGCAGATATGAAACTCCCTACATGTTTCGCGACAGTTGTTTATGCGGTTGTGTTTGGTTAAACGGACGGCCCACTAATCGAAATGTATAAATTTAATCGATATATATATATTAAGATATATATATATATATATTAAGAGCTCGCACCTAGGTTTCCGAAAACTTATGAATCGCCTTTTAAACGGTTAAAAATTCCCCTTCTCATTTTTTTCTGTTCTTATCTTTTTTTTCCTCTTTTTTTTTTTTGCATTTCTTTTAAAAATACTTACTATACTAATTTTTCGGTTTTTCACGCCGTGCGAACTTTAAACATCGATTCGTAACTGGGGCACTTCTTTCACACTAGGTATATTATGCGCGCGCAATATGTGAAAATGTATCGGATGATACTATTTATGCCTGATCGTTATTTAAATATTAATTTCGTTTAAAATACTTTTGCTTACTCCGCGTTACAAGATGTTCATTTTCATGGCTCTGTATAGCATTGATTGTTTCGTTTTGATTAACCCACAAAGCTCAGCTTACCGTGGCAGCACGGTTGGTTAGGCAATACCGTTTTATTTGCGAAAGGAGCTCTGATAATGCCCGTCTATAAAAATCATTAAAAGCAACCATTACGCCGGAATTAATGTTCCAAGTTGGCGAGTGAGTCCAAAAACAAAATAATAATAATAATAATAATAATAATAATAATAATAATAATAATAATAATAATAATAATAATAATAATAAAAAGAAAGACACTAGTTTATTCACCGACGCCACTCACACCTATATACATAGGGATAGAGAAAGAGAAACGATTGTGTGTTGGAGAAGGAGAGAATGAAAGAAGTGGGACTTGGGAATAATTGGAACGGCTTTATTTATTTTCGACTTCCTTCCCGTAAGTGCATGAATCGTAATTGTTGGCCGTTTGTGTTCCTGTTTGAACAATTTCGTGTTTAATTAAAGTGAATTCGGATTTTAATAGAATGCAGTCTGTCGGATATTTGCTCGTAAAGGAGTGTCGTCGTACGCACTCAAATATTCGACAATGAAAATGTACGTTTCTTTTTCCTCGCCAGGCGTCTGCACGATTTAATGCCACACACGCGCGCGCGCGCGCACACACACACACACACACACTGCCGATTAATTCAGCTGTTTACATTGATGTTGGTGATCAACGTGCAATAGCCGTTTATATGAAACCAGGCCGATTATGACCTCTTCCTGAAACGTATTGTCCAAATACTTTCCTAGCTCGCCTGAGTGTTTTTTTGAACAACTTATTTATTTGTTTTTAAGGAGTTATTTCATTTGTTCCCATCGTCTGAAAGTTCAGCGTTGAACGTTTCCCGTGGCGATGGTCGGTCGGTGGGTCCCATTAGAGTTAACAACCGCGGCTTTTGAAGAACTGCTTTTATCATCGTGTACGCGTCATTAAATGGTCATTTTCATTTTTTAAAGCGAGCGAATCTCTTCGCATGATCTAGCGATTACCTTGAGATCGGAATTTTTTCACTTTTTTATCGAGAAAATCAGAGAGAGAATTTCGCACTATTCTGGAATTCTTCCGCAGGTTATCTGGGATAGGTTAAGTCGTTTTTTTTTTGTTTGTTTGTTTTTTGTTTTTTTTTCATAGTCCCTACACTTAAGTTTCCTCCTTAATGGTATTTGTTCGTTGGTCAATATGTGGTGATTGCATCGTAGACACCCAGGTTGTTCGAATTGCATTTGATTAGCGCTTCGTAAAAATAAAAAGAAAGGTTTTCAAATGAGTGCCCCAGGGAATTGAATGTATCGAAGCATTGAGATACGAGTTCCAAGCTCGGGACTCCCCATTTAATTGGCGGCTGACATAAAGAAATTGACCTTCTTTACTTCCTCCGTTCAGTACACTGCGTTGTTAAATTCGCTTAAGAACGATTAAGCCTTATAATATTTGCGAAAGCGAAAAGTTTTGACTAGATTTTTTTCTTTACACCCTCTCGTATAAGTTGATGCATGGAGAATGAGATAAATTTTAAAAAAAATACGGAGGACTATGCGTCAGATAAAAAACTGTTACATCAGTTCAAGGGCAATTGTTTTAGATTCTAAATTCGAAACCTTAATTGTGTCAAAAGTACCCTCTATGAAACATATGTAAAATGCTGAATTTGTTAAATTTTCAGTTGGCTGCATAAGTTTTGCGGTATTGTTGTGACCAACTCTGATTTAAGTAAGCAGTAGAAAGTGTTAATTTGCCATTCGCTGCGATCGAGTCAGTCAACTCTTCTTTTCGTGTTCGAAATGCAATAGATCTTTTAATAACTGTTGTTGGACGTCGTAGTTCATTGGAATTTGTATTCCACATATTGCGCCTTATAGAAAATAAATATGTTTATTCGCAGCTTTGTTCAGTTTGTTCTACCCCCGGTGTGTTGTATCTCTCTACGAATGAAACCGGTGGATATACTTGTATCGAGTAAAAATTTCTCATGCCTTTATTTACACTGCGATATATATATATACATACATATATATATTTATATAAGGCTACGGAACATAATGAATTTAACATTTAATTAAGTAGTTTTTCACCGATTTTCCTGAATATGGATCACTAGCGGTAAGGAAACTTCGTCGTTATGAAGGTTTTTTTAAGAATATGGTTACCAGCGGGAAGATAATTACGAATGTATATATTTTTCCACATTCAATTTAGTTATTTTGATATTTATCGCCAGTTTACAATGTACACCATTTATTCGTGTAAAAATATATTTGTTTGGTGTGATTCGAGTTGTAGTATATAAAAATGAACTTTTACAGTCTTTCCTATTCAAATGTTTACATGTTTTCGTGATAATTTTCTTACGCCACGTAATAATTTTACTTGAAATATTTTACATGAACGATCCTTAAAAATATAGCGATTTAAAACAAATACAAAAGTATAACAAACAAATTAAGTATAAAACGATTGCTTACTTAGAAACGTTTTATACTTAATTCGTTTGTTATACTTTTGTATTTGTTTTAAATCACACAATTAATTAACAAACAGAATGATAAAAGGTTCTTTATTAGATCCCTAAAAATGTTTCAACTGAACTAAAATTTTTAGCCGAAAATTTACATGAATATAACTGAAGATTTTTTATCTAAAATTAAAGAAGAAAGAAAAATCTTCGTTTTGTGAAAACTGTTTAAAAATGTCGATTGTATTATTATTCAATGACATTTTGATACGTTTAATTTTTACTTACTGCATATTAAAATTTTGCCCGGGAAAAAATACGTGTAAAGAAAAATTAATAAAGTGAAAGTGGTTCGAAACATAGTAGAGTACCATTCGACCGATAAAATTGTTTTATCTCGCTAGGTGGTCACAAAATAAAATCTATAGCGGTTAATGATTTTCAGTCCGCGAGACCCCACTTCTCGGATCTTTAATTAAAGTCACATACACCGTTATTTCAGGTATAAAACCGGATCTCCGAACTGTTTAAAACTGTCGTTCACCAACAGAGTGTCCTATTCTGCTAATGCGGTTTAATTAAGCGCGCGTTCTTCTTATACATTCTTTAATTTACTCTTGGCCAATATCGTGGTCGCTCGTAAGCATGGATAGTATTTCATTTTTTCTCGGAATCTTTTATATTGAAGACATCTCTTGTTACCGCGTAATTCCCGAAAGCTGCAGAGAAGAGTTCACTTACTAATTTATTGTGGGCTTCTAAAGGTTTAACATATAGGAGAGCGCGGTAATTCTGGGGCTAAAGTTGAACTGTAAGACAATTCTTAAAGTGCAGTCACAAGCTCGGCGAGATATAAGGCTTCTAATATCAGGTACTACAGATGGTGAAGATTGTGTGTGCAAAAAGTCGCAGTTTAATTGGACAAATCCGATCGGTGAATGTTTACGGCCGAGGCAGACGGGAATTTCGTATTACAGTCTCCTCGTTATATGCATTTGAATTAGCAAGTCACTGGGGGGACTCGGTGAAATGGACGACCCCAGCTTTATTCAGTTGTGGTAGAATTTTGAGAGACAAAGGAAGGTAGCAGCGAAACGGGGGAAAAAAAAAAAGAAGTAAACTTCAAAATCGAATTACGATAAAAAATAGAATGGGAAAAAATTGTTATGCAGTCGAAAGTGGAAAGATGAAAGAAAAGAATATATTATTATACGTAAAACTCGGTAGTGTCTGTGATTCTAGGATCTGTTGCAGTATTTTTAAAGGAGTTCCGAGTTTTGAAGTAAATCACTGTCCGTTATGAAGGGGAAAAAATTGTTTACGGAAATTAATTTTAAAGACTATTATTAGGTCGATATTTAGTGTTACGGATTTTTCGTTAGTTTGACAAATAGGATGTTTCTCGAATGGTGAATGATAATGTCAAAAATAAAATACTGAGCGGGCTGTACTGTGGTCTCTCTGACGACACCAGAAACCTTGTTTTCTGGACTGCAAAATTTCTAATCACGTATTCTACGGAACAGCCAGCCCGCTGCCCTTAAAATAGTCGACGTGCAAAAAAAGAAAAAAAAAAAAAATCAAAGACTGCAAAGTTCTACGGATGTTTTTTTTTTAATTTTCTTTTCAATTTTTAAACCTATCAACGAAGAGGACCTTCACCCAGAAACAATTACGAAAGAGACAATTACATTTTTAACATCGTATCAGAGATACTGTTAATAAGACGTAATCAATCAGTCAATAACGCGTGGAAAAGGAAGAATATTATAAGGAGTAAAATTGCATTTTTGATTCGCTGATGATTCTTCATGTTGAACGTTCCATTCCAAATTTACTGAGACTTGAACGTTCAACATAAAGAATCATCAGCGAATCAAAAATGCAATATTATTCGAATGACAATCTAATGGAGGAAACCGACGAAAAAGGGAAGAAGGTAATAAAATCCCCCCCCGGGGGGGGGGGGGTTGAAAAATAGGCGAATAACAAAAAGGACAGAAAATGGAGGGATGCAGAAGGAGGAACTATGGACCACCAGTGGGGAGGCTGGGGTGAACAGATTTCATTAGAAAAACTAGAGGAAACGTTTAGCGTCGACGTTTATAAAGATCATCGATTGTCAACATAACTATATGCTGTATTTAATTTTTCTTCGATTATTGGTATCGAAATACGCGTTGTTCTCTATGTGGTTTCGGTCGATTTCCTGCTATTCAGTTTTTGTCCTTAAAAATGAAAACGATTATAATGATTAATTACAAAAGGTTCACTTTTCTCCTCATTTATATATATATATATATATATATATATATATATTATTTTTTTTTTTCATTTTGGGCTTGTCAACTGGAGGGGCCTTTGAAACAATTAGAATAGGAAGGAGTCAATTATATCTTGATACGGTCAGATATTGTCAGGAGATAAATTGTCCTTTGGCAATGCTGGTGACCGGGTCCTCAAACGGTTTAAATGAATAGGTTTCCATTAAAGGGTATCGGTGTTCTCACGGCGAATGGGCGGAATCATTAATACCTATATACATATATATACAGGTATATCGCCGGACGATTTTATTTTAGATTGATAAAAAGTGCTGCCGGGACAGGTCGTAAAATTTTTTTACCGCTACCGTGATTTTTTCTGTACTTTTCGGTAAGCGTATGTATAATGGAATGTTAATTCAGGCATAGAGCAGAGCAGGTCGCTAGAGGGGAAACTATGAAGGTGGACGACCGGTGAGCTCGCAACATTTATTTCATTCGAGTGACCATTTAGACGTGAGTTAATTCAACCGGGCTGGCGCATCATTTTTTTTCTCCTTTTGGCTTTTTTCTTCTCGCTCACGTTGCGCGGTTATTGCACCTGAACACAAAGTGTAGAATAAAAATAAGAGTGAACCCATACGAATGGTGTCCAATGAGGTCTCGTCGTAACAGTCGTTATTCCCCTGGCCCGGAATAGTAGTACAACACGCTGTGTGTCGTGAAACACGGCGCACAGGGGATTATGTTTTGTTGTTAGCTGGTTTTCCTCATTTAAATCGACGGACGCTACTGGTATCGATAAATTGCCCCCGCCGCGCCATCGGAGTATCGGAATCGGAGAAGGTGCTCCTTAGACTCTGATCACTCTCTCCGTACGGCTGGATAAGAAAAGCGAGAAGTGCGGAAGAAAAGGCAGAGGAAATTCTCTTTTGTTGTTCGTTGCTCCGCTTTCGGTCGCTATATATATATATATATATATATATATATATATATATATATATATATATATATTATCAGTTATTAAAAGTATGCGCGTACATGTTACAATATAATAAAATGTTCGGCATCCGGAGAAGTTGGAATTCCGGTGGCCGCTGTAGAAAATGTGTGACGGAGAATAACGATAGGACGACAATAACGCATTTCTATAGAGAGCCGCCTATGCTCAGTGATACGAAGAGGACTATGGCCTTGGACTGATGCCTCAAGGACGTTTAACCGCAGCGCAGCAGTGTTTACTGAAGAGGAGATGCGCGGCAGCTGCATGTGGCCACGTTCTCGGATGTGGTGCCATCTCGGCTTGGTCGTCATCCGGATGGAAAACTTTTATTATTTGTCACTTCATGCCCGAGGAACGTGTCCGCGTTGTCGGTGAGTTCGAACTTGCGCCCGCGTGAAAATTCTTCTTCGACTTTCTTCGGCTCTGGCACCGTTTGAGCGTCACCGGTTGATTTGGCGCCGCGAGCCCTGGACGCACGCCAGGTGAAAGGAGTTCTTTGGAGGAAGAAAAGGGCTTTTTTTTTCGGAAACTGGTTAAATGTCGCCCGTCTCTGTGCGCTTTAATCCGGATAACGGCGGCGGCGGAGACATTTGCTTCTAATCCTTTTATCATCGTATCGTGAAGTCGGCTCGCGGTGTGTGTGTTATCTGCCATGTCGCGGTGTTACTCTCTGAAAGCGGTGGAAGCGGTTGCGACCTAGTCATCCGTGATGCAACGTGCCAGAACTGGTTCTTGCGGATTCAAGAACCGCGCCGGCCGAGGACCATCATTTAACCGCTTTTAATGTTCGTTTAAAGTTCCTATTCCGGCTTGGCCGAGAGAGAGAGACTGTCTGTGTGTGAGAGAGTGAGAAAGAAACAAAGCCTAGCCGAACGCAGAATGGAATCGATTTAAATAGAAGTATGTGTGCCGTTCGCCTATAATTTCTATTTTTATTTATTAACATAATAATATCGAGTTAGGTGGCGAGATTTATTATTATCATTATTATCATTATTATCATTATCATTATTATTATTATCATCATTATCATTATTATTATTATTATTATTATTATTTTTATCATAGTCATCTTCATTATTATTATTGTAATTACAGACTTTTCTGTCGCAGTTTCTTAAAGAACCGCTCTTTAGCCTGCATATATCGGCGGTTGTTTACGCGCGCATTTCTAATAGCAGCTAACGAGTAGTCGTTCAGATTCACGATCGCATGCTCGTCCACAGTTTGTCATTAATTTTCCTCCTCCTCCTTCTAGCGTTAACACTTACATTTTTCTTGTTTCCCTTGTATCTTCGAATGTTATTTAAAATATTTCTCAAAATTACAAATATTTACAGATATATACATATGTGTATGTGTGCTGGGTGAGTTTTACATGGAGGGTGAACAGCGTTTCCAGTGAAATTGTTCAGATTTAAGTAAACATAAATTGCATTTTGGGTGGCCAGTATGATAGGACTTTTTTTTTTTTTTTTTTTTTACCCCCGTGGGTTTGCTACCAAAGAGCATTAGCCCAGAAAAAGGGAATAGATACATGGAATAGAATAGAAATTATATTTTTATTCTGTCGACAATGGAATCAAGGAACACCCCTAGGACAGGAACAACAGAGAGAATAGGTAGAGAAAGAACATAAGAGGCGTTAAAAGGAGCAGGAAGACCAAGCTTTAAAAGATGATAATAAAATAACTCACGCTCGCGAGATAAACCGGAGCACTCGAAGAGCACGTGATTCGCATCACAAACATACTGGAAACAACCTTCAGGATCCAATGGATAATTACGAGATGCAGCCAAAGAAAAGCGATTTAGTGAAGAAGGAAGGAGACTATGCGAGAAACGGAGGGGAGATAATTTAGTGTAATTATGGACCGACGCAAACTGGGAAACTCATAGAACCAAGGACGAGAAGAAGGAATACAGGGTTAATCAAGAGATAAAAGGAATTAGGATTAGCGAAAAGAGATACATAAACAGAATGCCAAAGTCTCAGATGGCAGGATTTAGTTGGAATATTGTTTGCTGGAACCCTACTGTGTATCCGTTTAATTTTTCTCCGTTGATTTTACTTTTAAAAAAAAGAAAGAAAGAAATGAAAACTAATAGAGGGTTTTTTCTTTTTAGTTCATCATAAAATTAACTTGATTTTTTTAATGTTTCATGTATATGCGTAGATGTATGTATTTATATGCTACGCGCAAATAATTCAGTTTGAACAGAAAATTATGAAATGTGCAAAAATTTAAACAGTTCGGCAAATATTATTAAATGGGGCTCTTTTATGAAATAGTTCACGTAACTAAAGAAATACGCGAACGTTTTATTTCTAATTCGCATTTATCAATTGCTCCGTGTACTAATGATATAGATAACAATTGGAATTAATGAGCGAATAAGTGAACGAAAGTAAAAGTTACATGAACTGTGTAATACGTGAAACGAAGAAAAGCTTTATGCGAAATGAATCTGAAAAACATTTTTACGTTATCAGAGAAATTTGACAATTTCCTTTTTTTTTCCTTTTTTCCCCTTTTTTTTTCTTTTTTTTTTTTTAGATGAACATAAAAAAAAATAAAAAAAAAAAGTAATGACGCTTTACACAATTCATGGGAATAAACTCAATTTTGCGCAGAAATTGCAATCATCTGCGCGTTTGTTTTTTATGTACAAAATGTATGTATGTATGTAGTCGGTTGTTTTTCGTAGTGCCCCTCACACTATGTTGCTATGTTCGTAATTGCAAATTATGATTTTTAATTTATTTTGTATTCTAGTGCGAATTACTCGCCTACTTTGCTGCTTCGTGCTAAAAGTTTTCAAAACTCGAATGTTCGTTTTATGTGCAAAAATTCATCGATGAAAAAGCAGGGTGTTTCTTTTATCTTTAACCGATTTTTTCTTGTTCCTTCGGAGTTCGGGACTTGTTTTCGGATAAAGTCTTTCAGTGTATTTACCTAATCTGAAATTGAATATCGGTTCTAGCGGAGCTCAGACGAACCCGTCAGTTTTTGGTGGGAGGGGGCTCGTCAAAATAGACGATAGCCCAAAAACCAGGAAAAGGAAAGAAAAAAGGTGCTGTCAGATTTTTACACGATCAAGTATGGGGTTTAATGAAATTTAGTCACTGCTCAGTTTGCCGAAAATCAAAACTAATGAAGGCCAATCGGCGTGAGTAATATTGATGGAAGAGAATTGTTACTCTTGAATAGTGTGTTTCGATTTTACGACAGAAACAGATGTGAAATATCTCTCGATATTGGATCAACGCCTACTAACGTGGAAGAAACATATGAATTTTAAATATAAAGCGAAGACAAAATTGGTTACTAAACCGGGAGTCGGAAATATCCGCTGAAAATAATAAAAACCAGTACTAGTTAACAATCAGATTTTAAAGTCCGTTTATACGATTGTTGTTCATTATGGGGCTGTGTTCCAAAAAGAGAGCGACACAGCAATTATATTTAATGGATGATTCACAGAACAAGATTCTCTCCAGATGGTTTTGTAAATGCTCCGCGGTACATTATATCGATTTAACGATTCACGAAGACCTCGAATATAATGTTTAATCACGAAGAGCGGTATCCGACACGACGCAAGAAAGTATGCTCACAGATTAGGAACAATAATTCCTCCGGTTGTTGGACAATTCGCTAGAAGTTCCACGGTTTAATCAAGTTAATGGATCTAGCGTAAAAGGCATAAGAGACTTTTCTTAGTTCAGGCCATGTGCGCAAGATATTAAAATAATCTCGCTAAATAGCCATCATCAGCTAGGTGCAATTTAGCTATTAAAGAATTTAAAAAAAAAGAAAAAAAAACCCTGTAATAACCGAAATAGAACTTAAAGGGAGAGCATGAAAATTGCACACAGTGGAAAGTTACCGAAGAATAGTAAAAAAGTCTACGCTTGAGGACTAATATGCAAAACAGATATAATCAATAAAATAAACTGATGCAAACAGATTTGTACGCTTTCGGTCTATGCATCAACCACTTTTATGGCTTTGTCAGTTTACTTTTGTACTCCATAAGTCTCTTTATAATGCCTAAAGGCACCGGGCTACACTGTGAAACAAGTGTCTGTGGTACTTCTCCGAATTCGCATTTATCATTCTCGGCCAGACCTCATTTCAGTAAATTCACCGAGAGTAGTAAAAGAAGAGGAACGTTTGGAAGCGATGCAGGAGCATTATTAACATAAAGTTTCTAGCGGAAAAGTGGAGAGGACAGCGAGGAAAAAATAAGAAATAGAAAATAAAGGATGGACACGCCACTCTGTTCGCAGTGATCAGCTGTGCAGAGCAGTATAGTGTGAGATGAAAATCTACCGGAAGGTGAAATTGAACGAGCTAGCACCTTTGCGAAGCTTTTTACTTTAACTATAAATTGCGTTGCATGTTAGGGAGAGAAAAGGGGAAAAAGTTTGGTACCATCTTGCGTCCTAATTCTTCTTCTTGAGAGCCGTCTTCGCTATCGAAGGTTGCCGTCCACATCTTTCGATCCATGCTTTCCGGTTCGGTGTCAGATGGAAAAGTCTTCCTGTCTCGGTAACATCCATCCATTTTTGGATGTTGGAAATCCATAACGTCCTTCCTAATTAGTAGAGTTGGTAATCCGAAAATAATACAGTCCGGTCGGTAATGAGACTGGGCACATCATTTTAAAACGACGGACGATGCAGTTCAATCAAAACCAAAAAAAGAGAAAGTAATAATACCTTCGTAATCGGATATTCGAAATTTAAAATTTATTGACTGGCTGAAAGTAAAAATTATTGCGAACATTTCAAAAATCAGGCGACTTTAATATATATATATATACGCACACGTTTTACCAGTATAATCAGAGAAAAAGAATTTAAATGTCGGTCTGTTTTTGCACAGACACGGATATACAAATTTTTTGACAGTAAGATTGTAACAATTGCACGATTTGTTCCGACTGTAATTGATGGAGATGGCGACTATCGCAACGGTGATAGATAAAAGTTCGTTTATAACTGACCTTTCGTGTTTTTATTTGACTAAAGAGAAAAGTAACAATACGGTAAATAATGACGTGTGCCCCTCGGTATTTTGTTGACGTGTGTAGGTGTAGGTTTGTGGGTTTGTGGGTGTAAATTATTATACACATATCATCTCGGTACTGTAATTGTTGTGCACTTGGAGAGGTAATTTCGATCGGACGACGAATGACCGGTGCCCCCGAGCTGTTAATGGCGCAAGGATACATATACACAATCGATAAATTCCATCGACGACCCGTCTCTTCCACGCAGTGGCCCGCTTATATTCCCTCCAATGTGGTGACGCGCGCGCTGATTATTGTCCGATTAATAATAACAATCGTTGCAAAATATTCGCGATGAAAGTAGCCTCAAATCTCTCTTCCGTTCCATCTGTTTGATATCGGCACACTTTTCTATTTTCTTTCTCCCTGTCCCATAAAATTTTTTTTCTCTTTCGGTTCTTATCTCTTTCTTCGGTTTTTGGTGACGGGCAGAAGGTATCGTTCACCCGGTTAAATCACACGCTGCATCCCCGCACTATAGCATCCCCGCACTACAGCATCCCCGCACTACAGCATTCCCGCACTACAGCATTCCCGCACTACAGCATTCCCGCACTACAGCATTCCCGCACTGTAGCATCTCCGAGTTGTACCAGACGGTGTGAGATCGGTGTGCAGACGCGGCTGAGTGCGTTATGGCCGTTGAATTGATGTGAAATGAGGCGGATTGGAGCACGAATATCCAGCAAAACGTGACGCACGTTTTTTTTCCTTCCTCTTTCGTTACAGTCGTTCTCTTCTACGTTTTGTGTCCCGTTAACATTTATTTTTCGGACAACTCTATGCGGAGCTCATGTCTCCGCACATTTTTCCGTCCGATTGCCCCCACGATACGTGCGCCGTATATGTTTGCGTGATAATCGTTAAAAGCGGTTCGGGCGACTCGGAGGCGACCGACGTCTTGCACTGTCGAACGGATTCTGTGACAATATCGTGACCGTTTCAGGAGAATATGTCCCGGTTTTTGAACACACGCATCCTCCTCTGGCTGCTTCGGTCGGATCGGACCGCGTCGCAGCCGATCGCATCCGATCGATCGCGATTATTCGTGCCTTCGCACTGTGTGCTAAGTCAGTACTCATAGCACTGTGTGTTCAGTAGGCGTCGTGATTAGCGCAGTTTCTTCACCTCTTTCCGGGGGGCGATATATCTAATACGCGTCCATTCTTGTTCTGCTTGCTGCATACACACAGATAGTTTTGTGCTTCAATTCCTGTAATCTCAGACGCACATACAGACACTGCTAAATCGTGTTCTTGTATATTCCATCTGCGACTAATGTAAAACTAGAGGAGACGCTTTTTCCGGGCGAACATCTGTAACAGCTTTCGGAGAAGATTTCATCACTTTAGAGATTATCAAGGATAACGTTTATTTTTTTTTTTTTTTTTTTTTTTTTGTGCTCCGCTAAACATATCGGATGTTTTGCCGTCATTTCGTAGCAAAATTAATGAATAGCGCGCGTAGTGTGCGTCATCGTTTGTTTTTTTTTTTTTTTTTTTTGCGACAACAAATTAAGTTTTAGACATTTAATCTGTTCGGCGTGTTTGTAGAATTAATCTTTTCCGCCGGAAATTATCAAAAACCCGGAAGTAGTTTAAGAAACTAATCCGGATTTTCGATTTGAGGTCAATATATAAAAGTCTGCCGCTTGTAGGAGGTTCCAAGTTTCCCCCTTCGAGCCGTACACAAATAGATCCCTCTATAAAAAGGAACTATATACGGATATTTGCCATGCGCTACTATCGAGATTACCGCGTTGACGCCAAGAAATTGGATGTTTGCGTATCTCGATCGAATAGAGATTTCGAAGAATCCCGAAGTATGAATTATTATTACGGATAATCAAATGAATAAGTGTTGAGTGGGAGCGGAGTAATTTTGGTTTTCTTCGAACTGTCGTTTATCGAGGCAATTCCGTATATGTCCTCCTCTGCAGTAGCTTACTAGATGTGATGGATAGATGGTGCATTTTTTCGAGCTAATGACACGAAATGATTAGTTCATATTGCTGTCCGTGTAGCAAAGCAGACTGTTGGAGAATATTTTTCTACGTCCGAAGTTCATACCCCGTGTCCGGGAAAAAGCTTTTACGCGTGCTCGATTGATGAATGTCGCTAGTAATGCACATCCGTTATTGCGACCGCAGCTTAGACCCGTCACTACTATTACGACTGTATTACATGTCCCAAAGTGTAAATTCCTTGATGGCGTTTTCTCAGGTTAGTTTTACATCCCCCGTCCAGTGATGACACCGAGGGAAAAGTACAGACGGATCGACACTGGTGCGGTCAGAATTTTGATCTTTGGTTTTGAACGATAAGGAATTGAGAGATAAAACGGTTAAAGCCTTTTCGGACCACTTACTGATTGAGAAGTCGTAGCACCTTAGATTTTTAACACGTGTATAAACTCAGCGAGCATGGAAATCTCAGAGAGTATTTGCGCAGATTTAAGCTAGTTATGGAATGGTCATTGTATAAATCTCGTCGTGAAATTTGCAGAACCCTGTATATCACTAGAATATTAGGGGGGCAACATAAGATCGAAATGTATACTTTTAATTGAAACTAATGTTTCGGTTTTTCATAAATCAATCGAATTGACGGGGGGGGGATCTCTTTGCACCGTGGCTACCCAACAAAAGCCGGGAATTTTACATACCGGGAATAAGCCGGGATTTTTTTTGGTAAAACTGGGGAAAAGAATAAAAATAGCCAAAAACGGCGATATTTTTAATAAGAAAAAATCACATTTGAAACGTTAAAAAGTGAATGCATTTTTTAATGTTATTCAGAATAAACTACGAAGAGTTCTGTTTTATTTATATAAAATAATAATAACGAAAAAAAATTACGTTCTCTTTTTTTTTTTTTTTATGTACAATTCTAGTAAATTGGTAGAATTTGGAAGGCCGGGAAATATTTTAGTGGCCAGCATACTTTGGGCTCATAGAATCAAACCTCTGAGAAACTGAATTTAACAAGTTTGTTAGTATTACCATTCATTGAACATCTAGTGGCAGTTTTACGTGTTTTTCATGTAACTGTAAATTTTTTTTTAAAGGTCATCATCGCAGAAGCGCGAATTAGGCACCTCTGTTGTCACTTGTATTCTTCGATAACGTTGCGATACTCGTCAATTTTTCTATTAGTCGTGGCAGTTTTTTAGTTAAAATTTTAAGTGAACCTTGTCAGAGCTCTAAAATGTTGTAACACCTTTCCTCGAAAGACTAAACACTAACTATTGTTATTAACAAAAATATCTGCCATATTTTATGCATAATATACGCACAATGTGTGTGTAGACCTCTGTCGTTCATAGTGAACTAATTCTAAAATTCGCAAATTGTTCAGTAAAATCGAAAACTCTAAAAAGACACTAGTACCGAACAGTCGTGTAAAATTCCGAGTTTATTATCGTACTAATGCGATAATTGAAAATATTCGAGCGACGTCCAAGTTTCCTGGTCTAGCGTAGTAGAAGGTTATTCTAAATTTACGTACATTCCCGTTATGACGTAATTAATGTATTTAAATACAATATTTCAAACAAAAAAATAATAATATACTCGAATAAATAAAATACATTTCTCTATTTGACATATTGCCTTTAAATCTGTTTTAAATTGTCACGCGTAGATTAAATTTTTTTATGTCGATGATGATATAGGCTTCCATGGTGTTGGCGAATCGCAAACGTAAGTATGCATACCCCCCAGTATGCGATCATTGAAATCGGACGCTTAGACATGCCGAGGAATAGTTCCCCGTGCACACCAGAAGTTGTTGTTCTGTAATGGGTTCGCTCTCGTTGCAATTCTACTCACGTGTTCGCTCATCAAAGCAAAATGCCCCTTCGAACGTTTATTCTTCGCGTACTTTACCTCTTACGGGGCTGCCTGTGTAGTGATTAGATAGGAAAAAATTCGAGTCCCCCTCCCCATATAAGTATGTATGTATACATACTTTTTCGACGGTATATGAAAGATTTTTCGGTTGCGCGCTGGTAGCTAATAATGTTAGTCATCGTTATTTGCATAGATTCGCGATTGCGTACGGACTATGGAATGCTTGTTACCGTTATCGGCGTTGCTCACTTTGAAGTGGCGTTATAGAATAATTTGACGGTAATAAAGATAACACTCGGTATATGTGTATATTAATGAAGCGAATAAAATGCCAGATCGTTCTTCTGTTTACATTTCGATTTATCGCTGCTGCAACGGCGGATATTTCCCCCCAGCATTTGGACGTGTCTCATTCTTCAAATATGTGTGTTATCGCTGTGTCGTAGTAAGTTTTACACACATACGGACACACACAGTCACACAAGTTGCCGACTTCTTTAATCGTGTAATTCCACGTGCTCGCTGATTGTAATTTTCGCGCGATCGCCAGAAAGATCGGACACACGAGAGTGCTTGCTTTTTGTCTATTTCGTTTTTATTTATTAACCGACTTCGAAAAAGGAGGGGAGGTATTCAATTCGACTGTATTTTTATTTTATTTTTTTTATTTACTTATTTTTATGTGTGTTACCTCAGAACTTTCTTCTAGGTGAACCGATTTCGATGGTTCTTCTTTTATTTAAATAGTGGTGTTTCGCATGTGGTCCCATTTAAATTTGATCAAGATCTGACCGGTGGTAGTTTTTGAGTTATCCTTAATAGTAATGCGGGAGATTGAAGCTTTTTGGATGCTTTTCTATTCATGATCGGTTTCACCGCCCTCGGGTTAGATTTATTGACTTAAAAAATACTATAAATTTGCCAAATTACCATGGAAATGTAGCTTTTGATGTTTTCACACCGTCGTGGAAATATCAGTTCTTATTAAAATGTTTTGATTTAATTGAATAAAAATGCACTAAAAAGTAACGAAATAAAATGCTTTTTTACAAAAAAAATAAATACCGATACTTGAAGATTTATTATACAAATTTAAAAATGCACTAAAAAGTAAAAAAATAATTACTCACGATCAAATATATATATCAGAGTGATCTTAAGTAGTGATATCGTAATTCTTATACAAAACATTAATATCTTAATTAGAGTTGGCATCAAATTCATATTAAAAGAATAATTAAAAACTGCATTAAATGTTCATTAAATTGTTCCTAGATATTATAATATGAATTTAATTCCAACTCTAATTAAGGTACTAATGTTGTATAAGAATTACGATATCACCACTTAAGTGTGCTATAATCATTCTGATACATATATATTTTCTTATCGGGAGTAATTATTTCGTTACTTTTTAGTGCATTTTTAAATTTTTATAATAAATCTTCAAGTATCGGTATTTATTTTTTTTTGTAAAAAAGCATTTTATATTTGTTTTCCTTTAATTTAGCCCGTTTTTACTCTTGTGTAATCGTTAATCTACAGGGGATGGAAGGTAAAGTGAAAACTCGTATCGTTTTGTATCAAGAATGGATAATATCTGCAAGTCAATTGAACGTATAGGGGATAGATTTTTAGGATGATGAACGTTTTTGGCCATGTTAGAAGAAAATTTCTCTCAAACAAGGGGCTCGTGGTCAATGTTGATTTGAATCCGCGCGTGTCTTATCAAAAACGCGGGTTGATGCGTCACCAAAATTTAATATTGGACGGGGCTTATTAATTAACCATTATGGAAATAATGGTTAATTAATAAATATACAAGAAAAAAAAGAAAAATATGGGTCTATATTCTTCGTTTGTGTGAGGCATTTCAGCGATGTGTTCGCGGCCAGCATCTGAAAAAATGTCGCCAATCAGATTCGTCGGAATGTGATTTATTTATTCTCTCCTCGCGCAGATTAGCGGCTTTGTTTTCAGACTGAAACTTTTTTCGATCGAGTAATTTAAACTATTGCACGCATTTTATTCTTGTATATTTTATTTATTAATAAAAATTGTTTGCAGACTGTCATTTAATTACGAAATTTTTCACGTACTTTAATATCACAGTACATGGCTAATTTCTTAGCTGTAATTAACTGCAGTTGTTAATCGTAGTTAACCGCAGTTAATCGAGATCACTCCTGTATGAAGGTCTTGCGCACCAGGAGATTGAAAACAGTCTCTCGGTTAATCAACTATTATTTCATATCTTTCAATTTTATTGGCTTTCGCCTGTTTTTATAAAGTTAAATTTTGTTCAATGTTTGTTCAGCGTAAAGGTCGCCCGGCAAGCGTGTTTTACACGAAGTAGTAATTTTGCGTCTATCCTAAATAATAATGGATGACATTCTTCCTCTAACCACCTCTTACGATGATATTATGGCGATTTCAGTATTAGGAACTGTTTCTTTAACAATCACAGTGTTAATTATTTCATATAACAGCTACCATTTCCTCCTTTACCTGCCGTGATTCCCATCCTTCATGCAATTACAACGTGAAAATCAGCTATACTAAATATTAAAGTAGTAAACGTTTTGCTCCCCTTAAAATGTCTAAATAATTATAAAATAGTTATGCGCGTTAATTTGACGGATTCGGTCCTCGTTGTCGTATAAAAATTATACACCGGGAAATCTGAGAAACCTGGAACCCCTCTGCCCCGGTTTATGTATCGGTTTTAATAGCTCGATTCTTTATATTTTAATTTATTTACGTTTTATAATTCAGCGAAATAATATTTTTTTTTTTTTTTTGAGCTTTCTTTGCGAGATCTGTTCGAACGAAAACATCGTTGCTTAACTATGATTGGCTAGAGCTTTTCGATGATCCCGTACGAGGACTGTTACTTTTCGCGCCCGCTATATCCCATCTATCATCCACAGTATAGTTCTTTGTTTTACTGTAATATTTGTATCTGCGTTATGTTTATGCAATCTTTGAAGCTCTTACTTATCTCACAAAAATGTGGTTCGAGTTTACTCGGGTTTACTCGAGTTTACCGGTTTTTATGTTGTTATAATGAATACGTTCCGTGTGGGTATTATTGATCCTGCGAAGTTATGTTGAAAATATGTCTACTATGCGTGACGAGTGACCACTACCACCATCTATCTTATGCCGCATATTTACGCACGCGACAAACGTCTGACATCGAATGTTCAGATGCATTCCGGACGATTTTGGCCGTGCCGAATATTGACTCCGATCGTACTAGTTGACGCGGTGGTTGTTTCTGAGGTATATTTTCTTTATTAGTAAATTTTACGATAGTAATAACGCGTACTGAGGCTTATGTCTCAATATTTACAGCGGTAAGAAACAAAAAAAAAGCGGGAAAAAAGAACCGTCTATAACAGTTATCAAGTGACAGTTTTTACTGATTTAATATCGAGTCTTATTTTTTCAATACTCGCGCCAAAGTATTTCTTGTAAATATGTCATACGCCGGTGACCTAAGGCGGATGTTAGAGCGAGAAAAAGTAATCTAGTTGACTTAAAAGAAGTATTTGATGCTTCGAAGATATATTTTACATTCAAACGGAATACTGAGCGATTTTGTAGTATTCCGTTGAGTATAAAATAAGTTTTTGTTTTTTTAAGTGTTGGCCATAAGTAAAGACGTAGTGAAGACAAGCTGGTCTAGGCGGCTTCTTTTTGATGATGTTTGTTCTATGAAAAGTGAACTAATGTGTAAAGTTACTAATATACATTTTTTTTGTTTTGTTTTTATAACGAAAATATTACAGCTAATTCTTCGTTGGCTAAGTTAAAAATCTGGAATAGAAAGTTCTATCGAAAGATAGTCACATTCTGTCCGAACAGATTGGGATTTTATGTTCAGTAAGTGTTATCGGTTTACACATTGTTTGAGTAAAATGATACTTTCCGTACTTTTTTTTGATAAAGTAGCGAAGATAGGTTATTATTTATTACATGCATCACATGCACATACGCTATTATTGTATATAGTTTATAATTTGCAACGACTTCTTTATAAAATTACTTCATTAATACACCCTACGCGCAGTTTAATTTAGGTGCTAGCTGTTGCTTTTATCGTTATCAAAGCACAGATGACCACTCTCTTGTCGTTTAAAAAGAATCTCTAGAATATTAAACGCTAGAGACCTTTTGTTTAAAACTGATATTGTAAATTAACAACCGATACCATTATGCATTATTTAAATTAGACCGAATGGGTGAAATATCCTTTGATATATGCGTCGTGAAACATTGGAGATATTTTTAATGGAAACGATTTATAAAAATAAAATATGAAGGGAAAAAACTTACAATTCTTAATACGCCAGCCGAACATTTAAAAATACAAGTATTTAATAAAAACTACTACCCAGCATAGTCGTCTTTCCTTTTATAAAATAAAAAAAATCACACTTGGTTTTTTTTAAACGCCAAAATTCACTTAGCCGATCACTGTTTGGCAGTTATTTTTGTCGTGTATTTAACTAAATTACCTATTGGTAATTCTGTTGTAATTTTACTCCACAATATTCTTTATGTAGGCTCTGTTTCTTTTGGATTTATTCGAGCTCGTCTACTATCTTTACACCACAAAACTTTCACGGAAACTTTCGGTTAAAGAACAGTCCTTGGTGACTCGAGTTCCCAGCATTTATTATAATTGTTAAAAAATAGCCGCGACATTGTCCTTCTTTGGTACGCCTACTCGAAGCGATATCCTTCCCTTTTTTGCGCTAGAACATTTTTTAAAAATTCCGAATTTTTCAGAATTTTGATATAATTTTTTTTTTTTTTAAAAGTCCTTGTAGAATTATCTCATGTTTCCATTTATGAATACTAAAAAAGATTGAACAAATCACCATCGTGTCCCCTGCTTTCTGCTCCGTATTCGTCGGTAGTATTATTTTAAACTTGATTATTCGGCTTTCGCCAAACTTTTTAAATTTTCATTCAGATCGTACAGAACTTCTCAAAAGTTTTTGTTTTTGAAGAGGGTCGATTTTTTTTCTCTCGATGGCAACGGTATTCGATAGTTAAGCGCCGTTCGAAAATTATAACTTCTGTTTCCGATCAGGCTGCGAATCGCTTGATTAGAATTTGTCTTTTAAGCTGGCCTATTTTAGTTGTTTTTACATTTTGTACTGCACGATTCACGCTATAAAACGCGCCATTTTGGACTTGATGTGAACATGTTTTCCTACCTTCAGACGTGATTAATGATCTATATTATGGGCAGAATTTGGCGATATTGTTTTAGTGAAAAAATAACTAAATTCTCCAATTTTATCGATATACATGTATATTATTTTTTTTTTTTTTCGAACATTGTTTTCGGCTGAAATTACGCGGACAGATTGACACGTTCCGACTGAAAGGTTTATTACCGGTCTTTCCACGCTACTCGAGGGTTAAAGAAGTACCTGGTGGTAGTGTTTCTGCGATGTTTGCTCGCGTTATATGTAAAAATCAGACATCGAGTCCAAAATGATCTTTATTATTATAAAAAGATATCCCATACGAAATAAGCCGATATTTATTAAACGCACAAAATACATGAAAATGTTTTTCTGTTTCTTTTTTTAACATCTGACGGTGTTTCGGTACTGTTGATGCGGTTTTTTACACCTGAAAACTACGCGCTCTAGCTTTACTAAAAGGAATTCGTTCAATAAATATACCGTTCACAATGGGTAATATTTTGACATGAGTCATATTGCACGCTACTGAATGCGAACACTATACGAGCATGTTTACATATATGTATCTGTGCTTGCTTTTGACACTGTTACCATTTTCTACGAATAGCTGCGCATTTGTCTAATGGGGCTTTTTTAGCATATCGATATTTTCGTTCGACAAATATCACAATCTTGAAAAGTCGATGTTTTTGTTTTTAAGTTTGATTATTTCATTGGCTTTTTTCATGACTAATTTAAAAATAACGAACGAAATACTTTCATTTAATATTTCAGATTATATTTTTAGATAAATTTTGTGGAAACTCGTTTAAATTTCGAAGCACGTTTTTACATATGTCTAATATCTTTAAACGAGCGATTCTTGTATGTATCGATCAGCGGGCAGTCACATAATGACGGTTCCACAATCATGATGCAGTAAAAATCTTAAAGGAATCAAAAATATCGTAACAAACAGTTGGTTTTTTATTTTTTTTGTATTACTTTTATATTTAAATAAATAAAAAAAAAAAAAAAAAACAACAAAAAACTGCTTTTCAGTAGCTACTAAACAAAAAAAAAAGAGAAAAAGAAAATCGGTTACTAAACAAAGGAGGACTTTGCCTAGTTATATGCAGATATTAAATGTTTTGCGTATTTATATATTTATTTGTGAAAGTGAATTACTGAGTGCATATTTTAAAAACCCTTATGTGGTGCAGTGTACCCTTATTATTATTATAATTCGCAATGATTTAGTCGGAAATTTTTTTGCAATTGGTTGGAAAACAGCTGATCACAGGTAAAATTACAAGACGCTTTTTATTTGTTTTTATAAACTCTGATAGAGATAAAGCTGACGACAACAACGACGACGACGACGACTCTATTTGCCTAAAATGTAATTTTTCTAATAAAAGCGCATAGAAATATATACTCATAAAAATCAATTCGACGGATGTTTACATTAATGTTGCGTTCAGTATTGAAAAGCGAACTATGGAAAGAGGCTTTAAATTCATGAATGTGTTTATAAATTACTTTTAAAATATTTTATTATTTCGTGAATATGGTATAAGATTAAAATAAAGTTAAGAAATTACAAAAAAAAAAAATACCGACCGACACTCGGTCGCCCAGGTACTATATATTTATATTGGCATTATACGCATAATAAATGATATATCTACTTACAACATTTATTTTTATTACATCGGTTACTAAGCAGAATAGCAAGACTTTATCTGTCATAAGTTTGAGGGGGATTGTGTTGAGATCCGATCTATTGCCGTTTACAGCTCGGGTTCGTTTGAACTTGGAAATGTAAACAATTTGGGATTTTAGATAATTGGTACTCAGAGGCGTAATTAGTAAGGTGCAAGGTGGCGAACCATTTTTCGCCTGCAATTCACATTTCTGGCTAAGATCCCAATGAGTCGAACGGAGGTGACGAAATTGTCTCGGGTGCCGTGCATCGTGACATTATTTTCGCCGTAACGATGAAGATGTATTTCTTCCGTCTTTCGCAGATTCGTCGATTTGATATTTATCATCTGATTACTTCATCTCCGCAACAAGTTTATATCGTTACTATTATTACTGATTTTAGGTAGTATTCTTTAGAGTTATTTTTATTTATTTATTTGTTTTTGATACAGATTAAATGATAATCTCTGTTATATTTTTATTAGTATATCGTAATATTTGGTTTTTGTTGTGGTCGAAACGTACGGCAAAAAATTTTAGTCCAAGTCGTACGAGACCCAGTCCCATTCTTAGCATATCTCTTTATTGGCATTAGGGTACCGATTGAATAGGGAAAAAAAGTAGGAGAAGAAAAGTGATTTTGTTGTCTCTGCATGATTCATACCGATCAACGTTACTCATCGTCTGATTATGTTGCTGCCCATTGTTACCGTGTTCTGCTTCTTCCGTACGATACCTCTTTAGTTGGTCTCCGTAAACTATTCTTCTTAAACTATTCCATTATTGTTAAAAACTGCGCTGGCGATTTTAACATTTTTCACATTTATTTGGCGACTAGTCGCATGTATATTCCTGTTTACGGGCTTAAATAAATTTTCGTATATCGCTTTTAAACTGTACCGAATGCGGCCGACTGCTTGAAGAGACGTATAAACAGAACCCGCGGGATACTCTTAAATGTGATACGGCAGTGTATCGTAAAGTATACAAGTACAGCATAATGTTAGCGATTTCAGGAAATGAGCAAAACACAATTTACTGCAGTAATTTGAGTGAGATTGTGGGGAGGGTGCGTCGTCTGTGAGAAAGATCTTTCTCAAGTAAACTCTGTGAGCTCTCTTTTTAGTCAAAGTCAAACATTTTTCTGGATTCCATTTCGTTGTGAGCGACACTAAGTAATGAAATGCACTCCTGTTTTTCGGTAATATTACGTATTAGAAAGTATATGTCACTGTTATGCTAGACTTTTCGGTTTTCTTTCAATTCATAACAATGGTGGAATTTTCGAAGCTGATATCAGTTTTATCGATTTCGACGACTTTTAAAACTCAGTCCTCCGTACCTCGCAAGTGGCTCTAACCCTTGACTCCGGCCTGAGGACATCCCCGGACCATCAGCTCTGTCACTTCTGTACTTCGCACAGATGGAGGAAAATTTACATCATTCTTAGCTGGACTGCCCACTAATTTTTCGGTCACAACTTTGTCTTTTTACATATACAATATATGACAATTTTGATCGTTCATATTTTTCCTATACTTTTATCCGTTTCCATTAAGCAAAGAAAGTATATATCTCTGGTGAGGGGCTGATAAAGTTTATTTTAATGAATACTGATTATCAACATTCACCAGCATTTACCGATGTATTATGGTGATCAACACTGACCTTGGGATACAGTTTTCAAAAAAAAAAACGAGCGGCGATATCATTTTCGCAGTTCACATGGTAAAAGAGGAGATGTAATGATAAAACTCCGTCGATGAACTTCCTTGCTGTAGCGGTTTGCACTTTTTCTTCATTCGGATCTACATATATATATATTTAATCGAGAGGTACAATTAACTCTGTATTTTAATTTTTTTCCTTATTAAAAATTAGTCTTTTTGCAAATTACTACGTTTAATATTAATGAGGCGAGTGGTATATAAGTCGCAGTCTGCATAACGTTACCTCCTGTTTTCTGCTTTCTTGGCTTGAGGAAAGGCATGGTTTCGTGGGCGATTTTATGGAGCGTAATTTATTTCCTGTAGGTAAATTTACCAATCGTTGTTCCAGATGTTGTTAAAATGGCATTTAAGCTAATGTTTAAAGTCGGTAAACGGTACCGCTACGTTTGAAGTTGACGCAGATTCGTTAATCGTTTTATCGGAGTTTTCCGCATTTTTAAAGCTCTGTATGCCTGTCTCGGTTGCACCATGGTGGTATAGGAGATATGGGGTCTCGGTACTGTTGGACATTTAGCTGATGTAGAATGGACATAACGTGATCGATTGTTGTTCTGTCCTGGTTCTCAGTGGTATCATCCGAAGAGTTTGGCTCTGCGCTCCTTATAATTTTACCCTAGTCATACTAATTATTTAAAATTTTTTATTAATAAAATTTAAACAACAAAAAAAGATTTTGGTGCGGTTGTGTTGAAGCACAGGGCCGTTGATTTAACGTGAAACGCCTGTATCGGTTTAAGTACTTTTTTTAATATATATATACACATATATATATATATATATATATATATGTATAAATGTATATATATGAATAAATGTATATATATATGTATAAATGTATATTTCGCTGTATTTGTAAAGGGCAGAAGGGGGTAGAGAGAAGCGAACAAGATATATAAGAAGCAAACTGTGTCCAAAGGGTAGACGCCAGATTGCAGAGAGAGCCGAATGTCGCGTTGATTGCAAATAGTATTGTAACATTTTAAACGTCAACAGAATAATCGTAAATGTTTTAATTCGCGGAATATTCTTAAACAATTGCGGCTCGTCTTGCATTGATCGTTGTTTTCGGTTTTTCACTACCTCGTTGTCTGTTGGAAGCAGAGAAATGAAATAGAATATTTCCGCGTGAAAGTACGCGCAGGGCGATCTTTTTTCCATCTCGATAAGTGAACAAACACCGTTAATTGGTTTTCCGTTGACATAGTTTGATCATTTAGAGGTTCCGGATTCGAAGCAGTTTCAACTTGGCGTGTTGTTGTGTGTTCGTGAGTGCTTCGGGAATGGGTGGGCGTGCGGCGAGCCACCAAAACATTTCAACGGGGGTTGGAAGATTGGAAGATGGGCGATTGTGTTCGAAGTTTGTGTTTGGAAACGAGCGGATTTCTCTGGTAATCATCTGCGACGTATGTGCGTATACGTGCAGCGTTAACGAGGTTACGTAATTTTTTCGAAAAAGCGAGGAGTCGATCGTCGCGGTTTTGACGATTATAATGGAATTTAATTATCGTTCGCCCGGGGGTGCTGATCGTATTGACTATTCACTTTCTGGCGAAGTATGTGTTGTGGGTGGAAGTCGTACGATATTTGTTGTTGTGACATTTGGCCGATTCGGCGTTATGACGGCGGCAATCGCCGAATCCTATTCATTCGAATGCCCCACTCGTGTAGAATATTTAACGAGAGTATCGTATTGTGAATCGAATGTCTGCAGAGACAACGCCGTCGATGACAGCACTGCTGCGATGGATTTGCATGATAAGCGATTGAGGAATTGTTGTGTTCAGTTCGCGCCACGGCAGATATCCAACGTGCCCATCGACTTCGCCGACCGGAGCAGTTTTCTACGTCTCTTTGTTCATTTATCTTCTTCTTTGTGCGTTGTTCCTGTTTGCGATTAAATGATCCGAGAGCTTTCCATTCCGCAAATTCTTTTCCAATGAATAATAATTATTCGCGCACTATACTGTTACTAAAAAATAAAACGGTCGTTCTTATTAGGTTTTTTTTTCTCCCTCGATTTGATGAAGTTGTCTTATACATCGACCGACGATTATTGTTTTTGTTTTTTTTTTTTTTAGTGGGGGGATTTGCACAAACGATCACCCGTTGACCGTGTTCTCAATTTCCTCGAGAAATTACTGGTTATTCGTGAATTGTTTTTAACATAAATTCTTCTGCTCACTCCAAACCAACTCTTATTCTACCCCATTCTCTGATCCTCATCAATTCCGCCGTCTTACGTTGAATCTCCGATTTCGCTTCTGTCAGGCTCTTGACGATATTTGCCGCCCCTTTCACATTTTTTTTTTTTCTAATATTAGAGATAATTCTTTTTCTTATTGATCTCGGGCTATTATGTCTACTTTCTTTGTTATATCGACCACCTTCGATTGCATAAATATTCGACTTTTGCCCTTATCTCAAAAGTTTCTAGGTCAGCGTCTCGCCCCTAATTTCTTTTCAGCTTAATTTTCGCCGGGTCAACGTTCGAATTCGAAAGCTTACTAAATTGCATTTAGGCAGAACTTTTTTATTAGAGTA
This sequence comes from Icerya purchasi, assembly GCA_039619475.1. NCBI lineage: Eukaryota > Metazoa > Arthropoda > Insecta > Hemiptera > Monophlebidae > Icerya > Icerya purchasi. The sequence goes on from CM077115.1 coordinate 577,103,072, forward strand.
TGCTAAAGATTTTTAAATACGGGGGGGGGGGGTGCTTTGAGAGAGAAAAAAAACAAGAGAAAAAGTAAGTTTATTCTTATATATATAGAAATATCATTGAGGCGAGGGGGTTCAACATTTTTCTTCAAACGTTTACAAATTATAATACTTGCACTATTAGTAATTTTTACCATTTTGATTTATACATTAATAATTTACATAAATTATGTAATAAACCTTTTTTAATAAGAAAAATAACGTACGTTATTAATTAATGTTAACAAATTATATAATAAAATATCACAATGAACCGCATTGAAAGTACGGATAATATTCGGGAAAAATAAAACATTTCAGAATGAGAACGAGTTCGATTGTAAGAAATTTTCATGTAATATGAACAATTTTAATTGAAAAATAATGGAAACCTACTGATCTTAAGAGATTAAGGAAAGGACGGGAAAATAAAAGAAAAACAGCCGGAAAATTGAAATTAAACTCTTCCAGATTTTAAGGAACTTATCGTCTAAGTAACAAAATAGTGTGCGGAGTTTATGATTCTTTCCAGATTTTTGTCTGTTCATAATAACGCATTTCGATTCTAACGAAAGTGATATTTAATCATCGTTGTCATTGTCACTGATGTAATATTTTAGATTCGGTATGCGCCTAGGCTTTTTAGTCAACAAGTAAGTAAGTAAAGTGAGAGTCCCACACCCTTTGAAGAACGTTTGGGATTGTGAAAAGCCTAATGGGGATCTAAGGAGAATACACTGGGAGGCCAGTTTCTTTCTTATTGGATCCGCCTTTACTTTCCCAGATTTCTCTGGTACCCGATTATTATTTTTCGGCTGAGTATGACAAAGCGTATTACTGAAATATTTTAGATTTAGTGTGCATGGGGGGGGGGATTCCTGTTGTTTATAAAGCTTGTGTTGGAAAAAACAACCCCTTATCTGTATATTTTTTCAATATTTCATGCGAAATCCGGCTTCCTAACTTAATTGTTGCCGGCGACAAAGGGGGGGGGGGTGTTCTTCGGTTGCATGATTTTCCGATCAAAGCTAGGACACTGTGCTACGAGGAAAAATATCCAATTCCGCCTCAGCGTACGACGAACGTCTTTTCAGCTTGCGATGAATGTAATCAGAAAAAGGTTCGAAAAAATATAGTCTACATAATATGTTGCGGAACGTATAGAGAACAACAAGAATAACGATTCCGAACTTAAAAAATAGGAAGACGCTTTGCAATAATTTTGTTACTCTACCTATAAATGGGAGATTCTTCTTCGGAAAAGCTTGTTGAATACATTGGCGCGAACAGAACCCGAATTCCGTGGTTAGCAGCTTTTTTCGCTGCTTCGGTGAATGTGCAGGAGCGCATAATGAAAAAAGAGCGGCGTCGCCGGTGAGAGGAGACCCGGGGCCAATTAAAATATAGTCTCTGGTCGACGATACCACTATTATGCTGTACGCATCGAAATGATACTGCAACAATGGAATAAGCAAAACACAATTGAAAATAATCGTCTTTTGGAATTATTATCCGGTAACGAAGTGTGGCGCGACCCTCTGATACGTTTTAAAATAGTACGTCTCCCGCCGTTTCGCGAGATATGAGGTCGCCCGTTCGACGTCCATTATGTATTATTAGGAGATTCTCGTCTGTGAAGGTTAAAAACACACGAGTCCGCGTCCTGTTCTCGTTTTTTCCCCGTTGTTATCTTTTTTTTAATTTTTCAAATTTTCCCGGTCGCGATTAGGAGACGCGCGTTCCACAGTCGCCGCTCGTTCCATAGTCGTGGCGCGATCATTTTGTGGAACGATACGCGTTGTCTCGTCGCTCACCTATCTAACCTGTAGCGAGTCGTATGTGGTCAGTAGTGTATGGCGCCAGCTACGGTCTCGGTCATTGTTCCAGCCTTCTTCGGATGTCTGTGGATACGCGTGTATGTGCCGCAGCGCCGCATCTCTTATCTAGGAAATATGCCGTGTGGACGACGACGCAGTGATAATAACGAGAGCGATGCGCGCCGCGTTCTATTCATTTAGCGCGGTTGGCCATGTTGCCTCCGTCTTCTCGTACGTATTATTGTTAACTGGATATTGGCCCAGTAGAAGCCGCGATCGCGAAGACTGGTTCAGCTGTTGCGAGGACGAATACATCATCGGCCGCAACAGGAGCAAGAAGTACGACGAACCAGTTGTCTCTCGGAAGGCGCGACGATCATTATTTTTCGGCCAGCGCCGGTCCGATCGCATACCAAATGCAGATTACATTTTATTATCATCTGCGGAGTGGCCCGGGACGCGTCAGGTGATTTGCGACCACTTTTTCGGCCACATACGTAATACCTTTAACGGAATTATTTGCGCGCGGAAAACGAAAAAAACTAATTAGCAACCGTATCAACGACCCCGCTTATTCTTTTTTCCTCTGACTAACCTGCTAATTCTTCATCAGTACTACAGACGCACGCTCTATTTACACCATTATCGCCGACTGGCTCGCCGTCGATATACATATATATGTTATAAACTCGGCCATTTTGGCCTCGCGAGGGGCTGTGTCCCTTGACCCCTCTTGCTTTCATTTCTGTCCTTTTCTCTTCTATACTTTGTATAAAATGATCAAAATTTCCAACGTAATTCTTACTAGCATCAACATAATCACAAAAATCCTGTCCTTACATTTAACTTTTATTATATAAAATTTAAAAAAAATTTCGTTACATTTTTCGTTACATAAAATTGTGATATTTTTTAAATAACAATAACAAAAAACCCTATATAAAATATAACAAACGTTATATAAAATTGGAACATTTTTTTGGGACATTTTGCATTACATAAAAAATTGGGACATTTTTTCTAATAGTAGGGGGTAGCCTAAGAATTACGTTGTAATTTATATATATATATATATATATATATATATATATATATATATGGTGCAAGTTTATTGCCCCCCTCCGTATGATCGCGATGACGATATTATTTTAGTTTTAACGAGAGGGCCGATAGTTGTACCAAATCGTACCGTCCGGGTTAGTTTGGACGTTAGAAATTCGAGTGCGCTTTACATCCTAGCAGTTTTTGCTGAATCCAATACGCCACACGCTCGACTATTTGCAGATCTTCTATAGTGTCCGTTTCCTTGCTAAAACATCTATCTATAAATTCGTTCCTAGAACTTTTCTAAGAACTGGTGTTTTATCCCCAGGAAAATCTTCATCTCTTATTTCTCTCGGTTTTAATCTGTTTTGGCTATTCGCAGTTTCCTTCAATAACTTTTCTCAACTACCTTCTGTCATCCTCCTAAAGTTTCCATACCTCACTTTCACATTTCCTTTTGCCAGCCGCATAATTATGTAGAAATAATTCTGCAACACTTCCGGTTCCTCATTTTTCCTTTTCATTCAATCGTTTTCATTGGTGGTTCCATAGGGGAGCCCCTTGTCGGAACTCTTCTCTTACTCTTCCGGAACTTGTAGGAATCCTTTTTCGTCTTCTCCTATTTTCCGTTCCTCTCCGTTAACGCTACGTGATTTTCATTTAGCCGTTCTTTCAATTTCTTTCTGATCACTTTAACACTTTATTGTTCACATATATATATATATATATATATATATATATATATATAAGTAGAGTGAGTTCCATACCCTTGACAGGGCGTCGGGATTGTGAAGTTAAGGTTCACAATGTACTAAGCCCAACGGCACTAATGAGAGTAGGGGGGCCAGTTCCTTTCTCTCGGCCGCCTTTACTTTCCCAGATTTCTCTGGTACCCAATTATTTCAGGCTGGGTAAGCTTGGGAGCGACTTGGATCCGGGACGAGACAAGTCTCGAACCCGTGACCTCCGACTTGGTAGCCAAGCACCTTAACCACTAGGCTACCACGCTGCCATATATAGATATATATGTATATGTTTATGTTCACTCGTTCGCGCATTGATTTTCTACTATACGGGTGTTCCTAGCCACTCGAGCATCTCCGGCAATGAAGCGACTGTTTCTTCGGCTCGGCTTGTCCGCTCGTTTCCTTTCCTCTAAGAAAAAAAGCCCATCCTCCAACCTCTTTGCAACGTATAAAGTTTTCGTCTCTGATTTCGATACGGCATGTAGGGATTGTCACGATTTGTCCCGCCGTCAACATTACATCTAAAAAAACACGGTTCACCATGATAAACGCAGGTGTTTGTTTTCAAAGTTGAGGAAAAATTTTTAACTTGCCTAATCTCTGTTAAACTTGTTTAGTTTTTTTAATTTATTCATTCGATTAGTGTTGAATGAACTAATGGAATTTAAACTAATGGAATTCGAACTAACGGAATTTGAACTAACGGAATTTGAACTAATGGAATTAGAACAAATTAAAAGGAACATTTTACGATAAAAAGTCACTTTACTTTTTTTTTTTTTATTTATTTTATTTTATTGAATCCCCTAAGCTTCAGTGTGCCGTATTTAACTGCTGTGGCTATCACGACACACTGTGCGGGATTTGTGACTATATTACTTTAGCTATTCTGTTTATTTTGAGAAAATTAATGATTGAATATGTTTCTGACTTTGCAAGTCTGATAATATCTCGGGGAATGTTTTATGTGGTGGAAATTGATGCGAATACTGTGCAATCAACTAATATGTGCTGGACGGTTCGGATGAAACTTCCCATACAGAAAGGGCACTTTTTTGGAGAAATCGACCCATTTAGAAGATGGTCATGCGAGATTGCTGTATGACCTGTCCGCAGTCGGCTGATCACACTGAAGTGTCTGCGGGACAAATTCATTTAGGGCCACCATGGCTCGGTTGTTGACTTTACTTGAGACAGAAAAGTCTGACACGCGGTGGTCCATTGTTCCTTCCATTCTTGTTTGCTTTTCGAAATTAGCTTTACTTTTTTTCTAGAACAATTTTTCTCGCTTTAAAATATTTGCCTTCTAATAATTTTACATTTAGTACAGTCAGGCTTTGATAGAACAGACCTATTCGGGGCAGGCATAGAGTGTCCATTGTTGCGAAAGTCTTCGATAAATCGAGATCACCGGGAACGTAAGTTCGTCCGACCCTTATATTTGTTGTCGGCAATAAAAGAGGATCCATTTCGTGTGAATTGGCAATCACATAACTTTAATTTTTACGCTTAAATCTAGAAAATTTGTAAAAACTACTACGAATTGAATATAAAATATGTTTATTAAAAGCTAAAAAAAACAAAACAAAAAACAATCATATTAATGTGCAACTGGCGGGAAATTTTAACTGAGTGTCAGATTTACTGTATTGTCTATTAATTAAAGTTCTTTGAACCACCCAAAATTATCATAAAACTGCTGGACTTGTTATTCAATTACGGGGATAGCATTTGGTATCCGGCCAGTAGTTGTAGTGTCCGTTATTTCAAAAGTCCGTCGAATTGTGGGGTTTGTTATATCGAGCACCGATTATATAACGATCTTATCGTTATAATTCCTTTTTATTCCGCAAAATTCAACACTAGAGTCGTCGAATGAATAAATATAAGTTAAGCGCATTGGCGAAATTAATAATTTTCCCCAGTCTTTAAAGCAAATATACTACTATCTGTGTGTCCATCATAACGATGGCGGCGAACCGTGTCGTTTAATGTAGTAATACACCCAACTGTCACAAAGATTAATATGCTCATCGTGTATTATGTTTTTGGCGGCAAAACGTGCTCCCGACGAATAGAGACCCACCTCTTTTTCTAATAATTACTCATTATTTATCTGTTTAACCTATTCTTCCTGCTAGAGTCCATGGTTCCTTTTGTTTTTCCCCACTTCACCGTTCTGTTGTAGTCTCCTATTATCTTCCTTTCGTTTTCATTTTTTATTTACTTTCTCCCCTCATTTTGTCCTCTCGATTCAAGTGATGCAATTGGCCGAAACGATTATGATTGTCATCCATGCGTTTATTAAATGTTCATAACGCTCTGCTCTGTAGTTTTTCCTTCCTTACTCATCGACACCGTGTGCTACATCGATTACACTTCTTATTAACAATATTCGAAATCGTTTTAAGGTATAATGTGACTTTTTCGCGGCCCAATTGTTTCTGCGTAAAGGAGAGTATTGACGAGCTCAAAAAAAATCTTGCACACATGCGCCTTAAGTGAGAAAGTTATAACAGCCTCTGATGGCGTCGATGAATATTTTAACGTCCGAACTGCTCGAATCACCGAGAAAACATGATTCTTTCTTCTAATACGCACAGTCGAAACTGGTAATTACTATAAGCGCTTTTAACGAGATATTCCGATCACGGAAATTTCTATAGAATAGAGTAATCCGGGTTCTCTCTTCATTTTGTAACGCCAATTAAATAATAATCGTGATCTTGTATATGGATTTGAAGTGTATGCAAATTCTGACATTTAAATGTTAACGACAATTAATTAAAATTGTAAAAACTTTTAATTAAACTTTAAAAGACCATGATTACATGAGGCACACGTCGATGTTTATATTAATATTTTTAATGTATTTTCTGATAAAGTTTAATTAAAAAAATGTTTACAATCACCAGAAAAAGACATGAATAATCAAATATCGAATTAATTGAAATGTCGAGCATTTCCGTAGCAGAGCATATTCGAAAACTATTACGAAGTTTCTTCATGTTTTAGAAAAACATGTATTGGAAATCTAGGCAGAAGGTTAGAATTATTATTACGATGTCTAATGTATATGGATATAAGGTATTTTTTCAAAGTAATTCTAATATGTTACTGATTATTTCAGTTATCGCAAAAGCAGGAGATATTTATTAAAAATATCTTTTTTTAATAACCATGAAATAAGATAAAATAACAAACATATTTTTTTGATAGCCATGAAATAAGATAAAATAACAAACATAGTGTTAAAAAAAATAATGAAAAAAAAATCGAAGCTTGCGTTTTTCTTCCTTCTCAGCGCGATTAATTATTAATTATAACTAAACGTGTCGAGATTAAATATTAAAATATTCGCGGGTAATGCATTTTTCCCGGAATTATCGCATCTTTAGTACTCGAATTAAAAAAAAAAAAAAATAAAAACAAAAAAAATGGAAGAAATCATGCATTGGATTTATCTTCCACTAGCTGGATATTTTCTTTTACGGTTGGACAATATTATTTACTAATAAGTTTTGGTTCTCTCTTGTTTGGTACGGACCATGTCATACTCGAAAAATCATGCTCGTGTTTAACTTTGTTTTTTTGTTGTTTTTTTCTTACGCATCCACTCCGGGGACATTAACCTCTAGCGCAAGTGAAATACTGAAAGTTTCAATGTGCTGCAGAGGGATATTCCACCCGAATGGGACACCACTGCCTAATTGAGACACACCAAAAAACGGCGTATTAGAAGTAATGGAATATTAATCATTTATAATCGATTTCGACATTACAGACACACGTGAAACAGACATATAGTATAGTAGTTTTTTGATAAAATATAAGTCCCGTTAAAATTAATAAAAATTTAAAAAACCGACATATTTCGCCGTGACAATTGCATGAATTAAGTTCAAAGTTAAAATAACGTGATATTCAGAAAAATCGATTAAAAATAATACTCGTACTCAATCGATAACGGTATAATTTTAATAACGATATATTAAAGTAAAGTAAGTCCCATGGATATCCTTGGTAAGGTAACATCATGGTTTGTGAAGTTAAGCTTTCCATAATGGTACTAAGCCTATAATGGATCTGATGAGAATACGGAGGCCAGTTCGGAATCCGCCTTTACTTTCCCACATTTCTCTGGTACCTAATTATTTCAGGCTGGGTAAACCTGGGAGCGGCGACTTCGATCCGAAACGAGACAAGTCTCGAACCCGTGACCCCTCTGGTTTGGCAGTGATAAATGTTAATTGTTGATTTTATATTAATGCAGAGTGTATGGCTTCTGCGTAGTTTAATAAATTTTCATCAGCTATATATTAAAATGCCCGAATAGGGTTTAATTATTTTAATTTTTATGTGTTTATATATTCGTAATATGTTCAGTGAATGAGGGTGACTTTTGTACATGTCTATTTGCAGCAAATTTGATACGTGATAAGAATTTATTAAATTACCCGGATGCGTATTATATTAATAAATTTAAGAACGACTTAGAGTCTTACCGACGAAAGATTCCGTGGAGTGAACACTCTTCATTTAAAAACCTAATTGGCTAAAACGGTGCAATCTCACGCGCGGAGAAATAAATTAGTAGTTAGCAAGAAAAAAACTTTACCGGAAAATGAAAATTTAGGCGAGCAAAACCAATCCGGACTAAAAAGACAGGTGCGTGGCGATATCGTGAGCGGTAGCGTCAAAGAAATTCGGAAAACGTTTCAGAATGAATTACCGTGAGCCATCTAGGGCATTGCGGAATGTATGGAACTTCAAGAATATTTGACAAACGGCTTAGAGCGAAGAAGGCACGACCAAAAGGTGCGCACTCTGATACCCATACACAAAAAACAACTTGAATAACACTCAGTATGGTAAATTCATTATTACAGTAATGAAATCTCCGATGCAGATTAAATAGATAGCCCAAAAACTTTGAAAAACATAAATTCATTCATAATAATGACTTTTTTGATAAAAATCGGAATACGCGAATAGAGGTTGGTTTGTGGAAGTTCAAAAGGACACCAAAACGAAATGAAGGTAGAAGAAATTCAAGATAGACAAATGAACAAAAAAGTTAGCAATGTTCAAAAGTTTTAAAGAAAGAAACTGGCAAAATATAGACGACGGAGAAAGAAAAAGAAGAACACCGGTGTAGGGAATGAAAAAATATTGGCTGTGAATCGTGCTTTTAAATTTTTTACGTGGTCCTCAGGTGGCCAAACCCGAAAATAAAAATTAAAAATTACGTATTAATTTCGGTTAAGAGTATAACGGTCGTTATTTAAAATCGACATTTAAAACTTTTTTAATCGATTTTATAATTTGTATATCGAGTTGTTGTTAACTTTTTCACGTCGATGTAACCGCGATTACGCGGAGTTGTAACTGTGAAACGTGTCGAGTTTTTACAATTTTTCAATTTCTTACAATTATTATAATATTTCGGTTTCGCGGATTTTTTATACCGTTTTAAAAAAGGTTGTTATATATTTATATATATATACATATATATATTTATATATTTATATATATTTATATATATTTATATTTATTTATATATACATATATATATTTATATATTTATATATATATTTATATATATTTATATATTTTGATGTAACATTGAAACTCATCGTTAGAGATACGAATTCTGAGGTTTTATAATTGTATGAAATTTTCGCAGATCGCGCAGCAGATGATGTTGAAGAAAATCAAACAAAATAGAAGGCAAATTGATTAATGCGCGCGGGTTTCTTCGCGCAGTCTCAGAGGGGTCATTAAATGAGCGGACGTGCGATGTATTTTTGGGCTTCGGAACACAATTACTATTCGTGGACGGCTGGTTGGGGGGCAAACGGTTTTTGACGATTGTAATCAGGCCGGACGAATTCAATAACGAGAATGTGACGCGAAGTAAGGAAATCGCCGAAATGGTTTGTTGGCGACCAGGTGTAATTTGCCATTTAACGGGAACTGCCAGGCTATTATTGCCGTGCTTTGGCCGGTCGAGTTATGTTGCATTTGCGGCATGGCGCGACGTCTCTCTCTCTCCCTTTCTCGGTTGAATTCAGTGCGTCTTGACGCACACTACTGTCGCGGGTTTGCACACCATTACGATTGTTCGAATCTGTGCAGTTGACGCGGTTGTGTCGGAAGCAAATTCCGTTCGACGAATTACCGCAGACGTTGAATAATTCTGATTGAGACGCAAATAGCAGAGTGATCAGAAGATCGAGCTCTTGGCCGCGCCGTCGTAGCTCTAATGGCGATGTTCATCAAGTTCGAAGCGGGTTTCTGCTAGCGTCAATGTAACGGGTTTACGCAGACTTATTTTTACGGATGGTCGCTTATGGGTTTTCGACAGAGAACGCGCGCGAGATTCGGCTTTGGTTGCACGGTTCATTCTCTTTACCTCTGGATAGAGAGAGCAGCTGATGAATTTGATTTCGAGTAATAGTTTTGAGATGATCGCTGACCGCGTGAATATCTCACAACGAACACTGAAGTGTGAGCGTTTCTTGTCTTTCTCGATGTCTCACCGTTGCGCCGAATTGATATTGGTTACGGAGCGCGAACGTTTTGTCAACCGGTCGTTCCGTTTTCCGAGTCTTAAATGGCCATTAAGGTCGAAGTAGGTTTGTAAAATCGAAGCACGTTGATCGAATGTAGTGATTCTCCTTGAAAGATGGTTTGTTGAGGTTTCTGACCGCGCTTTTCAATATATCGCGAGAAAAATCATCGCACGAAAGCGGTTGATCATTAGGTAGACGTTTGTGTCTACCCCCTTGGATGATGGCTGCTGATAACGGAAGATGGGGTTGCTTGCGTGAAAGACGAGTTGGCCGGCGCCACTGTGTTTATCTTTTCGCCTCCTTAGCTTCTTAATTGGTTCGTTTAATTATACGTTTAATGAGCTTCTCGGAGTAGTAATAATGGTGCTGTGTAGAAGTTCGGATTTCTAACGAAGATTTTTCGAATTCTTCTCTACTATGCCTGTGTTCGCTTCAGTTTGTAGTTTCTTTTTCGCTTTTTTCCTGCGATCGATTGTGAAAACCGGCCGTGGTGTCTCACGCGGTATTTTCCATACATGTGCTGAGTCTGCAATAGATTTCGTCGGATGTGCCAGCATGATGAAGAAGCTCACGAAGAATGTTCGGAATTAAAATCTGCTAGTATCCTGGGGTCTGATCGAGACAGGATCTAATTGATTTTTTAGGTACTCTACATATTATTATGTGGTTTACCATATTATAATAATAGGTAGTTGTAAAAAGTAAAATAATCAGCGGCTTGTAAAGCACAGGATTGGTGGGGTAAGCAAAATTTCCAGATTACAAAACAAAAATAATCGTAATTTTTGGTTAGAATACAAAATCGGAGTAAAAAAAAATTTTCATTTAAAATTTTTACAAATTAAAGTTAAAATAAAATTTTCAAAAAACCTAAAAAACATCGAATTATTATTCGCTTTGGAAAATCGAATTGCCAGTTTTACATAGTAACTGGCGGTGCGCGCAGTCGAGGTTAATGGCTAAAATTGTCAATTCGGTTTTTCTTTTTTTCGAATAATTCGACTATTTTCACTAGTGATTTTGAAAACTTACGGCTATTCTAAAAGTGACACACACACACACACACATACACTCTGATATTTCTGTAATTTGTCCAAAAATTTTATAACCGTTGAAATTATATCGACTTTATGATTATTATCATTATTGTAGACTCCCGCTTTAACACAGATACCTTTTACGTCTTTATTATTTTAAATGCTTATATACTAGTATCGTATTTCGTTTTAATTCGTTAAAATGTTCGACATAATCGAGCGAAGTAATTTTAAATACCGAGATAGATGATAATCGAGAATCGACGACAATGTCGGAAACTAGTTTCCGATTAATCTCCGATTATATTATCGATTCATCTGTGTAAATTACAGTTTTTTTTCGCGATGCGAAGAATCTTTAAAAGTTGTGCTTATCGACATGTTTTTACATTTATTTTATAAATTCGCCGAAAGATCCCGTGTTTAACTAACAGGGATTTTCAAAAACAAGATCGAACCGTGCAACGTTCTGCTGAAAATGTAGAAAACGGCAGATTTTTGTAGTTATAAAGAGAAATTTAATGCGAGGACACGTGATTATTTCTTTTCTTAAGTAAAATACACACCTAAATTCGACTTCTTACGGATTTTCCAAGTTGCCTTATAATAAGTATACCTAGAGTTATTTTTATTGTTTAAATTTACGAAAAATCGACGAACCAACTGAACACGTTATATTGATGTGTTTCTATTGTTTATCTAGACTCTGCGAAGGCGACGAAGATGGATTTGATGATGAATGGCGCAAGAAAGAGCCGATCAAAACGACGGTACATCTCACTAAAAGAGAAGGTAGCGATCGGCTTCACGAACACTCAGTAGACTGCTCATCGGTCGACAATGGAATTCTGAAATCGTCGGATGTTGAAAGTTCCGCTGTCAACCATCATTCTTATTACTACGGTGCCCAGAATCGAAAACGCAATACGGTATGCTAGCTTTCTAATTACTTCTTTCTTCGACAAGCTCGTGTCGTGAAATTAATTTAATTTTTTGCTAGGTTTTCTTTTCGTTTTATTTTTTTTAATGATATTCAGTCCCGACCGTAGGCCACATTTGTATGGATGATATCGTCAGGCCTAACAGACGCGGTACGAAACTTTTGTAGATTAGGGCCTATTTAAAGGAACCGCGTTTAAATGTGTTTTATTTTATCTCTTGATTTGTTTAAGTGTAATGGTTGGGCGAATGTGCAGTGCTGACGTGTCCATAAAACGAGAAAAAAGGGGAAAAAAAGATACCCTGTACAAAATTTCGATTTGCCTGGTTCGGGTACAACTCGCTGATTATGAATTATTATTCGCGTTTTTTTATAATCGGTGGGGGTTACACTTCTCGACTGGCGACTGCAATTTTCGTCCATTTCAAAAAGATCCGCGAAATACAAAAAGTTTTTTTCATCGCCTGGTTTTGTTTTGTTTTGTTTTTTTTTTTTTTTGTCTTTACGCGTGTACATTGTGATGTAAAATTTCAAAAAGTTACTTCAAGCGTTCCTCAGATTTAGTGTGCGCTATGACCCCCCACCGCCAACATTGACGACTGGGGTTAAACTCACCTACCCTCTCTCGTACGGAAAACTCGTTTGATTCATGACGGATTATATTTAAACAGAGAATTCAATTTCAACGGATTTCTTAAATTCGCCAACATAAATGCAACTTTTCGTAATTAAAACGGTTTTGTAATTTGGCACGCGAAATAGTTCATAAATGATCTGTGAAATATTTTTTAGTAGAATAAAGTTCTGTATTTTTAAACTTTGCTAGGTTAATTTTTCGCCAATAATATATATTCGCGCAAGTAGATATTTCAGTAGGTAGATTAAAAATTAAGACAGAATAAAAATCAATATCAAAAGTGTGGAAAAATTTAAAATAACCAAAAACAAAAAAATAAAATAAATATCTTTAAAAACACAGTATTGACTTCAAGACATATTCTAAAAGTTAATAAAAAAACACCAAAAAAAGAAAAATAACTCTACTCGATAAAATATATACAGTGAAATAATTGTTCAACGACATCCCTCTCCGTTAAGCTATCTATATACCTTAACGGAGAGGGATGTCGTTGAACAATATTAATACCTTAATTGGAGTCTCGGTACGCGAAATTCGAATTGCAACAATTGAAAAACCGTATTAAATAAGTGTAGCAACGCAATATACGCGTTTTCAACAAGCCAAGCGCTGGAAACATCGGGAATATTTAATATACCGTTTTCAGTTTTGGTTGAAATTTGAATTTAGTGCAGCGAGACTCTATAATTAATTAATTGCTATTTGAAGAATCGTAATAACCTTATGTACTTTAATAAATTACTGTTTTTAACAAATAATAATTTTTTGTTTTTTTTAAATCATTTTATTTTTCATTTTTAATGTAAATATTTTCAAGTGGTAATATAAATAAAACAGCCTCTAACATGATGCTACTTTTGGAGCAACTATATTATATAGAATTGTGTTGAGAGTATCTGTTTAAGAATACAGGGGTCAAATTCCGTCAACGATGAGTTTTGTTTACCGCGCTTTAGGCATTTTGCATTTTTACCTTTATTCGAATCTACATTTCCGTTTGATGAAAATAAAATTAAAGTTACTTTCATTTGATTTTAAAATTTTAGCTGTTCATGTTTTCCCTATATTCTGATTCTTTAATTAATTGTTATACCTGTTTACATTAGTCCAAGAAGGAGGAGGTATATCTTTAAGAAGACCACCCCTAACGTTTATTCTAACGACTACTGGAGACCGATTACGTGTTCAGAGCGATCGTGTTTAGAGCGACCATATTTAAAGCCGACCTCTAAAAGGGACTGGGGAAAGATTATTTCCTGGAAATATCCGATGTACTACTACAAAGAACTAGGAGCTGTTAAAACTGCTAAAAATTATAACAGATGAATGGAGACGTACTCATATCCAGTTTAATTTTTCTAATAAAAAAAGGTCCTATTGTGTAAATGCTACATTTTTGGTTAAAAATAAAATATTAATGTTAAAAAGACATAAAAACACGCATTACAGAAAATAATTATTATTTAGAAAATATGAAACAGCCATATTTTTTAAATAATAATTATTTTCTGTAATATGTGTTTTTTTTAGTAAAGAATATACAGAAAATGGATTCAAATGTTTATATTTTAAATTTAAAAAATATTAATGATTAAACTGAATATGAGTACGCTTCTAATCATGTATTATAATTCTAACAGTTTTAACAAAATAAGTTGGCGGCTCTATATAATAATAGTAATAATAATAATAATAATAATAATAATAATAATAATAATAATAATAATAATAATAATAATAATAATAAAAAGGATCCGATGGTCGCTCTGAACACCATATTGGTGGGTCGCTGTGAACACGACACTATTGAGACTATATCAGTGTATTCACTGGTTGCTCAGATGGAACTATCACTGACCGAAAGAGTTTCTAATAAACGAAGGGAACTATCATTAAAGCATGTGGACAACGTGGGCAAAAGAGGAGTTGTATGTACGTACGTAGCAAAATGATAGGACATGTGATAATTTCGCAAGTTATCGAGTTTGTAAATAGTTCTACAGCGGTTTCGGTATATTTTTTATCCGTGGTTAATAATTTTTTTTTTATTAAAATCTAGTTTTTTCCAACTTACGTTTCCATGCTTAATTTTGATATTATTTTAAGTCATTCGTGTTTGGTATATTACTAAATACCTCTCTAGGGACAAGTCCTTCGTTATTTCACCTGTTTTGATGACTACTCTGTTTGTGTTCACATGGTACCCCACCACACTGACTCTTTCGAATGAACATGGAATCATCAAAATTGGCGATAGGCATAATGTGTGAACGGACATATAAAGAAAGAGAGATACGCGGCGAACATGTAACCTCTCCTAGTTGGTAAAAATAAAACAAAACACGGAAGTTAGTTTTACAGAAATTTAGAATAACCCATTTGAAATTAATTCTCCCAATCTTTTATAATAAACAGACGTTTTTTTTTAAAATTCCTCTTCTGTCTTATTACTGTCTTTTTTACACAGAAGTGCTACGCACACATTCTAATTGTTAATGCCCCGCCGTTTGTCGTAAAATTGTATTCCGTTCATAGTCACGGATTTTATTTGTTTTTCCGTACGAGAATAGCCATAGAACTCGCTTTGGCTTTTTTATCATTATTTTTCTACTCGAAACATATATATGTATACATATACGTATGGTTTTCTACAAACCTCTGCATGTAGGCGTTTTCCGATTAGGTTTAAAACTGTCAAAAACCAACTGGGAGTCGTTCTTACGAATTTTGAAGTCGTTTTCACCCAAATGTTCTGTAATACAAATTTCTGAAGTGTAAATAATTTCATATTTACAATGCAGGCGCTATAAAAAAATCAAAAATATCCGTAAGTTTTAGTTAAGAAATCTAAATTTTCGTCCAAGTTTTTCCCCCAATATTTTCGGAAAAACGAATTAGTTTTTGTTTTTTTTCCCGAATTTTGGATTTTTAGCGTTTCAAGCTAGGTCCCGTTTTTACACTTTAATCGGCTTTATAAAGTGGTTATTTATACACATGTTTTCTCACATTAATAAAATAATACAAACAATTCAGACTAGAAAACAGTTAATATACATTAAAAAATGAATACACCGACATGTTCCGGAGACACTGCTCATGAATCATGTTGAATATACAACTAAAGTTAACAACATGTAAACAACATAAAAAAATTAATATAAAAACTGTTGAAAAAGTCGAAATATCGAAATCGTTTAATAATATATCGCAATGGTCAAAGTTAAATTCTTTTAAAAATTAACATGTATAAATTGTAAAATAAAAATACGAAATTGTTATCTATAAAATAAATAAAAAATCATAACAATGGATATATAACATTTAGTTCTGTTTCCGTATTTTAAATAAGAGATTTGTATGAGGTATTTTTGTACACCTAAAATGATATGCTTATATTTATTAATATGCTTCAGCGAGAAATCTAACATTTTTGATCATTAATTATTTTTAATATTTCTAAATCGTTATTGATATTTATAGTAATGTTTAGTAGTAATTATATGTTCGGTCGTGGTTGAATTTTCAACATATCTCCATACATAATTGCATAAACCTACTCTTTATATCATCGTACCTTAAAAATTCTATGGTTCTGCCCTATTATATATACATATATATTTTACCACATGTATTGCAAATAATTTTGTATATACGAAATTTATTAAATAAGTCATTGTCATTGTATCACTATTGTGATATTTATAATTTTATTAAATCAATTTTTGTTGGTTTTAAAGGCTATTTTGTAAAATGGTTTGAAAATATTGATAATTTTATAGATATATATGTTTTTATTGAAATATATGTAAAAGTAATCCAATTTTTATCTATTGTGTTTGACACTATGTATGCGCTTTTTATTTTTAACG
Source organism: Icerya purchasi (assembly GCA_039619475.1). Lineage (NCBI taxonomy): Eukaryota > Metazoa > Arthropoda > Insecta > Hemiptera > Monophlebidae > Icerya > Icerya purchasi. The sequence goes on from CM077115.1 coordinate 577,119,755, forward strand.
GCTATTCCCTTTAAATATTTGTTTCAAGTCTTTGGGATTTCCGCATGAATGGTAACCAGAGTTTGTTTGTTTATATATGTTTTTCGTATTGTAAATCGTACGTACGAGTTTCTATTGTAGTATATAAGTCGTATTTCAGGCGTATGTTAGCTATAAAAGTTGACCTGCTTACGGCTTGTCTGTTAATTTTTTTCTCTCTTTATGACGATGTTTTTCGTAAATAGTAAAACGGTTCCTTCGTTATCGATCATTTTCTTAAATTTTTGTCTTTCTCAACTTGGACGAATTACGTATCCGCGGATCTGAATTCTATAGCGAAGTTGTTGATGTAACTGTGACAATGTTGCGGACACACGCATAACTCCTACCCAGTAGTACGGTGATAAAATCCAGATTCACACGATTCCACCGTAGAACCTTAAATATTCACCTTGAAATCAAATTCTACGAAATTCTTGCGATCTTTTGTGTATCCCCCCTTTCCCATCACGATGACAAATTTCCCAAAAAAAGGAGGTTCTTCCGACAATTGTGGCCTATACCTTTTTTTTGTAACGAATAAATTGTTTGTGCGCTAGTACTCATTATATTTGTTACTCATTAGAGATACTTGTATTATAATATAGATAGTCGACTTGGCTTAATCGATTCTAAAAAGGTAACGAAGGATCAAGTTCTCTGATTTTAAAATAGATTATATATGTAGTTTAGTTGCATTTTTTTTTTTTTTTTTTATCTTTAGGATTAGGCAGATTTAAGTTTCTTCATCGAATATTAAGAAAACATTTTTCCTTGAAGCAATAGCGATAAAAAATATTCGATCAATCGATTTAATGCAAAAAGAAGTAAGCATCAATAAGTAATTTACCTACATAAACAATCTATACGGCTCTGGACTTGTTTAAGTAACACGACGTAAGCTAGCCTAACACTGGTAATAGTACGCGGCGTCAATAACTTACAAACTAGTGTGCCAATATTGAGTGTCCTGTGTATGTAAATACTGGATCCATACGGTTTGATGGATATGTTGCTCTAGTCTGAGAAGCTAATAGCTGTTTATATATCCCAATCAAATTCTCTTTTGACGGTATTGTTTAAAGGTATCAAAACCACTGTAAACATCGTCTCTGTTACTATTTCGTTACTACTATAGCGTAAATTTCAGCTGCTCTGAGCCTTCGCGAAAGTTCATTATGAGATTACATTTTATACGCGAGTAATTCAAAGAGGCTGGATGTTGAAGCGTTTTGCGGAGACAGTTGATGCTCGAGGACTTACAGAATAGAAAAATTCTGAAATTTGTATAAAAAAAAAAAAAAAAAAAAAAAAAGGGATAAACATAGATAAAGGCAGGAACTTAAAGTTCGGAGGTTAGTATTTTCGAAACATAAGAGAATTATCGCGACAGACGTAGTTTAAGAAAACAAATTAATTTCAGATCGGCGTCTATAAAAAAAAGCTTTTGATTCTCTCGATCGTCAGTTTATGATAAAAGCGCCGAGTAATCAGTGTTCTCTAGTTACTTTTGCGTATTTGATAAATGTACACTGACCTAAAAGCTCGAATCGTAACCGATAAAACTGAAGAATATTTTACGATTAATAAACTGGTCAATCACGATGAGGTGCGGTGAGATATCCTCTGTCACCGATAATATTCTGTTTCGCCCTAGAGGAAATATTGCGGAAATTGAATTGAGAACGGAATAAATACATTAGCGGAGGTAATATTTAAATATCCCTGCATTCATTAAATATCCCTGCATTCATTAAAAATATAATAAAACAGTAGTAGTAACGAATTAATTCAGATGATTACAGAGAAATGAAATATGGGACCAAAGACGAGTCGCACTATGAATGTGAATTAAAAATTTTATCAAGTAAATTCGAACTTAGAGATGATGGAGTATATTATAAATCGATAGCTAAAATAATCAATAATCACGTGGTGGTACCGCTGCAGAGTTACTTATGACGCTCAATTCTCAGCCAGAAATTGAATAATAGATTAAGAGTGGTACACGTAAAAGATTCAGCAAAAAATTAAGAATAATATAAAACAACAGGTCGTTGTTAGAATATATATATAAGATGATGAAATTTGGAACTGGTTTCGCGGAAGTAAAAGGAAAAAAGGAAAGTGGTAAGGCATTGTATGCAGGTTTTTTCGAAATCGATTATTTACGTCCGAGTCGCGAAAAAACCGAGCGTCGAAGCGTAGGGAATCTCAATGAATGAATCTTTAAAATTAGTTCGCCAGTTGATGCTTCGAGAAAACAAGCACTTTAGAGGTTACGTGTCTCCGCAACATTTGCGTAAATTCACATAAATTTTGAAATAAAGTTTACACACACGTTTAGAACTAAAAATATTATAAAGATAAAAAAAATCAAAATCATGCCAGTGTACGTATTGATACTACTGATACAGCGACGTGTAGTCCGGCAGAAAAAGTCATCAATCTCGCATTCTTTCAACGTGAATTCTGTTACGAAGGATTTACTTGAGTCTCGTGAGCTGGTTTCGAATGTCGACATCATTCTCAGTTATGTACGAGGTGGCGGGGCATTTCTCTACATTAATATATTTTATTGTGTACACTTATTAGGATCTACCACAGTTTGCCGCCGGACGCGCAACACTACATGTCAAAAGTCACGATTTAAATCAGGCGTTTGTTTTTAAAGTCGAGGGAAAATTTTCCATTTCGCTAATGCGTTAGATTTCTTCGTTCGATCGGTAGTGTTGAATAATCTTATTTCAAAAACAGATTTAAGAACGTTTTATGACGATATCATTACTAAATGTCAAATTAGAATGGAAATATTTTAAGGCAGAAAAAATTGTTCTAAAAAAAGAAACGCAATTAAACGAGTTTCACCTTTTTTCAGTAAAACATTTCCTTTCTACATTAAAATATTTCGACATTTAGTGTGTGACATTTTGTCATAAATTGCGTTCTTACGATTCGTTTTTATTTCACAATTTCATTCGACACTACCTCTAATGGAACGAACAAATAATAATGAAAATAAGCTTAACAGCGAATTTGAAAATTTTCCGTCGACTTTAAAAACAACATCGGCCGTGTTTATTATAGGTATATATTGTCGCGTCGAAACGTGTCTACGGCAAAACGTGCTGGTCCCCACTTATTATTTTATCGATGATTCGTTCGTTAATTTTATGATATTTTTAAATCCGTACAGAAGCAGAAGACCAACTCACCGCATTCGGAACGCACGAGCAGACCTAAGGATCGCATATCCGGTCACGAAAAATATCCATCTTGGCCCGAGTCTGCTCCGATCTCGACAGATGCGGACGCTTCGCCGGTTAGTAATAGTCTGAATTTGACGTCGAATTCTTCCATCAGTAATCGGCTACTGCGCACCGACAGCGAATTGGATCTACCTTCACCGAAAATTAAGTTTCCTGCGAAGAGGGTTACACCCGGTTTTATTCAGCAGGTATTTTACACCTACATTCTTTTCCTTCCTGTCACCTGAGTGCCGACTTTTAGTAATTGGTCCTCCGCTTGACGCATTTCTCTGATGCGTTTGATATTTTTTAACTTCACTGTTTTTCCAGCAGGGCAGTATAAAGTCGAAAAAAGAAAAGCCTATATGCCCGTTTTTTTTAAAAATAAAAATCATAAATATAAAGGCTTTCGATAGTAGTGATGTGTCGATAAAGCGTGGCGTCATAGAAATTTAGAGCTCAACAGTTTTTCCCGATGATTGTAACGCACCAGATCGCTCCCAGTTACAATATAAATACAGTAGTAGCAGAGGTTGCATGTATAATAAATTACGGCTTCACGCCGCGTTACTTACTACTCATGATGAACATTTTGATAATTTCTTTTGAAATCGGTTTAACGATATTTTTTTGTTTTTAAATAAACATGGGTGACGACGTTGCGCCATTTGTACTGAATCTAGTAAAAAAAAACAACAAAGAACAACGCTAAACTGTGATTTCTGTTTACCGCTTCTAGTTATTTCGAAAATTGTTCGTTATTTTATTATACCTATACTTTTTACGACGGTTCACTTCTGCGCGCGCGAACCATATGGTAATGATTTATTTGAAAAATATAGCGACTATGTGTAAGATTTTAAAATAAATATTAATCGGTAAATTTAACTTTGGATGATGCTAAAATACGAATATTTTTTATATCCCGTAGCGTAGGATACGGTTAAACCGCAACCGATAAAGACAGTATCAGTAACTTCCCAATTATCTATAATTTGTATATAGGCACACCACCCCCCGCATAGACAATAACAGCAATATTTTAAAAAGCGTTTTTTTTTTTAAAAAATTAAAGTATGTTCTTTTGTGTTTTTTTTTTGAGACTTGATATTTCACGTCAAAATGATTGACGTTTAACATTTGCAACACAATTAAAGTTTTTACCAAAAAAAAACCCACTAAAAAACATTACTTTTTAAGATTCCCCGTACACATATAACGTACGAAATCATAATTAAATGGTTCAGAAACGTCAAAAATATTCAATTAAAAAATGCCATAGCTCGGAAACGATTTGAACTTTAAAAAATTACAGTTAAAATTCTCTTTAAAACCATGTCTGTAAGTTATTATCCTGGCCGGGCAAAAAACCGAAAAACCTGTCAAGAATATATAATACTAAATTCAAAAAATCATCCTCAAAAAATTTATAAATCATCACCAGATAACCATTTAAAGGTGAAATTCAAAATATTAAATCGCAAAAGATCTTTCTTAAAATCGAATACGAAGCGATCCTCTTTATGTGTATGTTTGAAATACGTTTTGGTTACTCCGACGTTTTTACTCGGGCTAATACTTACGTGAACTTTCTTTTTTTTACTATTTTTGGCTCAGAAAGCGTATGGAGGGGTTAAATAATCTTTTTACCGTAATTTTTTATTTTTATGAAAGGGGACTCTCTATTTTATATTTTTTAATTTTTCCTTTAAATCTAGCGATGAGTTATGATTTTTTAAGTAATTTTTGAGGTCATTTTAAATACCATGTTATATATTCTTGACGGTTTTTGGTTTTTTTGCTTCCCGGGGTAATCGGCCATGCTGGAGTTATAGATATCGTTTTAAAGAGGATTTTAATTGTAACTACGTTTCAAATTTGAAGTTTATAATTCATGTTTATTTCATATTTTTATCGTTTCTGAATCCTAATAATGAAACATAATCCTATTGTATTAATAATAAATTTGTAAATCCTAATAATGATACATAATTTTATTGTATTAATAATAAATATTTAACGAGAGCGTGCGCGGAAATAGCCTAGTTGCCAAAGCGCTCGACTTCCATTACGCAAGTCTTGAATTCGATGCTAGGCCATCACAGGTAATATTACAAAGATTAGATTGAAATAATCGCCGATAGAATCGTATGGAAGGCAATGGCAAACATACACATACTCTATCATATGCACGATAGTTAGTGTACAGTCACACTCACAGCACTATTGCACATTAACAGTTTCAAGTGCAGTGTTGCACGTACACTCGCGTTTTGAATACAACAACTGCGAACACTACGTCTATCTGTGTCTAGAATGTGTACAAAAGTACGTTTAATCACGGTGCTTAGAATCAAGCGGTACTACTTAAGCGAGAGGGGGGGGGGATGAAATTAACAGTCAAAGAAACAGTCTTCTTTGGTCACTTGATATGGGAAGTGAAATGATTTTGGCTGCGTGCAACAAAGAAAAGCATTTGAGAAAGAACATCTTTTTTATTTCCTTGTTCGTGGTATTTTTCATTTTCATTTACGATTTCAATTTCAATTTCAGTTTAAAGACAATGTTTAAAAAAGCAGCAGTTAATTTTGGGAATTAAAAAGTATCGAATAAGTGGAAATAACAATATCACATTGGAAGCGTTTTAAAATTTTTATTGAAAATTATCGCAAATTTAAAGCGTAAAATAAGTACGTTTTTGAAAGCATTTGTGCATGTTTACATTAATTTTTATATGTAAATGTCCGGTTTTTAAATTTATTATTAAATATGTATGTATACGTATTTTTGGATAGATCTTTTATGAAAAAAATGATAATTTGTAATGTAATATTAAAGTGATTTAAATTTAATATTATATATGAAATTTTATTACGATAAACATAATTTTATTTCAATGGTGTGATTGCCTATTTTATGTTAAGACAGTTGTTTTAGGGTAGTAAAAAAAAAAACAAAAAAAACTGCTTGTTAGATAGTTAGATTTTGGAGGAAAAAAATTATGTAAAATAGCAATATGTTTAGGGATGTGTGGTCAAAAAATTGTACGTAAATGTGAGTGTATATATATATAACATAAATATAAACTCGGCCATATTGACCCCTCGCTATGCTCCTTGACCCCTCTTGCTTACATTTTTCTGTATATACTTTGTATAAAATTATCAAAATTTACAACCTAATTCTAAGAACGCGACGAATTCTCTTCTTTTTGGAAGTCGGTAATAAAGCTACATTTCCACGGTAATTTTCCAAGTTGATAGCATTTTAAGTCACTATGTTATACTAATAAAAAATAGTAAGAAAAAAAAGAATTATCCAAAGGGACCACCTTTTTTTCACGTTTTTTGACGAATACTCAATTTATGTTCACCGATTTTCATCATTACTTACATCCTAACTAAGTTGATACTTTTTCTGATGGTAAGATCGGTCTATATGAGTTATGCACGAACAAATATATATATATAAAAACAAAAACGTACGTGACTATACACAACTTCCTTCTTTTCGGACGTCGGAAAAATTAAAATATTACAAACGATACATAAAACTGGGACATTTATTCCAATTGGGGGACTGGCCTAAGAATTGAACGATTTGCCCTGAAGCGTTTTGCTGGCAGTTTCTTTGCAATGAAAATGATTAATTTTCGATTATCTCTGACTTCCTGATTATTATTCCTGTGACTTTCTTCGTATACATTCACTGCGATTACTTACATTACCCGTAGCTTCCGGTACATTATTCCTGCTATTGTCTCCTTTATATTAGCGATTTCTGATTGGCATATCACACGACTTTTTCTTTTTATTTTTAATTGCTTCAGGGCCCCCCGCCCGGACAAGCTCCAAAAAAATTACCGGTCTTTTACAAGAGCTACGTTGCGATATTTTAACTGTTGCTGGTAACGATTTTCCCCATAGCTGACTTATTATTATTATAAAGTTGAAAATTACAGTCAGAATATGTGTACTACTATATAGAGCGTAGAAAGCGAAAAATTTATTATCTCCTGCGGTCATGTTTTCGCGTTATGCGGGAATGGTTAGGAGACACTGCTCTTAAATTCCCGCCAATATTCTAACAAGACGATTCTATTAGTGAAAAAAGCTTTGAAGAAGATGTTTCGCGTTAATTTCCATCATTCTCCAAAAAAATCCGTCAATGATCATTTCACGCTATACAGCCTAGAAGAAGAAACTAAAACTGTCGTTAGCCGGTTTAGGTTGGCTCTGAGCGCGTCGCGTGCCTAATTTACTGTTTCATCGTCGTAGGTGTCCGCGTTCTAATGAGAGCTGAGCCTTTTCAGCGGGGATGCGTACACGGATAACGACTGAGAAAAAAACTGCGGGGCGCTGGATGTCTTTTTTAGGAGCACAGCCGGCCGGCAATTGGAGTGCTTCGTTGACGACACTTTCCTTTTTGTTTTGTCGCTGTCACTGCTCAATTGAAGGCAGTTTGGTTACGTTCCGTGCAGATTTCTTGTCTTTCTGCCTGCAGACAGTTCTCCATTGTTCGGCGGTCGGGTTTTCCTTGCACGGCAGCCCTGATGAATAGCTGCACAACCTTGAAATCGTGCACAATGGGCAACTTCGCGCTGTCCCGTAATCTCTCTATTGTAGTCGATGTCGTCCTAGTCGTAGTTTTTGAGAGCGCACTGCTCGTGCACAGGTAATTCTCCGTCAGACGTTGTTTGGTACGCGACTGCTCGCTGATTATTGTTAGATACGGTGCCGAGTCAAGTAACTCGAACGCAGGTGACTAAAGTACGATGCCGCGCGCGTCATTTCTGTTTTAATAATGACGAGGATCAGAAAAAAACTGCGCGACGTCGAATTCGAGCGCACTATGTTCAGCTTGTGCGGATGGACCAAACACGCGGTGCTCCCGTGTGTGGGTGTGGATATTGAGCGCCTGATAAATAGAGTACTACAATGGAGATGAGCGGTTTTTGTTCGTTCGCATGCGCGCCTACACCGTTGCTTACCATTTCGCTTTGCAATTGTTCGTTATTGCAGTTTTTTTTTTTTTTTTTTTTTTTTTTTGGTTTTTGAGGAAATACTAGCATCGTAAAAAAAACTTCAGCGTGAACTGTGTAAAAAAGTACTTTTAAAAACCTCTGCAGCAACGTCAAAAATTTGATACGCTCCGTGATAATGAGGTTTGTACATAATGGGGGCGTGATGTGTATTACGTATATGTACTTATTAAGTATCCACAAAAATATATGCAGAATGGCCGCTGAAACTGATACTTTTATGTGGGGACTTTATATGTAAAGTTGTTGTTTTTCCCCCGAATTCTTTACCGTGTTCTATTATAGATATTTGGCAATACGAGTATTAAGAATTCTCGTTATTTGGCAAAAGTCTCTATATAGGCGCATTTATCTCTCCGGATCTTTTTTAGCGTCTGTATTCAGATTAATGAATGGAAGGGGAGTAAAGAAACATGATTTTTACCAGAACGAAATTTGTGACATCCCGAAATTTCCGTCTGATGTATAGTATGCGGCTTTGTACCGGTTTTCGTCCGTAGGTGTAAAATAACGACCCGGGTAGTAAGCTGCCTTCTTAACGGATTTGCTGTTGGTTTTTCTACCGCAATGCGACGGAAGATCATAACGTTCGCGGTTTTGTAAACAACAACGTGTTGAATTGACGCATTTTAACAACGAGTGTGTTCTCCTACGATGACGACGACGATGACCTTGTAACAAGAAGTTGTATGGTAATTTACCTTGCTATCGGTTCAAAAATAATTCTCGATCTCAGACGGATAAAGATTTTTGTCTAATTTACGTATGCGCTGTTCAAAAAATGTTTTCCTAACATTATTTGTGCCGTTACAGAGGGATTGTTTCCGACTGCAAAGGTTCTTGAGCTACATCTTCTTTTCCTTCCCGTCATCCGATAACTTCGATATCTTTTCAATTCTTTCTCCGGTTTCCAATTCGCTCTTATCGCGTTCTCTACTAGTCCTAATCACTGTGGCATTGTTGACGTCTCCCCTCTGGTGCCGGCCTAGGATCTTTCTTCGCAATTTTCTTGCCTCTGACATACTGTTTCGCTTCACAGCGAATCGTTCTTTCTAGGCTTTTTTTTTTTTTTTTTTTTTTTCTTTTTTTCGAGGGCACATGTCCTTTATTCTCTAACCCCTGGCTGTCTTCAAATGCAGCCTGCTGCTGCCCTCTGTCCTCGGCCTTGCCTTCAGTCCATTTCTTCTCGGCTTTGTTCCGCAATTGTTTCTTTATTTTTAACCCACTCTCTTTTTCTTCCCCTTCAGCATGAAGCGAAAGAATAAATGAAAACGAAGCGAGTTACGTAGGGTAAGAGGAGAAAGAATCTTAAGAGTTTTTGCTCGACGAAACATTCGGAAAAAAAAGTAGGATTGGCATACCTCACGAATTAAATGGCAATCACTCTGAAAATTGAAAGGACACAATAATTGGAAAGGATATAATCGAAAAGGGGAAGAGAAAAGTAAGTTATGATTAAAGCAGATGGCAGAAATGAAAATAAACAACGGTGATGTGAAAAGTCAAAAACAAGACTGGGATTTGAAAAAAAAGGAAAGGGTAGACAGATCGTTAAAGATTTTTTGGGAAGAAATTTATGCTAGTAGCTGCGGGAATTTAGCAATCGACCGGTATGCGCGGCAGATCGAGCAAACTCATCAGACTGCTCATTATCCTCGATAATAAATCAGTCAGTGTATACGGATAGCACGACAGGAAGATAATTGGAAGGTTAATGTTCGATTAAGAAGAGTATAGTTTAGAAGAAAGAGCAATCATGAAGTTATTAATGTAACCGGAAGAAGAAATACATATAAATATGATTATGATAGCGTGGAAAATAGCGAGAGGTTCGGCAGAAAAAATGGAGCAGAGTAGGAAGGTAATTTAACGAAGGATCATCAAGCGAAAAGAGATAGTAAAGGTACAGGGTGGTCATTAACCGTGAAAACCGTAAATAAGCCGGGAATTTTGTTGTAAAACCGGCGGGAAAACGGTAAAAATATCAAACAGGGTAGTTTTCGTAAAAAAAATCACTTAAGGCGAAAAATGAATACATTTTTTAAAGACTTTACTCATAGCGATAAATTGCAAAGTTCTTTTTTGTTCGTATATACATAATATGCTGCGACGTCGGTTTTTTTCTTTTCTTTGGGCGCGTCAACACAGGACATTTACCCAACACAAAGAACTAACAAATAATGAAACGTAGGGATATTTGTAGGTTACATATTAGGAAGCGATTAGAAACGGAAGTAGCCAATAAATGAGAACAACAAAAGGAGAAGGAAGAGTAAGAATGTAGTGGGCACAGTAAGGGGCCGGGAGGCCAAGTCGGTTAAACAGTATCAATAGGAACGAAAAAATTCCGTTCTTTTACAATTTGCTGTTAATTCTTTTTCTTTTTTTTTTTTTCAATTAAGAGACTTTTTCTATAACGGCAGATCCATTTTCATGGTAATTTATTTTCATTCAAATTTTAACGAAGAAACGCATAAAAAAATTCTAGTTGTGGTTATCCGTAATTTTGGTTCAGCTAGTCTGTAGGACAGTTTGGAATTTCGTGATGAAATCAGTGCCTGCACTAGAAACGGTAGAAGAAACTTACTCGTATTAAAATCCGATTGAACTCTCCGTGTGATGATTCTTTTCTTTCTCCGTTGTTTTCTTTAGTTCTATCGTTTTCTTGCTAAAATTTTCCCCCAGTACTGAAGTTCTTCCGTACTAGTGTGTGGGATAGGTGGAAAGAATGAAATTTAAAAAGACAAAATTCCGAAATCTGCAATGCGGTCTAGTTACGGTATTATGAGGCTGGATTGGGGGGATTTTTGTTTAGCAAAATAGGATAAGGTGTTTTGAGAGAAATCGATTTCGTATAAATGGCGACTTTTAGAATTTCGAGAAGAAGTGCGTTTTCTCTGCGCGATAGAATTTCGACGAGCTATCGAAGACGGGACCAACCGCGACACGGGCGATCACGAATTTAACGGGAATAGGTGTACTAATTAGAGGTCAACAGAAGATCTAAGAATCTAAATCCGGCCGTTTGTTTTATAATTGAACGTTAAGATGGTAGCGATGTGTAATGGGTGGCGTGTTTTTATTAATTGGCCGAGCGCGCTGAGGACTGTTGTAGACCGGCGAACGAAATGTGTGCAATGATAATATCTATATGTAGGCGATTAGGATTTTCATGTATGCGATTTTAATTATCAGCGCTGGTCGACGGGGGTGATGATATCATCGTCTCGTTGCCGCGCGCATCTGCCGCGTTCGGTTTTAATTAAGAATAATGCGAATTACGTACGAAAGTAGATATAATAAGGATTGCAGAGCGACCAAGTGACCGGGGTTGGGGGCCGGATAGAACGAATCGAAGGTCAGTAGCCTACGACGAAGAGTAATTTTAGACTCGAGGAAACGAGGATAAGATGACTTAATGGTTTAGGAAATAATGGTTGCGGCCGATAGTCTCTGTTGGTGCAGTTGGCATGGTTGGTTGGTTACGATTACCGTGCATCCTGCCGAACTCCTCTGGAGCTGGAATTTGCCAAGCCGGTCGTCAACCATCCGCAGCTAATATTATGATCATAGTTCGGGACGAACGACGCCGCTCTGTGCGTCCATTACCACACTAAGGCGATGCTGGTGCGGCCCTATGAGTATTACATTTCCGTTCGGAATAGCGGACTGTTGCCGAAGAGATTCTTACGGTATTCCGACTGAGATAGTTAACACTTTATTTTATTTACCCCCATTTTTTCTTTTTCTTTTCGTTCTTCGCCAAACCTTTTTCCGCGTCTCCTCGTCTCTCTAGCCAGATAGCTTAATTAAGTTAATTAAGCGGGCGCGAGTTTTATTTATGGTGTTGTTGTTGGCCACGTACAGCTGCTGCGAGGCTAATAGCGGACTGTTGTTGTTGCCCTACATGTTTGTTAAAACTACGTTTTCTGCTTCGAAATGATTAATGTTCCCCTCCCGGCTGGCCATCTTCAAGTTCCGATCGGGAAGATTAGAGATGGAGGAAGTCGGTGATTTTCTTCCGATTTATCAACGTTGCTGCGCCTACCGTCAGAATCGGTTGTCTTATTTCGTACTTATTCTTCTTCGGATTCTCGTCGACGTATTTTATTATCCTGCGGCGACGATTGCAGTTAGTTTAATTTCATCTTTGTTAAAATTAATTTAATTAATCAAGATGAAGAAAATGGTTAGTAATTAATTTGTAAAACTTAATTTAGAGGCAGCGCGTAATTGGATACATTGAAAACATTAATAATTAAAAATTGATTTGTTCGGAATATATTGTATAAACTGACTTTTGCTCGTAAACATCTCCTGAATCCCGCTCCGGAACTGGACTGAAAATATTTGTTTTGGAATTATTGTTGTTTCGAATTTAGTATTATGTAAATGAAAATTATGGTTATCTCTTTACCTTAACATACGGAATCCTCAGCGCATGAAACATCATGCTTGACTGAACTTTTTTATAATGCTTACAGAAAATATATTAACCACGATGTCATTCTTAAGAAAGAATAAAAAAACAAAAGGAAAAATTCGATGAAATTCGTTTATTAATTTTATTATAATCGCTTGGAAAATGTATTTCGTCTTTTTCTGCCACTTTGCTGAATCAGAATTACCCGCAATATATGGAAAAAAAAGAGGTCAGTCAGGCATTTCATGCGCTGAGGATATTCCATTTGTCCTCTTGAATTCCCTATGTTCCAAATTTCATCTTAAATTTTGGTCAGATATTTACCCTTCCTCCTTCCGTAACGAACAATCCTTTTATCTGTCTGTACAACCTAGTCTTCCTTCTAATCCCTGGTTCTTTGAGTTTCCTTCACTTCCCCGTTCCGTTGTCATTTCTATGATTCGCTTGCGTTTTGGCCATTCTGCTCTTCCTTCCTCTCGTTTTCGCTTTTCCCTTGTTTCTTCTCCAAATTGTCCTCTTCAGGCGGCGAATTGCGACGCCAATCACATCTTTTTTGAATGTCCATCTCTTTCTGTTGAACGCGGTATCCTATATTCTTGTTTGCTGAAACTTAAGCTCCCCGCTTCTTATTGTGAATCGTATATTCCGTCCTTCTCTTCACCATCCATTATCTCATCCGTTAGTTCCTTTATATTGTCCATATCTGAACGAATCAAAATTTACCTGACGGCTCTTTTCTTTTTTGTTGTTTCTGGGTGTAGGTCCTTAGCTGACGTGCCCAAAGGGGGGATCTAAAAAAAAAAAAAAAAGTCTTGAGGACAACCATAATTTTCATTTACATAATGCTGAATTCAAAATAAACCTGTTTAATTTGTAATATCGCGCCTATACATTATTCACCCAGCAGCTGCATTATTCCTGTGAATGTATATTTTTATGTGTATTTAAAAAAATGTTATGACTTCACGGCTCCTTTTCAAAACTCCTCAAAAACTCTCTTTGTTAATAATTTTACAACCTCCAAATGTGATTATTACGTTCTAATAGAAAAAAAATATTATACCTGATACATACTGTATAATGTGATGAATTTGATTTCTTTAAACTTGTTTCTTCATCCTTGCTATAGCGTTCTTTGTCGGATTGCATTCCTTGTAACTCCTAATTGCTTCTATTTACACATGTTGATGGGCAATCGTCTATTATTGGCAAGCCCAGGGAAAAACCTAAAACAAGAAGAAAAAAAAATGATTTCTTTAAACAACAAAATTAAATATATAGAGGTATATATACTAGCAACGAATGCGATCACCACATTCAAGTAATAAAAGAAATTTCAATGAATATATATTACCAAATAAACTTGCTAAATGCGAATGAAAGAGATAATATTAGAAGCAAATTCAGTTCATTTATGTTACTTTTTTGAATGACGAGATCCATTAGTCTATAAAAATTACATATTAAATTAAAAAGAATAAAAATAAGAAACTATTAGATAAAGAACTTTTACCGATTGGCAATATTAAATCATCTTCTATCCTTTTTTTTTCTAGCAGAATTCGTAAAAGTCTATTTACATTTCACGTCTTCATTTTACGAAGGCACATCGTGCGATGGTGTAAAACAGCAGCCCTCTGTTTTCTATACAGCGGCGAGTGATCACAATCTTTTTCCAACTCTGTTCATTTATATCTGCATCTTACCTTCCAACGTTAATCACCTTTTACATGTTATTTTAGATATACTTCAAATCATTGTCTTCTTACGAAAACACACTTAGTAGTTAAATTTAAAAAAAATAAATAATAATGTACATGAATATTTGTAATAATCTTATTAACTCGAATTACTTGAGCTGCGTGATTTTTGCTTCTACTAATTAACAACAGACTCTATATTCTTATTAACTCGAATCTATCAAAATCTACATTGGCCAGTAGGAGGAAAACCTTCTAAAAACGAATAATGAATTATACTTTAGCTCTCCCATCAAATAGAAGTGACCTTTTCATCGTTGTATTACATGCGCGGAAAGAAGTAGCTGATATTCTTTGGTACTCGGGTTGCTGCTTCTTCTCACTTCTTCTTTAAAAAGCTCCCATCGTCCAATCTCCTTCCGCTGTATAATAGTTTGCATCTCAGACTTTGGTATCGGATGTATCCTCTTTTTCTAATAATTATTAATTTCATCTGTCTGTTCAACCTAGTGTCTTGCTGTTAACCCATAGGTATTCTTTGTCTCCTTCACTTCGTCGTTCTGTCCCCGTTATTCATCTGCGCTCTTAAGCCATACTTTATTATCATAATCCCGTTTTCGTTTTTCGTTGGTTGCCTCTTCGTATTCTCCACTCAAACGAAGAGCGTGTTTTACGGTGCGTGTGTTTATTAAGTGTGTTCATCTCTTTCTGCTGAATGTTCTGCTTTCTATTCTATTTTATTGATACTCGGTCTTCCTACTCCATATTGCGTCTCTTATGTCTTCCCGCTCCACACATTATTCCCATTATATTGATTACTTCCTACTAACAACATTTGATATCGTATGAAGATATAATTGACTCCTTCCTGTTCTAATTGTTTTTTCGGTAAAAGTAACCCCGGTTGACAGGCCCAAAAAAAAACCTTATTTTTTGGGTTTTTTCCAACTTTTATCGACTTTGAAAGTTTAAGGAATAGAAAGATGGTTTTGTTCTCGACAAAAATGGCGATCTTTCCATCAATATTGCATGCGCCTAGAAAAAAAAAATTCAAAATTTTGAAAAGTGTTTAGCTCGGCTATATATTTTTTCTAAAAAAACGCTCTATTATACACATAATTGAGGTACACCTTGGTTTTTTCAATTAGATGAACGTACATTTGTTTCTTTTTTTGCAGTTTTTTATCCAAAACCGGCAGGAAGGTAGGTTTAAGTAATTTCTTATCGATTATTTTTAGGATTCCGTACACCTAAAAAGAAGGTGGTTCGGAAACGATAAAAAAAAGTATCAAACAAAAGTTAATAATTCACGAACGGTTTGAACTTTCAAATTGGATCATAAATTACAATCAAAATTCTCTTTAAAACCATATCTCTATAACTTCAAGCTAACCGATTACTTTGACAAAACACAGTTAAGAGAATATACAATAGAGCACCACAAAAATCACTCTTAAAAAAATTTGTAACTCGTCTCACCAGATGATAACCCTTTAAACGTGAAATTTATGACGTAAACCAAAACATAGAAGCTTTTTCATAAAATCGAAAAATCACAATTAAAAATTATACATATAAACTCCGTCTTTGAAGCAAAAAACGACAAAAAAAAAAAAAAGAAGCGATGTTCACGTAAGTAATAGCCCGAGTAAAAAAGTTGAAGAAACCAAAATGTATCTCAAACGTACGTATATAAAGGGCTGCTTTATAGGAAAGCAGTAGTCGAGCTTATATAACTTTATATTTAGGCTCTTAAAGCGCCGAAAGCTCGAAAGTTTTGAAAAAAATATTTTTTCCCCCGGACATATACGATATGTGCCGATGGAAAGATCGCTGTTTTTATCAGGAACAAAACCGTATTTCATTTCCTTAACGAAACTTTCGAAGTTGGCGAAAAGTTCAAAAAAGAACGAAACTTTACGGAGCGAATATTGCAGTTAAAAATTTCGAATTAATTAAAAATACGCGATCCCCGGGCATACTTCTCTAGTTTCGAGCGTCCCCGTGTTTTCTACTTAAAAATTAGACCCTTGGGACGTCGAAAGGTCGAAATTTTTGGAAAAAAAATCGTTTTTCTGTACACATATTATAATGTGGTGTAAAGATCACGCTATTTGTCGGGAATGAAACTTATTTCATTTACTTAACGACACTTATTTCATTTCCTTAACGAAACTTTCAAAAGTTGTTTAACTTTGGTGATAACGGGGATAATTCGAGTAATCGCCCCATTTTGCGTGTATTTCGACAAGGAAGCATTGGTTTTAACGACATGTTTCCTAAAGAGGCAGTAAGAAACTTGTTGCTTTTTCTGCAAAAGTGCCGGTTGGTCTAACATGCGAGGGTCTGCGATCCCGTGTGGTCGGTGTTTCCCCCGGTTAAATTATAGAAATGGGTTTTCTTTCTTTTTTGCTTCCATCGTGTTTTATTTCCGTTTTATCACTGTTGCCCCCCGCCAACCTATCGTTAGTGTGTAGCGTGTGTAGATGTCTCTCCCGGTACCTGAACATTATTTTTTCGTTCTTTTTCGCGTTTCCTTTAATCTTCGGTGGAAAGTACGCAATATTAACATGATATATAGTATGTAATGCTTGAAAGAATGAAATATTCGTGGCATTTGTGCCTCCGGGGTTGTGTGTCAAGTGTGTGAGTGGGGGGGATACATTGTGTATAGTTGACTGTCAACGACGAATGATGTTAAAGCGAAGCTGAAAAGTCTCTCAACGGCGAAGACTTTAGATTCTGTTTATTATTTGTGTTTTTTACACTGAATTACCGTTATCACTACTAGGGTTATCATCACGGTGAGAGCTGCCTAGGCTTCTTAAAAGACCACCCAGTAGTCCGCCATCTTGAATGTACTTCTTCAAAGTGTTGTTATACGATTTGCTGTTCAATACTTCGGTAAAATTTTTTTTATCGCTGTTTTATTTCCTGTCGTAACAGCGCCATTATTATTATAGCCGCTTTAAAAAAAATATCTCTGAAGGTTCGTTACACCTGTAGGTTTGGTTTGAAGATTTTATGCGATAAAACGAATTTACAAAAAGTGTAGTGTACAAAATTATGCAAAAATTTAGATTCCCCCTCCCTTTTTTCAATAAAAATGTCGTTTATCGTTGTTGTTATTGTGCAGTGGTGATGTTTTTGCACAGTTAATAGGCAGTGTCCTCTTGGTGTTTATGAGACTTGTTTAAATGCGCGCGGAATTTTCATGGTTTATATTCAGTGCGCGGCACTTGGACTCTGAATGTTACTGGCCGGTGGGTGTGTGTGTGTGGCTTGCCCTCTTCACATTGCTTAAAGCTGTTCACTTACTAGCAAGGTGTACCGTTTTCTCCGCTGGAACTGGTTTAATGTGGGGAACTTGCTACCAGTTTTTATAAGATACGAGGGTTTATTTCAGTTCTGTAATGCCGCGCTAGAAGAAGCGATTGTTAGCGAAAATTATAATCGTCGTCCGATATTATTGGCTGGCAAGAACGCAATGGTAAAGTCGTAATTATCGCGGTGGTTTATCTTGGCCTGGTCGGTTTAGGCTTGAAAGTTGGTCATGACAGTCATGCCGATGCAACTTTATGACCTGCTGACAGCAGACACCGTAAACAGTTCTCGTTTACAGTCTTAGTAGGAAGTGCTCGATTGCCGGTAATTTATGTTTCAGTTTTCCGCTAAGCAATTCTAACTACAGTCGATTCTGACGCGACCGCTGTCTACTTCTCACTGGCCGTTTTCTTCAATAGTCTGCTGAAATTTCAGTTGAACGGAAGCAGCGAATCTTTCCAAACGAGTACATTTATTCGGGCGACAAAATGGTCGATTAGCCAATTAAAACGCGCGTGGTTCTGTAACGAATTTCTAGTGCGTACTCGTAGCCGAGTTGTTGCTAATTTTTATTTTTATCTCCGTATGCGACGCTTACCGGCGCTCGTTTTCCTACCGCACACTTAGACTTCGACTTCCTGCACTGCTCTGACCAATTTTCATGCTGTACATTCCAAAAAAAAATAACGTGATTACAAAGAAATTTCACCAATATATATATATATATGTGAAAATTCGGCCATTTTGGCCTCGCAAGGTAACCCTTCTTGCTTTTATTTCTGTCTCTTTCTCTTCCATACTTTGTATAAAATAATCCAAATTTACAACATAATTCTTACCGGCATCAACACGAAAAAAATAACATAATCACAAAAATCCGATCCTAACATTTAACTTTCAGTACATAAAATTAAGACATTTTTTTGTTAGATATTCGTTACATAAAATTGTGACATTTTTTTAATAACAATCACAAAAATCCTATAAAATATAACAAACGTTACATAAAATTGGGACATTTTTTCTAATGGGCGGTAGTCGAAGAATTATGTTGTAATTAATATACATGGGAGGATCCAGAAAGACATTACTAAGGGGGGGATTATATAATTACGTAAAATCTTTTACGGTAGGCAGTAGATTTGAGAAGTACCCCTTGTTTCATAAAGAAAATCCATAGAAATTTAAAAATGTTTTAAGAATACAAAATTATTACAATTTTTAATTTAACTTTTGTCTTATATTTAGGGGTGAAAAATAAAACGAAATTATAAAAATATACCTTAAATATGGTAGTTTAGAAATAGTAAGAAAGATAGTATTTTTATTAGACACTTTCTTTTCTATTTTTGTTAATAATCGATCCGAATTCTCTTTGTTCATGAGCAAGTTTAAATATATATACATTTCTCATTGAACCACTATTTTTAATTAAAATTACGAAATAAATAAAAATGCAAAAGATCGATGACATTTAAAATAGAATAAAAAAGAAACATTAATAGTTTTAATAGAAAATAGTATTAAATATTAATTATTAAAATCCAAAAGTGTAAAATTTATACAGATCTTTTATGGCATAAATTAAAAGTTTCTCTGTTACAACAAATTTTTTCATAGAAGCTTTGGTTCTTAAGAAATGTCCCCTATTCCCGCTCCCGGTGGATCCGCCTTTGATAATATATGCAGTTATATATTCCAGTACTTCTGGTCATGCGGCGAAGTACTAAAGCAAATTGAAAAAGAAAGAAATCTGTCAGTATTGGAGATTAATTTGTCAAAAGGTTTTTGCCTGTAGACATCCAAAAAGCCTATTTGAGAATGCGGGGATAGCTGCTTAATGTATAACACACCAGTTGCTACGTTGGAGTCGATGAATGGTTGAATTCCGATATTTGATGATCTGGTCGTCTTTTGTGTTTTATTCGTGTTTCAGTACTTCTCCGACATTAGCGAATCAGTAAGAACGCATTGAGAAACACACACGTATAGTTAAATAGTCAACTTGACCGCTAATAAATATGTGAATGTAGTTTTAAAAATTTAGTCCAGATGGTAATAAACAAACTGTGTTCTAAAGTGTACATTTTAATAAAAAAAATTTAATAAAAAAAGGGAAAAATAAAAATAAAAAAAAAAGGGCCCAGCCATAAAGGGTTAAAATAGATAACCGGTAACCAACCACATTCTGCTACATATTACGCTGAATTCTGTTGCACTAATGAAATTAAAAATACAATTCAAATCTCATTCTAAACGATATTCTATTATTTAAAATTATTAATTAACTTTTGTTATTTAAAAACTTTTGTATACGACGTGTAATTCCCGCGCATCTAAAAGCGGTTACGAAATATATGTGTACAAGGTTTTGAAATAGATTGCTACGCGAACCGTAAATTAATATTTTTCTCTAAGAATGACACGTGGTGATCAATTGAATCTTCTCTATATGAGTATTATAGAAGAATTATTATCTGTGTCCGCATAGCGAGGTCCGAAGCACATTGTCTGTCAGAATGAGGAATTATTTTTATTTCAGTTCCCTCATTGCGAAAATCATTTCGGTACAGTAGCCATTGCGATCTTACTTTTATTGTATTGTTTGAGCGCCGCAGGGGAGATTTTACGAGTTGTTTAATTGAAAAATGCTCCCGTTTCTCCGCGAAACTTTTAACAATACGATAGAATTATTGTAATAAAAAAAAACTTGCATCTTTCATCCAAAGCGATTAATAATATTGTTGATAAAAAATGCATTTATTTTAGAACAAAATAAAATGGACAAATTAATCAAAGTATTGTCTATCGATGACTCCTACTTTTCCCCACTTTTCAGGTAATTTTCGAATTTCATCTCGAAAAAATGTCTCATCTTTAGAGGCGATCCAAGTTAGGAGCCAATTTTAAGTGAACCGCTTACCTGCTAAATTGTGCTGCGTCTGTCGGAACAACCAGTAATCAGAAGAGGGGCAATGCCCGTCGAATACGGCGGGTGCAGTAAAATATCCCACTTAAGCGTTTCCACATATTTTTTTACGAATTTTGCGACACGAGGCCGAGCGTTGTGTCATACGAAAGAATAATTTTGTCATTTTTTTGCTCGTATTCCGGCCGTTTTCCTCGTAATGCACGGCTCAAACGAATCGATTGTAGCCTATACCGATCGCCCGTAATGGAATCGCCAGGTTGTAGCAGCTCGTAATGTACCACACCATTTTGGTCCCACTAGATACACAATATGATCTTCGAACCATGAATGTTCGACTTTGGTATTGATGTTGAGGTCGATGGTAATGATTGACCGGGCGTAGCGTAGAGTATTTTTTCTTCTTGAGGCTGTCGCAGAATATCTATTTCTCATCCCCAACCACAATCTGATGTAAAAAAACCTTTTCTTTGTTGCCTTTGAATTAGCTGTTCACACGTGAAAAATCGCTTTTCAACGTCTCTCCATTTCAGTTCATGAGGTACCCAATTGCCTTGCTTTTGAATCATTCGGATCGATTGTAATCGAACCGAAACTGCTTGTTGCGTAACTCCCAATGATTCTGCCAGCTTTTCTTGCGTTTGGTTCGGATCTTCATCGAGTAATGCCTACAAAATTTTTTGTCTTCAAATTTTTTTGGCTGTCCAGAGCGAGGCTTGTCTTCAATACTGAAATCGCTATTCTTGAAACGTCAAAGCCATTTCCTACATGATTTATCAGTTGCAGCATTGTCACCATAAACTTCCGCAAGCATGTCATGCGCTTTAGCTGCACCTTTCTTCCAATTAAAGAAGAAAACTAATACCTCCTGCAAATTCTGCTTAGTTAACAGAAAATTTAGCATATTCAACACAGTAAAACAAAGGTTTCCGTACGAAATTGAACGCGATACAAACTCTACATTATTGACAGATGTCTAACCTGTTTAAAACCATCGAAATCAGCTGTCGCTATAAAATATCCATAACAGCCAGCGTCATCTTTTAAGGCGGACCGAACTAATTTGTACTCTCAATAAAATTCGGCAACCGATGAAAAACGACAATTACGCGACATATATTAAGTGAAGAGTGCGTTTATACTCGAAAATGATAAGACTACGAGTCATTATGGCCCCTCGACGATGAACGGATTAAAAATCGGTAATTTTAAATAACCAACAAAAATATAAGGCATAATAACGGAGTGTAACAATATTGACTCAATGAAAATGACAAATTACACGTGCTACTGATATTATCGCGATAGACGAAATGGGCCTTTTATCTTAGTCCCCCATATAGTTCATTTTTCATAGTTCATTTTTCGTAGTTCATTTTAGTTGAGTTTATTTTCGCATTCATGCGCGAAATCGTTACTTATATCTTCTTCTCTTCTTCTTTTGCCTGCGTTACATCATTGATTCGATGTAGGCCTCCCTTAATTTACTCCATCGATGCCTATCTTGCACTTCACGAAGCCACTGTTTCCCTGCTGTTGCCACAATATCATCCGTCCACCTTTCACAAAAACGATATTAATTAAATCTAAAGATAATTTACTACTTTCTAACCAAGTGAATTTTCTAAGCCCAATTTCACTTTTGCATTTCCCGCATCTCCATCGATCGTCGTTTTTGTCACTTAAAAAAAGTGTCAGTTCATGACCATTTAGGCGTACTCTTTTTTTATGTAAAATTCCTTTCTTTCTTGCAAATATTCAACTGCTTTTTCTTTCGTATTAATTTTTCGTCGAATTAAATTAATAAGCGACAACATTATTTTATAAATGTAAACATTAGTAGCCGAATATTAATAATGGTCATTTGTTAAATTGGTTACATTTATAATATACTAGTGCGATTTACGGAAGAAAAAAAAACTTATTATGACGACATTATTATCTACTAAAAAAAAAAAATATATGAAAAACAGTAATGTAAAGCAAAAAGAATTTATTTTAATTATTGCATGTTGTAATAATTTTGTTAAATCATAATAAAATAATATAAAATACTAATAATAACTTAAATATCATATATTAAAACTTTTCGTAGTGAGTTAATATTAGTGTGTTGAGCAGTTAATGGAAGTTATATTTAACGCAGGTTAAGCATTAATGAGTCAGTTTTAGATGACCGGCCTAAACTAAAATCGAACGGAATGTGTGAAAATGAACCGTAACAAGTAACAGCCAAAAAATGAACTAAATGGGGGGACTAAAAGAAAAGACCCGACGTAACGTTACCTGCGTTTTAATTAACTTATCAACTATGATCGAAACACGCGGGATATTTTTTCGTCGTTCAATACTCTTACCACCGCCCGAGGTAAATAACGATAAAGTCATTATCGGACTGCGGATGTGGGGAAAATTTAACTCATTACGATGTCCGGCAGCAAAAAATGACTCTGTTCTTTTTGCTTATTTCGCTGTGACAACTTAATATTTATTTGATTACAATTTTAGACCTTGATATAGGTTTTTATGATTAATCTGTCTTCGTTTCGTATGCTTAGACATGTACCGCGAAGTACTAAATGTATTCGTCAGTTCGCCAATTCGCCAATTCGTCAAAACGTCTTGTTGTGTTACAATCGTTATAAGCAACTTTTACTCTTTACTGTAACGTAGTTCATATTCGGCGCAAAAGAACTATGACACCTTCCAAATGAAAAAAAAAAAAAATTACCAAATTACTTCCATGTAAACTAATCGGAGACCATGTCATTATTATTATTATTATTATTATTATTATTAGCCATAAACAATATTATACTGGGAAAAATAAAATTCTCTTAAAATAAATAGATTTGTGTTAATTTCATTTCTTTGCTGCTATCCGGAATAGCACTTTAATCTAATTATCAAAAGAAGGTAGAAAAAAAATATCATTTACTTTGAACATTTAGAATAATTTAATTGGATACTTTTTTTTTTTTTTTTTCGTTTTTTGATCTCCTTATAAAATTGCTAACTTCGAAAAGGTCTCGGGCATCTGCGCGAACTTGAAATTTTTATAAATAGCACCACCATCTGAAACTTTTTAATCAGCCCTGCCATGTTAAGTATTCATAAACGCGTAATCATGGACAATTTGGAAGACTTTTATAATAAAGTAGTAGAACAATTTGCCAGAAACCCGCGAAAATTATGTTTTAATTAAGATTTTATTCTTGTTTAATAAAATATTAAGCCTTTACAAATTATACATATTTTATTTTTCCTATAACTCATATCCTCTTTCTATCATCTCTTGCCCCCTGGCTCATCGGCTGGCGACGCCCTTGAGCACCACACTAGTCTTTGGAAAATCATAATCTATCCTAGAGGAGGAAAAAATAGTTTTCATTAGGGACGGTAGTAATTCGACAGTTTCGGAAGCATTTCACTATTTCTCCGTATTAAAAGACAAAATGTTAGATAAAGACGCGTTTTCGTACAGTTCTACGAACACAAGATTTTCCTCTTTCCTACTGTACGTTAATTTTTTCGTTTTTTTGCTCTGTCTATTTTCATGTTTTTGCGGACCAAGTATCGTTATTATAAGTAGAATTGGCAGAGTACTCCGCGGTACCTCAGCAACAAAAACACCATTGTTTATTTTAATACACGCGCACACACACATACACACGCATACATATTTATATATGTAATATGTTGCAACTTTTGTTTAGCTGAAAACCGTGATGGAAAAATGTGAAAAAGCTTCAATGGAAATGTTTGAATCGTCCGTGCTAGAAGACGAGGAAGCCAGAAGCAGAGGAAAAATATATCTTCCTCACGCTGATTCCGTCGACAGTATTTTTTCCAGTGAAAGGCCATCGTCACCTTCCGAGAGGGACGTTTCGTCTTTGATAAAAAGTCACCTTCTGGATAACGATTTCTCGCAGTACAATCATTCCTATCAAGATTCATCGTATCTCAGTCAAGTACGTAATTATACATTGCGCAGCAGTTTTTTTTTAGGATTCCGTATACATATAATGTACGGAATCCTTATAAGATGGTACACAAATGACAAAAATATCAAATAAAAATCAATAATTAACGAACGGCTTGACTTATAAACTTCAAATTTGGAACATAAATTACAATTAAAATTATCTTTAAAACGATCTATAACTTGAAGTTGACCGATTAACCTGGGCGGCAAAAAACCCAAAAAACCGTCAAGAATATATAATATGGTACATAAAACGACCTCAAAAATCACTTAAAAAATCATAACTCGTCACTAGATAAACCTATAACGCTGAAATTCAAAATATAAACTACGATGCAGGAGTACTTTCATAAAATCAAAAAATTACGGTACAAAAGTTATGTAAAGTTGCCCAAAAGTTCAAAAAACCGCAAAAAATGACGTGTCCCCCCCCCCTTAGCGCCGCGAGTATTGTAGTTAAAAATTTTGAATGGGGCTAAAATTACGCACATACCCGTATATTTCTCTAGTTTGAAACATCCGGATTTCCAACATTAAAACTGGACCCTCGGGGCGACGAAAGCTCGCAATTTTGTAAAAAAAATTTTTTTTTACAAGCATGCGATATATCGATGGAAAGATCGCTATTTGTCGGGAATGAAACCGAATTTCATTTCCTTAACGAAACTTTCAAAGTTGCCGTAAAGTTCAAAAAAGCGCGAAAAATGGCGTGTCCCCCCCCCCCTAACCACGCGAATATTACCGATAAAAATTTTGAACACGGTTAAAAATATGCGCTTCCACGTATATTTCTTTAGTTTGGAACATCCAGGTTTCCAGCTTTAAAATTGGACCCTCGGGGCACCGAAAGCTCGAGATTTTGGGGAAAATTTTTTTTTTTCTTGGGCTTGTGATATATCATTAGAAAGATCTCTAGTAGGCGGAAACGAAACCGTATTTCATTTTTTTAACGAAATTTTCAAAGTTCTGAAAAGTTCAAAAAAACAAAAATAATTATGTGTCTCTCCACTAGCTCCACGAATATTACAGCTGAAAATTTTGAACGCGGCTAAAAACGTGCTGATCCCCTTATATTTCTCTAGTTTATAACATTTGGGTTTCAGTTTTAAAATTGGACCCTTAAGGCGCCGAAAGTTCGAAATTTTGAAGAAAAATTTTTATTTTTCTGACGCATGTTATATACCGTTTGAAGGATCGCTATCTGTCGGGAAAGAAACCGTATTTAATTTTCTTAATTGAACTTTCAAAGTTCGCTGAAAAGTTCAAAAAAGCGCGAGAATTGATTTGTGACGCGAGTATTATAGCTAAAAATTTTGAGGAAAGTAATAAATATGGGCATCCATGTATATTTCTCTGGTTTGGAACATCTAAGTTTCCAATTTTAAAATTAGTGGCTTGGGGCTCTGAAAGCTCGAAATTTTGTAAAAAAAAAAAATTTTTCAAGTGTATTATTATTGGAAAGAGCGCTATTTTTTGGGAACGGACCCGTATTTCGTTTTCTTAACGAAACTGTTTGAAATTTACTAAAAGTTCATAAAATTCTG
This sequence comes from Icerya purchasi, assembly GCA_039619475.1. Lineage (NCBI taxonomy): Eukaryota > Metazoa > Arthropoda > Insecta > Hemiptera > Monophlebidae > Icerya > Icerya purchasi. Next base: position 577,145,967 of record CM077115.1, read on the forward strand.
AAAAATGACGTGTAGCCCCGCTTGTAATTTATGTATTGGTTCAAGATTTTGAACAAGGTTAAAAAAATGTGCGTCCCTGTTTATTTATTTACTTTGGAACATCTAGGTTTCCATCTTAAAATTCAGAACCTTAAGCGCCGAAAGCTCGAAAGTTTCAAAAATAATATTTTTTTTCCGGTCATGATCGATGGAAAGATCGTTATTTGTCGAGAACGAAACTATAAGTTATTTCCTTAACGAAACTTTCAAACCTTGATGTTCCAAACTTGAGAAATATATGTCGAAACGCATATGTTTAACCCTGTTCAAAATTTTTAGCTATAATACTCGCGGCGCTAGAGGGGAGGAACTGTTTGAATTTTTTAGCAACTTTAAAAGTTTCTAAATACGGTTCGAAATTATGTTTAGAGACTCCCGTGGAACTGGCGTACGAATTTCGACTGTTACTGGTTGAATGTCGGATGGTAACATTATCTGTTGAAAGTTAATATCCGCACGAACGGATAATATTATTCCCCCACGCGCACGACTAGCAAGCACCGGATTTAATTCGAGAACTTTATAATTTTTTAGTTTTAAATGTTGGTTTTGGATTTAAGCGAGTTTCTTGAATGCACGGAATAAACGGGTTTGTTAATCGGTGTTATTTTTCTTTTGGCTTTATCGGAATACGAGATTGCACCGTTTTTTGAATTTGGTTCGGATTGTTATAATTTGCGTTAGTAGTGTTAGTACGAGGGATAAGAAACGAAACAGGATCGCAGGTTTTGGTTTGGTTATTTTCATTACGGCGTGTGTTAGGGTTGTTATGAACTGTAATGAAAGGAACGGACTCACCGCATCATTGTTTAGGTGGTACGTCCGCCTGATGAAAAACAGATGCGAATAGTATTTCGATTTGTTAAACAATTTAACGCCCTATGCTAGTAAATAAATAAAAAAAAAATATTTAATAATGGTCTAACATACGGAGAGAGTCAAAAGAAAATACCGAATTGTTAAAAAATCATCACAGTAGAACGACAGTCTTTTTCACATCGCGGAACTATATCGACCTTTTTTGGTAAAGTAACCAGTTCGTCTTGCAACCGAAAGAAGTTTAATAACAAAGTAACCAAATTGCCTCGAAATTCGGTTTTCCAATTAGTGACATTTACAAAATTCGTAAACTATAATTTCGATTACCGTGTCTCTCCCTCCCATTCGCCGAGAATCCAGGATGCAATCACCAACGTACACCAACCTGCCAGCAGGGAACACCAACATTCTAGCAGCCGCAGCAGAGTGATACGTAGCATCAATATTATTTCTAATTAATATTTTTTGCGTGTTTTCGTTTATATATTTATTAAATATCTTTGACGGTCGGCTATTCAAGAAAGATAGGTGTAGGAATTAACAAAATTACAAAAAAATCATAAAACCTTAATATTAGTATTATTAAATCTAAACCAATAATTTAAAAAAATAAATAAAAAAAGGATTTAATTAATTTTTCTTCATAGCCGTTACATTTCACTTCAAATTAATCTAAGTCTTCGATTCAAATTAGTATTTTGCTTTACTGTTTTAAATTATTATTAGAAAAGATCTTTGAAATTTATTAAGATATTAAATTAAAATAGTAAAATAAAAATAGAAATTTATTCAAACAAATTTTCTTACATACTAAATAATTATAGTTATTGTTAACTTTCATACGGAATCCTCAGCGCATGAAACCTCATGCTTGACTGAACTTGTTTTTTATCCATCTTTCAGCCTATATTCAGAGTACGTAGAACTTTTAGCTTTAAACTAAAACTACGAAACAAAACTAATTGAATTTATTACTCCATCGAAAACACGGAAGACTGTGGTTTTACTCTTACTGATAAGTCGAAAATACACCCAGTCTTCGGGTTAAGAAATAATTGGGTTATCGGAAAAGAAAAAAAGCCGCACTTAATTTGGTAGACTTTGTTTGCTTGCATATTAGAATTGGAGAAACATTTTAGGCAAATGTTTGTCTTTCGCAATCAGGTCTCTCTGCGTACGATATAGTTGTAATATTGTTACAAATCGTCTGCTTACCGGAGATCCCTGTTCTGTGAAGCCACTAAAACGACTTGTCACTTACACCGGTCCCTATTTCTTTCGGGGTCACTAAAACGAATCTGTATTATTTTAATTTCTCCCGTTCCGGGCGCCCGTGACGAGAAGCCGTTTTATTCGAAAAGTATCATTAAATCTGTGGGGTTTTTCAGATTCGATCAGGCAGCAGCACATTCTGTTTGTTCCGAAATATCCGTAAATTTTTAGCGTTTTATTTTTAAAAATTATTTTTTTGTAATCAAAATTTTTTATATATATATATAACATACGTCATATATTTCTTAAAATAGTTTACATAAAAAATAACTTTTTCTTCAAATATTTCTCTTTAATCATAATTGCTACACACTAATAATTGTTTTCAAGGATACACACTTAAAAGCTGAAGTTTGTAAAAATACCCCGTTTTTTCTTTCTTAATTATAATATTACTTTTTATTACTTTCAAAAATTCAATGCTGCCCTTTATTTCACTACAAGAACGGCACAAATTTAATGATACGTTCCGAATAAAACGACTTCTCATCTGCTACGTTTTAGACGATTGTCTCCCCTCTGAGAGTCTAAACAAAGAATGTTTGTTTAACGTTGTACCCAGTCGGGAGTTTTTTGTTTTTTTTTTTTGCCGGGCAATAATCCCCCCCGTCTGCCAATAAAATCGTGTTATTTGCCATCATAAAATGTATTTACGATAGTTGTATTGCCGACATAAATATTAGGGTTGTCTGTCATTTTTATACCTGCGTCAAACCTTTTTCTCTTTTGAGCCGACCGAAACTGTTCCAAACTTTACAACTTTTCCCCAGACTTCTGACGACTAAGCTGTGTGCATCCACATTGGTGGTTCAAAGGTCTTTCAGAGCCGATGGATTGTGTTACCGGGCCACCTCCCCCCAAACAAAGTCTTTCAGTATTATCATATACGATTATCGGATGATTATAATTTCGTCTTTTTTTTTTATTTACTATTTATTTCGATTTTTTGTTTGTTTTTTTTTGTTTTCGGACGTTTTTAGGCTAATATCAATAATTTAAATTAATCGTTATTATCTTCATACATTTTTGTATATTAATAATAATAAATTCATCTTTTACAGTTAAAACACGATATATATATATATAACTCGCCCATTTTGGCCTCGCAAGGGGCTGTGCCCCTGGACCCCACTTGCTCTCATTTCTGTCTCTTTCTCTTCTATACTTTGTATAAAATGATCAAAATTTACAACGTAATTCTTACTGGCATCAATACAAAAAAGAAATAACATAACCACAAAAGTCCTATTCTAACATTTAACTTCCGTTACATAAAATTGGGACATTTATCGTTACATAAATAAAATTGGGACATTTTTTCGAATGGGGGTAGCCTAAGAATTACGTTGTAATTAATATATATATATATATAAATAAATATAAAGTAAAGTAAGTCTCCATATCCTTAGCAGCAGTCGTTGAAGCTATTATGTTTAATTAAATTAAACGTTCAGGTTTATTTTGGATATTAGTGAATGGAACGTTAAGTTTAGTTTAGATCGCCACCATGAATGCTAAATACAACGTTATATTTTTAGTTTTATCCCTCTGGAATGCTGTCACGATTTCGAACTTACCGTAGAGTATAAAATATGATTATAATTTTTACTTTCTTTTATATTTAACTATTAAATTTACAATTATTATTACTATTATTATTATTATTATTATTATTTTGTTTTTTAAATTTTACATTATAACTTTACCTACACAAATTTTTCTTGAAAATATACAATTAACAACGTACATAAATATACCATGTTAGATCGAGAGGAGAAGGAGTTATTTTTTTTTAAATTAACAGCTGACAAATCACAGTGATATGAGGAAAGTTTTTTATTCATTATCGAAGCGAACGATTTAAACAGGGCAAAGACGAAAAATCAACTGGCTGTGAAGACGGTTGACACAGCCAGACAGCGAGAATTTCTAGATGTCTGGAAACAGTGACGAACCAACATGTAAAAAACAGCATTGCCTTAGCCAATCAGCGGCAGCACGGAGAGTGCTAGGCAAGCAATAAAAATATATAATACGTGGACAAAAATCTGTCGCGAGAATTCAGGCGTGAGAATTTTTCAATTTAGCGAAAAATACCATTTCAAACGATTAGAAATTCGACATATCCTGTCGTCGACGGTTGCTGTCGGTTTGTAAATTACTTCGGTGATTCCGATTGGCGGGAGAGCTTCTTTAATAACGAATCTCGGAACGTAATTGTAATTTAAAAATTGAACAATTAAACGGGACTCAAGGTAACCGGTTTTTACAATGGAGGATGGTAATTTCTTCAGGAGGTTGGTAACGAACAGCGGGAAGGGTTAAAAACTTTAACTCTCTACCCTTTCTTTGCCGACGATGATATGTTAACTGAAGTTATGTATTGACGCAAATGTTGAATGAAATAACGGAAGAAATAATAAATTAAAAAAAGGGAAAGTAAACTGCAAGAAGAATTTAAAAAAAATGGTTACAGATAGTAGCAATTATAAATAAAATAATGAATAAAAAAAACAAAACAGAGATATGTAAATGAATGATATATGCTTAATTTCGAACACTTGTATAATGTAAAAGCTGTAAAATTAGATATAAAATTAGATACAAAATAAGAAATCCGTCAACTAGCTTTTGTAATTATAAGAAATATACCATTTTTTTGAAAAAAACATTAAAGTGCTTGTATTCTACTATTTTCACTTGTAACCTATTTTGTTTCATTTTTGTTTCACTGATTTTATAAATGCAATTTTGCTATTTACAATTATGCAAAAAAAGATGCATAGTAATATCTTTATTATATATTAGTGAAACGATTCGCTTGTTGATTCCGCGGAAGTAGTATACAATATCTGCTCTTCCCGAACCAATGTTCCCCGGCAAATGAACTGGACATCTATAAAAATTACATATAGGCTCTATTTCGGATAATGAAGCTTTGGCGAAGGCGACAGATTTCGAATGAAACTGAAAAAGCAAAGTCGAAGAAGATTGTTGTAACAACAACCTGCGTTAGAAAAAAAATCAGCGATTGTTGCAACTTTTACACGGATTTCTTTATTTTTTAGTCTGTCTAGTCGTAGAACTCTTCTGATTAACTTCGGCCATTTTCTGTAATGTTCGGTTTTCTGTAGAATTTAAAATTACCAAAAATTAATAAGTTCTCTATTAATTACGTGCATATAGGATGGCGACTATGCAGAATGTTACTCGGAAGAGGCTGGTCGTACCCAGTTGACCAAAGCTGAATTGGAGCAATACGAAAAAGCCTACGAAGATACTTATATAAGACCGTCACATCAGAAGCAGTCGTCCTATGCTCAGTCTGAAGGTTATCATAGTTACGTTTCTAGTAACGATTCAGCGATTATCACTCCGTTGCTCGATAGGTATGTAAAAACTATATTTACCTATATTATGTACATTTAACGCTTTGTACGCCGGTTAAGTTCGTTGAAATTTTTCAGAATCCTGTTTGCTACAGCTAGCTTCGCTGTTAAGAAAAAGTATCTTCCTCAAATCGCGTTAATGAAATAAAAAAAAAAAAAGGCGATGTTCCAAATAAAAACTCGAATATTTCACTGAAAGTGCATTACAAAGGCTGCCGTTGACTGTGCTACAAGAATAATCTGTACGAGCATGCTACGAGTACAATATGAATATCAGATGAAAGGCTCTAAATTATAGTAATCTCTGCATTACAGTTACCGGTGAAAATGTTGGAGATAACGCCGATGTCCGAAGTTACTTTGTGTCGCTTCTACATTGTTTACAATTTGGTTATTGCGGGAGGAGCAGTGGTGAAAACTTTGTAACAATTGCGAATATCACACCGGTTGAGAAAGAACAGTTATTCTATATCTACTTCGCAAGAAAGTAGTGGCTTGCTGCTAACCGAGCGATATTTAAAAATTAACGGATACATTTTTGACTATTAGTGAAAATGAATCTAGAACTTTTGTCAATGTTTAAATATTTCTGAATTTGTCCTTTTTTGGTAGAGACCGGTGTTGAATCTTGCCCTAATAAAACTTTACTATATTAGGTATGTCTTTTAATTTTCTTTTGCGAAAAATGAGAATCAATTAAAACCGACTTTTCTGCGATAATTGTGGAGCACTGTTATCTTGCGATCCAGGACGTGACCCCATGACGACGTCCGAAGCATGGAGTTTTAAAACTGACCTTCGATCTTTATTTATTCAGTTTTTTTATATCCAGCTTCATCATTATCATTTGTCATCAATTCGAGGATTGTTTTGTAGCATCACACCATTCTTTTCTTCTTTCTCCAGTCTCTTTAATTCTACATAGCTACTATACCCCAGGTCCTCCAGAATCTGTATTATATATTTATAACAAGGTCCTCCTACAGCTTGCTTTTCGTATATTTCTCCTTCTATTATTGTTTTCGTCAGGGAATCGTGCCTCAATATATGACCAACCAATAGTCGCTGGGATTTTGTGTGCTGACGACCGCAGAAGCCCCAGCACCTTCTCCTGCCGGGCTCGATTCCCTGGATATTCAGGGCTCCGTTGCCGGTACCTATACTTTTCCTTTTTTCCATCATCATGATGCTATTACTCGGGAGATAATGAGGTAATTTCCCCTTGCTTCCATCATCGCAGTGTCGTAGGCGCGGTTCAATAAATATATGATTTTCGCCGTACGATTTTGCTTTAGATTTTACCGACATCATTTGTCTTCAGTTCCCGGAAGGTATATACTGATAACAGTTGTTGTCCTGTACTAGGGACAGTAACAACCTAAATTTCTAAAGCTGTGGAACGCCGCAGTTGATTTCTTAAGAAAAAACTCCCATGGCCGCCTTTAATGTAGGTAACCTGTGTTCGAATCCAGTCTGAAAAGGCCTTTCTCAAGTTGAACTCGGTACTTGCCTCCCTCAGATCTTTCATGCACCATTTGGTTTGCCGACCCGATTTCCCTTTGGGATTTTTACCCAAACTTCCACCAAGTTGCTCAGCATAGCAGGGTCGCCACGTGCAGGCAGCTGCTGGAGTGGAAGCGGAGATATGAAATTCGCTGGTGAATTTTATATTACGCATCACACTTCCCGGTGCGAGCCCCTTGCTCTAGTTATTATATGTTCGATAATGTTTAGTTAATACTTCCCCGATGTATTTTTTTCTTTTCGGAATTTGTTTAATTATTTTTTTTTCTTCTAAAATTGAATTAACTTTGTGGTCATATCTATAAATAAATTAATTTCGGAATTTTCGGTAAAAACCGCGTTACTGAAACATCATCGTACGTTATAGGTACCCCTTTATTGCATTACCAGAATGGAAGTTTTTCCTGAAAATTTGAATTATAGGCAAAACGCCGTTTGCGTATTTTAATAAATAAAACGATCTGAAAAAATTTTACTTTGGCGGCGGTAAAATTTACGACGCAAATTTCATTGTTTTTAGTCAATCGAATATTCTTCATTACATCGACATATCTGATATTATGTTTCTCTTTTTTTCTTCAATGGCAATTTCTCGTCGGCGCGGGATCTGCCGTGTAAATAGATCGTTTCCAGTTATTTCCCTTGATCGCTAGGCCTGAATTAATACTGGCGTCGTTAAGGTCCGCTGCGATTACATAAAGTTATCATCGCCTTGGCCTTCCTACCGGTCTTCTACCTGGAACCTGGAATGCATTCGCTGCCGATAGTAGCGAGCCATTTCCGGTTTCCTAAGGTTGCAGTACGTGCCCATACCAACTTAAACGTTTCTAATAGTAATAATATTTACACCACCCATTTCCTTGTTTTTTTTGTATATATGTTGATAAATAAACACATTGTTTTTAGGAAATGTATTTCCCAAAAAACGGTGTGTTTATTTAAACGTTTCTCCCGGAGTTTATCTATGATGGGTGCAACTCCTGTTGCCGCGCGAATACACTCATTTTTGATTCGGTCGGATAGACGAATTGATCATTTTAACATGCTTATTTCCATTGAATGATATAACGCTTGTTCTTCTCGCTTTGTGACTGACCAGCACTCACCACTATGTAAGGCAGTGGGTCGAATGACTGTTCGATAGATTTTGGACTTTAACAGAAATGCGTTTGCCGCACAACACGTCAGTTACAGCTTTCCAATTTAGCCATGTTGTGTTTATGCGATTACGCACTGTCTCAGATATGCCGCTGTCGGCCTGTACATAGGATCCAAAGTACTTACAGTTACTTGTCCGAGATAATTGTATCTCCGATTGTGTTCCGTTGTCACAAGTAGTCTGTTTTCTTTCATCGACTTTAAGGCCGAACTTTTTCAATCGGTCACACCGTACTTGAACTCTATTTTGGAGCACGTCTCTTGAATTCTCGATTAATACAACATCATCTGCATGCATAGGAGTGCGTCCAAGTCATAGGTGTTTGTATGTCCCGCGTAATTGTATCCAAAACTACGTTGAACAGTAGTGGCGAGAGAGCCTTGAATGTACGTACACCTGTTATTCGAACAATCTACCTTGCTTGTTACACACATCCTTGTAGGTGTACTCATTTTATCAATTCTTCAGGAATTCTCGCAGAGCATACCAAATTAAATGGCGCAGAACGCGGTTGAATGCTTTCTCTAAGTCTAAAAAGACTAAGTATACATTCTTCCCCGTTTCTCTATGTTTTTCTATCCACATGCGCCGTGTGAATGTGTTTATTTTTATAATGCTACGGATGTGATTTTTATTGTTCTTAGAGTTAAAAAATAAAATATTGGTTACGAGCATTATTACGTTATCGAACTTTGATCAAACTATATTTTTACATATGGGTTTTTTTCTTGCAGACGGGGGGGGGGGTCATTTCAAACATCTTTTACCTAGGAGGGCAAACAAAAAGTTGATGAAAAATTAAAATATTTAAAAAACATCGGAAAAACTGGAATAGTCAATAGCGGTGCCGCATGTATGAACTTGTGGAGTAATGGAGATTGTTGCAGAAGGGGTGCGAGTATTTTAAGATATGTTCGGAGTAATTAGAATTCGGAATGTTTTTGCGTATAAATTGCAGTCAAAAAACGTTCGGTTGATCTGAGAGCATCCATCTTGGAAGTGTGATCATCATCGGTGAATAAGAATGTAATCATAAGACGTTGTAACGGAATCTCAATAGTTGTGTAAAAATTTTGTTTGTGAAATCTTGTACAGTAGTGATGACCAAAAAATCGCATTGCTGCTTTTTTTTCACTGCTCCGACAAATGAACAGTTGCGATTCGAAACAGTGATCAGAAGAACACTTCACTGCTTTGGCAACTGCTCTGACTTCTACTGCTCCAAAGCAGCAAATGGGAAAACGGCGTAGTCTCTCCCGTTGATTGTTCCACTGTTGCCTTTACTCATCCAGGCGCACTTCAAAACATATAGCCAGACGAAATATAGACTTATTCGATTATTTAACGTAAAGATCCATTGAGCGGCTCTAGTTACGCGAGAAATATTTTCGTAATGTATCGCCCATCTTTCTTGCTTCAACGTGACTGCGACGAATGTAGTATAATGCATTGATATATATTGATATATGTATATATGTACAAAAATGTATTCAGGAATACCTTAGTACATGAATCTTTTTCATCAACATATGAAACCTTTTTAAAGTGCGCATAGCTAAAGTTATAATTTTCGGTTATCTGGCACATGGCGCTGAAGTTTGAACGCGAGCAACCCGGTAAGAACATATTAGCACACACACTGGCACAGCATTCACGATTAGTTCAAAGCGCAACGCACGCAATTTTTTACGATATAATATATATATCAATTTACAATTTAGGTGGTCCGTAGTGTCGTGCGGCTTCTAATAAATAGGTAGACTTTTTATATTATATGCTCACTGCCAGCTACACTACTTGTATTATACTCTGAATAAACACTAATCCAATATTGTATATATATATGTATATATATATGTCCACCTGCACGCACGCACACACACACGTATATGGATTATATGTTTATGTGTATACATAAAATATTAAGCATACATATGATAAAAGTGCATACGTTAACGGGGGACGATTTATGTAAATACTTGAGCTTTTCCAACGGAATCAAGGGTGGTTTTTAGATGTATTTAGTTAACCTCTGAACGGTTTGAATACTGATAAATAAAAAACGCGGTAATTATTTTCAGTTGTAGTTTGTTACCCAAGGGGAATCGTGCGTTATAGACTAGTTATTTACTTTTTGTACTCCATAGGGGCTGTATTTACCAGTTTATTATAACCGTATTATATTCAGACACATTTTGTTTTCTTTTTTTGGTCACAATCTAATTTTTTACTTAAGTTAATTTTACGATCAATAAAAAATATTTATTAAAAATTACCTGTTCTTCAAAGATTTCGTGAAGTTTTGCCGTTGTTGGGGTAGTAGCGCACGTCATAGTAATCATGCCTTATTTTTTTCCTAAAACAAAAAGAGGTAAATGTTTTTTGTTTTTTATTGTGTTTTATTATTTTTTATTGTGTTTTATTATTTTTTATTGTATTTTATTATTTTTTATTGTATTTTATTATTTTCTATTTGGACTCACCTATCGAGGCCAGAGCTACAGTAAATCGTCATTAGGGAAGGTAATTAGATTTTAATACGATTAAAAATTGAGAAAAGGAAGGGGACAATTTGCAGAGACTATCGGAGATACAGGGAGAGAAAGAATAAAGGTCTGAACTAGATCTCTCGTCGATTATTTCATTACATGATTACATTATTATTTCGAATGGTTAATTTGTTGTGTTATCGTCATAGTGACGCAACGATAGTTATCGTTATAACATTTTATGTCGCAACGCGAAAAATAATTTTAACTTTTTTGGTTTGTTTATTTTTGTTGTTTTTTTAACCCCGGTAATTTTTAAATTCTCATAACAACGTCGTACTCTTTTTTATTTACATATTTATTTTTCGTTTTTGAAACGGGGTATGCTTTTTTAAATTACGTATACCACACCGAGTAACAGTGGAAAATGAATCAGGGGTTGACTTTAAAACTGCGGGCTATTAAAAATTTCTTACCAAGATTCATTTTTGTATTACGTTTTTTTGAAGCAGCTAACATTTCCAAAGAGCCCGTGGTAATATAGCTTTCTGCTCTTTCTTTGTTAAAGCCTCGAAATTTCAATGTCCTCGAAGTGTGTGCACTACTACCTCGGGCGATTGAGTTAGATCTTTTATATAAATTGTTACCGAATTATTCAAATAGCGCGTAATTCCTATTCTTAATAATTGCAGATTACGCCGTGAAGACGAAGTTATCGTATCGGTGACGGAGGATTGTGGCAACGGTGGTAAAGAGAAAAATAAGCTCGGCTTCGGCGATAACAATGGGCCGAACGGTATACTACCGATGGCTGGTCGGGAGTCTAGTGCAAGTGCCAGTTCTGGATCGTCTAGCGACACGTTGAAGTGGCACGGGTCGCTGAGTGATGTCAGCGTGGCTAGTAGTTACCGGAGCAGTAATGCTCAACTGATTGCGCACAGTTCTCGAGTGCAGACACCTCAAAGGCATCACTCGGAGTCCGTACTGTACTTAGGTAGCGGTGCTGCAGGCGGCGGCACCAATTCCAAGAGTAGTACCGCTAACGGTAGCGCCGCTAGTAATAGTAAGGATGTTGGCAATACGAGTCTGCATCGAAACGGCGACAGCTCAGCCGCTAGTCGACAGGTACACAAGGCCAGTAGCAAATCACCGCATCAGCCAAAGTCGAGCAACGGTCAGGTGCGAAAATTAAGTCCGATCACATCGTATACTGCACAACAGATTTCAGTTCCTACTTCAAATGTTCTCTTCAATGCTACGTCGCACTCTTCGTCATCCACTGGCTCCTCCGTGTAAGTATATTATTAACGCTTTAGTTGCCCTCTGGCCCCTGTGGCTACTCACCTGGGGCCGTATTGGTCATGTCCTTCTTTTATTACCCCCCTGTGTATCTTCTTTCCTCTGCTTGCTTTTATTGAACATCCTTTCATTCAGGGTGACTATTGGCTCACTGCTCGGTTTCGCTCTTAAGCCAGTATCGGTGGAATTCGCGGGCATTGTCCTATTATTAGATAAACCATATTCACACATTGAGTAAATCTATTTACGTTTTTGTCCCGTACGTTGCAATTATTTATTTATTTATTTTTTCTTCATAAACTCCTTCGTCATTTTGTTAAAGCAAACTGTGTTAAAGTCGTAGTTTTAAAAATTCTCATTTTCCGGTTCGGACATTTAGCTTTTTTAAATGCTCGAGAATTAGCTACGAAAGAAATACTGACTCTACGGTATCTTCCAAATGCCGAAACTGCCGCTTTCATTTTCGGTTCGCAGTTGTTCGTTTTCGCTGAAGTATCGCGTCCGTTCCGAATCCGATTTTGCCGAAAGGATCGCGTTGATTATTTTGAATCCTCATTTCCTGAAATATTTCTAACCGAACTTACACTTTTATGATCAGTCGCGTCATTACTTCAGTACACTTATTTCACTTTTTTGTCAATCGAAATTTTGATGACATTTTCACATTTTGCGTAATGCTCGTTCTAGTTGCACGTTAATACTTTAATTCCGCCGGTGATGGACATCGTTCTTTTCAGTATTTCCTATCGGGTGTGGTTTGCGTTACATTCATTATAGCGAAGAAATGTTACTACATTATTATATTAATTACACCTTACCGGAAAAACACAAAAATCGAAAAGAGATGTTGATAAGCATAAAAATATCGAACTAACGAAATAATTACCGATTTAGAAAACTGCTTACCGATACATGGTTGCTTTTTATATGCTAAAAAATTAAAAAAAAACAGCGTGAAATACAATCAAATTGGTGTAAGGTTTTTCCGAGTTATCAGACGAAGCAGTTTTACATTTTACTACGTATATGCTTACGTACGTCTGCAGAACTACCAAGAATATTGTCTCTTTCGACTTCCTTTACGTATAATTTTTATGAAAAAGAAAATACATTTAAGTTCCTCTTGCCCGGAATTTTTCGGGCTTCTCTTTTTCGTTAGCCATGTCACGTGAACTGTTCCAGTGTCTTAATTGATTTGAGAACCGTACCAATCATTCATTACTTGAAACAGAATTAGCAGCGATTACATCCTCCTGTCTGCTTTCTGTTCGCGTGTGACGCCGCAACTTTTTTCATTTTAAGCGGGAAATTTTGGTCTGCGAACGTAGCGTGTTTTAGGTACTTTCCTAACAGATTAAATTATGCAGACGCGTTCAATGAATTTAATGCAAACGCTGTTTGTATTTCATAATACATACATTATTTTTTATATATATATATATATATATATATATACATAGTGGCGGATCAACGGGAGGGGGATAGAGGGGGCATTACCTCCCTTCGCAAAGAACCAAAGCTTCTATGAAAAAATTTGTTATAACAGAGAAACTTTTAATTTATACCATAAAAGATTTGTATAAATGTTACCCCTATGGATTTAATAATTAATATTTAATACTATTTTCTAGTAAAACTATTACTGGTCCTTTTTTATTTTATTTTAAACCCAACTATCATCGGTCTTCTGCAATTTTTATTTATTTTTAATTTTTATTTTGTAATTTTAATTAAAAATAGTTCAATGAGAAATGTATATATATTTAAACTTGCTCCTGAACAAAGAGAATTCGGACCGGATTACTAACAAAAATAAAAAAAGAAGTAAAGTCTAATAAAAATATACTATCTTTCTTACTATTTCTAAACTACCATATTTTAGCTAGAATTTTATAATTTCGTTTTATTTTTCACCTCTAAATATAAGACAAAAGTTAAATTAAAAATTGTAATAATTATGTATTTTTAAAACACATTTTTAAATTTCTATAAAGGTCGCTATTTGATTTTCTTTATGAAACAAGGGGTATTTCTCAAATCTACTGCCTACCGTAGAAGATTTTACGTAATTGTATAACCCCCCTCTAATATAATTTCCTCCTCCAAAATGTCTTTCTGAATCCGCCCCTGATATATATATATATTTTTTTTTTTTTTTTTTTTTTCGATTTCAGCCTCTATAACTTCATTTGATCCCTTGCTCTTTTGCCTTCCTTAACATCTTTCCAATATACTTCAAGTCTTTGAAATTAAATACACTTTTATGATTTAGCGTAAACGATCTTTCCCGACTTTTTTGGTTTATTTTAAGGTTTGAATTAATAACCGGGGTTTTGTATATACGAAAACAGTTTTTGTCAAACATTTACATTTCAGTAATATTTATTAATTTGATGTCCTTTTCGCACTCATCGAACAATTTGGGTCTTATTTTCTTCATTTTCCTATCTTTTGCTATCATCCTGCATTCTGGTAATATGTCCGCAATAGTCCGACATGTTTTGGAGAAACAGCGCTCCATATTCATAGGAATAATACTGTTCCCATGAATATGAAGAGCTGTTTCTCAGAAGCATGTCGGGGTGTTTTTTGATTTTTAATAAAGATTTGTGTGTTTAATGTTCAATAATTTTTAAAATATTATTTAAAGAAATTACTAAAAGATGTATTGTTAAAATTAATAATCTTCTTTTCTTTACTGATATGGGCAACAGTTCTATATTGCTGTTTAATTTATCGTGTGATATCCCTTTAAACTGTATGTCATTCAATTTTATTATTCCTACAATCTTCCTCAAAATTCTACGTTCAATATTATTTATACATACATATACATATATATATATATATATATATATATATATATATATATATATATATCGAAAAATTACTATAAAAATAATATTTTAAATTATCGTGTTTTTCTTCTTAATTATTTCATATTTAAAAACAGCCATTTTTATGCCAGCATGCGAATCGGTGACAGACATTGGTTATAACGCTTAAACCACTGTAAATCAGTTTATTTAATTAGAAAAAGTCGATTGTACTTGTGTTTATGCATGTGTTTGCATGTGCTGCATATTATTTACATGGACGGGGAACTTAGTGTAATTTGTTGCATGTAAGACGGTCTTTTCGTATGCGCCTTTAAGAATTTCACATATCTGTACTCTTGATTGAATATTAAACGTTTCTTCAAAAACTTAATTTGAAGAAAAAATAAGGGCAAGAATGGCTAGGAATCTTTTTTTTTCCTTTTTTTTTTCTTTTTTTTAACTTAATGCTGGAATTACATTATCGAGTATTATTATTACGCATATGTAATAAAAGTACAAAAATAACGCAAATAATATTTTTAATTTTGATAATATTTATCATAATAAAGAGAGAAGGGGCAGTCTTACGTGAAGTTGTAAAATACGGTATTTTTGTGGAAAAATTTGAATTTAATTCTCTAATGGCCCCTAAAACACACGGAGCATTAAAAATCAGAAAAAAGAAAAATACATTATATTCTATGCAAGTAGAAAGCTTAGAATACTAGCGTCTTTCTCCGTATAATCGAAAAATAGCCGATAAATATTCTTCGAATCATAAAAATTTATATTTTACATTAATTTGTAACGGCGAGAAATATTTAAGAAGATGATTTCTTTCGAAATGGAGCTGGCACACACAGCGGCGTCGATGTGTCAAAGAAGAAGCAGTTCTTCACAGGATCCCTAATGTAACAACATTGCGTTGGAGGAAAGTTTGTGAGATTAACTCGAAAGAATGAAATGTCCCGTTTAATTCCTTCAATACTGTGCTTCAATCATTCTCTCCCTTCCTTCTCCTTCGGTTATTCTAGCTCTCGATTCCTATCTGTCGGCTATCTCTGATCATGTAAGTATCTCTTACCCCTCTGTTCGATTGTTCTTGGGCCATTGTCATGTTGACGAACCCATTATAAAAAAAAGAAAAAGAAAAAAGAAGATTCCTTGTCTGTCTTTATGAGTGGTAGAATTGCTTCCGTCTTTTTTACAGTGACGATAATTTCGGACATCTACTGCATAAAAATTTAACAGAGCTGTTTTTTCCATTAAAAACGGTATTGCTGACTTTGCCGTTTGACAACATAACATTTTCAAGAATGTCTTAACAGGAAGTAAAGTGTAAACTAGCCTCTTCGCGTTTGTTGCTCAGTTGCCAGACATTATTTTCTAAAGATAAAATTTGCAGTTTGAATTCTGAAGTCGTCATAGAAAATTCACTCGTAAATCTGACAATGCTAATGGAACTTTCCTGTTTAGATGCTCGAATGTTTTTTCTAAAGTCTGTCGGATTTTTCTTTTTTTTCTAGAGTTAAACTTGTTGCGCTGAAATTTGACACTTATAAAATGAGCTTTCGTCAGGAACTGTGGTATGCTGACTTTTTTTTTTTTTAATTGAGTTTGTCGGCAACGGGGACGATTACCCATCAAGAAAGGATAACGTAGGACGAAAGAAAAATGAGCTAGGAGAGTTATTCAGGGAAGAAGGAGACGGTCAGAACTACTATGAGGAAATAACAAAGGAGTCAAAAGAGATTGATACTTGTACAACTAGCAGTCCGAAGGGAATAAATGTATAGAGAAAAAATATGCGAGGAATGTCCCCTGGAGGAAAGGGAAGATTTCATGTTTTGCTAGACGTTTTACCTGTTTATGATATATCTTATACCTGTATAAAACTAAATGCGATGTAATCAGCATCAAAAAAGAGAAGTAGTTATTCATGATTGCGATTGCTGGGCAGCGCCCATAAAAAGATTCTCATCAAACAATATGGCCGCCGACCTATCTTAAAGCTAGTATAAATAGCAGAATTGTCACTTTTGAAATGCACTTCAACAAAGAATGATGCACTATGTGCTTTTGTTAACTGAAATGGCATTATATTCGCAGATAACAAAAAGATGTACATACATATATAGGAGGACACGTGTCACTCTATTGGTATTTTGCTCAGAGAGAATTTTTCCACGCGCGCATACACACACACACACATATACATATAAATATATACATATCCATATATATATATATATATATATATATATATTAACAATAAATTTTTTTCTTCAAAAAAAAAATTTTAAATTTGTACTGATTTCGTTTTTTTTTATTTTACTAAACAAGGTCATCGCGTAATTTAACAGTCACAAGCATGTTCTATTTATAATCTGTTAATTTTTTTTTTTTGCAGAATGGACACTTTTAAAAAATTCTTAGCTTCTGATTCATTTGTTTACTTTTGATTATTTGCTCGTTTTGTTTTTGTATGGCGATGCTGACTTCACTCATTGAAGGAACGTAACGAAGCATTTCAAATTGGTGACCAAAAGTCTTTCTCGTTTTAATCGTTCCTATATGTATTAGCGAATTTAGCGAGAAAAAATGTTTCGTTAATGTCTGCGGAGAAATCCACCTTTCTTGTAAATAGCGTCCATTGCTTTTTTTTTTCTTTTTTTCTTTTTTATGGGCTTTCAGTTATCCTTTTATTTATGTATATACGAAAATTGTATAACTTCCAACACCTGCTGCGGGTGTTTGCGCAACAAATTAAAAATACCGTAATAAACGCAAATGTTTTAGCATTTGTCAAAATTACATTCGATACTATGCGAATCATTTAAATTGTTTCTCAGTGTTTTTTTTTATCCCCCTAATGGATTTGTCAACGAGAGGACATTAGCTCAAGAAATGGAAAGAAGGAGAAAATAACGTTATTATATTCTTAAACGTTTGAGGTTAGAGAGGATACAAATAGTGTTCAAGGGTAGGAATAACAGAATTAAAATAAAATGAGAAAATGTAAGAAGCACCGATAAAGGGTGGAGGGGGTAAGAATACCGAGCTTTAATAGAAAGGAGTAGAAGGACCATTGTCCATTAGGAAAGGCCGGACATTCAAACAAAACTCATGATATTGTATTCACAAGGAAAGTAATTAGAAGGGGGATGAAAAGGACAAAATGAAGTAGAAGTAGATGAAAACCGTGAAAATGATGCAGCAAGCAAGTTGTGGTGGTGTTATAGTGAAGGCGCCAAATAGCAGAGATTGTAGATCGTTTAAGAGAGGACAAGTATCAAGAAAACCACGGATGAAGTTGAAGAGATGGCTGATTTTATGGAATACAAATTTTAAGAAATAAATTTAGTTGAATGCGTGTAAAAAGTTATTTTGTTGGTTTTTCGAACCACTAGCTGGCTTGTTCGATACTGTACAATGTGAAATTATCTGCATTTCGTTCGATAAATCCGTTGCAAATTTAAATAAAAATTAACAGTCAATTCGTGTAATATGAAAAAATTGAGCGGAATGAAACTGTCGTGCCATTTGATATGCATTTGCGAAAGCCGGATTTTTAAAGGTGTGTAAAGTTTAAAAATCGCTCTTGGAAATGTGAGAAGTCATTTTTTAAGATTTTCTTATCAAAAATCTCTGGTTATTTACTTATTTTTTCCTTTGAAATTTTTATAGTAATGAAATTGAAAAATAATCTCTGTAAAATGATTTAAATCTCCGTTCGGTTTTAGGATATTTTACAAAAACGTTTTCGTTATTAAAAATTCAATCGTGTTTTAAAAAGTAGAAAAAGGAAAGTTTAAATGGCTGATATTATTATATATAAGGAACCTTGTAGAAAATTCAAAATCGTGCAATTTCATTCGATATAAAAGGAAATCACGCTTTTGGCCCGCCAAGTACATGAATTTGCAATTGTTATACTTGCTTTTTTGTACAATTTGTGCTTATTCACACGCGAAGGAAGCTTCTTATTACATTAACATCGCGGTTGAGGGAGTATTTTTTCGTATTTTAAATGTTTTTTACCTTAAATGTCATTATTAATCTATAAAGGAACTTTTTTCGATCATAAAAGTTAATTATTATAACGTGTGGTCTCGAAAGACTTTTACCGATCGCGCGATATACGCCAAGGCTGCGCATCTTCTACACAACCTCTATGGAAAATACAGGTGGTGCGTGCGTACTTTTAAAAAGCGAGAAATTATTTTTGATGTCTGAGATTATTCTACGCGCAACGATGTTCTATTTAATATTATTTTTTTCCGGCGTTCCCCGTCGTTTAGATTAACGCGGTACAACATCGGGGAGGAGCTCCAGCTTCGTTATTGATTTTTTTTTTCTTTCTGTTTTTTTTTTTGAATTCCAGATTGGCTCCAAACAGTTTAACTGTTGCACAACGCATAATCGAACTGGAGAAGCAGCAGCAAGAACAGCATTCGAAAAAGTATACTTACTTCGATCCGGACAAACGCCATAAAGTGACCGACCATAACTTAAAGGTTATTCAGAAGAAAGCGTTGCTTTCCTACTACGAACGACATCATTCCGCCTGGAGATCGGAACCGCAACTCTCATCGATGCCGGTGCCGTCGCAGTCACCTCTTAGACCGAGATTACCAACGCCTACCTCGAGGCCGCCATCTGCAGAAGAATGCTCTTCTACATCTTCGAACAAAAAGGTAATTTTTCGTTTCCCTCGATGTTTTTACTTCCTATCATTATAGTAATCGGTCAGTAGTTGAAGAGGAAAAATTAACAACTCGCATTTTCCTGTATGAGCTACTCTATCTTTAAATCTTCGAGCAATTTTTTCTCGGTACATTTCATAGAGCTTCACAGATAACTTTTTCCAATAAAGCACGTGAGCGACAACAAAAGTAAAACATCAAACCGTTTGGATTCGTCAGACCATGGGCATTATGGCCCAAGAACTTGGAAAAGGAGACGAAAAAGAATTAGATTTTTATGCGAAATGAAATATCCAGCGGGATTGTACCAAGCGTGTATGGATGGCAGAATCGAGAAGGAAAGGAAAGAATAAACGAAGCATTATAAGGGATAGGAACACTGCTTGAAAAATCAGAAAGCAGTACGAAGAAGATCGTTCCAATAAAAAATCATTAGTGTGATCAGGGTTACGTACAAAGTGACCGTTGGAGAAATATAGCGGGGATAATATGGAGATGGCGCGAGAGAGAACCGAAAAAATGAGGAAGGCTATCGGCATATGGGTGAGATACTAGAGCAGCGCGCATAGAAGTGAAGTCAAGGAATCGGCAACAGAGAGGAAGAGAAGGTTGAATTGACAAGCAGTTGTCCGCTCATTTGTAGAGTGACAGAGTTAGTGAGAAGTTCCGTCCTTTTTTAGAATTGAATTTTTGAAATTAATGCGGCGCCAGTTTAAAAATTAATATTCAAAATAAAGACCGAATGATGGGTAGCCTAACTGAGGGGGAAATCACTTAAACGAATAAAGTTTTCCAAAACACCACTGGACCTCCAGGAAACTGAAATATTCGAGAAAGATTAATATCATCAGTTGCTTAAACTTAACTTTCGGCCGGCGATTTAATAGTTGATAGGTCTATTCAAATCGTTTTCGAAATGATGATCATACAGAAATTCCTCTCGCTTGGATTCAAAGTTATGTACTATATAATTTTATAGACTATTACTTTTTTCAAAAGTCGAACTTTTTACTATTTTTAATTTTTTTTTTTTTTTTGAATTTAAATTGAACATTAACACTGTAAGAGCTTCCAATGGATATCCTCTTCATAAATTTCCTGCTCACAGTATTAATCATATTTCCAAGCAGTTCCGTATTACATTATGGAATGATATTTATTTTTCCCTTTTCTCCAATCCGATTTTATTTTTCCGTCCAGCCTTTACCTTTTCTGACCATTTGACAAGTTTCTTTCTCTTTGTCGTCCCCTGATCACTACCATATATGCCGTCTTCGTTTCGGTCATACCTTTCTCCCTTCGTCACTTTAAATTTTTAAAAGGCGTTCTTTTGTTCTTTTTGGTTTTTCAACTTTTTTGTGATTTCTATACGAGATCTGCTCCTATTCAGAGCCGTAAAAAGAAAGTAGTGAAAATTCCAACAACAACCACTGAGCTCGTGTTTTACAATCACAGAGAACCTTTTTTTTCTCATGTAGATTCTTACATTGAAATTTAATGTTAAATCATTTATTAACCGAAGCTTTTTTGTACATTTTTTAGAACGGTGTAATTGATGACTTTGAAGAACCAGTGACGATAACGCACAATCGTACCTCTTCCGCCGGTGATATTAATACCAGGAACAGCGCTATTGACAGCAGCAGTAACGGTGTCGGTAATAACGTTAGCCAACAGAAGGATACGTTGGCTAGAAATTTGTACAGGTTAGTCGGTTCTCGCTGTCTTTTTAGTTAAATCGGTTGGCATTCATTAGAGATTTCGCAGCTTCTTTAAATTACGTAACAAAAAAATGATTGACAATAGCAGCAAGGTCGAATTATTTTAACATTTTGCTTATCGCTCGTATAAAATGAAATAAACAATGAGATTAACTCAGGGGTTAAATTCGAAGTATAATCTCTCCGGAATGTGTGTAATAACATACATTTACGTTATTAGCTTTTGATGCAAAATCGATGTAATTTATTATAATGTACTTCCGTTTCGGATATATAAAAAAATGGGGAAACAAACATTTGTTGTAATTATGAAAGTTACTTTTTTAGAAATTAGTGGGTTTTTTTTCCCGTAATGTTGAAATTGAAAAATCATAATGCACTTTTTAAATAATTTCAAAAGGTGAGAATTTTTCTAAACACAGAAATTGATCGTTTTAAAATTAAAATAAATTCATTCCATAGGTACCTCTTCTATATCCATTTTAAACAGTTTTAAATGTGATAAAATTTTTATGATTAAATTTTCGTCTATAGATAAGAAAACCGTGGAATATTTTGTAATATGTTATAAAAATGTACTTTTTTTTTTTCTCTTTTCTTTTGTGTGGTTGTTTCAAATTATACTATTTTACAAACGAAATTACAATGCTAATAATAACATTGCAACAAAAAATTGCTGGAAACGAAATTTATTATTCAACCAAAACCTAATTATCAGCGGTTAGTTTTGTAATAACTTTAAATTATCATTTTTTATTATATTATTAAACTATTAAAAACTATTAAAAACTATTAAAAACTATTAAACATTTTTCCTTAATAAATTTACATAATGTTCAGTCACTTTTAATCGTTTAAGTTTGAATAGTGATTTTCCATTTTAAATTTTATAATTTTAAACATAAATTTCCTTCGATTTCTAGTGCAAAATAATTCATTCTTACATTCATCAACCATTTAAGATAAATCCGCGTATGTGCGTGTGGTTTTAAGTCAAGACAGATGATGGGGGTTGCGGATTGTGAGGTGAAGATTCACAATGTATCTTAAGCTCAGCGGAACTGATGCGAATACCATCGGTGATTGTCTCTTTTATTTTCCCAGGTTCGTTTGGCACCTGGTCATTTCAAACTAGATAAATCTGGGAAAGCGATTTGGATTGAGAACGAGACGAGTTGAATGAGAATTTTCGTACTTTTTTCAAATGCGTTTTTTACCGAACAAAACTTGATAATTTAAGAAAAAAATTAGTTTAATTTTAATTAAATGGCTTCGATGTTTTTTTGTTTTTTTTTCTGTCTTCTAAGAAATCAGCTTTTGTCGCAGCCAAAGATAATTTATAAAAATGAAATCACTTTCACTACGATCCTATTAAGGAGTTAGCAATTACTTTTTTGATCTACTAGCATAATAATTATTGTATAGTATTAAATACACCCATTTATAAAAATAAATAAAACCGCATCCGTTAAATATTCGAATATAAAACTTTTTTCTTTCGTTAATATATTCCAATAATTAACCAATCAGAATGACAAAATAATATTTCACCTGATTAAATATCTACACAAACACGGATAAAAAGGTTTTTGTTACAACAAAGGCTTTCGCTTAAGAAAAAAAAAAAAATATTTTAAAGTTCACTATCATTTAGAAGTTAACAAAATGTATAATGTTAAGTTTTTTTCGAAATTGAAAACGACAACGAAACGTATATATTAAATATAGATTTTAAACATTTAGAATGTAAATGCGAACTAGTTCAGTGGAAATCATTAACACTACTCGCGTAAAACATTGCACCATGAAGGCACTTATGTAAGTGATGTTTGCAAACTAAAGCTTTTTAGCTTCTTCAAGTTAGGCTCGTGTACATACGGAAGCAAAATGTTGTCGAGGTTTTGATCTTAACTGAGACTAAATTAACGCGCTATAAGAAAACCATGATGAAACTGAATTAATAATGGTTTATGTAAGTTTATGTAACTTGTTGCAATTTCGTGAATAATAAAACTAAAAATAGAATGTCAGGTGACATATCACGTAAAGTACAGAGTGTTCCATAAATTCGTTAACATTTAAATCTAACTTCCCACGCAAACACAAGCCACGCGGGGCACGGGGAATGCTCTTATCGCTAGTTCGTTTCTCGGAAAGTTTTATCACAATGGATCGCTTCACGGGACCGCAACGTGCTTTTTGTGTTAAACACAGTTTTATTTAAACACAATAGTTTACTCATTATTGTGAGACGTTTATTTCACGCTGAATACGATTTACGCGACTTGAATACTCCGAGTGGTCCTTTAATAAAGAAAGAAATGGGTTCGGAAGTTTGAAGAGACAGGATCGACACTAAATGTGTAGCAACCCACGGACTTCTCAGAGCGAAGAGAACGCGGAGAAAGTTTCCGTTTCAGTTCGATGAGATCCACATTTATCGACTCGCAAACGTTCGGCTAAATTAGGATTATCCTGCGCACATCTGTATGACGTATTTTGAACTCAGATTTGAAATTACATCCGCATAAGATATCCAGATAGTACAGCAACTGACACCTAATGATTTAAATTTACGCCAATCATATTATACCGAAACAATGTTGGATCGATTCAGTAATTTTGACAACATCTTGTTTTCTGATGAAGTCCATTTCCACCTCAACGGACATAATAATAAACAGAATTGCAGATATTGATACAGTGAAAATCCCGAAACTAAACATAAGAGGCCACTTGATTCGCCTAAGGTAACTCTATGGGCTGCAATTTCAGCAAAAGGAATCATTGGCCCCTATTTTTTCGAAGATTCTCGCAGCCGTACGGTTAATTTTATTTCTATTAAGTATGTGAAAATGTTACGGGAGTTCTTGGTACGAAGCTACTGGAATTTGCTGGCTACAATCGTAACGCATGGTTTCAGCAAGATGGAGCCACTTGTCACACATCCAACAAGTCCCTGCCGGTGGTCAAAGAAATGTTTCCGGGAAAGCTGATTTCCAGAAGAGGCGATATTCCATGGCCTCCCGGGAGTCCAGGTTTATCCCCTGCAGACTTTTCTTGTGGGTTTATTTAAAGAACCGTGTCTACATCCATAAACTAAAAGAAAAAATCAGTGAAGAAATGTCTGCGATCTCACGGTCTCTTTTGCCGACGAGTACTCAAAAATTTTGGTACTCGCTTAGATAAGTGTAAAAGTTGAAATGGTGGTCATTTAGATGATGTTATTTTTAAAAAGTAAATTCTCATGAATTGGCTATCTCGTGAATAAATAATTTCTAATTGATGTCAAATAGTTTTTTTGAATATGGATTTTTTCAAATGTTAACGAATTTATGGAACACTCTGTATAATGCATTTTATCAAGAAAAGAACTGGTTACTGGTCTCCCCTCTTGCACTAGTGTCATTGAGCTTAATACACTTTTTAACTTTATAATTCTGTTATGACAAAAAATAAATTTCAACACTTATTAATATAATTGTTAATAAGTGTTGAAATTTATTTTTTGTCATAACTATACTGTTAACAATGTGTATAAATAATAAATACAGTTTATAATTCTGAATGCTCTTCAAGAGTTCAAACATATTGCATTAAAGTGAATTCCGTTAGCTGTTCACTAGAATTATAAAATGTTAAATATCATTATCAAAACGATGCTTAATAATATATTGATCCCCGGGTTCATATTTATTTAATAAAAAATCTTTTACCATCCTGTTTGTTAATTATAGAATATATTAAGTTATAACAAATATAAATATAACAAGCAAATTCGAAGTTTAAAATGATTGCTTACTTAGAAACGTTTCCCGGGGTATAATCCATCATCAGCTAAAAACACAACTCAGTATATGTGATCAGAAGCAAAAATCACACTGATAAACCGTTTTCTTTCCTATTTGACCTCAGTGTGATTTAGAATTTGTTTCTGATCACATATGTTGTGTTTTTAGCTGATGATGGATTATACCCGAAAACGTTTCTAAGTAAGCAATCATTTTAAACTTCGAATTTGTTTGATATATATTTGTACATATTTATTTATTTATTTATTTATTATTAAAAAAAAATAAATAAATAAACAAAACAAAAAACGTCGCTTTTGGCTACTTATTGGGTCATATGCATCCGGAGACTACGAGAGGTATTAGATTAGGTGTAGAAGTTTAAGGTTTTTCAAAAAGAGGAAGAGGTTGTCAAGGTGAGTTAAGTCTTCAGAAAGAATTTCGGAATTAGAAAATTAATAGAGTATCTTTGGGGCTGAAGTGACGATAATAAGATGTGCGATAATTGAGAAGGTTTATATAAAGATTTGAGTGTGTGGGGATGTCTAACATGTGAAAATAAATGAAATATGAAGGACAAAGACAATTTTAACGAAGACAGAATTGGAAAGAGTAAGGAATTTCCAATAGGTTTCAAAATGGGGAATTTATTTAACATTAATCTCATTTTTATTATTTATTATTATTTATTTGAAATAATAAATAATAAAAGTAATGTTAAATAAATTCTCCGTTTTGAAACCAATTAGGAATTATTCTTTCCAACCCGGTCATTTTTAAAATTGTCTTTGTCCTTCAAATTCTGTTTATTATTACATTTTAGGAGTTCTCACATATCCGAACCTATATATATATTAATTACAACGTAATTCTTAGGCTACCCCCCATTCGAAAAAATGTACCCAATTTTATGTAACATTTGTTATATTTTATAGGATTTTTGTTATTGTTATTTAAAAAATGTCACAATTTTATGTAACAAAATATGTAACGAAAAATGTAATGAAACAATATCTTAATTTTATGTAATTACGCTGAGGCGTACTGATCCCACAAGTAGAATATATTTAAACAGTCAGCCAATTCCACAGTATAATTCTGCCAAATTTCTTGGCATGTACCTGAATTCTCGGCTGTCATGGAATATTCACGTAAAAATGAAGAGGAAGCAGATTAAAAAAAAAAATATCTCAATTATATTGGCTCATTGGCACTCTACCAGCAAAATTATCAAGCCAATCTGAACCTATGGAATAGCATTATGGCGATGTACGAAAAAATCCAATCGCAATAAAATACAAGCTCAGCAAAGTATCATCCTTCGAGCAATCGTTAATGCGTATCGCGTTACTCTCGTAATGATGGCATACATCGAGATCTTGGAGTTAAATCAGTCAGCGAAGTAATCAAAGATTTCGCGATTGCTCATGAGAAGCGGCTATGCCAGCACAGCAACCCCGAGGCGGTTCGACTACTAAATACACATGAGGACCTTCGGCGTCTAAAGAGGGTCAAACCACTGGACCTCCTGTAGTACTAATCGGTTATTTATTTTAGAGGCTTTGGTCAACGGACCAAAACTTTGCACATGTTATTTTATTTTAGATTATTATAATTAGCAATTATTTAACTTACTAGTTAAGATTGTGCTTTTGAAAAAAAAAAAAAATAAAAAAAAAAAAAAATTATGTAATGAAAGTTAAATGTTAGGATAGGATTTTTATGATTATGTTTTGTTTTCCTTTTTTTATTGATGCCAGTAAGAATTACGTTGTAAATTTTGATCATTTTATACAAAGTATAGAAGAGAAAGAGACATAAATAAAAGCAAGAGGAGCAAGGGGCACAGCCCCTTGCGAGGCCAAAATGGCGGAGTTATATATATATATATATACATATATATATATATATATATATATATATATATATATATATGTATGTATATATATATAAAAAACATGTGTAATCAACTTGCTTCTTTCAAAATACTCTCCAGTAAATTTCCACTTTTGAAGTTGATGTTGGGTAAGCTTGAAAACATTTCTGCTGATAAGTATTATATGTTGTTTCTGTTTCCGTAATTAAATATTGTATATTTATCCATTTCCGTTTTACAACTATCTTGGTGAAATTGGGATATGAAATCATTTCGTAGTCGAAAAAGGGATTGTGCCACTAGGTCGGATTCTTATGAGTATCCTGCGCTACTATTTTTGTGCCATCATTTACGCCGAAAGTAGTACTAGTTGTAACGAATATAGTATAGTGCATTATATGAGTAATACATTTTTATGCCGGAAAGCAGTAATGTTCGTTATAAGGGCTTGCGATAGACAAAATAATGCTTGCTTTTCTGGGTAAATTGTAGGAGAAAAGCAGGTTAAGTTAGCAGCGTGTCGTGTAGGAGGTGTAAATAAAGTGGTATCGAGTTTTTATTCATCGTCGCTATTTAGTCGTATGGTTCGTTCGAAATTTCTGTAATTTTCTGCTTTAATTAATATACTTGTCTATGACAGTTCCAGCTGCGGTTCATTGCCGGCAACGGAATCGGGACCGGTGATTGTCGGACCTTCGATCTCAGTTGACGATTGGGTACCCGAGCTTCCGCCAAAGAAAGCTCATCTACGATCTCCGATTACTCCGCAGCGCATCGCCAGTCCCGATCTTCCTCCGCCTCCTTCGCCGCCAACGCTGGATGACGAAGTATTCGTTTCAGACGAACCGTTACCTCCTCCGCCGCCTGAAGTCATGAACGCGTCCTGTTGTCCGGCTGACGAGCATTCCGAACAGACCAACGCCTCCTTTTCTTCATCCTCGCTAGAGTTCAGTTCGATAGCCACTCATCCTCCTAGAATTCACCAAGATCTATCGGCCATTAAAACTCGCCGCAGTTTGCCGCCGGACGTAGTCCTATCCAGCAGCGGTAGCAGCAGCGGTAACGGCGAATCGATCGCCGTGCAACACAGTAAAAAATACCACTCGGACTATAGTGGCCGATCGTCGAAGGATAAGTCAATCACCGGTCGTGCTAAAGAACATTCCCGACTGGCTAGTGGCGGCTGTTCGGCCGATCGGAATTTCGAAGTTCAAAAGTCGAAATCGATCGATCTGCCGAAAAGTCCGCAACCGCAAATGCCTACTAGAGCCAACCTCGCTTCCGCCTGCTCCAATTCCGCCACGTCGTTATCCTCGTTTCTGGACAGTATCAGTCGGCCGTGCGACAAGTTAAAGTTGCCGACCGAATACGATTACTCGGAAATCAACAAATTAGTGGAAAGTAAACGCTTGCACGAGATCCTCGGCGCCGATAAATACGCGGACGGTTCGATGAATTACTATCCGCCGAAAGATTCGTTCGTTCGGTCGGCCAGTGTGCGAAAGGACAAACTCGTAACGACTAACGACCGGGGTAACAAAGACTTTTCGGCGAAGAAGGCCGTGTTCGTGAACGGCTACGAGCGACAATCGCTCCGGTATAGTTCGCAAAAAACGACGCAGCACATCAGCGAACGGACCCGTTCAGCGGTCGGTCGCTACATTCAGAATCATAACGGAAACAGTGTTCGCGGCAGTGGCAACAAGATGAGTGGCAGCGCCAGTCCGGTTAAATACAAGATCGAAGCCGCTTTTAGGCGAACCGATGCCTTCATCGACAAGTCCAACGCTTCGCCTACTCTCAACAGTCTCAACTATCATCAGTAAGTATCCCCTCTTATGATGATTTCCTTAATTGCTTCTATTAAACTCGTTCGTGCGCTTAGAACACCGGCTTCCTCAGATGTAACAACAACCTATTTGCTTCTTCTCTTTTCCCGCGTTATAGGAACTTGTCATTTTGGAAATATGGCTGTTATCAGACGGAATTGGGCGAAACTTGTAAGTTCTTTGAAAAAAAAAAAAAAAGCAACATTGATTGCAATGATTCTGAAAAAAGGGCTGTAAACTCGTTTCGATCAACTGGGAGGGGAACTTACAGTAACACCGACCGGTGTTCCCCTGAGAAGCACACTCGTGATAACAATTTCTCGATTTAATTAAAAACATTCTTGGTATTGAAACGTCGAAATATGAAAATGTGCAATGAAATTTTAAATATCATTTTCCCTTCCTTTTTCTTTCGTGCTACATACGCCGATTTAAATTTAAGCCTTATCGGCCCCCCTTTTGCCGATTTTTCAGGTTGTTTGAACGTTTATTCGCATCATTCGACGATTATTTCTGAAAGCTGCAATTGTGAAATTCGTTATTTCCGATTAACTTGCAAACCTTTGTGTGTTCACTTCCCTTTGCCCCGATAGATTTCTCAGCTCATCATGCAACATTACACTCTCTTCTCCCCAGTCCAAACCATGGTCTAACTCACATATTCTTTCCCATTCTTAAGAGTCCTGATTCCTTCTATCTCCTTGTTCAATCTGATCTACCGTCTTGTGCTTGGGTTTTTCAATTTTCCCTTTCTCTGCGGCGTTCACGTTTTGGACACAGTTTGCTTCTCGTATCGCATTTACACTTTAGCCGCCTTTCCTCTTTGTCTCCTCCATCCTTCCTGTCGCAACTTTATATGCGATGCAAATCACATCTTATTCGAATGTTCTCCTATACTTTCTACTCTTGCCTTTTATCAATCATCCAACTCCTTATTGTGTGTGTTTTATTTTTTCCTTATCATCTTCTTCAGTTGTTCCGGTACTCGCGTGTTTTTTATTATCCTCTATATACTACCTTTTCGCACTTCTTCGCCGATGTCTATTTTGACAAACCCTTAAAAAAAAAAAATAAGAAAAGAAAAGCCTTTTTCAAGTTTTATAATTATTTACCAGAAAGAAAATAGAGATGCTACCGGCATAACTGAGTTTTCCAGGCATATGTGAAAATTAGAAACAACAACGTGTAGTTTTGCATAATTTTCTCTGCAATAGATGTAGCGTATGCATACTGCTCGTTTTTTGCATGAATAACAATATATATTGCTTTACCGTCTTACTGAAAATTCAAAAATTCAAAACGCTAATACAATTCTAAACCAATCAGATAAATCTTAGAAAGAGAAAAAACGGGAAGAAAAGTGAGTAAAATGTCATTGGCATTTGCGTCGAGGTGCACTTGTGGATTGTTATTCGCCATCATTAAAGAAACTCGCTTTTTTCTAGAATAGTTGTTTACAAAAATTATGTAGGCGAGGAAAAAAAAAAGAAACAGTCGCATTAAAATAAAAATTATTTCATCCTCATTTATCTGTGTATATCAGCTCATAGTGGAAGTGGAAATAACATTTTTGTCCATATCGAATTATTTGAAATTCTTAAATTATTTTATTGATAAAGATTCATAAAGTAAGTAAAGTAAAGCAAATCCCATACCCTTGATAAGGGATATCATGGATCGTGAAGTCAAGTTCCACAATGTACTAAGCCTAATAGATCTAAGGAGAATACTGGGACCAGTTCCTTTCTCTCGCACAGATTTATACCATAATAAAATAATCTAGCGCGTTGGCTTTGGTTGCTATATATATATATATATATATATATATATATATGCAGATGTATGTATATAATGAATTCTACCATACTCGACCTGTTCGTATCATGCAAAACTCGGCATTTTCTGAAGGACAGTTTATTTATTAGAAGAAGAAATATTTCGATATTAACTTACTTGTTAACGACTAAATGGTGTGGCACTAGTTACAGTGATGCTGACGACAGAAGACAAAACAAGAGATTTGTTTGTTCGTCTCAGCGGGCTGGAGAATATTCGGTGTTTACGATAATTTTCTATCTGGTGCGCATTGTCTCGATTGGTATTGAGAACAATTGTAGTTTACTTAAAAAGCATAATTCCCTTAAAAAGCATAATTCCGATTATATGCTTATTAGTGTGTTACACACGTTTAGATTTTTTCCGTTCTTTATAACGTGGAAATGAGAGTTTTTGTGCAACGTCTGGATTGTAAAAAACGCGATTAAATCTTTTAATACTGTCGGTTCTCCGTTTATCCTCGACTTCATGTCGGATTTGTTGCCAACGAAGATCGTTAAAAGTCGTGGAAGTGTTTTTCCACCTATGCTTTTGTCTTGTTGTGTTAAATTCAATTCGAATAATTTATCAATTGTTCTTCAAGCATTTCGATTATTGAAATTGCCGAATGTTTTTCTAAATTAGGTAAAGCGTCGGTTTATGTGTGTCATAACGGCTGAATAGTTTTTATTATAGGAAAATGGTTGTCATTTTTTCCTTTCGAAATGAGAATGGTCCCTAATGGATTTTTTGCAAATTTTCTTCCGTTAGAGTTTTCTGTCCCTGTTGCTGCAAGTTTTCTTATCTAGAGTAGAACGTGTATACATTAGAGTCTCGAGTCTTTGACGGCGAAGCATTCGGGAAATCAATCGTGAAGTTAAGATTTACACGGTGTACCACGCCACTCAAACGGCATCAGTAATAGCAATAATAAGATTAACCCGAATGGAAGGAACAGCTAAACGGTGAAAGAGGAGGATTTTTGGAGGTAAAGTTTCAGCGCATTCGCGGAAACGGCACTAGAGGTCGTGTTTTTTTACATGCGCATTGCGACGTTGGACATTTTTGTATTTGCAATGTTCTGAATACTGTTCGCAATAGCTTGTCTGCTAAATATGGCCTAAAAGAGGGTTTTCGCAGTGTACTCTAGACAGATTTTTGGAATGCGAAGAAAACGATATAACCATTTGCTGTTTTTGAAATTCTGCTTTTTTCGTAATTCATTTTTGGTATGAAATTTTAACGATATACGATAGGCAAGGTCATTTCCTAAATCTGTTAAATTTTCTTTTCATCTGCCGCGTGGTATTTCGCGAATGGATTAATAAGCGATGTTACATTTTGCGGTTGAGCGACTGAAAGTTTGAAGCGGAAATTTTTTCAGTACCGGAAAAAAAATTCGAAGCGTTCAATTTTCGTGCTGAAGATATATTGAAAAAAGTAGCTCGCGAATTAATTACCGACAGTGAAGAGATTCGAAATCGGAATTTCAGCATCACAGAAAGAAACGTCTCTTTTCCTGTCAGACTGTAAGAGAGATTAATCATGCTAGTACTTTTTCTTTTGCCAGTGGTCATGTTATTTCAGCATGAAATAGCAGATAGCGCAAAATCAGAATATTCAGAATGAGACGTAATGATAATTATTATCAGAGTGATGTAGCTATTATAACTTTTCGCTATTCTGTTCAATGTTATTTTTATCGTTTGTTATAGAGACGAACTGAATTTTCTGATGCAAAAATGGGTTCTATATTGCAATATTAAGATGGTTTTTATTATGTTTATTAGCGAAATAAAAATTAATTGATATTTTTATTTAATTAGCGCAATTATTAGAATGAAGTACTTGTTTTTACGGGCTTCGGTCTTCTCTTTCTCTCTTTATTTTTTTTTTTTTTTTGTAATTTTTTAATGACAGATTCTAAAACAATTTTTTTACAAATTACTCTAGCTAATTTGGACAAATTGAATAGAGGGCAAGTGCCCGTTTCCGAAGTTTTACCAATTGCGTGTTTTAACGTGAAATAATCGATTTCTTCAAACCTACAATTTTTAACCAATAGTATCTGACATGGCGTAAAAAATGAATTTTCTTGATTTGATCAATTAATTTCCTTCAATCTGTTTATGTAGAGCTGCTATTGTTAAACAGCGTCAGTGACAGCGCTGATTTCTGTGGGGTACTCTTGCTAATGTAGTCGAGGATTAATGTATTTTCCTTAATAATTTTCTTATTTTCTAAAAAAGTTCTTGATTATTTGTAGAGTGTTTAATTTCATTTTTTTGTTTTCCACGACAATTAGTAGGTCTAACCGGTGTCGTGAAAACACAAGGAAGTCTTATTTGCGAGCGTACTTTAGACCTCAACATTTTATAGGGGAGATTAATTTTTTTAATTTTCAAGCTGGATGATAATATCTTCTTAACTTCTAATCTCCGCATAATTGATCAATTTCTTCTGAAACCCCCCGGCATTTGCTTGACCTTTGACACCGCCAAACGCTCAGCGCATCTTTGTTTCTTGCAAAAATTCTCCGTAAGCGGTGCAGGCTTACCTTTTAGTTATTAAAACTTCCATTGAAACATTCAAACTTGAACAAGGCACTTAAACAAGATTACACTGATAGACTGCTGCTAACAAAGTTAACTAAACGACTGCGAGAACCGAAATTGGCACTGAAAAGGACTAGGAACTAGGAGAAAGCGGTTGTAACGGATTTTTACAGTTAGGGAGTAAGCATGGTGGAACTAGAATTCATTGAACAATACAGGTGTGCTTCCGATTTTCGACTAATTGTATTAATACATTTCGATGTGTGCGCATTTTTCGCTCAACCGGTCCAACATTTTTTTTTAGTCGAAAGCTCCTTGAATGCCAAAACTTCTTAATATATTGCATTTATATGGTTTCTAAACTTATCAATAGTAACTGCCATTTTGAGTAATTTTGCGCAACTTTCTTCTCTCTGTATCCAAGTGTTGATGTAAGCTGTTTCTTCCCGTGATTTCAATGTTAAATTATATCTGATTAATTTTTCTTAAACCTTTTCTAATCTTGAAAGCAGAATTATTGTATGCATTTTTACGTTTGCCCTTGCTCAGTTCATTTATTATAGTTTTATCTTTCCAATTTTCTAAATATCTCGGAATGAATTGAAGTATAAATATTTTTCGTGAATTCTTTTATTTATATATATATATATATATGATTTTAATAATTTTGTTTGAAATATCCTCACTTCCATTCGCCTTTTTATTACTTAGTTTATTATATCTGCAATATTTTCCCAGTCTGAATGTTTTTTGATTTGTCTGTGTATTTCCTAGGGGGGAATCATTAACTTTGGCGTATAGACGTATTAAGAATTTTTGTGGTATTTTTCTATTTGACTTGTGTATTATGTCATTTCGCCGGTTCATTAAAGGCGGAAAATCAAATTTCTTGTATTTGTCCATTAGTATTTTGTGTATGGGTTCTCCAATATCGAAGAGCACCACACTAAGCCCCTCCAGGAGGCTGTGTTTGCAATCAAGTATTTCTTTTCTATATAATATTGTGATTTTATACAATTTAGGAAATCTTAAAGTTGTATGCAATGTTTATGTTTATAAATTTTTTTTTTTGTTTTTTTTTTTCTTTCTAATGAAACGTCTTACTAGATATTTTTCTGCGCTACTGTTAGGAATTCTTTTTATTCGTTTATACACTACTCTAATATAAATATCCTATCTATTGACACTAATAAAAGTTTGTCTTACCATGTTCTATCTAGACTTCTGTAAAATGAATCTCTTATCTTTATTATTTCCTTTCTCATCATTATGAAATTAATTTTATTTGTTTCTGATTCGTAATTACTTAAAACGCCATATATTTCGCCGAATATATCAATCTTTACATTCAGGTCTGGCGAATTACAGTGAAATTGTATGTCAGATTCGTCCCCTCCATCCTGTCTCTTTTCCTATCAGTAAACATCCGTCACCAGGACTAGAGTTATAAGATGAAGTAATTCTGTCACACCCCAGTATATTATCAGCGAGTATTATATTTTTTATGAGATTATCGGATGTATATTTGAACAATAGAACAATAATTTATTCACATAAATACGCGGTTATTACAAATTCTACACAATATATCGCAGTCTAGCGGGTGATAACATTTTAATAAATCTAAAGATGAAGAAAAGAATAAGTGTTTTTAATTATACGCAGTCTTTGTCGCTTTTTTCAATGGTAATGATAACGAAATACACATTATTTGTCATTTACAAAACAGTTAATTGAAAATTGTTAAGTGACACTCTTTGAAGGAAAAAAAAAAGTGGAAACAACGTGTACATTTAACTAGTGTTAAAAACAGATTTTATCTATACATACATATGAAAAATGATGACCAAGGCAGATTCGCGTTTAAGATGTCGAG
This sequence comes from Icerya purchasi, assembly GCA_039619475.1. Taxonomy (NCBI): domain Eukaryota; kingdom Metazoa; phylum Arthropoda; class Insecta; order Hemiptera; family Monophlebidae; genus Icerya; species Icerya purchasi. Next base: position 577,180,945 of record CM077115.1, read on the forward strand.
AGTGTGGGGATATTGAAAGTTGTTTTGAAAACGCAAGTTTCTGTCATCTTGCGGAAGCTTTATAAACAACTCTCAAACTGTATTTATCGAACTTATATGTTGTCATGTGAACATTTGGAAGATTTAACATTATTACATTTGGAAGATTTAACATTATTACATTTGAAAATTTAATATTGAACTCTGCATTTCTATGTGAAAATTTAATTCGTTAAAAACAGCGACAACAATAATTTATTGTCAATTTGAGAAATCGTTCGAATGCTTCATCGCAACTATTATAATTCCCCGTTACGTACGTGTAGCGTTTTCATTTTTGTTTCGATTGTTTTAAATTTTAATTTATATTTCTATATTTTACCGATGAACGAACACGCTCTCTACTGGGTGTGTTCTGCAAGTCGTTTTATTAGGTTTTGAGATGTTCTTCGGCTAGTAGTTTGATGAAATCGCAGAAACGTGTCTGTATACTGACCGGATTTGAACCGCTCGTTGTAGGGGCTCTTTAATACCGATTGAAATTTTTAAAATTTTGAAACTCTCAATCGGGAAGACATTGCGAGATTCGCGGCGTTTATTTCAAAACAAAAAAACGTAATCGCATTCCACAGCAGTTTGTCGGACAACTCACGTGACGTCAGAGTGGCGAGGAAGTGAATGTAAATTTTCATTAGACCGCTATTAATTATGGTTCCTTTTAAATTTCACGCGCTGACCCGTACGCTCCGTGTTGTCTCCTCTCTGCGCATCGGCGCTATTGGAAGCGATATCAGCTAATGTCGCATTTTTCTCATTTAGGGTCGTCGTGCATACACGATTACCAAATTGTTCGAGTGAAATTTTTAGCTTGGTACGGTTGAAGTTGAGGAAGGAAAAATTTGAAAGTGCCTCGTAGACACGATGTCGGAAGACTAGGAACACAGGTACGACTTGTGCTAGCTATGCTTAGTTGGCGGAGTGCTCGGCCGAATAATTAGGCTGATTGACAGACAGACGATGATAGTTAGAAGAGGGCAGCCCTTTGGCCGTTGCATCTCGTTTGCGTGATTTCGGCTGTCGGGCCAAAATGAACGTGTCTTCTCCGATGCATCATCGGTTAACTCTCTCGCCTGTCTGAACAGATCGTCTATCAATCCGCTCGGATGTTCTTTCTCGCTTTATTATCGAACGATTCGTTAAATTATATTGATTAGCATTCGAAGCGGATCATTCTAATCGAAAGTTCGGCCTCCTCCTACGTTATTTCTTATATCATCCGCTATTGTTGTGTGCTAGTTAATCAAAGATACCGATCGATCATGTTGCGTTTAGTTTATAGGCGTTAATTATTTCTTCAGCGTTTTCTTTCGACCATTCTCGATGATACGTATTATTTATCGACTTTTTTACACGATGCGCCGAGCGCTATTATGTCGACCATCGCCCAATATTATATGTACGTTCGGAAAAATCTTTTTTTTGTTTTCACCCTCATTTTGGGCTTGTCAACTGAGCACTTTCAACCAAAAACAAATAGTAACGAGTCGGTTGTATTTTAATTCGAACAGAAATCTTTGATAAAAAGCAATCAATATAGCGGGAATAATTAATTTGGGAAAGAAAAGATAGAATATAAGAAGCACACTAAGGAGTAGGAAGCCGAAGCTTCAACACGAATAGGAATATACAAAACAGAATGTTACACAGAAAGAGATGAGCACTGGAAGAACACATGATCGGTGTCGCAAATAACTGTATCATCAGGATGGAGAGGACAGAGTGTGGGGAGGACATAAAGGAAAAGCGAAATCTGGAGGAAGGCAGCAGAGAATGGCCAAAAGGCATACGAAAACAACGTCAGAACGTCGCAGAAAGAGGAATACAAAAGAAACCACGAATAAGGTGGAAGAGTAGGCTAAGCACACAGATGAAATAAATAATTATTAGAAAAGGAGGGAGCGTAAATATCCGATATCATGATCTGCCATGAAAGCTTTTACGTATCGATAGGGGAGGTTAGAGGGGATAGATTTTTTTTTTTTTTTTATAGGGGGAGGGTGGGAGAAGCAGCAACCAGCGTCAAGGAATCAGCCGCTTCATTACCAAATTTTCCCCTTGTGATTAGGTAGCCGCAGCAGATTAACGTTAATTGAACGTAGAGAGGAAAGATTATGAATGAGTGAACGTATACGGAGAGTATAACAAAGTGTGTCATACGGAATGATAGGAAGGGGAGACGTGGATTGGGGGAATGGTGATTTGAGGAAATGAAAATAATAGAACGTAGGAGATAGTCAATAATTCGTTTATGAATATGGTACAGAAATAAAGAAAAAAGAAAAGATTCTGATAGGTTAAAATCAGGAAGGACGAAGGGAGGATCAACACCACCAGGCTCCCTCGAACCATCCGTGTAAATGGTAATATGAGAGGGAAATAGGGAATTGATGTGCTGTAGAATATTAATTACGGCTTGTGGGAGGTTTTTAGAAACTGAGGGAAGAATAAATACCTTAGGAGGATGACAGAGATTAATTTAATTAAAGGAAAAACAGGAGGGGAGATTATAGTGCAAGGCCAAAATGAACTAAGACGATGTGAAGTAAATTCTAGAATAGGGAGTAAAGCGCCAGTTATTGTAAATCGAAAGGAAGGACTGAACAAGAGTAGAGGACAAGACGTTTAACAAGCAAATGATAGTCTAAATAAGATGTACACGAATGAACAGGAGTGACGAATTAGATTCAGCAAGAATAGCGGGAATTGGAGAGGATTTAAGAATGTATAGATAAAATCAAAGGCAAGAGTTTTGAATTAGATCTAGTTTAGAGAAACGGGTCATTGGACGCACAACCCCATAAATACAGGGTGCGGCAGCATAACTTCCTTTTTAAAAATGCGCCACTTTTTTTCTACTAAATTTTTTTGAAAGTAATAATAGCAAAAAATCGAAATAATACTGCAACGGAAGAAGCATAGCCAATGGGATCTAGAGTATGTATTTCGATTTTCTGTTATTATTACTTTTAAAAAAATTTAGTAGAAAAAAAGCGGCGCATTTTAAAAAAGGAATTTACGCTGCAATCAAATTTAGAACAGATAATAGATTTGTAAAGAGAAATAAGAATATAGGGATCACCCCACCCCATTTACGCGGTGACAGAGCTTTTAGCAAGTTTAACCTTTTAATAGTAGAAGCAGGAAGATATCTAATATGTTCAGAGAAGGACAAACGACTATCAAGAAAGATACCAAAATAACAGAAGCAATTAACACGGGAAAGAGATATAATTGTTTAAGGATAGATTAACCAAAGCAAGGTTTAGGGGGTCGAAAGGTAAAAATAGTACAAGAAGACTTGGAGTAATCGAAAGATTAACTAAGGAAAAAGAATGTTTCAGCACAATGAGCGACGCATTAGGTGCTTCGTTGGCTGCGAAAATATCCTTGGACGAGGAAAAAGGGAGAATGTCGTCTGCAAAGAACAAGAAAAAGGAATTTAAACGAAAAGAAGCTATACTCATAGTATAGATGTTAAAAAGAGTAGTAAGGACTGAAGGGGGAACCTTGAGGAAGACCTCGAAAAACCTTTCTTGGAGCGTCGGGAAATGGAGAGGTGAAATGGATATAGAACGATTCGACGTGAGATTGATAATATGGGAGGAGAATCTGATTGTTAATTGCCGTCATTTTATCTCTTAAAGTGGGAAGATGAACATTATCAAAAGCAGACATCGATAACGGAAGCGAAGGTGAAATGGTTTTGTATAAAGGAGTTATATAAGTAAGAAACAAAAAGACCAGCATAATTAGAAGGACCAATACCTGGCCGAAAGCCGAACATATTGTTAGGAAATATCTTGCTCCAGCTACCAAACAAGGCGCTTGTTAAGCATACGCTCAAATAGTTTTCCAATGCAGGATGCCAGGGAAATAGGACGTCGGGAAGATTATTTTTTTTTAGGAATAGGGACAACGATAAAAGAATTCCAGGAGGAAGGAGTTATACCCTTCGAAGGGGAAGAATTGAAAAAACTGTAAGAAGAAAACAAAGGGATCGTTCAGAAAGATTTTTAGGAGTGAAATATACCGTCGAGTCCTGGAGTCCAGATTTGGACAGAGCAGACTTTAATTAATTAAAATTGAAAGCCAAAGTTAGGGGAAGTAGGGAGGAGAATTTTACAGAAATGGAGAAGGGTACGCGATTCATCAAAAGAAGGAACATAAGCTGGAGCGACAGAATCAACAAAAGCAAAAAGGCCATCGTTGGGAATACTGAAGTTGGAATGGCGAGGAGAAGATGGGAATTTGAAGGCTCTGGCCATTTTTCAAATCTGCGCAAGACAAGTGGTTCTATAGAACTTGGCACAGAAATTTTTCCAAGAGGTCTTCTTTGCGGATTTTAGTATAAACCTAGCTCTCGCGTTAGCCTGTTTGTAAGCCGGAAAATTTTCAGTCGTAGTATTAGAACGGAACTAAAGATGGCGCGACTGTGATTAAAAGCCATTCCTCATTCCGACAAATTGATGAGGTCTTACTGCGGTGAATAACTCTGATGACGGATGGCGGGAAGGAGAAGATAATGTGAAAGAGCAGAAGTTAAGGAATGTAAAAAGGAATTATAGGAAGGTATCGCGGATGATCGTCCAGATGAATGAGAGGAAGAGACGACGAGTCGACCAGGGATCCGAAATAGAGGCCAGCTAGTTCTTCTAGGGTAAGAATGATTTAGGAGAAGTAGGACTGGGAAGTTCCCGTCGTGTTGTAGAAATCCACCTCCATCAGACTGAGAGACAAACCGTCTATGGTGACTCTTTCATTTTTTTAGACATAGATCCTTTCCTCCCTATAAATTGTGATTATTGGTATTATTCGTGTATAGTTCTTAAAAAAATGTAAAACATTATTTTAATATCTCTGTACTTCGCTAAGATGTTGTTCCCGGCGTCTTTTTTTAAATGTCTATTTTTAAAAATCCAAAAATCTTTAATAAAAATGCATTCTCCGAGAGATTTGAAGCTGCACCTGCATTTTTCAGTAGATTCGTTCCTAATTTCTCCTTTCCGTATTTTTCCGCCTCCATTGCTTCGACGTTATTAAAAACATCCGGCGTGCTCATTTAGTTACCTCGTTGCCTAGGTCTTTGCTCTTATGCTTGTAGTTAAATTCCTTCACCGTTTATTTCATTTTTTTTTTTTTTTTTTGATAATTGTACGTTTCCTTTTCAGTGTCTTCACAGTCGTTTTGCAAAAATGATATACTGAGCATTATAATTGTAAATCTAATATAACTTCAATTAAAACGAATCTGTTAGTTATTATCTTTATACTAATGGCTAAAGTTATTTTTATTGGTGAAGTCAAATTTGACGGGTCGAAATTCCAAAAAAAAAGTTAATTTCACTGTTTATTTTCTTATGCTCCGACCGAAATTTTCCACGTTTCGTTGTATGTAAAATTTGTATATTATTATTATTATTATTTATAATTAATTCTTATTAAGGGGATGATATTCGGCTGCTTACCTTTTTCTTTTTTTCGATTACTATTTCCGATATAAACTTTGTGTTTTTCGTTCATTAATCATTTGCCGATCATGTAATTCTTCTCCTGTCTCTTTTGATATTATTTTTTCCAATTTTTTTCCAAAGAATCGTCGTTGGCCGCTTTCGGATCTTTTTCTTTTCTAAGCATGATCCGGTCATAAACGACACTAAAGAACTTGAAAAATTTGATATAATTAGCACGATGTATAAAATGTTGTAAGAGGTACAGTAAGGACTAGGAAGCTTAACTGATAACTAGAATATAAAATGACAGTCGCCAGGGAATGGCACCGAAAAGAAGGTATAGTTAGCGTCACAAATAGCTTTGTAATTAGGATGAAGATTAGGAGAAGAAAACGTGAGCAAGCTGGCGATGTTATGATTAAGGCGTAAACGAATAATATGTAGTAGAGATAACGGGACGACGTTAAGAAACATCATTAAAACAGCGGTGGCAGCAAGACTCGGATGCGGATAGGTGAAAATTTGTTGGAAAAAAAATTGAATTATCGATCAGAACTTAATTCTCGTAAAGCGTAATTTTACCTTAAATATAATTTCACCGGCGTGTAGTTCGAAAGATCGATGCTTTCGAAATGTATTGTTGGAGGCGAATGCTGAGAGTACCGTGGACGGCGAAGAGGACAAACTTATCAATACTGAAAGAAGTTAATGCGGATGCTCGACTACGGCATATAGTTGAACAGCGCATCGCCACTTTCTTTGGTCATATCATGCGACGGAATAATTTAGAAAAGTTGATAGTATTAGGCATGGTTGAGGGTCGCAGACGAAGAGGAAGACCGCCAACTCGGTATGTGGACAAGATCAAAGTGATGGCCAGCTCACTGCAGCAAATGGTAGGATGCGCCCAAGATAGGGATAGATGGCGATCAATTGCACAGATTGTACGGAACAACTAAAATTACTCATAATTTCACGATCGATGCTCGGAACGAGCTCGCGACTGTGATGATGATAATTAAAAAAAGGATGATACATTTCTTAACGTTGCATTTTTCGCTCGACATTTTATACGAAAAAAAACATTTTTTTATAATGCGGTCCTAAAAATGTAAATGCGATGTTGAGAAGCTCTTCAATCTATTCTCAGCTATGCTAATTGGGCGGTTTTTCTAGATTGCGACAAAATATAATACACTAAAAACAACTGAGATTAGTGGTACAATAATGAATACACTTTTAAGACACGATCTTCTGTCGCGTTTTCTAAAACGATGAATATCTTATAAATATAGGAATTTCGAACAAAATACGAAAATATAACAAACACCTTCATATAAGTGAGACATTACTTAAATTTGTATGTTATATTTTCGCATTTTGTTCCAGATTAGTATATATTTAACGAAAACGGTTATGTTATATTATAGAAAAACTCGGTGTAATTTTCAATGTTCTTATTATTGATTATTTTAAAAACTAATTTTAAGTAATTAATCGGTTAAAAATGCAATACTGTTTTTCGACGTTTCCGTCTTGAATACAACATCCAAAAGTACGAACATTCAAAAAGAGAAATACGTATTTTTGGCGAATTTTACATTTCGATCGATTCGGCAGATGCATCTGGCGAGCAAAGTGGGGACCTAATTTTTGAGACACTCGTCGTGGTGTGTTTCTTGCGTTGGAGTTTCACAAAACCATGCTCTGGGTCGGAAGAACGTATTTTATGTATGATTTTCAACATTCTCCTCATAAACCCCATTTTTTTTTTTCTTCTAATTTTTATATCAACATTATCCGCTGTGACCACCAGTTGACTTTTATTCGCACGCGAGCCGGCAATTTTAGCTGGCACTTATTCGGATTTTTTCCGTCTACTAATGGATGTGTCCGAGGAAGAAGCTGGCGAATCACGCGAAATCGACCTGTATTCACGCCTATTTCCTGTGCATGTGTGGAACGTGGAAGAAGAGAGATCACAGCGTGTTAATTGCGTGTAAACTTTTAGTCGGCAGGTAATTCTGTTTTGTTTTTTGTCGTTTATTATTATTATTATTATTATTATTATTATTATTATTTTCGTGCGTTTTTTCGCTCGACACAGATGACTCAGAGAGAACTGCTGATTGTTGTGATTTGCATTTTAATTATTCTTTGATAACGGAACTGCGGAGTTATCCGCGCTGTGACTATTTCTGGAACATCGTTGATTTCTTCTGGCGATCGTTGTGCTACGCCGATTAAAACCATCTTACATTGTGTGTTTAGTCTTTAGTGTTTGGCTTAATTTTTGCGTGGAAATCGGAAAACGTACCCCCGAACATATGTTATTACCGCTGTATACAGTTTTAACTTGGTCATTCATTATTTTTCTCATCATCATCATCATCACTATCACATATTATGTATATATTTCACTATTATTTTATATGACTAGGCATTAATGACACACACATATATATATTTTTCGTGCGGGCTGCCCTCGTCGTCCAATTCGGGACGACGTCAGCTTTCTCGTAAATAAAAGTCGTTTCGCGGTGAAAGCTTTTTCAAGACGATCGGTAATTTTGTTAATTTCAGGTTGAATCGAAAGAAATGCTCGTTTCGTCGGTGTTGCTTTGCAGTCATTAAACCAAAGTCTCCTCGACAAAATGTGTTCGCCTTCTAATGCGGTGTAATGTCACGCATCGCTTCTAGAACGATTTGCGCGCACAAAATAACAATCTCGCAAGCAGTTGTGTTATCGGCGCGCCGAAGAATTAAATGTGATTAATGTGAAACTCGAAAGTTTTAAACCAAAAAGCACTCTGAAATTTGAAAAGCTGTTCTTTTTTCATCTGCTCTTTACCGCTATTCGTAATGAAAGGAAGAAAATAATCTAGCGGAAAAATCGAAAATATTTTCACAAACGACTTGGCATTACATATATCAAAGTATTAAGGTCTCAGCTATATATTTAATAAGAACCATCGCTACCTCCGAACGATATTCATGATATGTGAATCTAAAGGAAAAAATTAATACCGGAACAGCATGGCCGTATCCATAATTAAACAGTTCCCACATCGTGTCCTGGTTTTATTAATACTTGACAACTAATATGAGCTACAGCGACACATGGTCACACAACTACGTTCAAGCAGAGTCCACATACTCAATTGTTATATCTTAAAAATTATACTAAAGCAATACGGCCACGTCCACAACCAAGTGGAGCCCACCTTGCCCCAGCATACAACTATTCCTGAAAGACTAACCATTAGATCACCCTAAATCAACATGGCCGCCAATACGGTTAAGTATGACCCACACTGCCCCAGAATTCCATTATACTTACAGGCTTAAATAAAAATAAGGAAAAACGGAAGGTACGGAACAAGAAATCTCAGTATGTAGAGGAATCCACGAATTTGTCTAGTATATTTGGACTAAAGAATTCGAAAGAAGTAAAGCCGAATAAAAAATATTTAAGATACGGCAAAATTCTTTATTAATGAGGCTGTATTAGTGTCAAATATAAGAGAAAAAAAGGAGTTTATATTTTAATGTAATCTATAACTGATAATATTGATAATTGAAATTGAGAGAATAAATGCAGCATTATAAGGAGAAGGAAGACCAAAAGATAAAAGTTCTGAGTAAAATTTAGTACGCTGTAGGAAAAGGAAAAATCATTCGAGGAAAATACGATCAGAGTTGTATTCAGTGGACGATAGAGGACAAAGTGTAGGAGACGGGACCATGGAGAAGCGGACGTGTGAAACTGGAAGCAAATTGTGGTTAAAACGAAGGCGGTATATCGAAGAAATAATTGAGCGACGCGGTCCGCAGATTAGATTACTACCTTTGTTTTTTGATGTTTTGTGCGATTCCTATTCAATAGAAAAATTTCGGGTTAAAGCCGTATCAGAATGAAGTAATAAAAATGTAAAAGTAAAGTAAGTCCCATACCCCACTGATAAGGTATCATGGACTGTGAAGTTAAGGTTCACAATGCCCAAGCTTAATGGATCTAATGAGAATTCCTTGTATGGTTTATAAAAATTCGTAAAATATCAATTTTTTTTTTTTTTTTTTTTTCGAATTTTTGTATGTAACTTCAACTTTTGTATCGTCGCTTTGTCGGGTCTTTTCCGTTTTCTATCGGTTGACTGCCGTGTTATTGCAATGACAATAAAATTTACAAAATGTAGTTGCTAAAAAAAAGTGGAAAAAAAAGGAGGCTCGAATATTTGTTCAAATTGTAAATAAGAATTTAATTTGTAATTTCTTGATGCTAAAATTCGTTTAACATTTTTACCGGTTGAAGAAATATCTAACCTCGATCGAATAGTTTTGGCTGCGTTATGGCGATTCTCTAAAAAGAAGTCGTTTACATGTTACTTCCCAAATATCCTATATAAGAGGTTAGTTTTGTATCCGTCATCGATGCACACATTATCGAAAAGGCGTATGTGAATGGGTACTGCTGCGCTGTAATTGGCGATAGTTTTATTGGCAAGCAGCCCATTGTTCACGCGTGTTTTTGCGTCTCTTTGTATCGGAATGCCATTTAGAAAGAAGTTATTATTTTCAATTTATTAACTAACTCTGGCTATTTCGTGTGCGAGCTAATTTATTCCAGATCCTGTCTTCCGCGTGGTTAGTGTACTGTCTAATAATAGTAATAATAATAATAATAATAATAATAATAATAATAATAATAGAACTCTATTGATGAAAGTTCGCTCTGTTCAATTTCATTCGTTCGTGTGGGCTGCAGAATTTCAGTTCCACAAAACGGAATCTATATTAAGGGGAATATAAATTTGCGCAAAGTCAATGCTACTCTAAGATGAAAACATTCGTAACACAGAGTATAACAGTTAAAAATATAACAGTTAAAAATATGTTTCGGAAATCGGCCAACAAATATCGTTTCTCGTTGATGGCGTTTCGCTGCATTCCAGATGCAGCGATAATGACGTAAAAACTATATTTCCTAGAACATTAAATTCCTATAGTGATGTGTCCAGTGTCTTGGCCCGTTGGCCTTAACTAAAAGTAGATATACAGTAACGGTACCAGCCGGCTTTAGTCTTATCTGGCCCATTTATCAGGGAGGTAGGTAGAGTTATACGTTCCGGAAAAATTGAAAAAAAAAATCGAGCAATTCCATTACACAAGAAAAGTGTCGGGGAAATTTGCCGAAAGGCGGGAAATTTGAAACGGATACTACAGAGAAGTATTCGCGCGCTGAATAGAACACTTGAAATTAAGTATTACAGGTGATTGCAAAACTCTCTTAAAATTGATTCTATACCCTGGATTTTTTTTTTCGAATAATCGAAAAAGCGAGGGTTTATTCATTTTTTAATGAGAAGTAAAAATTTTGAATTGATTTGAGATTCCATCATCATCGGGTTTAAACACTGTATCGGCGAAAGATAAAAAATAAAAAAATAAAATAAAACCGGAATTTCGCTAAACAAAACATTGAAAATAATTAACGTCTATCTAAATGATGTTATGAGAATTTTTTGAAAATTACATATTTTTCTAGAATGCGATTCGTAAAGAATCGTCGGCATTCTTAGTGTCCGGCAAATGCTTAACGTTCGCGAAGCATGCGTTCCAAAATGGCATTTCTGTAGATCTGGAGACTGTGAAAAAATTTTGACCGATTTACGAAAAGTCAAAAAATCAATTCTCGAGAAACATTAAAGTTAGTAAGTTTTATTATAATATATTCTCGTATTTTTCTTTGTTATAAGTCGTTTTTCATTAGGAAGATGTGAAGAATGGCGCGCTGTTTATTTTGGAAAAATCGATGTTAAAGCGGCAGTGTTGCGTTGCCTCACGAATGTTGTTTCTTACTTTTTTAGCGGGGGGCGTCAGCTATGGGCATTATTCCAGCGCGAGTTTTTTAAAAGTGCCACTATGCCGGGATTCGAACCCGGACCTATCCGAACGAAATACCGCTGTCTAGTCGGCTACGCCACGGTAACTGGAAAGGTGTTGAGAGTTCACTCACGTACTCTACTTGCATTATTATCTTTTCATTTATAAGAATTTACACTTTGGAAAATAATCGCCGCCTTGGTTTTTATTTCTTTTCACCTTACTTCATTTAACCTTTCTGCAGTCTTACGTAATAATCCTTACTCCATATTTCTATCCTTTACTTTTGCTGACCTCTCTGCTATTTTTTTAAAGTGTTCTTTTTACCTTCGCCCTCCAAATCCCTTCCTCGAGCAGTAATTAAATAGGAATTCTACGGCATTATCAGTTTTTGCACTTCACTGATGGTTCCGCCAGCGAGGTTGTAGCTTCTTTGTCCTTCCAGATCTTTTAATTTTGTCCTCCATTCCGTTCTTTCTGTAGGGTCACCCTCTTTCGGGCGCGATCTTTCGGGTGCGATCGATCGGGCGCGATTTATCGGGCGCAGCCTCTTTCGGGCGCAGGCGAGCTCAGACCTTTTTACAGACCACCTATGGTGATTTTCAGGTATCATCCGTTAAACGTTGTCATCTGTGTTAGTGAAAAATACGAGTTACCAAATACTGCTATCAGAAATTCCGTCCAAAAAATACCGTTCTTCGTTAACGATTTAGTTTTCCCGCGCGTATAGCATGTTATATATGCATAAATATATATATATAATCACAAAACACATATTTTACATGATTTTATTTGGTTATTCGCTTTTTTAAATTATTTTCTATTTTTTTTTTTTTTGAAATTACGACTTCAGCGTGAAATACTCATAAACAGACTTTTGCGATGTAAATTTAAGAGTTCTGTTAGCAATAGTGATACGAAACGGACGAAAATTATTAATATTAATAATCGGTCAAATGCATTGTCGGGTTTCTTCATTTTTTTTTTTGCTAATGTATAGTCAACCGTATTTAAAAAATTACAAACTATCAACTCTACGTCATTTAAAGTGTAACATAACTGGACTGAATTTGCTTTTGATACATATTCCTTATATTATCTTTCTTTTTTATTCGTATCTAGCAAGTTTTTTTTTGAGGATACGTTTATTGAAGTTTTTTCTGTTATCTATGATTTTAATTATATATTTAATTCATTGACGAGTCAACCCTGGTTTCAAAAAAATATCGATAAAGACAAGCAAAGGCGCAAAAATTTTTAAACATAAACACATTTATGTTAATACTGGGCGAGAAATATATACGATATTTCAAATTAATAATTAAATATCTTTGTTTTGAATTTAATATTATGTAAATGTAAATTATGGTAATCTTTAAATTAACTCACAGAATGTTCAGTACATGAAACATCCTGCCCGACTAACCTCTTTTTTTTTTTCTTTTAGTTTGTTTAGAAAAATTTTAAATCTTCAAAACACTGAACTAATATTATTTTCGTAAAAATTTTAAAAAAGCCCATAAGGAAGAAGCTTTCAAACCTTGAATTTGTTTTAATATTCCCGATAAATGCACTGCGGGAAATCCTTTTTAAAAATAATGGATAATCTTCTTCTGTATATAAATAGGCAAAGACAAAACAGTTCAGTACCTTCTTCTCCACTGTTTATTAACCGATTTTCTTGCTTTTTTTTTCTATTTAGTAACTATTAGGTGGTCTGTAAAAAGGTCTGAGCTCGCCTGCGCCCGATAGAGTCGCGCCCGCTTTTTCGCGCCCGAAAGATCGCGCCTGAAAGAGCGGTCCCCCTTTCTGTATAAGTGAAATTATCCTACATTCTGTTGTTTTCACACCCTCTAATCGGTTCTTTTGCAACTGACACTCCATTTTCACACTTGTGCAATTTTATCACTCTTCGTATTGTTTCATCCATTTTCTTTCTCTTCCCGCTGTCCTATCTGTATTGACTTGATAAGTGAGGGATACTGACATACACATCGACGGTAATGAAACGGCGGATTCTTTAGCTTACTTTTTTCAAACAGTTTCTATCTCTAATCTCTAATGTTCCAAATCAACCATGAAGTATTTACTACTCTTCATCCTTTCGTAAAGATCGTTCTTTTTATCTATCTGTTCAACCTAATCTTCCTTTCTAATCGAGTTTCCTCGTGTTCTATTGCAATTTTTAATATTCTATTATCTTCTCGTAATATAAATTTCCCATATCATTATTACCCATCTTTTATTTTAAAAACATCTTAGCAACTGTACAGCACAGCATTCAACTTTTGTTATCTTATATAAAGTAATGGGACACAATCATGGTACAAAAAATGTAGTGTACTCCAGGCTATGAATGATGTACTGAGTAGGCATGATTCTTAAAGTTACTAAAATGTATTCTCAAAGATTAGAACCGATCGGGACTTATGTGTTTTAGAACGAATAAATGATGAGTACGACACCAACTGTGCTGCCCAAATACGAGTTATATGCAGTGATAAAATTTTTAACCATTGAAAAGATTCTCGGCGTCGAAATTTATCGACGTTTATGTGCAACGTATGGAGACAGAAATTTGATAACACGAGCAGCTGTATATCGTTGGGTAAAACAATTTAAAGAGGGAAGAACGGACAAACACGACGAAGCGTAGAGTGGTTTACCTTCTGATAGCATGAACGACGAAACAATTAACACTGTACGCACTCTCTTGGGTGAAGATTGCCGCTATACAATATCTAAATCCTTACGAAACATTTACACATGACTTAAGAAATGCTCTGAAGGTGAAGTGACCAGGTAAGCTTCAAAGGGAGTAGTCCTCATTCACGACAACGCTCGTCCTCATGTTGCGGCTCAAGTGAGGACCCTGCTCGCTGATTTTCGGTGGCATGTCTTGGAACATCTCCCGTACTTACCAGTCCTCGCCCCATCTGACTACCATGCTTGACTTGAAGAGAGATCTTGGTGGGCGACGTTTTTCAGACACATCATCTTTGAAGGAAGCGTTCGCTGCGTTCTTCCGAAATTTGCAGCTGGAATAGAAAAGTGGATCTCACGTTAAGACAGATGTCTGCAGCAATATGGCGATTATGTGGAAAAGAGGTTTCATAAATACTAAAATGTATTTTCAATTTTGGTTTGTCCGTTCTTTCTTGTTTTCTGAAGGTTGTATACTTACTTTTTACACGTCCCTCGTATTTTATATATATATATATATATATATATATGCTTGTGCGTGTGTGTACACACTTTTATATGTATTTATAAACGTGTATAAATCGGTCCTTTACGTCATGGGGATCCTTCGGGATCTTCAGATGAGAGTTTTTTGTAATTCTTCTTGCAGGAGTCAGTTTTACTTGGTGGGATTCGAACTAGGTTCTGTCTGAACGAAACATCACTGCCTAACCAACTATACGCTACGGTAGCTAGGCTATTAATCAAGTCAGATGTATGTAAGATATGTATATTCAAAGAGAAAAAAAACTGAATTCAAATTACACTTTCTTCATAATTGAATTCGGCTAGTAATCCTAAACAGTCGGAGAATGGATAATTTTTATAAACGTTAGATAAAAAAAAATTATTTTTTGAAGGTATCGTGATAAAATGGGTCTGCTTGAATTAAATGTTGGAGACCTTGAGCAGGGGCCGAGGTGCTCGGAGTGGATTAAAATATTGAGGCAGTGTAGTAAAAATGAAGTATGGATTATGGCTGGCGTTACGTAACTCGAAGAAAAAGATGATGCAGACTGAGTAGCAGTGGCGTTTTGTGAACAAATAGAAATGTAAATTTAATCGGCTGATAACTGGAGCTGAATTAGCTGATGAAATTCGTCGTCGTTTAAAGGAATAAGGAAGGAGAAATATCGTCGATGACGCCTGTCGAACGAGTCGCGTTCCAGTTATAAAGTCGCGCTATTAATAAAGAGAGATTGATGGAAACGACGACTTCTGCCTATCTCGCCTATCTCGCCTATCTCGCACTCGTTATCGTCTCTTACTACGCTAGTTTTCGGTTTTTGTTCGTTGTTGTTTTTTACGCGTTATGTGTACTATGTTGTCGTTGCTGTACACCTATCTGTCTGTTAGGATTTTCATTGCCGGTTCTGTACCATCTCATCGAGCATTTTTAGCTGAAAGTGAAAGCGAACTTCTTCATCAGCACCATCCGAACGTTGCTCTATAATCTGCATTCCCATCTGCCGTTCGACCACTAGAGCAGCTCCTCTAAAATTACCTCCTTCGACATAACCTCGAAAAAAAAAACGAAAAAAAAAAAGCGTAAAACATCGAATACGTAATTTCGTTTATGATTAATTCCTTTCTGGCATCTTATGAAATCTCCGTTTGCCGGTAGAATTCAGAGTTACGTACTAGTCGCATATCCGAGTTATAGTGTTTGGTTCCTCTAAGGAGACGAGCAGCCTTGAGATTTTCCGTTCGTTCGCGGGATTTAATGTCACCAAACTGTTTGCTGCTCTTGCTTCCAGTTACCACCAGAGCGTATAATATAAGAGCTTCTGAGGCATATGTGCGCCTTTCACACACAATTTCTTCCTCTATTGCAGTTTCCTCGTTTGATTCGTCTAAATTATCTCTCTCTTTTTTTTGCTAGATCGATGATGTATCAGCAGCAGAGAGTCTCGTATGTATAACTCTGCCTATTATTCTCGCAGACCGAATTTAATCGACAGTTGAAGTGAATACGAAAAATTGAAAATTACCATTCGAAGGAAGGTTGATTGACTAAAGTATAAAAAATAAATTGAAAATTAGCGGAAATTTTGACGAATTAGAAAAAGCTAATCCTGGATTTATATATATTTTTCGCTCCAAACAATTAGCAGGTGACAATATATATTAATAAGATAGTCTGCTCGCAAAATAAACAAAAAAATTGTTAAATTTTACTGTTGCAAGTGACAATTATGCTTTTAAACAGATCGGGAGGGGAGATACCGATAAAGGAAAAAAACGAAAGTGTCAGAGATTTGTACACGGGGAATACTTTTGTAGCCTACCGCGGCCAATGTAATTGAATCATTTTTTTATTGTGTAAAATTGATTTTCCTGTTTTTTTCAAGCGTATATTCTGATTATTATTAGTAAAATTACACGCTGATAACATTCTGATGTTTGCATTTTTCAATGGTTAATATCAATTGCACCACGAGCAAATAGATTAAATACTGTAAAAGTAAATAATTTCAGTAGTAAAATATAAAATGGTTGGCGGGGGGAGTTAGTTACGCATTTTTTTAAAATTCGCGCAAAAACAAATTTATCAACTTATTTTCAACTGGCCTTTGGTTCGATTAATGGTCTCTTCGGAATATATATATATATATGGGTTTTAAGTAATAGCGAAAACTGATCATTGTTCAAGACATAATTTTATTAACGCTATAATTTAATCGTAACTCTAAAACACTATCTGTTCTGTTACGCCCTAAGAAACGTAAACCACGATGATATCTTGCGATAATTACGCATTCCTTTGTTTATTTTCGTTAGTATTATTTCGGAAATCGTTATTATTATTTATGACTATTACTATTATCATGAAATTTTGACGGTTGGTTTTTTAACGATGTATTTAATAGCGGCCTTACGCCGATAGCGGTTGACTGCCAAAAACGGCAATTATTAAACGAATAAAATATGTAAATATTAAACGAATAAAAGATGTAAATATTAAACGAATAAAAGATATAAATATTAAAGGAATAAAAGATGCAAATATTAATAACGACGAATAATTCATTAAATAAAATTGCGCATCTATCGCTGTTGTCGACGATGATACGGCGAACGCTGAGCTAGTTAATTGCCGATGTCTCGATAGACCCCGGGGTTGTTGGAATTCACGAATCGATGGTAATTCGAAAGAATAATCTTACCGACGGCATACGGTCGCGAACTTTACCGATGCAACATACGATAGCTTTTTCTATTCTTTTGTTTTGAATAATCCGCACTGCGCAGACCTCGACTATCGGCAATTTCTTTTTTGAATAACTCAAGTGACAATCTCGCAGAGTGGTGGGGGGGATATTCACTTATTGACGATCGATTTTGACTTCGCTGAATACACGGATTCTCTGCCGAAAATCATCTTTTGCCGTAGCCGGGCTGGCTCGATTGTTCCCTAAAACCACTGCAGTTCATCTCTTCCAAGTAATTCACAAACATAATTAGCCTGTCGATGCTTGGCAGACTATTTCTTCCTATCGCGAGTGGACACGATTATTTTTCAAACACATTCTTTCTCTATATTATTTCGTTTCATTTCTTTTCACTGTGTTCAATGTAACGATGACAACGTCAGTGATCGTAACAGTTTTTATGCTTGTTCAATGCAACCGAAATTTGCGCAGTTGTGTATTGTCGAGCTTGTTTGCCAGTGAGAATGATGGTCTTTATTACTTATATTACTAAAATTATCCTTTTTATAATTTTAATAAAATGATGTAGTACTTCTTTGCTCGTAAAACGCAGGAATACAACTTGTTTATTTTTTTTTATTATTTTGAAGTGGGAAATATCCGGCTATGTTTCATTGCACGTTAAAGTAATTCATGAGAGAAGGTTTTTATAGGTTTTTACAAGTTTTTACGGCGTTTTGTTCAAGTTTTTATAGAGGTTTTTACAACTATTATTATCGCTTACGCAGAGAATATTAGTTGTAGTGTATATAATATACATGGGATTATATACCTATATATATGTATATGAAACTCGGCCATTTTGGCTTTGCAAGGGGCTGTTTAACCCCTCTTGCTTTCATTCCTGTCTCTTTCTCTTCTATACTTTGTATAAAATGATCAAAATTTACAACGTAATTCTTACTGGCATCAAAATAAAAAAAATAACATAACCACAAAAATCTTATTCTAACATTTAACTTCCGTTACATAAAATTAAGACATTTTTTCGTTACATTTTTCGTTACATATTGCATTACATAAAATTGTAACATTTTTTAAATAACAATAACAAAAATCCTACAAAATATAACAAACGTTACATAAAATTGGGACATTTTTCTGGGACAATTTTTTGGGACATTTAGCGTTACATAAAATTGGGACATTTTTCTGGGACATTTAGCGTTATATAAAATTGGGACATTTTTTTGGGACATTTTTTCGAATGGGGGGTAGCCTAAGAATTACGTTGTAATTAATATGCGACCGCGCATGAAGAAAGGGACCTAAGGATAAAAAAAAAAGAAAAAAATTTCAGGAGAGTCGTTTAAAGTTTAAAATTAGCTTTTCGATTTGTACTTCCGGCGTATTTCACGCGCTCTAGGTAGCGATCTCAAAAATGACGTTAGATACCTAGGACCAATTTTATTCGATCCTCCGACATTTTTTAATCTTTGACTATTTCTTTCCGGGTAAAGGTTCAAAAGGGGGATTTAAAAAAAAATTTTTTTACACCAGGTTACGGAAGAGAAAACAATCGGTTTTTTAACCCTTAGGTCCCTTTCTCGATGCGTCACGTATGATCTGGAGATTTAATCCGTTAGTTGCAATTTTATCAAAATAAATTGTCAAATTATTTAAGAGATTAATTTCGCATTGTATAATTTTAGTTAAAAATACATATGTATCATACTGAAATGTCTCTCGTAATAATAGTGTTCGTTTTAAATTGAAAAAATAAAAATAAATTTACACATTAGACAGGATAGTATAGTTATTTGAAAAATTAAACTTAGCCTTATAAATATGTTTAAATTCGGAACATTTTTTTCGTTAAACTAAAAAAATTTCTTCCTTGTGTTAATTTTCAAAAATGACACGCCGAAGTGGTGACTGTTCAGGATGGAACCCCCGTACAATTCCCAAAAACTCCAATCTTTTTTGGGTGGGATACATTTATTTAAAAATACACATCTTCATTTGCGATGATAGAGTTAACCTACATAGTTAGGATTTTTTTAGTATTATACTGAACTCCCCATATTGGAGGTAGTAAAAGTACTATTAGGAATGTAAAGTAATTTCTCAAGAACAGTTATAGAGTAGTAATCGGCTGAGATGACTAAACGGTTAAGGAATTCAAAAGTTCGGGGCTTTTTTTTTAATCTTTAACGGCGATTATTTTTTTTAAAAAAAAACGGAAAAAAGTATTTTTTCTTCGAAAAATTCGCATTATTACGTTCTTTGTGCAGTTTAATTATAAAATAGCGCATCACAGCTGGTTTTTGACAATTTACTGATGTTTTTTTTTCTTTTTGTGCTTGCGACCTTTACTCAGAAACGCAGGGAAAGAAGAGAAGTTAATTAAATTCGTTCGTCGGATGTATACACTGTGGAAGAGATAGTAGCAGGATTGTGGGCGAACTGGGAAAGGATTATAGGAAAAGGTTGCGAATGGAGACCCAGAAGATTCGAAAGCGAGTAAGAACAACGAGAGCGTTCAGTAGGAGTAGGAATTTAAAAAGAAAAATTTAATAATCATTAAATTTTAGGCTCTTAAAGATCGTAAGGCACGTTTTCTTTTCACTATCATCGGACGCTAAAAAAATAATTCTTATTCTTAGAAAAAGTACTCGGAAAGGAAATTTCGATCACGTCGTTCATTAGAATCTTCTCTGTCCTATTCATTAACGCTGATTACTGATTAGTAACTAAATAAATAGCCAACTAAACACATTTACTTCCTCTACGAGCGCGGTTAGTCATCGCCGAAATCTCGGTAACGTTATCGGAATTGTTCGTGTACATCTCCTGATATTTTTTTTGTGATACAAAGACCCCTGGCTTCCTAAATTTGCGATATAATTGCACTGCTTTTATCATTTCCTTGGCTATTGTGTGATTTTCGTAATCAGTTGCTGTGTAGCTATTTCTTTTGTTTAAGTCATTTGTTTTGTTTTTTTTTTCCCGATATATATTCATATATCTCTAATTCGGATGGCCTTTAAAATTTAATAATTTTATTATCATTGTCCGGTGTAATTTTTTACATTTAGAACGTTATATAATGATCGAGAGAAAACCAAAAGGTTCTTCCATACATGTGTTTTTGTAAAATTGATTATAATGCTCTAGGATATTATGTTTTACTCGGTTTCGTATTGCCTCAGGTATACATAAATTAAAACGTTTTAATTACAAAATTTCAATTGAACGGCATGAAATTTAAACCAACATACCTCATATACATTGAGGGTAGTAAGAGACACTAAAATCCGCCCCTGTAATACTGTTAGAGACTACTCTCACTGGAGCACTTGTTTAAAATACATACTCGCGTTACAATATTTCTATAGACATGAAATGTGATCGGGTCTCACCGCAAATTTAGAAAACTAGGATTTCGGTTTGCGTTGTGCCATCAATCTGTAAAACCGAGATGGCTAAGTTATACTAAAAATAACATAAAAAATGAAAAAAAAAAAAACATTTCGTGATTTCTCGCTAGGTTATGGAATTAATTGAATTGATCGAATTTTCCCTGAATTGATCGAGGACGCAAATTTAATATATATATATGTATGTAAAAACGTTATATTTTTATGTGTCGCAAACAGTGTCTACGTATTCCGCTGAAAAAATTTTGCGATAGTCGCCGAGATTTTTCAAAAAAATGCATTATTGTATTACGTGCAGGCTAAAAAAATTAGCAAATCTGTGCGTGTAAAATTAATTATGCGCAGTTGCGTCCTTAAGGACGAGTGTTTCCTATTTTGTGTTTTTTTCTCCTTTTCAAACTATTTCATCCAAATTTAAATCAAGCATCGATATGTCGAAAATGTATTTGGAATAAATTTTTGCATCGGGAAATAATCACAGTCTTCTACAAGAATAATTGCGGAAAAAGAAAAAGTTGATGTAGTGAAACAAAATTGTGTTCCATAATTGTTTTTGTAATTTTTAATATACCCCGGTGTGTGGTATGGTAGAAAAAAAAACATTGGCTAGACTGATCGAAGAAAGCCGCGAGATATGGGATAGAAGGGGGGATATAAATTACCTAACGAAACGGATTCCGAAATTCATAGGTTCGCTTAAAGATGAAGGAAATCTCTTGATTTATCATACTGTTGGGTCAAGGCCGCTGGCGCGTCCAGGGTAAGGAAAAAAATAGTTTGAAAAAAAAAAAAAAAGAAGAAATTTTGAAGTTAACGAGGAAATGCTGAAATTTCAGAAGGCCGACAATGCTAGACGCATTTGATCGATCGAGGAGACCCCCTCGACTTTCTTTGTATGATGTTTTTCCTAACGACAAGGGGGAACGTTTTTGCGTAGAAGAAGAAACGATACTGCTTAGCAGTAACACTTAAAATATACCGCAACTGTGCCTAAATTGCGTATTTTTTTTCACACTGTATATGACTATGCGGGTTTGACCAATCACAGTTCGGGAAGTGTACTGATTTAAATCCATCAATGTATATACCACCACATACAGTATCTAGGGTAATAGTTTGTTATTTGTTATGTTGTTTTTAATTTTTTTTAAACCATGTATGAACATTTCTACATTAGAATTGAACGGTCGTTATGGTTTTAGAATGACTAGAAGCATTACCAATCAATAGAAGAGAATCATGAATGTTAAATTCTTTTTCTTCAAATATTATTTAGGAATCGTGTAGTCTTTGAAACGCTTGGTAACCGATAAAAATATTACCCACAAAGTGTAAAATTCGATTTTCAGGTAATTGCAAATTGTGTTCGTCTTTTTGATCCTTAAGACCGTTGCCTTCCTGAATTCGCCATTTAGACGTAGTCTTTTATAATTCTCATAAAACAGTCTCGGTTTTAATTCGACACTATAAAATGTGTTGTTGAAAAATCAATTTCGTCAGAACGAAAATAGAAAAACCGATCTTGAATTTCAAAAACGCAACAAATTCGCGGCTGTTTTATACAACTCATTAATATACCACCGTAAGCGATTAGGAAAATATATAATCATCATAAATGTAATTAATAACAATATATAACTCCCGTTTAGAACTACTAACTGTGTGTACGATTATATTAATAGTAAAATTACAATAGTATTTAAAGCGTTCTAAATGTAAATTTGAAAAATGTACAAGAGAGGAATAAAAACAAATGAATTTTGCATGCCAGAACTTACCCTTTAGGAGGAGGATGTACATAGATAGAGACGCGACAATTATTGCAGATGGAAATGCGACTTAATTGGGTCGATTTTTTGTTTGCTATTTTCGTTTAGCAAGGCGTGTTTACATTTTGTGAAATTATTAATGTAGAAACAACAGGCTGGAAGAAAAAAGAAAAAAATGCAAATAGCATTTATTTTCGTGGGCGGGAAACATTATTTTTTTTTTCTTAAATTGGCTGCACTGCGAATTTCGTTCGTCAACGGTTTTGTTTCGCGCGGGAGTATCGTTGACTCAGTTCGGTTTGTCTGTGTTGTAAGCGATGATGGTGATGATACAGATTGTTCGTCCTCGTCAGCCGGCTGGTCCGGCGTTCGCGCATGCGCTCCTTGCATCTCACTCGTGCACGTTGCCGTCTGCTGGTTTCGGCCTGTCATCGGCAGATCAGCGCGTCGCGCGTCATTCCGGTTATTTTTCGTTTAGTGGGTCGGTCGGCGGTTGTTGTGTTTTTCTAATTAATGGCGGTTATTATCGGTCGACGTCAGTGTGATCGAGAGACCTTTTTCATCGACCGTTAATTAAAATTCCGAACTTGTGATTTGTTTTTCGATGTTTCGTTTTATTTTTCATTCTTCTTTCTTTACTTTTCGATATTTTAAAATTGAGCTAGTTTCGCGTTCCTTTATTTTCGTTATCAGTTAATATTGTTGTTTCTGTTAATTTCTTTTTTTTTTTATCATCATTTGCTTCATTCGGTTAAGATGGTTTTCGGCAATGGAAGCAAATTTCGGATCAAGAGGTAAGTAAACTCCGGTCTTTTAATTATTCATAAATAGTATTGTTTTTGGAAACAAGTCCCGTAAGAGTACCCCGCGATTTAATCGTAATTGTAGCATTATTGTTTTAAATGTAAATAGAATTTGTTTCATTTTTTCCACAGTCAGTTCACTTGTTTAAATGAGCCGATGTCATGTGTTGTATCGGTTTTTGGGTGAACTATATTTTCATACAACGTTTCGAAATTAATCGCGTTTTATTCGGATGTAAAAAAGTCAGTTATGTCCGAAAAAGCCGGGTTTAAATCGCATGCATGGGGCATTTTTATTCTAACTTCGGATAGAGTATTACGCGAAACCCATCAGCGTGGACACTAAAAGTTTTCTGCGGGGATTATGGTGAATTGAATTTTGTCCCTCATGAGAACCGAAATATAGTTATTAATAAATACACAAAAATCTGAAAAAAATCAAAAATTTAAAATAAGTATTGATGAGTTTTAAGGGCGTTGTTACCTTTAAAAGAAAAAATATGCTCCATATTTTTAGGTACTTCATTAATATTTTATGCAAAATTTTTTTATTAGGAGTATAATTAATGTTCATATACGGGGGGTAATTCATTTATGTAAATTATTAATACATATAAATCAAAATGATCATGGAAATTATTAATAGTATGCGGATATTAGTGAAAAGCGTATTGTTATTTATAAAATAAATATGTGAAGAAAATTTTCACCCCCCCCCCCTCAAAATTTTGGGCACCGGTCTGTTCCCGACGTGTATAGATTGAGCCGCTCTCTCTACGTCTGCAAAAATCGCTTCACTATTTACACACCGTTGAAATGCCGTAGAAGAAGATTGATGCGAATGTAGCAAACTTTTATTCATCAGTGATACTTATGAGAGTGTTGGAGGTTATAACACCGCTTAAGCTTAAATTCGCACTATTTTCTGATCCGTGACTTAAATTTTACTCCGAAGAATGTAATGTTTTGCCGATTTAGTTTTTTTAAATGGTAGATTTTTAATATAAAATTGTCGAGGAATTATTAATTACCCTGATAATATTTTATATACAATGCCGTGTAATCTGCTTCTGGCGGATTGATAAGCAGCTTTTTTACTTGAATTTCGTGCTTCATCTGTATTACTTGATAGAAATTTTATTTATTCGACGAATTTGCACATTTGTTTTTTTATCATTTTACGCTAATCTATTATATTATGGACAGGGCCCCGGCTCTTTTAGGCATGAATCTTTTTGCCGGATACTTTTTTGGGCGTGGATAGACCTTCCAACGAATTACCTGCCTGATGTTCATCCGCTAAACGTTATCATTTGTGTTAGTCGGAAACACGGGTTATACTAAATTTATTTCTACATCATCTGTTATCAGAAATTATACGCAAAAACTAACTACCGTTCCTCGTTAACGATTTAATTTTTTCGCCTACATAGCATATACATCTATATATATATTATATATGTATGTATATAATCACAAAACACATATTTTAGATCATCTTATTAGATTATTTTTGAAATAACGACTTCGGCGTAAAATACGAACAAAAGTGACATAAAAAACAAATCTGGAGTCTTTTCTCTTAGTCCCCTACCTATTTCAGTTTTCGTAATTATTTTTAGTTGAATTCGATTCCGCATTCATGCGAGAAAGCGTTACTTATAAATAGTATTATAAAAATAATTTGCATATTAAATAGCTTATTAAAACGATTTACAAAAGTTAATATTACACGGTGCATTCTAAAAGTATTGATTATAAAAATATTCTACAAAAAATCCATCATTTTTACCACTTAAAAAAGTGCTGTTTCATGATCATTCTTGCACACTATTTTTTTAATGTAAAATTCCCCTTTCTTGAAAAAATTTAACTGCATTTTCTTTTGTATTAATTTCTCTCGAACTAAATTAATAAGAGATGATATTATTACTAAAAAAATATATATGAAAAACATCAATATAAAACAAAAAAAAATCTTTTTAAAATGTTGCAGGTTTAATAATTTTTTTATCTTACCTTATTGTTAATGGAATTTCTTTATATGAACAATTACAGAATATGAAATTAATATAATAAATTAAAACATTACACGTAAAATTTACAATACAAACGTGAAATATAAATATAATTAAAAATTAATATTAACAAAAACTAATACCGGTATATATGAAAATGATAAATTATCTTATAAATTAAACTTTAAATCGTGTTAATAAAACAATATAAAATAGTAATAATAACTTAAATATCGTATAATTTTTTTTTTAGTGGATTTGTTTAATACGTTGAGCAGTTAATAGAAGTGTTACACTTAGCGCGCAGGTTAAGCACATATGAGCGAGTTTTGGGTGATCGGCCTTAACTGAAAAGAACGTAATGTGTGAATATGAACTATAACAAGTGGCACACGGTTGAAGAATGAACTATATGGGGGACTAAAAGAAAAGACCCCAAATCTGGTATGTCTCTCACTAATTCAAATGATAATTTCAGCGGATCACCGCAGGTAATTCATAGAAGGTCTGAGTAAAAACCCTCGCTCGCTACTGCCTAAACGATTATTCATCCCCCATGAAAGTCTCCGGCAAACAGATTCACGCCTAAAAGTCCTTACGGACGCGAATTAATTATAAAATTTGCAGTGATTTTTATTATTATAATAGTACACGGGGGTCGGGGGGGGGGGCTATTTTAAGTATTCGGGAGGAGGTGATATGGAAATTGTTTTTTTCTTCTTCTTCGTATATCTTATATAACAGTGTTTTAATGTGATAAATATTTTCCATTTTTGCTTCGCAGCCGTACGAATGTTTGTTCTTGTCGGAGCACCCCGAATTGGAGTAGTCATTAAGTTGGGCGACACATACTATCTTCAAATTCATAGATGTTTGCAAATTACGAACGATTAGAGCTCATGCGCACGCATACGTTCAGTGAAAATGGTTTATAGAGATGAGTATTGCCGCAATCGGCAGAATTACGGAAAATTCTTACGTGTTAATTTCTGTCGAATATTACGACATAATTAATTTCCGGCAGATAGAAAATTATCGCTTGAGTAACACAATGTGGCGACGTAAAACTTAACTTGAAATGCCTTTTTGTAAATAGATCTATCAAAGAAAAACGAAAACAAAAATCGTCCATTGATCTTTTCCTACGAAATCAAAGTTAGTACGAATCTAACAGATATAATGTAATTTTTTGTTCTGATTATTATTTTAATCATATTAAATGTCTTTTATTGGAATTTATTGGAATTTGACGAAATTTGACGAAATTAACTATTCTCTGTGATACATGTAAAAATTATTACTACTCGTTACAGTAAAAAAAAATCAAAAATCACAGATTTCAAAGGAAACCCTTTTTTCAAGTTTTTCTTTTTGTTTGTATCCTTACTGATCTGAGTTTTTTTTTTGTTTTTTTTTTTTTTTATGTATACAAAAGAAAATACCGGTGTCTCTGCTTTCGAATTTATTAAGAATCATAAATAAATTTGTTATACAATTAAAATCAATTTACAACAAAATAAAACAGACATATTTATTAAAAACCCGCGATATCGACGTGTTTCGGAACACGCACTTAATTTTTGTCGAGGTGTTTATGTTCAAATATTTCAAGTGGACAGATTTTTCGCAAAAAAAAGAAAAAAATATATTTCTCGCGAAAGTTTTGTAACCGAGTATTTGTGGCAATAAATAAAACACTTATTATTAGTATATCTCTTTAGTTGGTATAATAATTTTATCGTTGTTTTCCTAAGTTTTAGAAGAGCGGTCTGATATAACAAGGAACAGTCGCGCGATGTCAGCACCGGTTAGATCGCTTTTCTTTATCGCAAGAGAGTTATTATGTTGTTTCGTTAAGATGTTGAACACGCGTACAAATAAATCGTTGACTGGTCCAGTCGGGTCAGGCGGATAATTTGTTTTTGACAGAACCTCAAAGTCGTATTATTGGGTGTTGCGCGACGCTATCTCTTTTCCTTCATGATCCCACACCGCCTAATCTTGGCGGTTAAATTTCAGTCAAGAGATTTGCGGTTTTGTTGCTGTAAGACACGATTATTAAGGCGAATGTGTAAAGTGACGATGAGTGGCGTCCTATACCGGTTGTAGGCGGTATCAGTTCTTTTTGCGCGTTCAGTTCGTTTGACCTAGTTAGCGTTGATTTGTTTATATTGCCAAGTTTCTAGAGTGCTGCAGTTTATGTACCGAATGTTTATTTTTTAGCGTTAAAGAGGGATTATGCTGTGCAACAGCCCCGATAAAAGTTTCCATAATATCGCGAATTACATAAACAGTTCAGACGCGACAATAACGAATTTCTAAAGTAGGATTATGCACTCTCCACATAAAATATATATATATATATATATATATATATATATATATCAAACTCGACTCTTCGATACTCGGAAGGGAGAAAACCCCCTTCACCCCCAGATCTAGTTCTATAATTCTTACAGAAGAGTAAACTTTTTCATTGGCTACGTTGTTTTTAACTTTCATTACATAAACTTAAGACATTTTTTCGTTACATATTTCGTAACATAAAATTGTGACTGGGACAAATTTCGTGACAGGACACTTTTCCTGATGACCCCTGGTGTAAAAATGGCATAGCCATTAATATATATATATATATATATATATATATATTGGCGTTGTCCGTTTAATTTTTGATGTTCCTCCTAAGGCCTTTGCGTTATTTTTTCAAGACCTTTATTACCGTTTTGTGTTAATTTGTGTCGTTTCCATTATTTTTAATTTTTAACGTAACTAATTGTTATTCTAGTCTTCCGGGCTGACAATTGCTTTCCGCCGGACACAACGTTTTCATTACCGACCTCTCTAGAAGTGGAAATTGTATACTCCCTAAAAGCATCTATCCAACAGCAACTCTCGGAACGCAATCTGACCGCTAGCGATTCTAATACTGATACTATACTTTTTTTCCAGATTTTCCTCAAATATATGGGACAAAATAATAACGGATTTTTTTTTTATATATATATATATGTGTGTGTGTTTTTCATATAGAGATTTACGAATAGTCACCAATAATGTATCTCTGGAAAAATACTAAATTCTTTTATGTTACGTGTGGAACTGTTTGACGTCACATATCCTTGACATTGTATAAAATATCTGGATTTACTCCGCAGTTCTGCTAACTTGATTGATGAATCTTTTAAATAAATTTAAATCGGACTATAATTTTTTAGTTTCCCCAAGTGATGATTATTTTTTGGTAATGTTATCAACAAGTTATATAAAAATGTTGTAGTATGTACGATTTCAGTAGTGATTCGTCGGATGCTGTTGGTTTTATTTTCGAATAATTTTTTCACTTCTGGCTTTTTCCATATATAGCGGCAGATGTAATTCGATCAATAAGTACTGGTTGATGACTATTATTTGATTAAAACTTCAGTTATACGTTGTAATTTGCTTTTTATTTATTTATTTATTTATTTTTTAACATATATGTGTAGTGTCGTCTCCTCTTCGCAATATTCGTCACTGTTCCAAGTTCCTGAATAAGGTTTAAAAGTTTACTTAATGATCCCCCTTAAACAGCGTATGACACACACACATACACACACACACACACACACGATCTCCGGTTTGTCGTCTGCGTTGACACACGAGTATTGTTTGAAAGTGAAAAGTGTGCAATCGGACCGGAGTTGGAAATTATCGTCTTTGTCGTGATTTCGGCCAACGACGCTGCTGGCGAAATGTTTCCAACGTGGTCGACGTGCGTTGTTGCTCAGCTATCGAGAGATGCGTTTTCGCCACGCTCTCGACGATACCGACTCGGAGTGATAATAATTCGTGATTTAACAGTAACGCAATAATCGGTTTGCGGTTCGACTTGTTCTCGCATGGTCTGTCTGCTGTTGACCGGCAACGATAAAAAGTACAATCCGTAATAATGTTAAAGCCAAACGGAACGTGATGCTGTTGCTTGAACGTTATTTCATCGACGTACGATCATGATTGTCAGATATTCCGCGGTCTACAATGTTACCGCTCGTTCTATACCATTGTGTTACTACGCGATACCGGCCACGCTATTCGTGTGTAGTTCAGCTCGATTTTAGACATTGACTACATACATCACTTCTGAGAATGATGGTTTTACTGCCACCATGCAACATCTCACTGAAACGACCCACCGCTAACGAATAAAACAACGGACCGAGCAATTCTCACATTGTAGTTCTCATTCCCGATCACATCTAAAGCCCCCTCGGCCAGATCGTTCTCATTTGAACTTTGTTTCCTCGGCGCGAGCATGAACTTTCCGCGTGAAGCATTTGTAATCTTTTAAGGAGAACATCAGTGACGTTTGGTATAAATTATTACGCTTGGCATTGCGCGAATTGTTCGACCCTTACGCAGCTGAACAGCGCGGTGTCTTTCCAGATGATTGAAGTGAAAAAAATACGCATATGTCTGCGCCTGTACTTAATACGTAAATTTAGAAATGTACGTGTTCACTGTATGTAAAAGTAAAGTGAGTTCCATACCCTTGATAAGGTATTATGGATTGTGAAGTTAAGGTTCACAATGACTAAGCCCAACGGCACTAATGAGAGTAGGGGGGCCAGTTCCTTTATTAATTTTTATTAGGCGCGATGTTCGGTCTAAAATTCATAATGCGGGGGGCTACGCTAGTTGTGCCGAGGAAAAACAAACTATTAAAATTGCCGTTATCATACGAGATTAGACGTTTTCGGATGTTTTTACTTCTCCTAGGTTCCATTGGATGTTTTGCATAATCAATTTTTGTTATATTTTAGTATGTGGGAAATCCGCAGAAGAGGGAACAGGTTTAAAGTTGGGAATTTTCTAACAGGCTTATAGTGTAATCATTAGGTGTGAGATAACGAATTTGGTGCAAAGTTGATCTGTTGTATTTGTGGTCACTATGTACCATGTAAAAACCGAAAGAATAGCTGTGAAGTCTTCGAAATTGCAATAATGTCCAGGGCAGCATGGTCGCACTAAATGGTCACGAGGGGATGGATGACTTTCACGCGACCATATGGAAACAACGTCGCGTCTGTTTTTTCAATTATTCCGAAAATTACCAAACATTACCGAAAATTACCGGAAATTTCTTTTTTCTTCTATGTATAAAAATTATTTAACGGCGAAAATTTTCGTAAAATACATGAAAATTGAAGAAGAAGAAGAAGAAGAAGAAGAAAAAATCGAAAAATAGAATTATTCAGCGGGTGCGTTTTACTGATTAAAACTAGAAAAATACGAGAAGAATTTATAACGGAATCCTTGTTCGTTTATCGGTTGACGGCGGCAAAGCGAATAGGCGAATTTTGCTTAGAAAACTACGTTGTTCTAGTGTCGCGGAATTTCGTTTTGCGCTCGTATATTGACGACAGTGTGGTGCTATATGTAAAGTTATAGAGGTAAATATAATGCTGCATTGTAAACTGTTATTTTGCTTTTGTCATCGGAAGTATTGTGTATCTATCGGGTTCAGTCTGAAATGAACAAATGAAGAATTTTGGAGTATTTGTTTGCCTCCGTTTATGAACTTGCTAGTAACTTTTTTGTGAGCTTCGCCTAATGAATTCTTTTTAATTATCTAAGTGAACGAGCTGTTTGAGAGATGCGGGATTAGACTTAATAGATGGCAGGTGCGGAATGTTGCTCGGACCCTCGTAAGAAAGACGCTTTTTTCTTAACTTCAATTAATGGACGTTATATTATCGTTCTAGACTTTCATCTTCCAAGAAGTAATGTGAATAATCGAATATTTTGAATACTCGATTATTCGTTAACATATGTGAAATAATCGAATCAGTGTGTGCGCATAAGGGAAATATTTAAATTCGAATGTAAAACTGATAACGTTTTAACAATAAGTATTAGTAAAGCAGTTTATTAATTTTCCAGTAAATTATTTTTAATAACGTGTATATACATATAGGTACCCCGATGGGGCAAATAGATTTTTTTATATTACATAAAATTTATATAAAACGTCGTATTACTTTTTAAAATATTTATTGATGCAACCCTTTTGAAATACATTTTTGACTCGGTTAAATATTTTTATTATTATTTACCTAATTATTAATATTTAAAACATCTCTTACTGATCATTTTTTCACAAACTATTATCTGTTAGCATCTTTTATAATTTCATTTACTAATATCATTTAATAAGAAGATTAATAAATACACGATATTATGTATGATAAACAATTACGTGAACTTCATTTGAGGAATAAAATTTTATCTCCAGAGTTATGATTTTCGAATGATATTTAAACGATTTAAATAATTACAATGATATGGACAATTCGCGATCTATTGTTAAAATTTAAATAATTCGCGACCAAACGATATTATAATTTCTTATATTAGTGATAATAATACTTATCGTTTATCTTCTTCGGGCTTATTAACTCCTCATCTGCAGCTGGAAAAAAGGGAAGAACGAAGGGAAAATCCGAAAAACAAAAAAGCAATATGTGCCATTACGTAGTTTTAATTTTGTTTCCCGATTGTTTTTTCCCCCTCTCTTTCCAAAGCCCGAAAAGTTTTGAGACAAGTATACACGGTAACAACCTATATTGTATTATTTTCTAAGTTTTCGCAGGAATTTTACGCTGTTGTACATTGTTTATTATATGTCGCAGTCTTTCGTTATTTTATGATATTCTTTTGATTTATTGAATAAATTAATATGTCGAAAGCAGAAATTTCCCTTTATTTCCTCATTCGCAAAGTGCCGAATAAAGTTTAATGCTCTCAATCGATAAGCCCAAGGAAAACATATTTACGAAGCATCGTCTTGCTCTATTAATAAAGGAAAGAAGAAAAAAAATCGCTTCCTTAAGCTTACATAGTTTGTTTTTTTACTCAATTCGTATTAAGTAAATTTTTTGGAAAGTTTGTTTTTCTTATATCGTCGGCCCTTGCAATTAATGCGGCCCTTTTTCAATATCATTTCACAATATCTATAATTGTTACTATTTCCGTATTATACGGCGGAGGTGCGTTAATTTTTCAATGTATTAATGCTATGACAAATTGTTGGATTCTTTCTTCCCTGATGTCGCGTCAGAATTAAAAACGCAATTTTTTATTGAAAATTGTCCAAAGCAGAAATTCAGTCGGACCTGCTAAGCGTTGTATTTGTGCCGTAATTGGAATTGTCATGAAATTAATCATTAACCCCCCCCCCCCCCCCCCCCGCCTTTGGCAGTGGAAGAAGGTGAATTAAAATTTTCGATTGACAAAGTCTGATCTAACAAAAAAAATTGTACAATAAGTTTTTCAGTATGCGTCATTACATTTATAGTTCCGCATTTTTTTTTTCTTCTTTTTGTCTTCAAAGTATTTCAGACACTTGATGTATTAAGCCGGAATTTGAGACCCGAACTAATTGACCTCGTCAGAGTGATGTTAGAGGAGCTCCCGTCATTGTTTTCTAAACGGTATCGCATGCGGTATGAAAAATGGTTGCTTATTATTAGTTATAATTACGGCGGAAACACGGTGCATGTGTGGAAGGAAGTCTTATAGCAACAATGGTAAGTTGAAAGAATGAAATGTGTAAATAGGACCATTTGCTGCTTCGTTGACGAAGGACGTACTGAGTTATAACCTAAAGGACACATCTCACGGCTGTAAGTGGAACCAAATACTAGGCGTCTGTGAACGATTGACCTTTCTGTCATGCATATCTCAGAAGAGTCATATATTTTCGGAGCGTGTTAATATTGTGTCATATCGCATAACAACACAATATACATACATCCTACACGCGCCAGCCGTCGGAATGTCGGAAAATAATTTACTTTTATTTTCAAACTTCTTTCATTAATATTTCAGTAGTAGTACGCAATACAAATGTAACAATGCAACAAAGACGCGATCCCCTTTAATAGATGCATTTTCATTGTACCCGACAGTGGCTGCCCCCCCCCCCCCCTCCTTTTAAATACCGTTGACCGCTTTGAACTTTGTACCCAGCGTGGCGGCTCCCATACATTTCACAATCTGATTTAAATTGTCACGGAGGCCGCGCCTTGTCTGTCGATTGCCGATAATTTAAAATGTGAAAAGGCCTTTTTATTAGACTATAAACGCGGTGTCGTACTTTATTATTACCCATTTCATTTTTTTGTATTTATGTAACGTTTATTTACGATTTAAAAATTGAAGATTTACCGGGTGGAGGAGTACTATAATGTCGAGCACAGTTGTATGAATACAATTACATATATTTATCATTTACGTCGTGTAAATTTAAAAGTTTAGAGTAGTATTCTTCTGTAGCCTTTCTTAAACTCATTTACTTTATAAACAATTTTAAGCGAAGAATGTGATGTTTTAGTTGATAAATTTATATTTGTTTTGTTTTTCTTTCCAGTGTGAAACTCTTAAAAGACTCGGCAACGAAATAAATTAAATTTGTTCTAATTAAAATTAAACAATTTCTTAAGTGTGTCATTATTTCGTATTTTTTTAAAAATCAACGAATATATTATTACAAAATTTGATACTGTCGGAGAAAAATCGAATAATTAGAACTCAATTTTTGAAATTAAATACGATTATTGAGTAGAACGCGCGCCGTTTCGAAACACTCGACGAGAAGGAACGCGAATGATTTTATAATAAACAGCAGACGGAAATGACAGAGTTGTGTGTGCTTGCTTTCCTAGTCGAACTACTGTGTAATCTCTCTGTTACGAAATTAACGAAAATTAAAATAAGAGCAGAGAGTACAATAATTATTACTGCATTTGAATACGATTTAATTTTATGTAGTGTAGAATGCGGCTAAGCGCATAGCTATTTCATATGATCGGAATATTCGTGCGAAGTGGTGTCTTCGGATATTCTCATCGTTATTAATTAATTACCGCCAGGGTTAATTACCTCTTTGAAACGGACAGCGGTTCGCTTATTGTATTTCTGGGCACATTCCTGCCTTGCCCGGAAGTTGTGATTTCAGTCGATACCGGATGAGGCTCTGTAGATTCGCGTGGTTTGTTTATTATAAGTACGTTTAGTAGTAGCATGATTGTTGTTCGCTGTTGTTCTCTTTGATTAGCATATCTACGAATGTATATGTTTGATTTTTTTTTCTTTTTCTGTTACGAACCAGTCTTACAGCCATTGGTGGTCTCGTATTTCCGTTTTGGAAATTAATTTGATTTTATTTCATCGTGATCGTATGTAAAATTAAATTAGTGGCGGATGTAAACTATTACCTGACTCGGGTACCCTATATGCTACTTTGTTTCGGAAGTGCTAGCTACAATGTAAATATTAATCGAAATAATTAATTACACTTTGTCACCTGCACCACCCGCTGTATGAATTTAAATTAAACAATTCGGTCTTTTTCTATTTTTTATTTTCTAACGCCAACTTCTTCACAATCTATTCTACTAGTAGAATGACGTTTTCTGACTTTGTATGTATTATCGGTCTTTGCAGTGGGAAATGTCGTATCTGAAACGTTTAATTTTTCAGGAAACCCAAAGTCGTTTATACATCAGAAAATGCGCTCAGAAACGGAAAAAACAACGGTATTCTGTAACTGTATGAGAAATACTGACTTTTAAATGTGTGCCCCAATCGATAATAGTCGGGAATATTTCAAACTCAAAATTTGGAATCATTGCGTTTGGTTTCTTTTACGATAATTTATTTCCAATCTTAGTGAATCAAAAAAAAAAAAAATGAAATTTTAAGAATTGCGTAATGTATTTAAGTAAAAAAAAAAAAAAAGCTTTTAATATATTAGAGAAAAATTGCAAACGTACTGTTATCGATATCCACCTATTGTTATTTTTAACCAATTAGTGGATAAATGAAAAGATGTTCCAGTAGCCGCATAGGTTTTTAGTTAAATCCGAGAGTGATTTTACATTTGACAACAGTCGCATGTAACACAATTGTAGTATATGGGATACACATATATGAAATCCGCAGACTGATTTTTTTAATTCGGTCGTGAAATGTGCAAAGGATTTTCAATGATTTTATCCTTGAAATCAATATCTTATCTATCCTCTTCTCTGGAGTATTTGCGTAGAATTAACGGTAGATTTGCATAAGTTTTATCAATTTTCCAATGTACTGTGAGCTCATGACACGGTAGTCATAGTGCAAAAATGCCGCATAGTTGTAAGCTCACTTATTTATTTATTTATTTTTTTTTTTTTAAACGATGCATCTAAATTTTTTTTGTCATTCCA
The DNA here is from genome assembly GCA_039619475.1 of Icerya purchasi. Classification (NCBI taxonomy): domain Eukaryota; kingdom Metazoa; phylum Arthropoda; class Insecta; order Hemiptera; family Monophlebidae; genus Icerya; species Icerya purchasi. The sequence goes on from CM077115.1 coordinate 577,216,490, forward strand.
TTGTTCTTTTTTTTTTATATATATATATATATACCTCCTTACTGCCTCCTCTTTGATTCTCTTTATCTTTTTTCCTTTAAGATTTCTAATCCTTTTTTACACTCCTTATCTTATAGCAAGGAATTATTCTTTTCTGTTTTTTTTAGCTTGATTATTCTCTATGGCCTATTCAAATTACATTCGTAAGTCTTTATTCAAAACCATTTATCTTCTTTTTTCCACCATCTTCTTAGCTGTTCATTTTATATTTTGCGACCCTTTCGGGGTACTTTGATAAATAACGTGCGGTGCCGACAAGCCCGATATAAATGCGTTGCCTTAAGAATCGTGATCAGTTTCAATGAATCGTAATATAGCCTTGTTTTTTACTGATGTGTTTTTAATGAGTGTATATAGTTTATGTATATATACATTATGTAGATGTTACTCTTTGTTTATGAATAAAAATAAATTTACTTTCAAGATTCAGATTTTTAAAAACATGTAAAACCCGTTTGCTGTTTTAGATTTACAAATATACCATTTTTCTTTTTATTTGGCTTGTCAGCGACAGAACATTCCGGACGAAAAGAATGCAACGTTGTTTTAGTTATTGCTGTGATTAATTTCCTTTTTTCCTATTTTCCTTTTCTTTCCTTTTGGCTCGCCTAGAAATAGTAGAGCTAGTTATAGGAAAAATCAAATGGAGAAAACTCAGGAATTCGTGCAGCTATGTGAGAGGGGATCGGAATTTTATCAGGAACAAAACGTCAGTGGTTTTTAATGTGAAGATAGAAGGGAATGAGGTTGGAAGCGGAGATAAGGAGACGTTTACTTAGGAAACGATATCCAAGCAGAGATCCAAAGGAGATGCATATTTGTTTCGGATAGAGCTGCGAGAATAGGAGAAATTTTTAAAGCCCCAATGCAAACGTGGAGGCAGGCGTAGTGAATTTTGTCAAGTTTGGATAGGAGTGTTTTGCAAGAATTACCATAAATGAAGAAACATTGATGAAGTTCGTAACAAATTATGGATTTATACAGAATTAGGAGCGCAAGATCCCCTCCTGATTTTTGAGGAGATAAAGCTTTGGGACTGTTCAGTCGTTTGAGAGAGGAATTGTATTGATGTGCTCATGAAATGGAAATTCGGCCATTCAGGAACACACCAAGATAGCAAATGGAATTTACAAAATGAATAGTCATCGTTATCGCTTTTTCTCGCTCAGTCTCTGTGAAGGTAATTTTTTTATCAATGTATTAAGCGCTGCTTCTGGTTTTCTTCCTGCTTGATTTTATTTCAAAACGATGTAAATAAGTAAAAAAACAAATAGTAATGATATATATAGTAAGTTAGAAATTTATTTATGAAATAGAAGAAAATGTAATAACTTTCGGAATATGAGTGAGTATAAATAAAATAGAGCATGCCACAGATGCGGTTACAGATTGTTATGTAAATTTTAAGACTTTTAATTTAAAGGTTGATAGGATCACTTGTGAATTGTTAACAGAATTTGCATTCGTTATCAATTTTGCCATAATTTGTGATTTTAGAATTTATGAACGATAACTGGTCGCTGTTGTTAAATCGTTGTATAAAGTAAGATTTGAAAACCCTGATTTTGTGCATTTCACTGCTGAAATTTTACCTGTGAGATAGGTTAAATTTGGTTGGCATCACCCATCAGGATTTTTAAGAAACGTTGGCAACATTTAAAAAGGGCAGCGGTATTTTACAACCTTTCCATACAAATTTAAAAAATGGGTTGTTTTGCTTTTAAACGAATCTTTCATCGAAACAAAGATCTGAACTGCAGAAAGAAGAAATACGGAATCAGTTGTTGTGATTTAATATCAGCTGCCGCAACATGGTTGATTATTATGTAGCTTTGCTTCGTTCTGTCGGAACTTGGTTCAAAATCCACTATTGAAAATATCGGAAACTGAACCCAAATACAAGTGATTATTTTGAAATAATCAAAGATATCTTTTGGGAAGGGAAGGAGAAATACGCGAATTGTATCCTGATGTGTTTTAATTTTTAATCCTCACTGCCCCTCTAAACGACGTAGTTGATTGTACTAGTATGCGACTTGTTTTTTCTTTTGCTATGTTATCATATACATAATGCATGATATTAAAGAAAACACTGATAATAAATTATAATAATTTTGTGATTTCTTAAAAATTTCTCGTCTTATCAACGCTATTTACATTAATGTTTTTAATGATTATCAAACAAACTGGTGAGTTAGCTTCTAAACGGTTTTATTAAGGTCAAATGTGTATTTGTCTAGCGCATGAAAGTTATCATTTTTCATATGAAAATTCTCTTAAGCTGTAAAACACCTGATTGCATAATTTTCCACGAGTTATCTGAGATGGTCAGCTTTTTGAACAAAGCTTTTTAGTAAATTTCGTTGAATTTCTTTTATCTTCAATGGTGGTAAGTGACCCTATTCGGTAAGAAATTAATTTATATTTTTGATTAGTCATTAAGATGTATATCGAAAAGTCTTCTGTGACTGTCCTTCAGTTTAACTATCTGCTTCTTCGTTTTCGATTCGTAATTTCTCTTGTCGACTCCATATTCATCTGCCGTCTTTCTATTATTCGTTTCCTACTTTTTATTATTATTATTATTATTGTTATTATTATTATTATTATTATTATTATTATTATTATTATTATTATTATTATTATTATTATTATTAAACAATTATTATTTTCATATTTTTATTCCATCATTGCTTTCATCCCCAGGCCAGGAACCTCTTTTGTGAGTTGTTTCGACTTCAGCGTTTAATCAAAAACAGAAAAGAAACAAAAGCATTGAAAGTGTTCAACTTAAAATTTAAAAAGGCGCGGTCTTAGGTCCACGCGCGTCATATAAATTCAATTTGTAGAATTTGTTATAGTAGAATTAACATGATTCGCTATTATCGGTCGTACGATGAAGAAGTTTCTCATAGAGAATTACGCGAGAAGGTATTTGACAGTATGATATTTAGTCCACCTTATTAGCAAAGTTGTTTAGTGCAAAATTAGTCTTTGTTTACGTTGCTGTTTGTTTGGATACAGAAATGATTTTTAATTTATGTATAACATTACAGAACTTTTTCGAAAAGTTTTTCCATCAGTTCGGATATATCACTGTAACTGTTTCAGCTGTTTTATGCGTGCAAGGCGTTGAATTTGATTCGTTAATTTTAGTCTTTCTAAAAATAATTTCGATGGTAACACGTGGACTTTTTTTCATTAACCTCATTCCATACCATTTGGATTATTACGTGTTTTTTTTTTTGAAAAGTGCATACTTTTCGTAGGGTCTTTACATCAAGCTTTTTAAATTATGTACATTTTTTAGATCTCCTAGCACTTCTATATTATAACAAAATAATCACTTTCAAAAATTAATTGCGGAACTGACTTCTATAGAAGACCTGTTTTTTGTTCACATATTAGAACGTTCAGTTCATGTTGTGTTTTGGTAGAATTTGCCGTCCTATTACGGAGCTTTTAATATTTCTAATAGAAAGGAAACGAACGAACTGGCTTTTGTAGTTCTGTGAGTGGATTTACAAAAGACCGAAATCGATTTCCTACTCCTATTAAAGATATATAATCTTAGTTACCCACACTGCCTTTAACTGTTATTGTGCACTATGAATGATAGCATAATTACAATAACACTAATGTGTATAGCTATTGTTGGTAGCAGGTTAATAATATCGCGGTGTATAATGTTTTCGTAGTTTGCTTTGAAATGAAATGTTATACCACTTTAATAATGAGGGCAGATTAGTGTGTTCGAGGTAAGCCGCAGCTCACTAGAAAATGTGTCAAATACACGATACACAACTGTATCAACACACGCACATATTACCTAGAGAGAATTACCTGGTCTATTGTTTCAGCGGCAAGGCCACTATCGTATTATGTGCATGTGTCTTTGGTGAGATATAATAGTTGAACAAGTTACCGTTTCAGAGTTAACGCTTAGTTTCAGGAAATAAAATTTATCGGGGGCTCTGGCGAGAAATTGTAATCTTAACAGCTGTTTTTGATGTAAAATTTTTTTTACAAAAAAAAAAAAAACATCATTCCCCGTGTAAATGAGGTTCACCAAACTTGGATTCCTAAATTGGTGTAATTAACGTTGTACCAGATAATAGTGGTCAATAGGCACAAATTATTAAGAAGTATGTACTCGTAATAGGCGAATGCTGCAAGTATATATTGTTTGCTTGTGTGTGTATATATTATGAAACGATATATTCGTTTTATTCTCCCAGGTGATGCCGCAGCGGTCTATTGATTGCTATAGACATAGAATTAAATTATTATTAAATTTTTAGTTTTTTTAATGTATATTTTACTAACTCCAGACACCTGTATATTACGGCCGAACGCTGAAAAAAACGCAATGATTTAAATATAAGCAAAACGAGTAACAACGATTAATTAAAAATTACATAGATGGAGACGTATCACTCTGGTGCGGCTGCTGGTATGTCGTTTGTTGGCAGGCGGGTGGAGGATGATGGTTCGCTTTGAATTTCCGATGAACGTGGGGAGGAGTGCTGCAATCAAATTTATTATATTTTACAAATTTTACGAACTTTATTAATTATAAAACCGAGTTTCGGGGCGATCTAGTTGTTCCTTATTAGATCGAGCTTCTTTCGGTTGCGAGACGATCTCATTGGTCTTACTAAAAGTGGTCAATATTGTTTCGCGATTAAACAAAAATAAATTGTTTGAAAATGTCTGTATACAGTAGGCAATGCCGGTCAAAAATATCGGAAGAAAATAGTTGAAAACTGATAGATATGCCGCAAATTTAAAATTACAATAAAACTACTGAACAATTTTGAGTTTATCGTAATTAAAAATCGAAAGAGTTATGAGAATCGGAAGGACAAGACACAATACTCCGGAATATTATTTTTTTTCTCGGCCGTATCCACTGTAATGTTATTTTTATCGAATTTCGGTTATAAATAATTTATATGTAATTTTGTTACATGGTAAAACGGAAAAATGTGTACGACTGCATTACAATTGTGTAAACGCCTTCCTCTGACCGCATAATAGATAGTAGCTTCGTCTAATAATGCAATTGAATTAATGGGTAAATATGGCAGTAACCGATTGTTCGGGTTATGTTGTATTTCATTGTTTGTATAACCTCATTATAATAAGGCTTCAGTGATTAGTGCGTGTATGTGTTTAGTTTAATAACCATCTAAAATTTTAAAATACGATTCGCATTGGTAGTCTTTAAAGATTTTAGTTTTTAAATTAATATCTTTTTCGCGGGAACAGAAAAACACTATTCGACGCACTAATTAATCTTCGTTAATTATCTAATTTCCTCGCTCTTTCATTATTACCATATAATTCAATTATTTTCTCTTGCGTATGCTTCTAGTTAATTAATATTCGGTCCATTGATAAATTTTCGCTAATTAACTAATTTAATTGTTCGCGCTCATTTATTATTAATATATATGTATATATAGAGTGTAATTTATTCTTTCAGTTACCCCTGTACTTACTTATTTGCTGCTTCTCCCTTTATAAATCGTACGGATTTTAGTAAATCGAAACATTTAATTTCTATCGCTATTTCGGATTGTCAATATTTTTTCTCTGTTGAAATTTTGAAGTAAAATAGATAATCCGTTATAAAACATACCTGTTCTAAATTTCCTTGTGATTGATGTGTAGTTGCTTACCGGTTTTTAAAAAAACGTGAATACATGCAATAATCTGCGTGTGGTATTTACTATATTTATATAATGATAATACTAATGATAATGGTAATGATAAGAAGAAGAAGAAAAACTTACGTTGATAACAAAAATTTTTAGTGTGTTGAATAAGAATTATCGAGTTTAATGGTTTTTATTTCTCGTTTAACGGTAAGAGAATTGGCGATGCTGAAACTTTCTATGCGTATATGTATGGATATATAGTAATGAGCGAAGGATGGATAGGCTCAAATTCAAATATATAATCTATAAAATAAAATTACCTGTATTTGCGAATCGCAGATTTCTTGAGTTTATGTTGGGAGAAATATTTAGCCATACTGTAGTGAATTGCTAATTTGTCATCTTGCTAAAACCTCCGATTTCTCCGAAGAATTATTTCTGCAGCCGCTTTTACGTCTGGAGATATTACCGATCCAATTCCACATCTCTTGCCGAGGAAAATATGGCTGCTGTTGATCGTGTTTCTCTCTGCCCGAAATGTATTATATATCCGACCATTTCTCTTCGCTTATACATATGTATTGCATATTTTGTAACATTGATATGTTCTTTTCCTCAACTACTTCCTGGAATTTTTTTTTTCCCATCACACGCATATATATATATATATATATATTATTGATATACGTGTACGTATAGTGTCATTTTTTCATTTTCTATATATTACTCGGTTGTCTAGGATCATTTACATAGGTACTTCTTGTGTTCTCTCGGGTAATTGCATACCGGCTCGTGTGTCGTGTACTGCATGTTATACATTCTTCTTATCAACAGATTACGTGATATTATATATTATAGGTGTTAGTTTTGCTGTATTTGATTCGAATAAGGAGTTCTGAATTACCGATTTATTCATATTATTTTATTTTTCGGGACTTGCGTAACAATCTCCGGTTATAGGAATTCAATTAGCAGTTTACGTAAGTTGAGATATTTTCAATAACTCATTTATAATGGTTTCTTGGAATCTACGGAAGAGAAGTTCGGCTCTATTAAAACATTTAATTTCTCTCTTTCAACGTTTTCTAGCGGATGTTGTAATATTTCTTTTAGCGCTTATTCACGCTGTATGGGGAGGTGTATTCACTTGTTGAAATATTGAATTAAACGGAGTAGGATGAAGCGAACGATAAAGTTGAAACGGTTTGACAATGTTATTTAGAGAACTCTGTAAGATTATTGCATCTTCTTAATGCGTTCGAGTTGACTGCACTTCTTGCCGCCTATTGGCTGAAGCTCCATGTGTGCCCGAAGCTTTTTTTCGTGTTGTTTCGGAGTTCTTGATTTGTCGACTGGCATTTACAAACAGATCAATTTACTTCCAGTGTACGTCATTTTTTTTTTTTTTTGTCCCTTCTTAAATGTAGTTTTTAGGGAGAGGACGCTAACGATATAAAGAAGGAAATGGTAGTTAAATAAAAATGTTAACCGTTCTTGTAAGGAGTGGAAATCGGAGATATAATTATTATTAAAGAAATTGTCATAATCAGCATAAAAGAGGGCCGAAGGAAGAACACAAACACAAACTCTGTCGTTACTAGCGATAAACAATAGATGTTAAAAGAGGAGAAAATCTAATAAAAAATAGGAAGTTTGGGATACTCTATAACCTAAGAGTACATAATACCTTAAAATAATTACCAGAATGGAATTAGAAAACATAAGATGATCAGAACTACTGTTAGGTAGAGCCCACACTATCTTAAAGGATCGCAACCCGTATAATGACTAATGACATTAAGGACGTAGATTCGAAAATAAGCTATTACAGTAATAGCGAGACCACATCTACAATTAAGCGGCGCTCACATCGCCTCCGATTTTATTAATAAATTACAAGTGATATGAAAACTGAAGCAATATGTCATTAGACAGTAGTAGGTCACTTCACGGCACCAATGCGCAAGTATATGGTCTACACTGTGCCCCAGAGCATTATTGTAACTAAAGGATTGAATAATGTAAAATGTTACTATGTACAATCGTCAGTGGAAATAAGTAGATATAAAAGTCGAGGAGCATCATGGCTTTAGAATATCGAGAAGTAGTAGAGGTCGTGAATTCCATTAGATAGATCAAGTATATTTAAACTAAGGAATTCGAAGTAGTAAAGGAGGACGCGGAATAGGAAATACTTAAAATAAGGCAGAATCTATTATCATAGGTTTGCACATTGTTATCGAAAATCAGAAGAGGTCGTATCTTAATGTGAGTAATACTTAATAAAATAGGAAATGAAGGAGATTGGGAAGACCAAGGGATAATAGTTCTGAGTAAAATTTAGGGCGCCGGAGGGAAAGGAAAGAACATTCGAAAAATATATGATCGGAATTGCATGCAGCAAGCGATAGCGAGGGACATCGGGCAATTACGAGACAAAGAGTGACCTTTGCGATGAACGGCCTCCTGCAATCGAGTTCTCTGGTAAATTTAAACTGACCAAATGTAATTGCTCGTGCCCTAGGAGGAGAAGGTTAGTAAATTTGTTTCGATATCTTGCACTTTATAGTGAAAACAATTGTAATTGCGCGGTGGTTTTTTCTTTTTTAGGAATTAAAAATAAAGATACAAAAAAATACACGTATAATTTTCATATTGCAAAACTTGGTTCCTTGATGTTCGTTGATAATGCGATACTTTTGGGCTCGAATTCCGATCGTTATCGTTCACGCTATAATGAATCGTTTAGCAGCAGTATGCCCCGACTACATCGTAGGCAGATGTTTAATTAATCGTCAGTGATTTCTTATCTAGGAGTGATAATGGAGTAATAAATCACCTTGTAGAGCCGGAAGATGAAGGAAAATATTTCATACGGCGAACATGGTTCACGTCTCGTATTATTAGTCATACGATATTGGTGTCTGCTAGGCGCTAAATTTTAGAGCGACGACTACGTGTATGAGGCGCGTATTCGGAATAATAATGCTAGATGAGAAAAGTTGTGTTACCTTATCTGCATCAACGAGTACAAGGTAACACAACAGTACGATATACGTGTTCTGCAATTTGTAATGAAGTAAGCCATTTTATCGCTGTCTTTTTTGCATGCGATCTTATCATCACGTACACATACATACATACATACATACATACATACATACATATATATATATATATATATATGCGTGCAATTGTATTTATAATAGTAAATTATTGTAAAATATCTAAGCGGGTTAATGATTCCTGTGTCGGTGAAAAAGTGTGCGCTGCATGTAAATTTCTCTAAGTAAAGCCACTGCTTAAGTGAGCAAGAGAGGCGTGTAATCGTCTGTAACTACGTAGTTGAATAGTTTAATAACTTTTGCGTAAATCCGAAAAAATACTCGTTTAGGGGAAAGCAGCAGATGAAATTTACAACGCAATGATACCATTTGAACATATGAAGTGAACCTCATCGTAATTATGATAGAACCCTTGAACAGGGGGGAGACACATTCAAATTGGTGCATAGTATAAACATGGGGGGGGGGGGGGGGGGTTAGTGAAAACGTTAGTAAACAATACGGACGGGTTTTCACGGATCTTCGTAGTACTTCGTCAATGTCGGTAGACTGTAATTAGTTAGTAGATGCCTTTTAATCAAAATGCGTACAATTGAATGTTGGTGATTTGAAAATGCTGGGAAGATCGGGACATGATAATGGATTATTGTTTATCTCGAATAAAGGAAAACATTGAAAAGGCGCTTTTATTAAAAACAAACTTAATCGTCCCGGAAAAGAAATTGGACTTTACTAAGCTACCGGACCGAGAGCGGATCAAAGCTTGCAGTTTAAAGTGAAAACGGGTTTATCATGCGAACTGCCGCAAAACAAGCAGACCACGATCGATTGTTATTAGAATTTTGATACGTTAAAATACGCTTTTTTGGTCGTCAAAAGTTTTCGAGAATTTTCACGGATCAGTCAAAATTTAATTTTTTTCTCTCTCTCTCTCTCTCTCTCTCAGAGCTGACGGTAAGGTGAAAGTCTACAAGGTCTTTAAACTGTCCACGGGTGTTGGGGCTCCATTTTTAATCGTAAGTCCGTCAAAAATTGATAGAAACACCCTCTCCTTTAGTTGAATAAATTCGGATGTGATTTTTTTTTATTGTTCTTTTTCCAAGTCAAGATAATCATACAAGTCGTTAAAGGCAATCGTATGTAAAGCGTTTCCTTTTTTTTTTAATGTATAGACAATTTATGGTTGCAGGTTTAAGAGTTTTTTTTTTTTATTTTGTTGTTAATCTCACTGTTCCCGCCACTTATTCCGTTCTCTGAACAATATTTGATTGCGTCAAGATATAATTGATTCCTTCCCTTTTTTATTGGTGGGTGCGTGTGTGTGTGTGTGTGTGTGTGTGCGTGCACGTGCACGCGTTTTTATATATATATTCTTACATGTTGTGTGTAACTTCAAGGGCTATTACGTCATGTAAAATGTGAGCTATTTTTAGATTTGAGGGTCAGATTGACCGTTTTAAGGGATGCCAATACCCCGATAGACGTATTAGATACTCCAAGTAAGACCGTTTGCGAGAAAAGAGGCAGTTCCTTAGGGTGTGTGTAACTTAGGGAATAACGAGCTGACTGCTGAGCGGGCAATTGCTGAGGAATGTAGTTATAGACTTACAATGTTTTACAATCGTGATTTTTGCAGTCCAGTAGACCTGCATCCACGCAGTGAACTATCTAAAGGGAGATTGCGAATCGTTCAAAAATTAACCGTTTTTTGCGTGCACATTCGCTAGAAATACGTTAAGTTTCCTAATGTGAATCGGCCACACTTGCTCGTAATTCAGATTTTTTTTTCTTCAATACTCACCTTAAACTTTTCCGTTTTTGATGTTGTCGTTCTCGGCATGTACTTCTTGCCGGTAGATAATGCTCTGCATTTCGGTTTATGTCCGTTTCGCGCATAAAGTTAACCGGATGTAGTACGTGCAGTAGTTGCGACACTAACGCCTATGTGCGCCATCTAACCTTGTAGATTCTTTGCGGTCTGCGTACAGTTCGGCTGCTCCTAAAAATGCAAATGTTTTCTACGTATTTAGCACTGGAAAAGTCGGTTCTTTACGATTTTCTATTCTACGGCTCTCCCCAACATGACCTTGCCGTTCTTGTCAATTACACACGGTATATTAATTGCCCGATTGTGTGTTGTCGTTTTTTTTTGGTAATTCCTTATTATTCATCCAGTGCAAGTTCCAATTAACGTCTTAAAGGAAATTAATTTACATACGACGTGTTTGCCTGCATCCAACCTTCAAGGGAGCTGTCGGCGGCGGGTGTATTCCTTTCCAGCTTACGCTCTGTCATCTAATCTAATATTTCTCTCTCGGTTTTTTCCGCCTTTTTCCAGCGTTTTATGTTAAACTTCCAGTTTTTTCTGCCGTTAATTAAGTATAAAAACAAGAGTGCTCTCTAGCTTCAAAATGGAACACCATGTCTCTCTGATGTATGAGAAGGCGCTCGCCTTGAGCTGTTAAAAATATGCAAATGGCTTCACAATTATTATACGCGTAGCTTTTATTTTTACGTAATAGCGCGCCGTCTATGTAAGTCGTTAATCCCTCCCTACGATAAGATGAATGTGTCTGGAATTTGTTTGCGTCTCTTGAAAATTTTAACAGAGTATACACCATCGATGAGAGATAGTCGAACACTCGTCATATTCGATGATACTTTCGATGGTGCTGAAATTTCACGTTAGGTACCAGTTGTTTATATCGTCTATCGTAATGTCTTCCATCGATCGATAATACGAAAACTCTAGTGCCGATGTTTACGTAGCCGGTGAAGATTCCTATTTCGCTTTACGTTCATCGAAGTGTTCACAAATGAGTCTTACAATGAATTGCAGTAACGCTTCGGGGTCTTTTCTTTTTTTTTTTTGTATATTATTGTGTAACATAATTGCAGCGGGTTTTCAAACGGTAGCGTCTTCGATGATAATTGAGCATGTTTACCATCTTTGGATGCATGTGGCTTCCATAGAGACGCTCAGTTGTTGTTCAAACGTTTTGTGTCAACGTTAATTATTTCGCAGATTTTTTTTTTTTTTTTTTTTGTTTTATTCTCCCCGTTAAAAGTAGGTATTATTGTGCGTTGCTCTGTGCCTCAGGTGTTAGTTTCGTATCGAATCGGTCAATTCGCTTCAAATCGCTCGTTTTCATACCGAATTAAATCAAGCTTGTAAATTAATATAATCCTTGTAAGCTGCGAAGAACGGAAAGATAATTTATCGCGATACATTTAATAATAAATTCTTTAGTCGTTTACTTCGAAATTTATCAGACAATGCGAAGAAATTGACAATTATTTCGGTTTAGCGTACTAAATCAATTTTTTGCAGCGAACATAATAATCGATGAAGATACAAAAGTTGTAGAAAAGAAATTAAAAAAAAAAAAACGATTAGCAATTTTTTTAAAGAAAATATATTAAACTTTTCTTTTGTTCTGAAAAATATATTTCGCGTCTTTATTAATTTTAAAAATTTAATAAATTTAACAAATTTAATAAAATTAACAAATTTAATAAAATTAACAAATTTAATAAAATTAACAAATTTAATAAATTTAACAAATTTAACAAATTATGTCTGTACTAGTGCTTAAATATGTTGATTTTTAGATTTTAATTATTCTTTTATATTTCACATTTACATTTTAATATGTTCTACTGATATCCAAATTATTTAGAGGAGATTAGAAAATAAAAATTCAACTGTTACAGAATTAACTTTATTAAAAACGAATTTTTATGGAAATATCTTTTACATACCGATCCCCTTAATATTTAATTTCTTCATTTTGTTCAGCTTAGTAAATTAATTTTCTTCATCCTTGGTTATAACTTTCTTTGTCAGATTCCATTCCTTGTTACTCTTAATTGCTGCTATGTACACGTGTTGATGGGTAATCGTCTATTATTGGCAAGCCCAGGGAAAACCCCAAACAAGAAAAAAAAAAAAAATTGCAGAAAACGCGTAAAAACGTAACAGAAAAGTACAGAATAAGAGAAATACATCGATAAGTATTCGAATATAGATATATTTTTGACATTGATGGAAAATTCAACTATTGAAACTGATGATGGACTGAACAAATCAGACATATTTAAAATAGATGTTCACGAATGTCTGTGTTTAAAAGAGTAATTTCAATCGACTTAATATAGTTAGTCTGACTTAATTTTTTCTGCGAAACCCCAATCTTATACGTTCTCATTATTTACACATTGTGCTGCGGGGTCATCTTTTAAGTTAATGTGTATGTTTTTTATTTATAATATTTTTTTTTATTGTTCTGTGAGATTATATTTCTACGTTCTTAAAAATAATAATTTTAATTATAATCTTTCTTTTTTTTAAATGAATTTAAAATTTTAAACCCATTAAATTCAGTTATAATATTATATATATTTTTTATTACACGAACATGGGGTATATATTCACTTTACGCAAAATACATAACGTCATCTACATTAGATAATTAGTTGAAACATAACATAATAAAACATAATCAAAATATTCACGATATATATGAAAAATTAATCCGACCGGTTTCGTCTCTTTTTGACTTTTTTTGTGCATTATTTTTATGTCTTTGAAGTGACTTTGTCAATCTTACCGATTCTACTCATTTCCGAATTCGTATACTTTTTCTCCACCTCTAGAGAATATTATTAATACTTATTTTTAGAAGAAATTCCGGTGTAGCCGATTTCAACTAATTACGAGATTCCGTCGTTCGTTATTTACTGCTGAATGGGGGGGGGGTTACAATTTGCTTACAATTGTGCAATGGCTCGCGTCTCCGCCGCCACATCGATCAGTAGTTATAAGTCTGTCGTTGTAATTCGACTATTATAACTTCGTAATAGCTCGCCGACATCCGTTCTAGGTGTCCCCTATTTATCTTTCTTTAATTCATTTTCTTTTATTCGGTAGTTCAAAAGTATGGCGTGTAGGTTGTATACATATATGCATTTTAAGAAAATTCTGCAATCTCCGAAGAGATTTTTTCACTGAATTTTAATCGAAATAATTAATTATCCGCGGTGATTATTATTATATTAAATCGCTCGAATATATGTGTTATTGCTGTCGATTAATTGATACCGCTTCTGAATTTTTATAATTTATCGTTGCATTTCATTTGTCTCTTTTAATTATTCATTATTTCAATATTTTTAAATATCACTCGTAACTGATTTACCGACGTACCTCGCAACGGAGTAATGAGACAGACTCCTCGATAACATCGGGTACTAATTATTTTCTGTAACGTCCCCCCCCCTCGCCTCGGGGTGTTCAGAACATGTATGTACACGTATTTTCGCCGTTAACCCACTACATACATACATATGTTGGTCTCTTTTATCAGTTACGCAACGAAATTATTCAGGAAATTTCTTTCCACGGCGTGCAGTTTTTCCGGGCCGTTTTTCTTCTTTCGACGATCACTTCCTACGATAGCGTGCAGCCGGAGATTCTAATAATCAGAATTATTCGTTTTACCGCGGTGGACGGTAATGTCCCTAGCAGCTGGATTGCGAGTGGCGGGAACATAGTGTTTTGTAGTGGTCCGGCGCACGGCTGAGGTCTAATTGTAATATAATTTGTCGAGCAGTGAAAGTATGTCCAAAGGAGAGCGCTAGTCGCGAAATCGTATTTATCTATTCATCTATTCTCGATTTGTTACAGTTTTTCCATATTGTCCAGTTGCCGATAAACAAGCAAGCAAGCCTGGATAGGCCGATCGATCGCTGTTTAAAGCCCGCGTTCGCTTTTGCGCGGTTGGTTCCCCTACACGCATTGTTAATAGAATTATCTCTATCGTCCGCTCTGTTATTATTGCCTTACCGTGAAACGTATCGTCGCCTTCGTATCTCTCACGATTTGGTTTATCTTGGCGCGATCTCATATCGTCCTTATCAGATTTTTTGTTTACATAGGAAAAGAGATGGGGACGCGCCATTGTCGTTTCGCTGGTCAGCATCACCCGCGTTTCGTTATCTATTGGTGCTTAGAAAGCGACCCGAGAGGTTTGCTGCCAGTTTTTTTTCTTCTTATCAGAGTATCGCGTAATCTATTGTTTTACGGCCTGTGTAATACGCATCTCTGATTACGATGAGTCACCTAGCCGAAATGCGTGTTAATCGCGCCTAGTAATTTTCCAGGTAAAACGTTTACGGTTTCCCGGAAAATGATTTACCCTCTGAAACACGAAGCTGTCCCCTTCCTTTTCGTCGTTACGTATTGATTACCGTTTCCCGAAGTGTGTGCAATTGCGAGAAAAGGCTTCTATTAAATAATAGTGTGCTTCTCCGTCTCGAGCAGAGTGGTGTGGTCACTTACGTAGAGGAAAATCAATTGAAACTCGTCCGTCTCCAGTAACATGAGGGAGTATCGTTTTAATTTTAAGTAAGTATTTTCATATGAATCTCTTTTCCGAAGCCCTTTCGAGATATTTAAGATTCAATGAACCCCCTCTATCGTGTTAGGGAACTCTGTTGGTAGAGGTTTACTTTGAAAATTATTTGATCGTTATTGCGACACACAGTTTCACAGTAACGAGTCGATTAAAAATCTACAGGGTAAGTGAATGAATTTCAACGCTATATTATAAATGGTTTTAATGTCGGGTGTAATGTGTCTCCAAAAAAAAAAAAGTGTACTCGATAGCGTTAGGCTTACTGCATGTGAAACATTTTGAAAAATGTATAAAAGTTTAGTTTTCATAGCGCTGAGTGATGTGTCTTTTTTTTTATCGGAGAAACTTTTTTCAAATACCGATAATTAAATTTTATTTACACATTTACGATTTTGCAACAGATTACTAATGGGGGGTATAAAGAGAAAATTCTGACAAAACAGAGAAGTAATAATTTCGAAGAATTTAATGGAACATCGATGTTGTTGAGACTTACAGCTTTTGATGAAGTGTCATCAGTGTAAAAGGATACTGACATGGAATCGGGTGAAGTAAAATAAGACAGAGGAATGCATTATAAATTTCTGTACAGCGCGATTTTTAAATTAATTTACAAATATGTATCGGCAGCGATTTTGCTTGAAGATTTTTTTCAATGTTTATTTTGTTTTTTTATCCTTCTATATATTTACTATTTCTTCTTTTTTCTTCCTTTTTCTTCCTTTTTCTTCCTTTTACTTCCTTTTACTTCCTTTTACTTCCTTTTACTTCCTTTTACTTCCTTTTACTTCCTTTTACTTCCTTTTACTTTTTTCTTAATTTCTGAGAGGACTTTGAAATGTTCACGAAACTTGAAATAATTCGGAAGCTCGGAAAGATCGAGTAGTTTACTGAAATGTTTCTTTGAAACTGAGCATGGAGCTTTCCTCAAATCGCTATTTATAGTTTTTGGATGCCGTCTGGATATGTGTCCCGTTTTGAGGTATGAAGTTCAAATCTTCGTGCTTGTATCGGTAGGTAAGATTGCGGAGATTGTGCCGTTCGTTTATAATAGAGTACATTTAATAGTCTTGTCTTTTGCGAATTTTTTAACTACTTGCTAGCTGGAGTTTTTGGGGAACTGGAGTGCTAGTACGTATTTATATATGGGTTTGAGTAGGTGTGTACGACTGAGTTTGAATTTAGATGCGATTGAACGTTTTGAGCGATAGATGTCGGCATATTATAATTGTTATCACTATATTAGTTTTTGTTCCGTCATATTGATCTGCCAGTGTAGGTTTATGTGAGTTTGTCTTAGCCAGATAAATCATTTATATACCGTTGTTTAGCTCTATAAGTGAAAACTGCAGCCGACCGAAATATTGTTGACGTTTTTGCAAATAAATAAATAAATAAATATTTCTAGGTTCGTCGAATTGACAGCGTCCTGGTGTGTCGTCCGGTCATTAATTATGTTGCGCCGTTATCATTCTGATCGGTACAGGGTTGGTCGTGTAGTTTATTCCTCATTATGAAGGCTAATGTCGCAACGGTGTTTCTCTTAATGTCCTTATAATGTAAGGGGCGCGTTTCTGTTTGCGAAATGAACCAGAAGGGGGGAGGATGGTATCGCTATTATTTGGTTAATTTTACTTCGGCCGTGAATCGTTCGTGCGAACGAAAATTGCTCGCTTAAAATTATCGATCGTCGCCAAGTCGCGCAGCATCTACCGGAAACCAGACAGGTTTTTGCGGTCTTCCCGAACTGAAAATTCATCTTGGCGTTGGACTTTCCATGCGACCTATTTGCGGCTTTCTATTTGCGTAACGTGCGAGTATTACGGGATTTATAGGTGGTAACGTGTCGACCGCAAACGTAATTTACAGCGCATCTCTTTCATCGCGTACAGTACCTAAGGTGTAGGTAAACATTTCGTTTTTAGTAGGTGTCAGTGGCATAAACACTGGCAAGTTCGAAGTGGGCGCCTGTTTTCCACTGGCCCATTTTACCCGCCGATTGACCTCTCGGGAACTGCATTGATACGAATATCGTATCAACGTACTCGTGACTAATTCTACAGCGTGCCCCCCGTGTAGGTTTTAGGTGTGCTCGGAAAAGCGCTGCTCGCATTTTACTTATCGCATGTTAATACCATATTTCGCAGTCTCTTGTCGATTGAAATGATTTTCGTTCGATTGCGAAATGTGTTATAACTTCAGAGAAAGGATGTTACCGGATTTATAAATAATTTTTTATAAGTGCAACAATGTGGCTTATGAGTTTACAAACGAATTTCGGATTATCGAATGATTTAAAAAAAAAATCCCGTCGTCAGAAATATACCAAAGTTTATTATTGCGGCCAAAGTTTTAACTGAAGATATAGTAATGAAACGTATTTTTTGCGACTTTAAGTTTAAAAAATTGAATAAATAGGAGCTAATTGTAGATCTTCATAGTTTGTAATAACTTTAATTTCGTAACTGACATTTGAAACCGAACGCTAAGTGGAGAATAATACATAGCTGGACCAAAATTAAGCTTTCAGTGGGATTCGACGAGCAGAGTATTTGCTATTTTTAGCATTTACTGTATTGAAGCATCTTTTTATATATATGTATATATTATATACATCAGTGGCGGATCCCGAGCGGCAGCCCCCCCCCCAAACAAACAAAAAACCAATGCATCTATGAAAAAACTTGTTATAACAGAGAAATTTAATTTGTACTATACAAAATACGGATTTAATTATAACTAATATTTAATACTATTTCCTAGTAAAACTATTGATGTTCCTTTTTTATTCTATTTTACAACATAACTGTCGTCGATCTTTTGCCATTTTTGTTTATTTTTAATTTTTATTTTGTAATTTTAATTAAAAATAGTTCAATGAGAAATATATATATATATTAAACTTGCTCCCGAACAAAGAGAATTCGGACCGGATTACTAACAAAAATAAAAAAAGAAGTAAAGTCTAATAAAAATATACTATCTTTCTTACTATTTCTAAACTACCATATTTAAGGTATAATTTTATAATTTCGTTTTATTTTTCATCCCTAAATATAAGACAAAAGTTAAATTAAAAATTGTAATAGTTATGTATATTTAAGACATTTTTAAATTTATATAAAGGTCGCTATTTGATTTTCCAAAGGGTATTTCTCAAATCTACTTCCTACCATAGAAGATTTTACGTAATTATTTAATTTCCCTCCCAAACGTCTTTCTGGATCTGCCCCTATATATATATATATATATATATGTATCAAAATATATTAAAATATGTTAGTTATTGGACATCGTGTGATTTTCTAAGGCAATTTCGGTTTCGTTAGTAATTTAGGTAAATTTGTGCCGCTATTTCAAAAATTACTTTAATTTATATCCGTTGAATTATTAAACGGAATTTGTATCACTAAAGGTTAATTAACAACAACTGGGTAAAATGATCAGTCGTCGAGGCAATCTTCGACCTCTTTGTCACTGCAGTTAACTATTGAACTGACGAGCGAAGCCAAACGTTAACCAACCACTAGAAGAGCAATGAAATTTCATTCGCCTGGAGTTGAAAAACAGTATTTACTCCGCCCAAAGAATCCCCCCTTCGAAGAATTTTTGGCGCGCAACTTCTTCGGAATTGATTTGGACGACTCAACTACTTCGTACCGACCACAGTAGGATTTACATCCTTTCACTATTTTTTTTTTTAGTAACATCCTGTAGTGTACGCGTTATAATATATTTTTTTTTTATATATATATATAAACTTGGCCTGGTTGTAAATACCATTTGGCCACTAACTATTCATTAAATTAAATCAGTCTACTTCTTTTTAGCCGCCGCTGGGAATCGAACTCTTGACCACTGTCTCAACGATTAAGAGTTCACGCCACTAGGCTATCGCGACGGCATACGTTATAATATATGCACATAGATGTTATTGTAATTTCCTAAATTGTACGCAGAAAAAGGGAAAGGATAATATGGCGATGGCTTTTTTTTAAATCTGCAAATGAATCAGTCTGCCAGTCGGATCTTTGCGCGCGCCATGTTTCCCTTCCAGCCTAATTAAGAATGACGCATTAGCGCTGTGGCAGCCCGTTTGTCCGTTTCGGGGAATTGTATTTCAATTAATTACCGGTATTGGTTGTACTAGTAATCTGGTGATGGTATTTTTATTTTGACGTAATGAATATTTTCAGTTCGTTTCTTTTTGTCATTTGAATGAGGACATGAATATAAACGTGTGCGTAGCAGTGCAATGATTTAGTATCGCGGCGTGTTATGTCGAAGTCTCGTATTTATGGCGGTAAAACGTAAAACGCTGTTCAAGACAGAGGAAGGCTTTTATTTGTATATCTCCCGTGGTAATTGTTCCGTTCACGCAGATGCTTGATTAACGGTATTGAATTTTACTATCACCATTGCCGCGTTGCGTACGATTTTTACACGCGTTAAACACGTATTTTTCGAAATTCACCATTTTCTAATGTCTAATGAATATGTATGAAAAAAAACTCACACATTCTCTCTCCGAAACAACATCTGTTCGTCGTTGAGTCGCCGTATAATAGGGAGGTTTTGTACAGTTTTACAATTTATCATTTTTCACAGAGTATCGTTTATTTATTTTATTGTTTGTACAACAGCGTTGTTTTTCTTGAAAATGTATACAAGTTGCCGAACTTTCGGATCACAGACCACGCCCAAAGATATTTAATTTTGCTGTTAACCCTTGCCGGCGGCTTAGTTAACTCGCGTCATAATGCAATTTGAAAATTTAAACAGCTAGAAATCATTTTGCCGCTCCAATATTGGGCAATGCCAGTTTCGAGCAGTCTCGATCGAATCGTTCGAATGATTTTTAATACAGCACTCAGCGACCACGAAATACTCTACTCGTATTATAATAATACCTTGTTTCGATTGGTAGCAATAAAAATAAAACTTGCCCCGTGTGTCTTTATTCAAAGTTTTGAGTATAGGCAATTAAAAACTCGGTTGACACGATGTAATTGCAGTTGTGTTTTATTTCATTTCAGTTAACTTTCGTTTTCCGTTGAATTTTTTGAGATTTACAAGATTGATTACAAATTGTGATGCAATATATGTACATCTACTGATTCTAGAGTTATTAGTTTACACATGTATAGAATTTTTGTTTTATGACAATAAGTAAAGGTCTTTTTACTGTAAACGTCTGTAGTTCAAGTTTGACACTGAGCATTTGATTTTAGTCAAGATTGGGCTGAATTTTACATGCGCAAAAAAAAAACAAACAACCAATATTTTTTTCCTTGTTTTTTTTTTTTTTTTTTTTTTTTTGTAGGCAGTCTAGTGAAATAAAAAAACGTTTAAAAAAATATTTATTTATCATTTATAACTTACGGATATACACTTTTAATTAAAATTAATGAAGGCATATTATTATTATTTGTCCTCTTCTCGGCTTTTCGCAAGTTTAAGTTGTAGCTTCTCGGGCATGAACCAGGGAGAATTACATTACGTTTCTTTAAACATTCTTTATATATGAGTGAAATCTGTAATGACTGATTTCTGAATATCGGCTACCAGTTTTTCATAGTTTAGATGTAATTCGACGGCACTTTTCCTTAGCGTCACTGGTACGACCGCCATTGTTGAAATAACGAATGGTCTATAATCCTATTCATAGCCCAAAGTTTTTTAACCTCCATGGCTAATTCCCCATGGTATTTATTTATTTCCATAGAGTATCTATTTTGAATGTTTTCATTATTCACAATTGTAATATCAATAAAAGCCACATATTCATTCTTTTTTATCGACTAACATTATGCATCAGGTCAGTTTGCAGCGACTGTTTTATCTGTTATTATTTGCATATCCCAGTATATCTTATGCGTTTCATTTTCAGCGATATCAGGTGGTTTACACTTATAATACGGTAAATTATTAATTATTATACCGTGTAATTTGCATAGCTCTTTATATATAATCTTAGCAACATTATTATTATTATTACTGTTATTATTATTATTGTTATTATTACTATTATTATTATTATTATTATTAAACTACTCTAAAACACGGATATACGAATAACAATAATCCCCACTGCTTATGCAATTATGCTAATTTGTGGCGTATTGTTTATAATAATTTTGTTTGAAAATTTTTTGTACTAATTGATTGATTGAACTGATTAAATTGAAACTGATTATTAGTATTATTATTGTTTCTATTGTTACTGTTATTATTATTATTATTATTATTATTATTATTATTATTATTATTATTATTATTATTATTATTATTATTATTATTATTATTATTATTATTATTATTATTATTATTATTATTATTATTATTATTATTATTATTATTATTATTATTATTATTATTATTATTATTATTATTATTATTATTATTATTATTATTATTATTATTATTATTATTATTATTATTATTATTATTATTATTATTATTATTATTATTATTATTATTATTATTATTATTATTATTATTATTATTATTATTATTATTATTATTATTATTATTATTATTATTATTATTATTATTATTATTATTATTATTATTATTATTATTATTATTATTATTATTATTATTATTATTATTATTATTATTATTATTATTATTATTATTATTATTATTATTATTATTATTATTATTATTATTATTATTATTATTATTATTATTATTATTATTATTATTATTATTATTATTATTATTATTATTATTATTATTATTATTATTATTATTATTATTATTATTATTATTATTATTATTATTATTATTATTATTATTATTATTATTATTATTATTATTATTATTATTATTATTATTATTATTATTATTATTATTATTATTATTATTATTATTATTATTATTATTATTATTATTATTATTATTATTATTATTATTATTATTATTATTATTATTATTATTATTATTATTATTATTATTATTATTATTATTATTATTATTATTATTATTATTATTATTATTATTATTATTATTATTATTATTATTATTATTATTATTATTATTATTATTATTATTATTATTATTATTATTATTATTATTATTATTATTATTATTATTATTATTATTATTATTATTATTATTATTATTATTATTATTATTATTATTATTATTATTATTATTATTATTATTATTATTATTATTATTATTATTATTATTATTATTATTATTATTATTATTATTATTATTATTATTATTATTATTATTATTATTATTATTATTATTATTATTATTATTATTATTATTATTATTATTATTATTATTATTATTATTATTATTATTATTATTATTATTATTATTATTATTATTATTATTATTATTATTATTATTATTATTATTATTATTATTATTATTATTGTTATTGTTATTGTTATTGTTATTGTTATTGTTATTGTTATTGTTATTGTTATTGTTATTATTATTATTATTATTATTATTATTATTATTATTATTATTATTATTATTGTTATTGTTATTGTTATTGTTATTGTTATTGTTATTGTTATTGTTATTGTTATTGTTATTGTTATTGTTATTGTTATTGTTATTGTTATTGTTATTGTTATTGTTATTGTTATTGTTATTGTTATTGTTATTGTTATTGTTATTGTTATTGTTATTGTTATTGTTATTGTTATTGTTATTGTTATTGTTATTGTTATTGTTATTGTTATTGTTATTATTATTATTATTGTTATTGTTATTGTTATTGTTATTGTTATTGTTATTGTTATTGTTATTGTTATTGTTATTGTTATTGTTATTGTTATTGTTATTGTTATTGTTATTGTTATTGTTATTGTTATTGTTATTGTTATTGTTATTGTTATTGTTATTGTTATTGTTATTGTTATTGTTATTGTTATTGTTATTGTTATTGTTATTGTTATTGTTATTGTTATTGTTATTGTTATTGTTATTGTTATTGTTATTGTTATTGTTATTGTTATTGTTATTGTTATTGTTATTGTTATTGTTATTGTTATTGTTATTGTTATTGTTATTGTTATTGTTATTGTTATTGTTATTGTTATTGTTATTGTTATTGTTATTGTTATTGTTATTGTTATTGTTATTGTTATTGTTATTGTTATTGTTATTGTTATTGTTATTGTTATTGTTATTGTTATTGTTATTGTTATTGTTATTGTTATTGTTATTGTTATTGTTATTGTTATTGTTATTGTTATTGTTATTGAACATTAGGATAATATGTAAGTATAAGATTTTTTCCTTTTATTTTATTGATAAGTCGAATATGTGGATATAGTCTTTAGAATATTTCATTATTAACATTATTTTTAATGCTTTTCCGGAGTTATTTGAGTGTAAGATTACATTTTTGTATTTAAATCCAGAAAGACGTAAACAATTCAGGGAAATTAATATATGTTGAAAGGCAAATATCCGACCGAATTTTTGCAATTGCGCAATGTGTTTTCTGGCAATTAGTGTCGATATCGTTGCATATTTTCCGGAACATTGACGGTGTTACTTCCCTATATTCTCCTTGTATTGCGTGTCTTATATTATCGAGAAACAATGAATTACGCGTGATACGATCTGAAATTGCTATCGCGGAAGAAGAATTTTTCGAATAATGAAATCGTTTTAAAATTAATCAACCGAATGAAATATACCTTGTGTAATGTTGCGTTGAGAAAGAAAGTGTGTAATTAATTAAATGTACAGGGAATTGCTAAGGGCTAATCTTTTTGTAGTGTCTTCTTTGACCCACCGCTCCCTCCACGTGCCCGAAAATAGAGGAACAAGAAATTAGGTTATTTCCAGTAGATATTAAATTACGAGATTCGGCCGATTTTGAATTTGTACTCGGTAAGTTAGTAACCGTAATAATGCGAGTATACGTATATTCAAGAGAGTTTAAATCAAACGTTTCGGTGTTGCTTTTTCCCCGGTATGCCTTTGGTTGAAATCGATGTGTTTAGGCGGTAATGGAACTGCCAGAAGTCTTATAACCGTCTAAGGTGTGTTGTGTGACCAGTAATAGTAATGCGCTGAAAATTAAAGTGATTTCAGGGACTATATATTTGACACAATGGTGCTTGAAAATCTTTTCGGGAAAAATGCTAATCGATTGTGTAAATTTTCTACAAAGACTGGAATTTTTCAATATAAAATTGATTCGTTATATTACTAAACTGTTGTTTTGCATTGACTACCACCTCGTTGCTGCGAGGAAGTCTGTATTATATTTTTCATATTTTTTATTGTATTCTTAAGTGTAAATTGTACATAACGAGAGTGTGTTTATACTTTTCTTACATGAGTACTGTGACCAACACCGTTTGGGTACGAACTACAGTTGACGATAAGTTTTCAGAATTGTTTATTTATTTTTTCCTCTTTCGTTTTAGCAATAAATGCAAAAATAATGTTGCAAAATATTATTATAGCTTTATACAGAGCACTTGCCCCCCCCCCTCCTTTTTTTTTTAAATTTCATTTTTTTTGATTACATCATTTATTGGTAAAAGAATAATTTAAAAATGTGTTCGTAACGTAATCAAAGTGACCGCGTAATTTTAATTTCTCATAAACTACAACCGGAATGTTACTAATTTTCAATATTGCGTGATGCGTGTTCGTATAAAATAATTTGTTTTGTTTTTATATTAAATTTTTAAATTTATTTCGGATAAACTTCTTTCTCAAATATATTAATATTTATTTATTTTATTTTATTTCTTTCTCGCTACATCATCCGTAATTTTTACAGGAACGCTACTACGAGTATTATAATATAGTTTTTTAAATATTCTGTTGTAATGTTAGTAAAATTTTTTTTACCGCGTTATTAATTGTGTATATATTTCGTCGAAGTAGTTGTTTTTGAAGTATCTCTTGTTGAATTGCGACATCTCGTAAACATCTTTCGCTAGTTACAATTCTGTAAATGTAGCCAGCATAAGATCGCTTTATAGCTGTGGCTCTTACATGTGACAGCACACCGTCAAGCACATCGATTGTTGAAACGAAATCATTTTTAAAATAATCTAACAATAATTTTAAATAATCGAACTGGCGCATGCGCTCGTTTTGTTATTCTATCGTACTTTGACTTCGTACGGTTATATTTTAATCCGATCAGAAATCTTTGATAAAAAGCAATCACAATATAGCGGGAATAATTAATTTGGGAAGGAAAAGATATGATATAAGAAGCACAATAATGAGTAGGAAGCCCAAACTTCAACACAAATAGGAATACAAAATGCTCCACAGAAAGAGATGAACACATGATCGGCGTCGCAAATAACTGCATCATCAAGATAGACAGTGTGGGAAGGAAATCAGTGAAAAGCGAAATTTAGATAATGGCAGCAGAGAATGGCCAAAACGTGTACGAACAATGGAAACAACATCAGAATGTCGAAGAAGAGAGGGATGCAAAAGAAACCACGAATAAGAAGGTGGAAGAGTGGGCTGAACAGACAGACGAAATGAATTATTAGAAAAGGAGGGAGCGTAAATATCCGATCAATACCGTTATCTGACATGAAAGCTTTTACATATCGATAGGAGGTTAGTTATTCCTAAAATACCGAATAAAATTTTCAGGGCAAGTACGTCATTCTTTAAATCACGTCACGTGCGTACACAATCATCAAAATGTAAAATAAGCGTAATGGATAACTTTTTTTTAACAAGATACCAGCGCTAAAAATGATTGTAGTGGATACAGGGATTTTTTTTTTGGAGGCATTCAAAACAATGCCCATAATTTTTCCCATACACGGTTGAATTAAAGCAAAGAAAAAAAGATTTATGTATTAATTATGCAGTTTCTTATCCAAAATGACCCTTTCAATGAAATTCTCTGAAATTTAAAAATTTTCAAATTTTTCCAGACCCCCACATATTTCTTTTTAGGATACTATGTAAAATATTATTTTTTTTTTGTTTTACAATTGGTGTTAGTCTGCAAACTTACAGTTGTATTCAACGCTGCTATTTTAATTTTACAAAAATTATGATTACATCTATATGTGAAAGCATAGACAATTTTGAGCATTAAAAATTATGTTTATCATTTTAAAAGCATATAATAAAAAGAGTATTTATTTTACAAGTTGTGTAAATTAAGCGCGTTGCTCGCATAATACTTCTGTACCAAAAATCACTCGAGTTTATGTGGAAGGGTTCAGCTGAAAATGTGGAAGATGAAAAATGGTAAACATAGAAATATTTCAAATGAAATTTGTGCAACATAAAAAAATAAATAAATGAATAAATGAATAAATGAATTAATAAATAAAGCACTTATTTAAAAACTGATTCGATTTGATCAGATTAACGGGACGTGACAAGCAAATGTGACGCCTTACTTCGCATTTGTCACGATTCATTAATATGTAATATCGTTAACATCAGATCGTGGATCTGGTCTTATATCGCGAGACATTGTGTCCGCATTTTTTCTAGGATTAACCTTGTGGCATTGACGTAATAGATCAGATTGAAGGAAGGTGTTATTAAATCTCCCTGTATAACGAATGGATTTTTACAACAAATACGGTTTTCAATCACCCTACGCGGAATAAATGATTCTGGATTGCTGTTCGGTTTTTGTTAAATAATTGTTTTCTTTTAACTTTGTGTTTTCTTTTAACTTTGTGTTTTCTTTCATTTACCTCATTATTATCGCTTCACAGCTAGAGATGAAGAAAAAACTTTGAAATGTAATGTCATACAAAACAGATTAGCAATTTTCAAGGACTAATTCTTATACTACACAGTACACGTACACATATATATATATGTGTATATTCGATTGTGCTTTCTGCTTGATGTGAAACGTTCTGAGTTATACATACTATATATATATATATATATATAGATGTACAATGTAAATTTTTTCTCCTGCATTTATCATCTGAGATTTTTAATCTGCTTTTCAGGTGAATTACGTAATCGCTTCGTTTTTGGTTTATCCAATAATAATACTTTTTTAAATCGTGTATCGAATTTCGCCTTTTTTTTTAATTCAAAAAAATGTATATTGCCTGCAAATTATTTGTGTCTTTACTTTTTTAAATTTTTAAATTTAATCATTTAAATACTCACATTTTCAAATAGACGCCTATGTTTACTTGTAAAATTTTTGTAATTAAAAATTTTTTTTCTAGTTTAAATTCAAGCTTAAATTCAAGTTTAAATTCAAGCTTGAAAAGTAAACTTTAGAAAAACTATTTTATAATTTCTTTACGCTGTGTACACGCACGTACTTTGATATAAATTGCTAAGCAAACCGTCAATTTAATGTGTTCTATAAAAAAATGTCGGACTTTGTGTAGGATAAATTGGATTATTATGAAAATAACCCGCAGAGTGGTAGTTCTGTTTGTATATCGCTTAATATAATCATTCCGGATGCGGATACAAAAGGCAGATGATAATTTTTTATGGGAGCTGGCTTCGTTGCTAATAGCGAATCGCCCTACTTCATACGCACGTTGCGCGAGAAAATAATGTTGCGACAGCAGCTCACATAATTTCATTTTACCCCTTTGTAAAAGTGCACACATCTTTTGAAAGTGTATACAGAACTTTTTATCACCTCTGTAATGCGTGTTTTAGGATTATATTTGAAATTCCCGATTAATTCAAGAAATTATTGAATAAAAATGGGATTTTTTTGTATTTTTCCCCCGTTAATTAAGATCAGTCAAACAGGTTGGAATATGTATCGGTTATCGGCTCGGTGTTGCGACTATTCTGTAGGTTTAAGCTTTAATATATGTTAAAGATTGATAGCAATTGTGGATGTTCTTTTTTTTTTTTTTTTTTTTTTTTAAGGTGGTTAAGAACTTGTTTTGACGCTGTGTTAGTCGATAAATTCTGAGGATTTCTTCGTTGAATTTTTCTTTTTTCATTTGTGCATCGCTTACACATTGCAATTTACAAATGTTAAAAAAAAAAAAACAAGTCGGAACGAATATGATTTTGAAAAAAGGCGACTGAAGAAAAAATTTATATAAAAAAATTTCGATTTGAACCGACGGAAAATGAGACGCAATTCGTTTGGTTAATTTTCGAAATTGTCGTCAATTCGCCGGAGTGCTCAACCTTTTTGAGCCACTGACAAGCAAACGCCTTTTAGCCGGATCTATCTGAATAACAGCTACTTTTTCAATATGAGTGAATTTCGGTGACCGCTGCTGGAAATTCGAATAGGAATGTATATTTTTCATCGAAATCAGAGACTTTTCTACGTGTCAGGATAAGTAAAATGTAATTCTGCGTGTATGCCAGTCGAAGGTGTGCAGTGGATTTGTATTCTATGTAAAAAGAGAATGCCTTTTTCTTCTTTTTATATGATTAATTATTAATGGTCGGAATTGCACGAAGAAAGTATTATATTAGGAAAGTTATGGAGTCGAAGAATTTCAAATTGGGAATTGATAGGAGAGTGTAAATTAAACTTATCGATGCCTCACGTATAAGGAGAATAAATTAATTTAGTGAAAAATGTAGCGAAATTTAAAAAATGCGGTACGTATTTAAATAACGCTGGAACAGCAAAAGGAATCTTATAGCATTCAGAGAATGGCTACGAAAAAAGCAAGCGGGAAAGGCAGAGAAAGAAACTATTCATTCGATCCGTCGAAGAATCACCAGCGCGAAATTGAAATAAGCGGAAGTTTACAATACTGTCGTCAGGGGTTGGTTGATAACGAATTTCGTGCATGATGCTGTTACAGTTTGAGCAGTCGTAAGAAGATATCGCACAATGTAAGTGGGTTTCATGTGTACATCTGCGAAATGGAGGCAAGAATATGGGCTCTACGAGGATATAAGTTGTGCCGGATTTCCGCTATATCGCGGATGAAGGTGTGCACTCCTGAGACATGTGCAAGTGCGTTTGAGTTGTTGCATACCTGGTATTTTCTTCAAGTGGCTGTAGATAGTTTAGCCGGGAGGAAGAGGGCTGCTACTACTACACGCTCTTGTTTCCCATTATCGAAGTAAGTGTAAGAATTTTTCGCCTTTTTATTATATTGTTCGGTCGCGTCGTCGTCTTTATCGAAGTAATTTATTACCGTTATTACACAGTTTTTGCCTCGAATCGGAGTCGAGGTTAAATTAATTCCGGCGGTGTCCTTTAATAACGATTATTTCAAATAGCGCTCAGTCTTATTTACGTGTTTGCGTCGTAGACTAATAATGGCGCGCAAACAATATCGTAATTGCTTATTGATATTGATTTACGATGATACGTTTTATGTTCTAAATATTGTACAGCGCCGTCGATGATGCGCTCTATATTGTCGGCAAGAATAAAACGGGCTCGAGTACCTACAATCGGTGTTCGTTAATTTTTACACTTACGGGGAAAGGATGGTCCGCCGATGTCGTGTTGTGGTGATAGATTATGCGTTATTGCGTGTGTCGGAGGGGGAGATGTGTTTTTGTTTAAAAAAAATACACAGGTGGAAGCGTACTTTCGCCCTTCATTCGAGTGAGTCGCTATTTTATCTTTCCGCGAGAAAAGAATTTGGCCGCTTACAATAATTCTGACATTGTCTATGAGGCACATGTGCGACGAGGAAAACTGCATTTTCTGCAAGCATAATAAAAATCAAGGTGTGCCGATAAAAGCAGTGATGAACAGTGTCGCGCGTGCTTGCAAAAGGTATTTTTTAGATTTTGTTTTGGATGAAAGGTGGTTTTAGAGTGATCGTTTTGGCTTCTGACGTTCGATAGAATTTTCAAAAGATCAGAAATTCGAGTTTCGGAACGTGAAAACCATTTAAATAGCACAAGCTAGAGCCGGCAAATTATAAAAGATAAAATATTTCTAATCGGCATTCGTATAAGTTTTACATCACCTGAATCGTAAACCTCTTCTTCTCAAAATAAGCATGAAAAATGTGGCGATAGTAAAAGCTAAACTGGTTTCACTTTTAAGTGCTCAAAAAAAGAGAAAAAACAACAAAAAACCCCCGAAATGAGACAAAAAAACAGGAAGGTTCCGCCTTTTTCTCGACCACCAGGTCCGAAGAGGCTCCACGTCACCCAATGGTGTTGGTGCAGCTTTTTTCTGTCCTTCTTTAAATTATGTCGAGTTCTTTAAACTCCCATCTTCTATGCGGAATCCTCCGCTATTCTGCGTGCCCTTCTTTTTATCGGGTCCTCTCTCCTGTTTCTCGCAATATCCTTATCCTGTCGGATGCTCAAAGCGTGCTGCAGACTATCGCATCACCTCTCCCTTCTCGCTTAATCGACTACGTTATTCTTCTTATTCGCTCCTTGATTCATGATCTTTTCCTTTCCTTACTTAATCCAAACGGACTTCTTTGGATACCGGGCCATGCAGTTAGTTGATTCATTCGCTCGGTTATCTTCCTCTTCCGGTAGGTTTCTTTCTGTTTTCTCTTCTTCCAATATTACCCTTCTGTCTTCTGCTGCTCATTTTAATCTATGGTTTGACTTTTACGTCTCCTCTTTCTCCAACCCGGATTCCTTTTTCTTATCTATTCAGCCTTCCCTTCCTCGTTTCCCCTGGCTTCTTGACTTTCCTTCTATACGTCGTTCTGATCTCTCTACAATATGCCGCCTACGTTCTGGGCACAATTCGCTGCCTTCCTCGCTTTTCCGTTACTCTCTTGTGCCGTCTCCTTTTTGTCCATTGCACCCTTCCAATATCCAATTTGTGTGTGATCTCGATCACATAATGTTCGAATGTTCATCTCTTGTAACCGATCAAGCTGCTTTCTACTCCTCCCTTTTACATATTCCCACTCCATACAGCGCTTCGTTCATTCTCTCCCTTCCTTCTCCTTCGGTTGTTCAGGCTCTTGATTCCTTTTTGTCGGCTATCTCTGATCGTGTAAAGATCTGAGTTTCTTGCGTCTTTTTTCCTTTGTTCTTGGGCCAATGTCCTTGTAGACGAAACCAAAAAAAAAAGAAAAAAAAAAGAGTTAATTAACCAATCTGAGCGAAATAATAATTACCTTTCCGACAACTGTAGCTCGGAAGGGAACGGGTAGAGCTCTCGGAGGGGGTGGCAGAGAGTTGTTTCGGCTACGTCGTTTGAAAATACCTAAATTGAAATTTGACTGCGTAATTTCTCCAGATGTATTCATTTGGACGTTAAATTTTTTACTCAGTAAACTGCTGAATGTCAAAGTTCCGCCGAATCCAAAATTGGCCTAGCCAGTTGGCAACGGTTTAAATTTTGGATGGTCTCGCTCGCGTGTTGTTTTTTTCTTTCTTCTCTTTTCTGAAGTATCGGAAATTAATAGTTCCGTCGTAATAATAACTGGAATACTGGAGAAGCGGTTTTGGACCTTTGTTAAGTTTTCCGGCTATTATTAGAGAAGTGAGATTACGAAATATGGCGCGAGAGTCTCTGAAGACCAGGACGGCGGTTAATTTATTCAACTGCTGTTCTCTTAATGGCGCTCTTCCCTGTTTCACGTTTTTAAAAAAAATGTACGCGTGCAATTTAAGAGACTACGACGACTAGTGGTAAACCGAACTCTCTGGAAATGTCGTGTCCTAGGTCTCGTAATGAAGCTTTGCATCTTGTTTTTTACCGAATGGTGTAAATACAAATGCGGATAATCGTTTTATTTTCACTGTTGCAGGTTTTTTTGAAGATTTTAGGAGAAAAATGCATATTTCATAATACTTCACGCGATCATTTCGAGGAGGATATAGAATAAATTTTTGTATATACCTATAATAATATCACTTTTTTTTTTTTTAAACATCCAACCATTCGTTTTGCGTGTGCGTCAAATGGGTCGTTTGTTGCGTGAGCGGATCCCTTTTGCTGCCCGAGGGTGTATATTTCGGGTTAGATTTCAAACGCCGTCTTATTTTTCTGCGATACACTATCTGTATTTCTTTCTTTTTTTTCTTTTTTAAGTTTTATCTTTGTAGTATGTGTGTAATATTAGCTACGTTCAAGGCGTTCGACTGAAAATTCATAGAACAAAAGTTTCCCAGGGTATAATTCAAATAAACATATTTAGGTACGTATACTACAAAAAATCACTGCAGAGAGAGAGGACTGTTTGTTTGCATGCTTAATCCGTTTGCGCTTATATAACAGGTTAGTCGTATGAAAGTTTTCGCCTATAGTCGGTGGGCCGAAATTAAGTTCAAAACTCAGTAACATTTTTAGAACTTTCGTATAAATTGGTGAAACAGAGCCAGAATTTTCGAATGGTAAGGGTCTACGGAATACCGCGCCGCGCGGTGGTACAACATACATTGATGAACTTCGGAAGAGAATTACACGCGGTAGTGGGTCTCTCTGATTACGAAGTTCATTAACTCGTTAAAGTTCTCGATGTGTTTTTCTGTTACTGCTGCTGCTGCTACTACTAGTACTGCTCGTAAGCCCTTAGTGCGATGATGCTTAAGTGTGTACTGCAGGCAGAGAAGGCGGATTCTCGGGCACATGGGAATGCGTGTACGGCAACTAGTAGACTCGGCGATAATGATGGTAAATAGTGCACCTGATAGGCCATAGTGTTCGTTGATGGGGTCGCGTAATTGCGAACACATAGGAAGACGCACCAGTGTACAACTTGATATCATCATTACTGTTAGCGGCAACGGGCATATTAGGACTGAGCAGAGAACACGAAATAGCGCAGACGAATAACGAACGTAATAATAATCGGTCTTCTTTTTTCGCGGCATTCTGCTATATTATCGTGCGCGCAACTGTCGATTCTTGTTTATCGCCGATGCTCGTCCAGTTTTTGTTCCATGCTGAGCTGGATGACCGGCGACCTGATG
The DNA here is from genome assembly GCA_039619475.1 of Icerya purchasi. Taxonomy (NCBI): domain Eukaryota; kingdom Metazoa; phylum Arthropoda; class Insecta; order Hemiptera; family Monophlebidae; genus Icerya; species Icerya purchasi. The sequence continues at coordinate 577,249,490 of CM077115.1, forward strand.
TCAACTGGTTGTTGTTGCTGTTACTGTTGTTGTTGTTGCGCCGTGTACATGCCGAATGTGCCGGTATATAATGTTGTAGAAAAGACGGAACGGGCGACGGCGACATGTAGTGTGCAGCCCTCATCGCACGGCACGGCCAGCATGACCCGTTATGTTACGAGATAGCGGCGTCAGACTTTTCAGCTTGCAATTATCTCATCTGCTGCTCCGTTAACGATCATATTCTTGTACACATTCTTGCGGCACAATGTGTCGTTCGTGGTCTCTGTTCCGCCGTCTACATGCATACCGATTCAGCCCTCGTCCGTTACGTTACCGATCCGATTGTTGTCGCAGAAGAAACAGCACGAAAAAAAAAAAAAAAAAAGAGAAAGAAAGAAAATGTATAAACAAACAACAAAAACAGTCAGCAGCCAGAGCTCGCTCGTCCGTCATTTCCTTGACGAATTGAATTTGTCGTTCAGCCGGATTGTGTACGTTCGGTTAATTAAACGTCCCTCGCCTCATGCTACACACGCCTAATTATAATTATATCGTTCGCCAATAAGAAGCGCCATATCGCTAATTACCGTAAATCACATCAGTGTGAAGGACTTATTCAAATTTACCGCTGCCGCGTCTCCGAATCTACATTACACGTTGTTCCATGATTATTCGCATTTTTTTTTTCGTCGACTGTTTTTCTCACCGAATCGGATGCTTTTCCGTGTTTTTGCATTCGCCGTGGGAAGTGCGGTGCATTTTTTTCCGCTCAACCCGATCAAACTTTAAAGCGAGTTATTCATTATTTCGTTTCCATTATGTAGAAGTATCGGTAATAATAGCTTCTGTGTCACTGTGTCGCTCCACCTTCCGTATTGGGGTCTCCTATTCCGCTATCGGCCAAGTGAGCTTTAAAAAACCCCAAGTGTCTTGCGTATTGTTGTTGTGTATATTCTCCTAGTCTGTTCACGCGTATTGTCTGACAACTGCGAATTTCTCATGTCTCTATACATTTCCACGGTCCCAATCTGTTTCTTCCGCACAGCAATAGTGTGCACTATGATGATATGTTTACGCTAAATTTCTCTTTAATACGAGTCTCAAATTCGGAGGTGATCTTGTTGCGATCTCTGCAACGAGGAGATCCCCCTTGTAAGCAGTAGGGAATGAGACGGTTTCGAATTTATTACACGTACGTACACACATGCGTTTCGTATATTTGTAAGGTTGGCCAACCATTAATATAGGGTAGTGTTGAAGAACGTTAAAGCAACGTGTCGTCGTCTATGAACACGACGTTAACGATAGCGACACTTATGTTGTTCATAATGTTCCGACCGAATTTAAAATGAACAACGATGCCAATTTGTTTGCCTGTTCGTGTCATTATTACATCGCTCTAACGGTGTGATTCCTAGACTGTCCAAATTGCTCTTATATGTTGTACTGTGTAAATATCATCCGGCACCCTACTGAACATGTGTTTTTTTTTTGTATTTTTTTTTTTTTTTTTATAGGATTTCCTACACATATAATATTGTACATCGTAATAAGATAGTTCAGAATATCAAATAAAAATTAAAACTTACGGGAACGGGTTGACTTATAAACTTCAAAATCGCATCATTTAAAATTCTCTTTAAAGCCATAACTTCAAGCTATTACCCTGAGTGCTAAAAATAATAAAAAAAAACCCGTCAAGAATATATAATACAGAATTTAAAACGACCTCAAAAATGTCACCTTTAAAAAATTCATAACTTATCACAAAATATATTATAACCTTTTGAAAAATCGCATAAATTCAAAAAATTACAGTTAAAAATTATAACCTCCCTTTTGGGCCAAAACCAGCAAAAAAAAAAATATTAACGTAAGTAAAAGCCTCAGTAAGAGAGTTGAGGAAACCAATACATTTCTCTAAAAAAAAAAAAAAAAAGCATAAAGGAATAGCCGAGGTTACTACAATTATTTTATATTTAGGCTTTTGTAACGCCGAAAGTTCGAAATTATCGAAAAAAAATATATTTTTTCTGGTCATATTGATGGAAAAATAGAAACGCGTAATTTATTTCCTAAACGAAACCTTCGAAGTTGGCAGAAAGTTTAAAAAAGGCGCGAAAATTAACGCCGTCAAAATCAGTTTTTTATTTATTTTTTTTGTTTTGACTTTAAATACCATTTGGCCAAGATTTCTTTGTTTTTGGAATTTTATATTATGTAAATGCGTATTAATTGTTAACTCAACGTGCTTGATTAATCTCGTTTTCTTCCAAGTATGTAATAATTGGAAGAGCGGTAATTGAGAACACATTATATTTTTTTACAATTACAATGATGGGGGGGGCTAACCATCGCATTTTTGGCCCGAGTTTCAGTAATTGTATCAACAGAATCGATTTAGACATTCATCGGTTAAAGAAGCCGGCGAAGAAATATCGATCGCATCGAGTAGGTCGTCGATACTGTAATTCTAGCCGGCGGGGTCAGTGTGCACAAGCCTGCCGTTATGAGTTGCGTGGCTTCGGCTTTGGCTTATTACTGAATTTGACTAGTCGCGTAGCCCTTTAAGAGTTGTTGAGAATAAACGAAAATAAATAATAAATCGTGAGTAGACGCGAGTTGCTGGATAGAATTCTGACGATAAAGCTCTGCTAGTCGGCTTAATAATTTATTCGGACCGGATCGATGAAACGGAGTTTTTTGGCTGTTCGCGGAAGTGACGATCACCAAATAAGGTTGTCTGTCTTCTGTCGAGCGTAATGTATCCGCACACTTTTTCGGAATTCGAGGAAGGGCATTGTCCGCGCTTGTCATTTCGAATTCTTTATGCAAACAGCGATCATGGCGTTTTATGATGATGTGCAGTACAGATGCGCTGCTTAACTCGTTTACGTATTTATAGTTTTACACGCCGCCGGGTTTGTCTTTGTTTTATAACGACACCGGGCCAGCAGCGAAATAATAGCGGAATTCGTGCGTCTCGATTGGTCGATTTTTCGTGCGCGCACACTTGCTCGTGTAATTATATATGTACGCTATGTGCGTAGAAGGTTTGTTCGCCATTGTTCGTGCAGACCGCCGCGCGCGGAACACGTTGGACGGGAAAAGGCATAAAACTCCTTTTCAGCTGATTCGCATTTTTCAGCGACGACACGAAAAAACGGTAGTTGTGTTTATGTACGCGATAATAAGGTGAAACTCCGACTTTAGTTCACGAACTTGACCTCAAATGAAGACAGATACGCTCCTCTGCCTTCTCTAATGCGCGCTTAGCATACTGCGTCGCCATTGTAATAATATAATTAGGAAGACGGACGCGAGAGATAAATTATTCCTCCAAACACATCCGTAGTGGCCGACTCGGCAGATTTGCCTTTGTGTCCTCTGCCTCATTCACATTTCCTATTAAGCCTCTGCTATACTACTGCCTACTGCGTGAAAACGGCACCATTTCTCTTACCACGGCTTTGCTGCCAATTTAACGGCTTTGCTGCCAAATTGCTTATTTTCTCGCCCACTTACTTAATATCCTCTCCCTCTCGACATTCACCAAATGCCGCCGCTGAGGTCAGTGCAAGTATCGGCAGGCCTAATTTCGATAATGATTTCCGATGATTAGCCGCCATCGATCTTGCTGCCATTATTTTAAATGCGACCATTTCCACTCGGCTAATAGTGTTGGCGGTTATTTAGCGCGCCACCAATTCTGACCGCTGTTCAAATAGTAAGTGTCGCTACGATTTATTTTTTCACTCATAATACTTTCACTAATTAACCGGCGCGCGCGCATACTTGCTACAGTAATTTCCGGATGTGTCTGCGGTTTCCTATTCTGACTCGGTCCTTGAAAGGCGTTTGAGATTTCTTTTTTTTTTTTTTAAAGGTGTGAGCAAACTTTTTTTTTAGGAAATACCTTTTTTTCTAATTTACTTTTCTGAAGCACCTGCCAGTCGAGCGGTCTCACTGCTCGGTCGGCAGAGACAAGGTTTAGTTCGGCTTTATACACGCTAATATTAATATACTGCAACTCTAAAATGATTCGAGAATAGTTGGGGGCGAATTGAACTCGATCCTTGTGCTTCCTCTGTACATATTCAACTCGATTCGCTATTTGCCATGCGTATCGACTGCAACTGGTCTGTGCTCGTATACGGTTGCGAAACCTGGACATTAAAAGCATATACGGAAAAGCGCATCTCGTCATTTGAAATGTGGTGCTACCGCCGGATTTGGAGGATACCATGGACCAGAAAGATGAAGAATGCGGAGGTGCTACGATTAATGAAGACGGATTTAGTATTAATGAATATAATTAAGGAACGGAAAACAAAATTCCTTGGACATTTCATGAGAGGACCAACTTATGATCTACTGCAGATAATAATGATGGGGACGATAGAAGGGAAAAGAGGACGAGGAAGAAGAAGAATTTCTTGGCTTCAAAATATCAAGGCTTGGACTGGAGTCACAAATGTACAACAATTATTCCAGGCTGCAAGAGACCGGGACTCATTCCGCCAGTTGGTACGGACGATGAATGGTGATTAAGCTATACCCGAATCGGGTCGCACGAAGAAGAAGAAGAATGGCGAATCCTGATGCTACTTTGAAGACAGAAAAATGTTGACACTGTGTTAACTGGGGACTTACAATTACTAGAGCCGGTCATTCCTTCTAACTGCGTAGATGTATTTCTCGTAAAATATTTTCAATAATGATTAATTCACCGGTCGATTCAACCGTTGTATAGCAATGCTTGTAAAGAACTTGTATCATCATTTTTTGTTGTTTTTTTCCCCTTAAGCGTGTGTCGTCACATTTATTAACAACGCACTTGAATTATTTTTGGATAAATTTTCAAATAAGTAAAACCAGAAATAAAATAAATATAGTCAATGGGCGGGAATAAATACATTTCTCGAATTCGAACGATTCGGCATAATTATTAATTACGAATTATTCACATTTAGTGTTCAACTATTGGAATTCGTAGAAGCGTCTTTTATTGTACTTTAAAAAACCGGTTATTGAGATTTGGAGGGACATGGTGTTAATCCGGCAAGTAGCTTTCGGCTTTAATAAGCAGCTGCGAGTCAGGGGGAATGCATTTTGTCATTTTGGTTTGAGACACCGCAGTGTTAGTACGGTCCTATTGTAGGTGCTGCAAAATCAGGAAACGGCAATGAGAATAGTCGAATTGCGCAGATCTTAAGAGAATTTTCTCAATTCGATATTTCACGTTTTTCGAGTTTGGACTTTCTGCTGCTAGAGAGACATTCGGTTAAGAGAAAAATATAGTGATGTAAAATCGGTATTAAAAAGATTTTAGAAAATTAGAGAATGTTTTATGGAAATTTATAAGAAAAATTGTGGACTTTTTTTTTTTTTTTTTGTTCCACATATACGCGACGTGGGTAATTAAAAACGTACAGCGGCACACCCTCATTTTCCCATTTTGTGATAATATCTTTGTTTACGCGAATGTACTAATAAACTCGGAATTGCCCTATTAATGATATATAGTATCGGGTTCCGTTTATGTTTGTTTTATTGCAGTAGGGAATGGAGAGGGTTTTTCTTTTTTTTTTTTTTTTCGACATAATGCTTTGTCATTTTAACGAGTAATAAAAATTTGCCGATGTGATGTTTTCGCAAATCTCGCAAATCTTGCAAATCTCGCAAACTTAGTAAACAAAATGCAGTTGACATATTAATGCGTCAGTCAATACGCGAGTGATCATAGCTATGACCAAATCATTGAGTGGAACGTGTAGTGTATGAGTCATGTCATTCGGTGCAGAGTGTACTGCTATTAAGAATATGCACCATCGCTATTGTATGATGTAACTAATAACAATGGTTAGGAGTTCGTGCGCAGGGTCTAGGTTCTATAAAAATGTGTTTACTTACTCGTCCTGAATGTGTTTTATTAACCCCGGGTCCCCTATATATTTATTATCCGCATTTGTATCGCGTAATCGACCTTTATTTATTTTGGGGTATTGTGCCGACTTTCTGATCTCTTTCTTCCGAACTTTGTCGCGCCGATATCCTTTTTTTTTTTTTTCTTTTCAGTCGATGCCCGCGGTGTGACTCTAAAACTGATTATATTTTTTAGCGCACCTTATTTAACACGCCCCCTTGCCTGTAAATTTATATTACCTGTGTACCTCACACGACGCGTTATTTCGTCCGTGATTGATGATGGCAGGACCGACAAATCAAAAATCCTGAACAGGCACCGGCAAAAATAAGGTGGCCTAAGACGACGGTGCGATTAGCATCGGTCGAGCGAGGAGACGGGAAAAACGCGAACGAGTTGTTCTGTCGGTTTCCTTTGCAAAAAGTCGTGAACCTCGTTGTGTTGACCTTTCAGCGTGCTGTGAGCAGCCGATGATGATAGGTAATCGACGACGGGGGTATAGTAGTTGGGAGTGCAGTTTTTTTGGCCATTTCTTAATTCCTTGTTGGGCGTCTCTGCGTAATTAATAAGTAATTATTTTCCATTCTGACGCCGTACGTTACTTAACGGGACATGCGTTGCGTTCGCGGCGTTAATGAATTCCGCTAATTGCTTTACGCTTCTCCGATTTAATTCCCATTCATTATTATTCCGTATCTTCGTCGATCGTCGTAATTACTTTTATCGTTATTCCGATCACGCTTTTTATTGCTTCCCCTCCCCGGGCCCTTAATTTTTTGGTCGCATAGTTTGACTGTTTTAAACTTTAGCAGCCGATATTTGGATTTCTATTTACCTTTTTTTCTCACAAACTAATGCGGCAGAGCTGTACCCCAGAGAAAGTGTTGTGATGGTTTCGAAGCGTACCACAGTCGATTTTTAAAACACAAAAAAAATTTCATAACAACAAGACGTTCCGCTTATTGCGGAGTACGTCATTTTGCCTTTTTTTTCCCCAGGTAACAGGTTGGCTGTTTTTGAATTATATCGACTTTGAGTTCATTGGATCATCTTTTACACATTGTATTTATTAAAGCATTTTTATGCGAAGATTTTTTTTCATCGCTGTTTATACGCTTTAGCAACTACAACATCACACGCTACCGATAAAAATACAGCATCCATTCTTACAAATCCATTAGGCCGTAAACAACTTTATCAATTCCTCAAAAGATGCAATATTGAACTTAAAAATTTGAAAAATATATATGACATGTTTAACGTATAAACTGGCTAAAAGGTTAAAAGGAAAGACCAGGCCAAAAAAAAAACAACAAAAAAACAGACAGTGTGACTCTTTTTGTTTTTATATTTGTAAATGTTTTAATGTCGCGTTCCAATTGATTTTAATTATTCGGTTTTGTCGGGTTTTCGCTATAACAACTCGTATTTTTCGTTGTCGACAATTCGCTATCGTCTTATTTCTCGTCTCTTCTCATTTCCTTTATTCTTATTCCTCTTTTCGCGACTTTCCTTCCGAATTTCGCAATCTTTCGCGTAAACTCTTAAAATAACCCGTTTCAGAGCTTTCGGTGTTTTTTTGTTTTTTTTTTTTTTTCATTTTTCATTTTGGTCTTGTCAACCAAGGACCTTTACCCAGAAACAAAAGGGGTAAGGAAATAAGTCGGTTATGTTTTGATCCGATCAGAAATTTTATCTAAAAAGGAACAAATAGCAGGAATAATAATTAGTGGGGAAGGAAAGGACAGGATATAGGAAGCACAATAAGGGGTAGGAAGTCCAAGCTTAAGCAAATAAGAATATAAGGCAGAACGCTCCACAGAAAAAGATAAAAACACTGTGGAAGAACAGATGATCGGCGTCGCAAATAACGGATGATGGAAAGGACAGTATGAAGAAGAAATCAAGGAATAACGAAATTTAGATAATGGCAGCAAAGAATTGGAAACAACATCAGAATATCGAAGAAGGGAGGGATGCAAAAGAAACCATGAATATGAAGGAAGAGTAGGCTGGACTGACATTCGTTGTTTTATTCTTCGTACCTTTTTGATTATACACCGTTTATTTTTGTTTATTTTGCTTCCGGCAACTTATTTACGTAACCGGTGTCGTCATGTATTGGAATTATTGGAGTGGATTCCCCCGGGGATGAGGCGTACCGGTGATGTCTCAAAATGTTTTGAAGTTTTTTCTTTTCTTTTTTCTTTTTTGAATTATCGACGCGTATTTTAATACGTTGTTTTGTATATCGTATCTATAGGTATTATATATTGCTAAACTACACAAATGAATATGTCTTACTTAATTTAATAACTTTAAATCATTAATTAATAATAGCGGAACAGAAAATGGTTAATTATTAATTCGAATTGAAAATACGTGACGCGAGTCTTGAATCCTCCTCTTCCGGAAAAACTAATTTCCGCCTCCATTATTGGCTGAAAATCGAAATCTGTCGTAATTCTTGAGAATTACCGATAGTGCCGAATTCGTTGCGCTGCATGCTGAGAATGCGCGCGGTGCGTGATCTGTTCGCTGTCGGCTGAACTTGTTCGCAGTGTGTTAACCGGAGAAAACACTCGTAGTTATTATGCTGCCGGTAATGTTACAACCTGCTGGCGCGCACGGTAATGACATAATTACACGTCTGTCATTGATTTGAAAAACACGCTTGCTCCTCGTGCACTTGAGAGAAATTGATTAATCAAATGACGACGTCTCGATGCGGTTGATTTTTTTCGGCAGGGCGGCTATTCGATTTTTAATTCTGTTTTTCGAGCCGATCATCCGTTAAAATAATATTATTTCTCGCGTCGGGTTCCGTTGATCATTTACCTCGAGTGGTGGTGGCACGCGATTCGCCTTTTCGCCGGCGGACTCGTAATGTTGCCGGGCTGGCTCTTCCAATGCCGATATCGTCAATTCTCCGTCTTAAGAGGTGCCTTGTCCTCCCGATATCACTGCCAATCCGAGGTTAACGATTTTAGTCGGATCGCATCGCGACTCCTCTATGTCTTTCTAGCTTCGCTATCGATTACTTCTGATAACATTGAAAGAGAAAGTCTTGACATAGACACATATACACACCACGCGCGTATATGTATGAACGGTTTGTGTAAGTGTTAACGTATCAGTTATTTTGGCCGCCAACTACTTTCCATCTCGTTATTTGGCACGGAGTTCTTGTTCAGTTCCGCGTAATTGCATACTTTCCGATGTTCAAGAAATTCCCCTTATTGCGAGACCCGTTTTTCGATCGATTCTCTTCCGTATTTTCTAAATGCCATCAGGAATGGTCTGCGGCAAAAAAATACCATCCCTGCGTATCACCGAGGGGAGTCGTCGGAAAAACCGTTTTTCCTTTTCCCGTTTTTTTTGTCATTAATCTGCTGCAACAGTTATGTGCGTCTGTGTCTATTCGCTCGCGTCCTCGGGGTTGGTACCACGATTTGTACGTATTAACGTGTCTGTAAGTAAAATCCAATGCGCCGAATTACCTGAAATCGCACATGGAAATACACCGCGGCAACTAACTTTAACAATACCGCCGTAAGACGCATCATCGCTGACCTACACCGAAAAGTAAAGAATAGTTGGCAAGCAGAATTGGATTAACCTTTTTCGTGGAACCAAACTATATTATGCTGTTAAATTGCTACTATCTAGACTGTCGTTCCGTCAAAACCGTGAAGAGGAAGTTGTAATAGTTCGCTTAAGGCATTGGACACACCAGATTAACGCATAACAATGTCTTCCGAAACATCGAATTCCTCTCTGTTCACAGTGCCAACTGCCGGTACATCACATATTAATGACGGACTACCTGTTAATAATTTAAGCATTGAGATTATATGTTAGCCGATAATGCGAATAATATTAAATCTTACTAAACTTACTAAAATCATGTAATATTTATAACAACCTTTAGCTTACAATGATGACGCAAATGACCAAGCTGCCGAGCGTCGCTAAATAATAATAACAAATAGATCTTCCGCTACAGGTCAGACTATGAAAAAATGACGATTTCTGGACATTTACATGCGTACACATAACAAAATGAAATATTATAAAATTAATTGTACGTGCGCCATTCTGGCTCTAAAACTGCTTGTGGCGATTCTCGACAAATACGGACGCGCCGATTGATAGATTTTGAATTGGACTTTGCTAATCGTTAACTCGGAATTTTGAAATGATCTGGTTAGTATAGGACATACTGTTGCATCGTCTGACTTTGTATATTCTTTCAGCGAATACCGTTTTTGAAACTTGATTAGTCTTTGGAGACGTGACGATTCCTTCGGACCTTTTTTTTTTTTTTTTTTTTTTGACAAGAACTCTACAGATGAAGGCAGGACTCGACCAGAACTAGACGAGAGTCCATTAAGGAAAAAACTGCCATCCCGGGCTCTTTTATTTCCAAAATTTACCATGATTTTCTTTCGAACTCCGCCTCCCCTTCACCATGACTGATATATCAATAGTGTGTTCCGCTATTACCACGCGCATCTATCAACGGCAGCGGTTGACGTAGATCCGCCTACCTCCAGCTAGAAGACATTCACTCACCCTCTTCGCGTTTAATTTTTAAGTAATGTACACATTGCATTACATCTTACATTTCTAGAAACGGTGGGCCAGTGATCTTCGTCTGGAGGCTTTAAGTTATATGCTTGTAATCTGATTCAGATGAGTATAGATCTGTTGCTGTGTAGGGTATTGTCAGCAGAACCACCTGGTTCGTTGTTATTCTGAAACCTTTTTTTTTTGTTTTAAAAATATTAGGCCGCTTTATTTTTTGGCATCTTTTTTCCCCCTTGTTCGATAACTCCTTCGTTATCTAAATATTTGAATATTGTATTTGGTATCTCATAGACCTTGCTTCTTTTTTTTTTTTTAATCCTTCTTTACTGATGGTTATGAGGTTTTGGAGCTTCCTTTGTGTTTCCATCGCTAGGTACTATAAAAATTTAAACTTGCTATTTTCCTTTTAATTGTTACAGCCATCGCTTCGTGACATTTTTTTTTTCTTTCATTTTGGCCTTTTACCGAAACAAATTTCTTATTTGCTTCGATTCTAAAAGTACGTTTTGTAGTGGATGTTTCCATCCGCTTCATCTGATTAATTCTATTCGCTCTTTAGACAATCTTTCTCCGGTTCGTGCTATTCAGATAAAACTGTTGGATTCAAATTAATCGCGGCCTCTACGTTCATCAACAGTTGAATTAATACATTTTTCCAGCAGAACGCTGCGCGCATTTTAAATGATGGTCTCTTCTCATATATTTCTTCTTTCATATCTAATTCATCCTTTCGTATCATTTCGGTCTCGGGTTAATCCTGGTTTTAATGGCTTATTTCCTCTATAATTCGTTTCCGCTTTAATCACAGCTGTCTTCGCTTATCACGTTTTTGATTTTCTATTGTTTTCTTTTTTCAATTCTTGATGACAACGCTATTGTACTTTCTTTGAATGTTTTTAATTCAGTCGTAATTGTTATATTTTATTATCTGGTTTCATGATGTTAGGCTTGTTCAAGTTTAAAAAAAAAAAAATAATAATTCTGGGATAATTTGTAATTAAAAAGTATTGTAATTCATTACAATCTACAAAAAACAAATTAGGGGAAAAAGCGCACTTTACTTTATTGTTATTATTATTATTTTTTTTTTTCTAATATATACTTATAGATATTGAATTAGAGCTTCATCGAATTACGAATAATTTATTCGTTAATCCCCGATGTAGGGTCGTTATTATTTTAAACTCATTTATCCGAAATAGCAATATCCGGCTTTAAAACTTTTATTTGAATAATCAGTAGTGGTGGAATTTGTAAATAATTATTAATGTTCGATCGTTTAACAAAAAAACATTTTTTGAGAATGGCGAAAAAGGTTAAAAATAAAAAGGAGCAAAATCAAATGAGATGTAATCTTGGTGAGATGCGTTGCCTAGCTTTCGCGGATGTGATGCAGTTCGGCAGAGAAACACCTGGCTTAATTCGACTGCCAAAGGAGAAGACATCATCGTGCAAAATTTAGGGCAGCCGATAAATCATTCTCATCATGTACTTGTATTATTTCCGCGGCACGTAACTTCGCATTTTCCCGAATTATTTTATAATTTTTTTGGCTGTGGCCGTGCACATTAAAATGGTTTGTTTAATCGCGCTTGTTCGGATTTTATTGCATTTTTATTATAACTCCGCGATGCGTGTAAAAAAATCCCAGAATCGCGAGCACTGGTAGGCTTATTTTCACACACGATTATTGTACCAGTGACCTGAATATCGGTTTGTTTTCCTTTTATAGGAATTTTTACGTTCAGCGCACTCGTTTGTTACAGTCGTAACACTTAAAAAAAAAAAAAAAAAACACCCTCTCTAGGCAGAATAATAAATAGTTCCGTATGCAATGATAGACTCGTTTGTTGCAGTCCTAACACTTGAAACACACCCCGTCTAGGCCGAATTCAGTATGAAATGATCATTTCATCTTAGGTTTTCCACGACGCTAGGTTTTTTTTTTCAGGCCTACGTGTAACGCGTATCAAGCTAATTAGGGTACTTTCGATTTTTTTTTTTTGTGATTTTGTCCGGCCGCACCAATAATGAATTCAAAAAAAAAAAATGAAAAAAAAATGATAGTCCACATTCATCCGCATTGCCCCACGCGCCGCGAGGATTCCTTTAATTTACTGTCGAACTTCTTTTTAGTAAAACTAGAAGTTAATTCCCCCGGAAAGATTCCTGCGGTAAATTAACAATTTATTTCGTAATACTTTTGCTACTCAAGAGCGTATTTAAAGCGGGGAAGGGCTGCTTAAACCGCAGTTTAAGCTAATGAAAAAATTTGTGCAAAATTTTGCCACTTTCGCAAAAAATGTTCGATACAAATGGAGGAATATTGTAATAAACAGATCGAATTTTAATAAAATTCCGCTTCGCACTTTTCATACAGCCGGCATCCTGTCCTCAGCCTTAGTTTTGTTCCATTCCGTTCAGTCGTCGTTCTGCTATTGTCTTCTTAATCAGATTAAGAATTAACCATTCTCTTCTTACCACTTCTCTTTCTATCTCCTTACTGTTCCCTCCTTCGGATATTGATCATACTTTTGAATGCGACGCAAGCCATGTTTTCTTCGAATGTTCGGCTCACGAACTTTCTCTTTTGTATTATTCGAAAATCGGCTTTTGTCCTTCCGGCTACTTACATTCTTCCTTCCCATCTTCATCACTAATTCCCCCTTACTTCAATCCATCGCCTCAGAATTTAATTTGTTAGCATAATACACACTCAAGTGGTTGAATCAAAGCCATGGGCGAGTCCCCGTCAAAGTCGCAATGGTAAAATTTTCTTATTTCTCAGTTTACCATTGTTGGCTGATTATTAATATTTCACGTACTGCTGTTTGTTTACGTGTTTTAATCGTTTATACAAGGTCACAGGGAGGGGTTATAAATTAAATGAAGTATAGCGCGAGGGAATGTTTAATAATAATATAAGTATTAAACACATTGGAAGTGCTTTATGCAGGTGTTTTTTTGTTTTCATGCTGCCGGTCGTGCAGAAATTTTATTTGCGCAGTAAACAAGGCCTCGATTTTTTTCTTAATTCTACAGAAATTACACGCATTCTGCTTAATAACGTCCTATTCCGAATGCCATTTTGACGAAGCTTACTACAGATCTCCTAATATTTTAACTGCTGCTCCGATTCTGATGAAACACTCCTCTTTCGAGAACAGTATCTTTTTTGAGGATACTCAAAATACGCATGATTAAATTATTAGTATATTTAATGAATTAGCGTTACTGCTTAATCTTTTTTTAATACATCTTCTCCTCCCTTGCAAGATTCGAAAAGAGAATATTAAAAATAAATTCCGAGTCCGAAACAAAACTAAAAAAAGGAAAAAGAAAAAATAATCCTTTTATCAGTTATTTAATAAGAATTTTTTAGATAAAACATGTAATCCCGGAAAAAAACAACAATATATATATATATATATATATATATATATTAATTAATTAATTAATTAATTAATTACAACGTAATTATCGGAGCCAGGAGAGTGGAGACGACCTGGAATTTTACATTGGACATTTTTTAGCTGAGGAAAAATAAGACATATCCATGAAGTATCTGCATGTAGTGTAGATACTTTACATTTTTTTATTTATTTTTTTTCTGGATCTCTGTATTTTTTAATGTGCATATCGCACTAAATATTAACTAATCAGACTTCTTTCTATGTACTGATTAATAATAATGTAAGTGGGATTTGAGAAACGCAGCACTCTACGTCTGATGTATGTTTACATTATTAAATTTTTTGACAGTATTTTTTCATACGCTTCCGCTTTGAAACGTTTTTCTTTTCTTTTCCGAAAAGAAAACAAAACTTTCATAGAAATATCATGAAAATAATGCTCCGTTTAATCATACTTTATGCCCTAATGACCACGCGAAACCCGATTCAGAATTACCTTTTTGTGGACTTCGGTTTAAATTTGACGACACTTTTTTTTTTTTGTTGTTTTTTTTTAATTTGCTGAACAAACGAAATCCAAAATTTAAGGGAAATGGGACCAAAAGCCATATAATAAATGGTCTTAATATTCCTCCAACTCTACTCGTTCAAAAGCGTTATAATATTCCTGTATTTTTTTCTTTTTTCATTCATACTATGGAAATTAACGATAAAATTTTCTGTAGGGTCGGGGAAATTATTTAGAAACCAGAAAAAAAAAAGTGCCTGCTCAGTTATACTTTCTTTTGAGATAATTCTCCCGACAACTGCGCAGTTACAAAAAGAGGAGATATAAAGTTCCTTTTTATCTTCTCGAGTTGTATATATGACGGTGTCTATTTGCAATGTTGTAGGATACCTTGAATGACGATTTCGCAAGTGATCGATCAATTGATAAAGTTCACAGAATTAGCCCACTCATTCGTCGTTATTGCATGGTATAATACTGCATTCTCGGCGAGAAAAATGTTCAGGGAACGACCCGATGTAAATGTTACGCACACACACGTTATTTTCACTGACCGATTCATTTTTCCGTATTAACTCTGGGGAATTCTTTTTTGGCTTCTCTGGTTTTAATGTCCAAAAGTCGGTATAGGTTATTTCATTTTTAACGGTCATGCGCGGTAATTCCTAATAACGAATTTTTTAATTAAATCGGTTTACAATGTTTATTAAGCGTTCCAACTGCTCGATCAGTAATTAGAGATATGTGTGTGTGTGTGGATTTTGTTTGTAATCGCGTTCACATCTCCCCCCGGACTTGTCGGAAGCAAAAACCCCAGAGATAGATAGACCGCCCTCTACGTAATAGGGCGGTGAATGTGGAGGGCGATAAAAACGATAATGATAAATTGTTTCGTAATTATATTAATTGACGATGCACACGATTTTTTAAATAATAATAATAATAATAATAATAATAATAATGATAATGATAAAGAAAAGTTTATTGTATTGTTGTCGATTGACTGACAATATGATCGACTGGCGGAATAGCCTATGCAACAGTGGTTGCCCCGAGGACACTTTTATTACTGCAAATGAATTACCGTCTCGTCGAAATATATTGGCATGTGCGGGGGTGTGCGGCTGTAGCAAGATATCTTTGTGTTGATTTAACAATGTACTCTCCATTACGTTCGAGTATTGCGCGTCGTTGATCTTTATATATACTACCATCATCATTTGGCGAGTAACTTAAGATGGTTGTGAAATAACCAGTTGCTTTCTTGGTGTATAGTCTGTCGAGTGTATACTGTCCGTGTACCATCGCACGTTAACAGTACTGCATTCTGCGGCGAAGTTGTTCGGTAAATTGAGCGGACTTCTTGTGCGTTACACAATCGGCAGTCGACCAATCGATATCGTGATTGATACCTAATCACATATATCTATATACGCATTTCGCATTTCGTCATTACTATTATTGTTGAGAGCAGCGAGATTTGATTGTATTGATTAGATTAGATTAGATTAGATTATGATTATTGCCGAGGCCTGTGTGTGCTGGTAGAGTACATTATGCCCGATGAATAGCGCCGCACATTGTAAACACCGTGTGCTAGGTATACATATACTACTCCGTTGATCTTTTGTCGTTTGCGCTAACCAGTGTGGAGGAAGCCTCGATTGATCTGTTCTGTCGTGATTCGTGAAAACCTTGAGTAATTCGCTCTGTTTAGGATTTCTGCATCGAGTTTAATTAAGGCAGATCGGTTGATTTCTAGAATTAAGCAGAATTCTTAAATGGAACAACGCTGTGACCGCGATCAGAAAGAAAGCGAAGGGAATAACAAATAAATAGTAGGCCTAGACTGAGGAGTCGTCTCTTGTGAACCAGTTTTCGTATTCGTTAATACGATTATTATGATCGACAAGACCACCTCGCAAGGCTCTATCATTTTCCGATTAAAATGAATAATTTCGGTCATTTGTGTTGCTCTATTTCGTATCGTGTTTTAAATGAAGATGTTCCTCCGAGTATTTGTGTTTGCGCGTATAATTGCGACGAAATATGTTTAAAGTAACATTTTTCAGTTTCCATAGAGCGTGAATCTTATTACTACGATCACGTTGACAAGTTACGAAAGATTTTAAAATAAAACAAAAAATCTTCGAGAATTTTTAAAGTCGAACTACTTCAAATGCATTTTTAAAGGTGCTGGTAAACAATCAGACGCGGGGGGCTATAATGGTGTAAAATGTATCAAAGTTTGAAAGAACGATTTTTGATCTATCGGAAATCCTTCGCAACCTTACTCTTCCCCCTTCATGGTTGATCGCGCGATTTGCATTTTAAGTACGTTACACATTCGATCGATTAACGTATTTACGATGGCGTGGGGGGGGCTCTGATAAGCACGATGTGTGCAGTATAGCGCGCTGGTTTCTGTTCCAATTACTTTTACGAACAAATTACAATCGTTCTGATTTAATTAAATTACCCATGACCATGTAACCGGAACCAACCGTATGACCTGTGCATTATAAAAAGAGACTTGTTTATTCTTTTCGTCAAATTTTCTTCAAAGGAGGTCGCTTTGAATATTTTCGTTATATTTTCTTTCGGAATATCTTTCAAAAGAAGCTAGTAATGTAAAAATCTTTAACGTTCGCGAGGGATACGTTTAAAAATGTTTTTCCTTTCGAAAGTTATTATATGTGTCTGCTTTTCCACCCCGTACGGTTTTATAGACGGAAAATGATTATTTTTTCAAGCGATAACCACTCGCAGTTTATTTTTCAAAAAAAGACATTAACGCCCGGAAAGCGGTTTTCTCGTAGCACGAACGAGCAAAAATATGCGTGATAATTGAAATAATCGTTTTTGTTACTTTTCGCAATAATAACCGAAGACTTTGTTTAAATATTTCTTGTAAATTGGGAATATTACGCAATGATTTTGTTTTGCAAACTGAAAAAGCGACGAATTTATCTTTTTGCTTAGAATTTGACATTTTCCAAAGTTAAAACCGGTCATAATTTTTACCTTTTGCGATTGTTAAGGGGGGCCTACTTCTCACCGTATTTCTGTCAATGGAATTCTGTTAACATTTCTTGTTTTATTCTCGTTGAAATAATCATTTTCAAAATTTTAGTGCTTGTTGTTTTTATAATTTCTCTACGGTTTTTTGTCTCCAAAATTGGCCAATACTCGTTTTGCAATCACGAGCATTTCCCCCCCCCCCCAATTTTGTGAACCTAATTTCTATATAATTAAATGTTTGCGGAATGACATTTTATTACGCCGTAAATGCACAAAAGATACACACATCTTCCGAACAAAAACTGGAAGTTAATATGAATTTCGTAATTTAAAAAAAAAAAAAAAAAAAAAAAGGAAATAAAAATAAAATAGCATAACAGTATGCGGTAGAGTGTGAACAACATGTATATGTCCTTTAAATTTTATTATAATCAGCAACTCTTGGTTAGAAACTGGCGTTGCCTCTCGAGTGAGACGTAATCTGATATTTCCGTTGTTGTTTCGCTAGCCAAACGTAATCATGAGAATCTAATGTGATAGTGTGTATTGTCATTAATAATTTTAGAGCTTCATAGATGAAAGAAACAGTTAACAATTTAGAGTTACCGTATTTTCTGGATCGGTTGCGAAGCCTCCCCTATATTCACTCCTATTATTATTTAGCATAGACCGTCATCGATGAAATGTGAACAGTTTAGAGTCAAATATTAGTTTCGATATTTGGAAATTTCCTGTTTGCTACTAGTACTTACACGCGTCATCTTTCAAAACACTTTGGGTTGTATTAAGGAATTGCATATAACACGTTAGCCCTGTGATAAAAATAATATAACCGAACGATGGGCTTATAAAAATGAATCTCTGAAATATTAATAAATTTTAGAAAGTAGTAATTAAAAATCCGTAGAACATAAACAAAAAAACGTGTTAATAGTTGAAATTAGTCGAATGATTTAGTTGACAGACCCCCCCCTTCTCCCATACCAAACAGGGACTGGTATTTAAACCAAATTCTTTCTACATTTTTCTCATCTATCCCGCAACCGTTTATTATCGGCGGCGATTGGAATGCTCATTCCCCTATGTGGGGCTGCACATCCTACAATAGCAATGGTTCCATCCTTGAGAATACTATCCATTCTGATAACTTGGTGCTCCTTAATGATCTTTCCCCAACCTATTTTAGGAATGCTTTTGTCTCCAGTTCTCTTGATCTAACTCTTTCTTCCCCTTCAATTGGTCTTAACTTTACCTGGAGAACCCTTTCGGGTTCTTTCGGCAGTGACCATGTTCCCATAATAATTACTACTGATATTTTTCCTTCTCCAACTTATCCCAGGCATCTCCATTCTCCTCGATGGAATCTCAGCAAAACTAATTGGACCCTTTTCCGCTCTTCTGTTGATTCATCACTTCCTGATCCACAGATTAATTGTGATCCCATTTCTCTCTATAATTTCTTTTCCCATTCTATCAGGTCTGCTCTTTCTCTATCTTCTCCCCCTCGTCGTTCTCCTGCATCCACTCATCGTTGTGCGGCCTCATCTCTTTGGTGGAATGAGGAGTGTAACGCTGCATTTAACCATTGTCGTTCGACCTTCAGATCCTATCGCTCTAATCCTACAACCCAAAACTTTCTGGCTCATAAACAAGCCAACGCCAGGGCTAGGTTTATTCTTAAAGCCGTGAAAAAGGCCTCTTGGAAAAAATTCTGTTCTTCCTTTTCTAGAAATACCTCTCTCTCACATATTTGGAGGTTGGCTAGAGCTTTTAAATCTCCATCCTCTGAACGCCCTTCTCTTTCTAATGTATCTGAGGATAGCCTAATATCCTTCATTGATTCTGTCGCTCCTGCCTACGTTCCTTCCTTTGACGAACTGTATTCCAACACTTCTCCGCAAATCTCGTCCCCTCCTTCTCACTTCCTCACTTCGGCTTTCAATCTTAATGAATTATTAGCTGTTTTATCTAAATCTTCCAGCCTTACTCCAGGCCTTGATGGTATACCTTATCTTGCTCTTAAAAATCTGTCTGAACTATCCCTTAACTTTCTTCTCAGTCTTTTCAATTCTTTCCTTTCCAGGGGTTCAATCCCCCCCCCCCATCTTGGAATTCTTTCATTATTGTCCCTATTCCTAAGAAAAGTTCTTCCTTACGCCCCATCTCGTTAGCATCCTGCATCAGAAAATTGTTTGAGGGTATGCTAAACAAGCGTCTTGTCTGGTGGTTGGAACACCATAATGTGCTTCCTAACAATATGTTCGGCTTTCGGCCTGGTATCGGCCCTCCTGATTGTATCAGTCTTTTTGTGTCTCATTTATATAAGTCCTTTATCCAAAAACATTATACTCTGGCTTCCTTCATCGATGTTTCCTGTGCTTTCGACAATGTTCATCTCCCAACTTTAAGAGATAATATGACAGCAATTAACATTCCAGTGAATTTCACTTCCCTTGTTATTAAGCTCATGTCCAATCGTTCTATCCACCTCTCTCCTCCATTATTTGACACTTCTAGAAAGGTTTTCTGCGGTCTTCCTCAAGGTTCCTCCCTCAGTCCTACTCTTTTTAACATTTATACTGCTAGTATCGCTTCTCTTCCTTTAAATTCCCACTCTTTATTCTTTGCCGATGATATTTTGCTTTTTTCCTCTTCCCACGATATTGACGCAGCTAATGATGCTCTCAAATCGTCCCTCAATTTCCTTGAAAGTGCTCTTGCCTCAATTAACCTTTCGATTTCTCCTTCTAAGTCCTCCTGCGTTGTATTTACCCTTCGCCCTTATAACCCTGCTTCTGTTAATTTATCCTTAAATAGCACAGCTATTGCTCGTGTTAATTGCTTTCGTTATCTCGGTATCTTTCTCGATAGTCGTTTGACTTTTTCCGAACATATTAAATGTCTTTCCTCCTCCTCTACTAAACGGTTGAACCTGCTGAAGGCCCTGTCTCCGACTAAACGGGGTGGTGACCCTTTCATTCTTATTCTTCTATATAAATCCATCGTCCGCTCCAAGCTTGATTACTGTTCGTTCATTTATGCCTGCGCTTCCAAATCCCGTCTCTCTAAACTTGATGTGATCCAAAATTCTTGTCTTAGACTCTGTCTCGGTGCTCTTAAATCCTCTCCTATTCCAGCACTGCTTGCTGAATCTAATGTTCCTCCCCTGTCTATTCGCAGATCTTATTTGGGCTATCGCTTCCTTGCTAAACGGCTTTCTCTCTTATCTTCTTCTCTCATTTTTTCCTACCTTTCAATTTCTCGGAATTGGCGCTTTGTGCCTAGGAAAATTCCTATCCTGTCCCTTATTTCTCTCCGTCTTAGTTCATTTTGGCAGTATACAATTTCCTTTAATAGTCTGCCTTATTTCTCCTTTAACTTCAGCGATCTCTGCCATCCTCCCAGAGTATTTATTTCGCCTACACTTACAAAATCTCTCCCTCCAGCTGTAATTAAACAGGAATTCCACAGTATTGTCAATTCTCTCTTCCCTTCTCATGTTACCATTTTCACTGATGGTTCTAAGGGGCCTGATGGGGTTGGTGCTTCTTTTATTCTTCCAGACTATAACTTCTCTGAATCCTTCTGTCTTCCTTCTTTCTGTTCCATATTTACAGCCGAGCTAATGGCTATTTTACGTTCCATTATTTTTATCTCCTCCAATCGTCTTTCTTCCCAGTTTCTGATCTTATCCGACTCCATGAGTGCTCTTCAAGCCATCTCTTCTCCTTTTCCTAATCATTCCTGTGATTTTTCTATTCTCCGCATACGTTCTCTCATTTGGACTCTCTCTTCTCTCCATGGAATCCATGTTGACTTGCTGTGGGTTCCTGGTCATTCTGGCATCTCAGGTAATGAGATGGCTGATTCTTTGGCTCGGGTTGCTGCTTCTTCTTCTACATTCTTCTTCAAAAAAATCCCATCCTCTAATCTCTTGCCTTTGTGTAAACATTTCCATCTCAGATTTTGGTCGAATATGTACCCTTCCTCCTTTTCTAATTGTCGCTCCTTTTATCTGTCAGTTCAGCCTAATCTTCCTTCAAATCCTTGGTTCCTTCTGTTTCCTTCACTTCCTCGCCCTGTTGTTGTCTCCATTGTGCGTTTGCGCTTAAACCATTCCTTGCTACCTTCCTCACGCTTTCGCCTCTCGTTGACCTCTTCCCCATGTTGTCCTCTCCATTCAAACGATGCGGTTGTTTGTGACACCGATCACGTGTTCTTTGAGTGCTCTGCTCTTTCGGTGGAGCGCTCGGCTCTATATTCCCACTTGCTTGGGCTGGGGCTTCCTGCTCCTTTTTGTGCTCGTTATATCCTGTCTTTTCCTTCTACACTTATTATCCCCTCCATTGTTTCCTTCTTATTAGCGATAGCTGATCGCCTCACTGTATAACTTTCGTTTTCCCTTAATTGTTTCTGGGTGAAGGTCCTCGGTTGACGAGCCCAATTAAAAAAAATAAAAAAAAATAAATAAAAAATAAACCAAATTATTTTTTTAATAATAGGCCTCCATTTAAAGTAAAAGGTTACATTTTAATTCTTCCGATATGATGGTAATCGTATGACCTTTATGAGTTTTTTATGTATTCATGTCGCTGTTATCTTCCTATTTGGCGAACATTATATATATGTATGTCAGTGATGGTTTGGGTGGGGTACCTCCCCCATAGAACCAAAACCTTTATGAATAAATTTGTTATAACAAAGAAACTTAATTTATGCTATAAAAGATTTGTATGAATTTTACCTATACGGATTTAATTATAACTGATATTTAATACTATTAATGTTCCTTTTTTTATTCATTTTACAACACACAACTATCATCGATCTTTTGCTGTTTTTATTTATTTTGTAATTTGAATTAAAAATAGTTCAATGAGAAATATATATGTATTTAAACTTGCTCCTGAACAAAGAGAATTCGGACCGGATTACTAATAAAAATAAAAAAGAAGTAAAGTCTAATAAAAATAATATCTTTCTTACTATTTCTAAACTACCATATTTAAGGTATAATTTTATAATTTCGTTTTATTTTTCACCCCTAAATATAAGACAAATTGTAATAATTATGTATTCTTAAAACATTTTTAAATTTCTATACAGATCACTATTTGATTTTCTTTATGAAAAAGGGGGTTATTTTCAATTTACTGCTCACCGTAGAAGAGTTTACGTAATTATATTAGCCCCCCCCCCCCCAAGTTCTGGATCCGTCGCTATGTATATGTATATATATATAAACTCGCCCCTTCGGGCCTCGGAATGGGGCAAACCCCCTTCAACTCCAGTGTATAGTTCTTCTATAATTCTTATAGAAGAGTATACTTTTTAATTGGCTACGCCGTTCGACAGAAAAAAATCTGTCAGTTCCAATTTTCACCTCCAGGGGATGTTGGAGCGCTAATATCTCATTAAAACCATTTTATCAGTTTTCGTGACAGGACACTTTTACTGATGAGTTCCAATTTTCACCACCAGAAGATGTTGGAACGCTAACATCGCATTAAAGTCTTATATATGGGACAAATTTCGTGACAGGACGCGTAAAAATTGCATAGCCATTAATATATATTGGGTTCGTTATTATAACTTCAACAATGTTCATTAATACAGACACTATTTTCGTAATAAGGGGCACTTGTACGTCCTCAGTTAGAATATTGTTCAGTAATATGGGATGATGATCCCTTTTATGATAAGTATAATAAAATTATTGAAAATGTTCAGTCAAAATTCTTAAGATATCTTTATTTCCGCGTATGGTTAAAATTTACCCACAGTATATATGAATCATATTATCTTGAATAAATTATTACGTTTTAAAACCTCACATGCAAGACGGAAACATGCTAAGTTAATATTTATACAAGATACGGTTTGATACTCACCAATTAACGACACACAGAGTTCTGTGTGTCGTTAGTCGATGACGGGCTATGCCCGAAAACGTTTCTTTCAATTGAGCTACTTTAATTTGAGTTTATTAAAGTAATTCATGCTTATATACAAGTATTTTAGCTATTTCGGTTTGTTATTAAGGGGAATTTATGTATTTTATATTTACACAGAGCAATGAACCATTCGAAGAGTTGGGTCCCGAAACATATTTAGTGTCCGTCCCGCAGCGTGAAATGCGGGGGTTTTCTAGAAACACGACGGTGGATTCGCAGTAGAAATTTAAATGAATTCCGCGTGTAAATAATAAATTTGTCTATAGGCAGTGATGAATGTTCTCGTGTGTCTACATTGTCAAGTGTCGTGCAATAATTCGTTGACGATCAGCGCTCGTCTCTTTCGATTTGCGGCTGGATTATTTTATTAACTCGCCACGAGGTCAATGCCAGTTGTTGTCCGATGAAAACGCTCTTCAAAGCCGAATACACAGATATATGTATATAACGGTCTACGTCTTTCTGTCA
This sequence comes from Icerya purchasi, assembly GCA_039619475.1. Lineage (NCBI taxonomy): Eukaryota > Metazoa > Arthropoda > Insecta > Hemiptera > Monophlebidae > Icerya > Icerya purchasi. The sequence goes on from CM077115.1 coordinate 577,273,352, forward strand.
TTATTTCTCGGCTCTTTATAATTGCAACTGACATTCGCACGAGATGGGTTTAATCTCAGAAGTAACTGATTCTTTTTTTCCCCATTGATCGGAGCAAATGGCGGCGGCGCACTCTTCGGATAATGAAATACGACCAATTATAACGGAAAGGAAATGTTGGGCGCTGGAATGATCGAATAAAATACGAGAAATTAGCGAAAGCAGTTGTGAAAGTAATAGTTTATAAATGCCCGGTACTCAAAAATTGTTATGCGCGCGTTACGTTATAATCGGTTCCAGTCTGACGCCGCCTATTTATCTATCGCAGTACCGGTTTCATTCTAAACCAGTAATTAAGACGACGAAGCGCTGTTGACCAGGCGACATTTGCGCCGCCGGGCCACTAAATTCCAAATTGATATTGTAACTACCTTTTTGAATCTCCCACCGGTGCTGCCTCTGTTTTCTTCCATTAGCGCCAGCGACGTGCGCAGCTAATATTCAAATTACCGATTTCAAATATCGTCCTCCTGGATGGAAGAAATGAATTATAACGGGATGCCAGCGATCGCGATTAAGATATGTGTAATTTACGAACCTGCCGATATTAAATTTAAACGAATAATTTCTATTTCGACGTTGATTATTAATAAAGTTTGATCGTCGCAATATGGTGGGGGGGGGGGAGGCAATTTTGTCATTAAAATTTCTTATTCGCGTGACGTGTAACAAGTCGCAAATAGCATTTCGAGTTTATCTTCGGAGCCGAAATAAATGAATAAATTCGAAATTGTTAAGAATTCAAGTGATAAAACTGTATTTTCTATGGCGCAGTCTGTGTTACAATTTCATCGTCCTGCAAAAGTGGCTTCGTTAGTTTAGGGTTGCTCAGATTTCTCAGTCGACAACTTTTCATTACTAATGATTTTTTCACTGCATATCCGTGCCCAGGCTTTTACGCTAATTTCCCCCGAGCATAGTTTTGTTCAGTGAAAGAAACTTTTTCCGGGCTTTAGACGTTATATGTCAGCCTTCTGGTCAAATGTAATAGGATATCTGTCGTATTTGTCATTAGCTTTCTCTGCATCGGTTGCAACCCCGTATATTAGAGTTTTTGGACAGTTCCGTCGGGTTTATATATACAATTTTTTTCTTTCTTCTAATGTGAACTATTAATAGATAATAGTTTTTCAATTTTCAGGCATTGTTCACATCCGTCTTTTACTATATCCCTCTCTCGTGTAATGTGTAGTGTGTACATTGCATTAAATTATAGATCAAAAATGTGTATACGTTTTAAAGTATTTTTTAAAATTATAATGCGATCGGGGGGGGGGGGGGGGTAGGTGAGATTATGGGAACCAGTTGTTGACTAGGAGCAGAAAAACCGATGTCGATCGTTGTCGGCGATGGATGCGCGCGGCGATCGGTATATTACCTATGTGGGAGAAGGTGGATTTCGAAAGGAAAAAGATCAGGGTAACATGTCGGAAGAAAGAGAAACCTAAGAACACTTTAGTTCCGACCCTAGTCTCTTTTAGTCTCTTGTCGAGTCTCGTTTGGTCTTGTGCAGTTCCCACCGGAAAAAGAGGTCCGTCGGTTTGCAAAATCTCTGAAGAATAAGCAACCGGTTTCAAAAACGGTATCCTCCGAAAGGTGTAGGAAGAAAGACGATACACGGCAAGAATCTTGTAGTCAGAACGTTTAAAATCCCGAGTTGGCGATTTGTAAGGTCCGGATTAATTCAATTCGATTACCGCGTCTCCTCCCCGTATCCGTCAGAAGTCACGAACTTACGTTCGCCTGCCAACGCGTAGTATTAACCGACCGGCAGCAGGCTCCGGAATGATATGTGCAATGATTTTTATATTTCATTCTGTTTTATATATATATATATATATATGTATATACATATATGTGTGTAGATATCCAGTAAATAGTCCTTTTTGATTGGTAGACTGGTTTCGATTTTGTGATAATTCTGGTAAAAATAAAACAAACTTAAACAAAAATATCAAAAACTTTTCAAGCTAATCGCAATAATAAAAATAATTTAAATAAAAGAAAAAGAATAAAATTTCAAATAAAAAAGTATATACACCTACGGTGTATGATCGTGGTGGCATTCCTGAGAGCGTGAATGTTAAACACGTAAAATTGTTTCATTTGGCGTCCCTGGTAGGGATAGAAATTAGAAACTAAACTGGGTATCGTTTCGATCTGGAAATTCGTTGACTCGGGAATGATTTCGTATTGTCGGATAATATTTAAGAAAGAAAAAAGACAAATAAATATAAAAGTACATGTGGTGTGCGCGCGGTACGAATGGAGTTGCAGGGTGTGCAGCATTTGTGTGTTCCAAACACGATGGCGGCTTGAAACTGTCAAGTGAGCCAGCATTAGTGCTGGTAATAAATTGCCGAGCTTATCATCGTACGTATGCGGCACATATCATAGTATTAACCTAGTTCACATTTGTTGACGGCTTATCTAGGATGCGATCGTTAGCGACATTAGCGCGTCTCCCGATTACGTGACTAGCCTGCATCCTAAAATGAAACAATGAAGCGAATTTTAGCCCGGCCAAGAGGAGGCACGGGTTTCCCGTCTTTGTCAGCATCCGATGACCGGACCTTGTGATGGAAGCGACTAGCGCGAAGATAATTATTAATACAGTGTACGCGCACATGAATGGCTTGTCGTGTCGCGAAAGTGAATCGGCGGTGGTAAGGAGAACGATAAAAACAACGTTCATCTTCATCGTTATTGGCACCGATAAGAACAGATAGTACGTGTTTGTATTTACGGTAAATTGGCTCCAACGGAGCTCCTCTTTGGTTCGCCTAACGATCGGGTTTCCGAGCTGATAACGAGCGGGACGCGAGACACGAAAATGTCGTTACGATGCCGGCCAAATAGATATTATGACGAGAGCGAACAAACAAAATTAGGGTACTGACGGCATCTTCTAATCTCTATCCGGGTTAACTGAATCCGGCTTTTTTCCCGATGCGCAGATTTCGCGGCTTTTTACGAAATCGCGAAGCGTTTAGTTTAGGAGCTTCAAAATCGCCGACAATGCATCGCATCTCGTTAAATTTACCCGTTGAACTTTTGTTTTGGTCTAATTCTGACAACTCAGATAGCCGACTCCAGAACAAACTCTGTTGATGGATGCGCCCCCTGTCGGCTTTGCAGTTGGGATTAATCGAACTCGCTTTCTAATCGGTTCCGACAGCCTGCTGAAATGTTCGATAATTAGGGGATAGCCATTAATTACGTGAGCTGTTTTTCTTTTAATTTGAGCCCCATCTACCCCTCTCTTTTTTGTGAGATTTAGTATGTTTTGGTGGGATCCGCTTCCTCCTTCCGTAATATTTAGTCTATAGTCGTTAAAGAACTAAATTTATTTTCTCAGAAATGAAAAATAATACAACGTTAAAGTGTGTACTATAACGAATTTATTAAAATTTAGAGTAAAATTAAAAGTAAAAACAAACATCGCCTTCCCTAATTTTTCATTCACTCTATGAGCATTCATGTACTATACCAGTTTTTTTTTTTTAATTTTTTTATTCTCGAAATAAAATAGCCATGAGATTTTTTTAGCGGGCAAAATGGGACGCTCTAAGAAACCAAGAAAGGTAAACGAATAATTTAATAACTTTTTTTTTATTATTACCTGTATAATAATGCGTATATTCTTTAAAAGTTGACATGAGCTTTTCGGTTTAAACGAGATATTATGCAATTTTGCTGGACCCTACCCATTTTGTTGTTGAGTTCACTAATTAATGAATGTCCGCTTACGAATAAAAGGAAACAGCAGAACCGTGTTACTTTCTTCATTGCTTCCTAAAGGCACCGTGTGCTTTGTCTACGTATTTTCTTCGCACATTCTTGTTTAGTACATTCATCATAGCGCTTTTGTATAGACGGTACGAATGTGGATGATGGGAACTTCGTGTGGAATTGATTGTAAGCGCCTAATACTGGCTGGCTGCAATGCTTATTTCAACGCTCGACAATAGACACCTGCATAGAAATATATTAAGTAACAAATGTACCAATACATTGCGCCTTGGTCAGCTATACTCGTATATAAGAATTTAGAACAATTGTCATGTAAGCGAAAATTCAATAAACAAAAGCCTGATAAATATTAAATAATTTACTAAAAGGTAAATATTAAGTTATCGATTTTAATTTTAAGTAACGAATTATTAAGTTATCGGAATTATTGAAATGCTTTTACCTCTATCAATATGATACATTTCCGCGCGATTTAATAAATTGGAATCGTTTATATACTTTAGAATTAACCAAATCTTTCATTTTTGTTGCAAAACGTTTACATTTTCTCATGTCTATACTCTACAATATATATATATATATATATATATATATATATATATATATATATATAATATAAATATATATATATATATATATAATATAAATAAAATAAATAAAAACGTGCAGACGAAATAATAATTGAAATTGCGTGATGTTAGGAAAAATTTTGTTGAAAATTTTTCCGATCATTTCCAAAATTTATCTTGAGCACGGTAAATGTATCTTTCTGTTTTAACGTACAGTAAATGCTCGTAATATTTTAAGAAAATTTTCTTCACGAATGTAAGGTCTACTTTTCCATAGGGTTTTATAAAGATGATTATCTGGGTCATTTTAAGCAGTTTATAAAAACTACTCGAAATTAACTTTTTTTTTTTTTTATTGGAAAGATGAAGAGATTGGCCCTGGCCTGTTTTCTTATAATATGAAAAATATATGTGAAAATTCATAACTCGAAAAACGCAATAGTTGCTATTTTTTTAATGCCGCTGTAATATTCTTCTATTGTATTAATAGAGGTTTTAAATTGAGAATTTGAGATATCGATTTTAGTTCCGGTTTTGTTGCAAACCGAAAATCGTCGAATTTCAAGCAATGCGGTTTTAACTTACGATTCGGATATACTTGGTCAATAGTAAGAATGTCTGCTGTATTTCAATATGCCGAGCAGTAAAGCTGGTCCCCGCTCACATTATTATTATTATTATGCGCCGCGTTAAAATTCAATTTATAAGTGAGAATTCAGCTGAGATTTTTTTGGAAGCGGGGACGAGATTCCCGATAATATGCGGCGCCATGTTCTGGTTTGCCAGATGTGCTCCATTAGATCGATTAGCTTTTTAACTCCGATTTTCGTTATTGCGGGATAGAGCGCGAAAGAATATAATATAATATAATATAATATAATAGAATAGAATAGAATAAAATTAAATTAAATTAAATTAAATTAAATATTTTCACTTTTGCCCGTCTCGGTAGAGCTTACGTATCTTGCGTATGGCAATCGAGATATCTTCGATAAATCCGATTAAGAATGTGTAAAGTTTTCATCTAAAAGGTTGTGGAATAATTTTTTTTTGAAACTTTCTGTTCGCTATGTGTTTTTGGGTGCGTCGATAAGAAAACCGTCGATTTTTATGAAATTGTTATAATTGCTGGCGAGCTGATGTATTGGGCGTCGGCATATTGGCATATTGATATTTCCTCGGTGCGTTATTCTTTATTTTCGTCCTGAGTTTAAATTATTTCAAATTTTTGTTCCTACTTTACACCGAAAAGGGGGTGGGAGGGCGATGAAATTGTTCTATTTTCAGGCAACCTAAAATCATGCGAAAGATTGACTCTCAGTTGATATTTTCATTTGGTGTTGTTAACAGATGTTACTAGTACACTATACCGAAGAGTAAAAGCAAAATTGTTTTTGACATGTTTACTATTGTGCGAATCTTCACGATAGACGAGTTTATCATCGGGGGAGAGAATGGTTGTTGTATAGGAGATGGAAATAGAAGTAATAGCGATTACATCGATCGCGCGCAGGTACTAGGAGTATGCAGCAAGAAAGGGGGGGCGACGAAATGTTGCCGTCACTAGACGGAATATCAGTTTGGCTGTATGGCACCTGTGTGTATGTGCCGCGGCAGGCCTGAGGAGTGCGGCAGCGGTGAGGCACTTTACGCGGAAGGAAGATAAAGCCGAGGCAATGGTCGGCGGCGAAGAGCGGTGTAAGACGGACTGATAAGGCTAACGGTAATTAGAGCGTAGAATTATATTTAAATTTATGCTTGACTGAAGCGCGAGGAGACAATAAAGCGCGTCAGAATGGAGTAGCGGTTTTTTGTCGGCGGCCAGATTGGCGAGCTGGTCGGCGGAATTGCCGTGTTGCTGCCGAACATGGCCGAACGGAGCATGTGATGATAAGGTAAAGTCTGCAGAAGAAGGTAAACGACCTATACGGCACAGAGAAGAGGAAACACTTTGACAAATTATTGCGGCATGCATTTGCCGTTCTTTTGCCGGCCAATCGATAAGTGCTAGCCCGTCGGCAACTTCTAATCGATTGCGCGCCAAGAAAGAAGCGGCTTTAATGCCGCACCATGATATGGATACGCATATCCGCATGATCGTAGCCGGACGACAACGGCTGCCGGATACGCCTCCTTTTTCGAATATTAATAGCGTTTATCGAGTGTTGTTCGTCATTTTGAATTTTCCGAAATTTCGTTTTTTTTTCTTCCAGGAGCCAGTCTTCGTACCGGCGCGAACCTCGCGAGCGAGAAAAAGGTATGCCGAATTGCGAAGGCAGTTACAAGAGAACCATGTCGCCGTCGAGCCTGAACCAGCAGAGTAACGGCATAAGCAATGGTATAAGCAACGGCTTAACCAGTCGAACGAACAACTGCACCAAAGGTAAATTACGAGTTTTATCTTTAATTAGACCATAGAAATAACATGTAATCCCCTCTATTTTCTTCTATTATCAGTTGCTGATCTGTATTTTTCACATTTTTACAATTACAAAATTACACTTAATCTTCCCCTGATGGTAAATTTGCATTATCTATAATCGGTAATCAGTTGATACAACCGACCGTGTCAAAGGTCCAACTCCGGAGCAACACGTCACCGATGACCGAAAAATGTTCCAATTCCCCAGTTTTGCTTTTCTCGGTATATTTTGTCTCTGCCGGGGACCTATTCCATTTCGTCGCCATCTTCATATCGGCCCCGTTTAATTATCTCTATCGTTTCCTATCTTACTTTTCATCGCAGTTTTATCCGAATTCCCCCGTGTTCGGTCCGCAACATTTATCTTTGAATGTTTTTTTTTTTTTTTTCCATTTCTTCATCTTAAAACATATGCTCGGCCGGTAATTCTAATATATATTATATTCGATTCTAGTTCACATTAATCTCGGATCTTACTTTAAAAATTTTTTTTTTTTTTTTTTTTAAATTATTTCCGTTCGTGTATAATCTTATTAAAACTTATTAAAACTTACCCGTTTTTGTATAGTTTGAATTAAAAAGAAAAAAAAAAACAAAAAAAAAATCTAACATTACATTTATAGTAACGCCTTCGACATAATAATCCCCTTGGTAACGCTAAATGTACTCGCGCGTTACAAAAAAAAACCGATTATGTACAGGCGGTGCGCACAATTTCAAACTAATTCGTTTTCAGAGTGATCCCTTTCTGGAAAAATCATTAATCAGGGAGAGATTATTTGCTGAATTGCAGGGAACCTGACGAAGATACAGAAATAGGCGCACGATGCATGTATAGAGCTTGAAAGTGTTTTAAAGGCGATTGCAAGTGGTCGCTTTTCGGAATGATCGAGGAATTTCATTAATCAAGGAAAACGCAGGGAATTTGAAAAAGGTGCAGAGAAATACATGCGTTTTATAGAACTTGAGAGGATTAAAATTGATCGCAAAACGCTAGTACGTATATACATTTCCTCTATATTACGCGGTTAATAAAAAATCTTCTCGTTGAATTTCATTAGTATAAACAAAACAATGAAACACGCGGAAGATTAAGCTGGTAACGAATTCAGAGGTGAAATTATATTTAGCGAGAGATTTCATTAAGATTATTTGAATTGCGAGTCTGATATTGCGAACTATTTGGAAATTGTATACGGGTTTTTCTGTTTAGCTGCTGTTTTCTAAATCGGAGAATACTTTAAAATTAACTTTCAAATTTTCTCTCCATTTACGCATGTCACACCGACTGGCAAAAAATTTGTAATTTTTAAAATTTTTCGATCTGCACTTTCAAATTTAGAATTTAAATGTTTTTAACGGTTACAATATACATTTCGCTAATAATATACTGATATAAAAGTTATATTACCAAAAAAATATTACTAGAGATAGATACGAACACTTTTAATTTGCCAACATTGTCAACATGTTGCAAACTGTGTAAAATTCTTCTCCCATGGTTGCGATTTTACATACTTCAGTTTAAAAAATGTAATAAATCTTTATCGCTAAATAATTGTATATGGTAACGAAATAAATCAATTCCGTACTTAAATCCTATCGAGTTTGTTCGTTTCGTTATTTTTAATATCGCTTTTTAAAAAAAAATTTCATTCAAATTTTGCGTAAAAAATATTTATTATCTATTGAGATGAAATGTTTTCGAATAATGCTGAGCGTACTTAATATTAAATTACTACGCCTTTTTTTTTTTTTTTTTTTTTTTTTTTTTTTGTTATACCGAGTATTACCACCACAGTGGATGGATAATATTGATTTACGATGTGATACATTCATATTAACACGTGTTAAAGTCTTTTTAATATTTCTAGAATATTGCACATCATAATAACTGTAAAAATTTAAAAAATTAATTTGTTGAAAGTATTTTCAGTTATTACTTTTAATGAAAAGTGTAAATTTTTATTTATTTATATTTATCGGATATATTCTACACTAATTGTTATTTGTAGTCAAATTAATTTATGCAGTATGTTCAGCGTTATAACTGATTTACATACGGCATATACTCGCATAATACATATATGTATGTATGTATATTAAATAAAGCGGAGTCTCATACTGCAGGCACGGCGTTAGGGATTGTAAAGTTAAAGTTCACGGGTATTAGGGCCAGTAGCACTGTTACGGTTAGAGAGAGAGCATTTTTGTTTCTAGCGGCCTTCTTTACTTTCCCAGATTTCTCTGGTATCCGATTATTTCTCACTGAGAAAAGTGAGCGACTGGAGTTTGGAACATGACGGAGTAACCTCTGGTTAGCTAACACTGCGAACCTCGACTACTAAGCGGTCGCATGTTAAAAAGAAATTTTTATTAAAATATTTATAATTTATTGTGATCTTGTTAAATTAAACATTTCGTTTACTTTATTATTTTTTTTGTGTGTGATTAATAAATATCTTTTAGATCAGTCAGATTCTGCGTATTTTTAAAGTAACCTATCCATCATTTATGTTTTATTTACAGTTTGCTGTGTTTAGGACATTTAAAATTCTTTAGCTATGAAGTTTGTTTCAAATAACTCAACTTCCCCCCGTATACCTGGAAGCGTCTGTTGACGATTTAATTTTTATAGCTTTATATATTTTAAAAAAAAAAAAACAAAAAAAATCGACTGCAATCGGTAATAAATCAGCGTGCGACCTACGTTTAGTACTTTCACAATTCTTCAATAATGCAAGTACCACCTTTTATGCTGCTAAATTCTGGTGTGCTTTTCCTGTAGTGATTTGTACTTAATCTGCGTTTTATTATGACAGTTAATCAACAATAATAAGTAACTAATCTGTTTTTGGCATATATGTGTATATTAATTACAATGTAATTCTTAGGCCGGCCCCCATTAGAAAAAATGTCCCAATTTTATGTAACGAAAGTTAAAAGTTAGGATAGGATTTTTGTGATTATGTTATATTTTTTTTTTTTTTTGTTTGTCGATACCGCTGAGAATGACGTAAATTTTGATCATTTTTATAGAAAGTATAGAAGAGAAAGAGATAGAAATGTAAGCAAGAGGGGCCAAGGGGCAGATCCCCTTTCGAGTCCAAAATGGCTGAGTTATATATATATATATATATCGTATTTAATAATTTTTCGTTAATATATTAAAAGAAAAATATTTCATGACCGTATTCGTTTATTTTAGTTATTTTGAAAATTTCGCCAGCTATTCTAGTCTCTTTATATTCTCGATGTTGACATTAAAAATGGTGGGTTTATTTCCAATATCCGGTACAGAAATTCTTTATTTCATATGATTGCGCAAATTTTAATCGGTCTATGTGTTTTGAGATATTTAATACAAAACTTTACTGTCAGGTTTTGTAAAGCCAGAGCCCAATATCAATAAATTCTTTTGAAATTACATCTCGCAAAAAACTTAGATGTCTTTTTCCCCCTTTCCCCCTGGAAATGATAATTATCTTTTCAGTTAGCAAAAAAAAAAAAAAGTTAAATTTGGGAAAAGTCACGTGTAATATTGAATATAAAAAAATCACGTTGAAAATAGCGCTTGCTTAACGAAATTATTAGATGTTGAAATCACGAATTAAGTATGTAGATTAGTGTATAGATTATACCGGTCAAAAAAGTACCGGGAATTTTAAAATAAAACACATTTTACATGCAATGATCAAAATGTATTTTGTCACCTTCAAAATATTCTCCATTCGAGGCTATGCACATACTCCAGCGCTTTTTCTAATCTTTGAAATATTTTCTATAGGCACTTTCCAGTTAGGCCTCCACGAATTCGGTTTTATGGCTTCAGTGGACTCAAAACAGGTTCCACGGAGCGCCAATTTGAGTTTTGAAGAACAAAAAAAAGTCACACGGAGCTATATCAGGCGAATGCGGTGGTTGATCAATGGTAGCTATTACGTTTTGGCCTTAAATTCGTTCACAATCGTGGCTCCGTGCGATAACGCGTTATCGTCGTGTAAAATCCACGAGTTTTTCTTCCATAATTCTGGCCGTTTTTCATGACATTTTTCATGCAAACGTCTCAGTGCGTGCAAATGATACTCGCTATTGACTGTTTGTCCCTTTTGGAATCAATTCATGATGTAGCAGGCTGCCGGACATCGAAAAAAACAATGAACATCACCTTGATTTTTGAGCGATTTTGGCGTGGATTTTTCGGTTTCGGCTCGTTCTTCCTTCACTCTGAAGATTGTTGACTTATTACACGGTCTTATTATTGGTTATAATGCGTTCCATGAACGTTGGATCGAAATTCACACGATCAAGCCTGTCCAAAGAGACTTGCTCACGATACTGTTTCTGAAGAAAATTCAGCCCTTTTGGAACAAACCTTGCAGCAACGTGTCTCATGGCTAAATTTTTAAACAGAATTGTACGAACCGACTCGTGAGAGATGTTAGGATTATGTGTTATTTTTTTTTTACTGTATTGATGTTCAATTCAGCGGCAGAGGGTCACCGAGAACGCGGCATGTCGCCAACAATCTCACGGCCTTTCTTAATCCGTTATACCACTCATATGCACAGGTCCTTGATAAACTCAATCATCAAAAGCCTTTTCTAACATTTTCAACGCGTCAGCACATGGAATTCCATTCCCAACACAAAATTTAAGGCAAACTCTTTATTTAATAATTTTATTCATTGTAAAAATCGCGGAGCACTAGCGAGGTATACTTATTTATCCAACTGCTGTATGAAAGACGGTGTTACTAACCTAGGGGGAAAAAAGATTGAAATACCTTCAGCACGGGCAGTTTAAATTAACAATTCCCCGTACTTTTTTGACAGTATGTATTACTAGCACGAAAGCTAGGCTGCGCTCCTGCTTACGTGATTCCAACTGCGCGTCTACCTATCCTCTAATTCTCCTCCGAATTAGAAGAAAACTCATACTCGGAATTTCGCGTGAGCTAGATGATGATGATGATGATGATGATGATGATGATTACTTCAATACAAGTAAAATCGCAAAATTAAAATTATAGCGAATCCACGATTCCCCGGATTAAGCAAAACTAATCTGCCTACAATTATAATTTTAATATGTATGTTTCACCTTACAAAAGCGAAAATTCAGCGCTCACCAACCTTATACAACGCTTCTTAGAGCAATCATTGCAGCTTAATCTTCCTACTAGGTCATTCTTCTCAAATGAAGTACACAAATATCTAAAAAAAAAATTCCTTAAAAAAAGAAAAATGAACTGGAAGAAAAAGTCACCTACTCAAAAAAACTACCACGCTTCTTTTTTATATACAGGGTGCGGCAGCATAACTTGCTTTTTTTTAAAGTGCGCCACTTCTTTTCTACTAAATTTTGTTAAAGAGAAATAATAAAGCAGAAAATCGAAATAACGGATACTCTAGATCATCCCCCCAATTGGAGGGCAATATGTATGCTTCTTCCCTTTTCGCAGTTTTATTTCGATTTTCTGTTATTATTTCTCTTTAACAAAATTTAGTAGAAAAATGAAGTGGCCCCTTTAAAAAAAAAGCAAGTTATGCTGCCGCACCCTGTATTTAATGCCATCCACGAATAAGCCATTACCCGAAATCATGGAAAAAGTCTATGATTATAATGATATACTAAAACCTACAAAACTCTCGGCCCTATTATCATCCTTTAGACCAATCAGCTTCTTAAATACACTTTCCACACTTCTCCAGCAACTGATTTCAAGAAGAATAACTCCAGTAATTGAAAATATTGTTGACAATCTTTAGCAATGATATAAAACTTAATCCTTAATCGGAGGAATTTGAATCAGTTCACGTCTTTACGGTCACAGTATAAATATTAAAACCAACACTGGCGCTGTTTGTGGTCTTTTCGCCTGGTACAGTGCGAGTAGGGCGTATGTTTTAGTATTTTATGATTTCATTTATTTTTACCGTATATATTGAATTTTTAGAGTTAAGTAACTTTTGCTTCAGCTACAATTTCTTATTTTCAATCAACGTTGTTACAGGTTACAATTACTCAGTTGGGCGGCACTAAATTATGTTACAAATGTTTCAGTTGCAACGCGCTATTAGTTTATATCTATTTTATACTTTTCATAAATAACTTATAAACTAATGAATTTTCATCGAGAGTATAACGTCACCCAATCGGGAAAACGGGGAAACAGGAATAAGCCGGGAATTTTGTTGTAAAACTGCGAAAAAGGTAAAAATAGCCGAAAAAGGATATTTTTAATAAGGAAAAAATCATTTAAAGTGAAAAATGAATGCACTTTTTAATGTAGTCTACTCAAAATTAATTACGAAGTTTTGTTTTATTCATATAAAATATGCTACGGCGATCAAATATTATCAGTAGTAACAAAAAAAATTCCATTCTTCTTTTCGTACAATTCTAATAATCAGGAAATCGCGAGGAGGATTTCGACCGGGAAAACTAGGATTGTTTGGACCTCAAAAACCAGGATTTTAAAAATTAAATTGAGTGGCCACCGTGTTTATATTGACTTTCTACCCCTCTCCTCGAGCAATAAAAGAATTTCGCTGTTTACTTTGCGATCAGCACCGTTTACAGTATTGCAAAAATGATATAGTACAAAGTTACCTCGTAGGTTTCGTCACTATTGATTATCAACTAAAAAAAGAGAACATTTTGACAGACAACCATTCTAAAATGTTACGATGCTATTTCAGAGGCGATTTTTTAAATTATATATACCATCTGAGAATCATACGACGAAATCTGTACGGTTTAAGAGATTCCTTCTTCTTTTTTTTTTTTTTTGTTTTTTTTTTTTTGTTTTTATGGAAATATTTAACAGGCCATTGTCCACAATTTTACTTTTATTATAAATAATAATTATCTTCTTAAACAATTTACCATAATATATACTCCTATTTTCGACATTGCAGAAGTAAATACTTGGCCGTGAAAAGAAATTGACCTGTAAAACGCGCGTATATGATAAAAAAGGAATAATAATCATTTCGTTGCTAGAGTAGTCAGTTCTTCTGTATATAATACTATTCTCTGTGTCGGTTTTAGTTCTTTGACAAAACGTTTATAGCTGAAATGTGCTTGGAAGGTATCCGGCATACATGGATTTCTTTTTTTTATTTCTGTTAAACCATCATCGCTTGGTATACATTATTGGTATCTTTGGTTTTACGGATGCTGAGAAACTTTTTAAATATGATGTTTCCTTTTAGATGATAGGGAAAAAGTCTACGTATACAAGATTGGCAAAAAAAGCATGTAGAGTCGCCAATCGAATATCGGCCGTCGTGTACAGAATTATAGAAAATCCCGTAGTGTGGTTCGAGGTGCAGATACGTGTCGATCATCCCCATGCAGCAGTTTAGATTAGTGTGTTCGGTAAATCTATAAAATTTCTCAGGCCTCTTGGGTGGCATTTATTTTATTCTGCAGCGAATGACACACAATCACGTCAAAGCGACTCTCTAAGAACTATAGAAGACTGGCACTCACTACGTTTTCATTATGGTGCTGATATTTTGGAATGGTACCGCCGAATGTGTACTTTAATGTTATGTTAGAAAGGTATTGCGTGTGACGTTGAAAAAGAGTTTTCGTAATGTCATTTTTTCCCCCGTATATATGTACATTTTCAATGTTACCATTTGTTATAGGGAGAGGAATTAAAAAAAGTCCGTATTAGTTAGTTAGCAAAATTAATAAACAGATGGCGCTAGTGTAATTACTGATTGCGCGTTTCATATGTGTGTATATGCAATTCGAGATGACTAATTTATCGTTGTTTTTTTTATCGCTTTCAGATATCGAAAATATAGAGCCGTCGACTGGTACTTCGAATTTATCGGAAATCATAAGTCGATTTAGCAGCAACGGTCAGGCTAATCATATTATGAAGATGGGGCATAATAACAATAATAATAATAATAATAATAAAATGAACAGTTCGGAAGCGTTCAATAAAATCGGAAAGTACTGCGTGTCCAGCGCTGCTAGTCATCAGCAACCGTTGAACAGGAACGACAACATTGTTTTAAGTAGATCAGTTAGTAGCCGATCGGAGAGCGACGACGCTCAACGGCTAGCCGTGCCGCCGCCGGCGGAACACTCGCAGACGTTACCGAGGAATTACGCGATGCCGACCATGGCAGCCTTGTCAACATCGATCACGGACCTCGGTCCGAGGCGCAACGTTCGCTCTCCTAGGACCCATTCGGACCCGACCGTTTTGCCCAATAATAGTAGCAGCAGCAATATAAGTAATAGTAACGGTGCTAACAATAGCAGTAGTAGTAGCAACAGCGATGGTAACGAGACCGAACAGTTGGGCCAGTCTAGTTCCAGTTTAGGTTTAAGTCATGCCAACTGTTCGTCGTCGAATTCGCCGCTGTCCTCTAATACCATGCCCAGATCTCAGTCGGATTTGTCAACGATCGGTTCCACCGAAAGCGGCTACTCTAGTTTATCGTTAAATGTTCCTTCGCCATCCTCTTCGCCAACTCGACTATCGTCAAACGACCGAAACGGGACCGCCGGTATCTTCAACGTCGAATCGTCTCCGTCGGACGTTTGGTGTTGCGTCGAGACCCAGTGCGATATAAATCCGTCGTCCAGCGAACAAACGCCCGTCACCGATGAACAACACGCCGCGAAAACGTTGCAGCGGTCCGAAATCGTGCTGCGCATCGGAGCAACCACTAGTGACGCTTCTTCGCAAACGGAAACGGTCTGCGTTCTCAATAATACGGACGAGCAAAGCAGACATTTGCATGGCTGTAACCGGAAGACCGCTTCTGCATACTGCTGTCGAGATTCTAGTACTTCCCCCATGTTCCGGCAGAAGTTGCAAGAGGAAATCGATTGCGAAGAACTGTCCCGCGATCTAATTAGTCATTTACCTCCTTCCGACAAGCTGCACGGAATACTCGGTGAGTGTTTATTCTTAAGCATCTTCGATTATTTTCTCTTTTTTTATCAAACTCCTTGCAACCTACACTTTTACATGCCGATAAGACTTTTTGATTTCTTTTAATACTCCATTTCATTCACTCCTTTTGTACGATCGTTGTTGCAATTTTACACGATTTAACCCAAAGACCTTTGCTGGCATTTGTTTAAAAGTTACAATATCTCATCCAACGATCGAATAATGTTCCAACAATATTATTTTCTATATGTTTATCATCAGCATTCATTATATTATAGCTTCAAAAAAAAAGGCAAAAAAAGCTTTAACAAAACATCCTTTTCTGACGGTTTGTCGTGTACACACGTTCATGCATAAAAATTACCGAAGAAAATACCGTAAGTGCGAATCGACCTTTATTCGGTTCAGCGACCAGTAGTTGTCGATGTGGATTGTTTGGCAGCTGCTGCTGTAAACGGTAATTTAAGTATCGCCATCATTAAGAGAGGCGACCGTCTCTGGAAAAAGAGCCGCGAAAACGTCAGACAGGCTACTGGATTTCAGCATTTCTTCATCTGAGAGTGATTTTCCGACTTGGTACGTGGCGACTGAGATGGCCATCGGCGACGTTGTTCAATTTTACGCGAAGAATTTATTACTATTTTACGACTGATCGATAAAAGTGACGCTAATGTGCTACTAACAACAAGTGCGCGTTTTCGGTCGTAATGGTTCTTTCGCATACGAAGAGGGCAGCTTTTTTTCGGCGGAATAATAAAAAGCGGCTTATCTGTGTAGTGTGCGACGGCGGTATTATCAAAACGCGATCATGGTACATCATGTTGCGAGCGAACGCGGTACAGCCGAGCACTCGAACGCAATAAAACCTCGCTGCATAATTGTTATCTTAATTTTTTATTTTATTCTTTCATCGCTATAACATTTCTATTTATCTGCCCTTATAGTACTTTTTTCTTAAGTGTTATTTGCATTTTCATTCGGCCAGGATCACCATCTTATGTCGTCATCAGATAATTAGAACTATTAACCGAGAAGATGAGTCGATAATTACTGTCGGTGAATTCTTTTCTTATTTTGTTTCATCGTGTGTTGTATATTGTTTTCCCGCAGCGCCAAAACCAGATGCTAAAACATCGATGGATTACGTCTCGAATCTGTTTCAAAACAGCAGTACCGTTGCAATGTCAAGATCGCGATTTTCTTTCCCTTTGAATTCGGATGGCACACCTTGCGCGTCGCATCGTCAGTCTGAAGATACTAGGTAAATTTTCATTTTATTTTATTTTTTTTCCTAACAAAACTCATTTTAATGCTCGGAGATAGTCTTTGTGACACCCCTCTTCTCGAAATAAAAAAAAAAAATTGAAACCCCCCTCCAAGTTACTTTTTAGTGTTGGCGCTGTAAATGAGATACTCGCATCTAGTTTTCGCGCAAAAGAATTCATAGAAATAAAATAAAAAGTAACAATTGGATCAAGTCGGGGATGGAGGGTTAAAATATTTTACAACTAAATGAGCTATGTATGGTTTTAAGATAATTCCCTGCAAAAATAAATCGTATTGTTTATATATTACAGCGCATTCCAAAATTGAAAATAGTCTCCGAGATTTTTTTGAAATCCATTAAACGCTCAACACTCGTGCAAATAATTTCTTCTATGAAAATTCTTAATCTGCATGGTTATTGCATGCAAAACTATTCTTCTGCGCATGATGTGTCCCTTATATATTCTAAATAGATTAAGTTTGATAAAAAAAAAAGTAGTTTAACAAACGCCCGTATAAAAATTCACAAATACATCGATTCTTACTAAATTCATTATCCAGGCGATTATAGAATAGTTCGAAACAAACTGTTGTTTTTCTGACTTTTTTTTTTGTACATATTTAAACTTACTAGCGAGCGTACTTATAATAAATATTCAATTCTACAAACAAAAGATATCAAAAGATATTTTTCTTTATATAAATGAATTTCAAGAAAAATTTAAAACTATTCTATCGCGATGCATTTAAACGAACAATAAGAACTTTTAAGAGATTTTAAAATTTCAAAATAAAACGGTTACGTGTATAATAAGAGGAGGTAACATTTTAAAAATACAAGTAAAAAGTTACAATATCAAAAACGGAAACGGGCTTAAAGCAGAATAATACTTCTGCGGCCCGTTGTCTCATCAGATGATACTCTTCATCCCTTTTTTAATATAGCAACATCTGGTTCGATTTAGATTGCAGCACTGTGTGTTCTGCTTGTTAGTAATGCACGCCATTGACAATTTCTAAATTTACATCCCAAAATTAACATTCCTTCAAACATGATGTGTATATTGATTAGCGATTAAATGAAATTCGAATTAAGCGGAAATCATCAAATTCATATTATAATAATAATTAAAAACTACATTAAATATTCATTAAATTGTTCCCAAATATTATAATATGAATTTGATGCCAACTCCAAAAAAAAAAAAAGTTAATATTGTATAAGAATTGCGATAATATCATCACCCGAAGTATATTTTTTATCGAATCATTATTTTTTACTTTTTACTTTTCAGTGCGTTTTTATTAAATTTTTACAACAAGCCTTGAAGTCAGTATTTTTTATTTTTTTAAAATTATTTTACAATTTTTAGTGTTACACTTGAATCTTTTTTATCAACTTTGTTTTCACATTATTCACCATATTTTATGCTTAAAAGAGAGAAAAAATCAATTTCTTTATTTTAAACTGCACATTTTCGCCGTAAACATGTCAAAATATATACTCGCTTTCCTTATTCAGTTCCATGGTAATTTGGCAAATTGATAATATTCCAAGTCAGCGACCTCTCTCTGTTATTTTAATAAAATGTGCGAAGAAAAAAAAATTATCTAAAAGGTACACATTATTTTTTCACGTTTTTTGACCAATACTCAGTTGATGCACATCGATTTTCACATTAGTACTCACATGGTACCTAAGTTGGGTGGTACTCTTTTTAACGGATAAAGAATCAGTAAAATCGGTCTATATGAATATGAGCTATGCGTGAACAAATGTAAAAAAATAAATAAATAAAAAGCATGGCGAACATATAAGCGTTAACCTCTTTCTTTTTGGAAGTTGGTAAAAGTAGAAAATACTCGGCAGACATCGTCACGAGAGATACAGAATATAACAAAACATCGATTGTGCAGTACTTGAAAATTATTTCTCAACTCGTCAGAATCTCAAAATGAAATGTTAAAAATAATGATTACAACATCGCCGCACTAACGAGCTTGCAACGAAATAAAATGGTTACTTTTTTTTTTCTCTTCTTCCAAGAAGTAATTGGTAAAATTATGAAATCCAAGTAAAATTTCCGAATCTAGTTCAACCGACTCATCATTTTCGTCATACAAAACGTATCGAGGGATGTGCCTCTGTTCAGCTCGTGAAGCGTGTCAGTGAATTTTGCCATTTGGAAAATGACATTTAATAAAATACCGAACATTTGTGAACATTATTAATTGCATTGACAAAGAAAGAATAGAAAAAGTCCATATTCTGTCAATAGTCTTTTCTTTATGATGGTGCATTAGTTATTTCAAAAGCAGGAGTTACACGTATGGTTCGATGTTTCGCCTGCTCGTTAATTATTTTTAAATTAAAAACAAACGCAATATCACGAGAATTTAAATTTTATATAAAAAAGTTTAAGAAATAAGCGGGGGGAGGGGCTTTAGAAATATGCATTTATCGTGATCTTCTAATTGTTCACTGTGAACTTTTCCAGTTTGCACGAAGGAAGCTTAACACGAATAGGTTATACGCTGTCATCGCCTAGTACAGAAAAACCAACAAACGTCGTCAGCAATTGTAGCAGTAATACTCCACAACTAGCTTCTCAGTCTTTAAGCAGCTTGCAGAAGAAAAAGGTATGTTTGTATTTATGCTAAAACCACCCTACGTTATTTCAAATTATAGTTGCAAAAAATTTCTTTTCACTTTACTTTTTTGTTCTTCAAATTTTTTACCATCATAAAAAGGTGTTACTTTTTTATTTACTTTCAGATAATAACTTCGCTAAAGATCACCTTTTTCATTTTTTAAACTAAAGTATTTGTTTTCAAAAATTCGATATTTTAAATATAACAGGGGGGGATATACACACAAAGAACAGTCTTTTCTAAACCATACTGCACGTTTTGTTTTTAAATTATTATTATTATTATCAATACTGATAAATATGCGATTTAGTCGATAATCAGAATCTTTATTTGGAATAACGCCTACGTGCCGATTAAAAATTCACAACTATCCACTTGGCAAAGGAGCGGCCGTTTTTAAAGAAACCAGGAACAGACGATTTAAGCCCGCTCTAAGCGCCTGCTGGCGATAAAAATTTCTAAATACTAAGCGAGGAGGCTCGATTTCAACAATTTTTTATGGGAATTTTTATATATTTAAAAAAAAACAATGACGTACATTATCGGTGAATAGAATTTATCGAATGCGCATAATTCGAAGTGAAAATGTATCGATATAAGTGTATTATATCCGTGCTGAAATAAGCATATTTCGCCGCGTCCCTGCTAACAATTCTAAAAATTATTAAAGATTGATTTAATTTCGCTTAATTCAATTCAGCTAGAACACAGAGATTAATAACTGATAGAACACGGAGAATGTAATTGCGTGAATCGTTAGTAATTTATAAATTTAATTATACTTCAGGAGGAGTTAATGTGCCGATTAGACCGAAAATTAAATATTTTGCGTGAAGAGCAAGTTTCTATTATGGAAGAATGCCGCATAAATGACGTGCTGGGTAACATGGTCAGCGAGAAGGTGCATACGGTAGCTAGTGCTCACGAAGCGGCAAAATTTAAGATTCACGTCGAGGAAATCGGCCATATTACTAGTCTTTTACTCGGATTGTCCGGACGCTTAGCGAGGGTTGAAAATTCCTTGTTAGAATTGTCCGAGGATCATCGCGACAGGGTAAGTTGATGGTTTGTTGTTACACATAGCGATTTTTGGTAGATTTATTGGCGAAATACTTTTTTTTTTTTTTTTTACCGCGCTAATTTATTATTATTAACTGGCTTCGAAAAATAGAGAATTCTACGAAATTCGCGCAAGGAACGTTTTTAGCCTTTATCGCTAACACTTATCAATTTTACCGATCAACACTGAACATGCTCCTGGCAGCTGCTACATGTGATCAGTGGAATACTTGTCTCGTTTTCTCATTTTTCTGCTTTTTCCCCTTTCTTTTTTGAATGATAAAAATTTAAAGAAAAATTCGACCATCACAATACAAATATATTATGTATACACATAATAGAATTGAAAACAATTTACTTTTAACGTGGCATTTTGGTAAAATAATTCAACGAATACAAATAAATTCGCAAAATAAACATATTACATAAAGCTTTATTTCCTTGCGGTGTCGTTAGTATTTTATTAATTTATAGATTCGCAAGAAAAAGAATAATGCTCTTATAAATTATGGAGAAAAAAATGAACGCATGAAACATGCGCATATTAATTAATAATTACAATGACTCGACCAAATTGAATATATAAAAGTAGTTTTGAACATAAGATGTGTATATTGCAGTTAGTTGAGCCAGAGATATATCTATAAAACTAAAGATATATTAATAATCTCCGTCTCTCGTGTAAAATATTTGAGAAAATGATTAGCAAAAGAGTAATTAATATCGCACTTCAGAAAGAATAGGATCATTACTGAAAAGGAAAATCACATTTAATACCCGGTGGAAGTAAAAACCGACGTTCCAAGAAACGTATTCAGAAAATAAACAGGCGCATGCGATATTTTTTACGATATTTCGAAACATGTAGCAATGCGCAAATCAACAACGCTGCATGAGTTATGGATACAAACATGTGTCCATAACTCATGCCAAGTATATATCACTCGCGCTTCAGCTCTAACTCCGACCAAGTTAACTCGTATCATATATTATAACCGTTGCCTTAGGCTCGATATTCAACTGCAACTTCGCACGCTACTTTCAGCTTGCAGAACAACAGAACGGCCCTGGCAAATTTCAATTTCGATAGGCGCCGCCAACCTTCTTTGCACTTGACAGGGATTAGATCCTACTGCCCAACAGGTAAATGTGCCCGGAATAATATTTATTCATTGTGCGACATTTTTCGGAGTTTAAATTTTTCCATTGACTACGCCGTTCGACAGAAAAAAATCTTTCAGTTATAATTTTCACCACATCAGGGCATGTAGGAGCGCTAATATCGCTATAAAACCATTTTATCAGTTTTCATGACAGGACAGTTTTCCTGATGACCCCTAGCGTAAAAACGGCATAGCTATAATATATATGTATAATATAGTTGTTCCCAATGAAATTGACAAAATTTCTATTTCATTTTCTACACTGGCGTCGTTCACATTATCATTAAGATTTACAATTGGTAAAATTACAAAACATTGTTTTTCTAATATTGGTATAATTTTGACTATCTCTGAATTACTAACTGAATCATTTTAAAGAATGGGTGAACGCGGATAATAGGAATAACGGAAGAATCTTCTATAAAAACAAAAGTATAAAAACTGGAAAATCGTATTTCGCTATATAAACAAAACTGAACAAAAAATACTTGGCTTCGGAAGTTTTTTTTTTTTTTTAAATAAGTTGTGGGTCTCACTGGGGAAATATGCCCGTTGTGTGAGTGCCCGACACTCTTATTAGCGTTTATTTAAGATAGGAACAGAATACAAAAATTAAAACTGAACTTATTCTATAAATCACAAAAATTACTTAGAAACATTAGTTAATAGTATATACACACGCATATTAATACATAAGACGCCACGTAATATATATATATATATATATATATATATTTGTACACCGGAAATGCAGATAGCTTAATATTTTAAATCGATAACGTGATCTTCTGTGGGAATTTGTATTAGGATAGACACGATAAGAACAAGATTAATGTCCGTAAATAAATAAAAATAAAAATAAAGGGTAGTGGACTATACTTGATCTTCAATCTTTGCACCATTCCTTCAGCCATTTTTGAACCTCCTTTTTCCACACACCAATTTTTTTCCCCCTCTAGTATATGATTAGGGATCGTACTTATTTAAATTAATTAAAACTAAGTCGTCAGTGTTATCGAATTCGTAGATTTACACCGCGGGGATAAATATAGTATGTATTACTTTGGTCTCTTGTTAACCGAATCTTTTCCCTGGATGGTAGTTTTATATTATTGACCTTAAATTCTAGTAATCTATAAAAGAAATGATACATTTTCGGAGACATTTTATCGTTTAGACGACGTCGACAGAGCCTGCACTGTAACATAATACGTAGCATGATTATTCGGCCGGGATATGTTTTACGTCCAACTTTCTTGAATACGGGAATGTCAAAAATATAATCAAGCACTTGTCAAATTGAAAAAGCGCGAATAAAACAGCGCACTGTAAACTTTCCCAGTTTCAATCGGTGAAATAGTTTCCGAACATTGCAGAGTAGCCACATGCATATTGTATCACAGTTTATTAAGGACAGATTTACTTGTAACTAATTATTACTGAAATGAGTTTAAACCGAGCTTACTATTCATTGAAATTATTCGGCATTACACTCAAAGCAAAGCAGTATTTGTAATGTTTCTCAGTGATTTCAGGAAAATTACTATGCATGTTACACCGACATCTGCGGAATCGATGAAGCTTTGAAACGAAGGCAAAATAAAATTAAATATCCCGCACTCCTACGACGTTAATTAATAGCCTTACTATTATTATTTCGACAATAAACTACACTTGCGTTACATACATATATCGAAAGCTAAAACTAGATAGTAAATTTTATTAGTCGCTTAGATAATTGTCTCATAGTAGCGCACCGTGGATAATTTGACATATAGTGCTACCATCAGCTATCTCGTCAAAAAGATGTCTTTGCCTATTTCATAATTTCGCTGAGTTTGTGTACATTTCACGGAATTGATCATTTCGGTATAATGCGCTTATTAATCATCCTCTGACATTCAACCGGGAATTTTATTATAAAATCGAGAAAAAAAAAGTTTAACTAAAAACGGCGATATTTTTAATCAGAAAAAATCACATTTGAAACGTTAAAAAGTGAATGCATTCTTATTTAATATACTTCACCACACTCAAGAATAAACTACGGAGAGTTCTGTTTTATATTCATATAAATTATATGCTATAATGGTCAAATATTATACCAATAATAGTAACCACAAAAATAATTTTAATAATCAGAAAATCGGCCGGACCATTTGGACCGGGAATTTAAAAATTATATTGAGTGGCCACTATGACATAAAAGTTTCGTCGCCTGTGTTCGTAGCACGCTTAGCAACGAACAAATAACTATTTTATTACATACATAGAAGAGGATATACATACATATACATATACTCGGTGGTCTTTCGGAACTTTCTAAAGCGGGAAAGCTCCCGAAAGACTTCAATTATAATGCTTATAAATAAGATGTTTTCTTCATTGACCATGCGTCACATTCTTTACCCTCATTAAATCAGTTTTAACCAAATGGTTTGTTATTGCCAGGCCAAAAAAGAAAAAAATTAATAATAGACAGTAATTACTTTTTTGAAAAAAATTCTTATACTGAAAACCACATGTTTACAAATATGACGATGACTTCTGAGATAATTACAAACAACGATTTAGTAGTAACTGTTCTTTTCACATTACCTGCGCCGGAAGAATGACGTTAATTTTTTTATATATATATATATATATATATATATATATATATAATTAACAGGACATCAGACACAAGCGTAAAATAAGATAATTCTATAAAGAACAGTTCTTTTTTTTTCCCGGATTGGAGGGACGTTACCGTTTGTCTTGTAGCAGCTTTTTTTTTTTTTTGTCTATTATTCTGTACTGAATAATAGTAGCACTGACCAATAGCCATAATACAAGTAGTCTCTGTATTTTTAAACGCGCATCTCTCGTTTGGACTTTAGCGAAAGACGCATAATAATAATAATAATACGAGTAATAATTGTAATGTTGACACGCGTATGCCGTTTATAGACAAGTAATTGTTCTTGTTCATGTTTAGAAGTTACTGGAAAGCAAACGAGATAAACTAGCTGCTCAGCTGGAGGAAGCGAAAGCGCTAAAAGAAAATATCGATCGTCGCAGCAAGAGCTTGTCGGTCATGTTGCACAGATATTTCACCGAAGACGAATTTGCCGACTACAGTCATTTCGTGAACATGAAGTCAAAATTGCTGATCGACTCGCGCGAGATATCCGACAAGATACAGCTCGGCGAAGAACAATTAACCGCTTTACGAGAGACCTTGCTTAACGATAACTAAGACAGTGAAGAACAATTTACACACGCTCCGCCCCTAAACGAAGGCGGAAAAAGAGAACACCGAAAAGTCCCGTAATCTCGTAAGTAACGATCGAGCAGGCAGAGTTGAGATGGCGCCGAGCGGCCGCCGTCTGTTTTTTTCAAGTTTATCAAAAATACGATGTAAAATTTTCGAAATAATTTTACACGGATAATATTATTAATTAATTAATTAATAATCTCGTTAATATCATTATTTTTAATTGTTAATTAATGTAATTTAAAAACAATATCGCGTTACCTAAATATGTTATTATTATGTGTATGCATTTTTTAGTTTAAATTTCACTGTTAATATTAAGAAGTAATTACCGTTTTTTTTAAATTTTATTCTCTTCAATGGGGCAGTGATAATTAAGAGAAATCGCATTTTATATATATTGCAGTCGAAATTTTTCCCAGTACCATCTCTATTATAATTCCTTTACAAAGAAAAAAAAACTGCAAAGCCGGCGGCAGTCGCTTGGCACGATGATACTTGTGTCATCATCGTCGTGTAAGAAGATATATTCTCTCAAGTGTCGATTAGTCGATTTTTTCATTTCGACTCCACCATCGTTCTCTCTCGCTATCGTTTGTGTTGTCTCACGTTTTACTCGTCGCATCAGTTCTATTTATTACTTCCGATTCGCCACTTTGTTGGTATTCTTCCTCCTTGCTATTTTCACATTTATTCGATCCTTTTCGTTTATAACGACGCAAGCCATATGAACAAACTTCAACATTTTTTTTTCAGCCTTTTGTTTCTCTGTTTTAATTTTTATACATCTGATGTCAAAGATTTAGTTGAGAATGTATCGAAGATTTTCGATTTTTGGCACAAGTTTAACAAATAAGCCGACACTAGTGTCCAGGAAATGCATATATTGTACTAGAGCACACCTACCTATCAGAGGGGAGGAGCAAAGTGTTCGCATGATTATTAGAGGCGAATCTGAATCACCGTTTCGGTACCGAATTCCGTCATTGCACGAACTGTGTTGGTAGCAGCGCCTTCTGTTTTTGATTTTGTCGCACCATCAATCAATCAACCAATCAATCAATTTTTGTAATGCCAAAAAGAATTTACGGGAATTTTTTATGGGCGACAATTTTTTTGGCAAAAATGAAAAGCAGCGGTACAGCCATCGCTTTAAACTCTTATTTAAAAGTAAAAATAAATTTACAAATCCTTTAACACGCCAACCGAAAACCAATTTAATAATCCGACTATCCTCCACTGTTACATACACTATTTCTTTAGACATTAAACAAATCTCTTAAATCACCCGAGACTAATTGGACCAAACGTCAGAACTGAAACGTGCAACACCACCACACGGTTGTAATTAATAAGAATAATTTTCCGGCATACTTAAATACACGCTCTAGAAAAAATATCAAAGACGTAACACATTACGAAATAAAAAAAAGATCAAACAATACATAAATATGAATATATCTTGAACAGAAGTTGAACTTATTTTAATACTACTAAACTCTTAATATTAATGAAAAAATGTCGTAATAGTGGTACTTTGTCGATTTTATGTTTTTAAAATTTCACACTCAGTTTACTTATGCAGCACATAACACCATCAGTCTGACAGAGATTTTTTTTTAATTGCAATCTTCCAACAATCAGCTCCTCTCCAAGTCCGATTTAACACCACCGTCATACGTTGAACCTCTTCCGGAAATTTTCCTTAATTACTAATTAGCACCGAGTGTTCCCTAATTTCTTTCCGTTTCGTATTTCGTAATTAATCGTAGACCATTGCGCATTCTTTAGAGATCTACTTAAATTGGGGGCACGGATTTTTCAACGGTCAGTGACAATTTTTATCCCAACCATTTAAAAAAAAAAAAAAAAAAAATGTTAATATTTGCATCGCGATAAGAAAAACTAGTTGTTGCAAAGGACGATAACCACCGTCGTCAGATAAATTTCATCGCTTGTCACTTGCTGGAACCAAAACAGCAATCTAGTAAATGGGGAGGGGCCTTTGATAATATTAACGTTATTATAATGAAGCACGAACTTTATATCATGGCGGATTTGGCATTGCATTTTTTACAACTAGCTGTGCCGCCCTCGTTTGAGCTTTAACAACACGACTGCCGCTGACCTTTGATCATATCACGCGACCGTGGTCGATGTTACATAAATAAAAGAACAAATGTTTTCCATCGATCGTGGGCTAAATTACCTTTGAATGGAATCCCCTTTACGCGCTAAGCACGACTTTATTTTGTTCCTTTCGAACAATTATCACCTCTCACCTATTCCCGTTCCGGCTTGCTTTTATTTACCGCGCTAACCCTTTCGAAATTCTCTAGTCCTAAGAAATGGTTTTTCAACTTTTTTATTCAACCATCGCGGCTTGTTTCTCTGTTTTAATTATTATAGCGATTTTCCTGCCATCTCTTGAACATTAAATCTTTTCGGTGTTCTTTCCCCTACCCGCTTTAAACAGTCTCCCCCTATCCGTTAATATTCTGCTGTTTCCTTTATAAAGCTTGGTACGCACATCGCAAAAGTATTTTTGCTTCTTCTTCTTCTTCTTCTTCCCTTTTTTCATTTACTGCAGACTTTGTCGATTCTTCCTTGGACACTTTCAAACTGATCGCGATGCGCTCCGCACGTTATTATACGTTATTACTCTAAATGTTTCGAGATATATATATCATGCCCTACGTTGTAGGGGATAAGCGTCGAGTACAATTTTTTTCGTGGTTTGTGTCTGAACTTGAATTTTTTTTTTTGGTGCTTGGTATTTTGATTTGTCGTTTTCTTCTCTTAATGTTCTAAAGAGTTCTTTCTAACGTTAATAATATTATATACGCAAGTCATTAAAAGCAACAAGAACATGAAGAATATTTTTTCCGTATTGTTGCGTGAAACATTTTCAAATGTAATTTTTCAAATGATTTAAAACCATACTCCGTCCGTCACCTGTTCCATAAACAAAAATTGAAATAAGGCATTTGTAGGTAAACTGTGAAACAGATTATCAATGAGGTCGCGAAAAATTGTCAATCAGATTACTAACTTTACCACACACGCGGCGGTGGTAATCTTTCCCTATGGTAAATATGCGAGACAAACACGAAAAGGTTCTTTTCTCCGCTTCGGAAGAATTTTAATTTTATATCGACGCGCTCGAAATCGGCTCACCAGATATAGATTTAATGAAATAGCGAAAATGTGTGCAACAGCCGTTTTTACTGCGAACGTATTATCTATTATCAATATTGTTATTATCAATATTATCAATATTGTTATTATCAATATTATCAATATTATCAATATTATTATTATTATATTATTATTTAACGTAAACTGCATTTTATCATCATATCTCTATTCGATTTTTACTGTTTTTACGAACGAAAATGTTAGATGATTTTATCGCGTTTTATTTTAGTTATTAGATAATAAATTAAGCTACGTAATAGAAGGAGAAAAAAAGTGAGTGATGTATTTTAAAATTACAACTACTATTATGCTGTATTTTGTACATTACCGAATTTTATTCTTTTTTATATAGCGAGTGCCTTTCCTATTTTATATACATATATATATATATATATACATGCGTGTATGTAATATCGTAATTACTATATTATTAATATAAACTCATGTTAAGTGGACGATTACTTTATCCATAAAAATCTCCAAAAAAACGAAAATATTAAAAGTAAAAAGGAGGCTACCTATCCTTTGTGTATCGTTAACTTAATTTATTTGCACGTGTACTTCTCCCGCTCGCCCCGTGTAATGGTCGATGCGCGTACGTCAATTTTTATACGGATTTTACTAATAATAATTTTACTCCGCGGGTGATATTCACACGTTCGCCTTGTGTTAACTTTAAACTCGTCATCGCGAATAATTTTAATAATCGCGCTGTCTACTCGTCGTCCAGTTGTTCTATATACAGATATATCGCGCCTATGTTAATACAGAATTTGCTACTTGCATTATTTCGTTTCGTATTTCATTAGAGTACATGCTTAATCTGCGCATAGATGGTTTCATTTTAAGCGCCGCAAACGTAATCGGGAAGAAGTCAATTCCCCCTCCCAAAAAAAAAAAAAAAAAAAAAAACTAGAAAAATCGCCAATTTAAAAGCTGCTCGAACGAGATGAGCGACATAATCGTTGACACACGTTTAAAATGTTCAAGTTCAGACACATTAAATAGCTCATCTTTCCCTTAACTTTAAAAACGAAACGGTATCATCGGACACGAGTTAATTTTGTAATATTATAATAGTTTGCTGCGCCTAAAGCGAGCATTCGCGAATTATGCAAAACTGACTTTTCACCGAGAATATTATTGCAGTGTATTTATTTAAAAAGAAGTTCTATCGCGTAAATTATTGTAGGTAAACTATTCACACAAAAAAACCCAACACCTGGACAATTAATAAAACCTTCGCATTTTCGCAAGGCTACGCAAACAGAGTATATCAAGAGTGACCAATAATGAGTGGACTTTATTAAAACAAACGGAAAGAAATTGAGTTGTATCGATATTCGCCACTGCCGCACTTTTACTCAATTCAAATTGATCCAGCTATACTATAGCACCGGAGAACTAATTGTATTTCGTTCGGCTAGAATATCTCGCTGCGGCGTAACTTCTAATGGTTTCACTTATACACACGCTGGATTATAATGTTCATAGTTGACGCGCCCGAAAAAAAAAAAGAAATTAAGTGGCGTCTAGAGAACCGGCAGGAATGAAGTTCCTTTCATCACTTTTTGGTAGATATACAAGTATAAAGTGTCATTCATCTGGTTTCAGTCGTTCCGTTATTTCCTCCATAACACGTCTTCGTCTCAACCATAATAGTCTTCCTTCGTTTCTCTTTCGTTTTTCTATTTTTTCTTCTCCATACTGTAATTTTCATCCCTCGGATCATGACTGTGTTTGTGATGCACATCATATCCTTTTTGAATGCTCTGTTCTTGTAGAGGAGCGTTCCCTCCTCTACACTAATAAGCTTCTCCACCTAAAACTACCTACTCCTTTTTGTGCTTCCTACATTACATACTTTCCTTCACCAGATGTTGTTCCAATCTTAGCGGAGTTCATTTCCTCTATTTCTTTATATATCAAAATTTAATCCTGTTTTCGTGATTCTTTGATGATGGGCCATTGTCCCTGATTAGAGTCCCCCCCCCCCCCCAAAAAAAATTCTAAAGTATACGATAAAAAATGACACACAATATATATATAAAAGTCCCGTATGAATTGAAACAACAAAAACAAAAAATATAACCTCGTTTACGAGTTAATTAAAACAAAAACAATAAATAAATCATCAGACTGGTTGAGGTGTGTTAACGTCGCACAAAAAAACCGCGCCAATTTTTAAATTCAATAAAATTGACCCGTGTTTACAATTGAGCTTATACAGTTGACTGCGCACGATGCTTGCTGCTCGAATCTCGAATCTCGATACTCTATACCCGATACTCGCACACACCCATATATATATATATAATAGAAAGGGACCGAGTGAAGGTCGTTTGGAGGACGCATGAGATGATATTTGTGAAAATTTCAGAGAAAAATCAGTGTGTCAAGGTGTCGAAAAATAGAATTAAAAGTATATAACACAATGAAGCACGACAAAGGCGATAAAGGCTGCAGCGAAACGTATAACTGGCCACGACGAGTGTGTTTAATGATAGGCCCGCGAAAAGAATTTATCGAAGCGCCAAGAAGAGACTGCTGAATTCTCGTAAAAATTCCATTTCGAGCCGAACTGAACTAAATTGTCAGAAAAAGTAGGCCGGCCAACATTTTTTCATGGCAAAAGATCACTGCGCGCCACTACAAAGTCTGGCACGATGGACTGCTGGGCCGTGTAAATGCGTTCGAAACGTTAAATAGGATTCTTAATAATGACGTATTTCTACGGAAAATTTTAATTCTAACGTAGATATGTACTTCACTCACTATTATCCTGTGACCAATTAAATAATTCTCCAACTTTCGTGAAATCCTATAGCTCTACTCGTACTTCTTTGACGAACATCCGGTCATACTTAAATTGACACGAACGTCTCCTCCTCTGTGTTTTGTATTTCACAATATCTGCTCTATTCTCACTTGTCGCTAAATTTTTTGATAGATTAAATTTTAAAGGAGACTTTTGAAAACTCGGTTTTAATAAATATTATAATCCAGTAGCGTCCATTTGTTCGAAAACGCATTTTAAGCTGTTTTAGGAACGCCCCGGAGAAAAACTATTTGGCCAAATAATTTGACTAAATCCATATACATTGGGAAAAGAAAAAAATTATAACCGCCATGCTCCTCGATAGTTTACGTACTGATGTGTAAATGTAAACGTGTTCCACTCGGCAATTTCAAGACAACAAGAGACTGAAAAATGTGCGTAGAATTAAAATTTACGAAAGAAGCATCTGTCTAGTAAAGACGACACAAGACGATACCGATAGTTGAAGATTAGTGTTTGAAAACTAATGTTAGAATATGTAAATCTAGAAAATAATAGTATAGTAGAAACCGTTTGGTATTTCGAATTGAGTTCAAAAATGACCTGCTGAAGTTTTACCGATATAATTATCAGCTTGGGGCCAACAGTGTGCTATTCGACTAACATCGCGCTGTTAAGAATTGTTTGATTGTGCATTTTGTGTAATCTTTCCGACTATAGCGGCATTCGAGTCGAAAGCGATGTACATGAACAGTTTTACATTGTATGTAAAAAATTTCTAAAATGTTCTATACGTATATGCGATATAGTTTTTTAACCGGAAAAACAAATGTGTTCTACACACTAAAGTAAATTTTCAAAAATAGCTAAAAGGTAAAAAAAAAAAAAAACAAATAAAATTCTTACGCGATAAGATTGCGTCCCGAAATGTAAAGAACCGTATAGAGCGGTATTTTTTCCTACTAAATGATATTATGCATCGTCGTCGAAAGTTGAAGGTTCGCCGGTTATTTATCGCACATTCGAGGCCTAGATAAGATTACCCGAATGTCAATCCGTCTGCAAAGTGCGTCGCTGCTTGTTTTAATTATTCAAGTTGACTAAAAGAAAAATACAGTTTTTAGGGGGGAAAAAAACGATTTACTTTAATTGTTCCTTAAAATAGGCGAGACTAATCATAAAATACTACATCGGTAAGTACAGATTGAAAAAATAAGTAATCGAAAATATCAAAAGCGATTACGTCTTTAAATGTTTTCTAACCTTATACTTATACGATTTTTCTGATTAAGAGGCAAACACTTGAAAAATGGTAAATCAATTGAGCGATTATTCACGTACAGCTTGTGGTCAATAGTTCAATCCCGTCTCCGAATTAACTGAAACCGACTAGTTCGAAAAAGAAAAGATCAGTGCATATTAGAATATACCCTCTTATTATCAAGCGATGCGCGGATCATGTGTCTTTTTCTGGCTTTTGTAACGTTTCCTGTAGCAAAAAAATTAAACGAATCGGTTAAATCGTAAACTTTCAATTTTCAGTATTTATTAAGAGTTACATCAAAATTTTCAACAAATGTGGATAATTAGTTTATGGTATGCGGATAGTGGTAGGTGTTTACTTTACCTTTTCAGCTCCGAATATCATACATTAATATGACCCTTGTCAAAAGTAATGCTTTCGTTTTGAATAAAACGACTCACAAGCGGAGGGCATAAAAGTAATGGAGAAGACGGAAG
This sequence comes from Icerya purchasi, assembly GCA_039619475.1. Taxonomy (NCBI): domain Eukaryota; kingdom Metazoa; phylum Arthropoda; class Insecta; order Hemiptera; family Monophlebidae; genus Icerya; species Icerya purchasi. Next base: position 577,306,180 of record CM077115.1, read on the forward strand.
AAAAATAGATCATACGATCATGTTTAACTGTGGCAAAATTTTACTTCCAAAAGGAAGGAACAAATATTATCGACTACTAAGTAATAAAAAATTGTGACATAGATGCGAATAAAACGTAAACGACACACGGAAAACAAAAAGAGCGGTGTGAACGGAGGAAAGAACGGTAGTAAATACAATGCTTGCCCCGAAACAATATCGCCAGTTTGTTTCAATGCGCCGATACAGTACCGGTCCGCTGATCACAAGTGAATTTTGTAAAATAATCCAATTATTAGAGCTCTTCTTATTGGCCACACTGGATGAGGAAATTTTTCGTTTCGTCGCATTCGAATAAAGGTACAACGAAACGACAAACCCCCTAACGTTTTACCGGTAGAACTCTGGATTACAAAGGAAACATTCAAAATTACTACCATTATCGCAGTCCCGGTCTTTTCCCAAGTACATAATGCACACTATTCACATTGTGTGCTCAATAATACATTGTCGCACCTTTCTATATTTCATCATTATTATATCAACGTTTAACTCGAATTTTGGCCTCTTAATGCATTTTTCAGTACGAAAAGCGCCGAAAGTCCTACGGCGTTAGGTCTAGGTTGTTATGAATGCGGAAAAATGGATTTTCGTCGTGTCACGCGTTATCCCGGGTGTAGCGTATCCGAGTGCCCTTTAAATCAGGTCTCTCTTTCGTAACGCGCCATTGCACTGTTCGGAGAACGGAGTGATAATAATAATTCACGGACATTTTAGGAAATACAAAAAATACCGTCAGACCAAGACCGCGAAACAACGATAGTGTGATTTTAAACGATTCTTTTGGAAAATAAAATCCTTCAAAAACCCCGCAGCGGCTTCGACGCGTATACGCTTACTGAAACACCGATGTGTTCTGAATATTGAAAAGATTAGACTGCTGCCGTCACATATAAGCCGGAAGCGAACTTTTTAGAAGCCTTGTCCGTTCGTCTACGCTAATCTGTGTAGCTCAAAAACAACTACGGAGTGAACAGTGATGAACCAATACTTTGGGCTTTCCTTCGATATTGCAAAATAAAGATTGCAATTAAAACAAGTTCATCGGCAATTATGCAAAAACAAACTGATACCTGATACGATTGTGTGACAAATGTATAGTTGTCAAATTTCGAAGATAAGATATACACGAACATCTACAAAAGTATATGTACATTAACCGAAGTTTTCGAAAATCTTGTTTATAATAAAACACACGACCTGTGTATAGAACGAGCGTAATAATGTGTTTGCATTACAACTATATTTTCAGATATATATTTCCCCTCGAAAATATCGTCGAAAATCGTTCTACCGTGCAATTAAAATGTTTTTCGAAACAACAGAACCAGTTTACAAAACTTTGCAATGGTCACTAATAAACCATTAGAGGTCGTCTTAACAGATGCAGATTTAAGTAAAAGTAATTTTACTTACAGTAACATATGAAGCCTGCTCAAAAGGGAAAGCTAATTTGCGTACCAAATCAGCAAGATCAAAAACAAATTTTATTTACACACAGACTTTACCATGAAACTTTGTAAATTATTGTAATGGACTGGAGCTACAGAAATTCGCTATAACAACAGAAATTTAATGTTTCTAAATGTACAAAATATTTGAAAGTAGCATGATTAGTTTTATTTCTCGTTATTCGGCAATATGCAAAACTGATGCTATTTTAGCGAAAACAATCGTCTTTATTCGTATTTTCGATTAGCGACAAGCTCAAAGCAGCATATATTGTGCACTGTCGTAATTGTCAAAATTCTTGTTCATAACGAACACGGTATACGTGTCATGTTTGCAAATAGGCTGACTGCGTTACCAAACAAAAAAAAAAAATATTTGCGTTACTCTAAAGAAAATATTTTAATTACCTGTGTTGCAAGTCCATATGTGTGTACACACAATGCATTACACTTTTGTTACTATAGTAATAATATACACATAGCGATATTATAAAAATAAAATATATTATGCTTAAAAAGGAATAAAAATAGCACAGTGTAATGCCTCGGAACTTCTAGTATTCAATATGATTGGGTTAGACATCACACAGGATGGGCTTTAAATTTATTTTTGCCCAGATAGACGACATTTTAGTTCTAATGCGGTTCCGCTTTCGATTCCGTTTTTTTTTTTTTTGTAATATCAGTTTCAGGTTACACCGAATTTTCGAAAAGTGTATTTTCCTTTTTCTCACTTATTTCAAAAATTATTATTTTTTCGGAATTTTAGTTCTGTTAAATATAACCGTACGAATTTAGATCAAAAACATCATGTATTTCAACCTTATTATCTGACGAAAAGATAATTCAGATAATTTAAATTTCACATAAATTTAACTATTACATAAAAGTGTTACTTACCTAATAAACTCACTTCAATAAAATCTCTAATTAATTGATCATTATTTTTAACAAAAACGTTTTCAACAAGTTAACGGGTACGATCATTTTCACCTTAACGTATATAAAAAACAATAATAATTTTCACGTACATACACAATGTGTAATGATTAATATTAAATGATAAAGGTTCTTACTTTGTTTACATTCGTTCTTGCAGCATATTACTCGATTCAGTTGGAGCAGAATAACTAACTGATGAGCCCATATCTAACAGAATGTTAAAAAAGGAGAAAAAAAAAAATCGTCAGATATTATTTTTGCAATAAAAGGGAAAATAATTTACGAGATAGAAAACGGAACACTTGTACAGACTAATCTCGCTTAAAAATATCTCTATATCTATAAAAAAAAATTGCGATAATAAAATTCGAATAATGTACAAGCGGGGAAAAAGATGAATTAAGCCGAAGCCATCAGCTACCATTAACAATGTAAATATACAAGCGCAAAAATTTATACAGTTCATTATTATCCGTTTAATATCGCATAAGCGCGAAAAAAAATAAAAATAATAATAATAATATAATAATAATAATAATAGGAAAGCATAGTACCGAAAATATTAATGAGATCGGTTTTACTTTAGAGTACCCTAATTTTACGTGGTACGTAATTTTATTTATAGATTCTGAATTAATCTGTAATACATATAAAATAAAGTCGTTTTTCGCGTCTACTTGTTTAGTTGCGATTCCCGAAGAAGGTTTCAATGCATAATTTATAAATTATCAATGAATTTAGTCGGTTTATAAGGATTTTTGTCGATGAAGTGGGAAAAAAGAGGGGAAATAATATTTAAAAAAAATAAATAAAATAAAATGTTAATTACAGTAAATATAAATTCTAGATTTTTTCTTCTTCTTCTTAAATTTCTAGATAAAGATTTAAACGGGTAGTAATGTATACGGACAAATAACAAAGCTGGTGAACAATAATAATTATCAAATACAAAAACAATGACAAATGATGTGATTTTTAAGTTACCGAAAGAAATAAATGAAATTAATGTGAATTCGGAAATGGCATGAAATTAGACACGCTTATTACAAGATGCACTGTAAACAAGTTAAATTTTAATTCCATTGATATTACAAACTAATTAATAAATCTCTGATCAAGAAAACTAATGATACGAAATTAAAAAATTAAATCATAAAATCTACACAGTAATTACGATTAAGAAATAATAAAGATAAATATGAGAAAATTAGAAGAAGTTGACAATGCAAAACATTTAAATGAGAATGAAAGTTAAACAATAAAGCTTCGTAATAATATGATGAAATCTTTTAAAAAATTTGATTACTCGATATTGTTACGGATCTCTCTCCTGGTAACTCCTATTCGGTCCCCCGGTCGCGGCGTCACTTTGTAACGATCTGTTTATTTCAGGTTCGTTTCTCTTTTTTCTTTGACCGGCTTCCCCCCTTAGTATTGGTTCCTAACCCAGGACTAAAAAGAATTCCGAAGTCCTAGATTTATGGGATGATAGCCTTTCGAACCGATTACACAATTCGTCGAATGAGCGCATCGGGATTTTATATTAAATTTGACTAGATATTAAAAAAAGGAAATCGACGAAGTTTTCTTTTCTTCCGTGCGGTACGGAATATATATATATTTTTTTTCTTCGATAAAACAGACGCCACACTACGGTAATGTTCCTCCGAGTGTTCAAAAACCGCGATAATGAAATAAAAAAATTTCTAAAAGAAAAATTCACACGAATATGTTTCCGTAAGACGGAAGAAACTCGGCGCGCAAATGGCTTAAGATCAACAACAGAAAAAACGAACGACTAGATATACATATGTACGTGGGTTGTTCAAAAAAAGACCGAACTTTCGTCATAAAATCTTTTTTTGTAATACTTACAATTTTACACCTGTTTGTCTTGTGTCCTTCAAAGAGTACTCCCCTTGCTTACTATGCATCGGTCCGATCGTTTTTTCCACTATTCGTATGCTCTCTGGAACTCGTTTAGTGTCATGTCTCGGAGTTGTGCCTGCGATTTCTCTTGAACTTCTTCTATACTTCGAAAATGACGTCCTTTCAAGGGGGATTTTAGTTTCTAAAATAAGAAAAAGTCTGCTGGAGCCATATCTGGAAAGTAGGGAGGATAGGGAAGTACGACAGTTCCATTATTGGTCGAAAATTGGCCAACAAGCAGAGACGAGTGACTTGGCGCGTTATCTCATGATTTTTTCTGAGTCGCGATGCACGCCAAGTTTTTCTGTCAAAATTTCGTGCCAATGCTGATCCCGACTTTCTTCTGCAACCTCCCGCACAGTTAAACGACGATTCCTACGAATCACGGATCGAACGACATCAGTGTTTTCGTCATTTGTTGACGTCGAGGGTCGTCCTGATGTTGCATTTTCCTTGGTGTCGATGATTTGAAACGCGTAAACCGCTCGCAATATCATTTACGGCTCACACAGTCCTCCTTATGTATGGGCTTGCTGAAGCCATGTTTCAGAAAAAGATTTGCCGATGTTTTAAAAATTTAATGTTGCAACGTTGCTCTACAAAGTCCTTCATTTCCGCTTTGTCCCTATTTCACAGAGCACTGACTACACCTGTTCACTTGATTCGCCAATTGATCACACTACCGTAATTAAGCGTCTCATTTGGTTTCGAAAGAATGTCACCACGTGTAGCATGACGCGCGAATTCAAATTTTATACCGTTCGGACACAATATCAAAAGAAGTTTGCGGTCTTTTTTTGAACAACCCATGTATTTTTATACGGCGACGATATTTGACGAAAATGAACGACTAGCGGCCACTAATATTGCTCGCGAGAAGCTCCAGATGGAAACTAAAAAATGAACGGCAAAACTTAAAATTACGATAAGACTATTGGCATTCTGATCACCTGATCTAACATACGCTACAATGTCTACTTCTTCTTCTCGCCCGGCTCGCGCTTCCGACCGACGCTACCTTGTCGTCGCCGGACACGCACACACCAGGGCACATACACGGTGGGGCCCAACACCACACGTGCCGAAATTTTGACCGAAAACGGAATTTATATTCCCGCTGCAAACAAACAATACGATGATGTCGAGAGATCGGAAATTAATGATTTTAATCGGAAAATAATTTCTAGCTCGATATCGTCGCTAGATAAAAAAATACCGAATCTATATCAATATTTACAAATAATTAAACCAGAATTCGCTGACTGTTTTCGATTTCATTTTGAAAATATGCGTAAATCTAAAATTTATCTAATATAATAAGTTAATTTGCATGCTCTTATGTGTACGTAATTCTTCAGCTGTATCGAGGAAATTTATTATATTACTAATATGTGTGTTCTGAATAAATTTAAATTATTCTTTGAACACAAAATGAAGATTAGTGAAAAAGGGTTCTTCCCCTACCTCAATGTTTTGTGGCCGCTATACACCTCAACGTTTCATATATCATTGGCGTAGTCCTTTTTTTTTTTTTTATATTAATAAAAAAATGAGAGTTTGTGTACGAATAGGGATGATCGGTTTGTGTTGTAACCGTTACCGCTAAAAAAAAAAAAGACGCACCTTGAAATAATTATTTAAATTTCAGCTTACTTAAAAGTAATAGGTTAAAAAATAAACAAGTAACCCAGACAAACGGAGCAAATCAAAACAAAAATATGTCACATAACATTACAAATTTTTAATTTTCAAATTTAATTAAACAATGCGAGAATTTTTCATTTATTTCTTTTTCTTTCTTATTCTTATTCTCTTTTTTATTATTATTGTTTTGTTGGGGTTTTTTTTTGGGGGGGGGGGGGGTCTGGTTAGCGGTGGACATTAACTTAACGGAACTGTTCACTTTTTAATTTTAATACGTGACAATTCGATATTTCGAAATTCAGTACCGCTCGAGCAACTGCTTAACTATGCAATGGTAATGTTGATTATTACGCACTGCATATCCTGTTCAGCTTTTGTGTGGAAAATATGTTGTTTTTTCTTCTTTTATTTTTTTTTTCGACCAATTTAAATGAAAGACAATTACTACCAGAAAAATTACTATAAGAATCTTACCTTTTAAATTAATCGTCAGATTTCTACTGCTTATGATGCGTTGTAATGCGAAATGTAAAAGACAAAGAATGACGGTTAGTAAACCGAACGTTCCGTACAGCACTGCTCCTTTGTACTTTTCATATACGAAACCGCCGATAAAGTTCCCGAAAGAAACACCTGCGCGCATTAACAGTTAATAATATTACTCGTTCGTAACGGCATTTATTACAGAAAGATTTTAGACTGAAAATACGAACCGAAACAATCGAAAGAAGCACTGAATACGCCTTGAACAGTTGTCTCCGTACCGTGCGGTGCTACAAAATTAGCGTATGACGTCATGACGGAATAAAAGATACCGTAGCTAAATCCATTCAGTAATTCAATCGGTAAAACCCAAACCGGCCTGATTAATGCCGAGTACAAAAGCAAACGACAGGAAAACGCCAACAGTACCAAACTCATCGAATTGACGTGACCAAATTTTTTGATAATATATCCTGCGTGCATTATAGGATCACACATTAGATGTAAGTAAATTCGATCATTTACCGGTATCAAATGCTATAAGATAAAATCATTAAACAACGATAGATAATCATAATGGGAAAAAAGAAAAAGATTTACTATAAACATTTCATGAAAATGAATCTAGAAAGTAAAAAAATAACTATTAGATAAAAAATAACATATTTCAGAGTTACACATACTTTAAGGCAGGAGTTCCCAACCAGGGGGGCATAGAGAGATGTCAAGGGAGGCGTGAAAGAAAAATTAATTTAGCGCGTAAATTAAACATCGGACATAATGTGACATACCTTCGAAAATGACCTTTTTAGGCATCTAAAAATTTTCACAAATAATCAACAAAGTAAAATTATCGCCATTTTTTGCATTAGTTGCGATGAATCCACCGACATCGTTAATTGTGCACAGTTAATAGTTTTGTTCATTACGTCAGTGAAGATCACATTGAAGAAGAGATTTTGTACTCCCAATCTTTGACAGTAGGCACTAAATCTGAAGATATATTTAATCAAAAAAAATGATTTGGATTGGAATAAACTCATTGGACTTTCGTAAACTACATCAAGAGTAGCGCTATGAACAGTCGATTATTTAGTTTACTTTGCGAGGATCTTGATTCTGATCGCAGAGTCCTTCTATTTCACACAGAAGTGCACTGGTTGTCTAAGGGCAATATGTTGGCTCGCCTTTATGAATTGAAAGAAGAGGTCATCCTCTTTCTTGAGTTCAAAGAAAAAAAGAGATTTTTTGCAAATATTCAACAATGAACAATTTCAATGGAGGTTGTCGACCTATTTAACTGATATATTTGATGCCTTTAATCAGCTAAACCTGAAGCTTCAAGGCAGAAACGGCACTGTAATAAGTAACTATGATCATATTCAAGGGTTCATATCTAAGCTTCAACTTTGGAATCAAAAGATATCTGCTGAAAATGTAATAATATCTTTTTCTCGACTATTCAAAGCAATTAAAAATAAAAAACTGGACGAAGATTTCAAAGTTGAAATATAAACTCATTTTCAAGCGCCGGAAAACGAATTTCACCGATACTATCAAGACATTAATTCAGAGTCACCAATATGTCACATTCCCAGAATCTCATTTGTTGTTGATGTCTTATAATTACCAGAACAAGTTCAGAAAGAATTTCTAGAAACGAAGGTTGATTCGACAACGAAAGATGACTTTCATCTCTTAACATTGGAGAAATTTTGGATCAAACGATTTCTTGTTAATTCCAAAGTTGCCTCTCTTGCTTTGTGAATACTTGTTCCTTTTTCTTCGACTTACTTATGTGAGACAGGGGTTTCAGTTCTGGTTTTAATTCAGCAAAATCGTCTTGCCTTTGATAGCGATCCGACGATAGCTCTGACAGAAACTGTACCTAGAATCAACCAACTGGGACAGAACATGCAAGCTCAAGTATCTCTTAGTACTTTAATTATAATAAATTATTTCGATAAAAACGTTTTACATTTGGTTAAAGTTTATTTTCTACAACTTAGAATTAAAATAAATGTCATTAAAACAATGTGCGTTTTTTTTTTTTAATGAAAAAATTAAGGGGGGCATAAAAATGCTATTTATAATTTGGGGAGGCTTGATGAAAAAAAGGTTACTTGCTTTATGGTCATATTACGATAATTTTTAAGACTTAATACACAACCGTCTTGTCTGGCGACTTGAGCATAATAATCTACTCCCTTCAAATATATTCGGTTTTCGCATCAGTTACTTCCTTGCAGATATCTATAAATCCTTCCTATTAAAGAAATTTACTGTCGTTTCTTTTGTCGATGTTTGCTCTGCATTTGATAATGTGCATCTTCCCTCTCTGGGCTCCAAACTCCTCTCTCTTAATTTCCCTCCGGTTTTTATACTCAACCTCTTTCAACATAGAACTCTTTATCTATCTTCTCCTCCTCTTTCCACCTTCAGATACGTCTGTCTTGAGCTTCTCCAGGATTCCTGCCTTAGCCCCACTCTTTTTAATATTTACTCCTTCGATATTGCGTCTCTTCCTATTCCCTCTTTCTCTCTCCTTTTTGCTGATGACATTTTAGTTTACTCCACCTCGGATGATCTGTCCTCCGCTACCAAAGAGTTAAATCATTCATTGTCCCTTTTTTGCAATGCTCTCTCTACTCTCCTTCCAAGTCTTCCTGCATAATTTTTGCTCTCCGCCCTTTTAACCGAGCTTTTATAAACATCAGTGTATTATTCTTATTCCCACTGTTAATTCCATATGTTACCCAGGTACTTTTCTTAAATAGTCGCCTTACATTTTTCATGAACATATTAATTACATCTATTATTTATTCCTCGATCAAAAGACAAAATCTCCTCGAATCTTTATCTCCGCTCAGATGGGGTGGCGACCCGTGTATTCTTTTAATTCTATACAAATCTACTATTCGGGCCAAACTCGACTATTGTTACTTCATTTATGGCAATGTCTCCAAATTTCTCCTTTCGAAACTTGACGTAATTCAAAATTCCTGCCTTCGTCTATGCATTAGCGCTTTAATATCTCCTATTCCTGCGATTCTATCTGAATCTGCCACTCAACCTCTATCCATTTGTCGTTCACTCCTCGGTTATCGTTTTTTAATAAAACGCCTCCCCATTTCGTCATCCAATCTTATTCCTTTCTATCTTAATATCAAAAATCACTGGCGCTTGGCGTCCCATAGAATTCCAAATTTATCGTTTTTTAGCTGCCCGTGTTTCCAATTTTTCTCCCTACGTTTCCTCTCTTATAACAGTCGTCCTTACTTTTCTTTCGATTTTAATAGCATATGGCACCCCATCAATTTCTCCTCCCTCCCAATCCGCGCTAATTCTTCCTCTCACAATGTAGTCAACTTCGAATTCCTTCAGCTGCTGAACTCTTCTTTTCCTTCCCATGTCTTAATCTTCACGGATGGCTCCAAGAGTGATGGGGGCGTGGGTGTTGCGTATACGTCTCCTACGTTCCTACACGCTGAGTTTTTCAGACTTCCTTCTTTCGGCTCCATCTTCTCGGCCGAATCGATAGAGGAAAATTGGAAAACAACTTTTTGCAAAAATTGACGATGACATGCAATATAAATTTGATTTTATGGCGGTATGTCGTTTAAAAGTGATAAGACAAAAAATTTATTTGAAAAAGTTAAAGAAGTGTATCTATATATACGAGTATATGAAGCATAATAAGCAAAATATTGGAGTGCCAACATTCCAACTAGCCTCTTCACGTTAACACCTATCTCACCTGCTCGTGGTGACCCCTGCACGCTTTGACTAGAGTGAACGTGTCGGTGTTAATCCGATAGTAGTAGCGCTAGGAATTGCCATAAACGAGGAAAGTGGAAATGGGATTACAACCCCCATTTTGCCATAGCCTAAATTCAAGCTACAACCTACAGCAGTCAGTAATACGTTAATAATTTATACATAAAAGGCAGGATAATATATAAACAAAATGATGAAATAAAATACATAATACCAACTTTAGAACTTACAGATCTAGTTTTAATCCTGAAACCAGTATTACTCTCCCCTAAAAAAACAACAACATATATATATATATATATATTAACAGCAAACTTTGGTTTGTAAAACATGATGGAAAGTCAGTCAAAGGAAACTAATACTCCAGATAGTAATCTAAAAAGAGAATTCACCATTGATGGAAACATCAGTGCATTCAAGCATTTCATTTCTGGGGAGCTTGAACCACTATGTAAAAAACAGTTGAAGAAATGAAGAAGAAATATATATTTGGAACACTAAACATTAACTTATTATTAAAAGTAGGAAAGTTGAAAGAACTAGAGTAAAGGTACTGAATGAACAGAACATACTGCGTTTAGTACTGCAGGAAGCTAGGTTTACGGAAGAGGATGTAATGAATGTGGAAAACTATAGAATATTTAAAAGAAAACCACAAAAGTAAGAACAGTATGCTGTGTCCACCGAAAGATACTAGATTCGGTAGTTTGCTTCAAATCTCCGTCGGAGAGAATGCCCATTTTGACATTAAAATGTACTAATAAAATTTATACAATAACTAACATGCATGCCCCAGTTAATGAAGATAACAAACGGAATCTGGAAAAAGTAGTAAAGTTTTGGGGAATGTTAGAAGAAGAAATGGATAAAATACCAGAGAATCGTATCAAAATATTGATAGGCGATGTTAATGGTCAAATCGGAAAGGAAAAAAAGTTTATGCAAATAGTAGGAGAATACCCCAGCGCACAAAAGAACGAATACACATGGTGAACGGCTAATTGACTTATGCCGGATGTTTAACTTCAAATTAATGTCTACAAATTTTAAGAAACTCACAAAAAAACAAAAAACATGGAAATTTCAGAATAAAAACCTGGGAGAATTCCAAATGATCATGTTGCTATTCCAAGTAAGTATCAAAAGGAAAATTATGAATTTTAAAGTTAAAAAGGGAGTAACATTGATTCAGATCATTTTCTTACAACGATAAAAATGAGATTTATTTCACAAAATAAAGAGAAATTTCTAAAAACAAGGAATAATTAAGTACGACACAGATAAGCTGAATGAAGAGAATAATCATAAAGTACAGCAATATCGTGAGAAGATTAACGAAGTGTAAAATCAGAAGAATGGGAAGACACATGTAAAAAGGAATACAAGAAGCAGCAAAACAAATAATTCCATTGAATATTTTTAAAAATATATATATAGTGAAATGAGCAATGTAAAGGTGCCCTCGAGAAAAGATTAAAATATTGAAAAAAATGGAATTCGACTAAAACAGAAATTGCATATGAACAATTCAAAAATCAAAGAAAATTAACGGCAAAAATTATTAGGAACACAAAAAGAAAATTTGAAAAACAACAATTAGAAGAAGTAGAAAATGATTTCCAAAAAAATAAAACCTGGAATTTTTACAAAATATTCAAGTCCAGGATAAGAGGATATCAAGCTCCGAGTCTGTGTTTTAAAAAGTCAGATGGAACCTTTGCTTTTAATAATAAAGACAATTGTAAAGTACTGGCAGGATATTTTGAAAACAACTAAATTGTGATAAACCTAAAGAACGACTAGCAGTGGACATACCAGGGGAAAAACAGTCAGAAAGAAATTAAACAGATAATACCCAAGCTAAAAAATAATAAATCTTCGGGGGAAGACTCAATAGTAGCGGAATTAATAAAAGCAGCCGGGCAACTAATGGAAATAAAATTGATAAAACTCCTAGTGCAAGTCTAGAGAACAGAGAAGATACCACAGGAATAGGAATGTGCGTTAATACAGCCGCTTCATAAGAAACACGATAAGTCAAAAGTTAACAATTATAGAGGAATATCTCTATTATCGGTAGTATATGAAATCCTTGCAAGGGTGTTATTAAATCGAATAGAAAGTAAAACAGAAATGGAACTAGGAGAGTACCAAGCAGGCTTAAAAAAAAATCGATCGTGCGCAAAACAAATACTTTAAGTTAAGTATTAATAATAAGGGATAGGATGATAATAAATAAACCCTATGTTATAATATTTGTAGACTTCAAAAAAATCGCATGACTCTGTTGATCGAGAAAGTTTAATGGAAATATTAAAAGAACTCGGTATAGATAATAAATCAACAAAATTAATACAACAAACACTATTAGACACTAAAGCTAAGATAAAATTTATGAGACAAATCTCCGAAGCTTTTGAGATAAAAATGTCCACAATCCTGTTCAATTGTGTCTTAGAGAAAATTATAAGAAAGTGTTAAAAATGATTGGAAAGCTGAAAATATAAGTAAACAAATACAACTGGGATACAAGAAAGAAAATTTAGTCATTAATTGTTTAGTGTTTTTGCGGATGACTTAGCAATTTTCTCACAGGATGTAATCACAGCAGTAAAGCAGATCAACCTTCTAAAAAAAGTAGCAGAAAAGACTGGGTTTCAGATTTCCTTCGAGAAATGGAAAAATCAAAAAAGTTAAAAATTTCCGATACTTAGGTGAGGTTATTCAGCAAAACGAATTGTATGGGGAAGCACTGATAATAAGAGCAAGAAAAATGGAAAGGGCTTTCCAATTGACGCGAAATATACACAGCAAAAAATCAATATCGATAAATACGAAGATAAGACATTAACCACACAGTCATTAAACCAGAGTGCCTATTATACGCAGTTGAGTGCTTAGAGTTGAATGATATAGAAAAGGTTGAAATATTGGGGGGAAAAAAAAGGAAAGAAAGATCATAAGAAAAATTCTTGGCCCTCAAAAAATGGAAGAAACAATCAGGAACAGGTCAAATGAGGAAATATATAAGAAAGTAGAAAAACTATCTGACGTGATGAGGAAAAAACAAATTTGGTATTTTACGCGCGTATCCAAAAAGTGAGTGATAGCCGGTTAACTAAAAAAATCTTTCAACATTTTGATAGATTAAAGTTCAAGCCGAGGTGAAAGAAGATCTTAATGAAGATACATACATCAACTATTGAAAACAGAATAGAATTTAGGAATAAAATATAAAAGTTCGCGATGGCTTTAAAAAAATAAAACAGTACGAGAACGAAATGGACAGACGATAGGAAGAAATGAAATAATGAAGAAATACTGGGAAGAACGAAAAAGGAAGAAAAGTTTGCTGTTTTCCCGTGGTCCATAGATGGCCAGATTCGAAGAGAAGAATATATAAAATATAGAAATAAGTTGGGGAAAAAATAAAACTTATTCAAAAGTCCAAAACTGTATCGGTAAAGAAAATGAAGAGAAAATGCTAAACTGAGCACAAAAAAGGGGAAAATAATTACACCAATGATATAATAAGTACGACGTTTTAAATTGTCGATTAAGTTTGTTAGTAAAATATAACTGTGAGGTCTTGAAGTCTACAAAACATGATTTAAGATGAATATTTCTTTCTTAAAAATCACTTGTATTTTATAGTTTCATTTTCGTCGCAATTTCATAAGTACCGCATTACCTGATATAAAGAAAAATGGTAATTCTCCTAGTGACGTTGCAAAAGCAGCGTCTAAACCTTGCAGAGTTTTTGACCACAGTTTTTCTTCCCTATTTGAAATGTCTTCCAAATGCCTGCAACACCAATCAACAATAAATTTCACATTAAACACTCCTTAAGTTAACGTTATTCACTTAAATCATTTTTACTCATTTATTTCCCCCCTTTGAACTTATAAATCAAATAATAAATCTTTTGCTTTTAAAAAAATTTCTGTTATTGTCCGTATAGCTGTACTTAATATTTTATTTTGCAGTTACAGAATAATATCGTCATACCGGACTTTCGATTGCTGTTAGAAAATCTATCCGTATACGGTGAAATTGGAACACAAATTATTATAGCATTTAGTTTCTTTCTTCCCTTTTTTAACAATAATATAAGCTCTTTTTTCATCACTTTTACTATTGTTCAATTACAAATTTCAATATTGTTTGTATAATTACAACAAAAAAAATTCCAGTAATATTATATATATATATATATATATGTATACATATTTTTACTCACAAACACACACATACACACATACCATAAAGCAACGAATCCAAAAACCGGAAATAGTATGTAACTAACTTTTACGTTGTTTACACCTCAAGGAACTATGCCACAGCATCAATTGAGAAGACACCGAGCTTATTATACGAATATGTATGGAGCACAGGTGGGGCGGGAGTGGTTGGAGGAATTATCCAATCAGTCCAATGACAAGTATGTGCCTACCTAGGAAGCACCGTAATTTTGGGACAGAAGGACAGATTTAAGTTAGGTAATTTATTTTTAATTTGCACCATTGTATCTGATAGTTGTATAATCGTTTGCCGTTTTTATCTGTGCATACATTTTTTTTTAGCGGATAGTTGATTTTTTTCTTTTTTGGTTTTTATTTGGGAATATGTAAAAGAAATTTAAAATATTTCAATAGTTGGAAATATTTAAAATCAAAACATTCAAATGGCATTTTTCATCATTTAACTCTTGTAAGCGAGCAAACAACACAGAAAAAATTTTGGAATTTTCTTTTCTTTATATTTTTATAAAGTTTTTAACGTCATAACGAGCGAAATGATTATATAGGTCGCAATGTAGTGGGTTAGCGAAACCCCCCTAGTATTTATTTATTAAACGTCTGCTTAATTGATTCGTCATTTACCGATAATAAATTTATTTTTATATAAATCATGATTATTACGCATACTTAGGATGCAGAGTAATAAAGAACTGACTGGAGATGTGAAAAAGAACTAAGAATGAGAACGGGAATGGCAAAGGAAGCTACGATTGTTTCCGTAAACCTGCCTTGTGAAAAGTTAAATCAAAGTGTTGCAATGGGAAGGTTGTAAATGGATTTAACACCGATGAAACGAGCAAATAGTCAATGACGCTGCTCCCATTATAATTTATGAAAGTTGCGGTTTTAACATTTTTAATAATGAGATTATTTAATCGAATAAGGTCGAATAATGGTAGGGAATTTTGGGAATGCTTAATAGCAGGGTGTCCATAATAGGTAATCTAATGTTAAAATCTCCAATTACAACCGGTACAAAATTAGGATATGCTTTAATGGCAATATCTATAAAATTTATGGGGTTATCTCTGGGCTTGTTTAAGAAGAGATTAAAATACTCGTAGTTGTTCCTGCATTTAAGGCAATTTTAAGTTGCAATTTAACATCCTATGGACAATATTTTGTTTAACAATTACGGCAGTTCTATTAAATTTGAAATATGAAAATGTTCGAGTCCATTGTCTGTTTTACCACTTCATTAAATATACATAGAACACATATTACAAAAAAATATAAAATAGAGCCGACATACTTCGGAGTTACATCGTTCATAATCATGACAATAATAAAATAAAGTTAATAAATAAACGATAACATATGTGTCTTCCTTACAATAAATCTGCTCGATACATCGGTACATGTTATAATTAACTGTTAATATTAAACAGCGGGTTATTATTTATAATTAATAATAATCATAATAACCCGCTATTTAAAATTAACAGTTAATTATAACGTGTATCGATATATCGAACAGATCAATTTATTGCTAGGAAGACACATATGTGTTATCGTTTATTTACTATTAACTTTATTTTATTATTGCCATGATTTATGTAACTCCGAAACATGTCGGCTCTATTTTATATTTTTTATAACAATATTATTCTCTGTAATATGTGTTTTATGTATATTTAACAAAGCAGTCCTATCATTAGTATAGAAGGAGCAATTATAATTGATGGGAATGCACCAGCGAAAAGGTAAGGTTCTTTGAGATAACATAGTTCCCGTCCGAAGAGAAAGAGAGGAACAAGACAAATTAAGCGATAGCTATTTCGAAATTAAAAAGATATCGTGACGAAAAATAATATGGAATGTTTTTTTTTAGGACGATCATAAAAACATTAGATGCGAATAAAAAAGATTTAAGTGGAAATATAGAGAATTTAAATAAATAAACGGAAATAAAGAAGAGGTTAAAAAGAATAACAAGATTAAAGTGCGAATTTCAAATAAGAACTTAAATGATAATTTAGCAGAATTAAAAAATCAAATCTCGGAAAATAATATGAAATTAGAAAATAATCAGATAGTAAACAATTGGGTAGATGAAAACAATACGGTCTGGCAGTCTAAATTTGAAAAATTAAATAACGATATGTAAGAAAAGTATTGTAATGGAAACGAAAAAAAAAAAAAAAAAAAAAATTCTAAATATAAGCAATAATACAGAGAGAACAAATACAGGAAAATTGAGACGAACTTTCGAAATGTGATACTGTAATTGAAATAGTTTCGAATAAATTTACTTATCAAAATGTCAGCGATAAGAGGTTGGATGAAATCACAAGAATGGTTCAGAACACGAAAGAGAGAGATAAAAATACTTGATATAAAACTACAAAGGGCATACCGAGGATTTTAGCAGGAACTAAGGAAGAAATATTGGCTATGAAGGAAAGCACGATATACTAATGTATTGAAATTTGTGGGTAGTTTACATAATTATTTAAACAATTATAATTTGATAAATGAAAAAGAGCGTATTGGTTCAGTAACAAGTAGAATGGAGTATGCGTCGCTCCAGTGGATACGAATATTTCTGGGCAATTGTAAAACTTGGAAGAATGTGGAACAGGATCTAGTTGAATGAATAAATAAAATGAAATACTTGCAACTGCCTATAGAGGAGGCAACAATAGTGTATACATATAAATATAAATAAAAATAAATATATATATATAAATAAAAATAAATAAATAAAAAAAGAGGGTTTAAGGTATTTTTATTTTGTTATCTATTTTTGTTCAAACAACTGATTTGCTTTTCTTTATTTAAACGTATAATAATAATATTTGTGTAAGTTAAGTCTCCCTGAATTTACATAAGCATTTGGTCATACAAGTCGAGCCATATTTTATGCACATTTTAAATATTATTACGATTCTCTCATATCACAAGGTTCACTTTTTTTTTTAAGAAAATAGTTTCGAACGAATTTACAGAATTTTAAGTTATTACACCTGGTGGAAGACCGATTTGATGTTACACGAATCAAAAAAAATTCATCATTGCATATTGCGTGTCGCCACAATGGCTTACGATTTCGTCTGCGCTGTATATTTTACGCGACTCTGCGCGAACAGAATTTTTTCCCGATTTAAACAAAGTCATGGTGTTCTGATAAAAATGTGCGACGAGTCGGATAGTCTCCGAACCGTACTGTTTTCGCATCGTAGCGGTAACGGTAGTTCGTGTACAGTTTAATTTTTGTAAATTTCAACGCCGGTGAACAAATCATGGTCAATAATTTTTTTTCTCGCATATCTTTTCATTTGCTCAATAATTTTACGTAACAAACACTGTCGATGCTAAATTTCTCCGGAAATATAATATCCTTTTTTTTTTTTTTTTTTTTTTTTTTTTTTTGACATATTAGTCTGTTATATTACTGTTCGATGATAATTCAGTTGTATGTAAGCCACCCATGTCAAATTGCATTACATCGTAACGCAGATATCCGATGTAATAATACTCTATAATAGAGCCAATTTTTAAGCACTTAAAGTAAATTCCATATATGTGGAGGATTGTGTAAAATGTTCATCATAATGCACTAGGTTCTACCGAAGAGAGTGTAGGATGGTCAAATCATTTCTCCCTGGACCACCTTTACCGTAGAAACACCAATTTTCCCGAAACAGGTATAAATTTTTTTTAGAATTTGTAATAAAACAATTCCGATGATGATATTTTATTTATTCCGATAGATTCGAGTTAAGCGAAAGTACTGATAAGAAAAACTCACCAGAATAAAAATGACCAAACTAGTGCCGAACAAATTCCCACGTAGAAACAACATAGCGTAAATATCACAATGCGAATATCGCTGAACAATTTGCACACGTCTCTGCCGACTGACAGCGAAAATACTTTCTGTTCTATCTAAAAATTAACCGACGATATATCATCTTTCAGTTTGTTAACGGATAGAAAGTTTGAAAGGGGGAAAAAAAAATGTTCTTATAATTACCCGAACGGTGAGCCCAACGACGGCGTTGAACAAAAGTATTATGCAGCCGGTGATGTAAGCGAAGGTATAATTTTTCTGTTCGGAATTTCCGCTGAAATAATCGATAGACCATCCGAAGCAAAAGCTGCTTAGTCCCCAGCCGAGAGATCCGAATAGGCGAGTTCGGCCGTACCTGTGACTTTCGTTACCTATATTTTAACGAATCAGACAACGTCGATAAGTTAACGTGATAGTAATTCTGCATCAATTATTCACGATGCTGAAGAATTTTTCACTGAATTACGGATTTTATTTCTTCGAAAATCGAAATCTTACTTCAAATAAATTAATTTACAAAACGTAATCAACATCCGTGTAATCGTTACAGAGACAATACACGCCGGTTATTTTCAACTTCCATTCCGACCAAGTATTTTTCAAAGTAAAATTTAAAACCTTTAATTGCTTTTATTGTATAGGAGGTAAGAAAAAGAAAACCTACATAAACAGCGCAGGATATAGCACGTTTGAAATTTCACACTCTTGTAAGTTTTAAATAAATTATAAAATATACGCTTCCGTGATTTTTTTCACTTTTTCTCCCCCCTTTTTTTTCATATTTTCTTCTAGAAATGACTAAAAATGATTTCCGAAGATTTTTAACATCGTCTATGTGGTTCGAGACCTGTCTCGTTCCAGATCCGAATCGCTCCCAAGTTTGTACCTAATCTGAAATTGATATTGGTTATACCAGAGAATTATCTGGGAAAGTAAAGGCGCCCGGGAAAAATAAACTGGCCCCAATATTCTCATTAGATCCATTAGATCCTTAAGTACCATTATGAAAAGCTTAACTTCACAATCCGTGATACCTCATCAAGGGTTTATGGAACTTACTTTACTTTTTATGTGAAAATCTGGTTAATTTTAAATGGCGTCTTCGACGATTTTTTTTTTTTTTTTTTTTGTGGGCGCGCCAGCGACATTGACCCAACAACAGGAAAAGCTAAGCTGAAAAACTAAATAGCTAGGCGGTCCGAAACGGACGCAATAAAGGACAGCAGTGCAGGCACCACAGAAGATGAAGGAAAGGAGAGGATAAAGCATTATAGGGAG
Source organism: Icerya purchasi (assembly GCA_039619475.1). Lineage (NCBI taxonomy): Eukaryota > Metazoa > Arthropoda > Insecta > Hemiptera > Monophlebidae > Icerya > Icerya purchasi. The sequence continues at coordinate 577,325,817 of CM077115.1, forward strand.
TAGGGAGACCTAATGTCAAGAGCTGGCCGTTTTAAAGTGGAACGTTCATTAAGAAGAGCAGAACACTCGAAGAAGAAAATGTGATCAGCGCATCACATATACGAGGAGGATCACAATAGTGAAGAGAACAATAAGGAGATGGCAACAAAGCAAATCGAAAGCGAGAGGAGGGGAGGGATTGATCCGGAGACAAATTCGGGAGACAATAGAAGAGCGACGACCGAGAGGAACAGAATGGAACCAAGACAGGGGACGAGGAATCGGCTGAATAAAGAGCGGTAATGCGAATGACGATTAGAAAAAATAGGTAGGGATAATTATCCCGCTAAGGAGGTGGATAAGGAAAGGATATCTGAAGAAGGGAAATAGTTGAGGAATGTATCAAGGCGACCAGCAGAACGAGCCAAAGAATCAGCTGTGTCATTGCCGTCAATGACTGGGGATCCATAAAAAATCAGTAAAAATAGAGCGGGATGACTGCATAGTGGAGGTAAAAGAACGAATTGAGAGAATAATACTATCCGAGGAATGTAAAGGAGGAGAGGATAGAGCTTAAAGGACGCCTTCCGAAATTATGAGGAATTGGGAAAGCCCGCTTAAAGAGGAAATAAAAGAGGTAGCCTGAAGGATGACGATCGACTCGGCAGAAAAAATAGTACAGAAGGAAGGAAGCCGGAAAGACTCAGAATGTCGAACTTCAGTTAAAAATTTTTATTGTCACGAATGTTAAATGTGTAGCCGAGGAACGAAGTAGTCTTTTTTTTGCTGACCAATTTTTGAATAATTATAAAAGCATCGGCATAGGTAAATATCGTGCAATCCTTAAAACGTCTATCAAAAGAAAAAAATATTAAAAATTAAAAAAAACAAAAAACAACAGAACAATCATAAAAACGGAGATAAACATTTGCAAGTACAAGTAAATTTATAAATCTAATGAGCGAATGCGATAAATTAAAAATATAAATAAAGTGACAAGTGCACGCGCAGAAATATGTATATACACGTTCGCACACACACACACACATATATATATATATATATACAAGGGCGTCGCCAGCCGATGAGCCAAAAGGAGGCAAGAAGAGTTGCCAGCCGCCAGGGGCTGGGGCATGATGATAGGAAGAGTATACAAGTTATAGGAAAAATAAAATTTATAAGTTGTAAAGGCTTAATATTTTATTAAACAAGAATAAAATCTTAATTAAAACATAATTTTCGTGGGTTTCTGGAAAATTGTTCATGATTACGTGCCTATGAATACTCATCATGGCCAGTTGATTAAAAAGGTTCAAGGCCCCCCGACGCCCATGTATGTATATGTATATGTATATATATATATATATACAGAAATGAAAATACATTCAAAATCCAAAAGTCCACAATAATCGCTAACTCGTATTTATTTTTATTTTCGTAATAACTTACATTATATTTATCTGGTGTACCCACTTCCGATTATAAAATTGCAAGCAAACAAACCACCAGCGCGCGATTTTCGTGCAGCATTAACTTTAGAGGAGCTAGAAACGCGATGTAATATTTCATTAATAATTTCCAACTACCTTTGAAAAAGAAAAAAAAGAGAAAAGGAATACGAAGAAGAAAAAAGTAACTTGTGGATTCCATCAAGAAACGGACAGCATGCTAAGCGTAAACGGACAAGAAGGGAGAACGCGTAGCATGCGGACAATGAAAAGACGGAATGCAGTAAAGAAATGTTCGACAGTAGTTCAGTATGGAGAGGTTTCGGTGTTACTAGTTTTTTCGAAAAAGACTTACCGAGCAAGCTGAAACAAATTGTATCGCTAATACTGGTGTTCACGGCCATGCTAACCCAATTTATTAGTATCAAAGAAAACAGCAGCCAGAATTCATACTGAAAAATGATGTTTCTCTTCAGCCCGGGATTTAGCAGTTCCATGATGGCCGAATTTTTGCAGCGCAGTTCGCAGCTTGTTTCTATCGTGTGCTCTGATCGTTGGCAAAACGGTCCATCGTTCTTCACCTTGTTATCTCGAAACGTCGCCGAGTTCATTTGGGCATAAGTGCAATTCATGATCTACGTGCATACACATTTTTTTACTGTGATATTGTCGAATAATTTTTTACTTTCGTTACTCTTAAATTTTAATCAGCTGCCGTTTCGACGATCCTTATAACTATTATAATCGTAAAATTTTCTCCCTTTTGCGCGCTATCGGAATTCCATATTTTGACTTACCATCTATATGCGATCCAATTCGTGAAATGTTCATATTAAAAACGCGTTCGCGAAATTCTTCGATTATCCCCGCTTTGTATGTCCAAACGCACAACTTCGGTTAAAAATGTAGAATATATATATATATATATATATATAATTACAGTTAACATTATTTAAACACGACACCGGGGGACTTTTAGTTCACATCTGTTCGAACATAATTCCATCATTTATTCTACATCAGCGTGGCTGCTAATTTTTTTTCAATGAAAATTTTCTTGACTTTTTCCAGTTTTCCTGATTTTTTAAATCTCCAACTCAGAATTAGCCAAAAAAAAAAAAAAAAAAAAAAAAAAAAACAAAACAAAAACGCAATTTCCAAATGTTTTGCAATATGTTTTTTATCGTAGCTCGGATTAATCCTGACGATAAAATTTCAAATTATTTAAAATTTTTACTTCTCATTAAGGAAAATGAATAAAATTCGAAATCACCTTAATCTCTTGCTTTCTCGAAGAAATTAATACGATCCAATGAGGAGATGCTTTATTATTTACGCACAGAGGAAATGTGCACATAGTATTAGAGTTTTTTGTAAAAGAATTCTTCATACTTTCAAATTCCATGCATTATACATCACGCAAGTGATTCCGTACCTCCTTCAAATTCTCTAGCTTTCAACCAATTTCCCTGACTTAGAAAGTGACCGCGCTTTGTACATTACCAATAATTATATTCGAAAAAAGAAATTAATTTACACCGAATTCTCGATGGTTAACAATTATCCAGCGATTTAACGCAACGAAATTACTTGTTGCGCCGAACTAATAGCAGAACGTTTCCTTACATAAATAAAATAAAAAAATTCACGTTTTTCACGACTTGTTTTTCGAGTTATTAATTAATTAATTAGAAAATGGCGATCTGCATCAATTGAAGGACAATTGCGCAGGCAGCGCCACCTAATTGTAATCAGCATCACTAACAATTACTCTAAACATGCACGCTAGATTGCAGCACTATGTGATTTAATCTAATGCGCTCGCTTTTGCTGACAACGTTCAATTTAATGTAAAGGTGTCTATTTCGTTATACTTTATCATAGGTAAAGGACGAAAACGCTTGCTTAAGCATTTTTCATATTTCCCTTTGGAGCGATATGCTTGTGTAATCTCCGATTTTTCGCGCAAACGAGTGATTGCTAGTATATGTATATAATAAAAAATTTTACTACTACATTATGCTTGTATATAATATCCTTAACGAATGGGGAGGCTGTGTATTTGTTATAAATTTCGAAGATAGCGAAGTCCGCAACGGCGATTTTGCGTAATTTGTATTGTTAGCTATATATAAGACTAAACTAGACAATATAATATGTCGGGTTCCCGATATAAGGCTCTCGCATGCGATGAACTTATTTGTAACGGAGATTTTATTACTTTTAATTATAAAGACAGGATGAAATGAGAACATAGAAAAGCGTGGACTCTATCGGAAATATGATCATCAGTTTCTTTTCCTTGAGTCCAAGTAGAACACCCAAGTATTTGAGATCTAAAATTATTACTATAATTATTGCCAATTTGAAATGGTAATTTATTATTCGGACGTTTTTTGTTGGTGCAAATAAAATGGTTTTGGTTTTATTGGAATTAATTTTTATTCGCTGTTTATTTAAAAAACATTCAGTTTTATTACAACCAATTGTTAATTTCGAAAATAGTCCGTATTCTGTATGACGAGTAAAACATGAGCTATCTCAACATCTTTCAAAGCGAAGAAGTCATATAAGTATAAAACAGAAACGATGCCCCGTGGAACACGCGAGTTAACTGTTCCGGTCGTATATTTTACGGAGTTTAACACTGAAATCCAAATTTCTGATCTGAAAGTGGAAATCTTTCTCGAAACGCTATATGTATAAATGTAAAATTAGATAGTAACAACCGATTTTTGTCAATCACTGGCATATATCGTTTTTGCGAATCGGTAATCTCTCACTTTTTAAACGACCTCTTCGACATAATAAACGTTTTAAGAGATACAGCGTTAATGACAGGACAAATAAATATAAATTTATTCGACGACAATATGAAAAGTCTAAATTATTTAAATTTATTATTTGCTTCCATCGTGAAAAAGATTCATGTTTGGATCATGTTTTTGTTAGGGGGTTTGAAATTGAAAAAACAAAATTATTAACTATAAATACTACAGCAGTTGTGCCGTGCAGTTTTTCTAATCATTTCATGATAATTACTAATTTGGAAATAAATGGCAATTATAAGACAACGCGGGCAGCCCTTCCCCTCATGTTTATAGACTGCTTTTTAAGAATAATTTAAGTCTAACCAACTTAAACGAAATCTGCTATGAATTAGAATCTATCGAGCTTAAATTTGAATCATTCCGCTCCATGATAAAAGACATTCGAATTCGCTCAAGGTGAGAGCATTTCGGTTATAAATTACAACGTAAGAGATTGGAACGGGTTACGGATAACATAATTACGCTATCTTCAAAAAAAAAAAAAAAAAAATAATAATAATAAAAAAAAAAAAAAAGTTCTTTATACAGGTAAGTAAAAAAGTCACCCGCAGATACCAACATAAAAGTGCATTACAAAAGTGTTTCTAAAGAGTTGCAAAAGTTAATTCGAACAGCAAAAAGAATAGATTGTAGAGATAATCCGAGCAGATATTGGGCATTGATTAAAAAGGTTATCGGTAATAAAATAGCCGTGCTCAAAGAAATTTCAGTAAACAATAAGAAATTATCCGGTGAGTGAGAATGATTATGAAATAGCAAACTGCTTTAATAATTATTTTTTAAATGTTAGTAAGGAAGTGAGACGTGTAATGTAAACATTGGTTTCGCTGATACCTATAACCCTCGTCAAAATTTAACCTCTCTCGGTTTCGTTGATTTCACTTACGATGACTGCTATATTTTCACTCTCAAATAAGCATTCCTACCGTAATTCGATGGAATACCTATTGCATTAGTAAAGGAAAATGTTGGTATTCTTCATAAAACCATTAAATTATTTAATAGTTCTGTTAAATCTGGTATATTTCCAAATTCGTTTAAACTGGCGATTATTACACCGGTGTTTAAAAATGACAAAACTACCGATGAGGCAAATTACAAACCGATTTGTTTACTGTCCACATTCTCTAAAATTTTTGAAAAGTGTGTAAAAGTTAAAATTTTGAGTTACTTGAGCAAGATTGATTTTTTCAGCAAAAACCAATACCGCTTCTTGCAGTACAAAAGTACTGATGACGCCTTATTTAATCATATCACGGAGAATGCAGAACATTTAGAGGAAGACCGCTCAGTAGTCGAAGTATATCTCGATTTCTGCAAGACTTTCGATGTGGTTGACCATAATTTACTGTTACGAAAATTATCCGCATGCGGTTTTCGCGGTTTTGTATATGACTGGTTCTATTCGTATTTTTGCCGGATAGAAGATTTGTAACAAAAATAAATAGTACACTTAGCGCGACACTGTTACACACCAGTACGGCGTGCCGCAAGGGAGCACCCATACTATTTCTTATTTACATTAACGATTTGTGTGATTTTTTAGTTATGCCGATGATACGATACTGCTTGTAAACTGCCGATATCCGAATATACTGCAAAAAGTAGTGCAAGCTAACGTTACTAAAGCACGAGATTGGATGCAAAAAAAATTGTATAGAGCTAAATGTCAAGAAAACTAGGTATTTAATATATAGCAATTTCCCCCAGAACAGATGGGGGATACTCTAAAAATACACTGGGATGATAACATACTGCTAGAAAGAAGTTATGAGATAAAGTATTTAGAGGTATTTATCTGGATTGTAAGCTTCTATGGAATACACAATTACTGTATTTATTAGCTAAGTTGAGAAGGTTGAATTATATTATGTTTTATTATTTGGGACAGTTTTTTTTAACAATACGCAATTACAAACCTTATACTTGGCGTTATATTAACCTATTTTAGCTTACGGGATATTATTTATTTGCAAAAGTCGCTATTTAAAAGTGTAAAATATGATCAAAAAGGTAATAATACTATGAAAATATTAAATGTTAGTAATCTATATTATTTGCAATTATTACTTTACGTTATAAAAAATAAATACAAATTTGGAATAAAAGTTTGCGCGTGAGTTACTAGGATGGCGAATAAAGAGAAAGCTTACATACCGTTTTTCAATCAATATCATGTACGAAATCAAGCAATGTACATGGGGGATCGATTATGTTAAATTCACTGTCAGAAACAATAAAAATAAACTTGAAACTGAGTGAAAATATTCGTAAACTACTAACTGATTACATCTCAAATGAAAGCGCGAAATTTCCAAACACATATTACTATTTATTTTTCACATTAGTTATCGGGGTGAGAAATTTATCTTGTTGATAATCAAAAACACTACATTAAACATTCTATACCGCGCAGTATTCTAAAAAGCATTATAGTAGTGAGCAAAAAACTGTTAAAACAAAGTTATAGCGTATTGGCACATCTTATCTAATATTCAGATATACATAGATACTTGGAAAGAAAGATCGAATAAAATTTCTGAAATGTACAAAAGCACTTCCGAGTTAAATTCACATCATCAATTAAAAAATTTCTATGCATCATAAACATAAACTTCACTGTAGTATATTTTATATTTAATTGTTTATTTCATTTCAATCACTCTTCTTTTAATTATCGCGGAAAACATGCAGCAATTAAGTCGTTAATAATTACAAAACATAAAACTAATAAATTCATAGTAACTTTGTAGTTTGTTTATAGTTGTTTTAAATCATCAAAAATTGGATAAAATATTTTAATTATAGGTGAATTATCCTTCTAGTCGACATTTTAGTAAACAATAACAATTTTTTAATCTTCAATGTTAGGCCACCGTTGTTAAATATTACATCCCGTGTTGCAATTTTCGTATGGACTTATACTAAATAGTTGTTTGTTTAAATTGATAATACGGTTATGATCTGGACTTTCAGTCTGGAAAATAAGTGCGGTCATTGTATCAAACTAAAAATATCATAAACTTTAGTAGTTCCCAGATTTAGTTTTAATGTATATATATATCGAATTATATGGTTAACCGAAATAATAGTATGTAAATGATATTTGGCTTTTAGATTTAGCTTCTGGATTGCTTCCGAGTCTGATTAAAATAGTTTAAATTATAATTATTATTAAAATAGAATTAATGAATTATTAGTTTCGTTTGGATCTGATATGCCATTAGTGTTACTTTGATTACTATTCCGATTACTACAGAGATTGCTGTTACCGGTATTACTTTTGTTCCATTCATTATTAAATGCAGGAAATTTTGTTCTTTACACCAAATATATTAGTAATCTATTGTTAAATTGTTAGCATTTACCATATCATTAGTGGTTAAAATCGTTTACATTATATTTATTGATAATTTGTTTAGCATTTATTATACTACTAGGATTACATTGATCATCGCGATTATTATTGCTAATAGTACTATTTTTCGTTTTATTTATTACGCTTGTTCTTTTATTTTAGTATTACAATTATTTCATCATTACAGTTGCTGCTGAAGTTCTCACTAGGCTCGTTGGGTTTACGGGTGGATGTGTGAGTAGCATTACATAGGTAGTATAAGTTCCATTGTAAACATAAGCCAATAATCTCACTTACATTTCGCGTGCATATTAACAAGTTAAAATTGGTTGATAGTGAATTGGTTTATGTAGATATTTATAAGCTCAACCGTTTTATGTGCGTTCATTAATTATTGTAGATTTATTGCGAAATATCGAACTACTTATATTATAATTATAATTAAACGCAGTATTATTATGATTATTTTTATATAATTATTTATCTTATTTTTAGTTGAAATATACATGGGGTTTAGTTGGGCTAAAGTAACAGTGTATGTTAGTACTTTCAGTCGCTTCAAGTAATTGTATATTACTTAAGATATTGTTATACATCTATGTAAATAATATGAGTGGGCATAAGTGTGTGAATGGTAGAGTGTTTGCTTGGTTGTAAGTACATTTGATTTCTTTGATTTTTATTTTATTTATTATTAATTTCAAAATTAAGTTAGTTATTTCAGTTATACTAAATAAATCTATACGGCTATATAACGGTCACTGTAAATAAATTTATAAATTTAAGAATTTTTTTAATATTAATCCCCACAGCTTACGCAGCTATGTGCATATATGGTGTAAATTTGTATTATATTTTATGAAAAGTGTAGTAAATAAATTGAATTGAACTGAATTGAACTATTAATAAGGCCGGGTCTCAGATGGTCAGCTTGATATACTGGGTCTCACAACAATCTGGGCAGCAATATATATATATATATATATATATATATATATATATATATATATATATATAAAAAATAAATACACACACACACACACACAGGACGTTCTGAAAATAATTCAGGAGATTCGTTTTACGCTATAAACCTCGTTAAAATGAACAAAAAAGTCCCGAGGGAAAAATAATTTGGGCGAACAATTAATTAGTTATAATTAATTTAATTATTTAATTTAAATGAATTTTTTTCCCCCTATGAATCAATATTTTGTAAAATAAAAAGAAAATAAATACTGAAAAGTAAAGTATGTATTAAATTCAGTCCTAAATGTATAGTCGACAATAATTTTTCAATGGCCTTATTAAATCATAAAAAGATTTTTTTTTTTTTTTACAATGAATTAATTATTACTAATTTTCGCCCAAGTGATTTTTCCCTCAGGACTTTTTTGTTCATTTTGAGGAGCTATAGCGTAAAAGAAATTTCCTGAATTAGTTTCAGAACACCCTGTATATATGTATATACACCAAACCAGAGGTCACAGGTTTGAGACTTGTATCTTACCAGATCCAAGTTGCTCCCAGGTTTACTCAACCTGAAATAATCGGATACTAGAGAAATCTGGGAAAGACGATCAAGAGAAAGGAATTGGCCTCAATATTCTCTCTCTGACGCCCTGCCAAGGGTATGGGACTTCCATTACTTTACTTTTATATACATTTGTATATATATATATATATATAAATCTTCTTATTTCAACCGAGAATGGTTGGTGGTTACTGATGTCTTTGTTGGACAAATATATGTATTTGGCACATTCGCGGCAATTCTATATGCAACATAAAATTTCACTTGAAATTGACCGAAAAACCAGTTTTCGCGATACGAATGTAATCCCAAGTGTGTCTGTGTATACCTTGATATCCATATATATATGATGGTGTCTATGTTTTCCATTGCCTTTTGTACAACTATTAGCAATTATTTTACTTTAATCGATTTCATTAATTCGATTATTTGCGTTGGTTTCCGAACTCATGACCTTCAAGTGGTAATCCAATCGATCGAGTCGCTTGATCATTGCCACTATATTTATATATATATATATATATATATAATATGAAAGACACATCGGCACAAATTAATCTATGTTACGAAAGACATCAACAGTTAACTTACATTCATAGTAAAAATGTGCTACTCACCGTTGAAAAGTGCACTGATGGCAGGAGTGCATCGAAACTGAAAGTACTTGGTAGGACGGAATGATTGCCTCGTGGAACTATTGTTTTTGGTCCAAACGACGACTTGCCATCAGATCCGTTGATGAGATCAATTTTTTTCGGTGATACAGTCGATGTGATATCATTATTTCTAAAACTATTTGAAACGCAAAATTCTTTTATCTTCCATGAGTTGCACAATTCTTCCAAAAATTCTTTCTTACTTTTACATGTCAGCTTCAGTACATACACAGATAACAAAATTATGTGAATCTGATAATAACACATTTGTACTAAATTAACGGACGAAATGTATTTAAAAATTGCGCTCAAGTACCGTTTGGTTTTCGAATACTTTGCTCTGTATACAAAAAGTAGCCTTTCTAAAACTATTCAAAACTAACAGACACGTACGTGGAATAAAAAATTAGATCCGCAGTAAACTAATTTAATAACAAGAAGAGAAGAAAAGCAGTTTAACTGGACAATCTGAGATGACCGGATTTGGATTAATATCGACGAAAAATAAATATACACAATCTTTGAAGGTGAGAATTTTTATTGCGGGTCAGGAAGTTGTTCAAATGTTATCAAGAATGTATTTTATCGGATTTTAAACAATTTAATAAAATATATTTAGATTCAATTTTTCTACAAAACTTATCTCTTGACGGTGGGGATAAATCTCAATAAAAAATTTCTACAAAATTTTTTCTCTTGGCGGTGGGCATATGTAATGTGTACATTACATGTAAATGTAAATAAAAATAAAATAAAATAAATAAATTAGTAATTAACGTGGAGTTTAAGGCGTGAATGAGTATGAGTGTAAATGTGTGTGTAGCTCGGCGAATGTCTGGAGATGATGTATGGCGTGATGTAACGTCACGTCTGACTTAACGAAAATGACATTCAGCGCTTGAGGAGCTGCCCGAGGTGGGCGAATTGGGAGTTAGGAGTCGGGCCTTGGTCGCGGTCGAAAAAGAGAAGTTAGTCGTAGTTTGGATATCGAGTTACATTTTTGGAGTCGGAGATGAAATGTAACGTGCTCGGTTGGAATCGGTTAATCGACTAAAAAATGTAACGAGGCCGATTGAGATGGCCACCTCGAATTTCGATAAAAAATATGTTAGTTTAAAGTTGTTTTTTCGAAAAGTAATTTAAAAAGTTAAAATTTCGGACAAAAGATTCGAGTCGCAAAGGAAATAAAAAACCAACGAGAACCGAGGACCAGCAACATCGCGAGGGTTTGAACACCGGCCAATGAGAGATATGTATAACCGGCATATTATATGTTTTTTTATTAAAATTTTCGTTTCAATATTGTAAACTCGTATATCTATGTATGTGTATTCTATTGTTGTTCTTTTAAACGGTCGACCGATTAAGCAGGCTGAGTGTAAAATTTGTCTCAATAAATATTAAAACCAATAATTAACAATTCTTCGGAGATTTAGAATAATAATAATAATAATAATAATCATAATCATAACCACAATCATTATCAAAAACATAATAATAGCAAATTATTAATCAACCTAATAATTGTAAATTCATCAATTTTGGTAAAACGAAAATAGACTTCAATATTCTGTTCCGAGGTATTAGTAGCCGCGGTGGCATCCCTGGGAATTACAAAAACGTAAGGTAGTAAAATGAAGTAAGCAGTAACGTTTCAACCTATGTTGTTAAACGGAGACTGTTCGCGACTTTTCCACTTAAGGTGAACTCTTTGTTAGGCGAAATAAACTTCTGTTGCCTCCAAATGATTAGCTCTCTATCGACATACAACATACTCGATTTTTTTTTTCTATTTCGGAAATTTTTAATACCCAGATGGTTTAAATTTTAAAGCTGTAATAACATTAGTTATTACATCTGTAACTTAACCATTACTTAGGATTACAAGTTTTTTGCTCAAGAAGAGTATATTAAATTGCCTGCGAAAAATCTTAATTTTTTGTTTGATTTTTATTATATATATTTTGAATTTAATTTGTAACGGTTTATATCCGGTAACAGGTTACGAATTTTTAAATTAATTTTTTGGTAGTTTTAAAATTCATATTATGTATTTTTGACATTATTTTTTGCGTTTTGTAGCACCCACCGCGTAATCCATTATCTCGAAATTATACATTTTCCGAAATAACATTTTAACTACGATTTATGTAAGTGCACAATTTCAAGTTTGCATGCTAGATTACACTTTATTACGATTCCGTACATTACATGCATACGAAATTTTAAAAACCAATAAGGTAAAATTTCAATACAAAAGACTGTCGACGCACTATTGGAAACAATTTGCATAATACACTAATATCAGCAAAGCTTCCAATAAGGTATAACAACTTCACGCAAAAATAGTTGCAAATAAAATGGAAAGCAAAAAAAAAGACACAAGAAATGTATACTGGTACAGTATTAGTAGCTGTAAATACAATACACTAAAAAAGTTTTAAACAAGGACAATAAAAATCAGGCTTTCGACTAGTTCAGAAAATTCAAAAAAACCATAACAATTTTTATTGAACAAGATCACAAAACGATAAACTTGGAGATATAATAAATAGAATATTGAAATAATGTGAATTAACGTTTATTTTGAAATTCCGAATACATTTTCCGAATAAAAATTTATTAACGAAAATTTTTCAGAAAAATTTCACTAAAGAATACCGTATATTATTATTATTATTATTATTATTATTATTATTTTTGATGTAATAATTAAAGGGTCTGTGTATTAATTAAACGAAGAACCGAAGAATAAGTTAGAAAAACATAAAAATTAAAATATCCCCGAGATGATATTCAGAAATAAAAAATATCCAAATCTTAAGATCGAAAACATAAAAGATCTTAGAACATAGTTATATTTATTACGAAGTATTTTTTAATTAAAAGCATAAAACTTAAAAACCAGTCAACCAACCGATTTTTAAAATCCAAATTATTATTTTTTACCGTTTCTTTTAATTCAATCATTATGCGGTAAAATTTTAAACATAAAACATTTTAAATTGGACTTCACTATCGCACAACTCATCTACACACTACCGATTGAAAGGTTCCAGACCATGCCCAGAGTTGGTATAAGTGATTTATTTCTAATTTTCACTTACAGAATGAAAAATATTATAATAATTACAAGTTTGCTTAACACGATTAAATGCGACTCATTTTAAATGTTTGTTTTCTGTTTTTTTTTTATTTAGTACACATTAATTTGGACCACACAGACTGCAGAACTGTTTTTTATTTGTGAGTTTAAAGGGTATAGCGGCGGGTCAAGGGGGGTAAAAGTGACTTTGAATGAAACTTTATAAAAAAAATATACATCTAGGCATGAAGAAAGTAGTTAATGCTGAAGTTTCAGACTCCTAGTTCCACAGGGGGCTGCTGTAATTACCATTTTGTGATTTTTGGTTAACTCACTACCCGTGGCAGCATTAATTAAATAAATATAAATAAATATTTAATAATTTTAATGATGTGTCAAATTAAAAAAACAACAACAGATTATTCAATTCACAAGTTTCCACTTCTTATGTTTTTTATTTTAACCCTTCCCCGTACTTTGTTTTAATCTCGGCCTTGATCCCGGGTTGCGCGGGTCATAGACTATCATCACGTAAATATTTTATGTGACCCGTAACAGTATAATTAATTTTATATTAAAAAGTATTTTTTATAACTGCAAGAAAAAAATAATAATATAATTAACCAAATACTAGGAAAGATGACAAATACATTTTAAAAAATCGCAAAATTATATTTCATTATTTCAGTTTTTTCTTAAATAAATCGAATTTTATATTTTTAAAATATTATTTTCCTGTTCTACTGATTTTCAATTTTCAATATTAATTCTTAAGCTATTTAGAATTATACAGTAGGGTTCCATTTAATTTAACGGAAATGAAGCAATTTTCTTAAAATATTGTTGATGAAAAAGTGCATATTTTTTTAACGCTAATTCTGTCTTTATCTACTGCAATAAGCAGAGATGTTAATATATAGAATTGATCCTGTACGATGCACAATTGTAACACTGTTTTATATTTTCGCCGCTCTTGTCTGCCACCAAATATTACAATAAATTAATGAAAGTATCTAGCCTGTTAAGGGCGGTAAAAGTGTGCCTTTGAATCAAACTTCATAAAAAAAAAAATACTACATGTATATACATCTAGGGCATGAAAAAAGTAGTTGATGTTGAAAGTTTCAGACCCTTAGTCCTACAGGAGGCTGCCGTAATCACCATTTTGTGATTTTCGTTTTTTTCCCCGATATATCAGCCATTTTTCGATCGATTTTAAAAATTCTTGTTGAAGGTTAAAAATAATGGAAAGTTCTCTATAACGGTGAATTTTTTCCGATTTTTAAAAGTGGTGGAAGAGGTTCAAAAAAAATAAAAACGTGCATTTTTGGCTGAAAAACCTTTTGAAATTCAACCAATATAACAACGGGGAACAGATATATGTTACGTATTTGAAGATAAGTTTTCCTGAATTTTTTTAGATTTTTGAAACGGGTGAAGCAAGTGGAACAAGTCAAAAAATAAATAAAAACATGCATTTTTGGCTGAAAAACCTCTTGAAATTCAACTAATAACAAAGAAATTACGTATATTATAATAAAATGTTTTTCTGAATTTTTTCAGATTTTTAGAACAGATGAAACAAGTCTAAAAACTAAAAACGTACATTTTTGGCTGAATGAAAAACCTCTGAAACTTAAGCAAACTATAAAATGTAAGTTACATAATTTGCTATTGTGTTAACTAATTTTCTATTATGGGAATTTTAAATACGCGCAGAATCTCCATATATTTTTTGATTCCTTTAAAGCATTATTATTTTTCAGTTATAATACATTAGTTTAAATACACACTCGTCATATTTAGTACAAGGAAAAACCGTAAGTTTTTCAATATTCTTTAAAAAAGTGAATAAAATGAAAAAAAAATCGGAAGCCATCGTTTAGTTATTTTTTTTAATGATTTGTAATAACTAAACTAGCTCAGAGCTAGTCCTGTACAATAAGAATCACGGGAGAAACTCTTGTCGATTTTACACGTAAGATTTCAACTATACAGACTTTAAGAATACGCAAAAAACTACGTAGATACAAAAATACGTTGGCGCACAAAATAAAGAGGCATGCTATTTTATATGCGCATGTACCAGAGCTCATAAGGGGGCCTCAAGTGAATTGAATAGAGAGTAGCCTCTCTTCGCAGGGCCCCGTATGAACCCTGGCGTATGCGCACAGAAAATAATATGCCTCTTCATTTCGTGCATCAACGTATTTTTGTGTCTAAGAAAGTTTTTTTTTTGCTTATTTTTAAAGTCTATAGTTAAGTATTAAAAATGCTTTTAACTAATTCGTCAGAATACGTTAGTAGTGTGTATTGAGCAGTTTTTTATTAAACGTGATTGAGATTTATCAATGATTTATTACGAGAAGCGTAAGAGTTTTTTAATAACACGTAAGGCGATACATCGTATATAAACTTTATTTACTTTTGTAAATATTATTTTTATTTTACTAAAATGTAATTATAGGTATTGGCTCCAAGTTATTATAAACAGTTCTGTATTTATATCTTTTCTAACGTATTATGTGTATTTTTTTAAATATGTAAATAATTAATAATTAGCCACATCGAGAAGTCATTAATGTACCCTATTTACCATCTGTAATAAAAAAAAAAAACAACAACTAAAAGTCTTTTTGAAACAAAATATACATTATTAATTAAAGCTTTCTCATTCTGGTTTTATTTTTTTATAACTGTTTTACTATTCTTGAGAATCCCAAAAAAAATTCTAAACATGTTTTTAGTTGAATTTTCAGAGAATTTAATGCTAAAAATTAGGTTTTTATTTATTGACTAATTTTTTTTTTCTTTTTATTTTACATGTTCTAACAATCTGAAAAAAATCAGGAAAACTTGTTATCTTCGAATACGTAACACATATATCTATTTCTTTGTTATTATAGTCCGTTCAACGAAAATGTGCCGATGGAAAAGGTCGATATAAATCGATATTTATTATTCACTTACGAGTGGATAATAAATATCGATTTATATCGACCTTTTCCATCGGCACATTTTCGTTGAACGGACTATAGTTGAATTCAAGAGGTTTTTCAGTCAAAAATGCACGTTTTTATTTATTTTTTAACTTGTTCCACTTGTTTCACCCGTTTCAAAAATCTGAAAAAATTCAGGAAAACTTGTTATCTTCGAATACGTAACACATACATCTATTCCGTTGTTATTAGCTGAATTTCAAGGTTTTTCAACCAAAAATACACGTTTTTATTTTTTTTGTACCTGAATCCTTTACCACTTTTAAAAATCTGAAAAAATTTCAGGAGATAGTTTACACTAAAATACATGTTAGATATATTTTTCGTCGTTACTGAATTTTTAAAAAATTTTTTGACATTTTAAAAATTTTGAACGTTCCTAAAAATCTGAAAAAATTTACCGCTAAAGAACTTTTCATTATTTTTAACCTTCAACAAGAATTTTTAAAATCGATTGCAAAATGACTGACATATCGCAAAAAAGAACAGAGGTTTTCAAAAGATGTACGTGTATACAAACAGTTTTTTTCTTTTTAATAACACTATCGTTACTATCTTAAACTTGATCAGTAAATAAATTTTAAGCTTCGTATGAATTAAATTTTGAAGTTATAGGAAAAATTAATTTTTATTAAGACTTTGCAGCTCGTAATTTTTAGTTTTCCCGATTGTGATTCGTATAGAAGATAATAAGTTGCAGACAACATACAATTGTTCCCCGCTTTCCTTGTGTAACAGTTCCTGTATTAGAAACAAAAAACACGTAACAGTAATCCGGAAGAAAAAATCGAATTTTAACGAAAATAAATACATTCGCATCGAACTAACATTAACGTTATAGAATAGTTTAAGAAAGTAGGAGAGAAAAAAAAGTAGACATGTCAGATAATTACCCACAAACACTTAAATATATGTAGTAGCAGCACGCGGAAATTTTTTCGAAATTAGCCGAAAGTCATTTTAGTTGCAACGAAACAATTTGTGCGAAATGTAAAATAACCAAGTTTTAAACCTTTCTCGTCCTCACAACTGTGCTACCTTTATTATATTATTTTTTTATAAAATTAAGTTCATATTTAAAACAACACGAATAAATAAAAATCATAAAAATAGAAAATAAAATTTTCCGAATCATTTCGCTTTTTTCGATAAAGGACAACTAATTAATATATCTTCTATAAAAATATACAATTATACTTCGTACCTTGCAGGAAACATTAACGTTATTCTGTTCATGAAATTCTTTCAGTTCCTTATTGTATTCTTCGGTATAAATGTAATCGTGACAAGCCTTAATTTGGGGAACTACTCCTTTTTTGCAAGAGAGATCAATTGTAACATCCATTGATCGTGTTGGGATGAAAATAAAACTCACAGTACTGAGTGCGGCCACAGCAATGGTTAGCAGGTATAATAAACGACGTTGTTTATATTTATCGGCGCAAGCGCACAGCAAAGGCTTCAAAATAAATACCAACAATAATATAAAAGTATAGATGAAACCTACGGTAACAGGGCTATAGCCGAGTTGTTTACAAATCGTAGGACCAAACAATAAAATAGGAGCCGTCCCTAAATTCAAAAAAAAAAAAAAAAAAAAAAATTATTGAAGATAAAAACTATAATATTTTTATCAGTTCAGCACAGTACGTAAAAAGGGAAAGCTGTATTTCTCAACTTTAGTTAACTTCTAGAATTTCACCTTTATAAAATTAAGCGGCGTATTACGACTATTAAAATATAATTTTGTTTCGAAATTACAAAATATAAACAGTTTTTTAATAAAAAACGCATACGGGGATGCATCACTAAATTCCTGACGCTTTCTAACAGCCATTAACTACAAGTAAAACATAATTTACAATACTTAATTGTATCACTTACGTTAAATAGGCTATTATCTAATTTTGTTGTTATAATTTAAATTCGGAAAGGAAGAGGTTAATACGCTGATATA
The DNA here is from genome assembly GCA_039619475.1 of Icerya purchasi. Classification (NCBI taxonomy): domain Eukaryota; kingdom Metazoa; phylum Arthropoda; class Insecta; order Hemiptera; family Monophlebidae; genus Icerya; species Icerya purchasi. Next base: position 577,343,661 of record CM077115.1, read on the forward strand.
AGCAAATGCATAAGACTACCTTTTCTTCAATATCTACCTGAATAGTTTTCGCCAAAAAATATAGCTTAATTACTTATGCTTCAATAACAAAAAAAAAAAAAGAAAGAATCATTATAGTTCAAATATGAAAATAAAGGATAAATATAAATTTAAATATTTCGAAGTAGATACGGAAATATTTCTTACCTGCGGAAAAAAGAAAATAATGCACTTTCATGGGTAATAATTCTGCGTTTATTTTTAATGGCGGCATATTTACAGTTTCCTAAATTAATCACAAAAACGTAACACCGATAAAACTGTTATGGATTATATTTTATCTTTCGTTGGAGATAAAGTGCATTTAACAGCGTTTTTAACGCACTATAAAATAATTAGCCTAAAATAAAATTATTACTTTGATCTGCTGGTGGCTTTCTTGAAATATTATTAATTTATGTAATTTAGGACATCATTAAAGAAACAATTTAGATTATAACTATGTATATTCTAGCTTATCACAATGAGAAAACTTCCCTGCATAATTAATTCAAATTGTACTCTGTGAGTTATAACAAGTAAAATGTACAAGACATGATATGACACGAATGTTCGGTCGGAAAACAGCGTTGCTGTTTGAACAAAGAGTGTTCTACTACGGTCGCGGACTCACCAGTTGCGCGATTTTTTGTTGCTGTGTTATTGTTTTGTGTGCAATATGTAATATGTTCCATTTTGTTTATTTTTGGCCTATAATTGTACTTTTGTGAAAAAAGTTTTTATCAAAAAAGTTATTTAACTGCCTACATTAATCACATTCACTTAAAAGTAAATGATATTAGTCAAAGGCGCACTCAGGATTTTTCTTTGGTCGGGGCTAGAATTTAGAAGATCAGTTAGAGGATGGTAACTCGGTTTAAAAAAAGAAAGCAAAACTAATGAATTTTATCAAAAAAAAAAATACAAAACTAACGAATTTTATTTAAAAAAAAATAGGTGTATGTAACATTAATACAGGGTGCGGCGCAGCATAATTTTTTTTTAAAATGCGCCACTTTTTTTCTACTAAATTTTGTTAAAGGGAAATAATAACAGAAAATCGAAATAAAACTGCAAGGGAAGAAGCATACATATTGCCAATTAGAAAAAAAGTGGCGCATTTTAAAAAAGGAAGTTATGCTGCGCCGCACCTTGTATAAGCAAAAAGTAAATATGTATGTTTTTTAACAAAAAATAAGTAAAACAAATGATTATAAAACAAAATTAAGTGTTTTCGAGGATTTTTTATAAATATATCTCTAATACCTCGTCGGCAATTATATTTATTTCACGGTGTATATTTAACATCAAAAAGTCCATTAATACGAACTTGACCGATGTGATTTCGCAAATACGTCTTCAATCTTCTCAACGTCGAGAATGATCTTTCTGCTGTGGCCGCAGTAATTGGGATAGTACAAAGGATGCGTAAGAGTGTATTTACACTGCCAATGATGTTTCATCGCACAAGTTTAATGCCGTAATAGCGTTTTTCGGAATTGAAATATTTTGATCGGAATCACAAAATTTGGTGTTGTACCACAGCTGAATAGCTGACTTTAACAACGACTCCGAGTAATGGGAAAGGTCCCTTGAGTAAAATCAACATAATTCTAAAAATTTGCTTCATTCGATTTTCATCGATTGGTAGTCAAATAGACAAGAAAAACTGGAAAGTAATAGTTTCATGCTTTAAAAAACGTACATTGAGTTGTTAGATATAAACATATATGTCTATCCAAGGTATATGAAACATTGCGACGAAAATATTCTTCTGTATTTTCTGCTGAAACGTTACTTCTCGTATAGTTTGCTGAGTAGTTGTGCGACGAGCTGCGATCATAATATTCAACCTTTGTGCAATATTTCGAGTAGTTTGCAATATATTTCTGCAAAACACGCTTCAGTATTTTCTCTTTCAGTCAAAACTGTTCGCATTGCAATTTTGGCCAAATCGACAGCTTTCGATAAATCCGAGTCTTTTTCTTGTAACTTTTGGCTCAAAAGCAAAGTATAACTAAACAACTTTAGTCGCCACAAAGTAGAGATATTATGAATTCCGATCGTTGCAGAGAATTGTAAAAACAATAGGCGCCACTTGAGGAATCTCTATCGTCGCATCAAGGGAAACAATAATTGGATGAAATAACTGAACGAAAACTAAAATAGCGTCGTGTCGCTCGACCCATCTAGTTGGACATAGTTCTTTTAGATATTTCTGGTTCCCGCTATCGGTGATGAATTTTTCAATGTTTTCAGTCAAAACTTCTTTACGTTTAGGTGTATCAAAAAACACGGCTATCTTTCCCACCGCAGCGATGCAATTACGAATTGAACGAATTTCAACGGCGTCTGAAATCGCAAGATTCAGACTATGTGACATGCAATGGACGTAAATCGCGGTCGGATATTCTTCAGATATAATGGCTTGAACGCAGTTAAACTTACCACTCATGGCAGCTGCTCCATCATATCCTTGGCCACGAATATAATTAGGATCGATGTTATACTTGTGTAAAGTTGACAGAATCGCATCACCCATATATTTCTACCGGTTTGCTGCACGATTTTTTTAAAAGAAAAAAAATTTTCGCAAATAGAGTATTTACCATCTACGTGCTTTACATATCGAAAACAAAGCGTGAATTGTTCGGTTGTTGTAATATCTTGTGACTCATCGGCTAAAACGGTAAAAAATTTCGCATCTCTGATTTCTAACGCAATTTTTCGTTTCATTATTTCATCACATGCATCTATAATTTGATTTTGAATATTCCAACTTATATGCATTTTTACAGCAATTTTTAAAATGTTCTTTCAATACGACATCACCAGCATATTCATTCGTGACCTCAATAGCGCTCTAAAATTTCCTTCGTTTTCTTTAGGCGGATTTTCTAAATCAAAATCTCCATAATCTCGATGGCCACGCAATGGGAGTCTCTGTCTTCCACATAGAATGATTGTATCTATAATAGGTTTGATTCTACGTCGATTTTCTTCAGCTTGAATTTTCTTAACCGTATCAACTGCCTTTTCAATCGAAATCAACTTTCCCGTCATCACATTTTTGAAATTACTCGCGTGTAAACAAGCAGTTTTATGATAGTTGAGATTTTCGTGAAAATTAAATCTTTCGAGAGCCTTTTTCCAATTATTAAAACCAACCTTTACTAAAAAATTAGATTTTCGCGTACCTGCGTGACCAACTACTGACGGAGAGCAGATAGTACACAATTCAAACAGAAATAGCTGTCTTCGATTTTTGAGTACGTCAACCATCGGTATTTCAAAAACCAAGTGTACTGAGCACGTCGCTCATTTTTAAAAGGAAATATAAAATCAATGGAAGGCTTTCATGCATTTGTCAAGGCATCGTACTTTTCTTGATTGGTCAAACTTCCGTTTTACAAACAGAGATATATCCACAGGATTAGTACTTACAGTTTTGGCGGTGGTGTTATTGCTGTAGATTCTGTCGAAGACATTGATGTACAGCCCACTGCATATTTTGTACCTGTTTCATGTTGTAAATCATTTTGATGCTGGGGCTGAGTATCCGTATCTAAGCGTAATTGTTTATCAACAGACGTACCACTACTACAAATATCACTAGCTTTGGCTTTTTTCGACTGGAAAAAATGATGCAAGGTACCTCTTTATCTTTAGTTTTTTGGTCCATGCTTTATATTACATTTGAAAAAAAAACAAAAAAAAATTAAACAATTCGCTGTAGGTAACATAAGCACATAACCAATCAAACTGGAAAAGAGTTGATAATGCAATTGCGACGTAACAAATTCAAAATTGAACTGATGAATGTTATATCCAGGTTCACACGGTTAAGCGATAGAAGCTAAAGTATGACAGAGAAGAATAAGCCGTCTGTCCTTTTCTGCGTTTCATGGGGAATGTGAATATCTGAGCAGAAACGTGCCTCATCAACTAACTAAAAAATGAGAAAACATCGGAATTCGAATGAAACGTTCCCGTCAGTTTTTCTATGTCGTATTTAGCAATTTCTTTCTCTCTTTATTTTTCTTTTTCTATTTACTTTCCATTTCACTCTGTTGCAATTTACTACTACATGCGCAATCCATGCAGCTTCGGGCTTCTCTAAGCAACCGACATGACGTAATTTAACCCAGCACTGGTAACAACAGTATGGTGTGTTGACAAACAGCACAAACTAGTGTAAGTTTCGAGTGTGAAATGTCCGATCCATTTGGGTCTGCTGAATACTATCCGGGATGCAATTCCCGAACCTGTGATTCAGTTCCAGGTCCGTATAAATAACGAACTTACCCATCGCTACTATATACAACCCAATGAAGCAACGTAAAACAAAATTATTTCATATTTCTTCATCGAATTCATTTCTTTTTTCTGTACTATTCCGCTTTACGCTACAAAACTAATTTTTGAAAAAAAATTCGAAGATTTTTTGGGGGGAGCAATGGCCCCGTGGCACCCCCCTTGAGTGCGCCAATGATATTAGTTATGAGTGTAATATGTGTGAAAAAACGGTTTTTTAGTGACTACAATTTAAAATAGTATATAACGAACCATAATAATATAAAAACAAAAATTTATCCAAATGGAGGAAATAACTGTTTTTTGTTTTTTATTTTTACCTCAGTTACACTGTCAGTGTAACACACTAAATGCTTATTGTAAACTTAATGAAACTAATGAAAACATACAGGTTATTAAACAAAATAAAAGGACTGCTCTACTCCTCTCGTTATAATAAAAAATCAATTGCAAATTTGTTCAAAAGTAAGAAATAACTGAATTATTGTCATTTTTATGTAGCAATTTTTTTCTTTTTTAATTTTTACTTTACATTAGTTTAGATTTTCATGAATAAAAAAGAATCCGTTTTAACGCTTTCAAATTTACTAAAAACATATGTGAAGCTATGATTACAAATAAATGAATATTTGTTCAATTAATGAAAAGTTACTCTCTGTAAAATACTTCATAACAAAGTGACTCTTCAGTAACAGTAATCTTGCACATTAAGAAATTATAATGCTTTATTTTATACCGGATATTATAATTTTTATTATAATCATCAATAATTTGTAAGGAGAGGATTTTGGACAAATTCTAATATACACCGCAAATTTAAACAAGTTCAATCAAGCACGATATTTCATACGCTGAGTATGAAATATTTCAAGTTAACCATAACTATAATTTACATTTACACAATACTAAATTCAATACAAAGCAATCTGATTTTTTGCGCCGCAAGAGAGAGAGAGACGGGTAATTTCTTTGAAATTGCCATTCATTTCAAAAATTTAGTTACGAAAATGAAATACGGTTTTGTTCCTGACAAACATCGATCTGAAAATTAATTTATCATCTCACGCCTGAGAAAAAAAATACTCTGTTACAAAATTTTGAGCTTCCGGAACCAACAAGGGTCTAATTTTAAAGTTGGAAACCCGGATGTTCCAAATTAGAGAAATATACGGGGGCGCACATTTTTAACCTTATCTAAAATTTTCAGCAATAATACCCGCGGCGTTAAGGGGGAGACGCCTTTTTTTGCACTTTTTTGAACTTTTCGTCAACTTCGAAATTTTCGTTAAGGAAATGAAATACGAGTTCGTTGCCAACAAATAGCGATCGTTCCAATGATATATTATATGCCTGGGGGAAAAAATTATTTTTTTACAAAATTTCGAGCTACGCCTCAGGGGCCAAAATATGAAGTTGTAAGCTCGGCTATATTTTTCCTATAAATCGGTCCTTTATGCATATGTTTGAGATACGTTTTGGTTTTCCCCACTTTTTTACTTGAGCTATTGTTTGCGTAAACATCATTTGTTGGCTGTTTTGGGCCCGAATGGGGGATCTATATAAATTTTTAACCGAAATTTTTTACTTTTGTGAACGAGCTTCTATGTTTTGTTTTATATTTTAAAGTTCACTTTTAAAGGTTTATCTGGTGGTGAGTTATGCATTTTTAAATGATTTTTGAGGTCTTTTTATATTCCATATTATATATTCTTGACTGTTTTTTTTTTGTTGTTTTTCTTTTTGACGCCCAGCGTTATCGGTTAGCTTGAAGTTATAGAGTATCTTAAAGAGAATTTTAAGCGTAATTTGTGATCAAATTTTGAAGTTTATAAATAAAACCGTTCATGAGTTACTACTGATTTTAATTTGATATTTTTGTCGTTTCTGAACATAAATATCGTTGTCTTCTTTAAAGTCAAACAGCGATGATTTTAGTGAAGCGTTATTGGGGAAGAAAGAAAAAAATCTATGTTGCTGTATAGCTAAAATGGAATGATTTTGCAATCGTTATCTGCTGCATGTGGAGTAAGAAGGACCAGTCGTATTTCACGCATATTATTCCTTCCTTAGAATGAATTAAATTGAAAATAAATTAAAACAAATAAATATTTTAATTGTCTATATATACGTTTTTAGAAGTCATTATTATTTGAAGCAATTATATTCGTTTAAAAAACTGTCATACAGAGAGCGCTTTTATACAGTCAGTGCTGAACGTTGAAAAAAATATTTAAACTCTATCGGCTGTCTGACTTTTTTTTTTGATTTCAGTAATTACTTAATTTCGGTTTCTTTACTATATCTTAATGAGGTCAGTAGTTTTTAAGTGCGTAATATTTCTGGCTCTGGTTTATTCGCAGCGGAACTTTCAGGACGAGTTCCTTTCGATCGAACCGATTATTTCACAATGATGTAATCGGCGATGACCTTGTAAAAGTAGACGTCATTTTTAAGACGAGTAGGTTCCTGCTGAGATTAACGATGCACTACTGCGTTGCAAAACCAGCGCACGTCGCAGTCTATCGCTCACCGGGCGTTCATATACATTCTTTATCTATTATCATCCGGCGTGTTGTTTATTTAAAATGTGAAACGTTCAGTGAGTCATGAATGATCGGCTCGTAGCCGGTGTGTTGTATTATTTATTGCAAAAATATTATCGCAAAGAACGTTTAAATTAGGCGGGCATTATTATCAGCTATTAATATACTATTTTCATTCAGAGTATTTTTCTCTTCTATAACATGGTCAGCCCAAGAACAGCGATTTTCCATCAGGCCTTAACGGTATTTCCGAGTAAGTATCTTCGTTTATATACATATATATATATAAAACTCGGCCACTTTGGCCTCGCAAGGGGCTGTGCCCCTTGACCCCTCTTGCTTTCATTTCTGTCTCTTTTTCTTCTATACTTTGTATAAAATGATCAAAATTTACAACGTAATTCTTACGGGCATCAACACACACAAAAAATAACATAACTACAAAAATCCTATTCTAACATTTAACTTCCGTTATATAAAATTAAGACATTTTTTCGTTACATTTTTCGTTACATTTTTCGTTACATATTTCATTACATAAAATTGTGACATTTTTTAAATAACAATAACAAAAATCCTACAAAATATAACAAACGTTACATAAAATTGGGACATTTTTTTGGGACATTTAGCGTTACATAAAATAGGGACATTTTTTTGGGACATTTAGCGTTACATAAAATTGGGACATTTTTTCAAATGGGGGGTAGCCTAAGAATTACGTTGTAATTAATATATATATACTACGGGATTGGTCTGCCCGTTTTTTCGTATTTTAAACTGTATTGTTTTGTAAATTTTTATAAAGTCTGCAGCGTTCTCACATATACTAATTTTTTTTTGAAAAAAGAAGTCCACCAATAGGTCAATTAAAAAAGTGGGATTTAGATTAAAATATTAGAAAAATTGAAACCCTAGCAGTATGATATATGTGAGAGGAATATATTACATTTAATTCTTTTTGGAGACTTTAGTATGCAGGTTAAAAAGAAAATCAATACGGTAAGCGAAAGTTGAAATATATCGATACGTTATCTGAAATATTAGATTCTAATTACAATTTAAAGCATTTTCTTTGTCAGTCGACCGCTAGAGAACAACACAATAATAACAATATAAAAAGTTTTGTGGATAGTATAAAAGAAATATTTAAAAATAACTTAACGATAAAGCAATCGAAGGAATACAAATTCCTTGGATTACATTTTGACTCGAGACTAACCTGAAAAAACCACATTCTTGCAATCAAGCACTTCTGTATACCGCTACTTAATATCCTCAAGATGATGAGCAATAAGTCCTTCGGACCAAGAAGTTCTACATTACTCCGTATCTATTACGCTCTTATCCGACCCAGCCTGGACTACGATTCTATCATATACGCATCCGCCAGTCAATGCCTACTCAACAAATTGGACAAAATTCAAAGTGCCGGACTTCGGATAGCACTGAAAGCCTTTCCGACAACGTCGACGGCTAGCCTCCATTAGTGGCACTCCACAGCTTTGCTACAGATGGAAATTACTTACCATTAAATATGCAGTAACTGTTGCCAGCCACCAACTCCATCCAAATCAAGCCCACCTCAATGAACTCGCAAAATCGTTCGGATTCCAGTTTCCATTAAAACTTCAATGCGACATTATAAAAAGAATACCAACAGTGCTCTCGCCATGGAGCCAGTTCAGACCTGATGTTTTTTGACACCTTTCTTCAGCAGAAATCAAAAGTAAACCAAACCACCACGAAAGATACTACACCGGATGCCAGAATTAAATGTTACACACAGATGCATCCAAAACAGCATCACTCGTAGGTGGAGCTTATTCCATACAAAACAACATCCAGTTCTTCAACCTTTCGCCCATGCTGTCAGTCCTTTCGGCTGAGCTAATGGCTTTGCTTTGGTGTCTGCTCCAGATCGCTGATCTTCTGTATAACCACTATGTAATTTGCTCAGACTCATGGTTGGCTTTAAAACATATTTAAACTTCAATGAAGCAGTTGTTGATCATATCTTGTTTTTTTTTTACTGCAGTTACATAATATTAATACTAAAATTACCTTTGTTTGGATCCCAAGCCATCGAAGTATTTCTTCCTATGACGCTGTTCATCGTGCGGCTCGACGGCCATCGCAGACTTGCTTGCCTATAACTATAGGAATGGATTACGTATAGTTTTCTATCTAGAACATTTTAAGTTCGTGGAGTCGATCATTCCATGCGCGACCAAGTATCCTGGGAAACACCAAAAAAGACCACTCAGTGTGGCCCAAACTCATTGGCAAGGCCTGCTTACCAAGATTGGAAACAACTGTAAATAGAGTTTATCTTGGACACTTACTCAGCAATCGGCTACCACCAGTATGAGACGTATACCAAGCTCCGCTAACGGTCCACCATATTGTCACAGCTTGTCAAAAATACGCCCAACACCGTTCCAAGGAGACAATGGCGGCCATCCCAGATGTTTATAACCTGAAGGACCTTACAGACTTTCTGATTAAAATTAAGATTATTAATAGTATTTAGTAATTAGTGTTTAATTAAGCATCGAGTAATAGCCACAAGGCATTAAATACTCGTTAATGAAAAAAAAAAAAAAAAAAATTTAAAACGATACGTATCGCTGTTATTGGCTGGAGTGCGATGATGGTTGACTTGATATCAATTCACTTGTTTCTGATTCTTGAGATCAATTTCAAATCACTCGACAAAATAATTAATATAGCCTACTTATGTATAATTTCGGCGAAATATAATGACGAAATTAGCCATGCAGTATTAAGAAAAAAGAAACTGATATTTCATTAATAAAAAATAATTTCTTCGCAATAGCCAGATATTTTTTCATAAATTCATAAACCGTATATGTTCATAGATTTCAATAATGTATTATTATATTAACTCTGTTCACACAGAAACGTCTAGGACACAATGTTCTATAATCATAGTTTAAATATTTAAATTTCAGAAACTGCTACGTTTCCATTGTAACTAACATTGATAATTTTTTGTTACATTATTTTAAAATATTGGACTCCTAAATTTTTACATTTTGGATATTTCATGTTTTTCTTATGTTTTAATGAACCGACGTTGATCAAAAAAAAAAAAAAAAGCTGTAGCTGTTATGAGGGCTGTTGATTTTTTTCTTATTTTTCTCCCACGATTGTAATACTTCGGGTGCATTAGATATAAAGCAAAAAATAGAGAAATTGTCCCTAGTTCCATTCTATAGCAGCTGAAGATATTTATTTTTTTTTTTGATTTATAATATGGAAATAAATACATGGGCGAAAATTTTAAAACTTAAAGAATCAAATTTTAAAAATTCGGATTGTGGCTTGAACAAGATTATTAATCTCCTCATTAGTTACGGGCGAATTTTTTACTCTAAATCAATATGAGCATGAGGAAAACATTTTTTTTTGGGATTCAATTACGTATAAAATATAAACCATTTCTCCGAAAATTTCACCTGACTTTCAAACTTTTAATAAATCATTTAATTTTAATTAGAATATCCTACAATATAAATCTGGACAATTGATATGAAATTGCTTTTCATTTAAATTTTACTTCATTTCTATCCAATTAGGATTACACGTCATTGTAATAAAAAACATTGGTTTACCTAATCTGGCAACAACTGCCATACCATCCTGATGTTTTAATTGCATATAACGCGGACCATATGTACATAAGCTTAGAAGGTAAATTTTTCTTGGTTTTGGACCTCCTTCAGCTGCGATACGTTCGTCTATTTCATTTCGAGTAGCCATTCTTAGAATTTTTATTTGATTAAATCTAATAAACCGTAATTTTTTTTCTTCCACCTTACATCACATATCAACAAAATATTCTTGTCCTAATCTATCTAAACGCATAAATTGTGATGCTGATAATAACAAATATCTGTAATATTTTGTCTGAGATACTTTTTTATTTTTATTATCTACCATATCTATTGACCAACCAGTTGAACCATGTGATCACAAACTTTCGTAAACCGAATCTAATTCATTTTCTTTCCATATAATAACTTTTCGCAGATCGGCTCCTGGAGAAGTATAGAGCACTCCCGAAATTTCAGCACAAGTTGGTCGATCACCAAGTACATACATGATGATGAGTTTTTCAAGTAGTTTCTTCAAATGCCTAGTGTGATCGATTTTCATTTCCTTCTCATTAATTCTATTCTCTTCGTCAAACTGTCCCTCTAAATTTACAATTTTTTCCTCTGTTAGTCGCTTCATTTTCTTTTCCAAGTCGACTACCTTATTTTGGTCCGTTTTGTGGAACATGGTTTTAAAATTATCGATGTTTAGATTTGTTTTATTATTTATTTTTTCTTCCTTTGGTTCTTCGAATTTTTTATTTAGAAATTCCATCAAACTGTTCATGTCCATTTAAATTTTAAATTTTGGACTCCCATACTTTTTTACATATTCTAGCGATTCTATTACATTATTTAGAAAAGGGAACGACCCTCCAGCTACCATCGAAAGGGATGTGGACTTTTTTTTTAGTTTCCAGTCTTACCGCTTTCAGAGTGTATCTTCCCAAATTTTGGTCCCTAAATATCAGAATATTTCGAATTTCTTATTTTTCCTCTATTATGGAGACCCCAGTGTGCAGGATAATAAGAAAATCAATACCGTAACTTATACAGAATCGGCTGTAGAATTTTTTTAAAATTTTTTTCTTAAAACTTGATTTTCACATTTTTCAAAATTCGAGCCCTTTAATATTAAAATTTTAGTGGTTTCGTATTTTTCCTATATTCTAGCGGTTGAAATACATCATTTTAAAAAAAAAACAACCCTCCCGATCGCTTTCAGTCCTTCATCGTGTGGTATAACACTTTGAAGGGGCTCGTTATCCATATTTTTTTCAACTGGATCCTCGTTGGGTACCATGGCTACAAAATCCTCATCTGTCGTTTCTTCAATCTCGTCGCTGCCCATTCATTCTGTAACGTCATCCGTATTAACCGTTTCAGATCCTGGAATACTCGAACAAGCTCCTCATGGCCTTTTGAACTGTCCAAATCACATTGTTTGTCAATTTCATCCCATTTATAACTGACTTTATGATCTAATAATATTTTCCATGACCGCACTAGTACTATAGAACTAATCTCTTCCCATCCCTCAGATAACCAAGTGGTAACATCAAGCATATCAACTGATTTTAAAGCAACCTGGCAGTCCTCACATTACAATCACTATAAGTCACAGTACATTACGGCCACAGACAACATCTTCATTTGCAGCGAATACAAATAAATATTCAGATACGTACTGCATATAGCTGTGAATTTTAACTTTGGTTTTTTTTTTTTTTTGAAAATTGATCCGGATAATACCAAGTCCGGCTAAACGCGAGTCTACTGTATACATATACTAGCTGTTACCCACGATTTGGCCCGTATATTAATACCCGTTTAAATCTACACTTGGAAATTAATAAAACAACTTTTGTTTTATCTGGAATTGTATTTATGTAAAGATTCTTTCTCTCTTCGGGAAACATGGGTATTCTCGTTCGGTCTTCGCGTTTAGCTGAAGATTATTGGTTTTCCTATAACCTGTCTGTCGTGATTTAATGAAAAATTTTGCTCCACCTAACAGCACGCACAGCCAGCATTTTTAAGGGGCTGAGAATGATCTCCCATAATTACACATTTAAAAGAACATCTTCTTTACTCATATCTTTCAATCCCCCCTATTTTATTAAAATTAATTTGTTACCACAACAGCAAGTATAAATAACATTCCAGTTTTATCTTTCCGTCCAGCCCTTACCTTCTTTGACACCAGTTGATTTGACATGTTTCCTTCTCTTTGTCGTCCCCTGATCACTGCCATATGTCGTTTTCGTTTCGGTCATACCTTCCTCCCTTCGTCACTTTTTCGTTTTTCCCTCGTCTCTTCTCCGCGGTGCTCTCTTCACTCAGAAGATTCATTTTTTCTGCGTGATGTCAACCATGTCTTATTCGAATGTTCCTTTCTTTCTTCAGAACGTTCTCTCTTTTATTCTCAGCTTTTTTGGTCTTCCTACTCCATACAATGACTCTTATGTTCTTTCATTTCCTTCCTTGTGTCAGTTGTTCCTGTTCTAGTTTCTTTCATTCAATCAATCTTGCACCAGATTAAAATCTAATATATTATGCTCTTTTTGAGCTATTACTTAGATTCCTTGGTTGATTGGGCTGTTGCTCTTCGTTAGCGTACCCATAAAATGAAGAAAAAGAAAAAAAAAAACATTCCCGGTAGCAAATATTAAAAATTTCGCTGCAGGGTTTTTTATTTCTTTATAAAAAATAATAGAAAACGCTACTTTTTTTTAGCTCTTCGCAATGACTACAGCAGCTAGGCTAGGAGTGCGATTTGTATGTTTAAATCATATCATAGAGGTTTGTTGATTTCAGTAACACAAAAAGTGAAGTAACAGAACGCGGTGTATTTGCTTACACTCAGAAACTAATAAAATGTCATCTAGGGTTTATTATTTATTACTAATCATTTTATTTAAAATTTGATAAAAATTAATGTTTTTTTTTTTTTTTATTCGTCCCGTATACATTTCTGTACCGCTGGTCGCATCTCAACTACTTAAACCTTATATTTCGTGAAGGAGGCGGTAGAAAACTCAGCCATACCTTAAAAACTTCCTTTGGATACACCCTGAAAATTTTAGTATGACTCGTCCAGCGGTACGGGAATGCACATGGAGCGAACAAACACACAAACAAATATACAAACATAAAAACAAACAAAAATTCATTTATATATATATATATATATTGTTTTTTTTTGTTTTTCATGTAGTCATTAAATAAATTAGCAGCCCGTACTGTCACAGTGACTATTATACTCGAAGTTGACACTATCTTTACATTAATTTAATGTAAAAATTATGCATCTAAATTACATAAGAAATTGCATCTATTGTGATGGAAATTTCTAAATATTGATATAATGCGAGTATTGTACATAATGGTAAATAATAACAAAAACAATAAACAGCATATTTTTTTAGAGATTGTTTGTGTGTAATTTTTTGTTATTTTTCCTTTAATATTTTCGATTCCTTTTTATAATAATACCAGTTACTGTCTACATTTTCGTCTGGATGCCATAGCTAACTTATATATGGCTACCAAACATAGGTAATATTAAAGGATATGATTAAAAAAGATAAAGTCCCATTGAGAAGATCAGTTTTTTTTTTGTTTCAGCGCTGACTCCTTGGCTCGGGCTGCTGCTTCTTCTCGCCTTTTTTTAAAAAAAATTTCCATCCGCTAATCTCCTATTGATATGTAAAAGTTTTCATATCAGATCATGGTATCGGATTTTTACGCTTCGTCGTTTTTTAATAATTATTCATTTCATCTTTCTATTCAGCCTACTCTTCCTGCATATTCATGGTTTCTTTTGCATCCCTCTCTTCTTCGATATTCTGATGTTGTTTCCATTGTTCGTATGCGTTTTGGCCATTCTCTGTTACCTTCCTTCAGATTTCGCTTTTCCCTGATTTCCTCCCCACACTGTCCCCTCCATCCTAATGATGCCGTTATTTGCGACGCCGATCATGTGTTCCTCCAGTTTTCTTCTCTCTCTCTGTGGAGCGTTCTGCTTTTTATTCCTTTTTGTTGGGGCTTAGGCTTTCTACTTCTTATTGTGCTTTATATATCTTGTCTTTTCCTTCCCCACTAGTTATTCTTGCTAGTTGTTCCTTTCTAGCAAAGATTTCTGATCGGATTAAAATATAACCGACTTCTTTCCTAATTATTTGTTTCTGGGTAAAAGTCCTTGGTTGACGAGCCCAAGATAAAAAAAAAGAAAAAAGAGAAAAGAAAAAAAAGGAATATAAAGCAGAACGGTCAATAGAAAGAGATGAATGCTCAATACAAGATACAAGTAAGTTATGTGTTTGAATGGAGAAAATATTAATACTTAAAAGACAGAATAATATGAAATCTGTTTAACTGGATAGTGAAAAAATTGAAACGAGATCGGGCGAGCCATGTATTTAAAATGGAGATTATGAAGTGGTTAAAGAGATAATAGACCGGATTGTCTATGAGTGATAAAAAAGAAGAAGACAAAGAAGACATTATCAAAGAGCGGTTTATGACTGGCTTAAATGGGTTAGGTTGAGGGAGGTCTTTGCTTGTTATCAAGGCTTAATTATAAAATTTATGACTGTATTACAAAATTAACTTTATAAAATTTTAATATTAGTTAAGCAATGCGTAATATAGTAATATTGTAATATAATGATAATAATAGTAGTAAACGTTTTATTTAAAATTTTTATTTTTTATCGCGTGTGTTTTGCCTTTTCCCCCCCATTTCGTTGACAAAACCTTGCTCTCCATACGGTTAAGAACCGGAATAAAATTATTGTTTCGATGGTTCTTGATATTAACGCGCATAAATAGACGCGAAAACCGCCTTTTTCATCTATGTTAAGTACAATACAATATTAACCCAGTTTTAGATGTAGAAGGAATTAGCGATTACAAAGATATTCAGCAAAATGAAGATTATATCGCTAGCTAAAGTACATGTCGTAGGTGGCATTAACTTTCTAGCAGCTGTAAAAATGTACATTGCCCTGAACAGTTAATGTGTTTTTAATAAATTGAATGAGATCGATAAGGTGGATTTCTTTCTCGTACTTACCGATTTCACATACATGCTCGAAAGTGGACAATTTGTATAACAAGCCATCTATTCGATTTTGCAGTGGTCGATTCTTTTTCTCCACTAGATTAGATGGTATGGTTCTAGGTTTTAAAAAATATAAAATTACGGATTTGTATAATTTTAGAGAGGCTCTTGCTATCAGGAGGGTACCCATGATTGGTCAATGGAGGGCGGTTTAGTCACAATGATAAAATGTTAGGATGCTCATCTGAAATATTTATATAATATAAATATGGAATTATAAAAACATAACGGTATAAAATGATATTAATGTTTATAATTTTATACTGCAGTTTTATTTTAAACATGTTGAAAAGAATATAACTGTTTTTTTAAATTGTGCGTCCCTGTTTGCTATATCGTTGATTGTTGCACTCAAACCTATAGTTGTTCTTTACATGTTGACCCTGACCCTAGCACATTATGTGTTACTGTAAAAAGTGGTCTACCTAGTAAGCTACAGTATGATTTTTTCGAAATATTTTTTTTTTTTTTTTTTAAAGATAAGCCTAATCGCAGTTGATGTAAATATGATAACTGAAGAGATAAAACCGAATATTTTTGCGTTAAATCTAAAGGTTATTTATATATAATTGGGATAGGAGTTGTTTATTAAAATTTCATCAAGATAAGTATTTTAAATTATGCCAATTTTTGTTGATATGTGTGTGTGTGAGCGCGTTAATGTGGTGGCAGAAATTAATTTTGGAAGCGATTTCCACTTTTAAGATTTTTTTTACCTAATTTTTAATTCGAGATAGATTAACGCGAAATAATTAATTATATTTGATAGTTATCAATTTTTATTTTTGTTTCAATGCCTTATGTATTACTAATTCTAAATATAAAAAAATGAACAATAAAAATTTCAAGTGCTCGGTATATCCTTAATATCTCTTTCCTACTCATCCCGAGCTCGTTTCATTCAAATTTACTACCTTTGGATGCCTCCCTCTTTCGGCATTCCAGGCAGCAATACAGTTGACTTCTTGGCACGTTCAGTTTCGGTCAACGTTAATAGGGGTTTTCCACAAATAAAACACGCAGGTAAAACAAACTTTCGTTACAGTTGTAATTTTGTATTTCCGACTCTTCCAGATGTCTAATTTTTCTACAGACGCCGTGTTGGCTGGCGATAATTCCTCCCGGATATTTCCGAATTTCCGTTGCAATTGCAAACTTTAAGAGACCAGTGAAAGAAATACCTTCCTCCTTCTTCAGTTTGCAAGCACATTCGCAAAATCTTTCTTTACAATTCGTTTACAGCAGGATATTCTTCCCCACCATCGAAGGTCATTATTAAGAGTGGCCAGAAAGTAATTCTACATCCTATTCGTAATAATAAGTTAACCGACGGTGTATGTATCTGTTGTTTCAGTGTACTTATTGTCCGGTATAACCGGTCTGACTATGGGCTGGCTTCCGATAGCTTTATACTATCTCAGATCAGCTACGAGCACGTTGCCGATTACAGCCGAACAAGGAGCTTGGATGGCTTCCATGCAAAGTTTTGGGCGTCTGTTTGCCGCTCTACCAGCCGGTATTGCCACCGATATTGTTGGCCGTAGAACCGTTTCACTGACAGCCGCGGTCATCTACCTAGTTACCTGGATCGTTATACCGCTGACCAGATCGTACGCTATTCTGTGCGTCTGCAATCTGCTACTCGGAATCGGCGTCGCTCTGGTGAATGTCGCTAATCAGATGCACATGTCGGAAGTGGTGTCAGCCGATCACCGCGGCTCTTTCCACGCGATTAACGGATTCTTCCATAATTTCGGCATTTTGTTCATCGCGACGACCGGTGTTTACCTATCCTATTCGACCGTTTGCTACGTGAATGCCGCCGTTGTGCTGTTATACTTCTCGAACAGTTACTGGCTGGTCGAGTCGCCGTACTACTTACTGTTTAAGGGCGAACGACATCGAGCCGAATGGAATTTCCTCTGGCTGAGAGCCGGTATCGCCGAAAGTGAACAGCGGCAGGAATTCGCTAAAATCGAGTCCAACATTGAGTTCCAAAAGACGCAACAAGAGGCGGTCACCCGCGCCACCATAACCAGCACGATACGAAGCAAGTTCGTGAAGCCGCTGGCTGACCCGGTGAATAGAAGATGCGTTTTCGTCGTCCTGGCCTTGAACTTTCTCGTTATACTGACCGGTAACGTCGCGATAAAGCTGAACTCGTCCTTCATATTCACCGCGAACGCTTTCGTGCAGAATAAAAGCAAATTCCAATGGGCCATCTCTTGCGTTCAGTTCGTTGCGTCCTTCTTCGCGTTTTTCGTTATCGAAAAGTTCAGACGTCGAACTTTGTTTATCGGCGCTTCGCTGATCGTCAGCGCCATCTTAATCGTTAACGGACTCTGCTTTTACCTGTCCGAGAGAACCGACTTGGCCCATTACTGGGATGCGACCGCCGTGGCAACCGTTTGTTTCGCCGCTACCCTAGTCTATTACGGCTTCTACACGGTCACTTTACACTCGTTGGTGAATATGCAACGTTGCGAATTGTTACCGCAGAACGTGAAGGCCATCGGTACCGGCCTAGCTATTCTGACGCAAGCCGGTTCATCCAGCTTGTCAATTTTACTCTTTCAGTACGTACTGGACGCTGCCGGCATCTACCCGAATTTCATATTGTTTACCGTAAGCGGTCTTCTGATGGCTTTCTTCATTTACCGCAGTTTACCAGAGGTGAAAGGGCTAACGCTAGCCGAAGTGTACGATTCCATGTCTTCTCTTATCAATCGTTCGTAGAATTTGGAGCGCTCTGTTTCCCCTCTGTCTCTCTTTTCGGTTAGATTCCGTAGTCATAGCTGAAAATACAGAGCGCAGGGAAGAAAAGAAAGAGATCACCTTTTCGAAGTGAAACCTCTTTATATTGGCGATTTGCTCAGCAGCTCGAAGGAGAACTAAGTTCTAGAATTACAGAATTGTACGACGATGATGTATGGTAAAGTGGGCTCTTGACTTTTCCGGCAGAAAAGAAAAAAAAAACAATTTAAACAAAACGGTCGCATGATGTGATTAAGCAAAGAATAGATAGAAAGGTGGATAAGAGCGAAGAGTAATTCAAATTATAAGAGGCGAGGTGTTTAATTCATTTCTGCTTATGGGTTCGTGCAAACCCGGTTAAACGTCTTGTCAGGCTAATTATCAATTAATATCACGTTTCGTAATATGTGTACGTGAACTTAGCGAGGTCCCACTTTGTCGATATGGAGTTAAGCCCGGTGGTACGTTATACTTAACAAAATTTCTGATCGATTTAGACCTCACGGTGCCTTCTAAGGCTACAAAACTCGCCGAGATATTTGCGTTTGAAATTGAAATTTGAAAAAAACATACTTTTGAGAAAATTAGAGTTTAAACTTTTGCATAGCAACTAGAGGTGACAGGCGAGGCGCATTCAGGTTTTTGGCCATAGAACACGGACGCGAGGTCGGATCACATTGCCGTTTACGGCATTGGAAAGAGCAGTGTGTCCACTCAATCAGAAATTCTAAAAATCCCAAAATCAACATTTTTGACATGGGCATCGCCAGCGAGGGGCTGCCCTCTGGACCACTGGAGGCTTGAAACTTTTTAATCAACTGGCCATGATGAGCATTCATAGGCGCGTAATCATGGACAATTTCACGAAAATTATGTTTTAATTAAGATTTTATTCTTGTTTAATAAAATATTAAGACTTTACAACTTATAAATTTTATTTTTCCTGTAACTCATATCCTCTTTCTATCATCTTGCCCCCCCCCCGCTAATCGGCTGGCGACGCCCTTGATTTTTGACCTAACATCCGAAAAATTGCTGTATCTCCGTAAATAATTTCGACAAAGTGGGGCCTTGTTAGATTCACGTACACATATGAGAATTCGTGAAATAAAAAAATGGTAGTTTTTATCTAACGCTTAATCGCCTAGTTGTTACAGTTTTAAGACGATCAAAGCTAAATTTAAATTGAGGCTGCTAATTTGAAGGGTTTCTTCATGTCATTTCAGTTCCATCAACTTTTCACCTTTTTTTTTTTTTTTTATGAAGGCTTTCACGTCTACTTTCCACGTTTTTCTTGAAAGGCCTTCATCTTCTTTTGTTTCAGAATGCCGCTATGTCTTTCTCATTTATCGTCTAATTTCTCTTATTCCGTTGACTTATCTTTGATTCTGTTGCTGCATTGTATTTTTTCCATCGTGTTTTTTTGTTGTTTCTCCTACGCTTTTCATTTTCCGTCTTTCTCTCAATAAAATAACTGTGTATTACGTACGTAATTTGTTGTGCCATTTTTTGCTTAATCGCATTGGTTAAATGTTTCCGATTTATTATGTTGTTTCTTTTAACTGAAGCTTTTTAAACGCTAGCTACGCTAGCTGTAACCTTTTAGAGATTTTGGCTTTACGTTTATTTTCCATACTTTACGTTTGTCCGAAGTATATTTGCACTGTCTGTGCGATCTTAGTTCGGCTTACCAAACGTGCTTATTTCGCGCGCTATTTTCCTTTATTGATATCTTAATTTATTTTCGAGTCTGTTTGCCGTAATTCTGCTATCTCAAAATCTCGTGATATTGATACGATGTCGTGCATTTGTTGAACTGGCTATTTTACTTTCCACTTGCAGTCTGTGTGTTAGCTTCCTTATTTCATTTTATGTTCTTCATTAAATCCGATGCTGCCAACACACAGTTCTAAAGTGTATTGTCTTATGTTCTTTTATTCGATGGTTCCGCTTTCTTCATATTATTCTTTTTGAATGCGGGTTTATTGATTTCTAAACATATACATCTCAGATGATACATAAGTATGGCAGTTCTATTTCTAGATTCTCTGATGCGGTCAATAGAGAATGGTATGTTTCTTTTAAATCAAAAAACATGGTACAGCGGTTTCCCGAATGCTCCTGTTTTCTCAGCAGTTTGCCTTACGGCGCTAATATGGTACGTTTTGAAAGCTGCTTGTTTAACCGCCTAGATTTTTCGGTCAGCTTGATTATATGTTAGAAGTCTAATTCCTATCATCTTTTTTTTTTTTTTTTTGCGTATTGTACGAGTATTACTTCTGCCTTTTTTCCGTGTCAGAAATCTAGCCTTCCCTCAGACATCTACCAAAAAGAGTATTGTCGTCGGCACCTCTTCTCGTCCGCTAATTTGATGAATTTACTGTTACCTCGATTTACCTTAAAGCTTTGTTATTTTACATTTGTTTGCGGTTTCAATTTTTTCGCTTGTGACTGCTGGAATTGAAATTTCACAAACTACCTGTCAGTTCGATGACTGCAATAAACCATCATATTATAGTTTCTTGTAAATTCCTCCTTCGAATTTTCATGAAGTTTTTTTTATTTTTCGCGCATTTACCGTTCTTAACTTTTATCCTTAGTATTTCATTGCGATTCTGTTGTTTCTCTAGCTCTGATGTGAATTGTGTTCTATTCCATTTTCTCGCAGTTGCGCTTCTCACCTCCTAACTCGATATATTAACGATAAGCCTCGCAAGTTTTAAAATTAACGCTTTGAATTTCGAACTTGGTTTGTGCGATAATGACGATAAGAAAAACGAACTACTTTTAGCGTGGTCTTATACGACATTTGAATCTGACTGAACAGTGTGGAGTTAAACGCTGTGTACGGAAGCAAGCGGTGTTTTATGTTAATTTACAAGTTGAAGATTCTGTTCGCAGCATGCGCATACAAAGTGATATAGTCTTCAAAAGCAAAATTACATACGGTATAATTTAGAATTTCTAGTCGCAGCAGCTCTCTGTTAACAGAGTGACAATGCAACTGTTTATTATTCTTTAAACAATTAAATAATTAAAATAATCAAACAAAATGAAATGACATTAAGAAACCTACTCAAATATGAACCAAGCAGAATCTGTCAATATTGTTGGAAGCGGCGCAGGCAGTAGCTAATCAATTGGAAGTCTAAACGAGAGCACCAAGATCAGCTTTATTAATCAGCATTGTCGATTAAAAATTCGACAATAACAACTTAAAACGTATCAGGCTAGTACGTATTGGAAAAATTAATTTCGGCAGTCGGAATCGCAAACTATCACCCCGGAGCGGCGTCTTTAATGTGAAATCAGATCGACTATCGCATCTAAGATATTTGATACGTACAATTTTGGATCATGTGTGTATGTAAATTTTAATATTTTTATTTTATGTATTATCGACCCCCTATGTGAATGAAAATAAATAAAAAGTTAAAGCTCTAGAAATTTTAACATTTATAATTAATCAGTTAAATCTAAAATAAAAAACAATAAAAAAAAATCGAATTAATTAATTAACTAATATACTGACCGTATTAATTAATCTCATTTTTGGAACTGTGACCAGAGTCATTTCTTTCACATGTACATTAGACTGCAGAATTTCGGTAATAAATTGCGAATAAGCTTGTTTCTTTTTAAAATCAGTCTTATTATTATTCAACATGAGAAATTTGAAAGAAGATAAAGTTCAAAAACAAACTTTCGTAAAACAAAAACATGTTCTTTTCTTTTTTTTTTTTTTTTTTTTGTAATTGTTATAAAGTATTTTGAAACGTTTTTCTCTCTTCAACGATCATTCGATTTCGGACATCATGAACAAAATCCTCTACCATTTTCCACCATATATGTATGTATGTAATGAAAGTTAAACGTTAAGATAGGATTTTTGTGATTATTATGCAAAGTGTAGAAGAGAAAGAGTCAGAAATGTAAGCAACTTGCGAAAAATGGCCGAGTTTATATATATAATATATATGTATGTATATATTGTGACACGGATTCGGTACGCATAGCGCTAACTCTTGACGACGTTTGAGTTAGAAATTATTCTCTGGTTATTCATCTATTCACGATCTCTCAAACGTCGTTCTAGGTTGCATCGCCGCTTTGTCGTGTCAAGAGTGCTTAATAATCGGCCAAAACCGAAAATATCCATGTTCGATATCGAGTCTGGCCATTTGAACGGTCGCATCGGGGTAGAGACGCATTTGTGTCTGACAACGAGTGATAGTGGTGGAGAGCTGAGACAGTGACTTGCGCTTGCGGCAAAAGCGCGGCATTCTGTGTGTCGAGTAACGTTAAGCTGCAGGCAGATTGTGAAAAATCCCGCCAAAGGCAGACAGGGCGCAATTAGTGCGGTGATCTATGCAGAAGTATTCTTCTAGAAACTTCTGCGTAGCCTTTGTCGCCGTAGTACGGAACGCATTGTTCGCTCGTTTATCGTTCTAGTCACCGTCGTCTTAATGTGGTAGTTGCCACGTTTTTCTCATCTAGTCGATCGATGCCATTTTTTTTTCGCGCGTTACAAACAGCGCCATGCCGTAAAATTGATTTTTTCTTTTTGTATTAATTGAATAGTTTATGTGTCGTTTGCTGAAATAGACGCGTTTTATATTTTTTCCGGTTTCCTACATAAAATAACGCATCTCGTTTGACACGTGGTGGAAAAGGGGCCCTCATGAAATCTCCGGTATGGAGAGATACCGCCGTTCCAGGGTGAATTAAGAAAAAAAAGTCAATGGCTCTATTTATTTAATTTCATCTTCCCTTTTACCCACAATTTTACATAAAAAAAAAAAAAAAAAACCTAAAAAATAATTAAAAGCCTAATGCTCGTTTTTTTATTATCATCGTCCGCGTAATTGGCTTCCGGCGGAGAAAAAAATATCGGAGGAAAATATGATTTGTTTCACTGACGCCTAGAAGCAGGAATAATTCCGGATTTGTTACAATATATATTTATATATTAATGGCTATGTCATTTTTACGCCAGGGGTCATCAGGAAAAGTGTCCTGTCACGAAATTTGTCCCAAAAAAAAGTCACATTTTATGTAACGAAAACATTTTGTTGAACAGCGTAGCCAATGAAAAAAAGTTTACTCTTCTATAAGAATTATAAAAGAACTAGGCCTGTGGGTGAAGGGGTCGTGCTCCCTACCGAGAACCGAAAGGCCGAGTTTTATATATATATATATATATATGTATATATATACATATGCATATATACTAGGGAATTGGTCTCGCTGACCGTCTCATGGCCCGTTCCTTCAGACTTTAATTTACTTTGTAAATTTTCATAGCATACAGATTAAAAAGCAAATCGGTAACTCGTGTAAAACCGTCTGTGGAATTTTCTAAAATTTTTTTTCTTAAAACTTGGTTTTTACATTTTTCAAAATTTGGGCCCTTTAATTTTAAAATTTTGAGCGGTTTTTAATATTTTTCTGATTTCACGAAGAAAATACGTCGATTGAAAAATAAATTAACCCTCTAGCTACTATAGATCTGACTGTAGTATTTCTTTTCTTGCAGCTTTAAAAGATAGATATGTGTGTATATGTACATATATGTAGCATACGTGGTTTTTAAGAATTAAACTCAAAAACAACTATTTTATTCCATATTACATAATTTATCGTATTAATAACAAGTTTTTAAAAACTGATAAAAATTAAATGCGGAATATAAAATATTTAAAAAATAAATGCGCACGCTTTCTGCGATTACAATTATTAGTCTCAACAGAATTGTGAATAATTTTAAGTGTACACGAATTTGAATAAAGGAGACCGGATGTCTGTACACAAATTTGACGACCGAAAAGTTCAACCGAAACCGTTCGAGTTCAGTTCACCGTTAAGTTTTGGTGTGTGGGTAACATCCGGGAAGATCAGTCCAATTAAACATTGAATAATGAAAACTATAAATGTTGAAACCGCAGCTGAAAAGTACATCGTAGGACCCTTATATTTCTGGTATACGAAACCGCCGAAAAGACTTCCGAATGCCACACCTACAGAATGAACTTACAGTTTCTAAATTTTCCACGTCATGTTATAAAAAATGTTATACGATTTCTTTTAGGTTTTTTTTTTTTTTGTAGCTTTAACCATTGGCTAGCCTAATAGCCATTAACACTTCATATTTATACACCTTATATTTTGCAGTCTTTTATGAACTGATGTAATTGTCTACAGTCAAGATTGATCGAGCTATTATTCGAATGATTGTCAGTGGTAAGATTCTTAAAACAACTGGTGAATTGCTTTTAATAAATTCTTTTAATTGCATTGATAAACAGAATGCATACTATTAACGAGCAAGATGAAAAAGGGAGTAATATAATGGCGCTCAAATTCTTCAGATATCTATTGTGCAATCACTGTCCACACGTTATTCCGAACTATGGATGCCAATTGATTATGTCGGCTGACTTCTTTATACGATGTCTCTTATTTGTTTTATAAATACACTTTTATACACGTCACATAAACACAATTTAGTTCTATTGTCTAATAACCTTGTTAGAGAAAAATCGGAATTATCGGAGCCGGCGAAAAATACTGAACGCACCATACAATTGGACGACACTAAGATTTTTGCAAAAATCGAACGTTATGGTACGCGGATTATTTGAGAATCTCGAAGTTGCAAGGCATCAAAGTTTCTCGGTAAAGAAGAGGGCTACAGACCGAGTTAAAATTTTGAAAACTGTTAAACAGTTAAAAGAAGAAACAGCTGTTAGGATAAATGCGTTCTACATAGCTAACGATGGTGTAGGGCTGACTTCAGGTGCTCGTCCACAGGTCATTGGCAATACGGTTAACAATGAAAAAGAAAAAAATTCTTACGCTGAATATTAGGAAGCGTCACTGCTCTCGCATAACACAACCGATCGACTAATGGGATTTTATTTTTTGTTATTTTTTATTATTTTCTATTATTTTTTGATTCAGTTTATTTTATTTTTTTTTTAATATAAAATAATAATATTATTTTATATTTTATCTTTTGGGCGCGCCAGCGGCTTTGATCCAACAACTACAGAAATTAGTACGCGAATATCAAGATAGGCACAGAATACTCTACTGGGCAATGCAGTATAAAGAGGGGTGTAAGACAAGGATGCCCACTCTCTCCGCGGTTATTTAACATCTCCGCAGACGAAATAACAAAAGAGGCACGAATTGAAGGAATGGGTCTGAAGATCAATGGACAAAGAGTCAATGAAATAAGCTATGCGCGGGCGATAAGGTATTTATAGCTGAAACAGAAGCTCAAATGCAGAAAATGATTGATAGAATAAACCGTGCGGGAAGGAAATTCGGAATGAAATTAAACACGGAAAAAACGAAAGTCATGAGATTTTCGAGAACCAATGACAAAAAAGCAGTAATCATGATAGACAATGAAAAAATCGAGAATGTCACTGAGTTTAGATATTTAGGTGCTCTCATAAGTAAGGACGGAAGAGACCTAAAAGAAGTCAGAATCGATATGGCAAAGAAAGCCTATTAAATAACCTTAGCAACGTCTTAAAAAACAGAACCTTAAGCGTAGGCCTGCGGAAGAGAATAATGAGATGCTACGTTTGGACGGTATTAAAATATGCGTGTGAAACCTGGACAATGAGTGCGGATATTGTAAGAAGACTGAATGTGGTGCTATTGGAGATTATTAAAAATACCTTGGACTGATTTTGCAACAAACGTATCAGTCTTAACAAAAGTAAATGAAGAAAACAAAATGATAGTTGAAAATATTAAGCAC
The DNA here is from genome assembly GCA_039619475.1 of Icerya purchasi. Lineage (NCBI taxonomy): Eukaryota > Metazoa > Arthropoda > Insecta > Hemiptera > Monophlebidae > Icerya > Icerya purchasi. The sequence continues at coordinate 577,369,809 of CM077115.1, forward strand.
CGAAAGCTGAAATACATAACACATAAAATCCGGGAAAACGGTGTTTTCATGTTGGCACTGCAAGGACGAGTTCAGGGAAAACCCATTAAAGGAAGAAGAAGATTGGAGCTAGCAACTACGAATGCACCAGCCAACTTTCCATGTAAAAGTATACAAGACACGATTAGATACGCCAGGAATCGAAGAATATAGACGTACGCAACCTCTTGATGCAAGAGATGCGACCCCGACCACGACGAAGGAAAGGGTTAAATAGAGAGACGATTAGAAATAGAGCTTAGGAAAGATTGGAGTACAGGAATTATTATTTGTGAAGATGGGAAGGAAAGAACAAAGGAAGAATTATAAGGAGCAGGAAGACCCAGTGCTAAGATTTTAGAATACAAAGCAGAGCGATCAGAATCAAGGACGGAGCATTCAAAGAACATGTGGTTTGCAATATATAGTGGAGTAGAGATAGAACTATGAAGGGGACAATCGGGAGAGGAGGATAGGGAGAAAAGAAAACGTGAAGAGGGTAGAAGGAAGTGATTAAAACACAGTCTGATTAAGGAAACGATCGCGGAACGTTGATAAGAAGAAGAATGAAACCACGGCTGAGAACAGGGAACCGGCTGAATTTGAAGATAATGAGAGAAGGGATTAGAAATTAAAGAAGGATAGATGTCCGACCACAGCCGGGAATGATTAGTTGAGGAAAAAAGGAGGATATCCCAGGTAGGAAAATTACAGAGTAAAGGACCATCGCGGGCAGTCGAACGGGCTAAAAAATCCGCTAACTCGTTGCCCTCGATTCAGTTCTGGAGCAGCACTGCAGTCAGCTCCTTAATAACTTGTACGGTTGTTTTTTACTTATTTTGATTAGTTGTCATAATCTGTTTGAAACACGTTAGAATCTAATATGGATTGTTTGAACAGTGGGAATAAATCATTTATAATTCATACATTCTTCATTCATATGATTTGATGTGTAAATAATCGAAGCCAGTAATAATTTCTTTTGATGATATTTGTTATTCTAGAAATTGGGAAGTCTACAATATAGTTTTGGAGTCGAATAAAAGAGCTATGGCTAGTGGTAAAAGCTTATAATGTTCTGTTTACTACGCTGAACTGTAGGAGAAGAAATTTGAATACACTTAGGTGGCCATAAAGCAGTCTATAGCCGGCAAGTCTTGAAAACGAAATTGTAAATTATCGGTAAGTAATGCTGCTCTTTTTGAATGACGCGAAGAGATGTGACGCAAATCCCCTTTCTACCTGTTGAGAAAAAAATACGCCTACTCGTTTCCGCGCAATATGGATTTCGGTAGTGGCTATGGGGGATTAGGGAATATGTAGCCAAGAAATATCGCCTGAGAATTCCTGAAGCTACGTCGGCAGCTAGCGTACGAGGATCTAGCAAAGTTGAAATTATATTTCACATTTAATTAAGATCGATGTGAGTGTTAGAGAATCGTAGAGTGTTTGGGGTCTTTTCTCTTAGTCCCCCATATAGTTCATTCTTCGACCGTGCTGCTACTTGTTATAGTTTATACTCACTCATCCGCTAATTTCAGTTAAGGCCAATCACCCAAAACTCACTCATATGTGCTTAACCTACGCTAAGCGTAACTTCTATTAACTGCTCGACATACCAAACTAACCCACTATAAAAAATTATACGATATTTAAGTTATTATTACTATTTTATATTGTTTTATTAACACGATTTAAAATTTAATTTAGTGGGTGATTTTTAATTTCATACTTAATGGTATTAGTTTTTGTTAACGTTGATTTTTAATTATTATTTATATTTCATGTTTGCAGTTGTAAATTATGTAATGTTTTAGTTTATTATATTAATTTCGTATTCTGTAATTGTTCATATTATTATTATTATTTTCGTGTCCGGTCGACTAAATACAACAGGTTGTCCAATATTTTATAAATTTTTTCAAGTCGTTATCAAAGTCGTCGTACAAGCTTCCAAGTTATGTTCATATAAAACAGTTCCATTTATACTAGCAATAAGGTGTATAAGATACAAAATTATTACAACATTGTAACGGTTCTAAACGTTAGCTTGGTCCTCAGGGATGCCAACCACGAGGTTTTATCCTCGTGGATTTTCTTTATTTTATATTTTTTATCAAATTTTCTAAAATAAGAGGGTTTGAACAGATTACTTTCAGAACTTTTTTAAAAATGAACAATATATTATATAAAAAAGGACACCTATATTTCTTTACCGGTCGACCGCTGAAAAACAATATTAATTTATGAATACGGCAACAACAATAATATATATAATGAATTAACGATAAAACAAAATGGTACGTAACACTGTCGCCGGCGGTGGTCCGTGGTCCGTGAATCTGCGGTGCGTTGACTGGCTGATGAATTCCAATAGTCGCGATTCGTTTACGTTTTTTCCGAATTTCACAATTTTCGTTATTAACGATTTTTTTTTTGTCACCTTTACCGGTACGACCGAACACTTTAACCAACGATAGGTAAAAAACTTCTTATAATACGAACTCTTCGGAGGTACGAGACATAACTCAGTGGCGGTAGAAAAAGAACTAACTGACCGAAGGTAAAACTGAGACTCACTGGCCGAAGGTAAAACTGAGCTGCCTTTCTCCCTAAAATCTTCATCTCGATTTTCCAAAATTTCGACCGCCTACTCGACCGTGACCGCTGGACTTGGTCGAATCAGGTAGATCCTTTTTGTTTCCTGTGGGATGCTGATTGGCTGGTCCCACCGACAACAGTTCCATGCACGCGCACGCTCGCACCCGCACCACACATTCCAAATTATTTTTATTTATTTCTTTTATTTTCTAAAATTTTATAAGTTCCATGTAATGGACACATTACAACATGCAACATTTTAAAAAAATTCTTTTTGTTTTACATTAATGTTATTCATATATATTTTTGTTAGTAATAATATCGTCGCCTATTAATTTAGTTTGAGAAATTAATAGAAAAGGAAAAGCAGTTAAATTTTTTCAAGAAAGGGAAATTTTACATAAAAAAAAGATATGCAAGAATAATTATGAAATAACACTTTTTTTTTTTAGTGATAAAAATGATTGATTTTTAGTAAAATATTTTTATAATCAATACTTTTATGATACACTGTTTAATATCATTTTTGTAAATTGTTTTAATAAGCTATTTAATATGCAAATTATTTTTATAATTAACGATATTTATAAGTAACGCTTTCTCGCATGAATGCGAAAATGAACTACGAAACTATGTGGGGTACTAAGAAAAAAGACCCGGAGTTTGGAATGTTGACGAATCTGGAATACTAGACAGGAACTAATCGAAGACTATCCGAAAGTAAATGCGGCAATTAGGCGAAATTTTCTACAGTACTTTTCCGCGCTGTTGAAGGCTTAAATATGCGATTTGACTCTCATTCCGCGAATAAAATGTATTTCTAAGAGAATCATCAATGTTGTAAATAAAAATAAAAATATTCATCCTAAATGTATAAAATTATATAATCTTCTAGAGTTATAGTTCAGCTCGCCTGTTTCCAATTAAATCAATTAACCTAATTATTTTTAATTTTCAAAAAAAAAAAGGAAAGAAAAAAAATAAAATGTCACAACCGCCTCTTAACATTAATATTCAGAACTTGCTGTTTCCATTATCACCGTTGCAAGCAAGAATACAAAAGTCGCAGATGAATTATATTATTACACACAGTGTAGATTCGTCAGGGTTCTGTTGTGTAATTTTAAAGCCAAGCCTTCCTCCGGGAATTTGTTAACGAAACTTTATAACAAGAATAAAATCGTAATGGTAGCGTGCATGTTTCCTCATTTATACCCATTTATACCTTATATTTTATCAAGTACCCAAATCTTTTATAACGTGGTCACATTTGTAAGCGCGCACAAAATGGCCTATCTTTTTTTTTCTTCTTTTTTTGCAAAATTTAAACCGCACGCTTAGATCGTGTATTGTTAAAATGAGCCGCAGGACAAGGAGGTTTGCAGTACTGAAGGGAAAAAATTGACGAAAAATGGAGAAAAATAAAAAATATTAATTAGCGATTCGTACCGAATCCATCAAATGCTGAACTGAATATACTTTGCATTGTTACGTGCATTCCAGGCGGTGCGATCACGTATCCGTACGATGTCATGTTAGCGTAAAAAATTCCAAATGTCAAACCACTTAACATTTCAACCGGTAGCACTAGTAGAGGTCTCCGGATCATCGCGTACAACATCATTCTTATCGACAAAAAAAATAAAACTAGCGATATTGTTTGTATATGACCTAGCATTTTAATGATCCAGCCTACATAGGCAACAACATGAAATATTGACGAATAAACCATCATTGTAGATTATTACATGTAATTCTAACTTCTTTATCGATTAATAAAATTAATTTGCGGGCAACAACATAGATTCCGAATATGCCGTGTTAGGAAAACGATTTTTCGGTTTATACTAAAAATGCGATATTTTGATGCCGCTTTTTATTTTCAAATAGGCTTTTATTTAACTCGCTTTGTCATTCTGTCTGTCTGGGGGGGGATCTTGCGAACGATTTTTCACCTACTCGCCGATGAATTAAAAGAGTTTGCAGAAATGCTTGTTATGGATGACAATACAATATTATGCAACATCCGGGTTTCCAGTTTTAAAATTAGACCCTCGGGGCGCCGAAAGCTCGAAGTTTTGGAAAAAAGGTATTTTTTTTTTTCGAGCATATGATATTATATCGTTGGAAAGATCGCTATTTGTCGGGTACAAACTCGTATTTCATTTTCTTAACGAAACATTGGAAGTTTACTAAAAGTTTAAAAAAGCATAAAAAACGACGTGAAGCCTCTGCTTGTGGCTCAGCTTTATAGTTAAAAATTTTGAAAAAGGTTAAAAAAATACGCATCCTTGTATATTTCTTTACTTTGGAACATTTGGGGTTCTAACAAAAAAATAGGACCCTTAGGGCGCCAAAAGCTCGAAAGTTTCAAAAAAAAATTTTTTTTTTTCGGTTGCGTGATATATCAATGGAAAGGTCGCGCTATTAGTCAAACACAGTTCGAGATTAAAGAATCGAAAGCAGCTAACAGAAAAGTAAGAACTGTAAGAAAGGAGAAAACTAAAGTGAAAGATCGCACACTTTGCGGAGATAAAGGGGCATTTAAGTAGAATCTGAATCACAAATAAATTTGAGTCGGGGCAAGGTCACTGGCGATTGAACAAAATGAACTCGGAGAAGCGAAGCCGGAAGTAGACAGTGATTAAAAAGAAGGCAAACTATGTTGAATTTCTGTAAATGTTCTATAATCAAGATATTGAATAAAATAAAGCAAAATAAAATACAATTCTAAATTAATTGTTTTTTATTGAAATACATAGTAAAAAGTTCAGACTAAAAAGTAAGAAAAAGTAAAAAAAAAACGTTTTAAAAATATCCTTTGATTTATGCACTAAAAAGAAGTACAAAATAACTTGATTAGTGTGCGACTATCAGATACGCATCTTAATATTAAAATCTGAGACTACAAAATATTCTGGAAAATAAACGCAGTTACAAAAACTTTTTCGGTGTGTGTGTGATGTTGTGATGCACAACAATGGAGCAACATTAAATAGTGATTGTAGTTTTGGCTTAGAATGTATTATAATTATTAATCTGCGGCCCCCGTTTTTATTTTTCAGAATATTTTCTAGTTTCAGATTTTAATGTTGAGATTCGTATCTGCTAGTCGCACACTAATGAAGTTATTTTGTACTTTTAAGTGCGAAAGCGTATTTTAAAAAAAAGTTTTTACTATTTTTATTTTTTTTGTATTTTTTTACTCTTGTTTGTTTTTGTAGCGACCCAAAATTATTATTCGGATTCGACTAACAGAGTAGTTTACCGCTCTTACTGGCTACGGAAATGTTAATTCCGAATTAGAAACGGCTAAGGCCGTGGTTACATTTCTATTCTTGCGTGCGCGTGCGACTACATTTCGTATTGGTTGGGTTACACTGTTTCCGACCATGAACGCGTTAAAATAACAAATATAGTGTGGAAGTCAAAGGCAGAATTTCATTTCTTTTTTTCCCCCTTTTTGAGGGCAGGGTTGCGTAATAAGTATATACAGGGTGATTATAATTAAAGTTCAAGTTTCAAAATGCTATAAAAAAAGAACCACTGATCAGAATTGGGCTTCAAATTTGAACCGAATATTATTGAAAAAGGTGGAAAGCAGATGACATAAGAAAAAAACTTGCTTTTTCTGGGTTTTTTTTAGAGGGGCTCGTCAATCAGGGACCTCACCCAGAAACAATTGGCGCTGTAAGCGTCAGAATTAAATGAAAATACCTGCCACGCGCACGTCACTCACTGCAGTTGTTAGCATCTAAAATTCAACAGTGTTGCATTTTAGATTCGTTTAGAAATTAATTTTGATGCAGCGTACACAGCGGTAAATGAACAACAACGCGCTTGCTATTCCTTATCCCTTATCTCTGTTATCTGTACTTTCGCAGTACAATTGATTTTAATAGTTGTTATTCGGTTTGTCGTTTTTCTTTCGTTCGTATTTTTCGTGATCGACAATTCGCGTCTGAGAATTCAGTTCGCCATGACGGCCTCAATGAAGGACCGCGCTCTGCTCGTAAAGTTTTTCTACAAGAACAATGATCGTGCGCATCAGTAGCTCTACAGAAGTTCCGGACACTCAAGGGTATGAAAAAAGCCGTTGGTCCGATAACTGACGCTCAGAATGAAGCGGTACTGGTCGATTTACGAGTGGATTTTTCGTTTCCCATATTCGGCAATTCTGTGCATTGGCATATCCTTGCAGATGGAAATGAGCTTCGTTTGTCCACAAAATTTTCCACGGCCGTTCATTGTCCACTTCCATGCGAGCGAGAAATTCTAAAACAAAAGTCTCTCTTGCTGGCAAGTCAGCAGGATCCTGCACATGGCTAATTTTGTATGGATAGCCATGCAGGATGTTTCGTAGAATTTTATATACCATGCTCACAGCCCTGTCCAATGTCCGGACAATTCCCTCCGTGCACTGCATGATTGCACACCACCGCTTGACTCCTCCTACATTGTTGTGGTCACTTCTTCAACTAACGTCGAATAAATTCTTTTCCTCCCTCTACCAGATTGCACATCAAAAGAACCTGTCTTTTCGAATTTCTGAATCATTTTCTCCAGACCACTGTCAGTCATCGGAACAACGCTCTTTTTCATACCCTTCAGTGTCCGGAACTTCTGTAGAGCTACCGGTGCGCACGGTTATTGTTCTTGTAAAAAAGCTATTTACAGGCAGAGCGCGGTCCTTCATTGAGCCAGTCATGGCGAAAAATGACGACCACGAAAAATACGAGATATAACGAAAGAAAAACGACAAACCGAATAACAACTTATTACAATCAATTGTACTGCGACATTAAACAAAAGCCGAGATGCTAACAACTGCAATGAGTATCGTGCGCGTGACAGGTATTTTCATTTAATTCTGACGCTCACAGCGTCAATTGTTTCTGGGTGAGGTCCCTCCTGGTTGATGAGCCCCCCCCCCCAAAAAAAACTATTTCTATTTCTTCTTACGCTATCCGCTTTTCTTCTTCTTCAATAATATTCCGTTCAAATTTGAAGCCCAATTCTGATCAGTGGTTTCTTTTTTATAGCATTTTGAAACTTGAATTATAATTACTTGGTACGTACGAAGCACCTAATACTTGAACTTGGCTCGGATAACTTGCGCGCAGATCAGTCAAAGTGTATTCATGAGTTTCGTAAACATTTAAAAATGCAACAGCAATACGCAATTAATACGATACTTGTAATTGCGTAATTCTGTTTTTCACTTTTGAACCTGTATTTTAAGTAGTGTAATATTTAATATTGCCATGTAAATCGTACATATTATATACATTGTATTGTTTGCATTGAAATATTTTACTAAAAATAAAAACCAGTTTAAAGTGGTCATAAGCAAGAAGTATCCCTATAAATTACCATCTGCAACGATGCTCTCTATATTTGGCAGTTGGCGTAAAGTGTGTAAATAAGTATGTTTCATGAAAGATTCGATATCTCTTTATCCATTTTCAGTTACCACGTGATAAATTAGCGTTTTGTACCCTTTTTAATAAACCGTAAAAATACAATCACTTCGCCCCCCCCTTCTTTTTCGGTGGACTTTCACCACCGGTTTCTATTCGTGGGTTTCATCAAAATCATTCGATTTACAAGAACACAATTAATGTATATATATATATAAAAAAAAAAAAAAAAGTAAGTTTTATACTCTTGAAGAGCGCGTCATGCTATGTGTCCAACGGTCTGATGAGAGTAAGGGGTCAAGTTACAGTTCTTCTCTCTTGGCCGCCTTTACTTCTCCAGATTTCTGTAATACCCGATTAATTTTAGCCCGAGTAAACCTAGGAGTGACTAGGATCCAAATCGGTATGACACCTCTAGTTTGGTAGTCGACTACCTTAACTGACTACCGCGCTACACCTGTTCGTGTACAGTTATGGTTCACTTAAATATTTATTGAACACAATTTTTAACCAACATAAAAATATATTGCGAGATTTTAAATGAAAAAAAAAAAAGAAACACCCCGATCGAATCGTTTTAGTTTAAATTATTTTTAATCTTTCATTTTGTTACAACACATCGAAATGTATATACAGTCATTTAGAGTGCGTTGCAAATAGTTGCGGCACTTAAAAAAGGTATTCTCCCTGGTATACTGCGACTTTTTTTGGTCTAAAGACACGGAAAACGACGGCATCTGAAATTTCTATAATCTAACTTGACACTCTGAATCCCCGATGGTGATCATCTCAATCTAACGATAGCAGTTTCAGGAGATGGTCGGGAACTACTGCGTCAAAGACCACGGACCGCTTGAACACGCTTCAATATACGGAGTAAATTGGTAAAACAGTTTCGTCCATTTTTTCTGTTTATTAGTCGCATTTTATTTAATTTATTGACTTTTTTCCCTTTTGTTATTGAGACAACTATCTGATGACGTCATTTTTCGTTTCAATATAATCCTTAATCTACGGTGCTTAGTTTTTCGCTGGAACCAGTTCCGACGACCTGCGTTTGGTATTGTACAGTGGACATGAGTTACGTGTTACGCTGTGCGGGGGATTGAACGATAATGTTAGCGCGAATTTATGAGGAATTAGTAGACCTTTTACTTATTCATTTATCTAATTATTATTTTTCGATTAAAAGATGAAAAGTGCGTCAATGCTTTGCGTTTGGAACAATTTCAGTCAAGGTCTCTGACATCGAGTGAAGAAGCGTCACCTACCACGTTTTCCCGACAAGTCTTCCATTAATATAATTTTGCGTTATTAAATTTACCAAATCAACGAACGAAGATTTGCATGTTTGTTTCTTTTAGCGGCAACAGTTTTTTTTTTTTTTTTTTTTTTTAAATGGGTTCGTTAACGCAGACATTGGCCCAAGAACAGTGGAACAGAGAGAAAAGAGAGACTCAGATCCTTACACGATCGGAGATAGCTGACAGAAAGGAATCAAGAGCTAGAATAACCGAAGGAGCAGGAAGGGAGAGAATGAATGAAGCACAGTATGGAGCAGGGGTTTGTAAGAGGAAGGAATAAAAAGAAGCTTGTTCAGTTGATAATTACGAACAACTGAACATTATATGATTGGGATCAGAAATACATTGATCGCCGGGAGGGTGCAATGGACAATAAGGAGAAGGCACGAGAGAATAACGGAACAATGAGGAAGGGAGCAAACTATGCCCAAAACGCAAGCGGCAAATCGCAGAGAGATTAGAACGGCGCATAGAAGGAAAGTTAATAAACCATGGAAAACGTGGAAGGAAAGGTTGAATAGACAAGGAAAGGGAGTTCGGGTTGGAGAATGAGGAGAGACTTCATCTTGATAACACTGTTAAACAATATTCGTATTCATCCGATTAAGGATCTAATACGTGAAGAATTCTTGTACACACTGTTGCGGCTGCATATAAAGAACAGGTTTCTCTGCTCCGTTTGCGTTCGTATCTTTATCGGATTTTTTACTGAATCTTTAAATTTTTTCGGCCCGATTTTAGTATATATATGTGTAAAATGAAATTTCTTTATCGCCGGCACAATATATATCGTTTTTTCTCTTTTCTTCTTATTCTTTCGAAAGTTATATGTTATAAATTACGGTTGTAACTGGTATGAAAAATTGTATACTGTAATAATTTCTTCTTACCAGACAAAATTAAGAAAGGGATTTCACTGAGGAATGCATTAATCATTCCGATTACACCTTGAATAGTTTTCGACCATTTTAGTTCTTCCGGCGTAGATATATCTTCCAAATGCCTACAAAAACACATACATATTAACAGATAAACAAATTAAATCATAAGTGAAATTATCATTTTAATTTTGATTGTTCGATAACTTATTTTACTTTTGTCGGTTTTATTTTATTTAGTATCTTTCAAAATATCTGATGAACTTGTGATAACAAAGATGTTCTTCGGCATGTGCTTTAAATACTCAAGTTTTTAAATTATATAGATATAGAGTAGTAACTTTTTAATATCTAGAACAGTTTTTGAAGTATGGAAATCTTTAAATTTTTATTCAATTCGTCAAAAATGGGATTGGCAGTAAATTAGGCGAAGTATTTTTATCTCCAGTAAATCCTGAATTTACAATACGTTTAATTCCGCGGAGGTTTAACACATTGTATCGTTAAATAATTTTAGTATCATGTATAAACGAATTTACGTAACTGATAAAAAGCTCAATTTCTTTTTATCCTCAAGGAACATTTTTTTCTTATTACTTTCTTACATAGTAAACCACTTAAAGCTGTATGATATGCTCTGTTATTTCAACTAATAAAATGGTATACGACTGAAATCATTAGTAGTGCAGCTGATACGAGTGCCGTTGTTGAAAATGTTAAAACATAATACCTTTAGATCTATCACTCAATTCTTATTACGTTATCGAAACCCTTAAGATTAACGTAATGCAAGCTCAGATTGTTTTCTTTTTTCTTTAAATTTTCTTTAATAAGACCCGAAAAATTAGTTCCTATTTTACAACAGCGCATGAAAGATTTTGATAAGCAGAAAAGGAAACCAACGTGGCTTCCTCTAAGAAATTAATTTACTCAAAAAGTCGCGAATGTTTCTTTACTTTTCCGAAGATTATTTTTTATTTAACATTATTATTATTATTATTATCATTACAATTATTATTACAATTATAAACTGGATTTTGTTCGTTTTGCGATAAAGATTATTTTTTATTATTCATTTATTTATTTATTATTATTATTGTACATCTCTTGGATAAAATTAAGTCTTCCGATTACTTGGATTTACTACGATATTCATGCGTTTTCAACAGTTTTGCTAGTACACTGACTTTTATACAAGAACGCACTAGTGCTAGTACACTGACTTTTATACAAGAACGCACTAGTGCTAGTACACTGACTTTTATACAAGAACGCACTAGTGCTAGTACACTGACTTTTATACAAGAACGCACTAGTGCTAGTACACTGACTTTTATACAAGAACGCACTAGTGCTAGTACACTGACTTTTATACAAGAACGCACTAGTGCTAGTACACTGACTTTTATACAAGAACGCACTAGTTATTCATCGTGTTCAGATCATCTTTTTGTTAGAGATTTTCAATAATGTGCTGTTTAAATCAAACATAATACATAAAATTCTTAAAATAAGTTTCTCCGATCATTGCGCTATAGATACATCAATTAAAATTTTATTCTAATCACAAGTCGATTAAGCTCCCAACTATGTCTACCGTTTTGATAAAATTAAGTTCAAACAATATTTAGCAACTATTGACTGTGAAACAATATGTGCAGTTCGCAGTTAACAATTGACGAGAAATTTGAGGAGTTTATAACGATAATAAAAAACGGTGTGGAGAAGTCAAAATGTAAATTGCATACTAGAAAAATTTGTAAAAGATCACCTAAGATTAAACTTTCTCATCGAGTATTGATTAAGCGTTATCCTACTAACCCCTGTTTTAAATCGCAGTTTAATCTCCAGAATTTTGCAAAGATTGTCAAGAAAAGCAAAAGTGAATTATTATACCTAAACTATTACAGAGCTGTGAGAATAACCAAAAAAAGAGTATTGGGTGCTTATTAAAAAAAAATCTCAGAAAATAATTCACAAGTACATAACATATCCATTAACGGCTTAAAAATGAATAATCGCTGATTGCTTTAATAATTATTATTGCAATATTGTTAAAAAAATATGATTGATAACGCGAATACTTCTAATTACATTCCGGCGAAAGAAACAATTAACTTTTCTTTCGATTAAGTTAGGCTTGGAATAATGTCAATGCCTAATAATTCCTCTTTTGGATATGATGGAATTTTAATTTCGTTAATAAAAGAAAATTTATACCTTTTTGTAAAATATTTTATTTATTTAATACACTCATTCAAGTTGGAAAGTTTCCAGCAGTTTTAAAATTTGGTATAATTACGCCCGTTTTTAAAAATTGTACTAATGTTCTTTAATTACGGACCAAAGTGTGCATTCTTTCTACTACATCATAAATATTTTTGAAAAATGTACCACCAAGCGTAAAATGTCAAGTTATTTATTAAATAATAACTCTTTTAGCAAAAATCAGTTGCACAGATGACACGCTTTTCGATCATATTCCACTTATTGCATCCAATTTGGAAATGGGCCGTTCGGTTACAGCAATTTATTTCGATTTAAAAAAAAACAAAAAAAAAAAACGTTTTGATATAGTTAATCGTAACATTTTGCTATGTAAATTGTTTAATTGTGGCTTTCGAAATATTATTCGTGACCGGCTTAAATCATACTTAACTTTCTGTATTGCGCTGAAATCAATAATATAATAATTATTTAAATACAATTTTTTTTTTTTTAAACTACGTTTTTAAAATTAATTATAAGATAATTTTTCCTGGACCCAGTCAGATTTACAACACTATATAGATTGTCTTAAAAACTGGCGAGTAAAATTCGATAGCTATAAAAACACCTGTAAGATTTATAAAACGAAAGACATGGAGCGCAAGCAATCGATAACTGATGCATGAATAGAGTTTACCTGAGTTTTCATTTATGATTTTTTCGTGCTGCAAATGATATGAACTGTATGTGATTTTTCTCAACCAAAGCTATTATTGCATGTGCTCCACGTTTTTCATTTTGTACATCTTAACAGTTTCTTGTAGCTATTAAATTGTTAAAACTTAATGTGTAAGCATGTGTGTTGCCTGCGTTCAGATTACACTAATCTCGGCTAAGATCTTTCCGTATTTTAGAATTCTTCTGCACTGATTTATAATCGTAAAATCGTATTATCGTTTTATTTATCAGCGTGTGTCTATAATTATTACGGCCTCTGTCGCAGCGCTTTTTCCATGGTGTGTCGTGTAGCACGTATACACACTATTCGAGCTCACTGATATGCCATTAACTGCTCAACGTCAGACCGTTATCAAGCAAAATGTAATTTACCACTACCAACACTAATACTGATATGACTGGCCAACCTAGTCGGTCAGATAGCATTCATTTGGGCTGCGATAATGGCCCAGAACAAAGAAATCCGCTCAATGAAAATAAAATAAACCCGATCGATCCGTTTAGAATTGTCTGACAAAAATACATGGAGTAAAAAGGCGCGAAAGGAGAAGAAAATATTACACTTCAAACTCTTCTGATTCATCCCCAACAATCGTTTAACATTTTCGAATTGTTATCAGTGGAAGATGAGAAACTATAGAAGAAGAGAATAATGAAATGCAGGCAGATAATAGCATTAAATTAAATGATGAGAATAAATACCCCACGAGAAATATCAATAACAACAACAACGGTGTAATGTTAGCAGTGAAACTCATGCTACGAACGACTCTTTATCGAAAACTCAGGTTTTTTTTTTTTTTTTTTTTTTGTGTGTAATCTACTCGTTGGCCATGTATAACTGCCAGGGTCATTACGGCACAACGAGTATCGGATTTATTACAATTTGTTTATTAAATTATTTCTGTTAAGGAAGATTAGCATTGTCTGAACCTGTTCTGGACGGTTATCTAAAAGAAGGTATAGTGGTTCGTCCTTGATTCTTGTTAAGTTTTGACATTGTTTCAGGATATGTTCCACCGAAGGTAGCACTGCTGCATTACAGAATGGGCAGGAAATCGGTGGAGGGGCTCCCTGGAGGACATGGTTGTGAGATATCGATGTGTGTCCCAGTCTCAACCTGTTAAGGGCAGAGAATTCTTTTTTGGACATTTGGATCGGTGGCCACCAAGGATCAACATGTGGTTTAATATTCCTTAGGAAAGTTGCATGTTGGGACCAGGATGAGATCCAATGTTCTTTCATATTTTTGTGGAAGAAGGGAGTGATTTCTGGTGATGGGACATTGGGTGGCATAGGGACAGATAACATTGACTTGGCGGCCCGGTCTACACATTCGTTTCCGGGTATTCCAACATGTGCCGGCACCCACAAGAAGCCTATTTGTATCCCCTCTTGGTTAAGGCGATGTGCTGTAGATCTTATTTTATAGACTAATGAACTGGTTATAGTAAGTGACTGAATAGTTTGAAGGGAGGCCAGTGAATCTGTGATAATTATGTATTGTTTGTTCTCAGATTTACAACACGCACATGCTTCCAATCCAAAGAGAATTCCGTATAGCTCGGCTTCTAATGCGGAGCTGTCATCATGTAGCCTCACTGCTTCGGCTTCACCTGAGATTAGGTAGGCACATGCTGTGGGAGTGGACAGTATGCCAGCGACATTTGCTTTAGCTCCATCTGTATAAACGTGTGTATCATGTGTGTAAGTTTGTATTTTTTCGATACTTTTTTGGCGAGCTGTATATTGGTCCTCGTTAGATGTACGGTGGATAAAGAGTGATAAGTCTACCATCAATGGGGGGTATTCCCATGGTGGTTCTTTTGGGAACAGGAGGAGATCCGGATTGTATTTGATGTTTTTCTCAGTCAAAAAATTTAGAATATTAGGTATTGGATCATTTTGAAAGGCTGGAGGAGGAATGACAGTGCTCCTCGAAGAGAAGTGATATTGTTGGTACCAGTATAGATGATCACGGGAGGTGTAGAAGTCAAATATATAGGATAATGGCGGAATTCCTGATAGCACACAGACAGCCTGCGTGGGAGATGTTCGATGCGCCCCAAGGATGGACCTTAAGGCAGCGTGATGGATTGATTCAAGTGATTTTATGAGCTGCTTACTAGTCGAATAGAACACCTGGCAGCCGTAGGTTAATCTGCTTAGAATAAGTGATCTGTATACAGATAGAAGTAGTTTTGGATTATTGTTATATTTATGATGTGATAAACATTTTAGGATAGCTATGATTTTATTACATTTGCGTTTGAGTTCTTTAATATGAGGAGACCATGTCAGATGGGAGTCAAATGTTAGACCCAAGAATTTAGCTGAGGATGTGACTGGAAGAGGAAGTCCATTTAGGGTAAGGGAAAAATCATGGTTTGGGTTTACTCGACGACTTTTCTGGAATTTTACACAAGAAGTTTTATTTAAGGAGAAAGTAAGGCCGTTACTTTCGGTCCACGAATATAACCTATTGATTGTGGATTGTAGTATAGATTTGGCGTTGGAAGGAAAGTTTGATGCTAAGGATATATTGAGGTCGTCTATAAACAATCGGGATGTTACCGGCGGCTGTATGGAAGACATTGCAAGCAAACATAAAATGATCCTTCTCTCCGCCAAAATCCTCTTGTATTGTTTTCACGTTTCCCCCTTTAATAATCCTCTGCATCAATCAACATAAATATTGACAATACACGTATACCTGTTGTTTCCTCCTTCCGCTACCTAGGAGTCTTTCTAAATAGTCGTTTATCCTTTACCAATCATATAAACCACCTCCATTTGTCTACTCTAGAACGTCTGAATATCTTACAAGTCTTTATCTTTTTCCGATTGGGGAGGTGACCCTATGATACTTCTAACGCTCTACAAATCCATTGTTCGATTCAAACTTGATTTCTGCTGCTTTCTGTATGGTAATGCTACTCATTCTCTCCTAGCTAAATTAGATTTAGTTCAGAATGCAGCCCTGCGCTTATGCCTAGGAGTCTTAAAATCCACGCTTATTCCTGCGATTTTGGCAGAGGCTAATGTGGCTCTTTTATCTAACCGTAGATCTTACCTCATGTATCGATTCCTTATTAAACGTCTGCATATTTATCCAAACAATCTTGCCCCTGCATATTTTCTTTCTTGCAAGATTGGCGTTTTTCCTCTTATAAGGTTCCCAATCCCAGCTACATTGCCTCGTGTCTTGATTAAGTTTTTGCCCTTCATCTTATCTTTCGACAAACTTCTATTTTTTCATTTTAAGTTGTTGAATGTTATTCCTTCCCCTAATATTTTTTCCTTGCCTTCTTATTTAAGATATCTTCCTGCCCAGGAAGATATTTATGAATTTGACCAGGCAGTTTCATCATTTTTTCCTAGCCATACTCTACGGAGTGGGTGCATCGATCTATATTCCTGCTCTTAATCATTCCAGCTTATTCAAAATTCCTTCATTTTGGTCCATTTATTATGCGGAGACATTGGCATTACTACGTTCCATTGAGCTTATTCTGTCTGTTCCTTAACGTAAAATGTTCCTTCTAATTTCTTATTGCAAAAGCGTCCTTCAGTGTATCTCCTCTCCATATGTTTTCTCCTCTTCTGATCCTATTATTCTGCGCATCTGATCTCTAATCTCCAGCCTTTGTAAATTGCACTCATTAATCATTGACTTTATTTGGATCCCTGGTCATGCCGGGATTGCGGGCAACGAAAAGGCGGATTATCTTGCTCATTTGACTATTTCTTCTGGACGGCCAGTCGGACGATTTCCTTCTCACAAATTTATAAAATATTGCAAAAAGTATCCAAAATGCCAATTGGAAATAATTTTATAGATCATCCTTTTCCAATCCTAATTCACAATATTTTTCCATTCACCCCAATCCACTTGCTCAACCATGATACTTACATTTCCCGCACCTTCCCCGTTCCATCGTGTCTGCTATCTGTCGTCTTCGATCTGGTCACAATCGACTTCCTGCTTCATTGTATCGTTTCTCGCCATAGTGTCCTCTCCTATTTGTTCGTTATGTATTGATAACACAGTCGTATGTGACTCTGATCATGTCTTCTTTGAGTGCTCCTCTCTATTATCTGAAAGGGCAGCTCTGTATGTGGAGCTGCTCTCACATGATGTTCCAACTCAATATTGTGTGTGTCCTTTATTCTCTCTTTACAGCCAACGTTGATCATTCCAATCGTAGCAAAATTCCTATTTTCTATACTTCATCATATTAAAAACTAATCCCTTCAGTAGTTTCACTTTGGTATTCCTATCTTATCGTGTCCAGTTACTTCTAATGAACTCCTCTCTGAACGAAGAGCACTCATTGATGTTGCAGTTATAGTTACAAACATGCACAGCTCGATTGCGGCCTAACGGTAAATAGTAAACTCCTTGTCAGCCGGCACTGTGGGCGTTGCTGTTGCAGTGTGGCCATAGTGTTGGGTGTGAATACTGTTCGTTTCTTTTTAACAGGATGGTAGGCGCTGTTTTCGCAGTCATCGCCATAATTATTATTAATTTTTCATTTGCTTTATAGTGATGGAGTAAGTCATTGAACTTTCGGATAACTGTTTACGGCACGCTAAGCGCTGTGTTTTATGTAGCTTTGGTGCTTGATGGCTTCAACTCTTTTTTAAACATCCCGAGTTTCTTCTTCCTTAATTATTTGTAAACTGATTCCTTTGTACTGTAGACTCGGTAATTGCAGATTTGGTCATGGAAGGGGCAGCTAACTCCTTTTGCTCTTACCTTTTTTTTTTTTTTTTTTCTTTGAGCGCGTCAACACAGGACATTTACCCACCTTCGGCAATGTCATTCCTTTTCTTTTCAGGATACATATGTTTGGCATTTTTCGACGTTGATTGTCATTGTTTCTCCATCCTTAGTATAGCGTTCTTTGTCAGATCCCATTCTTTGTGATTCTTAATTGCTACTATTTACATGTGTTGATGGGTAATCGTCTATTATTGGCAAGCCCAGGGGAAAACCAAAACAAGGTAAAAAAACAAAACAACTAATATAATATGTGCGCTTTGTCCGGGAAACCATCCGGCTAACTACAGGGAGGTTGCCCAGAATATAAGCGTTTAAACAAAGAAAAGGCTGAGCGTCTAAATACGCGACCAAGCAGTTAATTTCACTTGAATCAACATTTCCCAACACTAGAAAAATCTGGAGGCCATAGTTAAATTAACAACGAAATAATGGCATTATTGCTAATTACAACCCAAATTATGAAGATAATTATGCTGTAGGAAACAGTAGCGCTAAGCTGATAGAAAAATTTTCAGCGCGCATGGCTAGTGCGTTGGACAAACTAATGGATGATTTTAAATTACTGATAAATCCGCTCTTCAATATTTTAAACAAACTATTGGATAAGTTAAATTAATAGATCGTATAAATGTAATGAATAATTCTTTAGCAGTTATGCTGTGGAACGCTAATGGAATCAGATCCAAAATGAATGAGTTTGAAATTGTTTTACATCGGTACAGGATTGATATTGCGTCAATGAGCGAAATGCACTTAGTTTATAATGATAATTTAAATATTAAAGGATACACTTGTTATGGAGTGTCACATCCGGACGGTACAGCTTGCGGAGGAGTAGCTTTACTAATACGATCGAACGTGAAACATTTTGAAATTCATACCGGAGGCACATTTGCTTATCAATCGGTAGCTGTTAATTTAAAAACTACAAAATAGAAAGAATAAAGTATATATTACTTGGTCTAAATGCTAAAGTCATTATAAGGGGCAACTTTAACGTCAAAAGCAGAAGCTGGAATTGCAATAAAAAAGATCGTAGAGGAGAAAAAATAATTAAGGATAATAACTTACATACAATCGCCCCTTCTGAACCGACATACTGGCCTACGCATAAGAATAGATCACCAAGTGTTCTTGTTTTTTTTTTTATAACAAAAAGCTTAGATCATATGCATGTTGACTGCAAAATGGTTCCGCACCTAAATTCAGATCATGCACCAGTTATTGCTTGTTTTGGTGCTAAACCAATACTCATACATTATGATGATAGACTTACAAATACAAAAACCAACTGGGAAATATTCTCCGAGAATGTAAATAAATCCGTAAATTTAAATATACGCTTAAAAAGTCCCGATGACATCGATACAGCCGTTCAGGCTATCACATTAGATATTCAAAATTCTTGTAAGTTAGCTACTCCAGTTTCTGATTATGTATATAATATACCCCTAAGGATAAGGACATTAATACGAAAAATTAGGAATGCGTGTGTCAGATGGAAACCCAATAGCACACCGTATTGTAAGTGCGAATATAACCAACTACACAAGGAATTGAGGACTGAAATAAATGCATATAAAAATGGTAAGTATATCAAATTATTTTCTTCGTTAAATCCAGAAGACGTATCACTACGGAAAACAACCAAATCATACCTTGGACAATTAAAAAAGTCTCACCCAATCAAAAAGTCAAATGGTGACTGGGCAAATTGTCGGATGAAGAGAAGGTAGAGGTGAACATCTATATAATACATTCCAACCGCATCAAAGCATAGGCAATAGTAATCATGATAAAATAGTTAATGATTACATATGTTCGTCTACCCAGTTAATGCTTCCAACTAAACGAATATGGCCTAGAGAAGATCAGGCTATTATTAAAAACCTACCACTAAGGAACGCTGCAGGAGAGGACAGAATGACTAGTGAAATATTGAAAAAATTGCCGCATAAGAGAATCCTTATGTTTATCTATATCTTTAATGTCATCCTAAGATTAGGTTATTATCTTAGATGTTGGAAGGAATCGATCGTACTTCTAATCCTGAAACCGAACAAAAATCCTATACAGTTTGTTAAACATTTGATCAAAAATTTTCGAAATGATATTACGTGACCGGGTGATCAAAGCGATAACAGGAGCTAATATTATTCCAAACCACCAGTTCGGGTTTCGCAACCCAATCATTCTACAATCCAGCAGGTACATAGATTAACGGATCGAATAGCAGTAACGTTAGAAAAGGGTAGTATTGCAGTGCAGCGTTTCTCGATATTGAGTAGGCCTTCGATTGGGTACGGCACCAGGGCTTGTTGTTTAAATTTAAACAAAGGAGAATACCTAATGATATTTTTCAGCTAATCGCGACATACCTATCTGACAGAGTTTTTCGAATTAGGATGGGCTCAGTTGTTTCTAATAAATCGCTATCAGAGCCTCGTTCCCGCAAGACAGTATATTAGGGCCACTGCTGTACTTACTATACACATCGGATATATTCCTGTCCTAACAACAACAGTGATAACAACGTTTACTGACGACATGTGTATACTAGGGATGCATGAGGATCCGGCTTGGATTTCGGCTACAATTCAAAAACATCTGGACAGAATTCAGGATTGGGCGGTTAAATGGAAAATAAAAGTAAATTACCAAAAAATTCAGCAGGGCACTTTCATATTAAATCGCAGGACTACATTTAAATGGGCAAGCGCTGGTTAAATGCAACACTGTTAGGTACATATGAATGTAGTTACTGCGGACGATTTAAATTTACTAGCTGATCGAGAAGATGAAAGAGATTTTATCCATTTTAGTGATGTAGAAATAAACGAATTAAAACAAAAAGGTGAATTAAGAAAAATTGATCAAAATCATTTATTAAAAATTTTAAACAAGATGACCGCATATAATTTCACCGACATTTTGATTTTTATCAACATTATAATATACTATCAAGTTTCTAAAGTATTTTATTTATTCACTAGGTGATCCAAAAGAACCAAAGTAATAGATTATTTTGTTTTTTATGAAAAAAGCAAACCCATTGAGTTTCTTTTGTCCTGTTGAATTCTCTTACAGTAATAATCATGCTTTCATTTGTTCTAATCTTATTTGGAAGTTGATCTTTCATATAAACACCTTTAAATACGGTATACGTAATTCTTCAACTCCATGTATAATAATAATAGTTTTATAGGTAAAATCAATCGCTTTGCGCGATCGAATTCGAACAATTAAAAAGATTAAATTTTTTTTTTTTTTTAGAATTCATATAGAAACCTTGACCATTAATTTCTTTATTTCTTGCTCGACTTGCATTAACATAAACATCTTTTCCAAGCTTATTTTTTGCTGCTTGAACATTTCTGTGATGATAAATTCTGTAATTTTTTCACCTGTTTGCATTTTTTAATCCGTATCGCAAATTTTCTTTGTTACCATTTTTGATTTCAACCAATCTATTATTTGCTTTCTTATTATTATAAGCATTCACGAGATTTCTAGCAATCGAAGAAACAACTGATATAATAATTGGTAAAGCAACTAAAAAAAAAAGCAGGTACATATGTATGGTTCTCGATTGTCGGCTCACTTGGGAGAGCTCATTGTTCACACAAAATTATTGCCAGGATCAACTAGGCTGTATCTTTAATAGAAACTCCAGAGTCACTTTAAACTGCAAAAGGTTAGTATACATGATGGTTGTAACCCCCCAACTTCGGGAGATACGGAATTGAAGTGTATAGAACTACTGCAGAAAGCAATATCAAGCGATTGCAACAACTGCAGTCAAGGATATTAAGGCAATAGGTTAACGCTCCATTTGACATGTTGAATAGAACCCTCCACGCGGATTTAAACATTCCATGCGTTCAAGAAGTACACGAAGCTCAATAATCAAGTTTTTAAATAAACTAGCACACAGCGGTAACCCGATTATAGCCAGTGTGAATCAGATAAGTCTTCCGGGTTGTTCGCACCGAAGATTAAGAAGAAGATGGTGTAGAGATCGTTTTCGTAAGACAAAGGAACTTATACAACAGCATATATGTTGTCGTAAGGCTTTGATTATAGTAGTAACATGCACTTCACTGAATCTTTTAGTCAGCGAGCAGATGCGATTCTGGCGATATAATGGTTCAATATTTAAGTAAACCCATCGAAGGGCATTTAGCTATCAATGGAACATGAAGACCATTTTCCGGACACAACGTAAATGTCAGCATGTAAGTTTCTTGATTGAGCTTTTATTAATTTAAGATATCACTTATTTAATAGTTATAGTTTAAGTCTATTATTATGTCTCTCAAAGAGGAGGCTGTATATCGTTTGTATTCGTTAGCTACTATCTCTAATCCATTGGGAAAAGAGATAATATTTATATTTTAGTTTTATGTCAGCAATGTCAATGGCGGTTGCCTCTGACCAGTGTGACAAAAAAAAAAAAAAAAATTACTCACGAGTTTTCAAGACAATCTATATGAAACTATAAATCTGAATGGGTCTCGGAAAAATTATTTTATACTTTTTAGTCGATTTTAAAAACGCGGTTTTTAAAAAAAATTTATTTTATTTAAATAATTATTTTCTGATTTTAAGTCATGTGTGTGTGAAATTTTGCAATCAATTTCAAACATCTTGATCAGAATATGACAGATTTAATAAAAAGATATATTTCAGAGTGATATAACTTAATGTGATATTATTGTAATTCTTATATAACACTTATTAGAGTCGGTATCAATACGTTTTGTTTTACATTCTCGTTCGTTTATACGTTCTGCGTTATTTTTACTATTTTTTTCTGTATTTTGTTCAATCACCCACATTTATTGCGGGTGTTGTTCTATCGTAAGATGAGAGAGTGTGTGTGACAAGTCCTTGGTGCGCCAATGAGTACTGAATTTGTGAGAATATCGATAACTTACAACTTTTTAGACAACCATCTCGGAAATTGAAGTGTTAATACGGCGCGCGAAAAGTAAAAAGGATGGAATTGTAGCAGAGACTGTCCTAACAATTGTTGAGAAAATTGTTCAGAGAATTAACACGGATTCTCGGGCGGTTTATAAAAATAGAAATGAATTTAAACGATAGCTGGTAATGTTTTAATTATTTCACGACCGAATGGAGTGTTTAGTGATTGGGAAAAAAAAGTAATTTTGATTATCAAGAAAAATTATCAATAATATGTTAATGATACGAAACGATTTATTACCATTGTTTAACATAATATTACAATTAGATTATCACATACTTATATACGTAAATACTGTATTTATTAACAATTTCGTGTTTTATGATAATTTTTCTATAGATGGAACGGAATCGGCAAATAAGTATAATCAAGAACTGAACGAACTAGTTTTCCGTACTAACCAGTATAGAAACTCCCAAATTAATGCGGTAACCATTCCGACGTAAAAGCAGCAAAACGAAAACATTACAATCCGAACATTTTTGAACAGATCGATTATCTTTACTAATATGATCTTTGACTCATGCTCTTGAACTACCTGCCGTATAAATCACGGGGAGTTTTTATATTAAAATGTTACTGACGTTTCAGAAATCACTGAGTACCACAAGAAGTACAGCATAAATAGCTCAACGATATTTTAATGTTTAAAAGATACTTTTTTTTTTTTTTTTTTTTTTTTTTTTTTTAAAACGAAATCGAAATTATTCAAATATAGAGAAAATAAAGATAATTATTTTTATAATTTTATCGATTGTGCAAATGTGTTTTCGTAATGTTAAATATCCTTTCCTAAATAGTGGCGTGATTGCAGATATACACCTTTCTTCTGAGTCTGGTATATTAACCTTTTTAAAAAATCCGTTTTGAAATTATGTATTCCTGCGAATGCTTCAAAATTTAAGGCAATGCTGAGTAAAAGTAAGCTGGTACCGGTTCCGAACGTGCAACGTAATAAGATATGTACACACAGTTTTAAAACAACACAGAATAAAATCAATCACTGATGTTTTCATTAAGTGACGGAAATATATTTCGTTATCGGGACAAATCATTATAGTTTCTGCACTCGTTCTATGTGTTTTTTATTTTCCCAAATATAATCGTTTCCGACAGAACAGTACATAACGTAGTAAAGCGTATGTAACAAGGCGTTTGACTGGGCATGCTGCCCGAAAAAAGAACAGGTGGATAAAACGAATGCATCAATGGCGGCCAGTTAACGAAAAATAGAAAGGAACCCGATAGAGCAACGATGAAAGTTACGGGTGAAAACCCGAACGGCATAAAATGGAAAAAGGCTGACGGGAGCGAATCGATATAGGGTATAATTGTGATTTTGATAGTTTCCGTGGAGGACAGCAATTGAAATCTACGAACGAAAAAAAAGTTACGAGTTAATTACGATTGCACCGGGCGGTAGTTGTAAGGGGAGTTGTTTTATTCTACTGGCTACAGAGATCGTCACGATAAAGGAGATTAATAGCGGTAACATCGAGAGCGATTACAATTGTGGAAAACACTTGGTTGAACAGAAAGGAAACCTAGTAATTTTGAACAAAAAAAAAAAAAATAATACAAATATGACAAAACAAATTTAAATGTATAAAATGTGCGGTTTTATTTGCATTATTATTGTTAGCTGATCATCTGTGTCCGAAAACGTTTCCAATTAACATATGTGTCGTTTGTACGTGTGTACATTTGTTATATATTTTTTGCATTTCGTTCTAAATTACTATTTATGTCTAACAAAAACACTAACGTGATTCTAGATTAATAGAAAATGAAACTGCGTAGCATTAGAATATTGTAGAAGAGCCGATTATCGGGTTTCGGTCGCTGTTTTTCATCTGTTTCTTCTTTAAAAGCTAATTCTGGTCGGATGTCACTGGCAATTGCTCTTTATATCTGGCGACACATAATCTAATTTCAAATCTTTGTTTCTCGAATTTTCTTTCGCCGCTCTCTTATTGTCACCGTTTTTCGCCTGTGTTTCGACCATATTCCGTATTACTTTCGTCTCGTTTTCGACTCTGCTCGGCCGAATTACCCTCTTGTTCCACTGAACACACTCTTGTCTTCACTGCCATTTGTTGGAATCTCCAGTCTGCGCTATCCCGCGTCCATTCCAGAACTGTTTATAATTCTTCTGCTTTCGTTTCTTTCATATTCTGACCGAGTTAAAATCCACTAAACCCTACTACGTCTTTCGGGTGAAGTTTCATAATTGTAACGAGCGCTTAAGAAAAATCCGCTACACTTCGGTTAACCGGAAAAAAAAAAACAAACAACTAGGATCATTAGGTTACCACTGATGTATTATCGCGGAACAGATCGATATGCTGGCCAAGAAATTTAATCCTTTCGATTCGTTGTTATTTATATGTACTACCTCCATATTTAAGTTCGTTGTCATCGTGTTTTGTATTATTAGGTACATATTATCAGAATTCATTATTAATATCTATCCCCTGTGGGTTCAAAATCGGCCATAGTTCGTAATTATATTTTTAAAGCGATAAGCAGGTTCAAAATTGTGCGTGGAAAATAAGTAAAAATTAATTAACATGTTATTGTATAACTGAACTCATTTATAACGGAAAAACGCGTATTTATTAATGTCACGGCGTAAAGTTTGAAACTCCCTGAAAATATAGTAGTTGCTCTAACCGTATGTCCGTTATCATAAACAACGAAAAAGACATCTTGAAATTTTTTTTTCCCGTTATTGTTCAAAATGTTTTCAACTTTTTCTCTATACAACTCGCTGTAAGAGGAGGGGAGAGATAACGAGTCTAAAAAAAGCAATTTTTTCAGACTTTTTTTAAAGAGACTATTAAAGTTACTTTGTTAAAGTTTTTATATGTTATTTCAAGAACATTTAGTAATTTTTTCGTCGAAAAATATTCATAAACAAGCCAGTGAGAGCGAATTGACGGAGGCCATTTCGAAAAAATATGTTTTCCAGTGTCTACGATAACTCGTTACAAAATCATCCGAAACACAAATAGTAGTTGGAAAAAATTATTAATTTAAAAGTAAATCTAGGTCGCAACCGTTTTTTATTTTTTAAATTTTTCTTCAATTTTTCACGGTCAGTTGAAGTCAAAACCACGACATTTACCCTAAAAATGGCACCATTTGGTAGCTGTAAAATCGGTCTCAAGCGTAAAAAAAAAGAAAGAAGAACGTTGCGGCCCAGTAAAATATGTATTGTAAAACTACGTTCAACATGAATCGGATCGGTACAGAAGTTTTTGAGATATCGTGTCCACCGACTTCAAAAAAGTCGTTTCGAAAAAAAACGCGTTTAAAATTTTAAACTACGATAATTGGAAGAAAACAAATTTTTTTTCACACTTACACTGAATCGTCGGTGCCAGCACCTTTATGGTATCTGCTGCACCCGCATCATCCAAGACTTCCTTTTGCTCCATTCTTTAACCTCTTTTGTCTGAAGGGCAGCTTTTTGTTCGGCTTTTTGAATTCGCGTTTTATTGGCTGTTTGAACGTACTGATGAGCACTTGGGCCGACGCTGATTTTCATCTCTTGTTAGAATGCTGGTAATGCAAAATTGCCTGCATTGAAAATGCATCCAGCAGCATTTGCCGCAATTTCTACTAGAATAGGGCTATTGGATAAAATTTTTGATCTTCCAAATAAGTTGATTTAGGCTCTACCAACACAACGCTCTAAAAGTTCGTCCTTGCTAAAATCTTCATAAATTGGTTCGATTGCTTTTGTTACATCATCCGGAAAAGGTTCATAATCGTGCTGGGAATTTTCTACTCCGGCGGTGGCCAAAGCTTTTTGATAAGCGCACCACGAGTCAGCGCCGGCCGGACACTTACGGTGCTGTGGATTTTTGTTCGTTGATTTTTAATGAAAAAAGGTCGTCAAAATTTCATTTTTTTTTGCACTGAATCACAATTTCTTCTAATTGCTAATCCATAATACACCGTTAATTTATTAATTGTTTTACCATTGAGTTTTCCTTTTCCAGAGGGACTTCAGCTTCTTCTAGTTTGTCCTGCTATTTTTCCGGTTTTTATTTCTGTCTCTACTGTGTTGTGATTTTTACAAGAACAATGTGCGTCTGTAACGAAATAATAACAATCTACCCGGAATGTACTGGAACACCTGTGCGTTGATCACCGCACTAGCTGTCCCGCCTAATTTTAGCGGGATCGTGTATAATCTCCCCTGAACTCAAGGTTGCACGGCATACAACACAACTTCGCGTACGCCGCAGGCACATGTCACTGCCTTAACTTTCGACCGCTACTCACTCCAGCTAAGCCCTTTGAAAAAAAAGGAAACAGCTACTCCGGTTACCTGCCTGCCGCTCTGGGCCGGTTCAAAAGGAGTGAAGCGTACAGCTTACTATCATAATGAGTTTTACTCCAAATGGCCTGAGGTTTAGGGAAAATATTTCCAAGTATTACTTTTATATGAAAATTTTTCAGAAAAACGCATTTTTCAAAGTGGTTATCCCCCCCCCTCCCCTTAAACAATTGGGACATCATTCGAGGATTTTCGAATACCGATGAATGACCGAAAAAGAAGCTTTTGTTTCAACGACGCGCTTTGGACATTTCTTGATCAGTTTTCTTTTCTTTCTTTTCAACATTTTTTAATCGGTTTCTCCTCCCAATGTAAAAACGCTTCGTGCTTGTAATTGCGAACGCTGGTCGAAAAAAAACGTACTCTATTGATAAGGAAAATATCGAAATCCTTGTTCAAAACTTGTGCGCTCTTTGTAATCTTGTTGTTCTTGAACGACGGATATTATTCGAGTGCTGCATCTTATTTGCGATATTCAATGTACTTCGAGCGTGATAAATACGGAATTTTATATGATTGAAGTCCGTTAAATAATTTCGAATAAAGTAAACCGACAAGATGATAATATAAAGAAAAAGACAATAGAATTTTTACACTTTATAAATGTTTTTAATAAATAACCTTGATTACAGTTACACAGTTATGTATTAACTGTAATCAAGGTTATTTATTAAAAACATTTATAAAGTGTACAATCACAGTTACGGAGGAAATCAAACATAAAGAATTTTTACAAATTAAAAATTTATAAAACGTAATGAGGTGTCGTTTATAAATTTTACTCAATAAAAGTATATCGACAGAAGAAGAGAAGATAACCTTCCTGTAATTTTCTGTTTATCGGAAACTACCTTTTTTGGTGTTAAACGATTCGGAAACCGTTCGGTCTAAAAAAAATTTAAACAAAATGCAATTACAAAAAAAGAAAAAAAGCTGATTTGATTTTGATTTTGATTATGATTTTATGACGCAGTAATTTCGATAATCTAATCTTTAAAAAAAAAAACTAATCGAAAAACGCGTCTAAGAGTAATCTTTAATTATTTTAACGTGTTGTCCAAACAAAATTATTTTGTAAAAAAATACGTTAAGCAAGGCATGCAAACTTTTTTTTTTTTTTTTTTTTTTATTAAGAATAAAGTACCTTAATAAAGAAAGATACGATCAGATCGACGAACATAATTCCTACGGCTAACAGCAATGTAAACGTGTAGTTTTTCCGGATCACATTATCATCCGCACCAAATTTATCAGCTATCCAGCCGCCTAGGATACTAAAAATTCCCCAGCCGAGAGAAGCAAATAAGCGGGTAAATCCGAACAGATCAGGATTGTCTCCTGATTTATAAAAGTACACACATACACACATATATACATATATACATACATTTTTAAATACTGTATACTTTAAAGACAACAACAGACTGCAGAATAATTTTAAAAATTTTAAAAGTAAGCTTTTTAAACATTTACTGAACGTATTACTTTTTAAATGTAGGTGAATACATACTTGTTTGTTAAAACTGTATAATAAAAACAAACTTTAATAACAAACAATAAGGGCAAAATAATTTATTGTTTATAAATTACTTTGTCCTTATTGTTTGTTATTAAAGTTTGTTTTTATTATGCATCACTTTTTACTTTGGTTGTTACTTTTTTTCCCCCATCCATTTGTAGAAATTTAATAATTTTTGCAAAAAAAAAAACAATAGAAAATATCATTAATAGTTAAATAATATATTTTATTAATAGATTAAATCGGTTAAATTTATTTTAAGAAAATTAATTTATGTATAGAAGTTGGATAGAAAATTTATCAGAGAATACTAGTACAATAAATCAGCCACCTCAAATTTCTCATAATGTAAACGAAACCGATTTCAACTTTAAAAATACATATGCAGGATTTGGATACCATATTAAAGATTTTTTTCGGAAAAAAAGAAATATCACATTTTTATTTATTAAATAATTAATAAATGCAATCAATTTTTTTTTTTTTTTTTTTTTACAAACAATTATTCATCATGTATTAAATCATCTTAAAATAGTCAAAATATATGCGAAAGAGTAGACTATTATTTTTAAAAATCTGGTAACGAAACAGAATTATTTTTTTAAAAATTATATATTCAACAATATTTTTAAAATTCTTTTTCTTTTTCAGTCGTATCGCTCAACTCCGAGCGTCCTGACTACCTATTTGTACATTCTAGCTGTACAGAATAGGCAGCGTTCATGACAATTATTATATGTAACGCAGGTGTACACACGCAATATTACATTCGGAACTGATAGTAATCGTTTGATTTACATCGTTATACAAGTGCAGTCCTATTTATGTCTGCTGTGTACTGACCTAGCGCGCATATGATGTTGAACGTGGTGGTTTGCCGTTGCCTTCCACGTGATTATTAGCGAATATTTAATTAAATTCTTTGTAATAAAAGTTCTGTCGTCGCCCGGGATCGAACCCGTGACCTCCGTAGCGGAAGTCAAGCGCTCTAGCAACTGGACTATCGCTACGACTAATTTTTAAAATAGCAAATAATTTTTTTAACAACGATTCAATTAATATTTATTTATAGAAACAATTTAATAGAATGACTCTTTAGAAAATTAACATTAATATAGAAGAGGTACTCATTACCTAAAATTTCATGTTTTCTAAGGGAAATATCTATTTTTAGCCATTTTACCAGAAAAATGGCACATTTATCTAAATTTTCTTATTTCACGATAAAATTAATATCCTTTTTTTTCGTTAAAAGCGAGATGTTTTAGTTGAAATATCCCCTATTTTATAGTAAAATTCCTCTTTTTACTCATTTTACTAGAAAATTGAGATAAATTTTCCTATTTTACAGTAAAAGATACATGCTTTTAGCCAAAAGTGGGATATTTTAGTTAAACCATTTATTGTTCAAATTATTCTCTAAAAATGATACTATTTGTCGTAAAATTTACAAATAAAAAACATTATTTAAATGAAAAATGTAAGTTTTCAATATATGTAGTACAGATCGGATTATTGCAAAATGTTTTAAAAACCCTTACACATCGAGACATTGCAAAAATTACACGATTAAACGTATATTTCCAATACAGTACAGATTGGATTATTAGAAAATGTTTCAAACTCGTACACATTGAGTTATTACAAAATTAACACGATTCGAACAAAACACATAAGGTATTAAATTTACATTTACATAGACCGATTATTGTTCATTACATTTAATAAAGCGAGGTAGAAAACTTCCAATGGACTCATTCGATCTCCTGAACGAGCTGATTGTATTTCCTATTTTTCCAAACCAGTAATCCTTACTTCTAACACGCCTAATCTTTTAACTAATTGTTGACAATTGAGACCACTTTTCCAGTATTAATTAATCGTTTATTATGAATATCTATGTAGTTTTGCGGTAGATCTATATAATTAGATAAATCCGATCTTACAGTCTGCTTGAAGGTACTTAAAGATAGCACAAGAAGTTTCAAATAGACCGAGTTAGCAAGTTTTAAATTTTATTTAAATGTTTATCTTTTAAACTAGTCAACATTACACGTTCCCTTTTAACAGCTTCTTCGTCATAATGATTCACGTTAGTTTTACTCAACGTATTATCATTACTTCGAGCTGTTATGTTAGTTGTATTAGCGCTAGGATGTTGTTCCTGCTGATCTGCATTCATTTTGTCTTGTTAATTTAATACAAATTTTTTTCTCAATAATGCTTGTAATAATCTGTTTTATAATAATTGCGTATTTTATAGATAACTTTATTTATTAAAAGTACAATAATCGTGTATACAACGCAATGTAAACATATATACCGGCATTATAATTAGAACAAGTGAACAAGAAAACAACTGAGATGATTCAACTTAATGTGTCATTCAAACAGTCACTAAATGAATCAGCGAATATTACTTATTTTTTTCTTTAAGTAAAAGAAACATACTTTGCATCAATATACATAAAAAAATAAAGAAAATTAAAACATATCAAAATATAAAAATAACAAAAAAATGAAAATTTAATAACATTCAAAATTTTTTAGGTGAGAAGGGATTTTTATAGTACGTGCAGGTCGGCGAAGTTCCTCTGTAGCTCCTGGACTTGGAGGATTCACCATAGTGTAGGTTCCTTTGTACTTTCTGGTAGAGAAGGAGTAGGGAACAAATCATCTTCTCAATGTGTATACTGTTCTACTTGGTTTTTGTGACGCACCACTGACGTGGTAGGCGTTTGGACAGTTACTACTGGTCCATTGACAGCTGTGACAACACCAGTATCCTGTTCGAATTTGGAATCAGCCTTTTGCTTGCAGAACGGGCGTTTGAGCATGACTTCATCACCCACATGAATCTCTTTGAATTCAACTGTGTGTGGCTTCGTGGACTTAGCTTTGTTTAACATATCGTGGTCTTGAACTTCCATTCACTCCTCCTTTTCTCTTAAAGTAGGTAGTTTATACTGCATTTTCTTATTAAAAAGAAGTTTTTCTGGGCTTTTCCCAGTAACAGAATGAGCTGTAGAGCGCTACATTAATAAGTACTGTAGGAGTTCTTTTCTCCAATTTCCATTTTTCAATTGAGTAATTTGAGCAATTTTTTGTAGAGAACGATTTTGCCGCTCACTTCTCCATTTGCTTGCGGCCAGTAGGCAATAGTTGTACAGTGCTGGATACCATTTTCTGCACAATAATCTGAAAATTCCTTAGACGTGAATTGTGGTCCTTGGTCTGATGTAATTGAATAGGGAAAACTATGATGTGTACAAATTTCATCCAGGAATTCACAAGTAGCTTTAGTAGTAATACTTTTCATTACTGAAACTTCAATGTAACGGCTAAAATAATCGGCTACAACGCATAAATAAGAACCATCTGGTAAGTCTTTAAAATCTATGGCCAGATCTTGCCATGGCCCATCTGGTAGTTTACTACGATGAATTTCTTCCTGAATAATAGATTTACATACTTCCTGCCAAGCATGACATGATTTCACAAACTTTTCAACTGGAGCATCAATTTTTGGCCATCAAACTTTCGATCTAAGTCTATCCTTCATTTTTGTAATTGCAGGATGGCTTTCAGGAGCATTTTGCAGGGTGCGATCTCGAACTGACATGGGAATAATTAACCGTGAACCACGAAGAAGTATGTCATCGACCACTCCAAGCTTATTATTAACAAAAAAATACGATTTGCTGGATGGTACTTTACCCAATGAAAGCTCATCATGTAATTGTAGTAGTTCAGGATCATTTAGTAGTGTATGACGAATATCAGCCAAAAGAAGTTCTCAGGGTGTCAGTTCATTAACAAACATTATCAAATTTTCTCAAAAATATCATTTTCAGTTACAATAGTAGGGTCGTTTGGAGGAAATCGTGACAGAGGATCAGCAATATTATGCTTCCCAGCTCTACAAACAACTCGAAATATATACACTTGAAATGTAACAGCCACCGCTCGATTCTTGCACATGGTTTTAAACAGGTTCCAAAAATAACCTCAAGCGGTTTATGACCTATAATTAAATCAAACTGACGACCTACCAGGTAATATTTCAATCTTTCCACTGCAAAAACAAGTGCTAATGCTTCTTTTTCTGTTTGGCTATAATGGCGTTCAACTGCTGAAAGGCTGCGATTGATGTAGCAAATTGTACAAATGGATGAACCCTTTTCTTGTAGAAGTACTGCACCAAGACCAACTAGTGAAGCATCTGCCATGACTATGGTATGTAAGTCAGGATCAAAAAATCCCAGACTTGTCTCAGTAGACAACAACTCTTTTACTTTCTCAAAATTTTTTGTGTCTGTCGGTGACCATGAAAACACTTCTTGTCTTGCCGCTTTCTGAAGAGGGTCAAGTAAAGTTGACAAATTTGGGATACATTTTCCAAC
The DNA here is from genome assembly GCA_039619475.1 of Icerya purchasi. Lineage (NCBI taxonomy): Eukaryota > Metazoa > Arthropoda > Insecta > Hemiptera > Monophlebidae > Icerya > Icerya purchasi. The sequence goes on from CM077115.1 coordinate 577,403,019, forward strand.
ATAAGTAACTAAACCTAGAAAACTTTGAAGTTCAGTAGCAGCAGATAGTGAGTGGAGATCTTGTATTGCTCTAACTTTATTTAAGATTGGTTTGATAAAACCAGCGCCTAATTGATGGCCTAAAAAGGTAATTTCAGACTTATAGTACTGGCATTTCTCAGTATTAAGGGTAAACCCCAGTTTTTACATATAGTGTAATAATGTTATGAGTCTCTGACTGTGCTCCTCTTTTGACCGACCATATACCAGAACATTGTCTAAATAAACGAAAACGCCCCCACATTGGCCCAGCAGATTTTCCATTATTTTCTGAAACATCTCTGGAGCACATTTCAACCCCAAACTCAACCATTTGTATCGAAACAGTTTAAATGCTGAACTGAATATAGTAATTTCCCGTGAATTTTCATGAAACTCAATCTGGTGGTATGCCATTTTCAAATCAATTTGGCTAAACATCACTGCGTCTTTCAGTAATAGTAACAGGTCTTCAATTGTAGACAAAGGGTGTTTTTCACCTAGAATGGCCGCATTTGTGAGTTGTATATCAACACAAATCCATACTTCTTTCTCACCCTTTAGAACAGGTACCATTGAAGATACCCAACGGGAAGGGCCGCTAATAGATTCGATAACATCTGCGTTCACCAATTCAGTAAGTTCCTTTTGAATTGGTGCTCGTAAACTAAAGGGAACTCGACGAAATGGAGTAATTTCCTTGTTTACAGGTAATTCTAGTTGAAAGTTGTGCAATTTACCAAGTGAACCGCATTCTGTATTAACAGTATGGATAACATTTATAGATGATGTATTCGTCCTCTCTGGATCTGCATTTAAACCAACACGCAGCAAGTGAAGTGCCTTTGCATCATTTCTACCCAAAATGGCAGCAAACCGCTCTTGGACAATAATATAATTTCACTAATAATTGATAAACCATTACAAGAAATTTTGCAAGTTACTAAAAATTTGACGTTATACTGAATTGACATGGAAGCATCAAATGTACATGTCTGATTTATAGCTGAAACCTAGTGCCGAACTGCACTACTTTCTAGTTGTCGTCATGTTTCTAAGTCCATAATTGTCCATTTACATCCTGAATCAATGAACATTCGAAGGCGGACGCCACCAACCAGGCATTCAACAATTTCTTCTGGGTTATCAGATATAGTAGACATAGCCGACTGAATGCAGAAAATATTATCACCCTCATCTGTTGAGTGAACAGCTTTAACAATAGCTTTAGTAGTTGTAGTGTTTGAATCTGATTCCATTTCAGCAACCTTTAATGAACGGCACATTTTTTGTAAATGACCCACTTTATTGCATTTTAAACAAGTAACATTCTTTGCAGGACACTTTTCGTTATTAGCATAGTGTTTGTCAGAACTGCACCGATAACATCTCCCTGTTTTTTTAAAAAGAATTCACACTATTTAATTTATGATCTGTAACCAATTTATGGTCATTATTTTTTGAAACAATGGCCCGTTTAACTGCCTCTGAAATAGTAGTATTAATTACCATTGAAGATTGAACTGCTTTGCACTGTGCATTAATAGCTTCAATCGCATTTGCTTGGTCTTCTTCCTCCTTCAATGACTACAAACTCTTCTTCATTAATTCTTTCCAAAATTCTTCTGAATAACAACCGTCCACAACTTGTTCCAAAATATTATTGTCAGACGTAAGAGAGCGGCAACTAAATTACATTTCTTAGCTTGCTGACATACACGAGTAACAAACTGTGAAAATGGTTACATCGTTCATAAAGATAGTTATGGGTAGGATTGATTTGCTCTGTAAGCATACGGAGAGCTTGAGTGAACTCGTTTTCACCTGCAGGGATTTCAGGGACATTTAATGAATCAAATAAATCAATAATTTCCCTATTTCCATAAAACAAAAGTTTCGCTTTTTTAATTTTATAATCTGTAATATTTTCAGCAGCAAAGTAGAGATGTAAATTACGTTTCCATTGATCCCACTCAGGGGGGGAAGTAGCAGAAGTAACTGAAAAAGATGGTACAGGATTTCTACCATTCTCCATTTTAATATTGTAAATAAGGAATACATAAACTACATGATAACCTCACGTTTTTCTTAAATGCTGAACGTTTTACAAGTTTTGTAATGAAATTACAAAAAGAGAAAAAAAACCAATAAATGTCTTTCTGATTTTCTCATCATCTCTGGAAACCAAAAAATGCTAAACTTTGCATCTTTTATAATCATTTATAATCAAAAGTCCAAAACATTTATAAAGCCTTTATAAAAATAAATGGCTCGAATATGTAAAATTATTTCATGTAAACAAAATTAAATAAATGTAAAAAAACGTGTAAAATTACTAAACTCACAGAATTAGTATGAATAACAGTTATTGCATCCTCGTCGCCATTTTTGTAATAATCTGCTTTATAATAATTGCGTATTTTATACATAACTTCATTTATTAAAAGTACAATAATCGTGAACACAACGCAATGTAAACACATATACCGGCATTACAATTAGAACAAGTGAACAAGAAGACAACTGAGATGATTCAACTTAATGAATCATTCAAACAGTCACTAAATGAATCAGCGAATATTACGATGATATAATTAACTTGAGAAATATACGTGTGTTACTCTAAAGGTTAATCTATTAGATTACAAAAATTTCTATTCGTACAGTTCTTTTACAAAATAAAAACAAAACGAATAACATCATTTTTCAGTATTATGCAAAAATGAAAATTGACAAATTTACAATCATATTCGCATGTATAGTTATTTTTTCTACTTTTACATTTACAAATACAACTAGTGCCAGGTTTACCATATTTTTTTAAAAACTGTAATATATCCTCTTTTTTCATACTTCTATAAAATAATGACCATTTTTTAAAACATAATCTTCGCACCACCACTTTTTATATTCGAATTTACCAACAATTATTTTTTTTTTTTTTTTGATAAAAGTTTTACACTGACAACAACAATATCCAAAACTATCACATTTTTCGCATACTAGACTGTCCACCTGTATCCTCAGCATAATAAAGCACTGCTTAGAATAACAATTACTCGCGATCTTTGACGTATTGAGCGATGAATTATTTGCGATTTTAAATGTAATAATTAACGAGTAAATACTCCTGTTATTTTAAAGGTTAATTTATTAGACTACAAAAATTTTTGTTTGCGTGATTTGTATATTTAAAAAAAAATTATTTGTTTTAATTTCCTCAGTATATATACGAGTATGTTTTATATATATATATATAATTTTCCGGTTTAAATATTTATAAGTGTAACAGAATAAACATTTGACAAAAAGCAGAATTTCTTCATTACATTTCCTCAATAGTGTACACAATAACGTTCTTCACAATCCTCACTGCATAAATATTCTCTTCTTTGAAATGGGCATTTCTTGTATCCTGGGAAATCGTTTCCACATAAATATTTCGATGCCGCTTTCACTTGAGTTTTATAATTGTATAAACAATATTTGCAATACATACATTATATGCACGCTATACCAATGCCTTTACATACAGTTGTAGGTATAGTTAAACATTATTCAGGACCATTGGCGCACCCAAGGGGGTGCCACGGGGCCATTGCTCCCCCCAAAAAATCTTCGAAATCTTAATTTTGTTTTGTAATGTTTTGTTTTACTTAAATAAAATTCGTATGCTTATCTAATTTGTGCTTATTATAAACATAATGTTACGTTTCTATTATTTTTTTTTTTTTTTTAAATAAAATTCGTCAGTTTTGTAACTTTTTTAAAAATAATATTCGTTAATTTTGTATTTTTTTTTTATTTTTTTTTATTTTAATTTACAAACCACGGAAATAGATGGGTACTTAGTCGAGGTACCGAGTTACCACCCCCTAACTCATCTTCTAAATTCTAGCCCCGACCAAAAAAAAATCCTGCGTGCGCCTTTGTTCAGGACAGTATGATTGTATTTTTCTCTGTTTCCTTACAGATGCATCCGTTTTTCGAAATAGGATAAACGCGAAAGCATCTATTACAAGTTATTTTATTAAATTGTTTCGATAAATAAATATTAATTGAATCATTGTTAAAAAAATTATTTATTTTAAAAATACCGGTAATAAATCAAAAAATATTTATTTTATTATTATGAAATTTATTTATTATTCCCTGATCCAATTCTTTTCATCCCTGTGTAAAAATAAATAAAAACATTTTTTTATTCATATTTTTGTTTAAATATATAAAATAAAGCAGAGTTACTTTAAAAAGAGATTTATTACTTATATAGATTCTTTTCATTGTTTCTCGTATTTTCTCTCCAGCTCCTTATATTTCTTCTTCCACATATTTCAGTAATTTTGTCCTTCAATATTTATATATTTAAATTTTATAAATTTATTAAAAGGGCAGCATTCCAGATATTCTTGTATTGCGTTCTTTTTCTTCTCCAGTAATGGATTTTTACAATAATAAATAAGATTTTCCGAGTTTATTTTTACAATTTTGAGAAATTTTATTGTATGCTGTATAATGTTCTGTAAAAAACATTTTATCATATTCGTTAATTATTTAATAAAAAAAATGAAATTGTTTTTTCGAAAAATTCTTCAATATAGTATGATATTTACTTCCAAATCATCAATCTTTATTTCGGCATTATGATCCACTTGTTTATCCAGCCAAAATTTTAACATGGTCGACTTATTATATTGTTTAATGAAGTTCGAGCCCATTTTCTATACATAAATTTATTAATAGTCAATTAGTTCCCTTACAATAAATTTAACCGATTTAATCTATTAATAAAATATTTTATTCAACTATTAATATTTACTTTTGGAAAATAATTAAATTTCTATAAATAGATCGGAAAAAATAAAAAACAAACATAAAGCATTGTGTAAATAATCTGTATTTTTTAAATAAGATTACTTTTAAAATATTTTAAAATTACTTCAGAAAATATAAACTTACCGTGTTAAACTTGCTGATGAAACTTTTAAAAAACGTAGAAAAATTTCAAACTTTTTCCATTATCAAAATCGTAAAAAAAGATTAAACAATCTGCATGCATGCGTACCAGCGTCCTTTTATATTAGTTTTTCTCTATTATCATTAAGTTTATTTGGACATGTGGTTAACGTTTAAATTGCTATTTTAACACAGATATTAGTAATAATTACGATCAAAATAACACAATTTTGTGTTTTTTTTTAAAGAAATTTAACCTTGACTATAACACATTTTGTAGTACACTTTTTTTTTCGTTATTTGTGTAATAAAAAGAAAAAACTTAGAATATATTTGAAATGTGTTCTTTATTTTACAATAATAATTCTTATGAAATAAGCAAGGCCGTGTCTACGGGGTCAGTTTTGGGGGTTACCCCCCCCCCCCCATGAGAACTGAAATAGTTATAATAAATACACAAAAATCTGAAAAAAATCAAATTTAAAATAAATATAGATGATTTTTTTCCTACCTTTAAAAGAAAAAATATGATCCATATTTTTAGGTACTTCATTAATATTTTATGCAAAATTTTTTATTATGAGTATAATCAATAACATACGTAATTTTTATTAATGTTTATATGGTAATTCATTTATGTAAATTATTAATATATAAATCAAAATGATGGAAATTATTAATCGTATGAATATTAGTGAAAAATGTATTGTTATTTATAAAATAAATATGTGAAGAAAATCTGCCCCCTTCAAAATTCTGGGCACGGGCCTGGAGATAAGTATACACAGTCCTATGTTTTCACACGACGTTTTAACAATAACTAAACACAGATGTAAACTTATAATTTTATGAATAACAAATTATGTATTAACTACATTCATACTTTGTAATCGTAATTGTAATCGTAATCGTTATAATACCAAAAAGGAAACACAAATATATGCTTAACAGAATGTAACCCGATTTTGAGTATAAGTTTGTAGCGTTGGTAATCAAACGGAAAATTGTTCACTGAGCGATTACAGCACCATCAGTCGGCAATTAATGATTTCTTTATTATGAAGATAAAAAACTATATTATGAAAAGAAATATTATGGAAATATTATATACGAATCCCGTTATTTGTAATACTGCTTAAAATAAAAATGCCTACAACACATTGAAATATAGAGTAATTTCCAACGGGAATTTGTTGTTAAAACTATTGTTTGATGAGGTTATAACCTTTAATGAAAAAAATTAATACATAAATACGATTACATCAATGAAATTATAACTTACATTATTATTTTATTTACGTAAGCAATACTTAGTATTTAACCTCTGTAAGTTTTGGGACTACTGAAAAAACTGATGTACCTACACACTTCTTAATGCAAAATTCGAAATATGTTTTGTTTTAGAAACTGTGATAATTAGTATATATTATATTATTAACTTCTACCTACTTAAAATCCTGTTACGATTCGGTTGAGCGTAATGTAAATATAAATAATTTTCATCATGACCTATTGATTGTACTCCAATCGCTCCGTAAAATTTTTCCGTTTAATTACTGTTGTCGATAAAATTTTTTCATTTTCTTTTATATCGTTATTTTCTTTACTCGTGTGTAAATATGTTCCGTATTATTTTTAGTTATTAAATTCGTGCACTGGCGCCGCTTTAAACGATCGGCCATTTTTCTAAGGGATGGCGTCGGTCTTTGTTTAGACGGCATGGCGATTTTTTTTTGTTTGGGGCAGGCAGTGAGTCTACTGCAGGTAGTTGCGGATGTTGCGCGTGTGAGATTCTAGCGACGGCCTTTGTGCGTGTTTTGGTCGCGTAGATGTGTATGCACGTGGTACTATTTTTTCCGTTTTCTATTTTGTAAACTAAATTGTGTGAACGTGTAGTTAAAGTCGTTTTGGTATTATTTGTTCGTTATTTTCGTGAGTTCTTGTTTATGTTTCGCCGTATCGATATTTTGTTTTGTGACCCGGCGTGCATCAAGGGTCTTTACAAATTATTTTTGGGATTGACTACTTTCGAATATATCGCGTAAAAACTATTCGAGTTTAATTATTTCGGTTTTATTTTTTTTTTTATTTGAATTTTACTTACAAAGATATATATATATATTTTTTAAATTATTTTATTTACAACAATTACCAACGCTGCAAACTTATACTCAAAATCGGGTTACATTTTGTTAAACAATCGTCTATCGACAGCGAAAGGGCACTTTTGTATGTTGCCAGAACGAATCGTTATTCAGATGTTATTAGAAAATTAACAATTTACGAAACAAATGTTTAAAAAAATCAGTCAAAACATTAAAATTACTTTATTATTTAATTAACAATTTTACTTTAAAAACCACAACAAAAATTAATATTGATGATCTGTTGTGGTATGTATATTTAAAATGTCAGTACAGTTCATAAGAATTTCTTTACGACTTAATTTTTGAGCCGCAATTGGCAGAGAAAACATTTCAGAAGATGCTTTTTTCTTGCCTGGTTTCATTGTAGTCGCATGGAAACGAAACTGTTTTTCTACCTTTTTATTCGCAGGTTCTTCATTCGTTTTTACTGCTGTTTTGTTGGTACTTGAAGAAAAAGGTAGATGTCCACTTGTCCAGCGTGTTCTCATGTTCCCCTCCTTTCGACAAATTTGCTATCAGCATTTTCTACCATATTTGTAAATATTTTCAATTTTTCTACGAAAATTTGATTTCTTGTTGTTCTCTGAATAGGCAATTGTTTTCCATCTTCATCATTGAAAATGTGACATAAAATTTCATCTGATACCACTTGTGCTTTAGCTTGTCCACCTTCTATAAGTTTTTCGGCTTCAGTCTCCATGGGCTTTTCTGTTTCAATCTCCATAGACTTTTCTGTTTTAATCTCCACAGTCGTTTCTACTCCAACTGCAGCATGAATGTGCTTACATAAATTATTTTTTATCAGATAATCTGGGCATGTGCAAGAAAACATGTGAACACACACTTGGCATGCTACGCATTTTCTATTGCAATCGCAGGACTTGACTTCTTTGAGTATGGAGTAAAATGTATTTTTTGTACTAGCTGCTATAACATGCCACTCATTATCCGAAATTTGTGAGATTTCACTCACATTTTTGCTTAAACGATGCCTTTTATTAACGTTATTAATATGGTGGTTAACATGACCTTCTTCGAGTTTAATTAGTCTATCATAACCTTTATTTCGGATGATTTTTCATCTTCAGAAAAAGAAAAGACAGTGACTTTCTTATTGCTACTCTTATAATTGCTATCACATCCAGGTATACAACACTTACAAGACATTAAAATTTTATGAACACATTATTTCAACTACTTATTAAATAAATCGTTAGACATGTTAAGGTTATTAAATAAAAACAATTTTTTAAATGAAAAAACTCTTTAAAACTCCTTTAATGCCAAAACATCTAACCAATGAAGTATAAGCAACAAAGGAACAAACTAATGCAAATGTAAACATTGCGGGCTGTACACGTTCGTTTCATTCCGATCACACCCGAGTAGATCCGGAAAAGGTGCCCCGTCGCTGTCGATAGACGCTTGTTTCTGTTAAGCCATATATATATATATATATATATATCAATTGTGCTTGCTCAGTGTAGCCGTATTGCTATATGCTAAATATGTTAACATAGTACATACCAGCTAAATACTAATATTTAACATATACATCTAACATCTCCCCACGAAAAGGAAATACCTAAATAAACATTCATTTATTATTATTATTATTACTTATAAATCTAGACGTATCGGGGTGCGACGCATCTATTTGAACGGCAGATTTCAGGTGAAAATACTGATGTTGGGTATTGAATTACTAGTTACCACTAAATTTTTTTGCTCTATATCACCTCTGGAATCTAATAGAATTATGTTTGATATTGAAGTATTGGGATTGTTTCAAATCAATTTTTATAGGATGACAACCGTAAAATGCCATAAACGGTGTGTGATTCTTTTTATTTCCAGGCTATATTACAGGGATAATTTTATTTTATAACCCCGAGTAACAAGCTGAGGGAAACTTCTTTGAACGAATTGTATTTTTCAATTCCAGATTAACCAGCAAAAATTAGTATTTTTTTCAAGAAGATTCCGCTAATATCGGAAAACGTTAAATAATACTCACGTATTTTCAGTTTTCACGTTAAGGAGGAATTGCTATTTTCATGCGCTACCAAAGTAGAATTCCTGCTGTTTGGGATCTGTTCGCACTTTTTGAGAGATGATCATTTTATTTTATTCCTTTTCACTTTTTTTTTTAGAAATGTTATCACTTCTTTATGTGCTTAATCTAGTATTTCTATACGTATATATTTTTTTCCTCTTCCTCTCGAAGTAGACCGAAAAAGGAAAAGAATTTTTTACTGCGGATCTTCCATTACGATTTATTTGCAAAATATCAGTTAAATAACATTTTAATATGAAATTCTCTTTAGAGTTAAAAAAATCGGATGTCTTTATTTTCTGTCTTTTTAGAAGAATCATAGAACATTTTGAAATAAAGAAATTGTTTGCCAAAAGTGTTGCGCCCGAAAGAGAATTAACTGATAAAAAGGAATCAATGAATTTAATAAATAAAAAAAAAATTCTACAGGTCGTCAAATAATGAGAAAAAAAATGTTTAAGGTAAACTGAGAAATAATGTACTTCACAGAGATTGGCATTGGTCGGTATTTTTATGCTATCTTTGTTATTTTGCAATTCATTTGATAAAAAGAAGGACATCATTTGGCCAATGAGCCGAGTTAAAAATTTCGCCTTACCTAATAGCTCGTAGCAAAGGGTATCAGTGATGCACGAGTTGACAGCCATGCTTGAGAAAAAAACCAGGTAGACGAACAGCATAAACCAAAATTCGCTATGAAACACCGGGTAATCGGTCGGGTTTAATGCATCCATTAACGACGCGTAATCGCATTTCGTTTTGCAAATTGTGTCGATATCGGTGGAATTGTTCAATCCCGCTGCATCGCAATGCGGATTACTTATGGAAATGTTTTCTCGTTCATTAAAATTTATCGCAGAAATGACCGCATTTAAACATATTTCATTCTTTAAATTGAAATATTTATAAATTAATATCGATATTAAACTTGTCCATTTTCTGTGTATCAATGTGAACAAACAACATAAAACAGAAAATATAATATTTCATTCTAAAAATCGGGAAACCATTACTATACACGTGTGCGTAATATATATATATATATTAATTACAACGTAATTCTTAGGCTACCACCCATTCGAAAAAATGTCCCAAAAAAATGTCCCAATTATATGTAACGTTTGTTATATTTTGTAGGATTTTTGTTATTGTTATTTAAAAAATGTCACAATTTTATGTAATGAAATATGTAACGAAAAATGTAATGAAAAAATGTCTTAATTTTATATAACGGAAGTTAAATGTTAGAATAGGATTTTTGTGGTTATATTATTTTGTGTGTGTGTTGATGCCAGTAAGAATTACGTTGTAAATTTTGATCATTTTATACAAAGTATAGAAGAGAAAGAGACAGAAATGAAAGCAAGATGGGTCGAGGGGCACAGCCCCTTGCGAGGCCAAAATGGCCGAGTTTATATACATATATATACATATATATATATATATATATATATATATATATATATATATATATATATGATATATCTTATAGGAGAAAGTCTCTTTCAATGTTCTAAAAAAATTGTTGTAAGCTTTCTTTCCAAGTTGTATCTCTTTAAGCGAGTTGGGAGTAAACGTTACAATGTGCCGGAAGTTGCGAGCGCAGCATGTGACGAAATTGCGACAACATTAAGTTTTAAATAAGTATATCTATTCTATATCGGTTAGAATCCTTTTTACAAAAATTTATAATCTAAATGGCATGATGATGTCATTTTGATTTTCTGTCATTTATGCGTTATTTTTTAAATTGCAGGTTTACCATTCATCGCTGTGCAGTAATATTCGATCGAAAATCGCGTTAGTTATTTAAGAGCGCTGTAAAAGTAATGCACAAAGATGAAAAATGCGTTTCGGGCATTCCGTGATTATTTGGTTAATCACAACCGTCCGAAGAAGACCACAATCGGTCGTTTGGAGCGTAAGTTCGAGTTGATGGTCCGACTACTGATCTTCCAAACATTGGTACGCCAGAAAGTGTTCGCACACCAAATCGCTGTTGTGACGAAAAGTTTGAAAAAAAATCCTAAAACTCGTCGGTCGTAAAAATCGGGAATTTCATCGATATGGCGTGTATTATGTGAAATGACTTAACTTTGCACAATTATAAGATTCAATTGACCCGAGAACTCAAACCAGCAGATCATTTAGACTTGGTCGCTCATTGGCTTATTGAATATCGTACAATTGATGATATTTTTTCATCGAAGAAAGCCCGTGCTTTAATAAGCGAGACTAGAGAAGATAATGATTGGACAGAAAGGAATGAAGATTCGAAGAATATATGATCAGCATCACAGGGAATGACGAAACCAAGAGGAAAATTAATATAATCAATACAGTAGGAACAACACTATACCGGGGAAGCAAAGGAACTCCGAAGAAGAATTTCAAGAATTAAAAAAAGGAATGTTTTAGACAAACGAAAGAATGAATATACGATAATCGAAATCTATATTGGAAACATGCATTTCCTAGTATGCATAAATACGAGGGTTTTTTTTTTCAAGCAAAATTTTTAAGTTTACATATTTTCACTTAGTCTAAATTTTTATCCTCTTAAAAGAAAAAGAAAAAAAAAACGTTAATCGATTTGCAGAATCTCTGTACCTTCTTTGCAGCAAATTACGGTATTCTATTAATTAAGAATTTTCCACTTCTCCAAACATTATTATGAATATATTAAATTGTAATAAATCCAAGTATAACAAACAAATTTAAATGTATAAACGATTATAGTTTTTGGGGCATAGCCCATCATCAGATAAAATTTATGAAACAACACAAAATATGTGATCAGAAAAAATTGTAATATTGACCTCAGTGTGATTTAGAATTTGTTCTGATCACATACTTTGTGTTGATCCATAAATTTTAGCTGATCGTCTATGCCCGAAAACGTTTCTAAGTTAGTATAATTGTTTATACATTTAAATTTGTTATAGTTGGATTTATTGCAATTTAATATATTTTTATATTTTAACAATGCGTTAAAGGATTACATATTACTATTACTTTTTAAATATCATCTAAAGCAGTGATTCTCAACCTTTTTTTTTCGTGTATGACTTCCTTTGATCCCCCCCCCCCCCCCCCCCCCCCCATATTTATTGATGGTGCTCTTTAACGAAAACAAACTTGTAATTTTGTAGATATATTTATTATCAAATTTGTAACGTCTTTTTATTATAATTTTTGTAAGCAAACTCTCCATATACTCGTATGATACGAAATAAACAACAATTTTTATTCTCAAGATGGTAGAAATTATTTTACACGAATAAAGTTAATAAGTGTAAAAAAAATTAAAACATTTTTTATTGATTAATTAAAAATAAAATAGAAGAATATAATCTAATTTTTAATGTGAACCTTGCGAGTGATGATACTTAGTGATATTTCCAATGTTAGGTTCAAATGAAGTTCGCATTAATCTCAAATCTCCTGCGTTAACATTATCTTAAAAATGAAAGAACTTTACCAAAGCCGCATTCAGCCAGATATTACATTGGAAATGCCGTAATAAATAACTGAGCCTGCTCATAAAACTTTAATATTGGGTTACAAGTTTAGAATTAACTCGAAAATTATCCTCGTTGTTTTTAAATATAATTCGTGTTAAACTATATCATTTTGTAGCTCAAAAATTTGTTCTTAAAGTGTTACATTAACATCGGATGCAATAGATCTATTACCCAGAGCTTAGAACATTCATTTTCAAAATATCACGATAATTTTTTGGTATACACGGTTAAGCCGTCATCAGTTATTCCTGCTTTTTCCATTTCGAGTGCAAGAAACTGGAGGAACTCATACTGTGCATTGTTTTTCCAAAAAAAGTTTTTAGTTTATCTGAAAAAGCTTGAATGTTTCCTTTTGCTGTTATTAGGTTACTATTCTTCTCTTATAATTGACTATTCAGAACGTTTAATACCTCAAAAATATCTGATAAGTATAATATATCATTTTTAAAGTTGATATTTGATTTTGAAAATTACCGTAATTAATAAATAAAATGCTGGTTCAAAGCCTAACAAAACCTTTGAGACGATTTTGCTTTTTGATAACCATCTCACTTTCAAAAGTAAATATTTAAAATTTTAATTATTTTCATCACAAAGTTTTTGAAGCAAATAGTCTTGAAGAGTATTTAATTTAATTTTATTAACAGATTCTATAACGACTGACAGAAAAACCATTGAATCTGTTTCTTAAATTTTTTGAAATCAACTGTACCCTCTGAATTATTACACAGTGAATACAAACAACTTTAGATATTGCCTTTTTTAATTATGAACAAGCCCTTTATATTAACTTATCATGACACCGGAACCATCCGCGTAGCGCAATTAATTATATCTTCTTCCGGAATATTTTTTTCCTTAAAGTAACAATTTACCTCTTGAAATATACCCAGTCAAGGGATATGGAGGATGGCAGTCGGTTTGAAGATTTTACTCGCATTCCATTTTCAGTAAGGAATTATTTGCCTGTTAATTAATAAGAAGGATTCTTCCCCTGGGCTAGATGGGAATTACAGACTCTGTCTTAAATAAATTAGGAGACCGTTCTAAAAATGTATTATTGGTCAATACCTATAATGAATTAGTTCAAGACGAAGAAGTTCTGGAAGGTTGGTGTTATTTTCGTACCGAAATCAAATAAAGCCCAGTTAGAACCATCGTCATTTAGACTATTATTTTAGTGTCGTGTCTAAGGAAGACCTTTGAGATGGTGATTAAAAATCGGCTCTCTTGATGGTCTGAAAACAAGGGTATACTTCTCAGCGATAATATTTTTTTTTTTTAGATCTGACCTCAGCATAGAAGCTTGCATTTCTTATTAAATAAATAATGTTTATGTATCCATTAATTCGTAAGGAATATTTAATGGCTACGTTCCCGGACGTTAAGGGGGCTTTCAAGAATGTGTCGATTCCTATATCAGTTAATGTAAATAGGAGTTCCAATACAGCTAGCTAAATATATTGTTAAACTTGTTTCTAATCGAATTTTATTCCTTTTAAACACGGTAACAGAATATTGATATTAGATATACCTATAGAGGCTTCGGGCAAGGTTCAATCTTGAGTCCAATTCTATTCATTATATGTATACTTCCGCTCTTTAACGTACAGAGTTACCTTTGAGCTCATATATCCTTTTATGTGCTGATGATTTTGTAGTTTATAACAAAATCTGGTAGCATTAAAAATTGTATAAACCAGAATCAACAATCAGTGAAACTGTTTAATGATCTGCTCGAGAAGGTTGGGCTAGAAATATCTACCTTCAAATCAACATCCATAATTTTTACTATGAGAAGGTTCAACATTCAAGAGCATTTTATCAGAACCCACAACGAGGCTATTGTGGAAAAACCTTATGTCAAATATTGAGGATTATACTTGTATTGCAAACTTACTCGGTTTAAACACATCCAAACTTTGTATAATAATTGTGCTGTGATCATAAATTTTCTAGTCTATATGTAATACAGCCTGGGGTGGAACTCGATAGTTTTGAGTTTACTCTATAAAAATTCCCTCACGGCTGGATTATGAATCTAATTTTTTTATCGGTCGGCTTCTAGATCGAATTTAAATAAACCGGAGAAACTTCAAAATTTCTTTATGAGGCTTATTTCTGGTGAGGTCCGAACAGCTCCGATACTGTGTCTACAAATGCGGAAACCAATCTCTTTCCTTTATTTATTAGGGGGGATATTTTAGCGGATAGGTTTCTGGTGAAATTATGCAATGAATAATTCTTTTATTTACTGTCATTTATTTTTAGAGTTAATGTTGGCAATGAGTAGAGATTTGTTGATTCCAGGGAAAGCCTCTACTGTTAAGTAGAATATCATTACATTACAGATATAGTGTCTAGCGCTTGTACATCCATCGCTTTACTTTACATTTCACTATGATATAAATTTTATACAGCTTGAGATATTGTTACGAGTTTGTTTAAAAAAATTGAATAACCAAAACCTATCCGTCTCATATCAATAATTTGCGATTTATTTAATTAATAACCATTATCACGATATTCTGTTATAATTTTTACTGACGAGCGCAGTAGGTGCAGCTTTTATTATCGAAAGAATAACGTTACAGAAGTTTAAGTTGTCGCCTGAGGTGATGGTCTATGTTGCTGAGCTATTGGCTATAGATAAGGCTTTGGAGTTTTTAACAACTTCACTTGATGTCGACAAAAGACACACCTAATTATCAGTGATATCTTATATTCACTATCAGCAATAAAATGTGATACGTTTAGGTATAAATTACACCCGCTGGTATAATAAATAAATATCTTACGATAATTAATAAAGGAATGAATTTGAAATTTTGTTGGATTCTGAGTCACTATAGAATTGATTTTCGTGCCAACTCTAATAAATATTAATGTTGTATAATCTGAAAAGGGTTGTGAGCAGGGGCGGAATTGGAAAGATTTGCCAGAAGGCAGTCAATTGGATTTTCGCCTTTTTTCAAGTCATTACTTAGTTTCTTCTTTTTCTTTGCCTTTCCGTTGTCGTCTCTACTATTCGTCTGCGCTTTAATCATAGTTTATTGCCTTCTTTTCGCTATTGTCTTTTCCGTCAGTATTTCCTCTCCATGCTAACAATTCTCTTTCTGTTGAACGTTCTGTTCTTTATTTGCATTTGTTAAAGTTAGGACTTCCCGCTCTTGCGCTTCAGATATCTTGCTCTTTCCTGTTGTTCCTGCTATTAGTTCCTTCATATTAACAATCTCCGATCGAATTCTGACTAACTGACTCTTCCTATTATTGTTTTGTGAGGGAAGGTCGATAAAGCCGAAAAGAAAAAAACAAAAGAAATAGTTTTTTCTTTCTTCTGACCTGCAGGAAAAGAAGTCACCAATTGTAAAGAAAACGGTGGTTACCTCGTTTTTGAATTATTTAACTGTTTAGTATTTTAAATACGTTACCGCGAAGTTCGGTTAAAGTCCGGTTAAAGTACTGTTTCCGAAATTCGTTGGTTAAAGAAAATTTGTATTGCAACTCACAAACTCCAACCTATGTTGTTCGTAATCAAATCCAACAAGTGCCAGAGCTCCAACTTAGCAAGCCACCGGAACACCGCCGACAACAGTGTTACGCAGAATTTGATATGTATTTCTAATTGTATATTTTCAGCGGCCGTCGATAAAGAATGATCGGTATGAGAAACGTTTGTAACATAAATTTTAAAAAATGCCATTGTCTGCCTTTATAATAAACTTAATGATAGAAATAAAAATAATAAACTAAATGAAAATAGTGCAACAAAAAAATTAATACGTTTAGGGTAGGTTCGAGACTGTGGTGTCACCTGAAGGACATACATAATTAACGCATACCCCGTTTCATTCCTCCAGATCTCTGCATTACAAACCCGATCACTTAGAATGTTTGCATCCGTGTTTGTGTAGGAGCTAGAAAATCTATTCCAGACCTTGGCAGGTACATGTTGAAACTGTTTTACTTTCTCTTTTCGTCCAAAGCTCTTACCTAGGCTACTGTTTTCTAATCAAATGTCTACCTATTTCTTCCGCTACTCTTATTAACTGCTACTTTTCTGTCTAAAACAACTAGCGTTTTTCTGCGAACAAAACTTTAATACATACGTCTTTGTCTGTTTTTGACACATACCTATAACAAACCACCGTATTTTTTTCTCAGTGCAGTGTCCATAAATGAAACATTGAAATAGTGAAGCCGAACGAAGAATAGATGAAATGGCAGCGTTAAAGTTTCGACTTTTGACTATCATCAAGTACAGAGTCTTTGCTAACTGATTAGCAAACATCGTATATAAAATATTTTGGAGCCATGGCTACAAGTGTACTTTTGAAGTTTTGAGAAACTTTTACTTTTTTTACTTGTTTAACGGTTGATCAATCTATTTTCTTTCGTATAAGTTATATAGGCGAATAAAATCAGCTTTTAATTACCATGATTATGGAGAGTATGTAACTCCGAAGCATGTCGGCTGTTTTTTATATTTTTTATAGCAATTATTATTATTTTCTGTAATTCTATGTATGTTTAATAAAAAGTAATACTTACTTTTGTTAAATATAACAACGACAGGACAGCGTTAAAAGCGAAATTTTTAAAATTTTTATTAGCGATTTTTTGAATACGTTCGTCTGCGAAGCGAGTGTCGCAATATTTTTCCATTTTCCACGTATTACAAAGTTGATATGAAGACTCGTAAGTTCCGACGCATTTTAACTTAAAACAAAACAGATTATTTCCAGATTAATTAATTTCATTTTTCCATGCACAAAATGTGTCTTTACCGCTTATGTTATTAGAAGAAATCGTTACGAAAATCTGTTTATTACAAAAAAAATAGTGTTGCCCGCTATTGCGAAATGTGAACATAAAATAGCTTTAAAATAATATAACAGCGATTCGGATTCGAAAAATAATTTTCTTTTTGCGGGCTTCTCGACACTAGCCCAAGAATTAGGGGAGGAAAGGAAACTACAATTAGACTTTTTCGCGATCGAATATAATAGACAGAAGGATATAACAGAAGAAGGAAAGGGGAGGATGAAGGACGTGCTAAAAAGAGTAGGTCCCCATTAATAAAAGTGACGAGTAGAAAGAGCATTTAAAAAAGAAATGATTATTATATCGTGTAGAAAAAGAGAAGTAGAAGGGCGAAGAGGACAAAACGGAGAAGAATAAGTGAGAAATGAAGGAAACAAACTGTGTTCAAACTGTAACCAACATAGTCTAGAGAAAATGTTGGACTTTTGGTTTTTTAATTGTCGCAATTTGAATATTTGGTGCACCGGCGGACTCTTTGATAAGTGTTGATGCTGTTTGATCATAATTCGTTCTTAACACTGTAAAACGTATTATCGAAAATATAATTATTTTTTACTTTTCATCGCATTCTCCCTTTTTTCCTTAAAAACAATTTTTATACTTTCGATTAGCAATGAAAAGCAACAGCATTCTTTTACTATGTACATTCGCTTACTGATTCGTTTCAGGTAAAATTAGAGAAAACTTACGCGACAAGTTATCATTTTTCCGGGCAATTTAAAATTCTGCAAATTCGGCGGAAAAGTTACGTCTTTATTGCAATAACTGATTAGCAACTTATTCGAGAGGCATTGCAAACGAACTGTCGCTGGTGACCTGTTCAATTCCGGCACAAATATCAATAATAAGTTTGAGAATAAATTGACGACGATGGTCGAGTGTAGCAGTAGTTTGCGTTTTTTGAACTTGTCCGCAGCGAAACAGAAGAAAAATTTGAACGTCATCGTCGCCAGCGGTAATACCGTGTACACAGTACCCACCGTTATCGCCGAGTAGCCCAATTGTTTCATTATTGTTGGTCCAAATAGTAAGCATGAACTAACACCTACGACACAAATACACCACTTTTTAAATACGAAACAGTTTCAAAAGTAGAATACGAATTTATGTTTAAACGGCCGCACTACTGCGAACTGAAAAATTTTTCGTTTCCCTATTTCGAGTTTTCAGTTGACGCAACTGTTGAAGAATGCCTAGAACTTAAATTCTCGCATTATTGTTCAAGTCTCGAATTTAAGTATTTTTATCGTTTATTTTTTTGTGGTTTTACCACTTCTTCTTTATATGCCATACTTAATTCCTGAATGTCGGCGAATACACCTATTCGTACATTTCAGCTGTACAAATATATTTAGTGTTCTAGACAATTGTTATAAAGTAATGTACACACGAAAGACTACTCTTGCAACTGATATTGCGATTGTATGATTTTTATCAATGTACAAATGCAGTTCCACGTGCGTGCCTGCTGTGTACTAACTAGCGCACATACGATTCTATTAGCGAGTATTTTATTTCATTTTTCATAATAATTTATGTCGTCGCTCGGAATCGAACCCGAGACTTGCGTTGAACGGGAGTTAAGCGCTCTAGCAACTAATTTCGACGACTTTTTTACCACTAAAATTATGTAATAATTGTTGATTCTATTTCCTGGAGTTGATGTGAGCGGCGTTAGGAAAGACGCATTATTCCTCCTTAAGATTTGTTTCCGGGGGATCTCGTAGAAGGTCACTTGCAAACAAACCATTTGCACATTCCTAAAGTTAAATTTTTATACATACATATACACACACACGCATATATATATAAATATATATATGTATGTGTGTGTGTGTATATACATTTTTTTCTTAAAAGTATATGCAAAAATCCTGGTAGAAAAGTTTTTTCATATGTCCGTGAAATTTTTGAAATTAGGCCATTATTCTGAAGTCTTATTCTTGTAATAGCCAATTTCATGTTGCTATTCCAATATCAAAATCTTTTTTTGAGTGCGTAAGTTATCGAGATTTCGCGTTATTTCTAAATGACTTTTGTCTGCGAATCAAGAAATTGTGACGAAGATAGTCTGTCAGGATTCCGGTTCACTGTAGGCCTAAATCACTTCAAGAGAAATTTTCGAGCTGAATCGGGCAGAAATTCGGCTAACAGTATGCAACAGAGAAAACGTCTTGAAATGCAGAGCAATACATTAAAATTTTTTCAATTAACAAGTTCGATAAACACCGTGTGAAAATTTGTGTCAGCATTTAATTCTAGTTCAAGAACAAATGGTCTTTTTATTGAAAAGTCTTCAACTTCTAATCTTCTCTGCCTTTCTCTTCTGCTTATCATTGGCGAATATGGTCTGACAGTTACCCCTTATTTTTCTAGAACCCCGCTTTGCTGTTCAAAATTTAAACCCCAATCGTTCTTTTTTTTTCCATTAACGTGCCACACTACCATAAAGGTTAGAGGCACGAAGGAAAATTTTAGAGTAGTTGAAGGAGATTGGAATCTTGGAGGAAGGAAAAGAGATTATCAAGTGTTGACCGTTTATCTTGCAGGAGAGATTCTAACGTAGCTGGGAGGTTAAACCGCATGCGGAGAGGATGATACTCAATCGACTAGAAGATGTTCTATTGTAATGGGAACGAAGTAAAGTTAACATATGGGTTGAGGGGATTTATTAAGGATATAAGAGTCAGTGTTATTTGTGCATGACCAATACGTAGGCAGCAATGTATGACTTCTTTTTTTCTGACCGAATGGAGGGATGTATTTCTCCAAACGGTGGTGTTGTCCTTTATGGCTCTCAGTTTGTTTGACGTTGGAATGTTGGATCGAGTACTTAGTCACTTTTGCACGACAAACAATTTTACGAACGATAAAACATCCGACACGGAAACCGGAGCCACCGGTACCGGGAGATACGAAAATGTCTCCTTAACGTCGCAATCGGCAAGATTTCTGTGACTAGCTTTCCACGAAAACGAGAACCGACAATTTTAATTTTTTAATAGATCAATAATATAATTAGCCTTGCTATAGGATGCTGGTGATTATCATGGATTTTTTGTAAGGAAATTAACGAATTCAAGGAATCAGTGATGATGAGACTACTTGAAAATTTGGGAGCCGTATGTTGGACCGCTAATTTGATTCCGATTAACTGGGCGGAGAGGATAGTATAGAATGAAGGAGTGAATTGCGAATGGTATCAAGTTCATCATGTTCATAATGTACAACGATACGTCCGACACACAAGTGGAAGACTTTTCCAGCAGTGAAAAGTCGAGCAAAACCTGAATACTTCGCTAGGGGTTTCTGAAAAGTCTTCCTGATGATACTAGAATGCACTTGTGTACCTGCTCCGTGAGAGATAAGTTCGTGTCGAGAGGTAATGATTTTGTCAAGGGGGAATAATTGCCCGTGGTGAAACGTAACAATTTCGAAAGGTCACATCATGTGACATGGGCAAGAAGCGTAACTGAAAAAGTGGTAAAAGTTTGGATGATCTTTTGGTAGTAGGGTATGTGCTAGTGCATTTTGAGAAGGCAGCACATGCACCGATAGTTTTGAACTCAGTTATTACGGAATCTCACCGCTTTCGCGCAACAGTCTGTTTAACGAAGAGGTTCTAAAAGCCCCAGTTGTGATGCGTATTGCGGAATGATGATGGTGTTTTATTAAGCACGGATTAGCTCGCTGACCCGTAAATCGCGGCGCCGTAATCCATTTTTGACCTGATCAAACTTCTATATTACATGTAGAGGAGAGAGCTGCGATCGGCACCAGTTTTCATAATTTTCCATTTCTTCATCGTTCAGTGATTTCCACTGTTTTCCGATTTACGTTCTGGACACTCCCCACTGCCTTCCACTCTTCATAGATTTTCTTCCGCTATATCTCTTTATTGTCCATTGTACTCTTATTACTGCCATTTAATATGTGACCCCAATAATATCCTATTTGAATGTTCTTCCTTTTTACCCGAGTGTTTCTATCTTTACACTCCGAACTGTTGAAACTAAAGCTGTTTTTATTTTCTTCGTATTCAACCGAATTAGGGGCTCTGATATTTCTCTACTTCCTTTTATAATCGTCTAAGAAGTCTGTGCACCGAAGCCATTTTTCAGCCAACCATAAAAACTTATTATTTTTTTAAAATCTTACGAAATTTCCAGAAAAAAATTCTCCTGAAATAAAAAAAAAAAAAGTACTCTTATTTTACGCGCAATTAAAATAATCTATGCGGCGGCGGCAATACCTCCCCGACTTAAATGTCGCATCTTCGTGCAAAAACGGTTATTCTGGCGTGTAAAGTGCATAAATCAAAGCAACTGAATCACGCACCATCTACGCAAGTTTTTTTTTCATTTTTTCATTTTTTTTTTTTTTTTTTTTTTTTTTGTAAAAAAGGCAATTACTCTATTTTAACATAACGAAAAATAGCAAATAACAAGGGTGAAGGAAAAGATAAGAGACGCAATAAGAAGTAGAAAGATCAGGTCCTTTCTAGATTGAACGAGTTAATTTGACCAACGGTATCAAAGTTAACCGGTATTATCCGAAATTCATAGCACGAATATCGGTGTATTTGAAGTTGTTAAATTACCTTTTATAAATTCCTTTAATTTATCATCAGAACTACTAAATAATACTTAATCAATACAGATTTTAGAAATATATTAATGCCTATCTAATATATGTATGTAAATTAATTTTTAATAATATAAAGTAACTAATAATGTAAATACCAGCGGTAAACGCGAAATAATGCATCTTCATTGTGACCATCCTTTTGTCTATGTGTAGGTAGGAAGCGATGTGAGTTAATAACTGCATTCTGCATGAACTGGTCCTGTACAATTACGGTAATAAAATTTAAATATATTTTAACAGGTTGTTTTGATGAAATTTTTAAAAAGTATATTTATACTCGCTTACATCATGAGTACAGAATGCTGAAAGGAAACAGCATATCGCGTTACGAAATGGGGAATTTCCGCATTTTCATTTTGTAGTTGAACTATTCACTTGCGCCAAAATTAATCACCAGCGTGTTTATTCATAGGAATAATAATAGTACGGCTCACTGATCTGGTTATTCTTCAAAATTGCGTAAATCACCTACACGGTTGTTAGAACATTACCTTCTGGCATTTCTAGACATGTTCAGTGAAATTAGTTAATACAATAATTCAATAGCGAAATGTACGAGAGGTATTCAATAAAGACTCGGACGGGCACTCCGTCTGGTAACACACTGTAACCGCTGACATCACTGGAAAAAGCGTGTTTCAATACGAGTTCAATGATTTGTTTCTTTCAATTTTGTCGAATAGTTCGGGTCGTTTGAAAGAAGTTATGTGAAAATCGCCTATGCACTGAAAATGACAGAAAATTTGAAAGCGCAGAGGTATGCAATTCAGTTTTGTTTTTAAAGCTTTAAACAACGCCAAAAGAAACGCTGGAAATGATTCAGCAGGCTTATGGCAAATCAGCTGAATTAAGATGAACATGCTACGAGTGGTGTTTAAAGAGGGCAGGGTAAGCGTGGAACTGAAGAGGGAACCAAGCGCGCCGGCTCACAAGTTAACAGAGGCGATTACTGGTGCTGCCATGATTCAGGAAGACGCTCGACTAACTGTCAGAGAGGTCGCCACGATTCTTGACATGTCTATAGGTAGTGCTCATCACTATCGCGCGTCTGGCGCGCTTGCTTACACCAGATCAAAAAGCAATTTGCATTGCCGTCTGCGAATATTGGTAGGAACGAGTTAGAACGGACCATACATAATTCGACAACATTATTACGGCAGGTGAGACGTGGGTTTACATGTATGACCTCGAAAGCAAGCGCAACAGTCGACACACAGTGGGTCGAAAAAAAAAAAAACGGTCCTTCCTTCCAAAAAGTGAAAACTACCAAGTCAAAAGCTAAAGTTAGGATCATCACTTTCTTCCATAAAAACGGCATGATATACACGAATGTAGTTCCGTCAAACCGTGAATACTGAGTACAACGTTGGTGTCCACAACAGTTAATTCGGCGACGACACATCCAGACGAGGCGACGAAACATAACAAACGGAAGGTGGAAATTTCACCATGACAAAACACGAGGCCTCATATCGCGAATTTGATATACGCATTCCGAAACGAACGTGGCATCAAGGTGATCCGCCATTCCGCCTACTCTCCAGACCTGCCACCCTGCAACTTCTACCTACATCCCCTCACGGCGAAAAAAGTGTTGAAAGGACGTCAATTCAAGTAAAAATAAGAGACTTTAGGTGCTGTACAGACGATTTTCAAGAGGATGTCGGAAAAGGGATTCCAGCACATGTTCCAGAAATGGTAGGAAAGGTGATCCGATTGGGAGGGTAATATGTTGAACGGGAAACTGAAATGGATTTGTGAATTTTTAAAAATAAAATTTTCAATAAGGTCGTCCCAGTCTCTTTATTGAATACCCCTCGTACTGCTGTAATTAAACGGGTTAATTGATGACATTTTTTTTTTGGTTTTTTTTGTTTTTTTTTTTTTTTTTTTTTGTTAATTGCCCTTAAAAAATATTACCCGCTATAATTTTTCAGTTTTGTTTTTATCAAGATCTATGCATTTGTAGAGATGGTGTTTTTTTTTTCTTTCTCTTTTCTTGGGCGCGCCAAAGACACATCGATGAAGAAGATGAAAATTATAATTTTTCAAGTAACGAAGGGTATGAAATTTTCATTGATTCGTCAACGAATGTACGGGGGATTTTTATCGTGACGTTTAGTAAAAAAAAAAATGAAATCTTAAACATCGTCTTTATCGAAAAAGCACGGTGTTTAACTTACATTTATACGAAAATGATTTTGAACATCAAACTGGGAGATCTCAGGGCTATTTTTCTTACAAATTCTTGGAAAATTTTAACTTTCTATTATGCAATAGGAGTATACAGTGGACGCAGGCCAACTAAAAGGAACCGCCCCGTTAAGCTTCCATTCGAAACTGTAAAAACAGAAAAAAAAAAAAAAGAAATAAACGAATTATCTTTCGAGACCGGATTTTTCTTTAAGACCTTTTAATGTAATTATTATATGTTAGTGTCAGTTCGAAACGAAAAACGGCGATAATCCATAAGCGAATTAGAATAATTTGTTCGAGGATATAAAAAATTTTAATTCTACAAGTAGGTTTTTTTTGTAGTTGTTGTTAAGGCAGACTGAAGATATTTATCTAGCGTGCTTAACGCGCATTTGTGAGCTACGATAAAAGCAGTAAGATTTTTTATTTGACCGATTCAATCCCATCTGAAAACTACGTTTATATCACTGAAAACCGCACCTAGCAAGCTAAACTAATCCCTCAAAATCAGTCTCTTCTTCGCGGTTGTATTCTCGGCCATCACATTCCATCATTTCATCCTCTCCCGTGTTATTCCGATATGTATAACTTTTAATTAAACTGAAAAAAACGTAAGAAAGTACAGGTATACTTTTGCAGCGGCAACTGTTAATTACTTTTGTTGTAGTTATATTCTTTTGCTACCTTAATAAAGTTATACTTTTCGCAATTAACAATCAGTATTACACCAAAAGTAAAACGTGAATTAACATTCTTCTGACCTTCAATCGAAAAAGCATTATCTCGGTTATTTCCCATGAAACACTTCAGCGCTGAGTTCTGAAACAAAATTTAACAAACTTGACGATGGTGAAATTCAGCATTCTAATTTATATCTTTCAATGGAGAAATTCATAAGTAAAATACAAGATACGA
Organism: Icerya purchasi; assembly: GCA_039619475.1. Classification (NCBI taxonomy): domain Eukaryota; kingdom Metazoa; phylum Arthropoda; class Insecta; order Hemiptera; family Monophlebidae; genus Icerya; species Icerya purchasi. The sequence goes on from CM077115.1 coordinate 577,428,302, forward strand.
TATGACTGTGTTTTTTATCATCGAAAACTTTCATTCAGTGAACAAAGCAGGAAACGAAGGGATCGCAGAGGGCTTTTGAATGATTTCGTAATTTTGTCTTCAAAATTGATTATTCGTAATTTTTCATCAGTACGTGTTTTTATGAAATCAGCTCGATCGAGCAGCCAGACAAGTATTATCTACTTTTACATCGCCAACATATGACATTAAACTTATAAATCGGTAGTTTTTTTTGTTTTGTTTTTTATCCGGATAATCTTGATTGATAGCTTTTCATTGTAGAATCGAGCGGTGTCGTGTTTCACAAAATTTTCGGCAAACATTTTTAATTATGGTAATTTCAAATATTTTGCTTCATCAGGTCTGCGCCTTTCATCATTTCTCTGAGTTTAACGGTGACGACCACATTTATATTTCTACATTGGGGAAGCCAGGAGGTTCATCATTGTTGAGAGTTCAAACTATACATGATCGCTCAGATTTGAAACCGTTTAAACTGTCAAAGTTCTTTCTCACCCGTTTAAATTTTAATGTCGCATTGTACGGCTATTATGCACCACCATTTCGAATTGTTTAAGTTTTTACTGTTTTTCGTTTACTTTTAAAAACAAGTCTTTCGTCTTTCGTTATATTATATAGCGTTCGTTATAATTTGGATCGAGTTCTGAATGTTTTATTTACGTGGAAAATTTAACTTTTGCATCAAGAACTGAGAAGAATTTGAATGAAACAAATACCTTCTTTCGAAATCGAAGAAAAAGAGATGAATAAGAAAAAAGCTTTTTTCCTTTCTCAGTTTAATCCGGAATAACCGGAAAAAACGAAGAAAAAAATACAAGTAGTTTAAACAGGAGATGCCTCTTATAAAAAACGAAGAAAAAAAAACCCAAAAACTCTGGTGAAAAGTAAAAGAGGAGATCAAAATAATTTGCAAAGAAAACGGAATTAAACGTCACCACCCCTGGAAAAGAGCCGCGACAAAAATACAATCAGTAATCCCTTCTTAATACGAATGAAACCAAAAAAAGTACGCGTCAGTTGAGCTTCGAGGATTCATAGATCCATGATAAATCGCAACAATATTCTAAAAATATAATTTCAATTGTATCCTTTGTCCCTATCCGTATTACCTTCGCGTAGATTCTAGGATTCAAAAGCATTACGGGAAGTATTTTTTTTTTTTTTTTTTTTTTTTTGGGCTCGTCAACCAAGGACCTTTACCCAGAAACAAAAGGTAAGGAAAGAAGTCGGTTATATTTTGATTCGATCAGAGATTTTAACTAAAAAGGAACAAATAGCAGGAATAATTAGTGGGGAAGGAAAGGACAGGATATAGGATGCACAATAAGGGGTAGGAAGTCCAAGCTTAAGCAAATAAGAATATAAAGCAGAACGCTCCACCGAGAGGGATGAACACTGGAAGAACACATGATCGGCGTCGCAAATAATTGCATCATCCGGATGGAGAGGACAGTGTGGAGAAGAAATCAAGGAGAAACGAAATCTGGAAGAAGGCAGCAAAGAATGGCCAAAGCGCATACGAACAATGGAAACAACTTCAGAACGACGAAGGGAGGGATGCAAAAGAAACCATTAATATGCAGGAAGAGTAGGCTGAATAGACAGATGAAACGAATAATTATTAGAAAAGGACGAAACATAGGTATCCGACCAAAATCGGATATGAAAGCTTTTACAAATTGATAGAAGGTTATCGGATGGAATTTAAAAAAAAAAAAAAAGAGAGGAAACAGCAGCAGCCCGAGCCAAGGAATCAGCCGATTCATTGCCAAATATGCCCGAGTGGCCAGGTACCCACAGCAGATCAATATTGACTGAATGGAGATAGGAAAGATTGTGAATGAGTGATCGTATACGGAGGATAACAAAGTCACACGAATGATCAGGAAGGGGAGAGGATATGGCCTGAAGGGCGCTCAAAGAGTCAGAAATAATTAAAAACTTAGAGGAAAATTGATTCGAGGAAATGAAAATAATAGAGCGAAGGATAGCCAACAACTCGGCTGTGAATATGGAACAGAAATAAGCAAGTCGAAAAGATTCTGAGAGGTTAAAATCAGGAAGGATGAAAGAAGCACCAACACCACCAGGCCCCCTCGAACCATCCGTGTAAATGGTAACATGAGAGGGAAATAGGGAATTGATAGTGCTGTAGAATACCTGTTTAATTACGGCTTGGGGGAGATTTTTTGCAAATGAGGGGAGGATAAATACCTTAGGAGGATGACAGATGTCAGCGAAGTCGAAGGAAAAATAAGGGAGATTATTGAACGAGATAATATACGGCCAAAATGAACCGAGACGATGTGAAATAAAAGCCAGAATAGGGGTTTTGCTGGGAGTGAAGCGCCAGCTATTATAAATCGAAAGATAAGACTGAACAAGGGTAGAGGATGCGAGAGGAAGACGTTTAATAAGGAAACGATAGCCTAAATAAGATCTACGAATGGATAGGGGTGACGAATTGGATTCAGCAAGAATAGCAGTGGTTGGAGAGGATTTAAGAGCGCCAAGACAGAGACGAAGGCAAGAATTCTGAATTACATCTAGTTTGGAAAGACGTGTCTTGGACGCACTACCATAAATAAAAGAACAATAATCAAATTTGGAACGGATAATAGATTTGTAAAGGGAAATAAGAATATAGGGATCGCCACCCCATTTAGTTGGCGACAGGGCTTTCAGCAAGTTTAACCTTTTAATAGTGGAAGCAGAAAGATATTTGATGTGTTCAGAGAAGGACAAACGACTATCAAGAAAGACACCGAGATAACAAAAGCAATTAACACGGGAAAGAGATACATTGTTTAAGGATAGGTTGACCAAAGCAGGGTTATAGGGACGGAGGGTAAAAATAGTATAAGAAGACTTAGAGGGAGAAATTGAAAGATTAATTAAGGAGAGAGAATGTTCCAGCACAATGAGCGACGAACTGAGTGCTTCATAGGCTGCTAAAACATCCTCAGACGAAGAAAACAGGAGAATGTCGTCCGCAAAGAATAAGGAATAGGAATTTAAAGGAAGAGAAGCTATACTGATAGTATAGATGTTAAAAAGAGTAGGACTGAGGGAGGAACCCTGAGGAAGACCTCGGAAAACCTTTCTTGGAGCATTAAGAGATGGAGAGGAGAAGTGGATAGAACGATTTGACATGGGATTGATAATAAGGGAAGAGAATTTAATTGGGATATTAATTGCCGTCATTTTATCTCTTAGAGTGGGAAGATGAACATTATCGAAAGCAGAGGAAACATCAATAAAGGAAGCTAGGGTGAAATGTTTTTGGATAAAAGATTTGTATATGTGGGAAACGAAAAGACTAACACAATCAGAAGGGCCAATACCAGGCCGAAAGCCGAACATATTAATAGGGAATATATTATTATGCTCTAGCCACCAAACAAGGCGCTTGTTGAGCATACCCTCAAATAGTTTTCTAATACAGGATGCCAGGGAAATAGGACGTAGAGAAGAATTTTTCTTAGGAATGGGAATTACGATAAAAGAATTCCAGGAGGAAGGAGTTATACCCTTTGAAAGGAAGGAATTGAAAAGACTAAGAAGAAAACTGAGGGATTGTTCAGAAAGGTTTTTAAGGGCGAGATAGGGTATACCATCAAGCCCTGGAGTAGGGCTGGACGATTTGGAGAGAACAGACTTTAATTCATTAAAATTGAAAGCCGAAGTTAGGAAGTGAGGAGGAGAATTTTCCGGAAAAGAAGAGTATAATTCATCAACAGAAGGAACATAAGCTGGAGCGACGGAACCAATAAAAGGAAAAAGGCTATCGTCGGGGATACTGAATGTGGAAGGGCGAGAAGAGGATGGGAATTTGAAAGCTCTGGCCATTTTCCAAATCTGCGAAAGAGGAGTAGTTCTAGAGAACTTGGCACAGAAATTTTTCCAAGAGGACTTCTTCGTGGATTTCAATATAAACCTAGCTCTCGCATTTGCCCGTTTGTGAGCGAGAAAATTTTCAGTCGTAGGGTTACAACGGAAGGTTCTAAAGGTTTCACGACTGATATTAAAGGCAGTGTCGCATTCCTTGTTCCACTAAAGTGAAGAAGCCTTACTGCGATGTACAGAAGATGACGTATGGCGGGGCGGAGAAGATAAAGAAAGAGCAGAAGTTAAGGAATATAAAAAGGAATTATAGAGAGGTACCGGATCGTGATCCGGTTGAAGGAGAGGGAGAGACGAGTCAACCAAGGAGCGAAATAGAGGCCAGCTAGTTTTGGAAAGATTCCATCCTGAAGAATTGGTATAATTGGAACCAGAAGGAGGAGGAAAACTGACAGGAGTTATTAGGATAGGAATATGGTTACTGCCGAAAGAGCCCATAAGGGTCTTCCAATTATAATTAAGACCAATAGACGAAGAAGAAAAGGTTAGGTCGAGGGAACTAGAAATGGAAGCATTCCTGTAGTATGTGGGGGAGAGATCGTTGAGGAGAACTAAATTATCAGAGAGGATGGCATTCTCAAGGATGGAACCGTTGGTATCGTAGGATGCACAGCCCCATAAAGGAGAATGCGCATTCCAGTCACCACCGATGATAAAAGGATGCGGAATAGAATTAAAAAACGACGAGAAGGGGAAAAGACGAAGATCGAACCTAGGAGGAACATGGATAGAAACAATGCTAATAGGACGTACAGAGGGAGGCTGAATGGAGATGTGAACAATGTTAGGTAAATTGGGACAAGAAGGAAGATTAAGAGAGATATCATAAGAGCAGAATGGAACGTCATTTCTAATCAGGATTGCAGAACCACCATAACCGTCATCGCGATCACATCTAACTACCCTGAAACCTCTAATATTGAAATTTATCTCCGACCGAAGCCACGTTTCGGAAAGGAGATCAACATTGACATTATGTAGATCCAATAACCCCTCTAATGAGTTTTTATTGGCTCTTAGACTGCGGCAATTCCACTGTAGAATATTTAGCGCAGCCATCATAATAAAACAGTAAAAGAATAAGGCATAAATGAAGTGGGGAGGAGCAGGGGAAAAGACCATAAGAGCAGACAATGAGGTGCATTTGTATAGAAGGAACTAAAATGAGTGAGAAACGGAGAAAAGAAAAATAAAGAACTGCAGTTGCAAAACAGGAGGAAGTAATTCGAGGCTGTTAAGTCGAAAAGAAAAACAAAGAGCATAGTGCAGAAGAAGATATAAAATAATTTTAGGATAAAAGAAAAAAGAGTAAGCAATATTCGTGCAAAACCGAAGCAGCCAGTGGAATGCAAGTTGTACTTCATATATAGGCGTGGTACATAGCCAGCGCTATACAACTCCGACAAATTCATCACAGTGCAGTTAAAACAGCAAAGGTGTGTACGGAGAGTAATAGGAATGGAACTCAGTTCAGAGATTGAGTGTATTAACTCAACATGAGCCCATTCCCGAAAAAAATGTGTATAGAATATACACCAATGCCTGTTAGAGGTTGAAACCACTTCTACATAAGCATAAATGAAGATAATTGTTACGATAAAATCGTTAACCAACTGGTTAAAATGCTTCGCACTGAATATTGTAAAGAAGATTACACGAAAGGGAAAAAATGTAAAAGAAAGAAAGGAAGCAGGGGACAGAAAGTAACATAATAAAGCAAATACAGCCTCGATATTTATTTCCATTTTTTTTTTTTTTTTTTTTTTTTTTAAATTAATTAAATTTTTTTTCGTTCGGTATAGGAGGAGGGAATTAATTAAAACGGATATTATTCGACAGGAAACAAGAAAGGGAGTCAACAAAGGATGTAGAGGGAGCAATATTGTTTGAAGAGAGTAATTCAATGATGGCTACCGAAATATCCTTAATTAAAGGCGAAGGGGTAGCGGAAGGGGAATTAGGAGTACATAAGGAGACGGGAATAGCAGGATTTGGGGGAAGGTGAGTATTTGAAGAGGAAGATTTGTTAAGAGCCCAACCATTAGAGGGGGTTGGGAGACGATTAGATGGGAGTGGGGGGAATTGAGGAGAAGAATTATGAAAAGGTTTGGAATTACGGGATTTATGAAAGGTGGGAGATTTGGGTCGGAAGTGAGAGGGAGCAGTCAACGGAGGAATGGAAGAAGTATTAATGTAAGAAGTGGAAGATGAGGCACGGTCGGCATACGAAAAAGCCTGAGAGACTAAATTCCTTTTTTTAAATTGAGAAGCCTCTTGGAATGTGATATTTTCAAATGCCATAATTCGTTTTATTTCTTTTTGTTTGAGCCACTCGGGACAAGCACGATCATTGGCACTGTGGGCGCCTTTGCAATTACGGCAAGTGGGAGGAAGTTGTAGACTGCTGCATTCCAAGACTGAATGCCTGGAAGAACAGTGGGAGCAGATGGTATAGGAACCACGGTAGTGCTTCGCGATGTGTCCAAAAAGGAAGCATTTAGAGCACTGCGTAGGTAGACGAACGCTGGGAGAAACCAGAAATCGAATTTTAAATATCGAAACGTGTTCTGGGAGAGAAGTTTTATGAAATTTAATTTCAACAGAACCAGTCGGAACTTTTTTACCTTCAGAAAAACGATGTATACGACGGATAGAGGCGATAGGAATAGTAGAATGGATTCCTTCCAAGATTTCATCTTCAGAAAAGGATGGATGAATACCGGAAATAATGCCCATTCTGAATAACACAGGGTTTGGAATGTACGCTTTGATATTATGCGACGCAAAAAAATTAGGATGAGACAGAAAGGAATTAGCGGAGGAGACGGAGGGAAACTTGACCGAGACACGACCCCTACCTTGAGGGACAATGCTCGTGGGGGAAGAGGAAAAGGAATTGATCAGCCTGGCAATTGCTAAAGGATGAAGGTTGCCTAGATTTTTATCCGAGGAACAGCTTTCGACGTGAACGGTGAAAGGTCCTGGATGATCGGCCGAGAACAATAAAGTATCTTTACTATCATTATAATTATTTGTACTATTACTGTTATTATTAGTGCTACTGTTATCGTTATTGTTACTATTATTATAACTGCTGTTGTTATTAACATTACTATTATCATTATTATTATTATTATTGTCATTACTAATATTAATATTATTATTATTATTGGTGGTGGTGGGGGTGGTAATGATGTTATTGCTGTTATTATTATTGTTGTTATTATTATTATTAATATTATTATTATTATTATTATTATTATTTTTACTTTTATCGATAATAAAATTCTCGACAGCTGTATTAGCACTGTTAGAATTATTTGAAGTGGCGAGATTAGGCGAATCGGGTTGAGATAGCCGCAGATCCTTGCTTGGCAAAATCGCGGACGGCGAGAGAGGGCCAGAAGGTTTGCGCTTACCGACAGCGTCAACCTCCATCAAGTTTAGCGATACATTCGGTTTCGCTTTTAAATCTTTGGAGGAGGCCGTCGGGCGGCCCCCACTAGACGAGCTCATCAATCAACTGACTTGAAAAAGAGAGAGGAAAATAAAAACAAAAAAAACAGCGAAATGAATTTAAAGCAGCGAAAGGCAAACTAAAATATTAAAATGTAAACTAAGTAAAAGTTAAATGCGACAGCGAAGAAACCGAAATTATTTATCTAAATAGAAAACAATGAAGCGATCTCACCGGTCTGTCGAAACAACTGATTACCGAGCTGATAACAGGAACGCGAACGCACACGAGATAACGATTCAACTATTTACTAAAAAAGAAGTAAATCAGTCGATCTCGTAATAAAAAAAGCTGTCATCTACTCCGCGATTCCAGACCTTTATCGGATTTGTGGAGGTCAGCTGAATATTTTTGCTAAAAAAACTAACGGTCCAAAAATTAGCATGAATTTCTCGGCAAATAATGAGTAAGTAAATCGTTAGGTCCAGCGGCAAAGAAGAAATTACATTAGGCCGTCTACACTTCGGCCACGGAAAAATATCTCATTTTTCCCAATATTCAGTGAATGTTAAGTTCCTATTACAGTTTTCTATGAACAAAAATTTATATTTTGTAAATAATGCGAATTATCCTTTTAAAGATGCATTTAACAAGCATTTTAATTTGAAACTTTTTTCATTCATAAGGTGCATTTTTGAAATAAGTGTATATCTCTTGTTCCTGCAGAAAAAAATGTGTAGTTCGCTTTTCTTTTTTTTTTGTGTTATGCCATTTGCGTTAACATGATCACGAGTGACTGTTCTTGCATTTTATATCATTATGGTAAAATTTCCTTAATAACTTTTGTTAGTAGTGACATTAACGGATTTAATAAAGATTTAAATTCATTCAAAAATAATGCCTTTTGTTGTCATTATTTTTGTCAATATTTCTAATGGCTATATAATTATTTTTGTTGTTATTGGTATTCACTGTAAGATTTCCATCTGTAATAACACCGTTGCTTTCGATATCATTGGTAGAGGTTGATCTTTTTTTTTTTTCTGGTAGGTTCAACTATTAATTTTAGCACATTTGCATATGATCGACTGTCTATATTTGCTGGAAAACCCGAATAATCTCCATTGCCGTAATTATAGTTATTTATGTGCATTCGAGAAAAGGGTATGTCTATTTCGTTATTACATTTAGTCTGCTGTTTGTAAACTGAATAGCCCTTATAACTTGTTGGGTGATCTCCACACAAGGCACATTTTGCTGATTCAGAAGTCTTCTTAGTAAAGGTTTTAGTGTCATGTTTGCCAGCACATTTAACGCACCTGGTTAATAGATTACAATAGTTTGCAGTGTGCCCAAACAGCTGGCACTGTTTACATTGCTTTAGTCTAAAATCTCTATTTGGTTCTTCAACGACTACAATTGTATTTAAGAAACGAGTAATTTGAAATATTTCGTAATTTTTCTGTGACGGGTTTAAATCTATGAAGAACATAGGTAATGTTGTTATTCTTAAGATATTAGTAACTCTTAGGACCACCTGAAAACCGTTGGGAAAATGCCGATTTTTTAATACTACCTTAAACGGTTTATCCTCTGCTAGCGAATACGTATAATAAAAATATTTCTTTTCTTTGAGGGATTTTATTAGAGCTCGATAACTTAACGTGTTCTGCGGCTTTATATATAGTTACTCCAGGTAATGTTGATTTTAAGGTATATGTCGGGTATACCTAGTAAAAATTTCCTACAATCTGTATAATTTTGTACACTTTTAACCATGATCGGTGACGATGGTTTATTGTTTGCTTCCGCCTTCATCTCGGATGAAGCGTTTAATTTCGTTTATATTGTTAATCATATTGAAATGTAAATATTAGACTCTTCTAGTGGGACATTATCAGTTTGCATTTCATCATTATTATTATTTCCATCATCTTCATTGATTAAGAATTCGAAAATATTGCGTTTAGGTGGAACATAGTCAGACTGACTACTATCAGACGTAGTGGCTACCATTTTTTTGTTTATTTTAGGCATGTGTTTTGGTGTTCGCCAACCATCATCGCTGTCACTGGTACTTCTATTAGAATGTTGCCGTTTTATTGCAAGACCTTGTACGGATTTCATTATAGGACCGACTCTCGGAGAAGATGTTGGCGTAATGACGCTAGTATTGCCGTCAGCTGCGACCGATGATGATCGTTGTGGTCGGTGTTGATTGAGTTTAGATTCGTTGGGTTGTTTTTGTGATTCAGACCCTAAACTACTATAATTGTTACATGCAGTGCTGTGTCTTATTGGAAATCAACAACGAATTAGACGATTGTAATAATTGCACGTGCCCCAAGTAGCTCCACTGCGTAAATGCTGTGTTGTTAGTATCTGTGACAGAGGGAAAATAACAACGCATGATAAGAGTTGATGTAAACAATCTTACCGGCTTTAAAAGAATCGTTGCTGAGATTTTTAAGTAAACACAAGATCGAATGGGCGAACGAGCAAAGAACACAGGAACGCACAACTCGATACTCATAAGTAATAACGACTACTATAAGACACTTTCGTACAATAACCACGAAATAAAATATTATTAAATTTCATTTTCATACGATTTTTTTTTTTTTTTTTTTTTTTTTTATCACATTCATTATTATTGCGTAATTAAATAACGTAAGTGATTAATCAGAATTCACTTACATTTACAAACGTTATTATTATATGACTGAAAAATTTCCGACAATTAAGTGTGGGTCAGCTAAACTTCTGAAAAATAGTATGTTCTAAATTCAGTATTGAATGATCCCGGTCGATCGGGAAATGCTCCTTTTAACGAAAACGTACGTACATCAGTTACGAGGAAAAATTAGCCCACATTAAATGTGTAAACTCATTTATCTTCATACTTCGGTTAAAAAAACATACTTAGACTGCAGATTGAGAAAAAAATTCGCGACAATTTTTCGCATGATTTCTGCACAATTCGTGGCCAGATAATAATAAAAAAAAACAAATATTTTTTCCCCCGATATATTTATTTATTAAATTAAAATTAGTATACAATAATGAAAGAAATCGCGTAAGTATATGCGCGTATAGGCACGAGAAGCATGTAGGGGCAACCATTAGCCTTAAATAATTATTTCAGTTAATGCGTTTTTTTTTCTTGCCATTTAATAGTATTAAGCAAGAAAGTCGCATTACAAACGATTAACTTGTGTTTATAAATTTTTCGGTGTTCATATCAGTACGGAATTACTATAAAAAACAAAGCGGTAATACCGGTAAAGACCATGCGCCAGTGACTTTCTAACTTTATACCTATTTATCACAATAATCCGTAAAGATACTGAACGTTTTGGATAAAAGTGAGAGATTCTTTACGCAGGGACAGTTTAAGAGCGTTGTAAGCATTGTATTATTCTTTATTCTTTATTTAGTGTAAAGGAGCTCACGCAACAGCTAAGTAGTCAATTACAGCACGGGCTCATATAATACAATACAAAATCAGAACAACTTAATAACTAAGAACAAAAACGTAAAAATATGCAATACGCAAATACACACACGCGCGCGCGCGCGCGCGCACGCAAATGCAAACACATATATACACATACACATCTATATATATATATATATATATATACGCACACGCAAGAAACAGTGTACAAACTCATAAACACATCCATACATTACTGCAGACATATGCTCGAAGTGAAAACTCTGCAAATAAAATAAATTTTGAGCAAAGGCTTTTACCAATGTCATTAATGAAAATAGTAAACAACAGGAGACCTAAATTAGAACCCTGAGGTACTCCCAAAGTTGGCGAATAAGAGTGAGAGCGGTAACCATTATACACTATGTGGGCATATACGAGGAAAAAGATAGGATTTAAGCAGTGCTGTGTAAGCAGCCGATGTCCTAAGCAACTTAAGTTTATCAATTAGTAAAGAATGATTTACTCTGTCAAATGCTTTGCTGAAATCTGTATAAATATTGCCAACCTGTAAACCACTTTCCATCCACTTAGCTATTTGATCAACGCAGGTGACTAAATTAGTCGTGATGGATTTAAAGTTAATAAATCTGTGCTGCTCTAGTATGATTCTAATATTTTGGCCAGATTAGGGAGTACTGCAATAGGCCGATAATTCTCTACTAACTGAGAATCACCAGATTTAAATATAGGGGTAACTCCCACAGTTTTGAGCAAAGTGGGCCAAATCCCAATTTTAAGTATAAGGTTAAAACAATAAACTAGTGGTTGCTCTAGTGAATTAGAGCGCAGTTTAAATATAAATAGTGGTAAGGTTTGTTTGACTCCCAGTATTATCCATTACTACATCACGTTTCGCTGCAATTAGACGTTAAGCTTGTTGCAAGTGAATAAAATTGTAAACAAATAAATAAATAAAATTTTTTCTCAATTTCGCGCGTTTGCACCTCGCTTCCTGTCCAAACATTGGCTATCGCTGACTGATTTCCTGCTTTCTTCCTTTTAATATCCACAGTTCTGCAAGCGTTGTGCAGAATAATTCCACTTCAGTCTCGGTCTCGAGTAATTATCTCCAATATGTCTCATTCAGAGTCATATTAATCTACTTTGTGCTGGCTCACCTGTTCCACACTGCATAACTACAGTGTATGTCTTGAAAATTATGTAAAATACGTTCACGAATAATTTAAATGAAAACAAAATGATGTCACAGTTACCGGTCAGAACTGCTGGTTTCTCAGTCGTCCCTAGCAATTGTGCATCTGTGTTTTTGAATAATTTTTAAACAGTATACGTACACATTGTTGGTTATTTAACAAAACCTGTATGGAAAACAGAAGACCTACGTTTCGAATGAAACTTCCGGATATTTCATTTTCGTTAAATAGCAATAATAATAAGCAAAGCCCAAAAAATTCTATTTTTTACCGACTTCCAAAAGGAAGGAGGTTAAATGTTTGTTTTTTTTATGTTTGTTTGTGCATAACTCGTGTTCATATGGACCGATTTTACTGATTCTTTGTCCATTAGAAAGAGCACCATTCAACTTAGGTACCATGTGAACACTGGTGAAAATCGGTGAACATAAACTGAGAATATTCGTCAAAAAACGTGAAAAAATAAGGTCCCTTTGGATAATTTTTTTTTTCTTATTATGTTTTATTAGTATAACAGAGGCGATTAACTTAAAATACTACCAGTTTGCCAAATTACCATGGAAATGTAGCTTTTAATGTTTTTACCGTAGAAATGCAGTTCAAAATAAAGGATTTGATTTTTTTATAAGCATAAAATAAGGAAAATAATGTGAAAAAGAAGTTAATTTTTAGTAAGGAAAAAATTCAAGTTAATGGCAAAAATTGTAAAATGAAATGTTTTTAGAAAAAAAAAAAAAAAATACCGACTTCAAGATATATTATAAAAATTTAATAAAAAAACACTAAAAAGTAAAATTCACATTAAAATAATAATTAAAAACTGCATCAGACATTCATTAAATTGTTCCTAGATTTTGTAATATGAATTTGATGCAGACTCTAATAAGTATTAATGTCGTGTAAGAATTACCATAATATCACCACTTAAGTTATATCACTCTGAAATATATTTTTTATCGAATAATTATTTTTTACTTTTTAGTGCGTTTTTTGATTAAGTTTTTATAATAAATCTTGAAGGCGGTATTTTCGTGGTAAAAAACATTTTTTTTATTTTTCTTTTTTTTTTTATGGTTGAAATAAATATAGTATACACTCGACTAGTAAGGTCACAATTGAATAAGAATGTTACAACAAATACCCAATATCGTATACGCAGAGTTATATGTTGTGTTCAAGATAAAAACCTAGAAGAAAGCAAAAAAATATAAAAAAGTAAATGAAATGAGTAAAGAAAGAGGAATTAATGAATCAAATTAAGTACTGAACTGATACTCCTATAATAACGGTGCAGCACGAAGTGAATAATCGGTAAGGTTATGTAAAATTCGTTGTGCTATGCTGAATCAATGTTAAGTAAGGGGGAAGGTGATAATAACATAAAATAAGTAGAGCCGTGGGGGAAAAAGAAGAGGGAAAACAAGAGGAAGTTTAAATTATTATTATTTATAGAAAAGTAAACTTAAAAAAAACTTGACTCGACTCGACAGCATCTGTGTTCCGGGATACTGATCAATAAGAAGTGAATACTTAGTCCTGCGATCACTTTTACCACTGGCCATTGAATAAAAATTACTCCCTGTACTAGAATTCCTTACTTATTGAATCCGCATTTAGCGTTACGAGTTGAGGTCATCTACCTCGGCAACTCGTAAACCTCATTGTGACCAGCTGCTTTCTCTATAGATATCTTTGAATGCATAACTTCAGTCAGTTGAACTACAACAGAGATTAAGAGAGGCTTTAACTAAGAAATTTTAATAATTTTTTCATCTGTTCCAATAGTATGTTTGTGTGTTGGCACGAGTTTTTATCGAATGTTTTATCGAATAACTAGTCAACTTAATAATGTTATTCCAAACATTTTTTACCCGAGGCTCGCCTCATTATAGTATTCGTTTGGCGGTGAACTTGCTGCAATGAATTCCGAATGCAATAGTAGAAATACTACAAAAACGAACCAATGTGAAGAGTACGCATTATAACCAATTGAATGCTGCGGTCAAGGAGCTAAATGAGCACAGGTTTTGCCGCTGCTGGATTTAGACGCAGCTGTTACACAGCATGGTGGTTCAATTGATGAATTTGAAACGAATTTTGCAATATATAAATCAGTTGCCGATCAATTATGTAACACAACTGGTAACCGGATAATTATGTTTGAGCAATGAAAAAAAAAAATATTCTGCAATAGTCTAATTGATTAATACGACATTGCAGGTACTTGAAGAAGACCCATTTAAAAAGGCTGTATCTACCATTAAATAAAGCTTAGCATACATACATCTTATTAAATCTTAGTAGATTTGTAAATACACCGAAAGCAGTCAATATCTTGGTAAAATTTACTTCTTGATTTATTTCTTAAGAATTCAATTACACACACACACACACACACATACACACACACACATATATATATATATATATATATATATATGCACACATATATTGCTACTAAAAATTAACTTGTTCCACAAAAGTCAAAAAGTGTAAATGTTTTTAATCGTTTTGATTGAGAAGTTTATTATTTTATTTTTTTTTTTTTTAATATTTTTAATGTATCGCTTATTTTTACTAAATTATATTTAAGGTACATTAAATACATGTTTGGTCAAAAACTGCTGAGGTTATTGCAATTTGAGACAAACATGCATCCTAGCGACGAGAATGTCATCTTGATGTAAAATTACTTTTCAATAACATACCAGAAAATCAAGACTCTAGATGTCCTATAACACTACTATTTTAGAATACTTAAAGGTATGTTAAAGTAACAAGTTTTTTTTTTTTTTGATACAAACCGAAAGATGAAAAAATTATGCAAATTATTTCTTTTTAAAGTACCAACCGTTATTTTCTAGGCCTTCTTATCACTGTTTGGCATCCTTATCGATCTCGGCTGTACGATAGAGATCATGCTTGACCAAAATGTTTTCCACTTGGTGAGGAATTTCTCAGTAATGCGAATAAAGCGCGGCCGGGCATTGTTATGCTTGAGGATCTATGAGTCTTTAATCTCCGGGCTGCAACGTCTTTCGTTAAATGTGTCTCTTCAAGTGTTGCAAAACGGTGCATTAATAATTCGCATTCACAGTTTGATCACGGGGAATACGATGCTTTCATAGACTAATTCATTTTCGTGTCACACAAACACACTGCTACAAACACAGTCGGACTATATTTAAAAGTATATATATATATATATATATATATATATATATATATATATATGTATATATCGTTTTATTTGTGATGTGCGGTTTAATTGTTTCGCGTTCAGTTAGCTGATAAGGATTTTAATTCGGCGAGTTCGTTTGATAATTTAAATCTATTGAAGCGGTTTACTTTCGTTTTTACGTATCTTATACGTCGTGTATACAGCGAACATGACTAGTGTCGAAAATACTTATTTCGACACTAGTGTTAAATACATAGATGATATTAAGCACTATTGCAAAACAAACAACGTGATAATCCGTCTATTATTATTTCATTTGATATAGAAGGAGCATTGTGATCGTCAAGTAATAATTGATACATTAGTCGTCAATGGTTTTAGTTTTAACGTAATAGCCCCAATACAAGATTATTTAACTAACAAGAGAGTAAAGTGGACCTATCAAAACGACATTGTTGATGTTAAAAATAATTTTGGCGTTTCACAAGGTTCAGTTCTTGGACCGGTCTTGTGGAATATTTTATATTCTAATATCAATTCAAAATTAAGTAATATATACGCAGGCTTACGTTTATACAGCTACGCCGATGACTTACTTTTGGTCTACAACGTACATTTATCTAGTAACTTGACTCAGTCGTCCCATATTGCTAATTGCAATGAAGTTATTTATAAACTTAAAACAATAGTAGATGCTTTAAACTTCAAATTTGAGATTACCAAATTTCAAATCATGGTGATATCTGGTCGAGACAAAAACTTTGATCAAATTTGTTACAATAATTTTAAAATTAATAATCATACGTTCAGTTCTATATTAAATACTTACAATTAATTTTAGACGATAGATTAAAGTTCAGTAAGCACATACAGTACATAAATAATAAGGTTAATAAATATTGTTACATTTTTAAATCACTTGGCGGTTAATTATGGGGACTAAATTAAAAATCTAACAATACTCTATAAAGGTACTAAAATCATTATACTCATATTGTGCTGGTGTCTACTATAATCGGTTAACTAAGCAACAAATACATAACGTAAACTCCAACTGTCGGGAATTTTTAATTGATTTAACTTCTTCATATATGTATAACTGCTTCAAATATTGCAATTCAGACCATAGCACGGGTCTTACTTATCGATCTTTACATGAAAAAAAGATCTCTAATATTTATTGCTAAAAAAGAAAATAATGGTATTATAAGTAAAGAACTCCTCAAGCAAGTTGATTTACAAATCTTTAATGAATTTAAAACATGATTACTCTATCGAATGGTAAATTAATATATGAGTTCTTTCCTAACGTAATAGAACGCTTTAAAAACAAAAACATTAAAGTAAATTATTACATGACTCAAATACTCACTAGTCATGGTTCTATTATCATAACTATTGGATACTATTTAAATAAATTAAACATTATTGTTGATAGTAAATGTTGTAATTGTGAAAGTAATGAAGTAGAAAATGTTCAGCATATCATATACACGTGTAACAAGTATAACCATTTGCGACAATTGTATATGATTGACTATGCACTTCAACTAAATGACATTATTCTATCAGAGTAATTTCCTGTATTCATTTCTGAATTATTTAAAATTAAACATATATACAAATAATCGCTACTGGTAACCATAAACTAATTCGCAGGCTACTCTGTTTTGATATATTTAATTATTAAAGTAATAATAATAATAAAAATAAAAAAATAAAAAAGATTTATATATATGTATACCGCGGAATTTAATAATATATTAAACAGTCTAAATTTAGTTTCCATACTTGTATTTTTAGTAAACCGTTAATCTACTTTTTTTTTATAAATCTCTAAAAAAATTATTTGTAAAAAATTATATAAAAACATGCATTCGAAGAGTAGGGTCATTTTTATCGCAAAATGCAAAAAGTAAAAATAAATGACCGAAGGAAAAAATTAAGGACACTTTTCTATTCACGTGTGGAATAATATTCGTTACTTAAATCACATTATACGATATTTGTATGTACAGTAAAATGTGTAATGTACTGAGCTGCGTTGAAAATTACGAATACTATGAATGAAATAAAACTAAATATGAAAAATGTAATGGAACCTTTGTATTCGTCAAACAGGAACCCACCAATCAAGCTCCCTAAAGAACTACCTGAAACATTTAAATTTCATAATCGCTAATATGTAAAATAAATAATGAAATTAACGAAATTTTAAGTTATACGATATACAAAGAAGGATCAATACACATTTTTAAAATAATCAATTGGAAACATAAAAATAAACATAATTGAAACAATTATATCTTTGTTTTTATTTTTTAGAGAGAGATCCGCATAGAGCGTCCCCCTCATCTGTTCATTACTTTGTTTTTAGTCATTGAAATTTTATACTTATCAATGGAATAAGAAATTCGATAACGTGTTCGCGTTATTTAAAAATCGCGTAATACTTTTTTTTTGTGTTATGCAAGAGTCGTATTAGTTTGGAAATTTTTTTTAATCGCATCATGAAAAAAAAAAAAATCATTATTTTACGAAGAATGACAGTCATGTAAAACCGACTCTTCCATATCAATTATAGAAGATTATCATTCGGGGGTTCAAGGAGTATGCTCATCTGAAAGATCGAGTTTTGTATATGTACACCAGGGATGGCCAACTCGCGGCCTGCGTCCGCCTTGAACATTTTTGCGGCCCGCGAGCTGGCCAAACTAGAACTAGTAAAATAAATATTTTTTAATGATTTCATTTTTTATTATTTCATTTATATTTATATATTTCTTATATTTCATTTTTAGTGTTAGATATTTCTTTGCAATCTGCGTTTATCTATGTTTACATGTAAGAATAATAGTAAACACAATAATGGATAATAACGGTCATTACGTATCAATTTTTCACTATAAAAAAATGCCTATAGTGGGTCTAAATCTAATATGGGGATATATGATTTTATATACGGCCTGCAGAGTTACGACGCATTTCCAAAGTAGCCCGCAAGGTCATTTGGGTTGGCCACCCCTGATGTACACAGTTTCGTCATAAACTTCGTCACACTTTTTTCTCAAATAAATCAAGAATAGAAACTAGTAAAATCTATATATAAATAGGCAAAGACAAAACAGTTCAGTACCTTTTTGCTCCTCTGTTTATTAAACGATTTTCTTTTCTTTTTTTTTTTTTTTTCTGTTTATTCGATTTTCTTATATTAATAGTTAGATGTTTATCATGCGCTCACTTACACATACTATTCGCACCTTCTTGCAAAAGTTTTTCGGCCTCACGGAAGTCGCAGTGCTCAATAACGAGTGCTTTATCATTCGCATAAGGAAAGGCTTTTGAGTTTTTAACGAATTTATGAAGAGAGTTGGTATAAATCAAAAATAACAACGGAGCCAAAATAGTTCCTTGTTCCACCCCTGTTGATGTCAATTCCCTCTCTACTTACATCTTCATCGATTTTTATTACGCTTTTTCTATCATACAAATAACTCTCAAACCATTTATTTTACCTACCTGCGATTCCCATTCCTTTCATATCTCGCAACAATATTTGATGGTTTACCGCATCGAATGCTTTACTAATGTCTATAAAAATTATAAAAAATTGTTCGCCGTTTGCCAAACCATCCTATTTGTTGGTACTCTTAACAAAGAGACTGTTGATTTTCCTTCTCTCGTTTTGATAAGAGCATCCATTAATGCGAAATACGCAACCAATAATATAACAATCGGGGATATTTTTGGATTGATAATTCCAGCATAAATTTCTTCCGTTGAGCTGCTAATAAAAATATTATTTATACACGATTCAGTCAAATTACCATCCCTAAATTCCTTTCGCGTTACACCATCAAACAATCTTATATACCCACACCTAGCCATAATATTTTAAAAAATTTCCGATTTAATATTACATTTTAATAGATTTATATTAAAATCCCCATATATAATAAATTCTCGTTTTTTCCTCTGAATCTATTTAATAAATAAATCTAGCTCATTCAAGAATTCATTAACATTACGGTTTGGTGATCGGTAAAATGCAAATATTCGTGTTGTTTTCTTACTATGTATTTCTATGTCATCAGCGCATCACTCGAACGCGTTACTATTATATTCAGCATAGAAGTTAAATTTAAAACTATTATTAACAAATATGGCAACTCCTCCATTTAATTTATTTGGCTTTTTGTTACTACACCTGGTGAACCCCGGGATATTGTATAAATTTAATTAGTTTTCTCTCACATTTGTTTCCGTAATAATAATCACACTAACAGGTGACTTATAAATGTATGCCAAAAATTCATCCAAGTTACTTCTTAGGCTCCTAATATTTAGATGCAATACATCGATATCTCTTTATTAATTTTGGTACACCCTTTGTCTACGTTAAATAGTCCCATTCACCTATTGTTGTGTAATTAGCGCAATTAATTTTCTTACAAAATTGAATCGGGGACGACATTATCTTTGGGCGTTAATCACTAGTGCAATACTAGAGAATTGGTCATACTCCACATACGTTGATTTACCGAGACTTACAACGCGGTTATCGCTATTTAACTTACATTTCCGCCGGTTTATATCTATATCTATGTACATTTCTACATTCACACACACATCACCCTAACTCACTCATACAAACGTATCCAGAGAATCAAATATATACCCATACTCAAGCAGCTGCTACATATAACGAAACCGACAAGCTTGACACACTTATCTGCAGATATACACCATTCTTCACGCATACACACCGATTTGCAATTGACCACACAGCGAACCGTGTAAAGATAAAGTAACGAAATAAATCGTACAAAATCGAAGCCTGCATCGATCGCGCGTTGAATAAGCGACTGATAAACGCAGTACACTACCATTATCACTTCACGTGTTATTTGAATGACCATCGACTGTTACAAATTTTTAAGTAGACTCTGCACGTCGTAATCGAGTTACAAAATTCCTAATGAAAAGCTCCAACATTTCGACTTCAATGATGTTGATAACGCGCGAGATTTATTTTTTAAATTACTTGATCGTAGTTGGCCTGTTTATGTAGCAACGGTGCTTTAAATAGCGCCAGAGGAAAAAGTAGTTGGGAGGGTTTAAATTCGGGCTATGCGGTGGTCGAAACCAGCCAAAGTTTACCGTATCAGGGGAGCAATTGAAGATGAGATAGGTGAATTAAAATGTTTGAGGAAGAAAGGCAGGGTTTCATCGGCCGTGTGAGGCTTTGTCCCGTCTTGTTGGAAGATGAAACGTTTAAAATTCCGCATCGATTTCATAACAGGAAGAACGTTATCCCTCAACATCTTCCGATACGACGCACCGCTGTAACAGTACTGTCGATAAAGATTGGACTTGGCGCTGTCGATAACACGTTGCGCACTACTCTATCAATATGGAATTCATGTTCTCTTATTTATTAATCAAAATGTTATAAACATATTAATAGTTTTTGTTGTCACACGATCAGTTTTTAATAAATTCGTACATTAGTAATTATTTTAATAATTACGAAATAATATTTAATTCTTCATTTTAGTTATGATTACCGACTCAAATCTATATGATTAAAATTAAGGATCTATAAATTTCGAAAAGTTCATCGGTTACAAATAACATCAATGAAATAATTGAATTTTATTTTAGAACAGACCCGATTTTAGGAGCGGATAAAACAAGCGACACACAATAGATGTAAATGATAAGGAAAGAAATATTACATTAATTTTTAAAAAGTCATTTAATTTCCTTAAATTACGTGAAGTATACATTGGATTATTTGACTTCGAGCATTTTTTTAAAAATTTATTACTACATAATTCATTTCAAGTTGGTAATATCGAAAAAATTATTATCTCCCCTTCCACTTCAAAGCGTATATTATATATTTTACATTAAATAATATTTATAACTATCGGCCATTTATAAATTTTATCGACACTAGAATGTTTCAAAGACATGAATTTACCATTAAAATCGTATCGTCAGTATATACTAACGACTACTAGGATATTAATTTTAAACGGGCTATTAATGTAACTTCAAAATAAAAATGGACTTAAAATTTTATCTTAAGTTACCATAAAATGTCGGCCATAATAATAACAATTAAAACACAAAATAATTTGCACAGATGGGGGACTAGGAAACAGAATAAAAGAAAAAAACAGGAAAGTAATTCGAATTATTAATCATCCGGCAACAACACCTTCGTTTCGCATCAATGCACCCCCCCCCATATATATAAGTAAAGTAAGTCCCATACCCTTGACAGAGTGTCGAGGGTTGTGAAGTTAAGGTTCACAATGTACTAAGCCAAACGGCACTAATGAGAGTAGGGAGGCCAGTTCCTTTCTCTTGGCCGCCTTTACTTTCCCAGATTTCTGTGGTACCCAATTATTTCAGGCTGGGTAAACTTGGGAGCGATTAGGATCTGGAACGAGACAAGTCTCGAACCCGTGTCCTCTGGTTTAGTAGCCAAGCTCCTTAACCACTGGGCTACCGCGCTACCTATATATATTAATTACAACGTAATTCTTAGGCTACTCCCCTCGAAAAAATGTCCCAATTGTATGTAACGTTTATTATATTTTGTAGGATTTTTGTTATTGTTATTTAAAAAATGTCACAATTTTATGTAATGAAATATGTAACAAAAAATGTAACGAAAAAATGTCTTAATTTTACATAACGGAAGTTAAATGTTAGAATAGGATTTTTGTGGTTATGTTATTTTTTGTGTGTGTTGATGCCAGTAAGAATTACGTTGTAAATTTTGATCATTTTATACAAAGTATAAAAGAGAAAGAGAGAGAAATGAAAGCAAGAGTGGTCAAGGGGCACAGCCCCCTGCGAGGCCAAAATGGCCGAGTTTATATCTCTATAATAAAGTGCCAAGGAAATAAATAGACGAAAAATCGGAAAAAAATAAACAAAAAATCAAAAAAAAGTCCTGAGACCGTTCTATGGCACTTAGAAAGCTAATTTTTTTTTTAATCGACAGCTCCAAGTCAGTGGCTTTTATGAAAATTATAGAATGTCCAAAATTTGTATACCTTAGGGCTCAAAACGAGCGATGTATCAAATTTTTCTATCAAAATAGAAGAAAATAAGACAAAGACCAAAAATTACAAAAAAGTCCTGAGGCCGTTCTATGGCATTTAGGAAGTTAATTTTTTTTTTAATCGACAGCTCTGGGTCGGTAGCATTTAGGAAAAATATAAAATGCTCAAAATTTTAATACCTTAGGGCTCAAAACGAGCAATAAATCAAAAAATAGACAAAAAGTTTAAAAAAAAGTTCTGAGACCGTTCTATGGCACTTGGAAAGCTATTTTTTTTTGTAAATCGAGAGCATTACATCAGCAGCATGTAGAAAAAATATAAAACGCTCAAAATTTTCATACCTTAGGGCTCAAAACGAGCAATAAATCAAAGCAATAAATCACATTTTTTTGCCGTTTTTCAATTTTTTAATCGTTTATCAAAAACTAATTATTCTACTGAACTGCTCTAGGTCCCATTTTAAAGAGAATTGAATTTAGAGTATTTCCCTCGCTTACACTACCCTTCTAGCGATTAAACTTTTTGAGGAGCTATTTTAATTCAAACTTTTAACAAAATAATTTCAATTTTCGTATTATTAGATGAAAAATCAAAAAAAAAGTCCTGAGACCGTTCTATGGCACTTAGAAAGCTAATTTTTTTTTTAAATCGACAGCTCCAATCAAGTGGCTTTTAAGAAAATTATAGAATGTTCAAAATGTTCATACCTTGGGGCTCAAAAGAAAAAGGGAATAGATCAGCGCTAATTTAATAAGATCATTACCAATCGCATGAAAACGCAATACTACTGTATTTACCTACGCCGTACCGCGCTTCCGCCGCCCATCAACCGGTACTGCATTTATCTACAAAGTACCGCGCTTCCACCCACCAAACAACCGTTACTGGTTTTTCGTTCATCGTGTGTTACTCATAGTGGACAAAGACGAAACATCTTTTGTTAACGATTCTTCTTTTGTTTCCTCTATGGTGTATTATTGGTGTATTTTTAAATTTGAAAAACAACGTTGTAATTTTGAAGTTGTGATAGGCACAAACTGAAGAAATGAGCAAACTAACGTATTTGCAATTCTACGAACAGTATCGTGATAGTGAAAAGAGAAATATAGAGACTGGTCGCAATCGTTTTATAAAAAGGGTTCGAGGAGTATGTGTTTTTCGAAAGTGGGGTTCGAGTTACTCAAAATTTTTATTAGAAATTGGTGAGGGAAAAATGCCAGAGACTTTGTATGGCGAAGAAAATGGAATCCTATTAAATTTCCCCGATTTAAAAATGTTTACTTCACTTAATGAAATGATTGATCACATTTATCTCGATGATGTTCTATCAAATTTTTCTAAAATGTCCAAAAGATGTATTTTATCACCAACGAATAAAAACATAAATCAAATAAAGAGATTGATAATAGGGAAAAAAATTTCTGGAGATGTAATAAATTTATATAGTGCTGATTCAACTCTGATTGATGAAGAAGAAACAAATGGAGATTCCACACATTTATGTACTGAAATTTTAAACAAAATGTCAGACCCAGGAGTTCCAAATCACAAAATTACTATAAAAATTGGAGCGATTTGTATCCTCATTAGAAATTTTAATTTCGAAGAAGGTCTGGTGAATGGAAGAAAAGTCGTCATTAAATCTGTTAAAGGTTTCATAATTGAAGTATTTCTTCCGGAAAATGAATGTAAGACGTTTCTAATTCCTAGGATCAGTTTCAAATTTATAGCTGGCGACACTGGCATTTAGATTTTAAGAAGGCAGTTTCCTATCAAGTTAGCCTATGCCATGACTATTAACAAAGCTCCGGGTGAAACATTGGATTTCGCCGCTGTTGATTTGAGGGATAATGTCTTCACTCATGGGCAATTGTATGTTGCCTTGAGTCGAGTGGGAACATCGAAAAATATATGCATTTTGAGCCTTGGTCACGACGAAACTCTCACAAAACAGGGGTTTGGGGTTGGGCCGCGAAGCGGCCAGGGGGAAAGCCCCCTAGTATATATATATATATATGTATATAAAATTTTGCATTACTTAATGTAATATTGGTATTCCATACTTACCAATTCCGTCTAAACAAACGCTAAACATGCTTTGAGTAGTTGCTTCTAGACCAGGAGGTGACACCGCATTTGCATAGGTCGTTATCACTACATAGAAAAAACCATAACAAAATCCCGCAAAAAGTTCAATAGGTAACACCCATATCGGCCTTACCAATAAACCAAAAAGGAAATATCTAATCGTCAGCGCAAGAAATGTTAACGGTACAACTTTTACGATTCCAATTTTACGTATTATATGACCTGTAATTGGAAATAAAAATTGACGATAACAGCAAAAGATTTAAATAGAAATATTTCAGTTAAAGTGAAACAGCATTTTTAACACTGAATTGATAGTCTTTTAAAAATTACGTCTGTCCTTGATTTACCAAAAGATTTAATGAAGATGATTTTGTTTTATAATAACTAAACAAATTAGCAAAATGTAAGAATACTTTATTAAAACATTTTTACTATAAGCAGTTCTGAACTGAAAACTGTGTAGAAAGACTTGTCGACAGACCAAAGCAATAAATACGATAAAACAATTAATATGATTATTCATCATCCTTGTTTTACGTTAATGTCGCGTAATAAATAACAGCGCAAACAGAAAATACATTATTTAAAGTAATATATTAATACAAACATGTTTCGTAGTAAAATGATGCAATTTTCTTGGTACTAGTTGGGACTAACAATAAGTTGTTTATCGTCCTGACTAATACCCACAATATAGCTATAAGTACACTTTGCAAAAGACCTTTTACACACAACCTTTTTTTTTTTCTTTTCAATCCTACACTTATAGTAGTATTGATTTTATAGTACACTACACACACAGTCCTCTGCACCTTTATACACTTATTTTATTAATATACAGTTTATTTAAAAAAAAAAAAAAAAAGAAAGTATTACATGTTTATGATAATAATAATGTATGAAAATTGTTACCTTCAGCGTGCAGTATGTTGTTACACGAAGCATCTTAATATATTGATTTAAATAGTATATTTTCTGTTTGTGTTGCTATTTATTGATCGAAATTTGAATCAAGTGCTACAAGTATAGTACTACACTGAGTGACAAAGACGTTATATTTAAATAATATACGATCAGAAAAAAACTTCGGTAAATTTAAATTTTAGATAATTTTTTGAAAAAACAAAATATAATACATAACGGTTAAGGTAAATAATAATAATTTACAATAATAATAACAATAAAAAAAAAAAGTGGATACAAGTAGCATGAAAAAGCCGTGCTTTCATTAACCAATATTAAATTATAAATCAATACACAGAAAAAGTTTGCCTAAAGATATTAAATATTCCAGAATTTCTTAAGATGAAAAAGAGTAATAAAACTTTCTCGGTGGTCGGAAGGACGAAATTAAATTGTTTATAAAGTTTATTCCTATAAATACGTTTAATTTTCCTGCATATAAAGACATAATAAGTGAAAAGGTAAATTTTCATGTTTTACGGGTGTTGGAGATTTTTATTCGTTTTCACTGTACTTCCTCATGATTAGGTTTTGCTATCTTTTCATTAACTTTAAATGTCATTTAAAGTTTGAAATGGCGATCTAGTTTCTTTGTCTAATTAAGCATTATGTTAAAATTACAGCTTTTAATTTTTTCGCTCTCTTGTTAACAACTATCACCTTTTTTTTAATTTTTATTTACAATAATTTATGTCCTATTTACGTTTTAAAAAGACCACTTTACAGTTTAATTAAACAGATACGTAATACATTTATAATGCGTTTACATCTATCTTACCATCTCGTTTACCACGTACATCTTGTATTCGAGAGATCTAACCGTTCATTAATATAATATAGCGATTTTAGGGGGCGATATTTCTCGATTCATGTAATAAAACCAGTTTTTAAAAATGATACATCGGTACTGTAAGTGCGTGATACTAAATGTAACCGCTAAAAAATTTAAACTGATCAAGAATAGCAAGGAAATTTACCACCTGCAATACCCCTTATGTTCCGGACAGATAGTATTTACATAGATTCAAAACCTTAAACTTCAAGTAACCCCTAACTCACCAAGTTTCATCTGAATAATAAGTGTTTTAGTTTGATCGTAAAAAATAGTCTTATATCCATGATGAAAATTTACATGGACCAATAGACGCATTTAAAATTGTTTTAAAAACATTAAATTTAATAAAGCTTAAAGTTGAAAAATTCTGAACAATAATTGAACAGCTAATCGTAATGGAAAATATTATTTATCGAGTAGGAAATGATGCCTTAGTAAATAATTTTGAAAAAAAAAAAGAATGTTTAATCGATATGACTTTTTTATATTTTCCATTTATTCCTATCTGACCGAACTCGCTATTATAAAAATGGATATAGTCTGACTATATCTTTAACAATACATTTTTCTTAAGATTTAATTGAATAAGAAATTATACGTGAGTTCGGAAAAATCAAAAATTATGTTATATACGCAAAATATTTTATGAAAATATTTGTTATGCCGAAACTTTACAGCTTATATTTTCACATACACTTCTGTATAAAGCTAATTACTACAAACATTATTTTGATTACTAAATTACCAACAT
The DNA here is from genome assembly GCA_039619475.1 of Icerya purchasi. Classification (NCBI taxonomy): domain Eukaryota; kingdom Metazoa; phylum Arthropoda; class Insecta; order Hemiptera; family Monophlebidae; genus Icerya; species Icerya purchasi. Next base: position 577,455,239 of record CM077115.1, read on the forward strand.
TATTTCTAAAGTTTTCTACTGATTTTTGAAAAAATTTCGATCATTTATGCGAGAATAGTACTGAATATATGCGTTATTTTATATTTCTTTTTGTATCTCTTTATATGGTAAAACAATTTTTCGTGATACCACTTTTTCGTTGCTAAGCAATCGTACTTCAACGAAACTATTATCATTATCACTAGGCGTCACCACAAGTGAACCAGATAATTTGGTAACGATAATTAACTCGGAATATTAATTATTGACTAGCTAAAGGAATATTCTTATGACAGGGGGGATATATAAGTTTGTTAAGACACGTTGACACGATGATGATCGGCGACAGACTTTACAGAATAAAATGCTTATATCGACTTCAAGATTAATTATAAAAATCTAATAAAAACGCACTAACAAGTAAAAAAAAAAAAGAAATAAAAAAATTATACGATAAGAAATAATATTATTTTGGAGTGATATATCTTATCATTATAAGAGATCAACTTTTTGGAGTCGATACCAAATTAAAATTTAAATATCTAAAAACAGTTTAATAAGTACAGTCGCTCGTTTTCTATAAATTAAGTACTAGAAACATAATGAATATTTAATGCGATTTTTAATTGTTAATATAATTTATGAATCCCGTGCTGACTAATGAATGTTGTATATAAGAATTATCATAATATCACCTTAAGGTACATTTTACTGTATAAGATATATTATTTTCTTATCGAGTAATTATTTTTTACTTTTTAATGTATTTTTATAGCAAATAATGAAGTCGGGGAATTTTTGTTAAAAAAAAAAAAAAAAACCATCTTATTTCACAATTTTTAACATAATACTTAAATTTTGTTGTCCCGCTAAAAGTTAATTTTTTTAAAAATGACTAGTTTGGGGCGTTATGGTAGTTTAAAATTCCTTTTCGTTATTCAAAGTTTCATTTCCGTGGTAATTAACGTTCATCATGTTCTCCTTGCAGCATTGTCAACAGTTGAATATATCGAAGATATTACTCTCTAGTATTGTTGGAACTCCTGTTAAGTAATAAAAGTAAGCATCCTTTGGCCGTAACTATTAAAAATCTACTTTTTCAACTATCGCGGGGCAGAATTTCAAGCATCGTTCATACGGATTCCGGAGAATAAACGAGCGGATCGGCTAGCCGTCAATTTCCCAATGCCACAAAATGTGCCATTATTCGTTTTATAGTTTTGTGGTTATGTTTCGTCAGTCTTTAAGTGGCGCCGAAAAGCGAACAAATCAATTACTTACAAAATTAATAATAATAATAATAATAATAATAAACGCAAACAAAGGAAATGTGCGCAAATATTTATATTTCTTACATATTTATTGATTTTAAAATATTATTTTAATGGACTGTACAGTGAAGAAAACTTTTCACAAAGTTCAAGGTAATATTTTGTATTGCGAAATTTTGACAGGCGATAAAAAAGGCGATCATATTCCACGTCTACTAATTCGAAAATCGGCTTCGCTATACCTTTTCTCTGAATGATCATCAATAAATTGCAGGAGCAAACGTTCGGGAAAATGAGATTAATAACCGAGGTTGAACAGACAATTTTTTCGCACGAGCAGTACTACTATAGGTCGCATTTTCCCGATGCAGAACTAAAAATGAAATCCGTGTTCAGAGTCCCCGTTCATTAAAATTGAAAATATCGTTTTCAAAGAAGCACCATAATTTGATAACGAAAATTCAATATTTTCATTGCGTTTAAAACGGATGTAAATTACTGTTGAAAGTTTACGTCGGAATATAGTATTAAATTTGACCGTGAAAACTATCAGAAAAAATTGTCCACTAATTTCTACTTTTTTAAAATTTTTTCATTTATTTTAGTGAGAATAGGTTTTTTCTTTTTACAATTAATTAAAATTCTATTAAGTTTGAAATTTATTATTTATTTTATCATTCGACGTTTCATAATTTAATTTTTTGTTTCTTTTCGAACGTTTTGATTTTACAGTTTATTGTTTATTATAAAATGTCAAGGTTGGAAACCCTCGCGCCGCTCAGATCTCAGTGGCAGAACGCCTGGTATACAAAATATATATACAAAAAAAAAAAAAAAAAATGAAGGCACAAAAAGATCATACCTGAAAAATATATTACAGGCACTTCACTGACTATTGTTACAATTAGACAGTCCAATCCCTGTAATGTTTTTGACCATTTCAGTTCCTCATCAGTAGATATATCTTCTAAGTACCTGTAAGTACAGAAACTAGTTAAAAATTAATATAAAAATCATTAACTTATTGAATTCCATATAAAATCTTAATATTCACAGTAAAGATTATCGACACGTTGGGTTGGTAAATGCTACAAGAAATTTAAGAGGAGTTCAGAAATAGTACAGATTACAAGGAGCAAATAATCTTCATCTGCAAAATTGAATAAATAAAAGAAATCTATTGAAAATTTAAAAAAAAAAGTAATGAAAGAATAATATTTTTTTTTCATTGACTACCTTCGTTAAAACAAATATAAAAAAATCTCAGATATACTTTATTCAATTAATGCACGTACACACATATTTGCTCATATATATATATATATATTAAAACTGCCCTAAAAATACACAAATTTGTATTTTTTTTTTTTCTTTTTTGGTTGTATTAATACAGCCAAATAATTTATGTATATACTATTACAAATTTATATTCTTTCGTCCGTGTTCGCGGAACTAACAAAACGAATTGATTTGATGTAGATTTATTTTGTTCCGTTCCGAAAGCCGTTGTTATAAATTGATTTAAGACTTGATGCAGATTTATTTTCTTTGATATTCCTTAAATTTGGATCCTCTGATCTTGATTAGAGGAATGACCAAAAAAAAATTCTTCCGTTATGCCGATTGGACACACAACAAAAAACTACTCATTTGTTTTCGAGTATGTAGATAATAGCGTCGCGATAGCCTAGTTGCTAGAGCGCTTGACTTCCGATATGGTGGTCACGATCCCGAGCGACGACGAACTTATTACAAGAATTAAATAAATAAATAATCGCTAATAGTCACGTGGAAGGCAATAGCAAACCACCACGTACAACATCATATGCGCGCTAGGTCAGTACACAGCAGACCCACACCGGACTGCACTTGTAGCGCGATAAATCAAACGATTACTATCAGTTCCGAATGTAGTCTTGTGTGTGTACACCTGCGTTGCATATTACAATTGCTACACAACCTATATCTGTACAGCTAAATGTACGAATAGGTTGCGCCAACGCGCTATGTAGCGTACGGCGGCACCTGAGAGAGAGAGATAATAATATAAACTTGACTGATTAAAAGTTTTAATCACCGCTAGTGCGAGCTACAGTGTTAATTACGGAAATCAAATCACGCGATGACTTTTTACCACAGGTTGTAAATACGAAAAGTAAAAAGTTTGGAATAAAAAATAATTTTCAGGTAGTACGTGTTACTTATTATTGCTCGACAATATATATATATATATATTTAAACTTGACCCTTCGTGCTTCACAAGGAGCTTCGCCCCTTGACCCCGCCTGGGGACATCTTCGGACCTGCACCTTTATCACTTCTATTTTTCGTATAGAACGAGGAAAATTAACAACGTCATTCTTTTCCCACTGCGCGACAAAAAAAATAAATCTTTATTTAATGTCACATTTTGGGACAAATTTTCGTGACAGAAAATGTAGTAGGAGTCGGATTAAGAATGATGTTGTCATTAATATACATATACATATACATATATACATATATACATATACATATACATATACATATATATATTATATATATCATATATATATATATATATATATATATATATATATATATATATATATACACGTATGTTTTCGCCTAGATCAAATAAAATATCAAAACTATTAAATAAACAGTAAGAAAGAAGCGGCATCTATAACTCGATGACTAGATGGTTTGATACTACGCGATTCAAATCGATGGTGACACTGCTAGAAGTGTTACACATAACGGCAAGTGATTGAAAATAGCGAACGAAATTATGATTAGCTGAAGTCGACGGCGACTCAGAGACAACTAGATAGAATGATCATTCAAAAGCGATTCGACTGAACGAACAAATTTTAATTGTCACACATAATCCGAAAATAATACGGACCACCAGTTTCACAGAGATTACAGAATTCCTCACTGACCAGCAGCAACACCGGAGAAGTTCCAAATTAGTACATTACACGTGTTAGCACAGGTAGAGTAGCCTACTCAACAGTTGAATATATTGGTCTAGACGTTCATATTCCACAACGCATAAAACCGAGAAAGATACATTTATAAACATACAGTTGCCATTTTCAAATCGCTCATCGAATTACATGTATTACATGTAAATTTCGCGGGTGTTGACATTTGTCCGAGAAAAGATTCATACACGATATATTCGGTAAATCGATGAACAATAATATGCTTGCTAAATATATTTATATGCAGATGTATGATCTGATAACGCACCGCTAGATAAGCGAGGTATATGTGTATATTGTCTCTACTCAAGATCAGTCAAAATATAAAATATCTCAATACATTTTTTAAAATAAAGGAGTAATAGTTTTGAATTTAGAAATATTGCAATACATCAGTCATTCTAAAGAATACATACGTACATACATATATATATATATATATATATATATATATATTAATTACAACGTAATTCTTAGGCTACCTCCTTTTCGAAAAAATGTCCCAATTGTATGTAACGTTTGTTATATTTTGTAGGATTTTTGTTATTGTTATTTAAAAAATGTCACAATTTTATGTAATGAAATATGTAACGAATAATGTAACGAAAAGATATCTTAATTTTATATAACGGAAGTTAAATGTTAGAATAGGATTTTTGTGGTTATGTTATTTTTTGTGTGTGTTGACGCCAGTAAGAATTACGTTGTAAATTTTGATCATTTTATACAAAGTATAGAAGAGAAAGAGACATAAATAAAAGCAAGAGGGGACAAGGGGCACAGCCCCTTGCGAGGCCAAAATGGCCGAGTTATATATATATATATATATACAAATATACACGCACGCACAAGATTTAATTGCTGAGCCATTTGCGCTCAACACATTCGTTTAACTTCATATTTTTTTTAACTTTTTCAATCTACTTGTTATTTTATGTATATACTAAATTAAACAACTTTTTGACTGATATAGTTTTTTTATTTAAAAAAAGGATTACACTTTTCTTTAAAAATTTAGACTCCGTAACGATCTTGTTAATATTAAAACTCTTACTTACAATTTAGATATTTCGATTCAATATCGCATTCAGTAAAGCAAAAGGACAATAAGTATTAATGTTAAGATTTCACTAAGTAAAAAGTAAGTAAAGTGAGTCCTGTACCCTTAGCAGGAAGTCGGGGACTGCGAAGTTAAGGTTCACAATGTACTAAACCTAGCGGCACTAATGAGAGTAGGAGGGCCAGTTCTGTTGTCTCGGCCGCCTTTACTTTCCCAGATTTCTCTGGTACCCAATTATTTCAGAATGGGTAAACCTGGGAGCGATTCGGATCTGGAATAAGACAAGTTTCGAACATGTATCCTACAAAGTTCAATTATTAATTTGGTCGCAATTTTTGAAAAATAAATTTTTTCTTAAATGCACCAAAATTTTTTATTCAACATTATCAGAAACCCAATAAATTAATAAAAAAAAATGTATATATGCTCTCTTTTTCTCTTTTTCCATAGATTGCATTGTACAAAGTAGTGATGGCTCAAAAATCACAGCGCTGTTTTTTTGTCACTGCTCCGACAAATGAGCAGTTGCGAATCAGGGTAATGATTAAAAAAATACTACTCACTGCTCTGGAAATTGTTTCGACTACTGCTCCAGAGCAGCGAGTAGGAAAACGGTGTTGTCTCTTCTGCTGATTGTTCCACTGCTCTACTCTTCTAGGCGTACTACGTACGCGCACACACATCAAAACACGCGAAATATGCGTCACTGCTGACGCTGCATGTTTTTTTCTGTCGCACAACTCACTCTCTTCATAACGTGTTTTTATATCTATTTTTATTATAAATTTGAAAGAAAAAAAAAATTATTGTTATAGATCATCAACCTATTAAAATTAACAATAAAACAATAAAAACCCGGAAGTAAAGTATCTGGGCACGCATCTTGATTGCAGACTGACATGGCGCAAGTATATCGTAACAAAAAGAAACGAATTAAATATTAGAACAAGGAAGATGTACATATTAGTTAATAGGCAGAAACACGCAGCTCTCCATAGATAATAACAGTATTACTTTACAGGCAGGTTCCTGCTCCAATATGGGGGTACGGTTGCGAACTCTGGGGCTGCAGTGCAGATTCAAACATTAATATAATATATTGTTTGTTATTAAAGTTTATTTTATTATACCATTTTAACAAACAGGATGTATTCACCTACAATTAATATAATAGAACGATATTAAAATAAGACGTTGAGAGCAATTAATGCTTCGTGGTACGTAAGTATATATAAGACTCTCCATAAAGATCTTAATACTCCTTATATAATAAGGGAGCTTATTGCAAAATCGGCCGCAAGACACGTCGAAAGACTTCAACTTCATACGAACGTCCTACAGCGTTATTGAATAATCCGACACGGAGACACGTCGGCTGCGCAGAAAGGAGCCATTAGACTTAAGTGCTTAAATTAACTTTGGGACCTACATCAGTGGGCAGGGATTGTCCAAGTGTTTAGAGCATGCAACAGAATCTAGCGATAGCCCAATGGGCTAGGTACAGATTAGAAAAAAAAAAAAAGTAAAAAAAAGTATTAATTGTTATTATCTATTGATCAAACATTTTGCATGTGTCAAATGTCAAGGTAAAAATAATAATTTCGTTTCAGAGTAACTGCTCTAGGCGGAGCTGTTCTGGTAAATCCACAAAGCAACCAAAATCGCAGCGATATTTGATATTTCTTTTTTACTTTTCGCGCAAACGAGTAATTGTATTTTGGTGCGGTAAGTTACGAAACACTCCCTCTACTCTGTCAGATACTCCTACAGACAATAAATTGTACAATAAGCAGCATCGCTGTGGTACTCTTTTTTGGTTAAACATTTGAGCCACCAGTTTATTTATATCACAAGAACTACACCGCTTATTAAACTTCGGTAGCCAAACGAAATATACTAATTAATAGGATCAACATATATATGTTCATTTTCTAATATAACATAATATTCATAATGAATCGAGTTTTTTTTGTTGTTTTTTTTTTTACTTTCCAAATATTTACTGGTGCTCGATTATATAAACATCTCACAAACGTTAAAAGCTGACTTTTTTTTCTCGTTTTTTGACTTTGTACCTTAGCAATAGTTAATTCTAGAAAGCTAAAATTGTGGTTGCACGTCGATATTTGTAATTCTACCGCGAATATCTAAAATATCGTAATTTTATTTAGTTAATAGAAAATTCGGACATGTTAGAAAGTATATTTTTTAGAGTTTCTTCATAATCTGAATTGATTTACGGCGGTAATTGTTAATGTGTTATTTAATTTATCAATGTAAAAATCAAAACAGATAATAATAATTTTACACTGATAAGAAATAAAAAATATACCAATAGAGAAAGACCCAATATATTGACATAGCCATTCCGACGTAAATACAGCATAATGCAAAAACAATCACACGGAAATTTGAATACAATTTACGAATACCTTGTAATACTGCGACTGAAGTTACATCTTGTTTCACCTAAAAATTACGAAAAACAATGTTTTAATTTTCTGTTCAGCCCATATATTCATGTTTATACATGTCATAATAATCAGAAAGTTATCTCAATATGAAATTTCGAATTGGGTTACATTTTAATTTCTTTCTTTTCCTTCACTTAATGTTTATCAATTTTTTCCTTGGAATTACCCTTCTTTGATAGCTTTTTAACGTGATATAATAATTTAGTCTATTACAATTATAAATCGCCCCCCCCCAAAAAAAACGTAAATTAAAATTATAAATAAAGCGATAAGAAAGGCTCTGTTTTATTATCAACAATATAATAATGTTCATAGTCAAACATTTTAAGTCGTATGCTCTACAGTGGACGTATGATATATTAAAAAGTTTAACTAAATACTGTAAATATTCGTTTCTAAACTCATTAGCGTGAATCTATAGTACTTCAAAAATTTTAAACGTTAATTTAGGCGTTCATCATTGAACTTTATGATTGAACATAGTTTAAAATATTTCAAGTATCAAAGTGTTTTGTGAAAGTTATAATTTTTTATTGAGATTCGTGTTATATTATAACTTTCAATAAGGAACAGTCATTAACATTCACGGATTATTATGACTTTTGACTATCACCAGAAATGGTACTGCGCAAGCGTTGGAAGAACATAAAAGCCAATATTTATGTGTAAAATTAGGCGAAATCGCGTAAGAATTTGAATAAGAAATCACTATCTCAAATGCTCTTGCATATTCTGGTTGATTAACGGAATACACTGTTTTCATTAAAGCACTTACACAAATCACAGTATATGTTTTTTACTGTTATCTTAAATTTATTACTTGCCCTGGGTTTTTGTTTCTAATTGTTTTGAAGTAATTACATTTTTTATTTTATCTAACATTGAATTGTAGCCTACAATACCTTCCATGTAGATAGGAGGGGGTTTCTGAAAATTTTGTTGTTACCACTCTGCAGCTCAGTATCATCAAAACAGTCATGTCTACGCTATTATGATTTACTAGCAAACTATACCTATTGTCAAGGGCGTCGCCAGTCGATGAGCCACGGAGGGGCAAGATCAGTTGCCAGCCGCCGGGGGGGGGCAAGATGATAGAAAGAGGATATGAGTTATAGGAAAAATAAAATTTATAAGTTGTAAAGGCTTAATATTTTATTAAACAAGAATAAAATCTTTATTAAAACATAATTTTCCAAATTGTCCATGATTACGCGCCTATGAATACTGATCAATGCCAGTTGATTAAAAAGTTTCAAGGCTCCAGGGGGAGGAGGGGGATAGCTGCCCTTCCCTGCCCTTCGCTGGCGACGCCCATGCCTATTGCAAGTATTTACTTTAAGCTATTTTCAGACAAATTATTTGATTTAACTCTTCTTCTCTTCTATTTAACAACTGACCGTGGTTTTTCTTTGTGTGTACTTAATGAATCGGTCTGATCATGGTTTAGATCAGGGTACGGAGACAATACTGCGGTATACACACTTCGTAGGATAGCCGGAAGTGGAGTAGATGCACTATTGACTGCTACATTATTATTAATATAAATAACTCTATCTTTTATTTAAATATATGGAACGAAGTCATTACTCGCTCGGTGTTTGCATTATTGTCACGTATACAGTTGCAATGGACGCAGAAGTTGTAGTAGTTGCACGAGTAATTGTTGCGGTGCAGCTGTTTCCGTTGGTTGTGCCCTTATCTCTTTCCTTTGTTTTATTCATTCTTCTAGTGTGATGAGATAGCTTCGATTAGAGCATGTACAATAAAACGTGAGTTGCAGGAATAACAAATATATTCGACTCATCACTTTTCGAAATAAACCGAGAATAAGGATAGTATGTAGAAAAAATTTCGAAACGAAAAAAGTATTCTAGCATTACAAAGGAAAACCATTGTTAGAAAGATACAAGTTTTAAAAAAAGTTACAGACATCATAGATAGAATACGATCATTAAAATGAAATTAGGTAGATCATAAAGCTTATCTGCTTCTTAGTTCCTCAATCTATATGGACAGATTGGTGGATAACCATGTTTTAAAAGTTCCTGGATACAGTCCTTTTCTTCATATCTCCGTATCCATCTGCTTACACGTCTTCCTTTATTTGTTTTATATATTTCTGCCTTGAAGCTCTTGGTTTTTTCACTTCTATGGTTTCTTCTATTATTTGTGTTAGGTATTCATTATTTCTGTATATATGTCCATTCCATTTAAATTTCCTTTCTTTTAGTTTTCTTAATAGACTTATTTTTTCCTTAACACTAAACTTCTATAAAGCTTATAGAAGGACTATAAAAATTAGTCGTATTGTATCGCGCCCTTTTTTTGATACAAAATTATGAATTATTGATAAATAATATTTGCAGTTATCAACAGAAAATATTAAAGACTAAATATGGTTAATTATTTTACGTTAATTTACCTCGAATTGAAAATGAGTAAAAGAAATTTTGAAATGCCCCCCCCCCCCCCAAAAAAAAAACTACCGAATCATTGATTGTAGAAAATGAAATGAATTATTAAATTCGGCAGACGCCAACTGGTAACTATTTTAAGTAATGCGTCTCCGAGTTATTGGCCAACTGGTAACTAATAGCCAACCAACAAAATACCTAACAAATCTTATAAAAGTGAATAATTTCGACCAGTGCTTACTAACTTTTTCTCTACCCTATACCGGCTAGGCAACGTAAACTCTTGTTTATTTCCTCCAGAAACGATAAAAACTCTTAATAATTAGAAACCAGAGATAATAGTTCGAATTTCATTGGGCTCTGCCCAAAAACACGAATTATTATTCACTTTTACAGAAAAATATTAAATTATTAACCGCATCGCTGCTATTTTATTTACGTAATTAAATATACGTTAATTATGTTTGTAAGAGAACATTTGTAAATTTAATTAATCGATGAGAAATAGAACAGTAAGAAATAAAAATAAAAATTAGGTAATTGAATATAATAAAACAAGATCAATCAAACATTTACATTTGCATAATAATAAATTCAAAACTTTCCCCTTTTGAACTTATAATATCATCGTGATATATTTTTTCCACAGCACTCCTATAAATGTATACATCTGGAAGGTCTACCATTGGATCGGCTCCTGTTTCTTCAAAAAGCAATAAGCGATTGTTTCGCTACACGGCGTCATTTATTGTCTTCTTCGACTGCTCAAAACCGTTCGACATGGCATGGCTTTTACATTCAATAAATTCGGGTTTCGTGGTCGCTTACCAATCTTCATTCGCAACTTCCTTCCTAGTCGTCATTTCAAAGTATGTACAGTACATCAATAAACCTATTCGGTCTTATAAACGGTGTTCTATAAGGCTTAGTGCTCAGTCCTGCCTTATTTAATCTGGTCATTACTGATATCGTAGATAACGTACGTATTCCAATCAAATGTGCCTTATTCACGAACGATTTTACTACATTCATCCCTTGCATAAACGTTGTTCAGGGGCAACAAATTTTACAAGAAACAATGAACCGGTTTAGTGTGTGGGCAAACAACAACAGAATCATTTTCTCATGTGCCAAAACATCAGCCATACACTTCTGCAGAATAAGAAATTTCGAACGTGTCCTCTTCATCTTCATAGATAATATACACGTTCCTACAGTGGAAACAGTCAAATACCTGGGATTCACATTTGGCCAAAAACTGTCATGGTATTTACATGGTATATAAACTCACAAGTTCTTGTCTTAGTAAACTCGACTTTTTAAAAAACTTTCCCATAACCTCTAAGGTGCTGATAGATCGTTACTTCTGTACATCTATCGTGCACCTTATATGTACAAGACTTGACTACGGGGCTACAGTTTATGTTACAGCATCGAATAGCCTACTAAATAGGCTAAACGTTGTACAACATGCAGCACTTAGATTAGCGACCGGAGCATTCCGTACTTTTCTGTCCACCATCAGCCTATTATGCGAAAGTGGAGAATGGCCACTTCACCTTCCTCGAGAACTACTCTCTATCAATCTTCTAACCCCCTGTAAAATTTTCTCCATGAATTCCAGTTTCTCAAACTATCAGGTGTATATCGACTTCTTCAATAAAAGTTCACATGTTGCCGAATATGCCTTAGAAGCACCAAGTTCTGCGTCGATCAACAGCCTTCCGAAGTTTTACTACACGGTACCTGTCATTCGTCCGCCCAGGTGAAGTTTTTCGCTCCATATTGATTTATCTTTCCTTCAGATTGGAAAATTTATTGCATCTGATGTAATTAAAGGCGTGTTCCAAAAATTTTTATCAAACTACGTCGACCGTTTAAATATGTTTACAGACGGTTCGAAATTGGATTCGGCCGGCTGCGCAGTATTCATAAATGAATCCGACATAATACGTTATTCACTTTAAAACAGCTTTTTAGTTCTGTGCACAGAACTATATGCCACAAAACTTGCAGTCGACGATCTTACAGTTCAGTTCAACAGGTACTCTCCTATATATGCACGGACTCTCTCCCCTCGCCTTTTTTGTCTATTACAAATTTATAATAAATCACAAAATCCTATCGCTAACAATATAATTTCAGTCATATCCACCGTTTCCGATCGCACTATCTTTGTGTGGATGTCAGGACATAAGGGCATCATGGAAAATGAACTAGTGGATCGCGCAACGAAAGAAACCACTTTACACTTTCCGATTCCAGATATGCCAGTGACTTTGTCAGAATTCTCGAGAACAATTAAATTCAGGTTAATGAACAAATGGTCGAGAAATTGGAGTGAAGTTTCTACTTCGAACAAATTACATTCAATCCGGTCAGATACTAAACTCTGGAATACTTCATTAAGATCCAGGTGCAAAGAAGAAGTTACTTTATATCGCCTACGGATTGACCATGCAAAAATATCCCATTCTTCTATATTAAACAAGACAGACGCTCCTATTTGTGACAGATGTTCTTTAATTCATTCACCATCTTCCGGTAGACTGCCCAAAGTTCAATCTATTTCGGTCCCAACTACATCTCTGTGGTTCCCTTTCTGAAATCCTTGAAGACAATGAAAGACAATGAATAAAAAGTTCAATTGCTCCTCAAAGTTCCGAGACTGCCTAATATCCTAAACAGCATTTAAACTATATTCATCGGTGCCTTTGGCCAATGTTGCAGTACACAATACGTTAATGCTTAAAACAACAACACCGACTGCTTAAAACTGTTTGTGTCATTATTACCATAGGCGCACTCAGGATTTTTTTTTGGTCGGGGCTAGAATTTAGAAGATGAGTTAGGGGGTGGTAACTCGGTACCTCGAATAAGTACCTATCTATTTCCGTGGTTTGTAAATTAAAATAAAAAAAATACAAAATTAACGAATATTATTTTTAAAAAAATTACAAAACTGAAGAATTTTATTTTTAAAAAATTAGCTAAAAGTATATAACATTATACTTGTAATATAAGTAAAAAGTAAATATGTATGTTTTTAAAAAAAAATTAAGTAAAACAAAACAGTACAAAACGAAATTGAGATTTCGAAGATTTTTTGGGGGGAGCAATGGCCCCGTGGCACCCCCCTTGGGTGCGCCAATGATTATTACTACTCTCTTTCGAAATTTTTTAAAACTCAGAAAGTTCCCACCCCTTATTTGTTATCAGACATCCTAAAAAAACTCCCACAAAGAACAGATGTATAGTTTGTGTTTGTAACAATCCGATTTCGAGTTAGTTAGTTTCTAGGCCGTCGTGTCATTTTATTTTCAGCTTCTACAAAAGGAGAACCACTGACAAATGTATGTTATCTATACATCGGTGTTATATATATATATATGTTAATATAAGTATAGTGATGAACACGGTCAAGATAAAAATTTGGAAACGAAAAATATTTTCCCGTTAAATAAAAATTTTGTATTAAAAGAAATTATAGTATCAATAAGCAGCGAATATTAAAAAAATTAAACTAAAAAAATATTTATTTTTAAGCATATTCGTGTATAATCTACACTGCTTATTTTAAAAAAATTATTAGATAAAATTCAAATATGTAAGTTCTCGACTGCAATAAATATGTGTCTCATTTGTTTTAACTAATACTAGTCCGTAAGAGAGTTATTAATTTTTACCGGTCGAGAATAAAATGATCAAGTTTTTACCGGCTCATAGCCGAGCCCTAAACGTTGAGAAGCACTATTCCGGAAGGCCGTCGTTGATGATGAGCTGGCCTATGTGTTAAGGTCGCAAAGAAATTACCTGATTTTTTCGATTACGATTTGGCGTATCTTCCTTAATTATCTTTGAAATTTAGAGTTACCAATTGGTCAGTTCCCATTAAATTCGCCCACTTAGTAAAATAAATTACGCAATGAACTTGCAAATCTCCTGGCAAAAAAAAAATAAAAAAATGAAATAATATGATACAGTAAATTGTTTTGCGTAACACAAAAAAAATTACACAACTTCCAGTGAACGTTTAAAACATTTGCAGTATCTCGAAGAATTTTGCTAATTTCTGATGAATATTTCTTCCTCACTGAGCACAACCGACGATGTAAAAATGCGCGTGTTTCAAAAAAGAATGCCAAAAGATGTATCTCAATGAGAAATTAAAAACTGATATAGAAAACAATTTTTTTTTTTTTCATAAAAAAAAACTTTAAAATTGACTATAAAAATTTAATAAAAGTACATTAAAAAGGGAAAAATAATTATTGGATAAAAAATAATATATTTTGGGGCGATAAGATTTAAGATGGATATTATAGTAATTCTTACACAACACCAAATTAAAATTACAATACCTAGAAACAATTTAATGAATTATGCAGTTTTTAATTATTATTGTAATTCGAATTTGGTGCTGACTCTAAAAAATTAATTTTGTATAAGAATTATTATAACATCCATGCCCTGCGGGGTACAGGTTGTTGTAACTAGAGTATAATTCTCTAGTAAGTAGTCACTCGACCGTCATCAGGTGCTAGTCCCACCGACGGAGAAACGAAACAACAACCATGTTAGTTCTGTACGTCCATGTCGTGCAGGGTGGTAATTTCCTATTCGGAGGGCTCAGCGCTGATTAGGAAAGCTAAATCGGAGCTCACAACAACATCTTGCTGATAGAAAAACGAAGGAAGGTTCACTTGCCGAAAGTGATCCTACCAATAAATCCCGTTGAAACATGTTACCGCATTACAACAGCAGACTATCAGCAACTCGTTCGTGACAATGTGCCCCAGTCAGTTTGATAAATATCAAACTAGAACGAGTAGGCGAGTATCCGGCGCCTTAAAACCGGGTCCTTTCGGCTAAGGGAGCAAACCCCGACAGAAACCCAACGGAAGGCAAGAAGGAAACCACCGCTGTATTCCATCCTCAGGTTATCACAATAACAGCAAATAATGAAATAATGGCCCTAAGTCCGGTGCGGCCCTTCAGTGGGCATAGGGTGCGAAGAATCTCACCGTCCGCTGCTACTAAGGATAACACAACGAATTCAACAATTAAAATAGCCACATAGAATGTCAGAGGTTTATATCAACCCGGTAAATGGGAAAATGTTTTACAAGAAATGGAAAGGATGAAAATAAAAATACTAGGAATATCTGAACATCATTGGCTTGGAAATGGGGAAATTAATGCCCAACATAGCAAACTATACTATTCCGGTAACCAAAGCTCAAAACACATTAACGGAGTCGGAATAATTGTTAGAAAAGAATATGTTCCATATGTAACAGGTTTTGTACCATTTTCAGACAGGATAGCCCTTATCAGATTCACGTTTAAAAATACAATCATGAACGTTGTACAAATATATATGCCAACAGCTGATACAAAATACGATAATGAAATTGATGATATTTACAACGATATTGAAGAACTCAAGAAGAATACTAAACCACATGAAGTTTTAATTATAATGGGAGATTACAACGCAAAGATTGGTATGGGAAGACGCGGAAACCTAGTCGGACCATTTGGGTTAGGTAAAGCCAATGAAAGAGGAGAAAGAGTTTTCGATTTCTGCGAAAAACATAAGATGGTAGTCACGAATACGTGGTATAAAATGCCAAAGCGAAGACTGTATACATGGGAATCACCTCGTAGTAATGAAGAGATAACAATTCGTAACCAAACTGATTATATTCTGATTAACGAACGCTTTAGAAACTCCATTAAAAGAGTAGCAGCATATCCAGGTGCAGATGTAGGTTCCGATCACAATCCTATTATAGCAAAGTTTACGCTTAGAAGGAAACGAACTAAAATGGCAAGAGCACATAATAAAATAGATGTGAATAAGCTGAGAAATATCGAATACAAAGCAAATGTACAGAATCAAATAAATCAAACCTTTTCTGAATTATACAAAGAAACAAAAACGAAGAATGTAAGAGAATGTATAACAAGGATTACAGAAGGTATTACAACAGTATGCACGCAGACTTTAAAAAATGCCTACACAGCAAGGAAACCATGGATGACACAAGAAATCTTGGAGTTAATGAACCAACGTCGTAAGGTAAAAAACATAAATAAAACATTATATAAAGAAAAACACAAAGGCATACAATATAAAATACGGCAAGCAAAGAATAATTGGATGAAAGAACAGTGTCAAGAAATCGATGAAATGACGAAGAAACATGACTCCTTTAACATACATCGGAAAATAAAAGAAATAACAGGTCTACTTAAAAAGAAAATCCCAACAAAATTAAATAAGGATGACGGTACATTAGCATATGATGTAAAAGATAAATTACAAGTTTGGGCAAGATATATAGAGAATATGTTCAAAGATATAAGAAATATAAAATTAACGCAAACACCCAAAGACGCAAAATTGGAGATTTTACAATCAGAAGCTGAATATGCTATAAAGTTAATAAAAACTAGGAAAGCAACAGGCCCGGACAACGTACCAGCCGACGTTATCAAATTGCTAGACAATACAAACATCTCAAGATTAACGAAAATTTTTAATAATATATACAGCACAGGCGAAATATCCAGGGAATGGTTAGAGTCAGTGTTTATAACCTTACCTAAGAAACTACAGGCTAATACATGTAATGACTACAGAATGATCAGCCTGATGAGCCATATGCTGAAAATCTTCTTAGGTATAATACACATGAGAATATGTAATAAATGCGAACAAGATTTAGATGAATGTCAGTTCGGTTTCCGACAAGGTTTTGGAACCAGAGAAGCTTCAGTCGCAGTCAATATACTATTACAGAAATGTTGGGACCAGAGACGGGATGTGTTCATATGTTTCTTAGACTACGAAAAGGCTTTCGATAGTGTTAAGCATGACAAATTAATACAGTTATTAAAACAAAAAGACATAAACGAATATGATCTGAGGATAATACAAAATCTATATTGGGAGCAAAGTGCTAAAATTCGTATAGATGATATGGAGTCAGAAATAATAAACATTTGCAGAGGAGTAAGACAGGGATGTATTTTGTCACCTCTATCATTCAACGTATATGTTGATGCGATTTATAAAGAGACATTTCAGAACAAAAAGTTTGGAATTGAAATAAATGGAAAACGTATTAACAATATCCGATATGCAAATGATACCATACTGTTAGCGAATTCCTGCAAAGAATTACAACAACAAGTGGAAAGAATCGACTTCATAGGAAAACAATATGGGCTCACTATAAATGAAAAGAAAACGAAGTTTATGATAATAAGCCATAACAGGAACCGCAATGCAAATATCATAATCAATGGAAAAAATATAGAAAAAGTTGAAGAATTTAAATACTTAGGTAGCTACATCACAAACACCCTTGATCCATCTATTGAAGTGAAACGAAGATGTGGCTATGCTAAAACAGCTTTCGGAAGAATGCGAAAACTACTCACGGACTCATCTTTAAGCCTGCACATAAGACAAGATTTTATAAGATGCTGCATATACCCCATTTTATTATATAGTGCAGAAGCAGCAACATATACGAGTAAAACATTAAAATATTTAGAAGCGTGTGAAATGTGGCTACACAGGAGAACAATGAAAATATCATGGAGGCAGAAACTGATGAACGATGAAGTATTACAAAAAGCAAAAGCCGAAAGGGGCAAATATTGGACATAATTAAGAAAAGGAAGTCGAGATATTTTGGCCATGTTATCAGAGGCAGGAAATACGAAATATTGCGAATAATTATAGAAGGGAAAATTAATGGAAAAAGAGCACGAGGAAGAAGAAAAACATCGTGGTCCAAGAATATAAAACAGTGGACCGGAAAAACCACAATAAAAAGCCTAATTGAAGCAGCGAACAACCGGGAAATCTAGCCAATTAGTGATCGTCCACGCGCAGAAGCCTGCGTATGACACCAGAAGAAGAAGAAGATAACATCGATCTTAAGGTATACTATTCTAAAATATATTATTATCGAATTTTTAAGAGAAATATTTTATTTCACAATTTTTGTCATGATACTTAAATTTTTCGTCTTGTTAAAAATCAACTTTTTTTTTAAACGTGGATAGTTTAGCCCTGCGGGGCACAGGTTGTTGTAACCAGAGTTACCTTCTCTAACAAGTAGTCACTCGATCGCCATACAGTGCTAGTCCCATTGACGAAGAAACGAAACAACAACCTCGTGAGTTCCGTACGTCCGCGTCATGCAGAGTGGTAAATTTCTGTTTGGCGGGCTTAAATTAGAAAAGCTAAATCAGAATTCGCAATACACTGCTGACAGGAAAACGGAAGGAGGTACACTTGCCGAAAGTGTTCTTTTTCCTATTTCTTCATCGTCTTTCCTATTTTCTGTAATTAAACTCCCCAAGTAATTGTATTTGGTTATTTGTTCAGATTTTCCCCCATCCTTATATATTTCCACTGGAGATCTGTTTATTGTTTTTGCTATTCTCATAAATTTTGTCTTTTTAACACGTTTATTTTCATTCCTAATTTCCTGCCTTCTACTGATATTATATTCATTATTTTTTGTAGATCTCCTCTGGACTTTGCCAAATATACCTTATAATCAGCGTAACTTATACGCGCTTTTCTTGTTCCGTTTACATTAAATCCGAGGCTATTTCCCATTCTGATTATTTTTTCCACATATGCGTTGAAAAGTCTCGGTGACTATGGGCAGCCTTGTCATACTCCCCTTGCTACATGACAGTATTCTTTAGATTGTTTCTGTTCGATCCGCACAGTTGCCTTCTGGTTCCAGTATACATATTTAATTATATTTATATCTCGTTCATCTAATTAGTATTTAATAAGAATGTCTATTAGTTGTTTATGTTGTGCCCTGTCGAAGGTTTTTTTCGAAAAGCACAGATATACATCTCCGTTTACGTCTATTTCCCTCTGGCTGAGGATTCGTATTAACGAAATCGCATCTCTTGTTCTTCGTTCTGCGTTGAAGTCATATTGTGTTTTACTCAGATAATTGTCTATTTTGTTTTCTATTCTCGTATTTATTATCGATAATAGAATTTTTAGTACATAGTTTATTAAGCTTATTGTTCTGTAATCAGTACATATTTTGTTGCGTTCACCTTTTTAGGGTTTGGTATAGTAATCGATTTTAGTAACTTCTCGTTATTATTCCTTCTTGGTATATTTTGTTCATAATTTCCAGCAGTGCTACTTTGTTACTTTCATCTAATGCTTTTATCATTTACATATGATTCTATCTTCTCCCGGGACTTTATTTCCTCTTCCTGTTTTGATCACCTGTTTCAATTCATGTAGTAATATCTCAGGATCATCTTCCGCAGTATTTGATGATTTATAATACGGTTTTATGTTATCCCATATAGTTCCTGAATATACATATCTTATCAATTCTTTTTTTATTTCATTTTCCTTTGTACGTATCTTCCCTTTGATACCTTTTATTATATTTATCTTATTTTTCTTCCTTTTCCATTATTTCATTAATTCGTTGATTTTTATATATGTACATTTCGTGAAAACAATGTCTGTTTTCAAGTTCTTCCATTCTTTTACATTTCTATTCATACCGTTCTTGTTTTGCTTGAATACACTGTTTTTGAATCTTTTTTGTTTAATAATATATTCCTCGGTGTTTCGTTTTTTTTTACTCTCCTTCTTTCGTTCATATTCGCTATTATTTCTTCCTTATTTTAGCATGCTTTCTGCAGTTCGTGTCAGTGCTTGCGCAAAATTGTTCCGCATTGTGTTTGCACCTGCTTCTACGTCGTTCTCATTTTCATCTTTTAAACTTCTGGCAGTTCGTTTGTTATAGTCCGTTGCTATATTTCCGTTATTTAATCCACTCATGTTCCATCTGTCGCTGCTTTTTTATTTATATGTCTCTTTTTTTTTTTGCCATATTTATTCTATTTCTACTTGCTAATAGAATATGATCGCTCCGATGAGTATGTATGACAATTTTTAACCCGACATCTGTGCTGTGCACTAACGACAATGTAATCAATATTTTTATCAACATTCTGAAATACTACAAATACTGTGTCGATTTTAAGATGATTAGGACAGATCAGTACCATTAGTATCATATTTATACTAATTTTTTTTTCTTTTTTAATATAAAGTAAATGAAGTATATTAATTATCTGATATTTACTAGCATATTATTAATCATTTGTAAACTTTAAATAAAAATAAATACACAATGAAACCGCTAATGAAATTATTAAAGAAGTTTCCATTTTGTGATGTTTTCATTTTCAATTACCTTATTCATACAATGGAAATGATCGAATATGTTTTTGGTTGTTACAGAATACTGTGGATGACAACCATAAAGGTACTGTCATCAGTCGTAGGACTTTTAGTAAATGTTACAAAGCAATAAAGTTAAATAAGTAATATCTAGTGAAAATGAGTAAAAACTTAAAATTTTTATTATGTTAAAGAAAATCTTATCTTTTAGATTAATGAGTAGAAAAAAGACTGTTACGACTATAAAACTGGCGTTCAAATAGAAGGACAAATTGAAGTAAAATCATTTCGGCATCAAAAACTAGACTATTTGGTATGTGAAAAATTAAAACTGTTAGCCGCAGATAGAAATTTAAAATCAATACTAAAACATGTTAATACAAAATTAGAGAAAACAATCTATCAATTTATGGTTAATAATTTTCAGATATTTAACATGTTTCAACTTTCATTGATATACGTTTAGCGTTATAAAATTGTAATTTTAAAGTAATTGAAATAACTGGTTTGATCAACAATAAAAATTCCAGTTGTCAATCGATACTCCTTAGTTTATGTTTTTCAAAACTAAAATCGTTTATACATACTGTCAGTTTTACGCTATTAATATGTAATTATGTTTATAAACACGTATGTAATTTATAATTTTTTGCAGTATAGTATTTTTTAATTTTTTTATTTCGACTTTCATCAGCAACTTAGTATAATCGTATAAATCCGTATTTTTAATAGAGTCCACTATTATACTGCGAAATTTTTGGGGTTTACGAACAAACCGAAAATTTTTAAAAGCAAACATAAAAATCATATCGAAACAATGTTTGAAAATAAATACTAAGAAAAATTTTAAATATCTACTCTAAAAAATTAAAAAAAATACAATTAATTTTTTTTTAAATTACTCACCTTTATAAAGTAACAGATAAAAATGTCGACGGTATATAAAGAAGCTGCGAAAATATATAGCGGTGTATAATTTTTAAATTTATTATTGGTACTGAAAAAATCAACTAACCAACCGCAAACAATGCTACTAACTCCAAATCCGGCTGATCCGAACAATCGTATTGTGCCATACTTGTGATTATCCTTGTCTGTAATTTTTATTATTTGTAAATTAGATTAATATATTTATTGAAAAAAAAAAATAAAATCCGTTGTTTCATGGAATATGTTCTAAACTATTATTGTATATTATAGTAAAGTAAAGTGAGTCCCATATTCTTGATAAGCCGAGGAATGTGAATTAAGTTTTTCATAATATACTTAAGGGTTTAATGGATCTAAAGAGAATATTAGGGACCAGTTCTTTTCCTCGGTCGCCTTTACTTACCTATATTTCGCTGATACCCATTCAGTTTCAAATTAAGCGAATTTCTGGGAACGGCTTCGGTTCGTAACGAGAAAATCCGTAATTCGTGATTTTAGAAAAATTTTGATTTTATCGAGTTTGCGTGATTTAAGCAATTTCCCCCCCCCCCCCAAAATTAAGGCACGATTGTTTAATAAAAATTAAAATTAACGTTTAATTTATTTTTTCAACCCTTTTTTATGTCTAGTGATCTAAAACCGGAACAAAGTCATAAAAGATTATGCTGAAAAGCCACGAAATGTAGCATTCGCAAGAAAAATGATATTTTTAATAAAAATTAACAGAAAAGCATAGAATTTTAGAAAAATTACAAGTACCCGGTAGTAATAGTTGACAGCTAAACTGTAAGGAAGAAAGTTTTAGGGACACGATAAAGATCTTGTCTATGATTCTTTGTAATTCTTTATCACACAAAAAAAATAAAGCACAAATAGCTGCGAAAACAGAAATTGCTCACATAGAAGAATTTAAAAGAGGGTATTTTTAAAGAAAAAAACGCAGGAAAAATACTAATTGCAATGTTATAAAAATTAAATTGGTTTATTTTATATTCCAAACTGTTTTTAGTAGTGGTTATATTTTTAGCGTTATAACACTTCAAAAAACGCCAGCAAAAATAAATTCTTATTTGAGCAAGAATTTTTTTTAAGAGGGGAAATGAACCATACAGAATCTGTTCGTAAGATCTTACGTCATGACCCATAAAAAGTTTACCTTATACTGTCGCAGAAATAGAAATTTTTTTTAAAACAATGTATAAAAGTAAGGTACGTAAAGCCTAGATTTTTTATTAGTTGTTTTCTTTTATATTCATAACTGAATTAAAAATTTACTTACGTCTATAAAAATAATTTAGTAATAAAAGCTTTTTTTTTTTTTGGCAATGTATATTTTTCAAATAATATAACAGAAATTTAAAAAATTTTCGATGCCATCTGTCAAAAAAAAAAAAGAAAAAATTACAGTATTCCCTGGTGTGAATTCCAAAAATATTGCAATCGTTGCTTTTCATACAATGAACTAAATGATGAAGTACATACATCATTTGAAAATTAAATCTTTAATTTCGATTTATTTTTGTCTCTGATAAATTTATATTTATATTTTATTTTTAAAGAGGGAAATCATATTTAAAATTTTCTTTTTTTAACTGATGTGTTTTGAAGTTCATAGGTTCATTTTGAAGGAGCTTTAAACTCGAAAACATATCGATTAAAAATAAATAAATTGAAATTTCTATAATATAAATATAAATCAATCTCAGTTTTTTTTGTTTTTTTTTTTTTTGCGTGTTAACTATGGACATGAGTTTCGTTATCTACTGTGAATAGTGGTTGTCGTATAGCTTTCCGTTTTACCAGTAAGTGTTATATCTTCGTAAATCGGAAAGGTTTTTCTTTTTTTTTTCTCGAGATCGTATTACGTCATGTTCGGTCACTTCGGTCGATATACGTTAGTACGAGTTGCTTCGCGGTATTTAGCACCGTAGTGTTGTTCTGACACTGCTTGTGTCAAACTTCTTACGATGCTTTCCCCTCCTAAACTTGTTCGTTGGAAAGAAGCAGATAAATCACTCACACAAGCAGTTGCTGACAACAGCTCTGAGAAAATGGAATATCAGCACGACAATGATTATCAGGTAACATTGCTACCAACGGAATCATTTCTTTTGTTACAGACCTATCGCAGCAATCAATTAGTGGTAATAATTCTCAAACGAAACTACATATTCAGCAATGTTCAGGTAACATTTCGCCGCTTTTAACGCAAACGTCGTTGTCGTCGTCGAATAATTTGGATAACAGTTCTCCAGGTAACCGAGTTGCTCCGATTACATTAGTGCGCGATCAAACTGCAACAGGTTCTGAATGGCAACTAGTTCAATATAATAGAAAAAGACAGAGAGAATTAAACTCTCTATCGCCACAACCTGATCAAAAAATGAAAATTACTACGAAAAATAGATACTTAACCTTATTAGAAATAACCGATAATGCACAAAATTGTAATGACTTAAGGTCGCAGTTACAGCAGCCAAGAGAATCAAAACCATCCCCGATTTTTGTACTAAATGTAAATAATTTTCAATTATTAAAACAGAAAATTGAAAAAAAATAGAGCCTGAAACTTTCAGTTATAAAACCATAAATGCGAATGGGTTAATAAAAATAATGACAAATAACTCTAATCAATATGGAGGAGTGATTAACACCTTAAATGAAGAAAAAGCAATTTTTCATACGTACCAGTTAAAAAAAGACCATGCCTTCAAGGTAGTGCTAAGAAACATACACCCCTCGGTTCCGACTGACGTATATAAGGGAGGTTATTGCGAAATCAGCCGCAAGACATATCGGAAGACTTCAAAAATTCATATAGCGGTAGCGTTATTAAATAATCCGACGGAGACAGGTCGGCTGCGCAGAAAGAAGCCATTCGATTTAAGTGCTTAAAATAAGGTTGGGTCCTACGTCAGTAGACGGGGATCGTTCAAGTGTTTAGAGTATACAACAGAATCTAGTGATAGCCCGACGGGCTAGGTATAGATCAGTAAAAAAAAAAACAAAAAACTATGGACATTACCCAGCGCAAATGAAATTTTTAAAAGTTCCAATGCGCAGCAGAGGAATTCGAACTAGGACCTACTCCGACGAACCACACCATGGTAGCTAGAGCATTCTATCGGTTTTGTTTTATCATTTCCAACTTCTGTTGTTTCATAATTATTTTATTTCTTGGTGCGGCCAATTTTAAACAATGAAAACATATTTTACAACTGCAGATTCATTATTGAGGCCTTTTATTTAATTTCAACTAGTTTTACAAGATTGTTCAGACTTATATTTAAATTAAAAGAGAAAAAAAAAACTCAAATTTAACGCAGCGAACATAATAAAGTAGAATATTAGATTCATTGAAACGATTCTGTTTTAAAGTGAATTCTATTATTTTTAATAAAATAAATTCCCTTCATTCCATTTTATCTCTTAATAATTTCAAATATTTTAATAATGCGAATTAAATAATTATACTGAATTTCTGAGTACTTGTTATATAATTAAAGGCATAGATGGAATGTTGTCGTACACTGACAAAAAAAAGTTTGAAACAATAAAAGTTTTTCAATTATTCGAAAGCTTATATAATCAGTTACTTTTTTTTCTAAAAATTACCTAGCAGAGTTTAAAATATCTT
This sequence comes from Icerya purchasi, assembly GCA_039619475.1. Taxonomy (NCBI): domain Eukaryota; kingdom Metazoa; phylum Arthropoda; class Insecta; order Hemiptera; family Monophlebidae; genus Icerya; species Icerya purchasi. The sequence continues at coordinate 577,480,237 of CM077115.1, forward strand.
AGTACGACATCGCATTATAATACGTTCATTTGTGCCTCTAAATTTTTTAGTCTTTTTTAAAAATCTATTTCTTGTACTGATTTTTTTTTTAAATTTAATTATATGCTCGCGCACGGTTTATAACTGTAGTGGTCATTACGTAACGCTGAGCAAAATACGATTAAGAAACATTTAACGACAAAAGTTTACAACGTTCGTATTTTAAAGTTCTTTGAATGCGTCCGACTACACAATGGCTAAAAATATCAAAAATCATTGATATCTTAAAACTGAAAATATTTTATTCTAAGTCATACTAGGTTAAACTGATTCTAAATTAGGGCTTTTATCTCAAAAATGCCTATATCGACGTACCGAACATTATATACATATTGAAAATCAGAGTTTGCGATAATTGGTTAATTGCTTTGTAAATTTCGGCAGTAAGTAAATTATTCGCATATATTGCTAATTTACCGACACTGTTTTGCTTCATTGTAATCGCCAAAATGGTAAATTTTCCTTATCAAAAAATCAAAATTGATACTTTTTTTAGTCGGTCTTAAAATATACTTTTTAATTATATTTATGTTTGATTTTTTTCGTTTTAAAATTTTGCAGCTCGTTTTAGGGCACATCGCTAAACGGTGCCGTGGAAAGTAGTGTGATGAATTTTTTTTAAGCTTCCAAAGTTGAAAGGAAATTCAGAAATTGGTACTTCGAAATATGTAGAAACTCGTAATCAATTTCAAAATATATATATTTTTTTTTAAATTATTTTTAAAAAAAACTTTCGTGTTTTACAATACAGAAAATAAACTATTAAGATCACTTCGAATATGCAGCCGTAGATTATATTTATTAAGCTAAAAACATTTTTGAACAGCGCAATTTCTTGTAGCCGAGATTTATTATACATACATACAACTTGTAATGTACTAAAATATTTAAATATACTCTGGTGCATAGTGGCGTACAAGAAATTGTGTATCGCGGCTATCCAATAATAAATAAATACCAAATGCTCACCACAACAGGAGTTAAAAGGTAGATTAAAACGGATTGGAAATGTAAGTATACTTTCGGCGGAACTATTTGCTATAAAAACTTGCAATAGAAAATGTAATAATTTCCGATCTTCACTCCTCACACCTCATACATACAGACACTCATTAAACGCGATCACATCAATTCAAAAATACAACTCTCCTCACCAACACCCAATACCCGAGGAAATTATTCGCACTTTTCGCAGTACAAGTACCCGTGTTTCGTTCGTTTGGATCCCATCACACGTTGGGATCCAGGGGAATTCATAAGCGGATACTGCGGCAAAAGAAGGCCCATTGTTCTTTCCGGTACCGAACATCGAAATTCCGTCAATGGATCTGAAGGCTTATATAGTGCAAAAATCACTTCAAACATGGTAAAAATAGTGGACCAACATCCCAAACACGAACAAGCTGCGCTCAATTGTAGGATATTACTCAACCATGGAAAACTTCGTTATTCACCAATAATCAAAGGAATGAAATCATTGTCACAAGACTCCGCCTAGGTCACTCCAAGATCACTCATAGTCACCGTCTGTCCAGACAACCTATTCCACTGCGTTCCAATTGCAATTCTCCTGTCACAATCCAACATTTACTCGTCAGTTGTTCAACCTATAATTCATACCGAGCACAAATTCTCAAGTCGTCCAACCTTTCCGAAATTCTGTCTGATCGCCACGACAAAATTGAACGCCCCCTGCGTTTCCTCAAGATCACTAACCTATTCCACTCCATCTAACTCTTATCTTATCCGTGCCTCTGGCCTAGGCCGCAGTACACGGCACGTTAATCAAAGAAGAAGAAGAAGTATACGAATTTTAGCGGAAAGTGCAGAAAGTATTACCCATACATCTTTAAGTAATGTATTAAACTATATCCATTTCTGAGTAACATAAAAAAAAGATTACGTGAAATTATAACAGTGAAGCTGAAGATCGAATATAATTATGTTGACTTCGAAAAAGTTTAAAAAAACATAATTAACTCAATTATATGTGAAATAAAATTTAGGGCTGTAAATTAGAGGACATAGGAAAAAAAGGAGTATAGCGAAAACTCGTCCAAATACATTTTACCAGTTTACACATTAACCAGATGATTAGTTATTAAAAAAAAGAAAGAAACAATAACAAAGAAATAGTCGTTTTGTGTGAATTCTTTTCAGAAGACTATATCGACTAAAAAAAATCAATTATACGTTTGCCGTTTTTTACCTGAAGATTAGTTAAACGAAAAGTTTCTTCTCGATATGTGTAAAATTAAAGTTACATGGAACTTAAATCCTACGGTCTAAAACAAATTATATTAATCTTTAATGCTATATTTTATAAAAAAAGCTTCATAAATTAATTACATTACTTCAAAATTACTTTAAAATTTTTCAACGTGCTTTGATTTTGAATCTTTTTTTAAAAAAAAAAAACCGCATATTATTGATGAGAAAATAAAATTGTATTTAAAATACGTTAGAAAAATTTGAAAATTTCACTTCCGGCATTTATTAAAATAAACGTTAAAGGAATTAAACTTTACTTACCTAATAGACTGTAACAAGCTGTATCAGTTATGCTCATATTTGTAGAAACAGATACCCAGGATAAAATAAATATCAACGCTAAACACCAAAACTGATAATACTGTACAGCAAAACCAGAATCTGAATTAAATGCTTCGGTAAAAAGATCGTCGTTGCATTGCATTTTACATGAAATATTATTAATCGGCCAGTTGTTACTGCAACCATTGAATGTGAAATTATCAACGTTTTGTACGGAAGCAGAAACCACTTCACTGTATAAATAGTTATTCTGAAATGGCATATATTATGTGATACATCAGTGTTTCATACATTATCAAAGGATGTTTTAAATTTTAGTCATTTGGAAATAACGAAGTACGGCTTAACAATTTTAAACTGAATAGACAAATTAATATTTAAACCGTAAACAGTACTATTTTTTCAGCAGGTTATAATGTGAATTGTCTTATAAATGGTCATTTAATTTAAACAAACGTCTGCCATTATCTCTTTTATTAAAGTGACGGTATTAGATATTTTTAAAGGCATTTATTTTCCTTAATGAATTTTTATCTTTTTCGAGAAGAATTTTTTGTCTTAATTTTCTAACCTTATTTTTTATATTAATTTTTCACTGTAAAAAATTGTTTAGAAATTTTTTTGTTTCCGTTCAAATAGGAAATATTTATGGATGTACCCGCACCGATATCGAAGAAACTTTAGTGACATTTTAAAATAGTGAAAAATATCACGAAGTTATTTTAACATGCAAAAACAATTATAATTCTGAAACTCAATTAGTTTGTGAATTAATTGCATTTCATATTAATTCGAGGTCTTGTTTTTTTTTTTTTTTTTTTTTGGAACGAAGTTGTTTTACGCGGTTTGGCGGTAGGAGTAAACTGGCAAAAATTGTCATCGAACAAAAAAGCGTTATGATTCCTCCAGGTAACCTTCACTCTCTTTCTATTATATACGTATGTGTGATGTGTGTGTGTGCGTGCGCGTGCGAGGATCGAGATTCGAGCAGCAAGCATTGTGCACGGTCAGCTGTATAACCTCAATTCTAAACACGTGTAAATTTTATTTATACTTATTTTTTGTTTTAATTCATACGGGATTTATATTGTGTCATTTTTTATCGTATACTTTATGAATGACTTTATATTTGTACATCTACCAAAAAGTGAAAGGAACTTCGTTCCTACCGGCTGCCACCCCCCTAGACACCACTTTTTTTTTTTTTTTTTTTTTTTTTTGAGAATAATTGTACATTTTATAAACATATTTATATAAGGGTGCAAAAAACAGAGTTACAGCAGTGTAGCAGAATTTGACCATAGTGTATGTAATAAATTCATGTTTAAAATTTAATTTACCTGTTTTCAACAAGAAATTAATTAACGAGCTAAAACCTGTGCCGCATTGCGTCCTTATAGAATTTCACGAAGTTAGTCCTATGCACATGTATAAACATACACAAACACAATTTAGTTAAATTTTAGAGCAGCGGTGTGGTTCTCTATTACTTATACGATTCTTTTTGTTTAACTTGTTAATTGTCTCTCTGATGATGAATAATATATTTTGTTTGGAAACGTTAATCAAATATGAATTGTTTTGATGTGGGTTCTATCGAAATTTAACAACCACAAAAAACATTTTTCGCTAAGATTATTAATCTCTATAATATTTTTTACGTTTGCGTGGGTTCGTTGCTGCATTTGTTTATTGTATTTCTGACTTCCATTTTTGAATAGAAAAATATTTAAATAAAAAAGTTTCCATTTTTGTTTAATGTTCATGATCGCACTTATCGTAAAAATCATTTCGCTTGCGAAATTAGAAGATAATAACTCCTTCCCGAAAATGGGGAAAAAATTTCGTAGAAACCCGATATTGTACAAATGCACGATCGTGACAAAATTATAAAGGTGTATATCACGAAATTATTATGAAGCAGACAAAGAAAATCACCGAAAAGTTAGCGAAATGATCAGAAAAATAGTTCAAATTAGTCGACATAGAAATTGTCAAATAAGGTAGTATCTACAAATCTCGTTAAAATAGGAAATATTTAAAAAAAAACACGTAAATTTAGACTACATGACGTAGACAAAGAAAAAAAAAAAAAGTAGGCACATATTGTAAAAACAATAATACAGGCGGATCCCGAATATTACTGATGCAAATTTGATAAATCTGTAGAACAGGAATATCGCACATTTGACATCTTGCCAAGCTTTACACCAAATTTGTTACAAAATCGTAACATAGAATCAATCGTAATAATCATGAAAACTAAAATACCGTCTTAGATTTTAAAGTTATAGAAAAGGAAATTAATCCGAAAAAGGAAAATATGAAAAATAAAAACACCTGAATCATCGGGAAATCGAGTCAAATATTTCACTGTCCAGATTAGACTCTACATGAAGGCAATAATTTTAATAAAACAGGTTGAAAATATAACCATTGAAATTTATGTAGCGGATAAAGATGTTAAAGAAGTAATTCTCAGCGATAGTACTGAGCAGTTAACTAATAATATTAAAATTTATATTATTAGATACAGTAATTTTAAGCACAACATTTTGAATATATTTAATTAAACAAATCGCATTATTATTATAACTTAATATTTGTTTAATAAAATTTTATCGTGTTTATTATTATGTGCTCTATAAGCTTACGATTATATAAAAAATTAAACGTAATAAAATGCGTAATAAGAATTTCTGTAGAGTCAGTGAGCAACAGATAAAGAGGCAGAAGATGTTTATAGAGGAAAAAGATTGGTTAGGTCGTACGCTAACAGATCGGAAGTTCAGAGTTAGTCATGGGGATGTTAAATCTACATTTTACAATATACAGGTAGGAGTTCTCCAAGGGAGTGTTCTTGGACCTCGCTTGTATCTCCGGTATACACAAGATTTGCCTGTAAATGATGACAGTACCACCACTGCAACATTTGCTGGTGATACCGCTTTAATGACTGTTGACCAGAATCAGTGTGATGTTATAAACAAGCTTCAGCAAAGGGTTGATTCGGTGTATAAATGGACTAGAAGGTGGGAGATTATGCTGAATGAGCAGAAATCCGTCTACGTTCTTTTCACACTACGTTTTGCTCGTCTGAACGTTTTATTTGCCTCTTTCCAGTCTTCCGTCTTTTTACTAGAATTTCATTTCCTTCGCATACTTGTTCTGTGTGCTAATATTTCACCACCTATATTTCCGGACTTTAACAATTGAACCCACTGGCTGTTTTTGTTTCATCATATTTGCAATATCTGGCCACGGTCTGGATTCAAAGACTAATTTATTTCGGTAGTGTTTTCTAACTCCGCTCTTGAACTTTAATTTTGTTAGGTTGTATTTAGTGACTTTCGATTGGTCTCTTATATTTCGAAAGAGGAATTAATTTCTATATTTCAAAGGTAACGGTCGGAATCGATTTTGCATCTTTTTGGACTTTAATGTTTATTTATTTCTTTTACCGCTTTTCTACTAACTGCTACACTGTCAATTTGTTTTTCTCCATTTTTATTACCTACTGACCGGCATGTTTTTTGTTTACTTGGCTTATGTTTGTAGAAGGTTGGCATTATCTGCATGTTAAAATTTTCGACATCTTTCCATTAATCTAATTCCATTTTCATTGGTTTTTTTCTTTTTCTGTGTGCGCGGTACTTCCCCATTATTGTTTTATATTTATATTCATTACCCAGCTGCGCGCAAAATATCCTAACAGGATTTTAGTGTTTCGATTTGGTAGTTTACTCAGCTTTTCTTTCAACATATACGCGTTCGAAACATTAAATATGTGTGCCAATGTTGACGTGGTGTTAACCAAAAATTGTCATTTCGATATCCCATTTGAGTTTATTGTCGACATTCCTAGGTGCATACACATTGATAAATGTATACCTTTTATCTGCGCACTAAATAGAAAGCAAAGACACTCTTTCCGGAGGACTCTTTTATTTAAAAAACCAACGGATTTTAAAAGATGGCGTGACGGAAAACGTAAAAAATAAATAAATAAATATATATATATATATATATATATATATATATATACATATATATAGCAAAAATACATTAAAGGAAAATACATGAAAATAAGGGAAAGGAAAAAATTACGACATTCTAAAATTACTTTCTTAGTTATGGAAATCTTAAAATAAAAATCCTGTTATTATGATAATTTCGTAATCAGGTAAAAATTAGACACCTTCAGTTCCGAAGTAAAGTAACGAAACGTGAAATAAAATCGATGATTTAATTTCGCAGTAAAAAAAGTATTGCAAACAACACATTTTGCTCTTCCACCACACACATGATGACCGATTTCATATTCCAACAGTTTAGACTTTTTTAAAGTTTTGTTCCATCACTTATTACGAAGCAATTCCTTATTAGGTCCATTTACAAAAAAATTTTATACATATAAAAAAATAGATGAAATCGCAACACTATCTCTGTAGTTTTATGAAATTGTATTTATTTATAAAGATCGCACTTCGTAATATTCGAAATTTCTCGTGTACGATGAAATTTCCCTCGTGGCAGGTTCTTAGTGATAAGGAAATATAAGAAATAACAAAAAGGAGGAAAATTAAAACGTACAAAGGTATAGGGCGAATGAAAACGATAGAATATTCGAATTAAGAAGTAGAAGAAAGTTGAAAATTAAAAATGAAGCAATGCTGCAGGTGCACCTAATTAGTTCATAAAGCGCCATGTCAGTTACTTATTTTATTTAATTCGCGTTCAGAAACTAATTACAAGTTATCCTAATTCGATAAATAATAGTACATTATCATTTAGTACGATGTGATGATATTTTTATACATTACTGAAATATGTAAAATAGCTTTAAAGTTTTGTACCTTATGAATTACGGAGGATGTGACGCAATTGAAATTAATAACCTTTTCTCGAATTATCGAATCGTTCACGTTACCACAGAACTCGTTCAACTGCCAGTTAAAACATAAACTTCTTACCAGTTCATCAGATCGTTGACAACGTAGCTGTTATTTTAAAAATACGTACAGATTTTTTACATATTTCAAATTGTCAAAGTTGTAATATTTTTCTACGCCACACTTCGCAAAAGACATTGAAAAGTAACGTACATGCTATGTAGATTTCAAAAGTTAGTCAAACCATTTAAATTAATAAACGAGTTAATTTAAAAAGAAAAAAAAAAAACAAGTATTGATAAAATATGAGTTAAAATGTGAAAAGTGCAAGTAACGTTGCTCCATATATAATAATTCGTATAATAAAATGAAACACTTACCACTGTGCGAATGTATTAGTAGATCTCAATATATCTGAAATAAGGCCAGTTTATAAAAAAGGTTATTCTACTGATCCGAAAAATTATAGATCAATTTCAAAAGACTGTAGTACGGAAAATTATGGGAAAATATGTTTAGTGGACGTTTAAACATTATCCCACAGACCATAACATGATCAATAAGTATCAATATGTATTTCAAAAATATAAATCTCAATTTCACAACTTTTCAGTTTACATATGGGTATTTTTATGAGAGGATATTTTTTTAATATTATTTCTGACTTATATAAAATATTCGACTCAGTTGGACACAATATTTTACTAAATGATCTTGGAAAAATTAGTATATAAATAGTAGAACTTTCGTAACAACTATTTAACAAATAGAACTAGCGCATACAGGTGAAATATAGAGTAATGCAACGAACACGACTTGCGGTGATCCTCAAAATACAATATTAGCTTCATTACATTTTCTATAAATGATAAAAGTATTAAATTATCTAAAATGTTCGCTGACGCTGATGGCATTGTCTTATTAATATCACATAAAAACTTAACATGAACAAAATATTTTATATAAAAAGAGTTTGGTGAAATTATAGCTTGAATGTCTGATAAAGGATTACAGTTTAATTCAGATAAATCTGAACTTTCGTAGATTAAGCCTGGTAAATATATGCAGTGCACTGCGTGCGTACACTCGCATTACGTATAGCAATTGCCGTGAGCGCTGCCTATTCGGTACGACTAGAACGTACAAAAAATAGGCAGTCACGATGCTCAAAATTGAGCGATCGACTCTCTATGTGAATGAATTCGCACGGCAATCATATATTAACTATATAGTTATCATATAGAGATGCGCAAAAAATAGGTGTTTAAAATAATTCAATTATCTCCATGTTCGATCATAAGCTAACTTGGCGGCCTCACATATCCAATCTTAAAGTTAAATGTTATAAATTCCCATCTATTTTTAAATATATATCAAACACAAAGTATAATGTACCTCCGAAAACTCTCCTCTCCATATACAAATCCTTAGTCACTTCCAGAATAAACTACGGGTCTCAGGCGTATTCATCAGCCAGTCCTTTTTTACTTAAATCCCTTGATTCAATACACCACACGGCGCTCCGCACGATAACTGACGCATATAGAACTTACCCGTCTGTAAGTTTGTGTGCCTTGTTAGACACTCCCCCACTAAAGTATTTCCGAACCTTTTATTACCACCGTGAGACCCTCGCTTTTTTTTTCTTTAGTAAACGTTCCTTTCCTATTCACACAGATGACCTCCCCAACACCCCAGAGTTCCCTAATGACCCTCTCCCAGAAATCCTGGCCCTCCTATCGCAGCACAATGCGAGCGTAATCGCCTTCCCTGACCTAGCTCCTAACACCGTGATTCCGCCGCGGGCCCCTTTAAACATTGATGTTAATTTTTCCCTGACGAAGTATAACAAACCCCTGCACCCGAATATCGTTCAGTTGACAGCAGCAACAATACAAAAATACCCCGACCTCCTCCTCATTTTCTATACGGATGCTGCCAAGGCTACCCCAGAGGCTACTTTATCCCCGACCGCCTGTTCCTTTGAAGTCTGCGACGTGATTGGAAGCATTCGACTGAATGACAATTGCTCGGTGTACTGGATGCTGAAATATATATGGAGTATTTTTCTGTTTGGAATATTTTCTTTCTACAGAGCCTACATAACAGAAAGCCCTACTGGTATCTAATTCATCCGCGGCTTTATTGACAATCTCTAAACTCTTTACCAAACGTCCTGCAGCAATTCGAACCCAGCAGGTAGCATACTAACTTATTAAGAGACAGTGCTCCGTATCCTTTCTGTGGGCGCCCAGCCATGCAGGGATTCCTGGAAATGAACGCATCGATACATCCGCCCGAGTAGCAATATATTGCCCCTTGCCTAGTAACAGCCCTCCTCCAGCTTATCTATCGAACGTAATCCTCAATAATCTCACGTCCTCATGGAAAACCCATTGGTCCTCGTGTCAGACTTTCTTAAGGTTAATTAAACCCTTAATCGAACCATGGTGGCCAGAAAAAAGCATTTCCCGCAGAGATTTCTGTACACTTAGCCACTTGCGCATAGGGCCACACGGCCATGTCGCATAATTTTATTTTGCAAAGAACCCCGCCTCCTATGAATTGTCCTTTCTCTTGTCAAGGTGTTGCTCCCTCAACTTCCCACATACTGTGCGACTGCCCAGCACTCTCATCCCACCGGCCCCTTTCTATTAATAACAAAACAGTCACCAACATTCTTGAGAATTCCCTCAATGCAATTTTATCCGTAACACAGTTTATCAGAACTAGCGCAATAAGCAGATATCTATAAAAACAAACTGCGCATCATCGTACTAGCCACAGCAGTTAAACACGGTACAGGATGTTGCTTTCATAAAGAAATAATAATAATAATAATCTTCAAAAACAAGTTTTTACAAATCACTATGAACGAAAATTACTCATCCATAAATCCGGTGTTAGACATAGTTTAGATATAATATTTGAACACCAAAATGTAAAACTATTTAATCTTAATAGAACGAATTAATTAAGAAATAGAAATACAAAAAAGGAATATATATGTTTAAACTGAGTTTTTAAGTTGAAAGCATTTTAAAATTAAATTCTATCAGGAAACTTAATTAATCGGCCAGTTATTAAACATTACATATAAAAAAAAGGAAGAGAAGAAGAAGATAAAATGGAATTTGATCTAAACTTAAGCAAATGCTCGTTAGAACTCTCTATCGGGCTGTCAAATCAGATCACACGATTAAATAAAACATTAATAAAGGGTCATTTTATTTTCCACATAATTCTTCAAATGAAGATAATCATATATAATTTAAGAACACACGAACAGGTAAATCACGCCATTGTATTTATCTGGGCGGACAAAGTTCTATATAATTGTTTTTGCCTTCTGTTAGGAGTATTAAAAAAAATATATATATACTTTCTGCATTGTTTTAAAGCAATTACGAATAGGAAGGCTTTCGGTTAAACCAGAGATTGTAAGACCTAAGAAATCAGACATATACGATACAAATAAAGTACATGGATACATTTTAGATATTATTGCACAGATACCATTAACTCTACCATTCGCAGTAGCTGCACCACCATTATATCTTCGACTTGTATGTATTGTAAATTAATATTATATTATTTTAATTAAAAAAACATAGCATTAAATAAAAAAATCAACAACACAATTTTAGGAGGTAGATAACATTTTAAAAATCTGATAAGGTAAACGCAGAATTAAATATACACATAAACTCTATAGTCTTTAGCGAAACTGAATACTAATTAGACGACATATGCAATATTTTGTACCTGGCAGGTTATTCTTCCGTCTGTCTTGCTAAACTCATTCGTTTGTCCGACTGTGCTGAAGATGGCAATACCATTTTCACTGCAACTAAAGGTAACATTTGTTTCAACTTCGCGTTTCGGTAAAAATACCATGAACACGTTACACATTATGGCACCGACCACGGTCAGTAAGAATACAGCTTTTCGCAGTTTAAATCTGTCCGCAATTGAACAAATCAAAGGTTTCATAACAGATGTTATTAACGGTAATGCTGTGTACAGTCCACCTACTGTTATTGCTGAATAACCCAACTGCCTACTAGCTGTTGTACCAAACACTGTAATTGGTATACAGCCTAAATCACAAAACAAACAATAATTTCATTAATCCTGGTTGACTTTAAGGAAACTTTGTAGCGGCGAAATAATTTTTTACATAATTGTTCATTCTAATGTAAACCAATGTTATGTCAGTTATTGAAAATATCGAGTCATGTTTTAAGCTGAACGAGTAACAGAATCATTATTTGTTGCAAATAAATAAATGTTTGTTTTTTTTTTTTTTTTTTTTTAGTAAATAAAACGGTCCCTTAAGGAAATTGAATGTTATTACAAACTTAGAATTATTTTTAGACAAGTAATATTTATAACTAAGATTAAATTAACATCTTGCAAAGGAACAGTCCACTATCTGTTCTTTATTTATACACATGTGTGCAACAAATATTTTACTTTGTGATTACTAGGTCGTTCGGTTTAAAATATTTAAGGCGTCTTGAAGGAAAACGGAGCCGTTCACTTGTCGAAGGTGTTCTCCTACCAATAAATATCGTTAAGCTTCATATTGCATTGAAAATAGCAGACTATCAGCAGCTCGTTCGTGATTAAGTGCCCCAATCGGGTTGATTTATCAACCTAGAACGAGTAGGCGAGTATCCGGCGCCTTAAAACCGGGTCCTTTCGACTAAGGGAGTAAACCCTAACAGAAAATCATGTGTGAAGGCAAGGGGAAACCACCACATTATCCTTCCCTAGTAACCATGGCAAGCACAAACACAATTACTCATACCGGCAACCTCAGTAGCAGCGAGTATTTTCCTGGTGCTGTGCCCGGCTTAAGAAGATGCAGGGCTTCTTCGGTCGTCATCAGACGAAACCCCTGTTTGAAAATCAGCGGGTTGGTGAAGGACGCAGGCACAGACCGATACTGGAAAATGAAAAGAACTGCGGAGAATCGGAGGGGTTGGAAAAGGCTTACCATGGAGTTAAACCAGTCCTAGGACTGTCAAACTTAATAATAATAGGTCAATTGATTGATGAGCAAAAATTTCTATGTTTCCGAGTTTGAATGAATATGGAGTTTTTTTTTTTTTCTCGTGAAGGTGAGCAGAGTGTTTAATGACTTCGTCAACCCACTTGACTTTTAAATTGGCGAATGCGTTGTGCTGGAATTATTGAGCGTTGGTTACCGTACGAAAGAACTTGTTTTGAACTGTTTGAATAATTTTTCTGTTTGACGCTTTAGTACATCTCCATATATGTATGTATCCCATACGTCCAAATGGAATATCATCCAATTAGTCAATACATTTTACGTGCTTTAAGCCTTTAAGACAATATGAATTTTCCAAGTTAGTTTCGCATTTAGATGTAGACGTATGTATTTTTCCGAGTAAGAGACCGGCACTTGTTGTCTATTTATAAATATTACGAATTGAAGATCTCGCTTATAAAGGATAGAAATGGTGTAGATAGATTTTTGTTCATTGAGTTCGATTTTCCAGTTTTCGGTTCAATTCGTTACACAGTCCAAGACGTATTAAAGGTTTTCTTCAGATGTTTCATTTCGGGATTACAGTGTTATTAGTAAATATTACAGTTACATTATTTGCTAATAGTGTATCTATTCTATACAGGAAATACAGGTTAGGTCGAAATATGCCATTCTGTCGTACTCCTTCCTCTATTGAATAGAAGGATGATTTCGTATCTTTGTGAGATACGTGGAACCGTCTGATTGATGGATATTACTTTTTAGCAAACAGTTCCAATTAGCCGGCAATCGAGCACTTAACTTGGAAAGAACTCTTTGATACATATTTATTTGAATGCTTGTCCAATACTCAAAAATACCATCGAGCGATTTTTTTTTTTTTTTTTTTAAACGATTTTTCTATTATTGAAATTACTCGATGCATCTGGTCAATAAGAGAATACAGAGCGTGCAAACTAAATTGATTGTCCGGTAGGTATATTAATGGTTTGAAACGCTAACAGTTTCTTAGATACTAATAATACTAAAATTACAACTTATTAAAATAATGCATTTACATATATAATTCTGAAGCATTTCGAAGTTAAAGGATTTTAACGATGACGGAATATTATAAAAAATACTGTTGGCAATAACGATATTAGTCGATATAATACATTTGCCGCCAGTTTGGCATAACAATGTGGGCTGTTTTAAAACAGCCAGGTACATGTTTCGAGCGGAAACTGCAATTGAATTTTTGATAATTGTTTCACTACACTTGATGATATTTGATCTACTCCTGGTAACTTTTTTTTCGATTAATTAGCCGTTTCTTTTGCTACTTTAATAACAAATTTCATTGACCGGTTAGCTAGTTCAATAGTGCTTAGTGGAATTTGTGATTTAATTTTGAGCGGCTGGAATATTGTTGATAAATTTCTAATTTCGTCTTTTAGAGACGGTATTCTAACTGTTGACGGAAACGCAGATATAATTTTTTTCCTCGTTTGGATTTAATCTTTCCAGCGAACTAACAATGCTCTTTTAATTAATTTCAGGGATTAATCTGTTCAGCTTGTTATTGATTCGACTGAATGTATTTTTGTTTTTTAAGTATCTTGTTCTGACCAATTGGCCAGGAACTTGGTTCTCGTGTTAATAAGTATTTACAACCAGAGATATTGCAAGTTTTGGGTAGAACTTTTTCTCTTGCGTTATTTGTACGGTATTCCCCTTGAGCGGGCATATTGTTTTATTATATTTCTATATTTTGAAAATGTTTAATGTTATCTCGACCAATTACTACTGCGCCACGCTACATTCCCCTATCAAAATAATGTGTGTGGTATACCACTATATATATAATTTTTGATTTTCAAATTGATGAGTACTTTGAAATGTATCTCCGAAATCAAGACAACATCAACAATCTTGTAATTTAGTATCTAACTCGTGTTTCCGCCTCACGAGGCCGTTAGCATTCCGAATAATTATGCGAAATGATGATTCAATCATATTCACTATTTTTTAACTGAGTTTTCAGAGGTTGATTTGATTTACTTTCTAGACTGAAAATTTATCCATCCATCTTCTGTAAATATTTTGAAATATTGCCAAAGTTTGGTTTTCCAGAAATGGGTTGTTTCTGTATAGGTTGTTGTTGAATAGTTTACGTTTAACTGTTGTTAGAGGTTCACTCGCAGTTGGTTGCACTATTGTAATTGACTTCTTCTCTACTCGTTGAGCCACTATCGTTCCGTTTTAATTTGCGGTATGGTTTCCGTTACAATTTGCACATTTTCCTCTTTCATCTTTATTTTTCCGATAATATTTGGCAGCGGAGTTGGTACCACATTTAACATAATTAGGATTTTATCCGCAACATATTCGCACGTGGCCGAATTGCTACCAACTATAGTATTGTGGAAACTACTTTTTCTTCCATTGTTGTTTGACTTTGACTTAATGTACTTTATTATTATCTTCCAGTTTTACCTGCATATAAAAAAAGGTCAATGGTACTCGGTTAGTTCATATTTACTTTTTTAAATTATGAAGTTTGTATCACACTTCTAACTACATGACCTAAATTTTCCAACTTCTTGTTTTATAGCTTACGCGACTGCGCTGTTCAACGTGGTTTTGGACGCGGTTACGCAAGACATACAATCACCGGTTCCTTGGACACTATTGTACGCCGATGATGTAGTACCGATAAATATAACTCGAAAAGCTCTCCGAGAGAGAGTTCAGATGTCGTGCAATCAGCCGAGTAAGCTTGGTTTAAAAGTAAACATAAAAGTGCTGGTGTGTAAATAAATGTACACTTAGCTGACAGCTACTATAGCTTCCGGGTCTGACACGTTATATTTCAATAATGATTTTTGCATTAAATGCACACTCTGAGGTTATCGGCCTAGTTCGTTCATCCGCTTAATTTGCATAGAATTCTGACAATTAGGAGAGAAATTAGTGATAAGAATAAGAAAGAATCCGATAATTAAAATTAATGAAATACTAACAATTTTTATCGGAAAATTCTTTCAGAGAGATGAAAACAAAAAATTTAAAATGTACGTATAGAAAAAAAAAAAAAACATTAACGGTCATATCAGAAGAATTGAATAGAAAAAAGTTAATTATTCCATGTTAAGTCATACAAATATCAATTAATTAGGTGTTAAATTGAAAAGAAAAGAATTACCAGCTTGTAATAAAAAATTGTGTATTCTCAACTTCAGGAAATTGTAGTTAATATTATTCGCAGCATTTGACAGTGACTGTTTAAAGTTACCGGGCCCATCTAAGAAGACAAAAGCGTAAAATATTGTCATATAAATACTGAAATATTGAATTAACTGTAAAAAAGATTACGAATAACAAAATACTTTACATCACATAGAAAATTATGTAATCCGGAATTTTTATCAGTATTACAATTACTGTTTTAAAGGAATATACTAATCAACTTTGCATTTTATTAACTAGTTTCCGGATGTGGTTTAAAGGAGTTTCCATTCTTCCATTATCAATTTTTTAACAGAATTATAAAAATTTTCCTTTTCTACTCTTCCAGAACGACTATTAATTTCAATTGAATAATATTCCATTTACATTTGTGAATAAGCCACATCATTCCGGATCACTAAACGTACACTGATACAGTAGTAGTCTTACGAGTGTCGTAATACTCTAAATTAAGAAAGGCATTTATTTCTTTATGACGAAGCCAACAATGTTTTACCCCAGTAAAGAGAATAAGAATTCGAATTATTCGAACAAAAATTTTTCTTAAGCTGGAAAATTCCAATTATAAAAGGATGAGGTGAGGGAATTCGTGGATAAAGAATTAAATGTTTCTACTTAAAAAAATACCGCGAGCGAATATGCCTTAATGTCGCATTCTTTCGACTGCTCACTAACAGCAAAAACAGAGAGGCATTAATTTGAGGAAATCATAAAAAAGTATATATGTTAAATCCATTATTTCTGCAAATTATAAATTTATATATAGTTTTTTTTTTTTTTTTTTTAATTCTTTATAATTAATTAACTTACGCGCCATAATTATATATCATAAAATTTCTTTATTAAAAAACTTTTGCTCGAATAAATGAAATAATTAATAAAAGGCTTAGATAATTTTCCAATATTCAGTCAATTAGGCCCGTTGCCCATTGCAGCGAGGAATGTGAAATGCGGATCGTGAAATGTGTTTTTTTCGGCCGCTCATTGCAGCGAGTTCGCTGAGCAAGGAAATAATGGTTTGCGATGAAATTATCGAATTTTTATTTGGTATTTGTTCACTATTTTCTTCAGTTCTTTGTTTTCATTTTAACATAAGTTTCTAGGTTAACGAAGTGTATACAATTTGCTTTTATTTTGTATGTAATAACTTTTTTTTTATAGTATAAAATAATGTATGCTATTTTGTGTAATTAAGTGCTTACATAATTTTACTTAATAGCAACGTCTACAAGAAGAAAACAATTATTAGAATTATACTTTTCTGCAGGGTCCGAAGAGGAAATTGAAAATTTATTAATTATAGAAAAAAATCAAAAGAAGAAGAAAATTTTGGATGCAAAAATATTTACATGCTAGAAATGATTATGGACAATTTCATAGGTTAATTTCTGGAATTAACGGAGGAAGCATTCGTAAAATATTTTCGGCTGTCTAAAGATTTCAAAGAAATTCATGACTTCATAAAACATAAAATTGTAAAAAAAATGCAATCTTTCATATTAACATTTTTGAAATCGTTATGTTCCGTATTATACAAAAATTCACACTTCCTAATCATTTCAATTAACCTTTCCATTATATATATATATATATATATATATATATATATATATATATATATATATATATATATATATATATATATATATAAATTAAATTAAATTAAATTAATAAATGACGAAATATTTCAACAAATTAAAAACAAAAAGGTAATATACACACATATATAATAAATATAAAACAGCAGAGGAATGAAATATTAAAGACAACAATATCAACAAATACATATATGTAACAAACAACTGAAATGTGCTAAATGTGTTTTGGAAAACTCGCTCAGCGATCCGAGCGAGGGGAATTATTTTTCCTCGCTCGCCTCTTTCGATACTGATTCTCGCCGCAATCGGCAGTGTTACATTTAAATGTATAGTAATCGATTTTCAGATTAAAAAACATATTACACATTTCACATTCCTCGCTGCTATGGGCAACCGGCCTTTATTATCGGTTCTTATAAATATTTTTTTCACCGGTTTTTATAAGTTTCTCTATTTCGTATTTTAAGCAATGTTACCATTCGACAGAATATAAAAATTATATAAGCAATTACTTAAATTTCCACGCTGCCCTACGTGAAAATTAATACGAAATATACAGAAAAACAAAATATTAACTGACAGCAATTTATTTAAAATTACAAAAATAAAATACTATTCATGATGCATATATGTGTTGATCATCGAAAGTTATTATATTTTTATAATTTTAAATAAATTACTATAGGTTATTCTTTTTGGCCTGAGCAATGTACTTTATTTTGGCCAAATAAAAAAATCTTAAGCAATTTATTTCAAATTATAAAAATATAATAACTTTCGATGATCAACACATATATGCATCATGAATAGTGTTTTATTTTCGTAATTTAAAAAAAATTCCTGTAAGTTAATGTTCTGTATTTTGTTCTATATTAATAAGTAATTCTATTAACAGCTGTTTTGAAAAAAAGTACTATTCCTTAGAATACTGTAGGTTAAATCAATCAAGTTTGCACTCCTTATATTTTTAATCTACTATTTCAGGTCACCCCACTCTCTACGTTAATAAATATTTACTTTTTAGTAGCGAACCTAATGAAATATATACCCGAATCCTGAAAAATATTTTCGGTAAGGAAACAATCTGTGAAACTTATTTAATATTAATAGCATTTAAAATTTCTTCTTCTTCTTCTTCTTCTTCTTCTTTAGGAGCCGTACAGGCTACACAGTGCGTTGGCGCAACCTATTCGTACACTTTTAGCTGTACCGATATCGGTTGTGTACCAGGCAATTGTCTGTATGCAACGCGGGTGTAACATTCGGAACTGATAGTAATCGTTTGATTTATCGATATACATACTCAGAGTCCTATTTATGTCTGCTGTGTACTGACCTAGCGCGCATATGATGTTGTACGTGGTGATTTTCCATTGTCTTGCACGTGATTATTAGCGAGCATTTTAATTTAATTCTCTGCAATAAGTTCTGTTGTCGCCCGGGATCGAACCCGTGACCTCCGTAACGGAAGTCAAGCGCTCTAGCAATTAGGCTATCGCGACGACTATTTAAAATTTAAGAAGAATTAATCATTTTTATTCTTCCAATTATGTTTTTTCCCATATAAATATAAATATATATATATATATATATATATATAAAACTCGGTCACTTTGGCCTCGCAAAAGGCTCTGCCCCTTGAACCCTCTTGCTTACATTTCTCTCTCTTTCTCTTATAAAATTATCAAAATTTACAACTTCATTCTTACCGGCATCGACACAAAAAAAAATATAACATAATCACAAAAAAATCCTATCCTAAAATTCAACTTTCGTTGCATAAAATTGGGTAATTTTTTCATTACATAAAATTGGGATATTTTTTCTAACAAGGGTGGGCCTGAAAATTACGTTGTAATTAATATACATAATTTCGAAACATTACAGGTTTTAATAATCCTTTTCGTCTTCTTAACTTCATCTAGTCTCAAAATATCGTCTACTAATAATAATAATTTATCAATTCATTAAAAGTTACAAATTAACATTGTCACGTGATTTTTTACGCTGAAGGAAAATTATTCCTTCAGTTGGTTTTTGTTAACACCAAAAATGTTTAACTGTTGTATCTTTTTCATTGAAAATATTTTCTTGAATTCAGATTTACATTAGGAACACTAAAAAAAAAAGTAAATACTTAATAAGATTAAAAATTTAAACGTCTAATCTACTTTGCGGGATTCGGAAGAATTGTAGACGTTCTTCAATTTAGTGCAAACTTCTTTAAACGACACCATTGAAAGAGTTACTTATATCATTCTATATATTCTGTTAAACAATAAGATTGCGTCAAGAGATAAGAAATAGAGAAGGTATCTTATAAAAGCAACGCAACGAATATTTCTAAATACACCGATTAAGGCACAACACAGGAAAATATAAAACCATGTGC
Source organism: Icerya purchasi (assembly GCA_039619475.1). NCBI lineage: Eukaryota > Metazoa > Arthropoda > Insecta > Hemiptera > Monophlebidae > Icerya > Icerya purchasi. The sequence continues at coordinate 577,499,959 of CM077115.1, forward strand.
TTTATGACGTTCGCCAAGTTTTACAACACATTTAAAATGTAGCGATCTCGATGAGAAATAAAAGTTGAATTTACAATTAACGCTTCGAAGCTTCCCAAATATTATGTTGCAATTTTTAACGTGCATTATACATATTAGTCACAAATTTAGAAGTGTTAACGAAAAATATTAAAATAAAATAACCCGTTTCTAAAAATAATAAGACGGTAAAACAAAATTGTCGACTTTTTCTTCCATAATTAAGCGATTTCTATTAAAACGATTCTTTTTCGTTGAAATTGCTGAAAAACTATTAGGATTTTAAAATAACCAAAAAAAAAAAAATAATAAAAAAACTAATAAAGATTTAAATATTACCGTGAACGAAATCCATCAAAAAGACGAGTCTGATTTCAATAAATTGGCATTCGGTGTATTTTAAATCAGTAATTTACTTTATAATTAGATGATTTCGTATTTATTCACGCTGAGCTTGATAATCTGAATAAACTGGCGAATTATATTAGACAGTCCGAGTATTTCACGTCCGCAGTTTAATTTAGCTGTAACATTTTTAAAGCATAGGAATAACAATTACTTACCGGATAAGAACATTTTAATCGAACAATAGATTTTAAAATTGAATAAATTCAAGTGTCCATTGTTACAGTACTCGAAAAATCGGATTATAAGTTATTTTTATCAGTTGCGTAAATTAAGCAGTTATCATCATTATTATAAATTAGGGGTAACCGCGCGCCGATAAAATATCGATTTTCAAAAATATGTATATATATATATAGATGTATTAAAAATAAGTTCATAATTTCATAGCGACGTTTCAGAGACACGGGCTCGTAATTATCGTAAATTTCTAACTTATCAATTTTCGAATATACTATTACGTACGTTTCATCGTTACTGAACAATTGAATCCATTTGAGATGTTTAAAAAAAAATAAATAAAGAGTCACGGATGTCTCTCTAGCATTTTACTATGAAATTACATATATCAATGCTTACAGTTTTTTGACTGGTAAAATTTTCATCACCACAAATATGTATCGCGCGCTTCTAAACATTTCAATGTTTATTAGTAAATATTATAATATCTAAATGAATAAATTTCCTTAATTTACATTTTTATTTAATTTATTAAATTTTAACAATATATCTCCATCAGAGCTATAGGTAAATATTTAAAATTTAAAACCGAAAACTTAAAATAAAAATGATATTAATAAAACATTGGCTCAAAAATGAACAAAATGATGTGTGCTAGCCTTTGATAAGGCATTGTTGTGCTCCAAATTCCCGTTTATGTTCGCAATGTTAAACATCGTCGTTTATAATTTCGCTCAACGATTCGATTAAGATATTATTCGATGACGTCGTATATTTATAAGCTTCCTGTTTTATTTAAGCGTTTGTTGCAAACAATGCGAATTTAAGTAGGTCGTTGTTCGATAACGCCGACATATATATATATACGCCCGTATTTCTATGTGTTAAGAGCTTTAAGTTCTGCTATCGGGATAAACTCCTGCTAGAATTAAGTCTCCGCGGTACAACCGATACGGAATCTAGTCTGTCCGATTAGTTTCGTAGCTCGTTACGCTAATCGTGCATTCGCAGACTCACAAAACCTTTATCTGTTATTACTATGTAACTCGACGGTCACCTGTGCTGTTAAATAAACGCGATATCACCCAGATCGATTTCGTTTATCCCGGCTATCGAGAAGTAGTCGATCGGTATTCCCGCAGCATTCGGGAATACAACAGAGTACATTATGAAAAAAATCGTTTGAAATTTTAAAAGAATTTAATAGGAAAGATCAAAAAAAAAAAAAAAAAAAACTTGCACTCGGATCGAAAAGGCAACATTTGACTAGGAGCCGACCACAGATCAATTAAACGTAAGGCAAGGATATGTATTTCATTGTCAATATTGAGAGACGTGTAAAAGTGAATAAACAGCATCAGATATCCCGATGGTACCGTAATAGCAATTAATTCATGGTAAAATTTATAAAAGTTTATACGAAAAATATCCTTTCGACTGCTAAAAAAAAAGGACATTGGAATACGTTTAAAGAAAACCAAAAACACACGATGCCCCGTATTTAAAACAAAACGCCAAAACTGAAAGCAATATTCTAACACAAAAACGGTATGAAAATATAGCAACTCTGACTTAAAAGTCAAATGTGAAATAGAAACAGCAGGATCATGTAAAATTGTTCTGTATTAGTATCGAATTAAGGATACGACTAATCAGCTGGACTATCTTTGAGCTTTATTATTATATGAGTGTCAGGAATCTGTACTCGCGATAAAAAGATAATCGAGGACATAGAAGGCTACTGTTATGATCGGTTAGACAGAAACGAATAGTGAAGTAGTAAATAGACCGCACAAAGAAATACAGAACTCGTAACAACAACTATTAAAAGTACTACAGGATCAAATCATGGGAGGAAGCATAAAATGTATCGGGGAACAGGCAATAAAAGGAAGAACAAAAACGCCGGAGATAGCCTAGAATCGGCTAGTCGGCCGATATTAGACAATGAACGAAAATATTAGATACCTAAATATCAATCGCGCTCCTCGTTATATTGAATCCAATAAGGGAAAATGGAAAAAGAAGAATAAAAAAAAATGAATACGAACCGGGGGATATATTAACAGCAGGCAGATTAAAAACAGATCGGCGGAAAATTAACTTTCCCTCTTTCACCACACGTTCGTTTTCAGGTAGTGTGAAGTAACTTAGGAGGGAATAAATGCTTAAGTTATTGCAAATCTAGGTCGATTAATAACATAGATATACGAAGACATTTGATAATAAGAAGAAAAAAAATATAAAAAAATATAATCTAGTTTCGAACTACATCGTTCATGTTTACAGTGCGTAATACGATTAAATCAAGGTCGGCAAACAAGACCGACGAGTGAAATTTCAACTGTAAAACTTGGTACTCTTATGAGAGATGCTTAAGAGCAAAAATAAGTCCGTCAAACTAAAATGGTAAACAGAAGGACAAATTTCTACAAAATGCTGTTAAAATTTCAATTTGCTTCTTCTTGTTTTGTTTTTTTTATATATGCATCGAAAATATTAAATTTCTCAAATTTGAATTATTTCTGGAAAATAACTAGACACATTAGAACACTGTAAGAATTAAAAACTAGATGGACTTATAAACCGATACATAAATAAAAAGTAGCGTAAATTTATTATTCGAATAATGCTGATCAGTAGAAAAGAAAGGCATTAATAAAATTCCCCGTAGACAAACGCACAACGATATTAGGGCAATCTTACAAACGAAAGTAACCTGCGAAGTGTTTTGCGAGATACGTAACCAGTCACAAGTAGAACTCGTTGATCGTTTATAGTGCTTTCGGCGGTGGAAATATCCCCCCACATTCTGAATATTTGAATATGCAAATGTATAAGACACAACTTTCGTTGGACTTTGTTTTTTCGAGAGATTTGCCCAATTTCCATGCTTTCCTACATTTTCATAAATTTTTTCGTAATTTCAATGTTTTATTTAATTCATCAAAAATTTTCGTTTTCTTTATTTCGTATATTTCATCAAAACCCTATTTTTCAATACTTCTACGTAATCATGTATCTTTCATTCATTCGACAACAGTTTTATATCTTTTTTTTTTTGTACATGCACACCATTATAATGCATAGTACACTTACATATAGACATCGATGAACGACAATCACCACTATGACAGACGAATATCATCGGAGCGCGGTCCGAACACGACTGACTTAAGACAACGCTAGAAGAAAAGCTGTATTCTTATTTCGCTCCTGCGTAACGCCCTCGCGTTCCACTTTAATGTGACGTTTTCTACTAATTAGGTCGCGGCTAAAGCATGTTCTATGCTAAAACAGAATGATCGAGCCATTAAATTAACAAACGGCTACAAGTAGTAAGGTTTTCCTTTACCAGTTTTATTTTCGATGGATATTTATCGTCTATCGTCGTTGTGTGAATTGACTTTAAAAATCGAGTCGAAATTTGAAAAAAAAAAGAAAAAAGCAGTACGTTATAAACGATATAATTTGGAAGTATTATTTATTTGCAATGGGGACGTAATAGAAAAAAATTGTGTGAATTCTAAACTGAAACATAAAATAAAATTTATTCCGTCTGATGTACAGTTTAAATAAACAATTCGTAATTTTTAACAATATTATAATATCACTGAAATAATTTATGAAACGTAAGCGAGTAAAAAGATTATGTATTTCAGTTAAAAATCGTTTTCATTAGAAAAAAATTATAAATAACGTTGAAGTTAAACGATGTTCATTATTACTGCAAAACGATATCAACGGGTAATAAAAATTTAATATTAACTCCCGAATATCAATTTATTATACATACATATTCTTTTTGTCTTTCGTAAAATCTTTGGCGATTTTCAAAATTCTCCGTTATGCTAACGTATATACAATAGATACATAACATATATTTCTCGACTGTATACAGTGCTTTAAACTTCTGGATAAAATGGTCGCACTTTCTTTTTATCGTAATAAATTATATGTGTACACGAAGTAAGATATATTTTTTCCGCATTAAAAAAAAACAACAATATTACAAACAAAAATTTTAAAGAAAGCGACAACATCAGCGCAATAATCGTGGTTTGTTTGAGTATCGTGATGGCTACAGTAATATTCAATTGAGAACATTAACATTGGTGAAGATGTGCAATACTGAATGAAAAAAAAAATAATGGTAATACATTACGATTCGCAGATGCTAGTCTAAATTATAGGAGAAAATCACTTCCGGACAGCTAACGAGTATCGGTTTAGTGAATATTTCTGTATTTCATTTCGAATTCACGTAAGAAGTTCAGAGAAGTAGGCAATTTCTGAAAGGTAAGAAATTAGAAAAAAATAAAATTTATCGTGTACACGGATATTTATTGGCACGTACTATCTCTTAATCATTCTATTTGAAGTTCTTAAAATAATAAAAACAAGTACTACAAACAGGGAGGAAATTATTAATTACATTAAAAAATATACATATATATTCTTAAATTTACATTTAACGCGATCGCTCGAATTAAAGTAGTATTACGTACTATATTTATATTAAAATAAATTAATATATGTATTAATATAAAAATATTTGCAATATATACACATATGCGAAATAAAAACAACGTAATGGTATAAAACAAAAAAAAAAAAAAAAGTGCACACGGATAAAAATTGTTGGTAACGTTTTTTCAACTGAACTGTGTTTTTTGTAATGGAGTTGTACCACCTTTAACCTAGAACAAAAATTAAAATCGCGCGCGCTCTCAACGTTAACCTCTCCGCAGCATTATCGAAATAAGTAAGGAACAGGGGAAGTAAATAACGAAAAAACAACGTATTCAACAACGAAAGAATAACGAAAACACAAAACACAGGTGACTACTACTCTCGGATTACATGGCGTCGAAATGAAATCGATGCGATTCTTGCAATCTTTCGATCCGATCTTCACGTTTTTCTTTCCAGTGCAGCACTCCAATAATGACCAGTATAACGAAGCAGGTTCCCAACAGGGCTATCACGCTCTGCAGAATAATTTTGCTGGGTGTCACGAACAGTTGGGCTCGCCACTTGTACGGATTATTCGGCGGATACGGTATGACCACCAGCTGGGAGTTCGGAATAATCTGGGTCCAAGTTCGGGATTCGTTGGAAAAGCCGACAGTCAGATCCTCCACGAAATTCGGCGTTCGCCCGAGACCGAATATCGTGTACGGCAGATACATGGCGAAATGAGCCGATTGCGGTAACTGATACGAAACTCCGGCTCTAGGCTCGCCTTCTTGCGTAGTGGTTACATAACTCACTTTCGGACCCGGTAGATTTGTTCCGAACGTTTGCCGCTTGTTGCCCCACAATGTCCGTTCCAACTCTAAATCATTATTAGATAGTCCGGTAATGACCATAACCTTAATGAAATTCGCATCGTAATCCAGACTATTTTTATACGCGGTCATATTGTAGTGATCGCCGTCGTAGTGAACAAAGATAACATCTAAAATACCGTCTTGAAGGAAATCGTAAAATACTCCCATCACCGTATGGGAATTGGTCGGTGTCAGCGCGTCCCACTGAATCTCGAAGGTGCGATTGAAGCCCTCAGAGCACTTCTTACATTCGCTGTTGATTAACAAAAACGATTGATCGGTAATTTCGTTTCCACTCTTAACCAGGCACAATGTAGCCAGCATGTCTGGATAGCCGTCCATGTTGTAATCGCCTCCTCGTAAAGTAATGGTGTTGGTGTAGGGTTTCTGTCTTCGGCTAAAACCCCACAGAATGTCCGGCTTTTGCGGATCCTGAAAGCTGACATGAATGTCGTGCCACTTGCCCTTCGAATTGACGAATATATGGCTCTCCGCGCAACATTCGGTATCCGTATTATCTAAACAAACCGGTACTATGTGATCTATTTTATCGGCTATTTCCACATCCATGAATAGAGTTTGTCCCAGATTAGTCTCTTTAGCGGACGGCGGGAACTCGACTGAATCGAAAAACACGAAATCTTCTCTATCTTTATTCCACAGGTGTATTTCAAATTTATCCTTACCCGTCAAATACAGATCCGGGGAATTATCGTCGTTCAGATCCAAAAATGCGTGAGAATGCGGAATTCTCAGCGGCAGATCAGTGAAATTAAACAGCCTTCGGAAGGTGGGGTTTCGATTCTTGTCGAAAATCCAAAACCCGCGAGTGTTATTAGATACCGCGAAAAGATCGACTGTCATATTGCACTTGAAGTCGATGGCCAAGGGTTGATCTTTAATTTTAAACAAATGTCCGTTCGAACAGGTAAGGTTGTTGATCCCACCCCACAATATATGAACTTCTAATATGTCGTTAATGTTATCTTCCTCCGATTTTTTGTTAACTACAGTAACCAAAACATCCATTAGAGCATCGCCGTCAAAATCTCCAGGTACAACGCTATTTATCGCGTAACCAGGCGGAAATGTGCAACTTAAATTATCCGCCTTTCTAAAGTACGGCTCGATTGTACTGCCGAGCAAAATTTCAACACTATTGCCATTATTTATCACAAACAGATCGGTCAGTTCGTCCGAATTGAAATCACCGAACGCGGCTGGAAGACTACCTTTAGCATGTGCAAACGCAATCGGCGTAATGTCACCGCACTGCGACAACTCAAGCAGATGGAAGACACTGAAAATCGCATAGGCGAACGATATCTTCATTTTTTAGTTTTCCGATAATTCTCTGTAACAAATCAATGGTTAACATATAGAAATAAAAGCTCAACGTAAAAAAGGGCAATTAAAATCCGGATTTTATGCGGTAAATAAGAAACGGGTACAATATATGTTGTTATTAGGACTTTAAATCTGTGAGATTCAATTTTAGCGCTCAAATCGCGTCAGACTAACGTTTAGAGACTTTAGAACATTAATTTAGTCCGAATTCTCGAGTAACCGGTTCGCATAGAATTTGAAAACGAATTTTTATTACCGAAAAACCGATTAGTCGATTGTAAAATCGAAAATTATTATTTATAATTATTGCTCAAACAAAAGAAATTTTATAAAGTCAAGTAAGCGGATGAAATGACTTCTATATTATAGTTGCCCGAGGAATTCCTCACAGGAGACCCAGTTTCGGGGTATGTTTTTCCTCATATTTTACGTACGCAGCGGATTTCCTGATTCAAGACATAATTTCCTAACGGCCATCTTTGCCAACTACACCAATCTGTTTTAAAGAAAATGAACTTTATAATCAATTGGCAAACAAAATAATGTCATGAAAAATGGCGAATCGAAATACCAGTAAATAAACTCGGAAAAAATTCACTCCGAATGGAAACGCAGATACTTTAACGATCGTTGACACGGCATTTTTGTTTAAAACTACCTTGCATTTTTTTTTTTTTTTTTTTATTGGCCTAAATGATTGAACTATTTAAGAATGATGTTCAAAAGTTTTTTTGTGGAAAAAAATTCGATAAACAACATTTTCAGCATATTTTCCCAGACGTCTTTGTTATATAGTAAACGCTTTTTGAAACTTTAAATGTATTGTTCTCTAAACTATGTTTTTTTGAATTGGTGTACATCATAGCTCGTTCAATTTTCATCGGATTGACTTCAAATTTTAACTGTAGCTTCTCAGATAGATTGTCTATGGAAGTACCGAGGGTTTTTAAGATTAATAAATAATTACGCTTGCAATAAACAATTTAAGGTCGATTTTTTCTCAAAAAAAAAAAAAAAAAAAAAAAAGTCAAACTGCTGTCAATTTGCGATTTTTTTTACAAATTAAAAACGCTATGTACTTCAAAAGAGAAACTAATTTAAATTTTCTCGGAAAAAATATATGTTTCAGTTACCTAGTGTCACGATGGCACTTTGCTATCTTAAAGTCATATAAAAAATATTTTTGTATGCCTTAAAACATGTTGAATAAAGCCTGGAAATTTTATTTAAATCCATCGAGTAGTTTTCGAGAAAAATCTCCCAAAAAAAGGTTAATTTTTCAGGGCCCCAAAGTAGTATAACCCCTTAAGAAGATACATTATAAATATGTTCTCGAGGTATTTACCTAAACTGGAACTAAACTAAAAAAGCCGTTTAATTAGGTAAACGTGATATGCGTAGTAAACCGTTATCCTTTAACTAAAAGCCTGCACTCCACTAAATCGAAATATGTTTGCAACCTATACAAGCCCAAAAAAAAACAAAAAAAAAAAACACTGAAAAAATCCACACATACCAAAATACAATACGTAAGTTAATAGTTGTTGCACAACGGTGTGTAAACGACTAAGCAAAACACACATTTCAGTATGACCTTTACGTAATAGAAGTGATTAAAAAATTACCTATAAAATACCGAAGCGTTCATATAATTACACAAATTAGACACAGCAATCTGTTGAATAATTACACCAAGACCCTGACGTTCTTAATTCAATATTTAATTTTTACTGTGAATGCGTTACTACGAAATATGTTGATTTGTCGATTTATACATAATATTTCTTGTTTTACGGTTGTTTATTAATCATAATTATTTTAACTTATTTTAACAAGTATGATATTTCTCCAGTAGATGAAGAACTGTATACCGCATTATAACTCATAATCTAGTCTATCTGTAACTCGTAGACTAAAGACAGACGAACGTATAATGATAATAAAGAAAATGCTGCTGTCAGTCATTAACAATTAACCGAATCGATTATTAATCAAATCGGTTATCGTTTCAGGCATTAACTTTGTAGGTGTAAAACAATTATACTTTTTAACGCTCACGTTTCAGTTTAATTTCAACTATAAGTCGTTTCAGTAATATAAGATGAAGAAAGTTTAACGATTTCATCTTGATTTTATGTTCGTTTAACACCTGCATCATATTTATATTCGAGAAAAAACAGTTCTCTGAACTTTTCGTATATCTAGCAGCGAGAGTAATTTCATTGCTTTATCTATTGCGACGCCACTCTTTTTCACAAGTATTTCTTTACTGTTATACGTTATAATCGGGCCAGTTTTTCCGGACTTTTACTGGATTCCAGTCGCGTTTCATAGGGCCACGTCTAAAAATTGCGTTTTTTTTTTTTTTATTTTTACAGAAAAATATTCAAAGCACCGCCTGCAATTTTATTTACATAACCGAATGTATGTGAAGTATTCAGAACATTTGTAAATTTCATTTGTAAATGAAAAAAGAAAAAAAAAAACAGCAAGAAATTTAAATAACAATTAGGCAATTAAATATAACAAAATAGCGTGCGCTAGGGGCTCCGTATACTAACAAGTTGACCCTATTATGGCCTTGGGGAAACGAATTTCAATGATGTTTGGTGTAGTGGTAGTATACCATGTGGGTATACTTTGCGTAAAATATTAAGGTGCAATACTCAAATATAATCGAGAAAAACGAATTAAAAATTTCTCCATATTTTACGTATAGGTTATATATAAGTTACAGAATAGTTACGTAGTTTCGAATGCAGCTTTATCCATCTGTTTCCTCCCCCCCCCCCCCCACCTTTCTTTTTTGTATAAATACTTATAATTAATACATTTATTAAAAAAGTAAATAAAAAATGTGTATTCATTTACTTATTCATTTATTTTTTTATTACTTATTGCTTTTTAATGCTTTTTTATTATTTATATCATTAATTTAATTTCTACTGTTCCAATGGAAATTAAACTTGAATAAATAATAAAAAAATTAATTAATGAAAAATAAATAAACGTATAAATAAAAAGAAGTGTTCATAGCTAGATCAATCTTTAACTATCATAAATAATATTTAAATTACAAATCTTTTTTATTATATTCAAATAGTAATAACTTTAATAAAAAATTAAAAATATAAAAATATTACACGCGGAATAGTGGAATGAAATTTATAATAAAAAATCATTGAAAAAAACAATAAGTAATAAGAAAATAAATGAATGGGTAAATAAAATAAATCGTTTCTTTACTTTTCTGATAAATGAATTAATTATAAATATTTATATATACGTATATATATATATATATAAAAAAAAAGGAAAAAAAACAAGTGTCTACAGTTGGATATGAGCCCGCGCATCGAGTGCACGCTTAGTGAACGTTACCACCTAGACCACAGCAATTTCAAGCGGAATGTTCTATAACTTATATATAACCTATACATAAAGTGTAGAGAAGTTTTTAATTCGTTTTTCTCGATTATATTTGAGTATTGCACCTTAATATTTTACACATAGTATACCACTACTACACCAAAAATCATTGAAATTCGTTTTCCCAGAGGTTTTAGGGTCTTCTTGTAAGTTAAAGATATCCTATAATATTTATATTCAAATAATATTAAAAAAGAAAAAAATAATATTTTAAATTCTAAATTTATAATACCGTATATTTTTTTTTCTCTTTCAGCACTCCTGTAAATGTGTATATTTATATATACGAGCACTAAAAAAAATTTGTGACTATCTTTAGAGTCGAAAAATTTGTATCCGTTTTTTAACCAGTCATGCGCAGGTTTTAAATCGGGCATTGATAATTTTTTGCCTCTGGTAGTCCTAGTATATAGACGCTTAACCACGAAGAAAACTCATATATGTGTAACTGGAAAAGGATAGTCTCAGCTTACCTTACCGGCCGTGATTAAACGTTTTAGTAAGTTATGTAATCGCCCTTAACGTTCACGCCTGATTTCGTTCAGGAAACCCCAAAATTATTATTAATAAAGTAAGTATTAGAGCCGCCTGATATTCTCCCGGTAAGGCACGAGAATTGTGCAATTAATCATTTCATAATCCATTTAAGGATTTACATGCACTTTTTTAAGACTTTCTGTAGCCGTAAACGAATAGATTTATAAACGATTTCAATATTCGTTTCTAACAAAAAAAGTTATTTCAGATATTAATAATCCTCCGTAAATAAATAAATTAAAAAACAGATTATTCTAGACGGACTTTCTTAACAAAACCTGAAATTTAGTATGCGAAATCCTCTTCGTCAATAATGAACGAAAAACTGAAAAATTTTAAATTCATAAATTTATACACTTTTTAAAAGTAATAAAATTTATATTTTAAAGTAGTATTAACAGATCAGCAACAATGTAAAAAAAAAAATCGTCTCACCATAAACTTGCAATTCGTAAAAAGAGTTTTCTTGATATAGAGGTTTTATTATATCGTTCTCGATATATAATTAAATCGCTTTAATATAGTTTTTATAATATTTATAGGCAGTAATTAAAAAAATTAACGACAAATCCGTTTCTATATGTTAAGATATGTATTTGCAATTATTGAAATATACGTCAACATTTGTCAGACACTCAGGAAATTTGCAATTCAGTGTAAATAATATTAACGAATGGTAATCAATAATAAATCCATAATGCGGTCAGTTAAAAAAAAAAAAAATGGCTACTTGGAGAAAAATATGTTATATTTTAATAATATGCGTAAATTACTTCGCCGACATATATTTGGGGGGATTACATTTTCTATGCAAAATGTTGATTGTGAGTAAGGATTAGTAGTTTTACCATAATGTTAATAAATAAAAATAGTATAATTTGATCTAACGAAAAATTTATTTTTTAAAAAATTCACCTAGAACACCAAATAATAATCTGTTTTCTTCTTGTAAATGGAATCAAGTTACATTTACAGATTATAAGGGCCCTTTTATTAAAATTATACTATTAATTCAAAAATTATTCATTTTAAAAAATTAACAAAGGAGGTATACTTAATAAAAAGAACGCTAAAATGTCTCCACATTAACTATAAATTAGTGACATAAAAAAAAATACAAAACGTATCGAAAGACCAAACAGAATCGCGTAAACATTTCGATTGGTCAAATTCCCAAATACAAAAGATTTGAACAAAATAAAAATTAAATAGTCAATTATTTTGAAAAATTAAAAATTAATAAATATGTTTATTAAAATAATTATTCATTTTACCATTTGATTACACAGCACTTAAAAGTTATATATCAAACGAAGAAACCGAGATTAACGAAATAATGGTGTATTAAAAAAACAAGCCACCGAACATTTAACTTAAATTGTACAATTAGAATACTAAAAAATTTGTCTACTCCTAAAATAATAGAAATTTTAATTTTAAAATTTAAAATTAATTAAAAACGATTTATTTTACCATCTAACAGCAAAGATGTAAAAACAAAAGACTAAAGGTAACTTTGAAAATATCAAAATTTACATACCTTGTATTATAAAGAAATAAATGCAGAATACATTTCTAAAATATTATTATTCTTCGAATACAATCGTAATTCAAACTAAGTAAATATAAAATTTTTATCAACACGCAAGAGCGCAACATAATATCGATTTTTTATTATCTCGAGAATGTAATCGATATATAATATAAACTTATTTATATACAAACAAACGAAAAGTCAAACGCGGAATTAAAATTAACTATTTCCATTTCAAATTTATTCCTAATTTTTTAATATTATATTAATTTAATTTAAGAATTTAAATTTGATTATGCCTTCAGATTATGATATAAACATTTCTATAAACATGAAATAAGCGGTAATGCCAATTTGACGTTTTATGTATTACACTGTTATCTTTTTCATTATTAGTCATTTAGAAATAAAAGTATTATCAAAGAGCTATATTACAATCAAAATATAGGAATTAATAAGCACAAAGCCTTATAGCTAGTAAGGGTTTCCTGTAGCGTGACGGAGGTCGAATCTTGTGGTCAAGACCATAACTAGACCAAAATTTTGGGAGGGATTACGAAAATAATTTTATAAATATATATATATGTGTGTGTGTGTGTGTGTATATTATCAGGAAATATAATTATTTATAAATAGTACACTTAAGCCTTGTAGACTTATAGTCAATTATTGTATATGCAATATTTTAACTCTACAATAAAAACAAATAAAAAATAGTTGTTTCCATAGAATTCATAAAAGTTTCAATTTTCTTTTCTTTTGTCAAGAATTGAAAATAAATAAATTTATTCTGAATTTTGGTCCATTTGATTCAAGCAGTTATTATTTCACAAAATCTTTTTTTGGGGGGGCTGAACCCCACTATCATCGCCAGGTACCGCCTTGCCTATTGTAGTCTGTCACAGTTGCTAGGTCGCTAGCAGGGCTTGAAAGCTGAATAATAATACGGCTTAAACTTAATACGACTTATGTCCTTGATAAATACAGCTTAAGCTTTCGGCTTTTGGCTGTTTGAATTTGAAATATGGCTTAGGCTTTCGGTTTTTGGCTGTTTAAATTTAAAATACGGCTTAAGCTTTCAGCTTTCGGCTTACGAAATGAATTTCAATACAAGATAATTAAAATCATTTACTAATTACCATGCATCAAACTATTTAGCATTACTATTGAAACTTCAACTTTTTTCTTTACGCACAATAATAAAAGTTTTTAAAAACAATTTCTTACACGAATAATTATGTCAAAAATGCAAAATCAAGAAATTTAAAAAAAAAGCTTAAGCCGAATATAAAGCTTAATTTAGCTTTTCTAGAAATACAGCTTAAGCTTTCAGCTTTCGACTATTTAAATTTTGAATATAGTTTAAGCTTTAGGCTTTTAGCTTATGGAAATTTAAATATGGCTTTTGGATTAAGCTTATGACATCTAAAAATGATTGGCTTTCAGCTTTTAGCTGTTGGCTTTCGGCTGGCTTTCAAGCCCTGGTCGCTAGTTACAAATCGTAACCGGTGCTTGAAAGCCAACCGAAAGCCAAAAGCTAAAAGCTGAAAACCAGTGATTTTTAGATATCATCAGCTTCATCCAAAAGCCATATTTAAATTTCCATAAGCTAAAAGCCTAAAGCTTAAGCTATATTCAAAATTTAAACAGTCGAAAGACGAAAGCTTAAGCTGAATTTTTAAAAAAGCTAAATAAGACATTATTTTCGGCTTAAGCGTTTTTTAAAATACATGTCGCTTTCAGACAGTCTATTTAGAGTAAATTTGAAATATATGTAAAAATTAAAAAAGCACATACAAAAAAATATTGAAAAATTAGTTTAACTCTCCCTTTGTGGTACAAATTTGAAAACAAAGGAATGGTTTTGTAATTTTTACCTTCGGTATTTCATTGAAGAAACCAAAACTATTATAACATGTTCATAAAAAAGCGGTAAATACAGCCGATATAATACCTTTATATTTAGTTCCTTGCAGTACTAAAAAACCAAATATTTGTTTTTTCCCCAAGTGTGTAGTATATTGATTAAAAGCTTCGTACACATATGTGTGGAACTTTAATAAGATGATTCAAAAACAACAAAACATCAAATAAAAATAAATAATTCATGAACGGGTGGTTAACTTTATGAACTTCAAAATTGGATCATAAATTACAATTAAAATCTTTGTTAGAATACTTCCCGCAAGGCCGTGTCCACGGGTGGGGGGGTCTCCCATGAGAACTGAAATAGTTATTATAAATACACAAAAATCTGAAAAAAACCAAAAATTTAAAATAAATATCGATGATTTTTTATGGATTTTTACTTACGTTTAAAAGAAAAATGAAAAAATATGCTCCTTATTTTTAGGTACTTCAATAATATTTTATGCAAAATTTTTTATTACGAGTATAATTAATAACATATGTAGCTTTTATTAATGTATATACAGTAATTCATTTATGTGAATTATTAATACAGTACCTGGTCGACCGAGCTTTGCTCGGAATTTTTTTTTGTAACTTTTAAACTTTATTTTAATCTTATACATATTCACAAAACATAAAATATTTATAAAACTAATTTATGAATTTAAAGCCTCTTTCCATAGTTCGCTTTTCAATACTGAACGCAACAATAATGTAGAGGTCCTTCCAATTCACTTTCCGGATGGTTGGAAAATGTTTTCAATGACTACTATGAATATATTTTTATACCTTTTTTATTAGAAAAATTAAATTTTAGGCCTGTAGGATCGTCGTCAGCTTTATCTATCGGTTTATTCGTTATAAAAACAAATAAAAAGCATCTTGTAATTTTACCTGTTATCAGCTGTTTTACAACCAATTTGAAAAAATTTCCGACTAAATCATTACAAAATATAATAAGGGTACACTGCACATAAGGGGGTTTCTAAAATGTGCACAACATATTCTCAGTAATTCACATTCACAAACAAATATACGAGTATAAATACGCAAAACATTTAATATATACATATAAAGAGGTAAAGTCCTCGTTTGTTTATTAACCGATTTTCTTTTTTTGTTTAGTAGCTATTAAAAAGTGTTTTTTTTTTCTTATTTAAATATAAAATTAACACAGAAAAAAAAAAAGAAATGGACTGTTTGTTAGGATGTTTCTGTTTTTTGTTATATACTCCTATATATTTTTATTGCATGTGTAGCGTATGATTTTCGAACCGCCATTATGTGACCGCCCGCTGATCGGCTGAAAGCCAAGACCGATGCCTTTTTTTTGTCTATTCGTTCCTCGCCGTTTCCAGGTATCTGGAATTACCCGCTCGCATGTTTTGCCTACCATATTTTTTATTGCTTTGTACTACCAGTATTGACGCCACCGACCCATACTAAAAGACACTATCGTAGCATAAGCCGATAGATCGCGCCACCGACCCGTACTGAAAGACACTATCGTAGCATAAGCCGATAGATCGCGCCACCAACCCTGATTTGTATCATACTAAAAATATTAAAAATCATAAAAAACTCGCGAAATCGAATTTTTCCATGGATTTGAACTTGCCAGATCAATTTCTTGACCCAAAATACACCTAGTGTGAAAATTTCATCCAAATCGTTAGAGCCGTTTTCGAGATAGCAAAAATATATATATATATATATATATATACAAGAATTGCTCGTTTAAAGATATTAGATAAATCAAAATTATGGAAATTATTAATAGTACAAATATTAGCGATAAAAGTATTGTTAGTTATAAAATAAATATGTGAAGAAAATTTTCAACCTATCCCCCCTTCCAAAATTCTGGGCACGGGCTTGCTTCCCGATTACCGATAATGACGTCGATTGGATACAAAATCTATTTATTAATAAAGATAAATCAGAAACTTTATCAATGCTGGAATGTGAATCACTCATTGATATTCAGAGTTCAATCGCTTTAAAGTAGACATTTAAGTCAGTGTCACTTAATGAGTTTTGGATTAGTATTAAAAAATGAATACCCTCAAGTAGCCATGAAGGCTATTTTAACTCTGATGCCTTTTATAACTATGTATAAATACGAAGCAGACTTTTCAGCTTATATACACAAAAAAATAAATTCAGGAGCAAATTGGATGCTACTCCGGATGTACGCATTCAACTGCTAGATATTAAACCAAATTTTAAGACCATTACTAGTAAAACAAATGCAGCCTTTTCTTCTAGTTGTCTTAAGTCAGTTGTGTTCGGACTACGCTCCGATGGTGTTCGTCTGTTATGGTGATGATTGTCGTTCATCGACGTTTATATGTAAATGTACTATGCATTATAATGGTGCATTTACGAAAAAAAAAACGATATAAAACTGTTGTCGAATGAATGAAAGAAATATGATTACTTAAAAGTATTGAAAAATAGGGTTTTGATGAAATGTACGAAATAAAGAAAACGAAAATTTTTGATGAATGAAATAAAACATTGAAATTACGCAAATTTATAAAAATGTAAGAAAGCATGGAAATTTCGCAAATCTCTCGAAAAAACAGTTTCCAACGAAAGTTGTCTTATCGGTTTACAGTCTTATCCATTTACATACTCGTATCCAGAATGTGGGGGGATATTTGCACCATCGAAAGCACTGTAAACGGTTAACGAGTTCTACTTGTAACTGTTTACATCTCGCGAGGCACTTCGATTGACGATATTGAAGATTTCTTCGAGTTAAATTATTGATATACATACTTAAAGCAGCAGAAATTGTTAAAATAATCAATAAGAGGGAATACGATACAATACCGATATTCCTATCAGGGGATAACAACGTCGATCTCAAGAAACCTGAAAATCGCCGATTATTTGGATTCATGGAAAAAACTTTTGGATAACAACTCAAAACGAATCCAGCTCTACCAACTACTCGTGGAGGATCATATATCGATTTGATCTTTATTCGTCACATCAATAAAATTGATTCTAAAAATTTCATAAGTGACTTTAGCTATCATAAACTACTTCTAAAGATCATATGACACAAGAATTGAAAAAAATTGAAAATAAAATCGTTAATATTATTATTTTTTTTCCAATTCAAGACGTTCATTGTTGCATCTTCAAATTTAACATATCGTACAGAAACAGTTGAAAGTATTAGAGATATTATCAGACAGCAAATGGCTAAAGCATGTTTTATGTTTTTTAGGATTCCGTGCATACAATGTTCGGAATTCGAATACATATGTTGGTTCAAAAACAACAAAAATATAAAAAAAAATCATTAACTCACGAACGGTTTAACTTGTAAACTTCAAAATTGGATTATAAACAAGGGCGTCGCCAGCCGATGAGCCAGGGAGGGGCAAGATAAGTTGCCAGCTGCCAGGAGAGGGGGCAAGATGATAGAAAGAGGATATGAGTTATAGGAAAAATAAAATTTTGTAAGTTGTAAAGGATTAATATTTTATTAAACAAAAATAAAATCTTAATTAAAACATAAGTTTTCCAAATTGTCCATGATTATGTGCCTATGAATACTCATCAATGCCAGTTGATTAAAAAGTTTCAAGGCTTCAGGGGGGTGCCCCTCCCTGCCGCCGTTGGTGACGCCCATGATCATAAATTACAATTAAAATTAGTTTTAAGAAAATCCATAACTTCAAACTAACCGATCACCTTGGGCGACAAAAAACCCAAAAACCGTCAAAAATATATAATACGGAACTTTAACAACCTCAGAAATCATCCTTAGAAAATTCATAACTCATCGCCAGATAACCCTTTAAAGGTGAAATTCAAAATATAAAACAAAACACAGAAGCTTTTTCATAAAATAAAAATTTAAACCTTACCTTTGCGCACAAAAACGGTAAAAAAAAAGAGAATGTTCACGTAAGCAATAGCCCGAGGAAAAAAGTTGAGGAAGCCAAAACGTATCTCACATATAAGCATAAAGAACCACTTTATAGGAAAACTATAGCCGAGCTTACAACTTCATATTTAGACCTTCGAGGCGCTGAAAGCTTGAAAGTTTCGAAAAAAATATATTTTTTCCTGGTTATGCGATATATTGATGGAAAGATCGTTATTTGTCAGAGCAAAACTGCATTTAATTTTCTTAACGAAACTTTC
The DNA here is from genome assembly GCA_039619475.1 of Icerya purchasi. NCBI lineage: Eukaryota > Metazoa > Arthropoda > Insecta > Hemiptera > Monophlebidae > Icerya > Icerya purchasi. Next base: position 577,518,820 of record CM077115.1, read on the forward strand.
AAAAAAGCGCGACAACGACGTGACTTCCGCTTTGCGACATCAGTATTATAGCTAATAATTTTGAACAAGGTTAAAAAAATGCGCATCCTTGTATATTTCTTCACGTTGGAACATCCGGGTTTCCCCCAAAAGCTCAAAATTTTTGAAAAAAATATCTTTTTTTCCAGGCATGTGATATACCATTGGGAAAAAAGCTATTTGTCGGGAACTAAACCGTATTTGATTTCTTTAACGAAACGTTTGTTTATAAAAGCACCAAAAATCAGGTATCTCTCCTTCTTTATGGCACAAAAAATCAGATTTCTTTTTTTTGAATTTAGTATTATGTAAACATAAATTATAGTCTTACATACGAATCCTCAGCGCCTTGACTGAACTTGTTGAATTCTAGCCATAGGCTCTCAGCAGGGAGCATTGGGTGGTCCGGGGGTCTGCAACAATGAAGCGCCCGGGCGCCTATCTTTCTTTATTACGATAATATTTTTTTAAAAAAAGCCTAATGTTTCGGGAGGAGCTGATGCTAATGTGACACTGTGTCTATCGCTTCCGCTTTTTTTTTTTTTATTTTGTTACATGGAAAATCGAGTTCATCGCAAATGCATGATTAACTTACTTTACTTACGGTAAAAATATTATTCTTTAATACATAAAATCACAAGATGTCATCGTTGACGGAATGCTTTATCAATTTCAACTTTTAAGTGATCGGAAAAAACTGTTTAGGTTCAGGAGCTTTTTAAATTTTGGCGCCCCTCAATTAAATAAAATACTTGTTCCATGTACCATTTTTTTTAAAAGACATTATTAAATTAAAATTATAAACAAAAACATCAACAATAACAAACTAATCAAAAGATGAAACTAACAGTAAAAGTAATTATCGAAATCGAAGGTAAGTATGATTACATATAAATATATAGATTTGAAAACATAACCGTTGGACACTGCTTGATATTTGAAAGTTGCTGTCAAGCAGCTAGTACCGACTTTTTCCACAGGTGAGAAATTTCCCGCGAGTTGACTGTCTAACAGTACTTGCGACAGTAACTGTCGGACAACTTTTAATATGTGTCCATTTTCGAGACCATTGTCGCGAACGACTTCTGACAGTTTTACTTACAAGTGGACAGCGGCCTTTATGTTGGTTTTCATTACTTTGTAGTTAACAACCCTGTACAAAAATATGGGAAGTGGTTCTGGTACAGTTTTAACTCCATTAAACATATTTATTTCCATCGGTTTGTTCTTGTGATCAGTCTGTCTGTGAGCATTATTTGTATCCGGATCATTTAATAAAGACAGAAATTTGTACCTTTTCTGTTGTTACATGTTGGGTGGTAAATTGGGAGTTTGGATCTACATTCTTTTTCTTGTTGGAGTAATTTACCAATGATTGTGCATTGCAAATACAATTTTCAGAGGCAGTACTGTTTTCTTCAGTGAATTTCTCTCATTAATTTTTTTCATATATTGTTGTGAATTCCGGTTAGTCCTCATGTCTCTGTTTCCGGGAAGCCAATGTTGTGAATCAGGAGTTTATTCCTCGTATCATTATTTGGGTCTCTGTTCGGTTGCCAATCTTGTGAATTAGGAGTTGCTGTTACGGGCGACAATTTTATGAATCCGGATCTTTCTGGGTTCCTGACAAATTCCTGCTACTCGATATTCCTGTTCGTTTAGTCTACAGATTATAATCGATCGCCTATTTTTTTTTCCTTCTTAGATCGATGAAGGTGTTGATTTTAGTGGTGAAATAATAAAAAAATAGTTCTGATAAAACACAACCTTAACGGGCGCCAGCGACAACTTCCTGCGGTGTGTCACGAGCGGAGAGCTCCGCCAGGCAGAGCCTCAGGCCTTTCGTAATAAAAAAAAAAAAAAAAAAACCCAAATAAAATTCTCCCGTACAAACTTTGCAAACCCGCCATAAAATGGCGGTAATTTCTCCGTGACGGAGATGCCACGGGGCTTCACTACGTGTCCAATAACAGATTTTAAATAATAATTTTCAGAAATCACAAAAAATATCAACGCGACGCGTACAAATAAGGCAGACTAGATATAAAAAAAAAACAATTAATTAAACAAATTTTACAATGTGTGAATAAAAGCTGCCATGATTGACGGCAATCAAGAGCGGTATATAAAAGTGGCGACCGACCAACACTTAACGCTTAAAGCGACACGATGCGACAACGATCTTGTCTTACCACTATCTGACTAGTATATTTTCAATAATGTGTATTTCTTAATCGGCATGCCGATTATTTTCAGATAACAGATAATTATAAAATACCTCTGCCACTCGGCGTTACCCCACGCGACACACGCTGAACAACCCCAGCTAATACACAGTTCTGCTAGCCGAACTAGACGTAGCTTATCGGAATTAATATACACACTCGGACACAATTACATCCATCATCTCCGAATATATCGCGAATTTACCGGATTCTATTGCACAGCTCGATTGCGAACACACACTTGCACATTAACGAAGGCGGTGCAATGAACTTTGCACCCGATAAAATCCGATACCGATATTCGGCACATGTATACTAATTCTTTTAATAAATTAACCGAAAATATAGCGCTGCAAAATATACGCCGCGCAACAAAACAAATAATTTTGAATTTTCGAACTGCATTGCGCCAGTTCATATCAACATATATCATCATTTTTAGGGCTGACATTGCTGCTACTGTTACAGCCGGCTGTAGTATTGTTGTTTCTATTATGGCCACTGCTGCTATTACCATGGTTAATATTAGAATTCGTGATCGCACCAGTGTTATGGAATGATGCTTTGGTGGCATTTGCTTTTGTCATTGTATGTTGACCGTAAGTCAGGGTTTGAAAAAAACACGCGACACTGCACTGAAATAATACAATCTTATTTCATTCTTTGCTTATATTATTATACAATAATATTATTATAATAATATATTATGAATGTAATTTAAAATTTAAAATTGAGTCGTTTACGTCTTATTGTCAATTTATTTACAATTTCTTAGAATCTAGTTTTACCATCGGGTCACGGTGAATGCTCACAGGAGTAAGACCAATGCTTTTTCGTCACCCATTCAATTCTTAATATAGGTAAATTAATCTCTTTAGAGTGGAGAAACATCATTCTGGGGTTGCAGTGGACACTGGAAAGGTGGCTAAAATATAATAAGAAGCGTTTCTATCAAAGGAAAAAACTGTTTATCCTAATGATTAATGGCTTCTACTGCAGTGGCAGGTTTTCGCGTAGCAGATTTCCAGTGATTGTGCGGTATCTTATATTCACTTAAAAGATATCATGCTTTCATTTTCACCAAGGAACGTTTGTACTAATTTTTTCAGTTTTTCTTGTGTGCTGGAGTCATTATTCGTTTTCTCAGGTAAAAGCATTTGAATCCCTTCAATGATTCCTTCATGTGGTTTAAAGTGAGACATCGAGTTTTGTAATGACATGGTTAGAAAAAGGCTAAAATACATTTCGGCAGTTTCCATCGATACATTACTACGTTAAGTTTTCTATCTGTTTGTTTTTGGAACAACTATGTCATTTGAACTCATCTGCTTTATTTGCTCGAAAATTATTGAAAATTGACTTTCATTCTGAATTGCATAATTGCAAGCATTGGTCAAATCGTTATTAAATTTTTTCATTGCTTTGTTTAGTCTTGTATATGAGAAAATTTTTCTCAATACAATCAACGACACGACAAACTAGCTATCTTCTATGACGGATTGCAGTCGGTATGCTTGATTGGTAACATCCCTACTAGCAACTTCTTACAGTGCTTCAAGTTTTGCACATATTACAGGAAGCATTTGTGCAAACTATTCTACAGCCGCATGTTTTTCGATCCATCGCATCTCACAAAGAGAAGTGAACGTTGAATGAGATGGTCTCAAAGTGAAAATTGTCGAAAAAAGTTTATTGCATGTTTTATGACCCCTATACAGTAGATACCCCGCATGAATGCGCTAGAACTAAGTTGAGAATGTGAGTCACACAGTGCAAGCATTGTGTTTTCAGGTATTTCTCTACGATTATTGTCCTTACGCCTTGTAATCGATCGCTCAGTATTGTAGCGCCATCAAAGCCTTATCTAATGAATTTATCTATACCCAAGTTATAGGATAAGAGATGCATTATAATTGTTGTTGCCAATGTTTGAACTGAAACATCTTCTATGTAAATAAATTAAAGAAAACCCTCCCGGATAGCTGATTTTTCAAATGAGCGGTCGACATATCATAAATATAATGTTAGTTGTCTTCATCAGAGTATGTCTTGAGTTTCGTCTACTAATACCATAAAAAACCGGCCTCTTTGACTCTTTTAAGTACTCGTGCTTGAATAGCATTACCGCATAGTTCAATCAATTCATTCTAAATTCCTGATAAAGTATACATAGTTTTACCATATATGCTTTGTGTAAGGTGCTTCATCACCAAATCGAGCACAAAAATGGAAAGGTACTCGAAAATTGCTCTCATTGTGAGCAGGTTCGTTTACTTCAACTTCATAATTATGGCTTCCTCTTAGAACCATTTCCTGTCTTCTGCACAAAAGAACTGTTTCTACAATAGCTTTTAATCTCTCATGGTTATCTTCAGCAGTTTTATGACCTTCCAGGTTCATGGACTCTTCAACATCAATAGATTTGCCTTCAGCGAAACTTTACAAAGTATGCTGCTTGCTCTAAAGTGAGTTTGTGGTATTTTCTATTTGTGTAATGACCAAAAAGTTCACTAAAGCGTTTTTTCAGTTAGTAAATGGCTTATTAACAAGGGCTCTAAGATCTTGATAATCACATCCCCTTGCGCTGTTCCAAGTAGAACACATAGTTTGCAAATTGCTCCCTACATGACATTTGAATATACAAGCCATGATCGCAGTCCAACGATGTTGAAAAGAAAAATTCCTCTTGCCAGTGACTGGAAACGTGAAAGTATGTGGTAGGTTCAAATGCTCTATTAAAGCTTTTAGCTTTTCCTCATCATTATTTGAAGTACCTTTTGACAAATAAGCTTGGACATACTTTCCTATTTAAGTAACTTAAATAAAGACAAAAATATTCGAATTATTTTAAATCCAATCCAAAGTGACAATGCATAGTCATACACCACGATAGCACATTTCATTAATATTCAAGTTTTTCCATGAATTAAGGATCCCCCCCCCCCTCGTTATAAACACCCATGGATCATTATAAATTACTATTAAATATAATAAATACAATTACTATTCATTGTGATGTTCTATAAATAATAAAAAAAATACAACATTTAATTTTTGGAACTGCTTTAAAAGGTTTCACTTTTTAAATTTACTATATAATTACTTTTTTTAAAAATTATACTGAACATTGAAGGATAGAATTTAAGTTACACGAATAACAATTTATCAGCAAATTTATATAATTTTATAATGCAATTTGTAAAATACTTAATATTCTTTTCTTGAATATAAATAAAGCTATGTTGCAAATTTCATAATTCCTATATAGATAATTTTCTAAAAAGTATTATATTTTTATCATTACTGACCTAATTTATTCATGAGAATTAACAATTTTTTCTATCATTAATAATATTTTTGCAAAATGTCAACATATTTTTTATTATATATTATATTCATTAAGTATTAAATAAGAAACGTGATTACTACATGCAATAATAAAATCGCATAATTTACATTTAAGTATACAATTTTACGATGTAGACTGTTAATAATTCAAACTATTTAAATGATTCTTATAATAATACCCAAATATGAGGATTTTAATTCGGATCGTGATTCGAATTTTGAATAATCGTGTCGGTGTACAATGCGATGCGATTATTGGAATAATCGTATCTTTTCGGTTATTCTAATCGATCATACGAGGGTTTTAATTCGAAGTATTACATTAAACGTTTGATGCCGGTAGTATAACTTGCGAGATCAATAATAATATTTGATTTATTTATTTTCTTGTAAATATAAATTTTCTTTGAGTTGATACTACTTTTGATATTCAACATGTTAACCTATTTTTTTACATATAATATGTGTTGCAAACTCTTGAAATCATCACAGTTGCCAAAATCAGGGAGGTAAATTTATTTTAAATGATTTTCGTTTTTATATTTTTCATACATTATGTTTGTTTAATAAGAACCTTTTAATTATGCAATAATAATGTTTTTAGAAAAAATTATCTTTACACATCGCGAGTGGACTTAAGCATGAGTAAAAAATTAAAACCCGCATTTTCACGTTGCTTAGCGGTTGTGGGAAAAATCGAAAAAAAAATGGAGAAATATTTTCCTCGGTACATGAAAATTTATTACAGATTTAAATCTGGCACCCAAGTAAGTCTTCATGTAATGATACTTACATAGAATATAAATATTTATTATTTGAAGTTTTTTTTTTTTATTTTTTTAAATGGATAATTATTATAACCTTCAGTTAAATGGTAAAATGAACATTAGGATAAATTTGTATCCCCTTTTCTACTAACATGGTAAATTCGTTAACACGGCAACGTAGTATCTATCAGTGTTTTTATTCAATATAAAACCAAATATAAATTAAATTATTAAAGTAAATATAAGTATAGCAAAAAAAAAGGAAACCTACGGAACATTAAAGTTACACCCTTTTACATGCAACTCATCATCAACGAAGAGGAAAGAATATGAAATCATAACATACTAAAACACTGTGTTTCTATCTTGGTTTTCCTTTTCAGTTGGCGGTGGGCTGTACCCGAAACGAGAATAGTGTTCTATACATTTCGTGTTTGCAATATTTACAAAATTATATTTATTTTAATGGTTTATAATTTTAACAAACAGGATAGTAGGTTTCCTAAATAAATTAAGTTGTGCGACGAGTGATATATACTCTTAAGAAATTGTAGAGTTGCCATTTTAAATCGGTTGAAAATTTAATAATTTAAATTTCATTTTTAGTCAAATGTTTGGAAATTGTTGTAAAATAACGAGCTATTGAAATATCAAAAGTGTATTTTTAATGTTGTAAAATAAATTATTTATTATGCTTTAATCTTTTTCTTTTTTTTTTTGAGGCATATGTCAGTGATTTACGCGTTTATGTGGAGGTACAAAAGAAAACGATAGCCGGGGAAACTTATGAAAGTTATAATTTTCGAGAATTATATGCAGACTACTATATTCCCAAATATGCAGTGAAACTGATACCTATAACAGTTATATCATTGATACCGATGTCAATTATTTTGATAGTTCCACTTATGTAAGTATTTTATGTTTAAAATTAATTGATATACGTTTTACAATTAAAAGTTTATTAATTATGGACGAATATGCGATTATAAAATAAAATAGATGTTTCGATATCGGATTATGAATTTTGTTTTATAAAATTAATTTAAATATTAGCCTATTTTATTGTAGAAATGTAATGATAAAGTTTGGAGATGTGCTAGAAATATACATAAGCGGTGACATTTAAAAATTCAGTGGAATTTTAATTTAAGGAAATGATTGCCGTTTTTGTGAATTTATAACAATGATTATACTTATTAAAATGTCGTAGGCTGGGGTACATTTAAAACAGAATATTTGAACGTAGAGAGTCAATCCTTATCATGCGGAGAGCGAACCATTACATGTTTGTATTACTAGAAATATATTATGTATTGATTTGTATTACGCCATATATTAATAATTAAAAATTAATGCTCTAGAAATATAAATATAATTCTACATTTTGCTAATATTTTAATCAGATGAATTTAAATTTGTTTTTTTTTTTAAATTTTGGAATACTATAATGGAGAATAATTCATATACTTTTTAATTAAATTAAAAAATTGTTAATATAAAGTACGCACGAAGTGAAGTTTACCATAGAAATGAGGGAGCGAATAATTTGAATGAAAATCATTTTCATTTTACAATTGTTTAAGTTGGTGATTTTTGTTAAGGATTATAAAAAAAAATTTTATTGTAAGATTATTTTATTTTCCCTTTCATTATATATTTCAGTTATTTTTTTCCTCACGTTTTCTTGACGCGCCATTTTTTAACAGAAGAACAGCGCAAGTTGTCTTTGCGGAAGGAAATTAATAGAAGATTAAAGCATTCAGAAATTGTATTCAGGTTTGTTTAATCACGTTACACATAGTACGAATGATAAAATGAAACTTTTATTGAAACATTAATTGTTATTTTAAATAAATTTGTTTATAAATTATTTGGTTTGTACATTACATTTATGTAAAACCGTGTTATAACGGTACATTTATTTGGAACTTTAGTGATTTTTCAACCGGTTTTTAAAATTTAGAACGCGTATTAAAACGATAAATGAAAGACGTGATAGTTTTATTAGTATCTATTGTCAGATGATCTAAAAATATTATTGAGATATACTGAATCACATTTTCACTAAAATTGTTTAACAATTTCGTTGTTTATTGCGCAATTGTATAAATAGTATTTTTTGAACCGTTTATAATTAATTAATGTAAAAATTTCTGTCTTTCTGCTCGAGTCATTCTTTTAAAACTGCTTCGTGAATTTCAAAGCGATTTTTACAAATAATTGCAGGATTTTCTAGTTCTGTGAATCATTGCACAACATTACAAGGAAATCGAGCGATGGATATTTTAATGATTAAGATGTGTTGTTAAAAATGATTATTGATTTATGAACTTTCATTATGAAAATGTCGATTTTACGATTAAAATTTTTAATTTACGGTTTTCATAACGGTATCTCACTGTTACAAAGTTGCAATTAAGAGATTAGAAGTTCTATGAAATATTTCTGCAATTGGTATATTTAAATACGAGTCTTTCAGGTTAAGAATTAAATTGAAGTTCATTAGAGTAAACAAAAAAACAAAGTCAGTCAAGTATGATGTTTCATGTGCTGATGATTATTCCGTATGTTAAGTTAAAGGTAACTATAATTTACATTTACATAATACTAAATTCAGAACGAAGAAATCTGATTTTAATTTTTTAATATCCTGTATTTTTTCCCTTAGTATTCTATTCCTATAAAGTATGTTTTAATAAGAATTACAATAATTAACTAAAAACAAATATTTTCAGTCCAGTTTTTTGCTAACTTCGAAAGTTTTGTTAAGAAAATGAAATACGGTTTTGGGAAGGTCTATATAATTTTTTAACCGTAATTTTTTGATTTCATGAAAGAGCTTCTGTGATTTAATATTTTGAATTTCACTTTTAAAGAGTTATCTGATGATGGGTTATGAATTTTTGAGGGTGATTTTAGTGGTCGTTTTAAATTCCATATATATTTTGGACGGTTTTTTGGGTTTTTTGCTAGCAAGGTTAATCAGTTAGCTTGAAGTTATGTATATGATTTTAAAGTGAATTTCAATTGTAATTTATGATCCAATTTTGAAGTGTACAAGTCAAATCGTTTTCGAGCTTTTGTATTTTTTAATTGAATATTTTTGTCGTTTCTGAACCATCCGATTAGGATTCCCGTACGTTATATGTGTACGGAATCCTCTAAAAAGCGTGAGAAAACAGGAGGAATTCTTTAAAGAAAAAGTGTTTAGCATACAACATGTGAAAAAAAGTTATAGATGTATGGATAAAGGTGAGAAGAGGAGCAAGAAAGACATTAAGCTATATGACAAATGATAGGTGCTCTAAGGAAATAACGGAAAATTCATGAACACCAGGGAAGTGAGAATTAGCGGCTGAAACAATTTATTCGTTTACAATTCAAAAGCTTTAGAGTTGGATTTAATGAGTTGTTTTAAAAGGAAGTTGGGTAATAAAGGTTTTATTAAAACAGGTCGACTAAAAAATGTCAAGTAAAGAAGAAAATGCTTTTATTCTTGATCAATTCTACTTTTATTAACGGTTATTAACAAACTTGTGGACTTATATATAGTTATGTACCCTTTCTCATATGTATATATATATATATATGTATGCGCATGTGTGTAAACTGGTCGATTTGAGTCTGGCATCTTATGGACTCTCAGATGATAGTTTCGTATAATTCACAAAGAAGAGTTTAATTCACCATGTTATTTTTTAATTTGCAGCTTGCCAACAACGTTTTATGTTGCAACTGTGGATTTCATCAAAATCGTTGTAATTGATACAAAAATATTACATGACTTTTTGCATTACTTCTGACGTAAAAATGAAATTTTCATTTATATATATATATATGTGTGTGTGTGTGTGTATATATGTGCGCGAAATGCAATATATGCTCGTATATGTCCACTTATAATTTAAGTTTTGCCGAATGGATTTCGATAAACTTATATTCTTTTGGTGATTTGTCAGTAAAGGTTTTTACATGTTTTTCATAGAGATAGACTGATTTTTTCTTACGCTGTGTAAACCTAAGCATTAATTAAGACAGAATTATAACTCATACAATTTATAAAAAAAACCCTACGACGATATTTATTAAGCAGTAGGAAGAAAGAGTAAGTGCGATGTAGTATAATATCCTCAAGAAGAGAATATTTATTAAAAATAGATAGAAAAGAAGATTCGTCTGTAAGTTGTGAAATTGTAAAATTATCTTATTTCGGAGAAAGTTTTAATATTCCTCCGATTTGCTATTTTTCTTTAAAATGTTACAGTTTTCTTTTTTTGGCTGTTTAATCGTGATTGACAAATGCTTCAAAGATTGTGTTTAAGAGACTTTACACATTCTTCACAATTTTTTTTAGGGTCAGTTACGTGGTTTTCTTATGAGTTATTTCTTTACAAATCTTGCACCATTTGGCTTCGAATAATAGAGCAAAAAATATAACATACGGCAAGGTAGTTTTTAGCATTTAAAATAAATGTATTAACTACAACTAAAATCGAATGTTTAGTGTTTACGGAGTGGTTCTGGCGTTGAACTAAGTGTATTGTATTGCATAGGAAGTAAATTGAATATGATTAACATGAATTTCAGAGTAAACGATTTGAACATTAAGTTTTGGATTTTATTGAATATCTTTTATATACACCGCACATGGTTAAAGAAAAAGAGAATTTTTTTTGATTTAAAAATAGAAAGCTGGGTGGCTGGATTTAATCTTGACGTATAAACCTTCATTATTTTTCTGTATTTTGTATTCATTTTTATTTCGATCGAATTTAAGCTGACCTTAAATGTGCGAACGAGAGCGGAAATGGTTAGAGTGGTAACAAGTAGTTTGATACTTCTTTAACTTCGCTCTAACAAATATTGTGGCCTAAAGTTATATATTGGTTTACTTTTAACGCGGAAAATATCGATTAGTTTTACTGTGTATTTTGTATAGTTTTTTTTCGTAAAATATTTTTATTTTAATTTAGGTTTTAAAGTAAAACTTCTTTAGACGCGTTTTGAATATTTTATATTATCAAGGGACAACCTCGTGAGTGGTTGAAATGTTATTTTTACCGTTATACGAATGGGAATATATTCGGTAAACGAAAGAGATGTAGGTACGAATGTTCTGGTTATTTCTTTTTAGCTAAGCGTTGCGAGTAGCTGTAGCGCTACTGCTTCGACATTTTGGAAAAAGGGGAATAATAACCTTTGCACAGGCACCCAGTGATTAGCAGACAAATATGTAAGTTTACATGTAATAAAGAAATATGATTTCACTGAATAATCATTCGGAATTCTCATTAAAATGTTACCGCGCATTACTATGTTAAAAATGGTAGAATCACCGGAACATTTTCGTCTGCATGAAATTATTAGAAAAATTGCAAAGCAGAATTTCTCAATTTAAGTTATCATAAACATTTCATACTTAAATTATAATAATGTTTTTATAGTATTTAATAAAATCAAAATTTAATTATATATGTATATATGTTATATCGGATGACTTTCTATTGCTTACTGTAAAAATATTAATATATATTTAACGACTAAATTCTAACACGTCTTATTTATTTCTGACTTAATCCTAACAAGCATCATTATGCAAATAAGACTTTACTTTAACCGTATATAAAGGTTTTTTTATTTCCTCACCATTCCGGTCCTGGGACTACAATTGGCGCTGATGTTTAGTTACCTAAACCTTGACTTGTTCTATGTTAAGTTAATACTTCCTCATGGGTCTCTTCTCATTAGAACAAGACATGACTTTTAACTACTACACTGATAAATTTCTTTTAACAAAATCAAATTACGTTACACAAAATAAAAAATATTAATTACAGTAAAATAAGACAACTTTCACGAATTAAACACGTTTTATCGCATTGTTCAAATGATTTTTCCGTGGAATGTTGTTGTAATTTACTCACGGTTATCCGGGTCATTCTACACCGGTATTTCTTAAGTCTTCTCCGCGGATTCGCAGGGAGAGACGAAGAGAACATGCTGGATGTTTCGATATTTTCACTGAGTTCTAGTTTATACTAGAGAACTTGCTATATCAAAGTTTGTGATAGTCTTGCACGAGTAGGACTCGCGATCGAATGTTCTATCGGGCACGAAATAAGGGGCGTTGGCGATTTGTCTGAGTATTTTAGACTGAAGCTGTTGAATTTTGTTGATGTTGCTCTTGGACGTTGCGCCATATACTTCGACGTCACTTTCGCAAGACATGCTCACAGCGGACTTTCTTCCCGTAAGGCAATTTAAGATTTTAAGTTTCGAGCAAATTTTTTGCCTTGTGTGCGCGACGTGGGTTCTTCATGTTATCAGACGTCGGTCCATAATTAATCCTATGTATTTAGCGCTGTTGTTTTGCGGAGGAACGTTATTATTTATTTTTACCTGGGAACGGGACTGTTGATTTAACGTAAAAGTCACCTGTAAGCTTTTTGAATGATTTATTTCAATCTTCCGTTTCTCTGCCCACGCTCCAATCTTGTTCAAGTGCTGCTGGAGCAGTAGTGAAGCACGCGAGGGATCGCTATTAGCTGCTAAGATGCAGGTGTCATCAGCGAAGGTTGCTATTACCGTAGTTTTTAATACTGGAAAATCCGCCGGGTACAAAGAATATAACAATGGCGCAAGTATACTATACCCTGTTGGACGGATGCATTTATATACTGTATTTTCCCGACGTTGATGTATTTACCTTTACTACAAAATTCATTCTTGACAAATAAGATTGTATTACCGCGTAAATGCCATTAGAGGCAGAATGTTCTTTAGTTTATAAAGGAGACCTTAATGCTACACCCGATCGAATCGAGAAAGACCGCGCTACAATATTATCCCCGTTTCAGTGCCGAAACTATTTTATCGGTAATACGATGAATTTGTTGTATGGTCGAGTGCTTTGCATGAAACCCGAACTGGTAACCGGGCGAGATCCGGTTTTTCGAAATTATTTTTATAATTCAATCCTGTATTACTCAAAAATCTTCGACAATACACTAAGCAAACTACGAGTAATTATGGCCTATATGATGAATAAACTGAAGTCCTTATGAGGTTTTGGTGTAACTTGGATAATGGATTCTTTCCATGTTTGGGGGAAATATCCTGTTCTTAAAATAGTGTTATAAATATATGGCATTAGTACTAAATTTTTATTCGGTAGATTCTTGACGATTTCAGCGGTTATAAGATCTTTGCCCGAAGCTTTTTTGTTTTTTAAGCTTTTAATTTTATACCTCTTTCTGGGATCTATACGTTAGTTGGACGTGTTAATTGCAAAAATGTCAAAAGGTAATCTTTAACTGATATTTCGTGTTGCAACTGACTTTTGCTTTCAAACGGTTTAAATATATTGAACAGGTGCTCCTCGAGCGTTTCTGCTTTGTCCTTATCGGTTTTGGCCCAGTCCCCATTAGGTAATGAAGTGGGGTTCGGGAAGCTTGTTGAGGAAGGATTTTGTAGATCTCCGTATCGATCCATCCTCCGGATTCAGTTGTGAAAAGTACTGTGAATATCTGAGATTTTTATACTGAATTTTTTTATTTCGTAACTGTTTGCGTAGCCTGTTGTAGGATCTTTTAAGTGATGGTAGTCTGTTTTGCTGCCACTGAACTCTTGCGTTTCTTGTTAATTAAATTAGTTCCCTTATTTCGAACGGAGTATAAAATAGATGAGTTTCAGAAAAACTATCCTCTTTGGGATATGAGGTACTTAATTTGCATGCCTCATGGATACTGCTTACCAAGTTGATCATCGCACTTTCTCGCTTGAAGTTTTTAGAGAAATATTTAAATATCGGTATTATGTTCAACCTGTTTAGCGAATGCACTCCAGTTTGTGCTATTATTTGTTAAGTAACTTCGTCTTGATTTTGATATCGTTTGAATGAAGATGCGCATGCTATGACTGGTGAATGGTCTGAACTGAGCAGAGGGGCAGGGATTTGCAGTTAAAATAGACTTGATGTAAATTTTTTGTTATAAAGAAATCAAGAATGTTCGGGATACGGTTTTGGTGCTTAGGCCAGTAGGGGTCGGCTCATCTGGTCCCACTACCTGCAAGTTATGCTGTCGGATTAAATTAACCAGCATTCTACCTCTGGAATTGTTCTTTCGACATTTCCATAGATGGTGGCATTAAAGTCTCCTAATATTACTTTGGCTCCTAGATTTAGGAAAATTGCTCTTATTTTCTCCTTGCGTATAGTATTATGTTCGGATGACAATGCAATAGTGAATTCTTCACGGCGCTGATGCTGACTCGTTAGTTGACAGGCGAAAGAAGCTTTCGAATGAACCACATGATATCCAGTTCTTATTAACACTATCGCCACGCGTAATCTGCGTTGATGGATGAATAATTCGAACTCCGCTTTCTTTGATATTATTCCGTTAGAATTCCATGGCATTAATGTTAATGATTTATCAGTTATTATAATTCTATTGGTCATTATACCAGCTTATCGAGTAGCTTATTTAATATCGAAAATGAAGGATTTATCAGCGCTTTGAAGTCATTGATCACTCTGTGTGTCTAAGGCACCTATGATTTCAGTTGAGAATTGGCCCATTAGGTTGCTCTCTCTGAAATTACTGCTAGGATATAGCCATTCTCATTAAATTTATTGTAATCGACGTTGTGCTGATTTCCGTTTTTGTAAACATATTCGTATGTTTCGTGGGTTTCTGCTTGTCAGAGATTTACTTGACAAGGAAGGGAAATTTTGCTAATTTACTGCTAGATTTTTTTTATAAAGAGATTTTTATGCTGTGTTTCTTTCTCATATACTGCACGTTTGTGTTCTGGACACCCTCTGTAATTTACCGGATGATCACCCCGACACAGTGCACAAGTTGATTTAGTGGTAGCGTCTTTTTTGTAGTATTTAGAATCATGTTTGTTACCACATTTCACACATCTAAATGATGGCAGGTTGCAATAATTGTGCGAATCAATCGACATCTCTTACATTGCATAAGTTGTTTTTTGGTACTAAACTCCAGAACCTCTACGCCCGAGTATAATGGTCCGGTTAACATAAAGATTTCGTCATTTTTGGGCGACGGGTTCAGGTTGACATAGTGCATAGGTAACTGAGACTGGTAACCCGAAAGGGTTTCACTTTTGACAATTGATACGTAAAAAAATAATAATTATTCGCTTGTAGCAGTTTAATTATTTTACGATAATTCCGCATTTTGGGGGATTATAGTAACTCCAGTGTTTGTTGACTTTAATGAAAATGTAATGTTTTGATCGGAAAGTAAATCGATACGGAGAGGTGTGATGTTGCTAATATTTTTTATTAAGATGGGAGGTTTTATTACTGAAGTTGTTCGAAATGTTTGCTGAGCTAGAGTTATTACCTAGTATTCCGTTATATATCATTTGCGCTACTAATGATATTAGTTGCGTTTAACTGCGACGAGTTAACGCGATATGTTTTGAATTCGGCGTCGGAATAATTGATTTATCGCTTACCTTTAGTTTGCTGATTTCGTTTACGTTAGTTTTGTTATCTATTTCCATTTCAGTTGAATTGTCGTACTTACCATGGTCAACATCATCATTCGCTAAGAATTCATACCTATTACGTCTGTGCGGCAGTGGTGTAGAAGCCGGAGGGGATAGAGAAGAGCCGGAATAGTTTCTAATAACAGATCTTCTTCTTTTTCTATTTGTGACAATGTGTGCCACTTATCTTTGGTTTCATGAAGTAATAACCGAATTAACGATATCTTATCAGTTTTAGCTGATGATATAGGTACAACTGTTGCAGGGGGCGCCGTAGCGCGGACTTGGTCGTATAGTTGATGAGTGCCGCTGGAACTGTAGAAGTTCGGATGCTGCTGCACGCAGGGAATACCGCGAAGGGGAAAAGAGAACCATGTGCGGGGGTAGCTTGCCGTGTGCACCGACGTAATAGTCACACGGCCGGTGAGACCATACGGGGCAGCACGACGAAGAGATTGCGGCACGCACGAAGAAGTCGCTGCGTATCTACATACCACACGTAAATATTAATCGTAGGATCTACCTTGACTACGTAAACTTTATAAGAGTGAGATAGTCGCGAAATATCACGAAAATGAATTTTATCTCAAAATGAACGCGGAGATAAAACAACTCAACATAATAACGTTTAATTTAGATAAAGTTACATACTAATTATTATTTTTTTAAAAAATATTATCGCTATTAATCTGTATATTATAAAGTGTTGAATTTGCGATTTTTCCATGGAATTAACGCATAAAATTCTAGTATACAGGTTGTAGCGAGGTAACACGAGCAGAATAACAATTTACTGCCATGAAGACATTAAAGAAAATTCTTACGGCTATGAAGATTCATGTTATTATCGCAAGTAACAGGATATAACTCATTAAAATTAGCGATAGCCTAGTCAGCGACTAGTGAACATAAGAAAATGAGAATGGAGGAAATTGTTTTCGATTGTTATGAAATCAAGTAAATTCAGTTCTCTGTTTAAGTTTTCGAAATGAAGACATCAGATAAAAGTTTCATAGACATATATGTTGGCGTAACTAGCTGCATACAGAACTATAATAAAGAACTGGTGAATGTTAAAAAATAATCAAGAACAATATTAAGCTATTTGTTACCGGTTTTATCCTTATCCGTTCCTTTTATTTAACTCTGTCAGTACAAATTTCATTGAAATGGGGAATTTCGACGGCAAACGAAGAAAAGACAACGGTTCACTTTGTAAATTTGTATACTTTTCAATTTTTTTATTCTTAATTTCAGTATCATGCTAGCACTGAATCATCTTTATTATTTACAAAAAACGGATATTATATATTACTACAATTCACTGTGTGGTGAGGTATTTTAAATTCCTATGGTCGTATAGCGCTGTGAATTCCGAATAAGATAATTTATTGCAAAATGATAGGACTCGTTGTGTTCATCAGTTAGGAAAGTTCCTGCTTTATGATTAAAATTTAGTCATGACTTAAAAGTAATCCGGGGAAGTTAGTGTTCTCATAAGTGTTAATCAGTTTAATAAGAAAGTTATTATTCTTAATTCCGCAATTGAATTGACCACATTAATAATTAATAAGTTTATCAACATTCAATCAGTTTATTAGATATATGCGAGAAGTGCTTTAAATTCTTTTTTTTTTTTTAATCTGGTGAAATTGAGTTTTGATGATAATCGGAATTAATAGGCCTCGGCATAATTTTTAGCCTATAGTAGTCTATTAGTATAACTTGATTTTTTCGATTAGTAATAGTTTCATATAATATTGAACATTCGGATGAATTAGCTGTATATCTCTGATTGCCGTTTACATGGCGTATAATATTGTGCTATCTTCGGTACAATTTTTATTATTATGGTTTTTTTTTGCACAGCGGGAAATACGTAGCGATAGAATTTAATGATATATACCCTTATAGTAAATTTTTCTATCTAATGTTATGATTTCTAGCCAATTCATTAACTTAAATCGAGATGAAATATTAATTATTTAACATATTGTTTTGACCTGCAAATTGTTAAACTTTGCAATTATAACTAAAATTTTATTTGTACGTAAATTCTAATAAATTAATTTGTCTGTGTTTATTATATTTTTCAACTAAATTGAATTGATATTTAGTAAAACATAAGAACACAAGTGCGCTAAAAGAGTAATAAGTTTTGTTAAAACATTATGGAAACAAAAGTTGTTTAATCAAAATTTAAAATAAACATTCGCTATTGTCTTATTCAATATTGATTTATTTATTTGTAAAAATTTAAACTTTTTCGGTATATGATTTTTTCATTATATTTAAATGTTATACTGTTAAGTGCATTACATAAATGCTTTACATTGTTGAGTTTATTTTATTTTAATTAAATATTTAACAGCGAAATGTAGACCTTTCAATGTGGAACGTACAGTGCACCCTTTGGAACAGTTTAAACAATGTCGTTTTGTCGTATTTAATGATTGAAAAGCTGCGGAAAAATTTTTCAATTTTTGTAACTTCTTAATGATATATTTAAAATTATTCAACTCGTCACACTGTATGAAATGCTAACTAGGCGTCGAATGTTTCTTGAAATAAACAAATAAAATAGCTTAAACTTGTATTCTCGTTGTTTAATTTATACAACTGAAATATACAATATTTTTATTTTTATCTATTTAGATATTAAAGTTTTATTTATATTGTTTTATTCTTTTGCGGTTGTTATAAATTAGACCGTAATTTAAATGTTTGAGAAAAATTAAAAATTACTTGTTTTTGTTACAGCTATTTACGTTCGAATGTTTATTTATTGAAACAGGATCCACTTCAAAACAGTTTTAAAGAAATCATTAGTAATTTAGAAAAAGGTTTGCATCCAGATTTAAAGCTGATAGCTAAATGTAGTCCCTTATTCGCTCATTGCGGTAAATTTTATGTATCCGGGTCGTCAAGATCGCATTTGGTAAGTTATTATTTTTGTAAGTAGTTTTTAAAATTACAGCCTTTTCGAAAGGAGGGGGTATTTCTTGAAATCCGAAAACAGTCTCAGATTTTTATTAGATGTTAATTAATGTTAGTATATGTATTTTCGATACATTTAGGTGACACTGGCCCATATGTGTGGTGTTCGCGCTAGTATAAATGCTTTAGGTAAATTAGGAGCATATATTTTCCATTCTGATAGAGCACTTTTAAGGGAAAAGCCGAATCTGACAGAAATGGAAGTTAAAGAGGTTAGTTTTTATTATTTCTATTATTTTATCGTTCATTTTTATGTCCTATATCACATATATGCGTGTATGTTCATTTTTTAAATTCTTTATTCTACTTTGTTATTATTATTCGAGTCATTTTAGGAAAATTTAACCATGATGTAAAACTTCAAATTTTTTCACTAAAGTTGGGTAATTAAAATTAAAATTCTTAGTAGTACGCTACTTGTCTTAATGATAGCAATTTTGGATCAAATTAAGGGTAATAGTAATTTAAATGTTGGATTTCGTTTTAAAATCGGCGGTCGTGTGTAACTGATAATTATTCTCTCCTTATCTTTAAAAATTTGAATAAGAATGTGCAGAAAGAGTTAGCTTTTAATGTTCAACGGTACTATCAAGATTGCGCTTAATGTAATTTGAAAGAAATATTACGGAGCGCGGTAAATTAGCGTATTATAAATATTTTTACTGAGGTTTGGTTATTTTATAAAATATGAATATATATTAGAGGTGCAATTAGAGTCTGCCTACTTTAATTAGTTACAGGAAAATGTGAATGAAACGGAAATTTTACGCGGAAAAAGTTTGCAATCGTAAATTAGAATTTTTAGTAGCTACTAGTATTTTAATTTTATTGGATGTCATAATTCAAAACAAATCCTTGCTTTTGTTAATGCGACTAATGTCAATAGTGATGATATTAAGGGTAGTAATTTTACCACTATAGATAGACACTGTTCTTTGTGAATAATTCTCTATTATAAATTTGTATGTTTATTAATTCTTAAAACACTTTTTTTTTCTGTCAAACTCATTGCAGCAAATTAATGCATTACGCGTTAATTGTTATGTTGTACGTTACTTTTAATATTTTCAAAAAATTTTTCTTACGAAGCATTAAGTAGTCGTCGGGTTCTAACTTTGATAAGAAAATTAATTTTAAAGTGCGAGGCACGAAAAGATAACATGTAAATACAATTTAACCGGATCCTGCGAATTAATTTTGCTGTAAAAATCGTAATGAAATATTTTGTTTGAGTTTGGAATGATACTTCTCGTTTACTGCTATCTGAATTTATTGGAAATCGATGAAAAAAATTGATTTAGTTCTCTTCGCGGTACAGTCGATAGCTACAAGTTAATCGCTTAGTGTCATTGTTAGTCTTTAATGTGAAAAATTTATTTATAGCTGCGAAATTTTACGAACATGTAACTTAAATCTAAATTCGCATTTTTGTATTGCTTTTAATTATTCAAATCATTTTTTGTAGCTGTGTTTATTAAGAGGTTTTAATGCGCTTGATGTCTCGGAAGAAGAAGCTCGCGATCAGTTGAAGAAATGGTTACAATTAAATAAATTATGTTTTGATACGAGAAATTTTTCATTAATTTTTTATGCTCCTATTTTACTGTGGTATAATCACCCCGCCAATAATTTATTTAAAAATAATAAATGAGTAATAATTCTACTTTATTAGATTCTTATTTTTCGTTCAGGAAAAAGAGGAGTACTATTCAAAAAAGCTCCTAAAAACACTTTGACCGTTAAAATTGTTAAAACTGAATAATATTGGCGATCGATTGTGATATTTTTTTTTTTTTTTGATTACCGATTTATTATTTTTCTAATAGGCATTTTTTTGACATAAGACTTAGTTGTCTTATTTTATTTCCTTTTGCGAGAAAGTATTTCGACGTGCGTATCTAGTCTACTACATTTTAACTTACAAAATACAAATTAGATAAACATGTACTTCATTCATTAATTTATTAAAACGATCTGATTTTTTGGCGATTATTTTATTTTTATAGTATTGACACATTTCGAACAGATGTTATAATTTGATCTGATATTTGTGTTACTTATTAAATGCGATATAATAATTTTAATAAAAATAAAGGCAATTCAGATTTTTAATAAAAAAAAAAAATTATATAATATTATAGCTGCGGTCTAGCACGAAATGTACGAAATGGCTAGCAAGGCCTTTAGCTGTCCTATTCTGTTTGTGTTCTTATTTTTCTACTACTAGCTCTGCGGGCTGTAATGCCCGTTTTTTTTTTTTACTACTTTTCCCGCTTTTCTCAGTAGTTCTTGTCTTTTCTCTCCTCTTCGACGAATAATTCCTCTTGCGATTTCTTTTTCTTTTACTCCGTTTTGGTCGTTAATTGGTAATCACCCGACAAGTCGAATAAAATAGTGAAATTGCACACAGTTTATAAAACAAGAAAAAAACTGCATATCTCATGAACTGTATAACACCATATGTAGCATTATACTCGTATTTGTTTTGTGAAAAGAATTTTTGAATCCAGATACTTTTATAACAATCATTAAATTTGCATAATGATTTTTACTGATTCATATGCTGTACAGTTCATGTATTGTTATTATTTTCTGCCACTAATGCTGTGTAGCGTTGCGTTTTAAGTAATACAAGGTAAATATGAAGTAATTTAAATGAAACATTTCTATTAATTTAGTTATGCGAGTTTCGCATTTTATGAATTGTGCGATTTCAATATTTACGTATAATACATATTTATATATATATATATATAATACATATTTATATATATATATATATAATACATATTTATATATATATATATAATATATATATATATATATATATATACACACACACACACACATATATATATATACATATTACAACGTAATTCTTAGGCCGGCCTCTATTAGATAAAATGTCCCAATTTTATGTAACGTTTGTAATATTTTAATTCCATAAAGAAGGAGGTTATACATTCGTCGATTTTTTTTTTTTTTTTTACGTATTCATACGGATCGATTTAGAATTAAATTGTAAATTTTGATCATTTTATACAAAGTATAGAAGAGAAAGAGACAGAAATGTAAGTAAGAGGGGTCAAGGGGCACAGCCCCTTGCGGAACCAAAATGGCCGAGTTATATATATATATATATATATATATATAAAGGCAGAACTCTCCTCCTATATTTTCTACACCAGACTTCCAGATACCACTTTCTCGGGGAGTGTGGCTGGCAATCCTTCCTTCTTTGGTTATGTCGGATGGCCAAATCAAGTTAGTTTTTCAATAATTGGAATTTTTATTTACTTAGTTGCTAAGGTTAATGAATAACCAACATTTTAAATAAATAAATCTTTGTATTTTTAAATTGGTTTTTTATTTATTTTTATTAATTATGATGTTCGAACAATATTTTTGAAAATTTGTCTTAAATTTAAATGGTAAATAAATAAATTCCAATATTACTCTAATTAAGACTGTTGACTCGAAAACGTGCTCACCGACCGACTGACTTTATCATTTTATTTTTTCCTCAGTAATACGTTATTCTGTGCGATGGTTTTTATGTATATACGAACATTGGCGTACGGGACAGAGCCATCACTACACACACCCTATTATAGCAGTTTACAAAGCTGGGTCTCGGCTACCGCATCGGTGCTGCATAAAGCCCAATGTACAAAACTTTAATTCTTGTTAAATTTCTTTTTAAACTTTTAATAATTTTCATCATTGCCGAACATTACTGCAACAATTCAGAACATCTCAAATAGATGATGTTCGTATCAATACATAATGAATCGGTAATAAATTAAAATAAATCTTAATTTATTTCAACATTTTTGGGTGAAGATATATTCGCAGCAGGGTATGGAGTAAGTTAATATTTTACTTACTTTTTTTGCGCAAAAACAATCTAATAAATAGGTCTATCGTCAGATTTATTTACCGCGTATTTAACATTTAGTAATAATAATTAAAATCGATATTTATTTTCTGTGAAATACTGGTGTAATACTGACAAATAGATCGCTACTTTGGAAGAAACTCGGCGTAACTCAAAAAATGTCGATTTTACTCTTATGTCATAATCAAAGAGAAATTATGGTGGTATATTTTTATGTGGAAGAGTGTCACATAAATAATTCGCATATACTGCCATTAGGAGGCGGTTATGTCAGTGTTGTATAGACAGAATGTACTCTAGCTTTTGGGGAAATAGTGTGTCACATTGTTAGTAGTGCTGCAACGTTTGAACAGTGCGCGCATTACGTTTGCTTCAAGACTGTAACATCTCGAAAAGTACCACGTGTTAGTTTGAATTACACCAGTGTTCTCTATAAAGAAGTAAGTCTGCATGTTAGCATTTATATATGATAAATAGCATATTATTTCGAAATATGACAGTTTTATTCACAAAATGAGGTTAGATACTATTTCCTTTCCTGTTTTATTCTGAGTTGTGCCAGCCTTGAACAAAAATTAATAGGATAAATTTGTTTCAGTTTCAACAATTTCGGATGGTTCGAGAAGTAAAGTCATTATGAAATTAGCTGCCAAACGTAATGAACAAAATGCTACTTCCATGGTGACTGAATATAGAAATCCAAACGACAACTTTGCTAGCATTTCCACTTATTCTAAGAGTGATGAAGAAGAGAATTGTTTTAATGATTTTGATTCCGACGATACAGATGCTGAACTTAATTTCGTTGACTCTTCTGATGATTCATCAGAAGACTGCAGTTCGAATTCAGAATCTGCTGAAAGAACTGCCAAGTCTACGGAGCTGGGAGAAGGTGCACAGGTAAAAGAAGGAGAGTTTTATTTCATTGTCAAGCTGAAAAGAAAACTCGAAAGAGGAAGAGGAAAGTTCAAAAATGGCAAAAAAAAATGAAAGCAAACACCTCAGGAACTGTGGTAAAAGTTACAAATCTATAAAGAAAATTAAAAATGACGATGGAACAATTGAGGGAATGAGAGAAGCCCGAAAAATTGTTCCTCCACGTGGGGAAAAGAGTCGGCTTAGATGTTCCAAAAACTTTTCTAATGAAGAGAGACAAAATATTTTCCCGGAATATTAGAAAATGGCAGACTTACAAAGACAACGCGATTTCATTGCTGCTAACGTGACAACTGTGCAGCCAAAATACCGCTATTAGAAGGAAGATAGTAGCCGTCGTTTCAATACCGCGTTTTATTTTGACAATAAAGGCGAATAAGCAAGGGTTTGCAAACTATTTTTTACTGCTACTTTAGGTATAAGTGGACGAATGGTTCGAACTGTTGAAAAAAAGAGAATTTCAACTCAAGGAGAAGTTATTTCCACTGATCTAAGGGGAAAGCATGGTAATCAAGCAACTGTGTCAACAGCAGTGAAAGAAGGCATCAGAAAACATACAAGCTGAATCCCAAAGATTGAGAGTTATTACTGCCGAGCCTGAACTTCTAAAGGATATATTCAAGGAGACAAAACAATAAGCGATCTTTATAGAGATAAAAAGATGCGTGAAGAAGAAAATTCGGAGTACGGTAACTACCTCATGTATTACACAATTTTCGACTAAGAATTCAATCTTGCATTTTTTATCCCAAAAAAGGATCAGTGCGACTTCTGCACCAAATTTGAGAATGTGCCCGGCGAAGAAAAAGAAAACCTAAAAGTACAGTATGAGACCCATTTAAAAGAAAATAATTTATCACGAATTGAAAAGGATAATGATAAAAAGGTCTACTAATATAGTGGCAGTGTATGACTTACAAGCGGTGTTACCATGCCCTCAGGGTGAGATGCCTCAACGTTGTATTATGTCTCCAAATTGAATGTTTATTATTTTACCATTTTTCAATTCAACACCGATTCAGTGCTACGTATGGCACGAAGGACAAGTAAATCGAGGTTCTATCGAAATCACTTCGTATGTATTATGGCGTTACTTAGAACAATCATGAAAGAGGAAATGAGTCAAATATTGAAAATAAAATGAAAGTCATTTTTTATTTCGGTAATTGCGCCGGACAAAATAAAAATAAAAACATCATTGCTACGTACTGTAGAGCTATTTTGACGTTCAAGTGGATCAAATCTATAACGCACAAATATTCAATTTCTGATCATAGTCAAAACGAGGGTGACAGTGCCCATTCTAATATCGAGAAGCAGATATAAAAAAAGCTCAAAAATCGGGTCCAATTTGCTTTATAAGGTCGGCAAAAAAAAAAAACTGGCGAGTCATATATTGTACATGAGCTTTGTTATGACGATTTTTATGATTTCCAAAATATAGATTTTGAAATTGATAAAAAAAAACACTGACAAGGAAACGTTTAAGATTTCTAAAATTAAGATTTTCAAAATTGACGAAGATAAACCGAACACACTAATGTATAAAAATTCTTATAGTGAAGAAGACTTTAAAGTTGTATTCTTAAATAGTAATTGTAAGACTACTCGATCGAAATTATCAGAAGCAATCCCTGGTAAAAGCCTATACTAATAAAAAAGGTATAACAGGCTAAGAAGACCGGATTGCATTTAATAGAAAACAATGTAGTTCCTAAATATTACTTTAATTTTTATAATAACTTGTAGGTTATTTTTTTTATATTACACTATAAACAAATTTTGTGATTATGAAATAAAATTTTGTTTTTGCATATTGTTTGAAATAATTATTGCCTTCAATAGATAAAAGTGATGTGTCACAGTTGAGAAGCCCTTTACCTAAAATTGATTTTTTTTTTTTTAAGTGACATTTCGAAACATTTTCGAAAAACGTTTAAATTTGAAGAAAAAAGGAACTATACAAAAGGTACTTCTAAGTGTGTACTTTGAACAAAGTAAGAGATTTCGCTGATGTAATATAATCGAGTTAAGTGTTAACTTTGGTCAAAACTTCTTGGTAGGTTTTCTCTAAACTAGTCATTTTCGAGTTGTGCCGGTTTTCTTCCACGGTAACGATATGTCGCCTGTATATTTGTTAGTTTTTCATTTGAATGTAAATCGCTATATTTTAAATATACCGAACGGTAATGTATTCTCAAATAGAAAGTTTTGAACTGTATTTTTTTTTTTTTTTTTTAAATGTGAAAACTGGTTAAAATAGAAATGTGAGTTTGGTCGAAATTAAATTAGTTAATGATGTTTTATTCGGATATCGCAGAAACAGAAATGTGCTAAGTTGAATACGAAAGTTTAATTATATTTTAGTTGGAAGAATTTACATTGAAGTTTCATTAATGACTTGGGAATTTTGAAATAAAGAAGAATATCCTTTTCAATTTTTCGTTCAAAAGTTAAAAATGTAGCTGTCGCAACAAACGAAAATTTGAAGTTGACTAATGATTAAAAAAGACCCCGGGGGGTGTAAACTGTTACTAACGAAGTATTAATAGATATGTTTAATGAATAACTGACTGCTATTACGGAATGCGCGTTTTAATTGTTTAATTGTTAATACCAGTGCCCCGTTGCGGAGAAACGCTACGACGAATCGTTATGATGAGATTATAACATCGGCAGAAGGAACGTATCAACCGATTAGTTTATGAAAGATCTGGGCCTGGTTTATTCGGATATGTTGTTCTGCAATACTTGTCAAACGCTAGATAGACTCTACAATCGTTCTACTACTTGAACCTACTTTAATCCTCTAAAATGCCTGGGGTAAGCAGTATTTTTATAGTTCCGAGGCAACCAAATTTAGTCTTA
This sequence comes from Icerya purchasi, assembly GCA_039619475.1. Taxonomy (NCBI): domain Eukaryota; kingdom Metazoa; phylum Arthropoda; class Insecta; order Hemiptera; family Monophlebidae; genus Icerya; species Icerya purchasi. The sequence goes on from CM077115.1 coordinate 577,545,405, forward strand.
TCCATGACTATCTCCTTCATTTTATTCACCAATTCAGTTAAAATTCTGTCAGATTACTGGCGTTAGTTTACGCTCCAGTCATTTGCCAAAACTGCCTCATCTTTTTCTTCTTGTAGATCCGGTGTGAAAGTAGTGCGATCGACAGCTCATTTCATTTTGTTCTTAATAGAACTACTTTATTATAGGTAATGTGAGGTAAGATGAAGAATATGTCCGTCTTAATCGGCAATGGCACATCCGACTCGCTGTTCAGCCTTTAGAATCCTTTCAATGGCGGTACGTTACTCGTCGACTCCATTTTATTCTGATCCTTACCTTTGCCTTTCTCTCTGTGCAGCTTCCCTCTTCATGTCCATAAACAGATATTTTTGGTACTTGTAATAGTGACATCGATTCCTTTGTTGGTTATCTAATAGTACAATGTTTTTCATCCTCGCGAGCGTGTGTGTTAAATCTTTTCGAACATTTTTTTTTTTTTTTTTGAAAAATCTTCGCAGCTGTAAACTCCGCAATGCTTCCCATAGTCATGATCACTACATATAGAACACAAATGTTTCTTACCGCTCAGAGTATGGTTAGGTGGATAGGCGGTGGTTGGATCACTGGCCGGTCATAGATTAGGCGGAAAAAGAATAAATAAAAATACTTGACTACGTTATTTATCAAGTGTTTGAATGAAGAGAGAATTTTGGAAAAATGGAACAATACAGGACGTTATATTAAAATATAAAAAAAGAAGATAAGAGATATGGAACTACTGCCCAACTAGCCTCATTTCGCCGAAATAATCACGATTAACGGGAAAACTTGGCCCAAGCCAACCAGTTAAACAGTACGGCAGATCATATACACGTTGCCAGACAAACAATTGAAAAAACAATGGGATACAAATTATACCAGTATGTTTGTTGGAGATTTTAAGAATGTGTTCGATTGCTTTGGGGGGGGGGGGTCGTCATAAAGACATTGGCCCAAGAAGAGAGAGATGGATGAGAAGCGGAATCAGATGTTTATGCGATCAGCTATGAAAGATAGGAAAGACTCAAGTGCTGGAATGACCGAGGGCGATGGCAAGGAGAGGACAAAAGATGCACAATACGGAGTTGGAAGACCAATTGACAAAAGAGAAGAGTAAAAGGAAGATAGAGGTGCACTCAAACAAAATGTGATTAGCGTCTTGCTTCAATAATATAATCATTGGAAAAGATAAACATTAGCGACACATACATATTAATTAAACATATGTATATATATATATATATATAAGCGAAGCTACGATTACGTTTAACGATGAAAAAGAACATATTCAAATAAAAAGAAATGGTACAAGCAAATATGCTTTATCGTCAAAATTATTTACGGCCGCCTTCCGAGACAGTATTAATAGGAAAAATTCAGGTATACCGATCGGAAACAAAAAAAATTAAGATATGCAGACGGCATTATACTATTTGTAAATCACTTTGAAAAACTACAAGAAATTATACAATCAGTGAAAAATGCTTCAAAATAGGTCTAAAAATAAACATAAAATTAAATACTTGTGCGACGAACTTGTAACAGACAAAAATAGTAACATTTATTTATTTATTTATTTATTTATTATGGCGATTATTGTTCAAAGCACATCGACCGTAATACAGTTACATTAACCAGTAATAAAACGTGATATTCAAAATTAAAAAGAAAGAAAAAAAAAAGTACAATTTGCATAAAAATAAAATAACCGCTGTAACTATGAATAGAAGAAAAAATAAAAACGAAAAAAAAAAAAAAACAAAAATAAATATAGTATCACGTTGCACGTTAAAATGATACATATAAATTGCAAGGAGTGGAAAAAGTTCACAAATTTGTATATTTAGGACAACTAATTAAACTACATAACGATTTAGAAGATCGAGAAGAATACAAAATTAACATGGTTAGCATTCTCAAACTAAGAAATATATTTAAAGAGACGTCAAAACACTCTTAAGTCTGAAAAAAAAAAAGCGTTTCACTTAACATATGCTAACGAAACATCATCATCATCTGAGTCGTATCGCTCGATTTCGAGCATCGTGACTGCCCATTTGTACGCTAGTAGTACAGAATAGGCTGCGTTCATGGCAATTGAACATGGGCATTGGCAAAAAAAAAACAAAAAAAAAACAGTACTAATAAAAGACACAAATCAATTAAAAATTGAACGGTCTATGTTGGGTATCACTCTGATGAGGGACAGATGGAAGAAAAAGCGCATCCCCGAGAAACAACATAAGTAACGGATGCACTAAGTATCATTGAAAATAATAAATGGAAATTATCCGGTCATCTAAAAGCCAAAATAACCGCTGGATAAATTTATCATCATGGAAAAACCTGATGAAAAGCGAGCTCTAGAACGACCGAAGAAGCGCTGGGTAGATGAAATTTGAAAATTCAGAGCAAACTGACGGAAAGAGACGTAAGATCACAGCGTCTGGAAAAAATTGGGAGAGGCTTTCGTTGACCAGTAGATTGCCAACGGCTAAAGGGGAAGAAAAAGAAGAAAAATTTTACCGGTTCGAATTTGGTTGTTTATACTTGCGAGATTTCCAGCGCTTTAGTATCTTATTTTTATACGAAATTCAGTTAAAACACGGAAGGCATTCCTTTTGGTCGACTGTATTTAGTTTGTATATTAATTATCGTATTAATCGTTCTCACGAAATACGCAATTTAATTTAAGCGGTAGTTTTATCCTTGAATTTACGTTTACTCGTCTTGCGCTGATAATTTTTCCGCAAACTCCTGAAACGAAATTTATCGCAAAAGAAATTAATGCACGCATCCTTTGAGCTGTGCTAGGAATGTTTTGGCGTATACTACGTAAAACCTATTGAATAAAATTTTACTTTTGTTTGTGCAAAGAGATGATTGGTGGGTTTATGTAAAAAAAAAAAAAAAAAAAAAAAAAGTCGATATTAAGTGCTCTTAAATCACCGATTCACTTTTCACAATATTAATGGATTTTTACATCGAACGTTTATTTTAGTGTTACATTTTTTGATAAACTGCTGAATACTTGAAGTTCAACATAGTTGAGGGTGAATATAAATTTTAAGTATACCATCAAGAATCATCTTTTCTTCAATAGGTTAAAAAAAAATTAATTATGTTTTTTACATAATCCTTCTTTCTAGGAGGACCTCATTTGAACACGTCTGCACCTTCACAGTTGTCATCTTTACGAAGTTTCATCCTTCGCGTAAGTGTTGGTTTTTTCAATAATTACGAAAAAATTGGACAAGTGGTTAAGGTGCTTGGCTACCAAATCAGAGGTCACGAGTTCGAGACTTGTCTCGTTCCAGATCCGAATCGCTCCCTAGTTTGTACCTAATCTAAAATTGAATTGGGTACCAGAGAAATCTGGGAAAGTAAAGGCGGCTGAGAGAAAGGAACCCCGACCCAATTAGGCTTAGTACATTGCAAAACCTTAACTTCACAATCCATGATACTCTATCACGGATATACGGGACTTACTTTACTTTAATTCAATCTATAATTTAGCTACGGTGGTGAATGAAATCATAATTTATCTGTTACGCACGAACGAACAGCGTAGTGTAGCATTAAATAAATATTAAAAATATAATAAGTTTTAACGAAAGAGAGTCTAAAGGTACAATTCCATATTAAAATTTCGTAAACCGAATTTTCCATGTTCTGTGTAATAGTTCCATATTAGCAGTTTAATTATATGCGATATTTATTAGTAATGGTGATGGTTTTTCTTATTTTCATTCATTAAAAAATTATTATTTACACTTGCAGCGAAGAATGGTTGGAAATGTAATCAAATTTTAAAACTGGGAGGACACCGTTAAAAATAAGCTTGATGTTTCTGTTAATTTAAAAGTTTCGTATTAGCAAAATATATGATACATATAAAACGCTATAACGAAAGGCCCCCCCAGTTTGTTTTTGTATTTAAATTCATTATTCGTTCAAATGAAAATACTTTTTCCCGCGCCGTTTCATTATATGTTTTGTGTAACTATTAGAAATGTTACCCGTTACATATTCGAATGCATTTACTTAATCGCAAACATCCGGTGAGAATATTTTTTCGGTATTTAGTATAAAGTTGTTCCACCAAATTGGAAGTTCATCATAGTCTTCGATGTATTTATATTGTGTAATTTATATTGTGTAATTTATATTGTGTAATTTATATTGTGTAATTTATAAGTAAAATTTTCTGATAAAATTTAAATTTGAGATTTTCAAAATTCGGTCAACAGTCGAATTTTTTATTTTCATGTTTTAAAAATGCCTCTAATGTTGGAGGGACGTCTTTGATTCTACTAAAATTTCAGACCTGACAGTTAAAATTTCAACAAGTTAATCCACACTTTCGTATGTTTATGTTTTAATTTAATAATAATAATAAAAGAAAAGGGAATGGAATGACTGAAAAAATCAGAAATTTTTATTCGACAGTCATATTAAATTTATAATATATACAAGGGCGTCGCCGATGAGGCAGGGGGGAGCAAGATGATAGAAAGAGGATATGAGTGTTATAGGAAACGAATAAAATTTATAAGTTGTAAAGGCTTAATATTTTATTAGACAAGAATAAAATCTTAATTAAAATATAAGTTTTCGTGGGTTCCTGGCAAATTGTGCATGATTACGCGCCTATGAGAGTACTCATCATGGCCAGTTGATTAAAAAGTTTCAAGGCTCCGGAAGGGGGGAGCTGCCCCCGCTGGCGACACCCATGAATATATATATGTATATATATATATATATATATATATATATATGTGTATATATATATGTGTATATATATATGGCGACTGTGAGTCTTGCTCGGATTTATTTCGAACTTGTAGAAACTTCAAAGTATATTAATGCGTTTACGAAACATTTAAAAATAAAACACACGTAATAGGAAAGTTACAATTGCATAAAGTGTTCTTTTTTTAAAATTTCAAATGTGTATTTTAGTTTACGTAATATTTAAAATCACCACGTAAATATCGTAAATAAATTTATTTCATTATGCAATTTCAATTTTCTATTTAACATGGTAAATAAGTGATTTTATTCACTATTCATCCCTAAATAAAAAAAATTCAAAATTTACAAGCTAGAAATATTATGACAAATCAGTACGCCATCATGTGTTATTTTTATTAAATTTTATTTATTTTTTTCTGAAAATTTACAAGAATTGCTTACTTCAGAATATTTCCGGCTTATGAATTTGAAATTTGTTTTTATTTATCACTAAAACGAACACTGGTCACCTCTTCTTTACAATTTTTAGTTTCATAGAATTTTCTCGACCAATCGATTCCTAGACTCTAAAAATCGCTAATTCGTGAATTCCATCGAATGCGTTGGGGCCATTTTCAAGAATCCAATTACATACATCACGAGATACGCCTTTATCTATCCACTCCTGAATGAAGGTTTCTCCCAACGTCTTCCAATCACTTCTATCTTGTGCTTTTTTCAAACAGTTTTTTGCCAACTACCTTTGCTGCTTTTCATCGTGCCATCGCGTCATAGGACTTCCCTGTTGACATTTTTTTTGTCTATCAGCCACACTGTAAGACCAATTTCGATCATCTATTGTCGTTTCTTCGAGCTACGTAACCAGCCCATCTACACTTTATTCTGGCCGTCTGCTCCACTACATCCTCACCAGCCGTGTTTATTCCCGGATCCACACATTTTTTTCCCGATCCGATAACCATGCATATTGTACTCTCGTGTACATAGTTTAATTCTTATCTTTTTTATATCCGTTTTTGTATATGGCCACGTTTCCGAACTGTATGTAGGACCGGCAATATACACATATTGGTTATATAATTTACTTTTCAGATGAATCGGTATTTGTTTATTGCGGAATACTGCGCTTAATTTTGCAAGCGCAACCCACGACACAGTGAAATTCTCGCTACTTCCGCTTTCGTGTCATCCTTTCTTTATTTGTCGTAATTTTTCGACTTAAGTATATGTGACTGTCTAGAGTTTATTGTTATTCGGGTTGTCATTATTTTCGTTTTGTGTCGGTTTATCTTTAATTCTATTTTGTTCGAGTGTACATTCAAGTTTGTTATCATCGACTGCATTTCTGCTGAACAGGACTGATCTGCAAATCTGAGATGGTTTCGATATATTCACCATCTATTATTTTAATACCCTTTGTAGTCCAGTTCAAATTTTTAAACGCAATGTCCAAAGCGCAGATAAATACTCGTAATTTCAGCGAGATAGTATCGTATCGCCTTGTCTAACCTCTTTTTACGCGGAATTTTTCCCGTTTTATTCCATAGATTTTTCTGTATTGTAGCTGAGCTATGGGGGGGGGGGGGGATGTTCTTTATAATTTTAATATATTTGACATTGATTCCAAAATTAGCTTTAATTAATTCAGTACTTCCGAGACCTCTACTATCATAATCGCTTTTAAACGGTACAAATGATTTTAAATATTTCGCGTATTTTACGATTGTGTTAAAATTTATCGTAGACTTCTGTAAATTGTCATTAGTCGCATTGAAATTTCAGAGAATGTCAACTGAAAATTTGAGACGTACAGTTATTTCGAGAGGGGACATTTTTTCGGAAGTCAGCGGGTTTCATTTCTAATTAAATCCTTTTTTTCTTTATTCTTACAGATTATATTTAGCGTTTTTTATATCGCTCTATCCGCCTGAAAGAGCTAGCCTTTTTTAATTTTTTTAATACTACTCGCACCATCAGAATGAGAGAGTTCATTAATTAAAATCTTACACTGAGCAGGGCTCAAAATGTACAAATAGTTATGTTATAAAAATTAACTGCATCAGAGCAAGTACACTTCTGATTCAAGAGTGCTGACTTACGTCTTCTGGTTTACCAACAAAATTATTAAATATGCAATATTGAAAAATAGAAAAAAAAGTTCTCCGTGTTTTTTGAAATATTTAAAAGTTCTTGTTTAACGTATTTAATTTTTTTCGTCTACTTTTTGTTTCTTAATAATTCTACATTTCTAAGATTTTGGAGTCATGTGTTGGTCTGTTTTGCCATTGTCCATATTAGCCGTTTTGATATCACTGAAAATTAAAAATCACGCTGAATATGCTTCCACATTAAATATAAAGAAACTGGGTAATTTTGCAGCACAATTCGTAACTAAACCGATTTCATAATAAAAGCGAAATTATTGCCATTTCCATTTAGACGTCATTTCTCTAGTACTTAAATCTAAATAAGAAGAAAAATTTTAATTAATATTTGGATTTAAATTTCTTTAGAACTATGCGATAAATTATAGATAGAGAGGAAAATCACTTTCACAATCGGATTTGACTTAGATATATTATTAAAATATTATATTAGTCTTTTTTTTTTTTGTAAAATTGAAAAGTTAACAAAAATCTTACGATAAAAATAATCGAGTAGAGAAAAAACGTTGAAGTTGTTTTCTTAAAGTTTTGAGTTTTTTTTTTACAGTAGTGAAAATAGACATATCGTTTCAGAGTGTAAACAGTAAAAATGCTCATGAATAATTTTAGAAAAAGAGAGAAATATTTCACATTGGACTACTTTTATAATAAATAAATAAAAGCGAGCGAATAAGGTGGTTATTTTAAAAATGAAAGAGATGAATAAGAAATGCTTAATTTAACGGGAATAATATATTTCTGCTATATCTAGATCTAAAAGAAACGCTACAAAAGCAGTTCTTCACAGTGTAAACTAAAAGTATTCTGAATTTATAAGGGCTCTAATTTGGTGCGGCCCTGGGCTATGTTCAGTGCCGGATTAAGCAAGTGCGGGGACCGTAGAAAATTCTATCGAGGGGCCCTCGATCTACCGAGTTCTTAAGTATAAAGTGGTAAAACAATAATTCAATACTGAATATGTTTATTTACCATCTATAGGTTACGAATTACGTTAGTGTTTAATGGTACTTTGACAAGTACAGGAAGCCACAGATTGCCCTGGCAATTTAGAATAATTTTGATAAGAAACTAACATTTTAAAATTGACGATTAATAACGACGAACTTTTATTGTTTTTTAAACTTTTACAAAGTAACTTTTCTAGATTTAATGTTGGCGAATTTAGGGATAATACTATTCGTATGAATTTCTCTGAGCGAATCATATTCTATATTCATCGAGGAGAGATAATTCAGACGTTCTTGACTCGTAGTGTTCCATAATTAAGGTTATTTTTTATACGCTTTAATGTCAAAAATGAACATTCGCCACTGATTAAAGTGATCATGAGAGACAAATAAATGCGTAAAGCGATTTCTAAAATGGGCAAACATGATTCTAATGAATTTTCCATTAGGAATTTAGAATATTGAATTTCCAGAGCTTCGTTTTTTGAACTATCAATCGCACTAGCCACATCCACTAATTCATCGTCTAGACTGTCTTCCAAATCATTTGCATAAGCGCAGTGTCATAATTGGAGTTTTTTGACGTGACAACGTCTTATAAATTGGTTTGCCGGGTGACACTTGAAGAAACTGCGTTACGCTCCGCTCACGTTATGCGCTCACAATGAGAGCGACTGAGAGGCACGCGTCCCTTCCACTCGGGCATGGTTAGCCCGCCTAAGAGGGAGAGAGACAGACATTTTAAAAATATGAGAAAAAAATATGAGAAACAATAATTTCTAGGCACATTACAGCAGAAACACTTCCTTTCATTTCATATTTCTCCTATCATCGCCCTATCCTCAACAAAATCACTCAGATAGGAACAAGTTAAGTTGTAGTAAACGCTGTTTCATTGTACGCAAATGTATTGCAAGTTATTGTATGTATATTTGTATATAAATACGTATGTATGTGTAAAGGTAAAAATAAAATTTTGTTAATATGAAATTCAGTGCGAGATTCTTTGTATAAATTAATGTTTTAAATATAATTCTTTGTATAAATAAATGTTTTAAATTGTTACTATTATTTCATCCTTCTTCCTACTATACGAATGAATATTCACATTAAAATTATTTTACCACTCAAAGTCGTTGTCACGTAAAACTTTCGCCCGTATACCGACTTTACAGGCAACCAATTTTTTTGAAAATCTCTTCTGCTGTAATAAATTTTAACTATCGAAATATTCCGAATACGCTACTAAGTTTTTGATATGCTTTCATGCGGTTTTTCTAAAGCCGATAATGTGTTATCAATAATGACAACAAACACCTTAATTTCAAACTGTTTACCAGGCGTTTCATTTTCAACAAATTCGTCAAGTGTACCAGAACCGCTCTAGAATGGTCATACTTTGTGTTTCGCTCGCGTCGTCTTGAAGTCTGTTGCTGATATTCATGACAGCCTGTCAGATCTTTGGCTTTTGTTTCAATATCTGAAAATGTGGATCGCATTGTTCGGACATATCCATATAATGTGATTCATAAAGGGCGTACCCTGTATTAAGGTCTATATTAGACGATTGCAGTGACGCACTAGTCGCTTGCACACGTTCTAGGATATCATTCCACGTAATTGCCATTATTCCCATTTTCAACTTATTCATCTTTGAAACTAGTCCGTAAGCTTGATTACGAAACTCTGCCTTTTGATCTGTATTATTGCAAATGTCATCCAACACTTGCCCGGTAGTGGTAAACCACATAAAAGTGTGCGCCTTCGTAGCATCAACTTTTGGCGAACCACCGAGTGTATCCGACAGCCTTTTCAAAATTGGAATTTTTGAAGTAAGAGCTTTCGTAAGAATTCCCCAATGATGTGTAGAAGCAGAAAAAAAATTTCCAATAAAATCGAAAAAAAATAATGCTTCTGTACAACAGTCTGCAGCGCATTTAGAAACTAAATTTAGTGAACGTGCAAATGTATTCTGCATACTTATTTATTTTCCTTTAATTCGTGCTTGCAGGCCGCTGCTCGTGTTGCTGGCATTATCATAGCTTTGTCCACGGCAATCTTTGATATCAATGCCATTCTCTTACTTAAGAAATCTAGTAAACTTTGGGAAAGTTGTTCAGCAGTATTTCCATGTCTAAGAACTTAAAAAATCTCTCAACTGGCCCGGATGGTAGAACATAGCGCATTATCAGAGTTAGTTGGTCTACATGCGATATATCGGGAGTAGAATCTAATGATACTGAATAGTACCTGGATCTCTTAATTTTGCAAATAATTTGATCCAGCATGCTTGATGCAATTAATTTGATAAATTCCTCGCATGTTATTTTAGATAAATATGACGTGTGTCCTTTTCCTTTATGGACATAAGTTTGAATATGTTGGGCCATAAAAACGTCAAATTCGGAAGTAATTCTAATAAACCTAAGTGTAATTCCCATTATATGTTGAACCAATAATTTCATCGCCTCGCCGAAATGCAAGACCTCGTTCTGCTAAAAACATTATTACAGCAATAATTCGTTTTAAAAGCATCCGCCAATAACTTTGCTCAGTCTGAATTTGGCTCACAAATTGACGATCTTACTATGTCAGGATTACGAAATGGTTATGAGAAAATTTAATTGCAGGAAATCTCTCATTACTTTTATAACTTACATAAACTTATTACTAGAAAATAATTTTTTGGTATATGATTGCTAAATTATAATAAAAATAATATGAGAAGTCTTACAAATAAATAGACAATTTCAATATTTCGAATCGAGCTATTTCAATTCTACTACGCATGCACACTGAGTGTCGAATAAGAGTGCTCGCACACGTCAGACTTTTTGTAGAGCCAATTATTAATTAGGCCGATTAAAATTCGGTACATTTATACGAGCGATTTTTTATAGAACTTGTGCGTTTACCTTATGAAATTACGTGTTTTATTTTTGCTAATGAAATATAATCGGATAAATATTGTCTGCAATGGATTGTCTTGGTTGGAAAAGGTGTATCGTTTCACGTTCTAGTGACATCAAGTAAATTCAATATACCACGACTTAACAAGTTTCACTCAAAAAATTACGTTCAGGCGGAGGCGAGTCTGGATGCGCGGGGCTCGTAGCAATTGCTACTCTTGCTACGTGGTTAATCCGGCACTGGCTGTGGTTAGACCTTCCATTCAACTTCTTAAATTCAACACTGCTCAGCTGTGTAAACGAAGAAATTATGAGAAATTCTCTCTTTTTTTCGTGCGTATTTTTATTTCATTTTATTTATATTAAATGATTATTTATTTAGCGTTGTTGGCAGCATCACTTTTTAAATTGTTGATGATGCATTAAACATCGCTATTTTTAAAATTTTGCTCATCTACAAGCGTTCATGCTGATTATTCGTTGTTTACTAAAGTTTAAGTGCTGTTCATTGGAAACGTGAAAATTTTTATTGCACATAACAAATAGGTTCAGAATTATCATCAAGACAGCTTCGGTTGGAGAACTGAACACGAGGTAATAATATGCAAAGGAACTACACAACTGGCATCCTTTCTTTCGGATCTTGATTAAAATTTTACTGTACGCTGCACTACCTATCGAGCAGTTGCTCACTGAAATGATAGAGAAAAGGAATAGACATATTAGCTTCAAGTAAGAGTCCGCACGTTTATCTGACCTCTCAAACCGTAGTAAAAATGGACAGATTTCACGACAGTTTAACAGTTTTATATTAGATTTGTGATATTTGCATTGTATGAAAAGGTAATTTTTATTTTGTCCATTGAAGAACAGAAGCCGGCTTTGTCTTATGCTATGATTTATATGCTCAATATGCAAAATAATGTAGCTCAAAAACGTACAAAGTGGATCAAAAATTGATTGAGTAAAAAACACCAATTAAATCACTTGCTTTTATTAAAAGAAGTCCGGGAAAATGATCCTCACTATTTTAGAAAATATTTAAGGACAGATGCAAAAATACGTTTGATTATTTATCTTTATTAAGAAGTGATTTAACAAAGAAACATACACAGTTATGAGAAAAGCCATGTCAACAGAGGAACATTTGATAGCTTGGCTACAGAAAGGTGTTATGAAGATTTGCAATATTCGACTGGGATTTTGGAAATATTAATAAACTTGACGAAAAAGTCTTTATTGCACAATCGAGAATCGGAACTCATTATAGGGAATTAATAATTAATTCTAAACACAAAAAAATTAAAATTAAACTAATAATAATAATTGATTGTCTATACACAGCTCCACAGGGCTAGTCGCACACTCATGGAATATGAAAAATAAAAAATATATACACATACATGCATGTGGTGTTCGCCGAGAAAAGGGACCTGCAGTGCCAAAATATGGGTTTTGAGTTAAACACAAATTTTGATACTTGAAAGTGTGTAGAAAAAGATGCAATATGTAGTTGTTTTTTTTTTTTGGCAAACGTTTATATAATGTCTTAAAACGTACAAAACCGACTAAAGAAAATTGTAAAAAAGTGGAAAAACGTTAAAAACTTTTAAAAAGTCGTAAAACTATTTTTTTCCTAGTTGTTAGTTTTTCCTTTTTGGCATTTGTTAATGTTTAGGATTCCGCACAAATAATGTACAAAATCCTAATAAGATGGTTCAAAAACGACAAATATGTCAAAAATAATCAATAACGAACGAACGGTTCGACTTATTAACTTCAAAATTGGATCATAAACTACAATTAAAATTCTCTTTAAGAAAATCCATAACTTCAAATTAACCGATTACCCTAGGCGACAAAAAACCCAAAAAACGGGTTAAGAATATGTTAAATGGAATTTAAAACGACCTCAGAACTCATCCTTAAAAAATTCATAACCCAAGATAACCCTTTAAGAGGGAAATTCAAAATATAAAACAAAACACAAAAGTCCTTTTATGAAATATAAAAATTACGGTTAATAAATTATACAGACCCCCTTTTGGGCCTAAAAACAGCAAAAAAAAGGAATGTTTACGTAAGCAATAGCCCGAGTAAAAAAGTTGAGGAAGCCAAAACGCATCTCAAATATATGCATAAAAGACCGCTTTATAGGAAAACAATAGACGAACTTACAACTTTATATTTAGAGGTCCTCGAAGCGTTGAAAGCTCGAAAGTTTCGAAAAAAATACTTTTTTCCCCCGTTCATGCGATATATTGATGGAAAGAGCGCTATATTTGTCTGGAACAAAACCGTATTTCATTTTCTTAATGAAACGTTCGATGTTGGCGAATAGTTCAAAAAAAGCGTGAAAAATGACGTATATCTCCTTTTTTATGGCGCAAAAAATCAGATTTCTTTGTTTCAAGTATATTATGTAAAAGTAATTATAGTCTTACATACGGAATCTTCAGCGCATGAAACATCATACTCGACTGAACTTGTTTTAATTTTTGCAACTTCGGTTTTTTTCGTCGTTGGAGCTTCATTTTTTTTTTTCTTTTCTTTTTGATTGTAGTTTCAATTTTTTTCTTTCTCTCCCGTGTCAACTTCGTTGTAGACTCCTCTATAATTCGCTGCATTCGACTGCTTTTTCGGCTTAGGTTGGTCAGGTTTAGGAGCTACGAAAGATCGGCACATAAAGAAGCAATATCCGCGTACAGGTACCACTTCCTTTCTAATGATAAACCACTGGTCGTGATCGGAGGTTGGGGGGTAAATCGTTTGCTGACGTTACGTTTCGTTGTACATGTAGATGAAATTTTTTCTCTTCTGAGTGGACAAATTTTTTGCAGGTGATATAATTTTTTTAAAACCGAAAATGGTGACACTTTGTAATACCTATTATGAAAACAATACCGAATTAATAATGCGATAAAATTAAAATTTGAGAGATGAAAATACGGAATCACGACAATGCATCTACGGTGATTGATAAAAATCTTGAAATTCTGTGTCCTACATTCGCTATTCGATTTTGCTTTCATTCGCAGTAACATTGAATTTTTTATGGCTAAATTGATTAATAACTTCTTCAAAATCTTCATAGCAATCAGCGTTTGAGCGAGCAAATTCCAATTTAACTAGGCCAAAATTTGACAATGATGTTCTATTAAGTTGGCAGCGCGTTACATATAACCATGCGCGGTACAGTAGTATGTTATGGTAGTATTACTTCGCGCAAACTTTAAATACGTTTTTCTCAAAAACTACTTTTCACAACCCAGGTCCCTTTTTTCGGCGAACGTCACATATATATATATATTTTTTTTTTCATTTTCCATAAGTGTGCGACTAGCGCCCTGTGGGGTTATCTGGCACTTGGCGTGTGGGTGATGATAATTAGTGGAAACTCCTATTTAGCAATATCGTTTCATCTGGGATTCGGTTTAATATATTTGAAGCTTACAACAGGTACGTTGGCTTTATCCGCTTCAAGCGTCTGATTTCATTGGAATTATCTAGTAATCCAACGGCCAGGCTATTTCGGTGACGCTCTGAATTTCGACCGCACTGTTTTGCAACTTTTTTGATTTCTTCACTGATTGTACATATACGCAGATCTGTATGTAATGTATCATTAGTGATGTACCACGGGGCATCTGTGATTTCTCTTAGGACTTTATTTTGAAAACGTTGTATCTGCGTAATATTACTCGGCTTGGCACACCCCCAGAGTTGACATCCGTACATCAAGATTGGTTTCAGTATTTGTTTGTATAGTGGTACTTTGTTTTCCCGGGACAGTTTTGATGTCTTTCCCAAGAGGCCATAGTAGGTTCCTATATTTTAAGTTCATTTCATTCCTTTTCTTTCCTATGTGTGTTTTTCACGATAACTTTTTGTCTAAATTAATTCCGAGGTATTTTGCTGTTTCTTTACTAGGTAATAACTTTATTAAGAAAAATATTCGATATATTATAGTTTTTTTTTTTATTTGTAAACGTTATACGCATGCGCAGATTTATCCCTCTTGATCACTATACGCCATCGTTTGAACCATGCTGACAAGCTATTGACGGCTGATTGAAGATTATTATTGATGGTTTCTACTGAGGTGCCTGTACATAAAATTGCATGATCACCTGCAAAAATGGCTATTTCTGTTTCTTCTGGATCAGGAATATCGCTAGTGTGTATATTAAATATAGTACTAGTCCCAATGTATATGTATATATGTGAGAAATGAATTATTATAAATTTTGCTGATTAACGAAAGTACGCTACTTTGGCTGTTTTAATAACGTAGCGTAACAAAACCAAGAGCGAGACAGGGTATCTGCCATACAACGTTGAAAGGTGGCTCTAGATACATTGGAGTAAGATTTATTTTTTCCTTACCAATCGTTAAATGTGTTAAATATGTTTATTTTAACTTTTTCCCCCGTTAAATAATCATTTTCCGTCGAATTTCTACCAGATGCGTGTGAAGAAACATGATGGGGATCGAGTTTTACTTTCGAACGTAGTAAAAATTTGTAGAGTTAAATTTTATATCATAAATTTCACACAACAAAACACTGCAAATTGACACGGAAATTCTAGTTGATAATTCCATAGCAGAGTTGAGCATTTGTTATTCGAATAACCGAATAACGAATAAATTATTTGAATAACGCACAAATAAATAATGATTAATTTATTTGTTATTCGTTATTCGTTATTCGACATTAATCATTATTCGTCAATAATACGTTAATCATACATTAAAATCATTCGTCAATCATACATTTTAAACATTATTCGTCAATCATACATTAACCATTATTCGTTATTCATTATTTAGTAATTATTCATAAACTTAGTTTAATCAACATATACATTTTGCTACAAACCACCTGCAAGCTTAAAAAAATTAATTATCAGATTTGAATCTTGTTTATTTTATAATTTCTACGCAATAAGTTAATGCATCGTTATATTCAAAAATTATGCAATCGATAATCAAAAATTGATAACAGATTTGTAATCAACGACCTTAGAAATCCTCGTATACAATTTGTCGTTAAAATTAAGACTTTTTTGACTTTTTTTGCCCGCCATATTGGATCCTCCATTTTGAATTAAGAAAATCTGATGACGGATTCGTAATCAGAAACCTCAAAAACCCTTACATATAAATTATTTACGAAATTGGATTACTTGATACATGTATTTATTGATTTTTCTTGTAAGGGGTGCTTTACCCCGTTTAAGGGTGAAATTCATGAAAACGCCGAAACACGTCAACTTTATTTTTTAATTGTGTGTGTTAAAAAAAAAAAGGTTTTATTATTTTTTAATGTTATTTTATAATTTTTTTATTCCATAATTATGACCAAAAAAAAGGTTTTTTCACCCCCGAGAAAATAGGGGATGCACCCCCCCGGCTTAAATCACTGTGGATTACTTGTTCTTCGCACGAGAAATAATTTACATTTTGTTTCATAAAAAAATATCAAGTTAAAGACGAGACATTTAAGAAAAACGATTTTTGGGGGTGAACTTTAGGGGTGGTTTTCACCCCTCGAAAATGCATATGGGCCGATAAAAAAAAAAACACGGGTCTAATATTTTTTTATACTCTACAACATATCCAAAGTTCATCAAAATCGGCGTCTGACAACTCGTGTACTTTCCTTGTAAGTAAAATCCTTTTTTCTGTCAAGTGCTTTTTTTTTATTTGGAACTTTACTTATTACTAGACCAAGACGTGTTCTTTTTTTTTTTGGTTCTTTTTTCGTTTTTTCGTAAAACTTGATTATATAAAAAATTTTTTAGTCAGCAAATGAAGGTTAATGGCTTATATCTTTTGACTGCGCACGTATCCGATGCGATTTCTCCACGCGCTAGCAGCTAAGATTGTTCATCAACTAATAGCATAGCGGGTAAATAACTCAAACTTGGAGATTCAGTTGTTGGTGAACAAATTTCATTGTAATTTTTTTTCGTCACACATTGCACATTGGCCCGGTGCTGAATGTACACTGAATTTTATTGTTGCACGTTATTAAAATAGTCATGCACTTTCGTGAACTGGAATAGCGCAGATCCATCTTTGAGTTGCAATAAATATCGCGTTAAAAAAAGTTATTACGATTTCAACATACAGTGTTGTGTGTCTGCACTTTCAGTGTAGCAATAACCGACGAAGCTACCCTGTCCTGTTCTTAATATCGTAATAGGCGGAAAGGAGCAAGTTGTCTATTTAAACAGCTAAATTGGAAAATTGGTGTTTAACGTCAAATAAATTTAAAGTGTAGCCAATTACTGTAGCGCATCGATAGACGTGTCGACAGTTGCTCGCTTAATTCAAAATTACTGCTTGAAAAATAATTGGAATTACTTTTCCCTTTATTTTTTTCTTCCTAGTACCGGATATAGGTCCGTTATTCATTAGTTAAAATTTTAGCGCGTCGTGAAATTTGTAGAAATTTATTGTATTACCGTGTAAAAAAAAGAAAAAAAAAAAGAATTTCAGTTTTTTCCGAACTTGGCTAATGGGAATTATTTATGAACAGTTCACTGGCAACCGTCTACGGACGGTGGTAATTGGTTTACCGCAAACTGGCCGGAAGGAGTTCAAACACAATTCGATTTTTGAGAATTGAATGTATATTTTTTATATATACATATATTATATACATGTACCAATATACATAAATATATATATACACATATATATATACATATATATACACATATATATATACATATATATACACATATATATATATACATATATATACACATATATATATACATATATATACACATATATATATACACATATATATATACATATATATACACATATATATATACATATATACACACATATATATATATATATATATATATATATATAATTGTTAATTACATAACTTTCTGAAAGTGTCGGTTTTATATAAAGTACATGCCCACTTGCCAGTGTGGTAATAGTGACAATGGCAATGATAATTTTTGTTAAAAAACCACGTGCCCGAAAACTACCGAACCTGTACATGTATAGTAAAGAGTTACTGTATGTTTATTGGAATCCATTCATTTTGTATAGTATTTCTGCTTTGTTCATTCTTTTTGTCTAATCCGTTTTACAATCCCGTAAAACCATATTTCAAATGGAACCCCTTTCTTATTACGCTTTCGCCGGAGATCCATTTTTTATTATATATTGTACATGCCCCTTAAAACGTGATAATATGTGCTTTTCTCTTGTAAGTTAAGAGAATTTGCTTTTCTGTTCGAAATTTATTAATTTCTCATGTTTCGGAATCGTCTCCATCGTCTCCATCGTCAGAGTAAGTTCCGATTAAAAACGTAAGCAAAACACAATTTCATCGGCAATAAAAGATTTAATAGATATGAAAATTTTAAAAGTTTCGCCTAAGACGATAAACGTAGAAGATGGGGGAAAAAAAAGTAGGAAAAATGACTGAAATTCTTTAGCGAGAAAGAATAAGTAAGTGACATCTAGAGGGTCTGCGATGAGAGGAAGACGAGAAAATTATAATAGTTGATAATTAGGGATAGATGGGGCAGGATTTTAACGAATAAGTCAATAAATGTATCTTAGCTAAAATTTTAGAACACTACACATTGATAAACATTTAAGAAATTATGTGGAAAAAAACAACCTACTCTATGAAAATCAACACGGTTTTAGAGAAAAACTTTATTGAGAATGATTGTAAATAAGATAAATACAGGACTATCGATGGGGAATCAATTTTTAATTACATTTATTGACCTATCCAAAGCGTTTGACACTTAGAGTTGACCATGAATTACTGATTAATGACTTGGAAAATCTGGGCATTAAAAATAATCAACTTAAGTGGTTTACGAATTATATAACAAATAGGAGAAGCATAGTAAAAATCGCAGGGAGTAACAGTAATGAAAAAAGTATTCAATTCGGGGTAGGTTAGGGAACTCTATACTGGCTCCTATCCTCTTTCTAATATACACTAACTCATTATATAGACACATTAAAAATGCAAATGTTTTTGCTGATGATATTGCCTTATTAATGGGGATCACAAAGAAAATGAAGAGATGGCGGAATTACAAAAGGATATAGATAATTTTAGTTAAAATGGCACATGATAGGAGTTTATGTATAAATATAAATATAAATCTAAATTACTGCACATTCGGAACAGTACTAAACGTATGATACACGATCCGCGAATAACTTTCCATAATAATGATATTGTATACATGAACTTCATCATATTAATAACAATATACTTATTTGTGTTTTTGTCCACCGCTTGAGAACGTAAAAGATTTTAAATATCTCGGTGGTATATACATATATCGATAAATCCTTGAACTGGAAAAAAACACATTTAAAGTTTAAATTCAAAAATAAGACAGACAATTCCAGCTTTATATAAAATAAAACAGGTACCATCACATCGAAATATACTATAATTCGATAATAATGTCTAGAATTTTATAAGGAATTCAAATATATTATGTAAGGCTATACAAGAAAACAGAAATAAATAAAATAAGCAAAGTGCAGAAGAGCTGTTTGAAACTTATACACTACCCTACTGGAAATAAATCGACTTTAGATCAATTATGTGTCGAAGAAAAACAACGAAATGTCCCCTAAGATGTATACTATTTCTATTATACACAGATTACTAGAATTTAATGTTAATAATATAAAATTACCATCCAGGCAAAAAATAACCGAATTTACATCTATCCTCGCGGTGTAAATCTACGAATTGACGATTCAGTTTTAAATAAATTAAATAAGTACAATCCCTAATTGTATATTAAAGGGGAAAAAATTGGTGTGTGCAAACAGGAATTAAAAAGATGGCTGAAGGAATGGTATAAAGATTGAAGAACAAGTTACATCCCGAATCTAGAGCCTTATAAATGCTTCTTTCTTTATGTGTTTTGACTTTCTCGCGTCTTTCCCCCTGCTATTAAGTTCTCAAAGAAGATCAAGTTTTTCGATTTTAAAATATTAAGCTGCCTGCATGTAGCACAGATGCGTATTACGGGTCGTGTAACGTATTTGCATGCGTATATATACTTTTATATACTTAAACATAACACTGAGTTTACTAATATCGTAATGCACGATAGTTTGTAATTTTTGTATTTTGCATTTTTTTTTTTTTTGTAATAAACGTTAATAAGAGTGTCGGGCACTCACACAACGGGCATACTTTGTGAGACCCACAACCTATTTCAAAAAAAAAAAACATCTGCGTAGAGCAATACAACTAAAACTAAATAATATTACACTTTTTGGGCACATCCCATTTTCGGCTAAAAACAAAAACAAAACAAAACAAGGGCAGACCAAGAACCATGTCGATCGGTTCTTATTCCGTTTTTTTTTTTTTTTTGCTAAGATAAGTGTAATAATATTTATTAATAATTGTATTTTTATTTTTCTAGTTATTTGCAAACAGGAATGTTAAAGAACATAAAAAATTAAAATCAGAATTAATGATTATTAACGAAAAAGTTAATGATATAATATGTTCAGTACATCTACCGTGTATGAAACAAAATTCGATGGGAAAGAGAAAGGAAGTGACAGCGCGATTGAAAAAATTTAAACGGGCCCACAACGAAATGTTGGCAACAGATGTGAGCATAAGAAAGAAAATAGATCGGTAACTTATTAAGAATAGCATAAAACGGGCTGAGTACGAGAAAGAGAACAGTTCTGACACACGTTAAGAATAGAAAGAATTTTATGGGATGTGATAAAAGGGGGGGGGGATTAGCGAGCGAAGAGTTATTAAAGGTGAAGCAGTTGATGGATTTCAATAAATTCAGATGTAATAGGAATAAAAAAGATCGAAAACCTAGAATGTTCATAAGAAAATGGTGAAGACATTAGAAGGGGCAAAAAATATAGCGGAAAGAAGTTAGAGAAGTAGAGCGAATTTACTCAGTACCGGGGGGGGGGGGGGGCTTATGGAGAAAACGCGGGTAAATCGTGAGAAATTTTCTGTATAGATGCGGTGTTGATAGAATTTATTTTTCAGTTATATGGGGCATTTTTAAATTTCACGTGATATAATTTCCTACGACGACGAGTATTTAAAAACAACATGGCTGCTACCCGGTTTTTCCATTGCTAGGTGCGCTGAATAAGGAGATTAATAATTTTTATGTATTACGTGTGCTCAGTATTCTTCAGTGGAACGGCGCGCCGTTATATTTTGTTTTATGTTCAGTTAAAACGGCTATTAGATTTAATATCGCGATTATTATTAATTTATTAAGCAATAAATTATATGGCGCGTTTACAAGTTTTTCCGAAATATAACCATCTCTACGACAACGACCACGATGACGACGACAACAACACTAGCGTTTAAGTGTGTGAGGAAGAATAAAATCGGTATTTGGAAGTATAATAATAAAATCTGCCGGCTTTTATTTCTTCATTTTAGTTAAAAACTCCGTTAAGTACGTCATTAAGCAAGCGGAATATATTTAAATTGGCGAATAAATTTAAAATTATAAACAGCGTCTTATGTTAATGTTTAATAATGCTGTAGTAAAATTATTATATTTTGCTCCTGAAGGTGAGTATTTTATATACATATATACATGCAAATACACAGTTATTTTTTTTAAATTTAATATTATGTATATATATGATTCTGGTATACTGCTCGTTCCAGTTTATTTAATACCGTTCGTGTAAGAAAAAAAATTGCGTTGAGAAAAAAAAGCATAATAATTCTTATATAATAATAGCGCGATGTTATTATTCGGAAATGAGAATGTACGTGGAGTTGCTTTATGTGTATTATAATGATTTTTCGCGCGTAATTTCTGTTTCTTAATGGAACATTTTATTGCAATTCGGTAAACTATTAATAGTGTTGTTTATTTATCAACTGCAAATGAGACAGACATTTTGCAGTAGCATAGAGAGATGATAACGGAATTTGAATCTGTTCGAAAGTCTGACGTTATTATTATCATTTTTGATGTATACCATTACTGCCGAATGACGTATAGCGCCGTAGTAGAGGAGTTTAACTTGTTTTATTCCGAAGTTATGTATGATAATATAATTCTGTAATGTAATTTTTCTACAAAATTTGCTGCACGAGATTATCGTATCTTTTTGCAGGCAACCGACAGCAGAATTACACTGGAAATAAGTTTATCTGGAGCGTTTTATTGCGACGATGCGGAAACGATTACTATTATTATTTTTTTCATACTTGCCATTTTTGAGCGCATTCACTCTGGCGATTTTTTGGCTGTTTCGGGAGAGGAGCAGGATACTTTGCCATATCGAAAAGTTTTACGATGTCTTCGCAAAAAATAATTCCTTCAGTTTAAACGGACATGTAATTTACGTATAACAACGGTATTTATTATACATTCTTTTCAAAGCGGAACTTGTATAATGATTTCCGTATGATTGAATAGCGTCAGCGTGCATTTTAAATCGTCGATTAATAAAATTACTTTTTCGTTTTTCGGAATTTTATTTACAGATGCTAAAGCGGTAAATTTTTTTAGTCAGATCTAGAAATTAATATAAGTACCAATGAGATACTTGAGCTTACATGTTCTGCACCAGTTGGTTGATTCTAGGTTCAGTTTCTGTCAGAGCTATCGTCAGGTCGCTATCAATGGCAAGACGATTTCGCTGCTTAGTTTTAATTAAAACCAGAGCTGAGAACCCTGTCTCACATAAGTAAGTCAAAGAAAAAGGAACAAGTATTCAAGAAAGCAAGAGAGGCAACTTTGGAATTAACAAGGAATCGTTTGATCCAAAATTTGTTCAATTTAAAAGAGATGAAAGTCATCTTTCGTTGTCGAATCAACCTTGTTCTTTCTGAACTTGTTCTGGTAATTGATACGACACATCAACAACAAATGAGTTTCTGGTCATGTGACATATTGGTGACTCTGAATTAATGTCTCGATAGTATCGGTGAAATTCGTTTTCCAGCGCTTGCAAATGAGTTTTTTATTTCAAACTTTGAAATCTTCGTCCAGCTTTTTTATTTTTAATTGCTTTAAATAGTCGAGAGAAAGATATTATTACATTTTCAGCAGATACCTTTTGATTCCAAAGTTTTTGTTTTTTTTTTTGTATTTTTTTGTATTTTTTTTTTTGAGCTCGTCAACCAAGGACCTTTACCCAGAAACAAAATGTAAGGAAAGAAGTCGGTTATATTTTGATCCGATCAGAAATTTTAACTAAAAAGGAACAAATAGCAGGAATAATAATGAGTGGGGAAGGAAAGGACAGGATATAGGAAGCACAATAAGAGGTAGGAAGTCCAAGCTTAAGCAAATAAGAATATAAGGCAGAACGCTCTATAGAAAGAGATAAACATTGTGGAAGAACAGATGATCGGCGTTGCAAATAACTGAATCATCCGAATGGAGAGGACAGTGTAGAGAAGAAATCAAGGAAAAACGAAATTTAGATAATGGCAGCAAAGAGAATGGCCAAAGCGCATACGCACAATGGAAACAACATCAGCATGTCGAAGAAGAGAGGGATGCAAAAGAAACCATGAATATAGGCAGGAAGAGTAGGCTGAATAGACAGATGAAATTAGTAATTATTAGAAAAGGACGAAACATAGGTATCCGACCAAAATCGGATATGAAAGCTTTTACAAATTGATAGAAGGTTATCGGATGGAATTTTTTTAAAAAAAAAAAGAGAGGAAGCAGCAGCAGCCCGAGCCAAGGAATCAGCCGCTTCGTTGCCAAATATGCCCGAGTGGCCAGGTATCCACAGCAGATCAATATTGACTGAATGGAGATAGGAAAGATTGTGAATGAGTGAACGTATACGGAGGATAACAAAGTCACACGAATGATCAGGAAGGGGAGAGGAACAGAGATAATTAAAAATTTAGAGGAAAATTGATTCGAGAAAGTGAAAATAATAGAGCGAAGGATAGCCAACAACTCGGCTGTGAAAAGCTTAGATATGAACCCTTGAATATGATCATAGTTACCTATTACAGTGCCGTTTATGCCTTGAAGCTTCAAGTTTAGCTGATTAAAGGCATCAAATATATCAGTTAAATATAGGTCAACCTCCATTGAAATTGTTCATTGTTGAACATTTGCAAAGAATCTCTTTTTTTCTTTGAACTCAAGAAAGTCTTCTTTCAATTCATAAAGGCGAGCCAACATGTTCCCTTAGACAACCAGCGTACTTCTGTGTAGAATATAAGGGGACTCTGTGATCAAAATCAAGATCCTTGCAAAGTAAACTAAATAATCGACTGTTCAAAGCGCTACTCTTGATGTAGTTTACGATCTTTATAGCAAAGTCCAAAGTCTGGCGTAATTTCTGTGGCAATGTTTTGGAAGACAAAGCTTGTCGATGAATAAAACAATTAGTACACACTGTCGCGGAATTCTTTTTCTTGAGCTTTTGAGCTAAGCCTGATCATCGTACACCTATCACATTGCCGGGGCGCCATCTGTGCAAAGTGCAATGAGTTTATTCCAATCCAAATCATTAATTTTTTCGATGAAATCAGATATTGAATTAAATACATCTTCAGATTTAGTACCTGCTGTCAAAGATTGGGAGTACAAAATCTCTTCTTCAATGTGATCTCCACTGACGTAATGAACATAAACTATTAACTGTGCACAATTAACGATGTCGGTGAATTCATCGCAACCAATTGCAAAAAATGGTAATAATTTTACTTTGTTGATTATTTGTGAAAATTTTCAAATGCCTAAAAGGTCATTTTCGAAGGCATGTCACATTATTTATCGAACACCCCTCGTCGTCCGATGTTTAATTTACGCGTTAAATTAATTTTTCTTTCGCGCCTCCCTTGACATTTCCCTATGCCCCCCCCCCCTCCCCGTGGTTGGGAACTCCTGATCTAGTCTAATTTTCGTTATTGATTAAAACACATTTGATATTTCATCTGTATAATTTCTGATTATACCAATTCAATAGAATGAACCGCCATCATTTAACATATCATTTGTTAAATATAAAAATATAGTAAATTAGAACAAGTAGAAATATAACACAAAAACGAATTTTTAAATTTCTTTTTGTGTTTGTACTTGTTCAGGAGTATTCATTTTTTTTACAGAATTTCAGACATGCTTCGGGGGCAGAGTCCGATAATTATATGCTATATTACGATTTAAATAATATACCGTTATTAAATATGTAGGGTAATTCTACAAAAAAATTTAACACGTAATTTTATTTTATTATCTTAAATAATAAGCGAACGTGTGTTCTGCAGAAGCAGCTCAAGTGGTGCGGAAAGTCGTATTTTTGTATTTTAGCTTGACTTTTCTATTCTTCCACAGTTGACAACAGTTTCATTAACGGATTGGAATAAGAAAAAATTTAATTTCTTACCTTCTAATTATTCCGCAAGTGTGACGTTTTGTTTTTGTGGAATAATTTTTTTTTTTTTTTTTTTTGATGGGTACGCCAACGAAGAGCAACAGCCCAATCAGCCAAGGAATCTAAGTAATAGCTCAAAAGGAGAATAACATATTAGATTTCAATCTGGTGCGAGATTGAATGAATGAAAGAAGCTAGAATAGGAACAACTGACAAGGGAATAATTTTCATCGGTATTAGTCTATAGGTTAATTTTTTTTTCCCCTTTCAAAGGCTTTTTAAGTATTTTTTACGCTAAATTCGATAAGTGAGAGGAGTCTGTCTAAAAATGACGTAATAAATTGTAAAGTCGTTTGGGTGAATTATTATTATTGTTCAAGCATCGGCGAGCTCTAGAAATGTGAAATGTCAGGGAAAGATTGATCGCGTTTTAAAAAAATTAAAAATTATAAATTAATTTTAAGTATTTTATTGCTTTTTAAAAGAATGTTGTTTTTCATCGGTAAATTCGGATGCTATTCAACACGGACTCGAAAATTTCAACCGGTTTTAAAATTATTCCATCTAACACGTTTATAAACTTTTTGAATATTTGATGTTCCTGAATACAATTTTTTTTTTTTTTTTTGAGATTGTTTTTATAAGAAAGTACTAAAATTCGAAATGTGTTAGCAATGGCGAATTATTACAAGGATGTGAACTGTTTTTTTTTTTTTTTTTTTATTTATTGTATCGTTAATTACATCAATCGGGTTATTATAAAGCGTATTTCTAAAAATTATATTAACGTTAGGTTTGCTGTATAACTCTAACCATGATACTAAACTAACTGGTATCAAAAATGAATAAGGAAAGATAGAACTTGACGATTTCACACGATCAATTTCAAAAACTAATGTAGACTTTTTTGAAATTAGCGTAACTATTTTTTTTTTTTGGTTCATTTTTCGTATATCCGGAAATGCGAAGTTAGTTGTTTTTTTACCTTTCGAGCTGTTTTCTTCCTTCGACGCGTAATTATTATTCTGTTTATTTTGTTTATTTTTTAAATTTAAGTTTCGTAGGTCAGTTTCACCGAAGGAGGACGTTGATAAAGCATCAATTAAAAAAAAAGGAAATAATGATTTTCACTTTATTGATTCGTTCTAATATTCGGTAACATCTTCCAATTCATTCGATTAAGCGTTCGTTTAAATTGTTTATATTGGTTGATTTGAATTTATTTCCTTTCATTTTTCTTCATACTGCAATATTTCGCCATACTTATTAATTTTTCACGTATTTTTTATTAATGAGATGGGTTATTTTCAAAAAATTACTTTATCTCGTCTTCAATAGAGTCTATTTTTTTGCTTTTTTTAAATCAAGAAAATAAAAGAGAAGGCCTTTCTCGAATTTAAAATCATTTTGCAAACTTTTCTTTACTGAGGGGCGTCTGCTAGTAAGGAATTTTTTACAAATGCTTTTACACTTCTGCAAGAACGGCGTAATTCATTTTTCGTACACTTTTGTACGTGCGCGAGGTACCTAACTGGCTGGAAGGTTTGAATTTTATGTCGAGCAAAAAAGTTCTCGTAAAGATGCGACCTCGAGAAAACGTTACCACCGAGCCCTAAACAGAATGCTTTGCAGCGAAATTCCCCCCAAATAATCCCCAAAGAATCCCTAAATAATGCAAAAATTATTAGCGCAATTATAAAATTGTAATAAATAAATGTCGAATGAACGTTGTCGAATATTCGACCGATTCGATTGAGTATGTGAATTGACACTGCGATTATGATATTTAAGCATCATTCGAATTCCTTCTAGAAGCCATAAATGAGCTAATTTCTGACGGCACTACAAATTCTCTGTTTCCCTCCTCGCCTAACCTCATCTAGCGCCATTGAAAACTTTTGTAATCTTTTTTCGTCTCCCTACTTTTTCGGTCAAAGTTGACGGCTATGTTCTTTCGTTGTTATTCTATATTCATCTTTTTCTCTATTTCTCACTGGTTTTCCTTTCGCGGTCATTCTTGCGATTTTATACGCCCTCTCATTCATATTCTCACCCCCCCCCCCCCCCCCAATTTTAACCATATTGATTTGTTGCAAGTTTTCAACTATTAACTGGCGTTGAAGGTAATAGAATTTTTTGACGTTCGGGTTGTTATCTAAAAAAAAAACTCCGAGCTTAAAGGCTCGAAAGATTATTTATTTCCCGTTAGATTTTAGTGCTTTCTCTCTTTGCAACGATCGTTATTTTTAATTGCCCCTCCAACAGGAATTCGCGATTTTCCGAGTTTGCTTCACCAACATCTTCACCATTTATCGCATTTTCTCTTCCTCTTCTTTTTCGCTTTTCCCGCACTTCTCAATGCTGCGGTGTATCAGAGACATTCGACTGAAACCAAAAATGCTCTGGTTCAAACGGTTTCTCAGGCTATATCTTCATGGACTGACGATGCAAGCGACAGCCTTATATCTTGCGTAGCGGATGCGCGTCGACCGCATTGCGTTTTGACAGTATTGACCGTGCAACAGCTTATTTTCGAACCTCTCTGCTAGGATTAATTAATGAAATATTGATATTTCCTCTTTCGTGTCTTATGTGTGTCCTAGTCAGTTTTGTAAAATATAAATTGATCGGCGAAATTGGCTACGCTATAGCAATTCTAATCGAGGCAATCGTCGTGTACATTCTTTGTCGCCAGTTATATGCAGTTTTTTTTTTAAATTTTTAATTCGTCAATAGTCGTTCGCATTGAAAAATCCCGTTTGCGAGACATTCTTTCGAGTGAGAAATTTTCAGAATTTCGCGAGGATGGATGGCATTTTTTAAACTTAAAATCTGTCGTGGACGCCGGAGACGGTAGAATAAAAAGGAATATCAGCGACTCGTACCGGTTTTCGCAATTATTGAACAATCGCCGGCTAATATTGTTGAGCGCGAGAAAAAAAGAAAAAAAAAGATACGGGGATGAAATATCTTAAGATTATTTTAATCTTATTTAAAGACAAAAAATAACTTTAATTTCATCGAAGTGTAACCGCCATTATGCAGTAAGTAACTCTGTGAAACATGTCAGCTTTCGTAAATTTCGTAATTTCATAATGTCTAGTTGTCAGTGAATTATTACATTTTTCCTGTTTCCCGTTTTCATGCTCATTTTTATCACCATTAATCTATAATATATATATATATATATATATATGGATATATGTATATATATATCTTAATCAATCGGGGAAATCTAGATTTATTCGCGAAGAAGATTGTATCGCCTATTCCCGCGTATTTGCGATAAATGTAATTAGCAGCTTCGTAAATTAAAACAATCAGTCTTACTACCTCCGTTCCGCTGTTATCGCAATTTCGATTTGATAAATAAGCCTCAGAAGCAGAAAATTTATCATTCAAATTAGGACACCTTTTGGTAGCACGATGACGGATTAATAAAATAGACCGGGTGTACCCAGTTCAATTTGAATAATAATATACTTTCTGTTTCTTCTGGCGCTTAATTGAACTTGGCAAATATTTCCCTTTCTTCGCGATAGCTTAGTTGTTAGAGCACTTGACTTCCGTTACAGAAGTCTTCTAATCGCTTCCTGATATAACTTTCAGATCCCTACGTTTCATTATTTCTTAATTCTTTGTGTTGGGTAAATGTCCTGTATTTTTTTTGTTTTTTTTTTTCTTTGGGCGCGTCAACTCAGGACATATTTACCCAACACAAAGGACTAACAAATAATGAAACGTAGGGACTTGAAAGTTAAATCAGGAAGCGATTAGAAACAGAAGACATGAAGGTAGCCAATATAGGAACAAGAAGGAAGAGCAAGAATGTAGTGGGCACAGTAAGGGATCGGGAGGCCAAGGCCAAGCAAATTAGAATAAAGGACAGCGCGTTCTGAGGAAATACAAGAGCATTCGAATAGGAGGTGATTTACATCACAGGTCAAATTTAAGAAAGGAGGATGGAAGGGACACAAGGGAGACTTAACAATATTAAAGCGAAAGAGGGAAGCAGGAAGTAGACTGTGATTAAAACGGAGGCGAATTACGGAGAAATAACAGAACGGCTGATGCAGGGAAAATTATTAAACCAGGAAGAAGTAGGTGGAGAGGGTTGTATAGCAAGGTAAAAGGAGTTAGGATTGGAGAAAAGAGACGGATAAAGATCAGTAGTCATGGTGAAAACGATAAGAGAGTGGACAGAGATATTGGGAGGGGAATCTGTCTATGAAATGGCCATTTACTGCAGCTAGACATGCCAATGAAACGGCCGCAGTGGCCCGGAATCCAGAACAGGTCAATTAGGATAGAACGGGATGTTAATAAATTATAAATTAAGGAACGAATGTAAAGAGAATAATAGGATCTGACGATGATTTAGGGAAGGGAGATGAGATGGCTGATAAAACGCTTTTCGAATCAGAGCATATGACGAATTTTGATAAATTGGATGTTGAGGATATAAAAAGGATAGCACGTAGAATAGCCATGGATTCGGCTAAAAAGATAGAAGAAAAGGGAGGAAGTTGAAAAGACTCAAAATAGTTGATATCAGGAAGAATAAAAGCAGTTCCGACACCTGAAGCAGATTTTGAGCCATCCGTAAAAACCATGCTGTGAGCTGGAAAAAGTGAATGTAGAGTTTGGTTAAATTCGTTATACATTACAGGAAACGGAAGAGATTTAATGTTCGAGGGAAGAGAAAATAGCTTGGGAGAAAACGACAGTTCTAAGAAGTTGTAAGTGAAGTACAGGGATTTGTTATAGGAGAGGATAAATTGAGAAAATAGGACAAGTCGGGAGAAATGTCCTGTGTTGACGCGCCCAAAGAAAAAGAAAAAAAAAAGTCTTCAGATTTTGAGCGACGTAAGATTTTTTTTTTCTTTTTTAATAAATAAATAAGTTTTGGGTTTCATATGGTTAATTTTACCCGTTGCGTTAGTGCCTAATATTCTTATTATCGTTTATTCTAGTAAACAAAATTACAGTTAATCATTCTTACTATCTAAATCGAACGTTTTAAACCAAAAAAAAAGGCGAAATTATATATATATATATATATATATATATATATATATATATATATAAATAGCACAATAATACATAGGGGCCGCTTACATATTACACGTCGCATACATTAATATACAAGAAAGAAAAAGGAAGAAAACTGGTAAATAGATAGTCTAAAAGAGCCCTAAAAAATGCAATAATAATAAAGGGAAAAGGGAACGCAACAAAATTCCTTAATCTTTGCACCATTCTTTCAACCGCTTCCTCACGCTTCCGTACACTATTTTTTTTTTTTTCGTTTATTACGTGACTGGGCATAGTATTTATTTAATTCAATTAGGATCGGATCATCTGTATTGTCGATTCGTAGATGTATCCCTCTAGGATGAATGTAACAGGTATATTACCTTGATTCCTTGTTAGTCGAATTTTTGGTCTGGAAGGTGACTTTACGTTATCGCATTCAAATTACAAAATAAATAATTAAATTAACCGCTAATAAAATATCACACGAAATGGGCAAGCATGCATACTGCCATATACGCGCTAACTAGAATTTAATGTCAATAATACAAAATTACCATCTAGGCGAATTAACAAGAAACCAAAATAATATATATTACATCTACCCCCGCCCGGGGCGTAAATCTATGAATTGATAATACTGATGATTTAGTTGTAATTAAACTAATTAGTAAAATACCCCATCCTATACTAAACGAAAAACAACTTGGTGTGTGGAAAGGGGAAGTAAGGAAATGGCTGAGAAAGAATGGTGTAAAGAGTAAAACCCACGATACGGTTCGAATCATGATATTTTATAATTTTCTATTATTGTTCCTTTCTTTTTTTCTCTCTTTTTCTTTCTTTCTTTATTTTCTTTTTCGTCTTCTCTTCTTTTCTTTTTTTTTCTTTCCTTTTCTTCGTATTTGAAGATATTTTGCTACCCTCATGTATCGTTATGTAGATGAGTACTTGCGGTGTGTGTATGTATTTGTATGTGTGTACTATGTCATAAGTTATATAAACTTAGTTGACTATTATTATGATGTACAGGATAAGCTAGAATAATTGTAATTTGGTATCTTAAATAAACGGTAATACGAGTGTCGGGCACTCACATAACGGACATACTTGCCCTGTGAGACCCACAACTTATTTAAATAAAAAAAAAAAAAAAAACTGATGTGTAGTAGTAATAGGACAGTGCATTTGCGTATCGCGATAAATCAGTTCCGTGTGTAGTCTTTTGCATGTGCATATAGAAAATGCTGCGAACATTATGCCTATGTGCTTACAGTTAAAATGTACGAATAGCTGTAGTCATCTAAGCTCGGAAACTGAGTACAGCGCTACAAAGAAGAAAGAATGTAACAAGAGCAGGGTCAAAAAGTAAAACAAAAGATGTACTTCTTTTATTTGATAGCAACGAATAGGGTGCCGCAGAAATATATCCCCTCCACCCCCAATAAAAAGGTTCGCATACCGAACGTTTGTTTTACATCTGGTTTAGTAATCGACACGAGCTATTTAATAATCACGTTTAGTCTTAATCTCTCTCCATCATAGGGTACACCATGATTTTCACGCACGCCCAATGAGAATCACAGTTGTTCCGGGTAGAAAGAGACTTTTCAACACGCTGATTTACAGAAGAATCAGGAAGAAAAGTCCCTTGATGTCATTGAGATTGTACAAGCTATCGCGGCAGAATGCGGTGGGGTCAGGTTGTTTAAATCGCCGGGCTCTTAAGAGCTTCCGGTGCCTATTTGCTGCAATGAGCATTACTACTGCCGAATCTTCGTATTTTTTCAAAGAATCACGAAGAAGCAGGATTTATTATAATTTTCGTGTTTGGACGTTTGTAAAAATAATGCTCACGTTACCATTTCAAATTCTTCAACTTTCGTTACCAGAACGCTTAACCTCTCACCCGTCCTCCATCTAGTTAAAAGCGAATTGTCAACTTGACATTCAGTCATCATTAAATGGAATACGATGCACCCATGGAGATATCGCTC
This sequence comes from Icerya purchasi, assembly GCA_039619475.1. Lineage (NCBI taxonomy): Eukaryota > Metazoa > Arthropoda > Insecta > Hemiptera > Monophlebidae > Icerya > Icerya purchasi. Next base: position 577,577,628 of record CM077115.1, read on the forward strand.
AGGTGTAAACACTGTCCGGAAATTGATATACTCGCAAGACTGTTTGACTTTTATCTTAAAAAATAGACTTTTGATTTTAGACTCGAAAGTAATGCGACGAGCAAAGAATATGCCTCCGTTTTCTGAAGAAAATAACCTTTTCTTTATCATCGATGACGGCATACGGAACGATTTCCTCGTGTGTTCTTTAATTGTTTTCATTGCGTTTAGTTGCTTTTTTTGTTGTCTACGGTTTGTGGTATTAACAAACGAAAATAACTGTTAATTTACACTTTAATCAACTGAAATATCCCTCTATTTAAAGAACCGTTTTCAGGCATAATAGTCCGGCATCAGCTAACACAGTAGACACAGTACACACAATGTGAGAACAAAAGAATTTTACCAGTAAAGCTGTCGATGGTAAAGAAAATACAAGTGACGAAGACTTCGAATGTGAGCGAACTAATGAAAATGCGCGAATAGTAACGCAAATGGTCGATTAATTTGACGAGGCCTTCCTTATGAAACTCGACAGTCACCTTTTATTAATTCAGTTTCTCTTTTCATTGAGAGATTTGCGCATCCGGTAATATTCGTTTAAACACAGTATTTGGTATATATAAAAATGTCAAACGTGGTGTTACCCTAGCGTGATGTGTGTTTAAGACCTCGTAAAAGCTTTCCCGCGTAAAACCAGATCAGGTCCCGTTTAGTTTACGAACACGGCTCGTTAATTTCGAGATTTTTATATTTTTTCTCGCTAAAATTCTTTTCGCAATGAAAGCTCCCCCCCCCCCCCGATACTTGACGCGGAAGCCGCTTGAGAGTACCAGAGTGCGGATATCGGAGAGATATACAGTACTATAAGCTTTGAGAAGGTACTTTTGCGCAGAGGGCTCCTTGGCACCTGAAAGCTCCTCGTTAGATTTACAATTGTTCCGGCTCTCTCGTCTTATCAGCGGTACAGATTCGACACATTTCATTAATGAAACGCGTTACGTAACCTGTTTGGACAGATTCTATTTCGTAGAAAATTTCTTTCAGACTTTCTTAATTAACGTTATGAGGGGAGGAAAAACAAAAAAAAAGCGTTGAGAAATGGTCGCAGAGTGTTGAAAAAATTAAAATATCCGTCGTTTGAAACACTACCCCGCATGACGAAGCAGCAGAGCGAAGCGTAATCGGAATAGAATGAAAAAGCGTTTGTTACCTTTGTACCGAGGGGTCGGGGGGGGGCTAAGTATTTTCGCATTTCAGGGGGTAAAAAGTTGATTTTCGTTCGAAATCTCGAAATTTAAAAAGCCCTTTAGAATGCGCCTGCGTATTATCGGCACGCCGCCTTGATACCTTTAAGCGTGCGATAAAAGATAAAGGATTATTGGAAACAGTTTGAAAGCGGAAAATGGTAATTGCTTGCGTTTCAAATGCGCAATATCGTACGTTCTAAAAAATAAATAAGAAAAAGCCAAAAATAAACCAAAAAAAGCAGCCAATTTTACCATAACAGTTTCTAAAAAAAAAAAAAACAAAAACGGAATGTGTATTAATTCTCGATCAAAAGTCTGCAAAAAATGAAAAATAGTTGTAAATTTTGTCGCAATGATGAATACTTACACAGATGTGCGGTTTTCAGCGATTTTGTGGAAAGTTGTTTAGGGATATAAATAAAAATAATTAATAAGGAATATCTTAATAAACGTAAAATAAATGCGGATTTCAAATATTCGTGAAAAATGTTATTTAGGGGAAAAACATATAAATAAAAATAATCAATAAGGATATAAGGGAGCGTATAGGAGTTGCACCTGTACGTTTGAAATTACGGGAAGCGAGACTCCAATGGTACGGTCACATCATGAGAAAAACAGACAATAGCCCTGTGAGGATGTTAATGGGATTATAATCCTGGAGGAAAGCGACCACGAGGAAAACCGAGAAGACGGTGGATAGACTCTGTCAACAACAACATGGTGGAAGTCGGTGTTGGGATAGAGGACGCCGAGGACCGTAGAAAATGGAGAAGACAGTGTTGCCAAACGGACCCCGCACCGGGAAATCGTTAGGAAAGAAGAAGAAGAATCAATAACGAATACTTCGATAAATAAACGTTAAATAAAATACGTGTAAAGACACGGAGGATGTGTGCGGTTTTCAACTATTTGTGAAAAATGTTTCTTTTTCTTCAAGGACCTTTACCCAAAAAAAAAAAAATAGTAAGGAAAGAAGTCGGTTATATTTTAATTCGATCAGAAAAGTCTCTGATAAAAAGCAATCAATATAGCGGGAATAATTAATTTGGAAAGGAAACGACATGATATAGGAAACACAATAAGGAGCAGGATGAGCCTCAACAAATAGGAATACAGAATGCTCCACAGGAAGAGATGAACACTGGAATGATGATCGGCATCGCAAATAATTGCATCATCAGGATGGAGAGAGGTTGGAGGAAATTAAGTAAAAGCGAAATTTAGATAATGGCAGCAAAGAATGGCCAAAACGCATACGAAAAACGGTAACAACATCAGAACGTCGAAAAGAGGGATGCAAAAGAAACTATGAATAGGGAGGAAAGCCAAACAGACAGATGAAATGAATAATTATTAGAAAAGGAGGGAGCGTAAATATCCGATACCAATACCCGATATGAAAGCTTTTACATATCGATAGGAAGTTAGCGGATGGAATTTTTTTTAAAAAAAGGGAAAAAGAAGCAGCCAAAGAATCAGCCGCTTCATTACCAAATTTTCCCCTTGTGACTAGAGGTACCCAGAGAAAATCAATATTAATTGAATGGAGAGCGGAAAGATTTCGAATGAGCGAACGTATACGGAGGATAACAAAGTCACAATATCCTCAGACCCTTCCTGATTATTCGTGAAAAATGTTGTTTAGGGCAAAAAACATATAAATAAAAATAATTAATAATGAATACCTCGATAAATAAACGTTAAATAAAATACGTGTAGACGTGTTTTTTTTATTTATTTATTTTTTTTTTTTTTTCATTTTTTTCAGGCCAATATCTCTCATTTTCAGTACTAGAAAATAGAGAATAGAAAAACATTAAGTATATTGTTGGCCGGAATTTTTCCATTTTCCTGCGTGTGTAGTGTTGCGTAAACGAAGAAGAAGAAGAAGAAGAAAATTAAGTAAATAAAGAGTGCTCAAAAAAGATCAATAAATACTCAAGTTGAAACGAGAGCAGCAGTGTTTAATATATTAGTCTGGAAAACAGAGTCCTGTCCTGTAAGTATAACAAGCAAAAACATAAATAACGATTAAGAACTCCCGTTGAATATGTCTAAATTTAACAAGTGGTGTTAAACGATTTATCAAATATACGGTGTGCTAGAACTTCGTTGCAAACGTGTTGACACGTGAGTCTGAGTTTTTTGACAAAAATGTATTCGTAAGAGAAGATCCGAAATGTCAGCATAATTTTTACGAATATGTAACACTTAAATAATCTAGCTTTTCTGCTCCGAAGCAAGGGAAGGAACAGAGCTACGCGATGCAATACAGCATCGTTCTCACATTGTGTTCATGCTGGAAGTGTTACAATGACACACGTAGCCAAGTGTTCTTGGTAAATTCTACAGTATTTTAATTTTTTTTTTTTTTTTTTTCCCGGCACTAGTATGAAGGAACACAAATTTGACACCTCTGAGCAGTCGTTATATTCATAAAACATCACGTGTAACACATATCACTGCGTAAGATTAAGCTCTTGCGATGAAAATTGCGTCTGCACTGTAGAGTAGACTGGGCCAAAAAAATTGACAATTTTTTTTTTTTTTTGAAAGGTATATCAAGCAGAATGACAACAAAAAAAAATTCGTGAAAATTTGAGCCTTCAATATTAATTTTAAGAGGTCATCATCGTTATTTTTAATTTTTATTCATGATTTGATGTTTTACGTTAGAACTGCCAAAATATTGATATGAAAAAATTAATTTTAGCTTATTCTCATATAGAATTGAAATCCTTACAAAAAAAGTCTGATTGAAAATTTTCATCAGATAAGCCGTTTCCGAGTAATTAAGCTTAATAAATCGATATGTTTTTTTTCGATTTGACTTTATTACTTTGGAATTTTGTAACTAATGAATCGACGAAAATATCAAAAAAACACCACCATGACAGATTCTTGAAGGAAATTTTATGTACTACAAAAAAAAAAGGTCTCTTAATATTTTTGCCTAAATTTACTTCTTCAAAAGTTATTTACGATTAAAATCGAAGAAAAATTTGAAATCTTAAGTTTTTCGTTTTTAACTCAATTTTTTTCACTTAACGGAACAAATTGACTTTTTTGATCATCATTAATCATTATTCATTCAGAATCTCTCGATATTTATCATTATTCTAACAATATTATTACAAAAATATCTAAATTTCATAATAAATATAAGTTTATTCTTGCTTAATTGACTTTTTTTTCAACAAAAACGTAGTTTTGTTGTCTCAAGGTAATTTTTAAGTAAACGATTATTTAATTATACTATTAACAATTATTTATTTGTAATATTTTATACATTTATATGGAAGAAAAATCAGATTATGGCCATTTAAGTAATGATAACAATAACAGATGGTAAAAAATTCATTTTAAACACAACTATAACTCATATTTTATAAGAAATTTATAAGATTTTATAGTTTAACAATCATAATCAACTATTAGTTATAACAATCCATCACATTAAGGTTTTTTTCTTGCAGTTTGGGTATTTTTTTCGATATTCGCACTAATGACTAGTAGTAAGTATTGAAGTAGCTCTTCGTTTTTCGTAAGACACTTATTATATTCTTCAATCAACGCTACACCACGTTCAGCTACATCATTTACGACGGCTAAATGATTAAAAAATCGTTTACACTCCTGAAAACTATCAATGCTGGACTAATTTTGTACTCTTCATTGATGAACTCAAACAGTAAATCGAACTCTTTAAGTAGACTAATCGATTCGGTTGAAACAAAGTCGCTTAAATCTTTTTTAATAATGCATTCAGATTCTCCGGTTTGAATTCATATTTTATTGCTTTAGTTTTCGTAGGATTTGAATTTTTTGAATTTTCAACCATTCTTTTTTTCACACCTTTCAGTACAGAATCATCAAATAACGACATTATTGCTAATTTGTCGCTTAAATACCATAAATGCTTTTCCATTTTCTTAATAGCTCCTTGTGATACAGACGAGTTAATTTTACGAAGTAAATTTAGGCGAAAATATTAAGAGACCTTTTTTTTTGTAGTACATAAAATTTCCTTCAAGAATCTGTCATGGTGGTGTTTTTTAGATATTCATCGATTCATTAGTTACAAAATTCCAAAGTAATAAAGTCAAATCGAAAAAAAACATATCGATTTATTAAGCTTAATTACTCGGAAACAGCTTGTCTGATGAAAATTTTCAATCAGACCTTATTTGTAAGGAATTCAATTCTATATGAGAATAAGCTAAAATTAATTTTTTCATATCAATATTTTGGCAGTTCTAACGTAAAACATCAAATCATGAATAAAAATTAAAAATAACGATGATGACCTCTTAAAATTAATATTGAAGGCTCAAATTTTCACGAATTTTTTTTTGTTGTCATTCTGAATGATATTCTCGATATATCTTTCAAAAAAAAAATAGCCAACTTTTTTGGCCCAGTCTACTGTACAGTGTATTTTTTTTTATCCATTGATACATCTGAGACGAGTCATTTTTGATAACAAGATAAAATCATTCAAGAACGATATTATTATATTCCGTCCCGTAAATTCATCTCCCGGTTTGTTATACTGCGGAACATTTGTTTTTTGCATATGACATTCTCATGCTGTTGCTTTATAATGTTGTTTAAAAAATAATCGCTTCGGAAATGTTTACTAGCTTTCTTTGTCTTTAGCTTGTTTACTCTATAGCATTCCAGAAAATTCTGAAATGATTACCGCTGACATATTCCTGAAAAGAATCCAATACTGACACTGGACTTGCGAATGCGATTCTTGAACAGATGTATTTTCTGTTACAACGTTTCTTTTTAGTTTCCGCAAATCAAATATCTCGAATAAAATAATAAAAATAATAAAAATAACAAAAATAATAAAAATAAAGACTTCTTACCGCAATAATAACCTTTACAAAAGATGATGGGCGCGTCAAAGTTTGAAACGTGGCGCATATCTCGCTCCGTTTCTTCTATTAAATATCTTTTTCTCTCTCTCGAATTTTTCATTTTATATATTTGCTTTTTTTTATACACTAATACAGTTAGCAGCAAATAATTACATAGTGCCCCGCACCGGAGTAATTTAATAATCCGGTTTCAGGTTGTTTCAGCAGGTTGTCCAAAGCGAAGAACAAAATTCATTAGAAAATATAGAACGGTCAGTCGCACGAAATAGGAATTTTCCACTAGTTTTTTTGTTACATTTTCATTTTCGCTTTTTTTAAATTACAAAATTACCGCGTCATAAACACGGAAATGAAAATCGTTCGTAATATTTTTTTTTCATTTCTGTACCGAATAATTTCATTTTTTCTTTTCATTCTTCTTCTTAGGTAACAACATATTTGAATAAAAAATTTCGCGGCTGGAACATTAGTCGCACCTTAGGCTGACGGGCAACTATTTTTCAATATGAACCAACGATCACAATTACTGGTACTACATATACTCGACGTCTTTTTTTAGAATTAAGAACGCAACCAAGAACACATGCACCAAGCGCATAAACTTGAAGGAGGAGGAGACGGGTTTATATGATAGAGTATTCTCCTGACTAACAGAGCTATTTGTTTTCGGAAGAAGGAGTATATCGGCCTGCGCGAGATATTCCGAATGCGAAACTGGCGCGCATTTTCTTTCGCGCGCTTTTCAGCGAGAAATGGATGAAAACTATTCAGCGTATTCAGCGTATTCAGAGCGCACTTTGCTTATTTACACGACCTTGGTGATGTTAATTTTTGCCTAGGCACAAAAGTGTCTGCTTCTTTCTTTTCTTCTTTTTTTATCGCCATCAGTTCTTTTTACGGTGTAACTTGAAGTACTCCTCTCTGCAGGATTTGTCACTGTAAGTCTAATTCCACTTTTTTCCTACAGATGGCGCATCGTGCAGCCGGCTAAGTACCGTGTTAATTTTTCTCGGATATTATAAGCGAGGCGACGTAAGTCATAAAATTTAGTGTAGGCGCTGTGAAGTCAAAGTCGAAATTATATCGCTTCGATGTCGAAATCTAGTCCGATTAAACGGGAAGAAATTAATTATAAATAGGGTGGCCGCTGTTTGTGGAACAGCGTCGTTAGTCGAAAAAGTGCAAAAACGACAAGTGGAAACTGCTAAGCAAAGATTTACACATATGTATATAGAAATGTAGTTTCTTTTTTGAAAATTAGAACGTCCGTTACCAGCAAAATTCGGGATGTCCCCCCGCCGATGAAAAATGTTTTCAGTACGGACTGCAGGAAGAACAAAAAAACGACGGTGACGCGATGTTGTATCCACGTAGATATATGTATAAGATCAACGCGACACTCAGCAACAGGCTCAGTTATCGGAGAAAGGGTGCGCAAATTTTTTCAAAATGCGCTATTGGAAATTAAAAAAAGAATATAGCGCCGATCAGAGTAAAAATATCATGCCGCTCGGTTGGAATCTGAATTTTACAAAAGCATCGCCGGTTACGTCAGCAGCTACTCGGTAGACGGGGATTTTCGTAGAAGCGTTACCGAACGTGTACGAGCGTAGTAAGTTATTCGGAGCAGTGCGTTGAAGGAATAGTAGTCGAATAATAGTTAGAGCGTCGTCGTAATGGGAAAATGCGAAGAAGAATTTGGGATGTCGTCTAAACATTTGCAGCAGCTTGAAATGTTTAGTAAGCGTATAATTTTAATATCCGTTAAGCCGGTCGCCGGATGATGGAGTGTATTGCGGATTAGCGTTGTTGCCGGAGTAAAGGTTAATTTCGGAGATGCGCTATTACGCAGCAGCGAGGAGCGGCTAGGCAGCGTTAAAGGCGGGCCGCCGACTGGGGGAAGGTGATGCGGTTGAGGGCGGGGTCCGGTTCAAGTCGGTTACATCGGATTGAGCAATGAACCGTATCGGAGAATCTGAATTATTACGGTGTCAGGTAGACTGGCGAGCTGGTGTTTCATGTCAGTTTTTGTCGGCGGGCAGCGCGGGCAACGGGGAAATGTAAATGTAACTATAGCGCATCGGCGGATTCCGTTTCGAGCCGATGGAACTGCCGTTGTGGCCGTGGCGCGAGCGACGGCGGCACCTTAATTACTGTTAAGCGGAAAGACTAAAGATATTCGTGTTTATCGCCGCCGCTGCTGCGACCAGGCAGTAATCATGCTTGAAACAGCCGAAACCAGCGCGGAAGAAAGAGACGCTTACTGGATGGTTTTCGGGCTGGAAGTGGCGTAGCAGCGCTGGACGAAGCAGCGTTCGTTTCTGTTGCTGTTATTATTGAATAAAAAGGGATATTCTAAGGATTGGCACGGACGGAGAAGAATCGGCGGTTTTGGCATGGTTGGAGATGTTGTTTTGCTATAATTTACCATCAGACCGCATTTAACCACGAGTTAATGGTCCGGAATCTCCAACACCAGCTAATTGATCCTTGCTTCCTGGCCTATTCCTTCTCTCGCTCGTTCAACTTCTTTCTCCTTGCCCTTGCCCATTTTCTACCGTTTCTATACCTAATTATTTCTTTCTCTATGAAGCTGGCGCGCATTTTTAATCATAGACCTTTTCGTTTTTTTCTTCTTCCTTCTTCCCTTAATCTATCTCATAATGCGGAAATTTGCGTTTTTACCATTACTATTATTACTATTACTATTATGATTATTATTATGATTATTATTACTATTATTATTATGATTATTTTTTCTCTTTTGCTCAATATACTCGTTTACTACTGAGTTTTTCTTTACCATCAGGACCGGGGTGCCTAAAGGACAATTTCGCGTGAAAATGAAATAATAATATTAAATGGTAGTTACAAATTAATGAAATGAAATAAAAAACACACAAATATATTATTATCATTCTCAGGTTTATTCCTTTATGTGTTGAAATATTAATATAATCACGGGTTTCATGAGATAATCCTTTCCTAATATTAAAAAAAAAATCAGTCAAGCATGTTGTTTTAAATGTTGAAAATTAAACTACCACAATTTACATTCACATAATACTAAAAGTTGTAATATCGCATATATATTTTTTAGCACTCCTGTGATTGCGTATTTTTATTGGTTTAAAAGAGGTGCAGCCGGTAGGTTCCTTTCGGTTTTTGGTAGATATTAGCTATAAAATCGCTGATAAAGTATACGATATAAAATAAAACAGTATAATAAGTTAATAATAACAGATATAATAAACAATTATAACAAATAAATAGGATAAATTTTCTTACTTAGTAACGTTTTCGGGCATTATCAGCTAAAACAATATGTGAACAGATACAAATTCTAAATCACACTGAGGTCAACAAGGGAATACAGTGGTTTATATATAGGTTTAATATAACAAATATAGAGTCAATGGTCATAACTCATTACTTGTACTCAGCGAAGTTAAAGAAACAAAATTTTACTATCAGAAAACATCAAAAATTTAAACTTACGTTCTTGATGTTAGAACGTATAATTTGTCGACGAGCGTTTAGCTTGATGAAAGAAATCGATGTAATTAAATAATTAAAAATAAAATTTCAAGGGGCCAGTTATTTTTATTTTTTCTCTTTTCCTCACTCTCTCATTTACATCTTTGCTGTACAGTGTGTGTGTGTGTGTGTGTGTGTGTGTATAACATATATATAGTTTTTCGTAACGGTTGGACATAACGTTCGATTTTTTTTTCTGCCAAGCTCCGGCCGCTGCAACCTACGATAAGGAACTTCGTTCCAAAAATTTTTGTGACTTTATTACTTTTTTTCAACATTTTTTAAAACTTAATAAATTCCGTTAATAATGAACATTATAATAAAAAAATCTTATATCCGATACTGTAAAACAGGAAAATAAAAAAAAAATATATTTATATAATATATGCAAACAACGATTATAATCGAAACCGCAGATGATAAAAGAAACCTTAAAGGAACATATCACTAAATAAACTTGCTAAATACGAATGTGAAACAGAAAGATAAAATAACGAGTACGTATTAGAACAAAATTCAGTTCGTTTATGTTACGTTTTAAATCGAATAAGAACTAAGCTTAATTTTCGCATCAGGCGGTATTAATAATAAATAATAAAGAATCACTCTCATAAGCTGGAACTGCAGAGGAATTAAAATTTCTCATCTATCGATAACCGTCTGTTATCTGTCTGTAAGAGGCACTCACAAAACAAAATTCCACCCTATTAACAGCCCATCCTTTAACATACTTTCGTTGAATCTGTTACCTGTTCTTTGCGTGTCAGGCGGTGTTTTATCAATAAATTTCGAGAAATACACAATACAAACTACCATTGAAGTTGTTGCAGCAAAAATATACCTTTCTATACCATTCACCATCGGATCAATCTATGTTCTCTCGAAAAGTAATACCTCCACGGAAGATCTTAACAGCATTATTTCCACTACTACTTGGGACTACATTTGTATTACAATAATAAGCGATTACAACCAGTTTCAAATGAAGTCTACGTGTATATGCGTTACTTTTAGAATTGTCGTGTGTACGTTGCTCGTATCTGTCCTTCAAAAGCATATGAATAACCATTCCTGGATGAGGAGATAAAAAAAGGATCTTAATTAATAACATTTTGATTAGGTATATGTATCGAATGAACTAAGTTTAGGACACTTTTTTTAGTCCTGTCCACCTAGGTGCGAGGCAGAGTGGGCCTTGAAGAGGACTGCCTTGTCGTATAATCTGCTGCCGAACTCGGCCATCATCGCTTCCTGCCGGAGAGCGAAGAATCATTAGCTAAAAGTTCCCAGTTGACCGAACCTGCTTTCGTTACCACGATTCCATCGTTGTGGGACTTTTTGAAACAAAGAGAGACAGTTGGAAAAAGAGAATGGCAGTCGGATGCGCAATGAAGGAACACGTAGGAATTGACGCGTAGAAAAACAAAAAAACAACTCCTATGCTGCCTATATAACAATGCCTGTTTCTGTTCTGATGGCAAGTGTAAACCAAGACAATCAGACTGGTGAGGTTGACGCAGTTCCCTGCAGGGAGGCGGGGAATTTGGAATGTTATAAGGATAAAAAAGGAAACATAACGGATTAGAAAGGATAAAAATAAAGGAAAGTAAAACAGATAGCGGAAGAAGAGTAAGGCGTGAAATGCCACTATTTCGGGGTGACACAATAAAAATGCTGACGGCAGGGTTGCTACTGAGGAGGTAGCGGTGTAAGGTTTTGACAGCGACAAAACCTCGTTAAGGGTGAGATGGTTATAAGATTCTGTGAACATTTAGCAGACAGTTCCTCAAATTACCCATCCACATCCTCGTACCTCATTGCCCTTATATCTAATATATACGGGGATGACTAGTGTCCAGAAGTCATGTACTAAGACACACATTAATCTGTTCGGGTTATTAAATCAGATTTTTAATATAAATTTGCTAACGAAGTGGGACGGAAAAGCTTTTATTTCAGGAATGGAAATAGTAAAGAAATTCAACGAAAGGGGAGCTATACTTCCGCGTGGAAAAGAATGAAAAGAGTAAGGAGAGATTTTCAAGAAATTACTTGGGTTTTTAAGGAGCACGGAAGAGAGCGATGTCAAGTTAGCCTCCTCCCCCGTTTCAAAATTAAATTTAACTAAACAAATTGTGCTCGTTTTGTACCAAATTGTGCTGATAATCTAAAAAATTTTGTGCCGTACCGTAACATGCGGTATTGGTAAAAATTGATCCAGGGGGTTAACCTGATGATAGCCTCCCTAAAGTTTGAGAATTTTTAAAAAGTGATTATGTCCGTAGATAGTAATATAGTTTTGTGCCGAATTGTATTGATAATGAAAAATTTTACGCCACACTGTAGCATTAGCAAAAATTGATCGGGGGAGGCTAACTAATGAAAAAAGGAAATGGTAAAAATAACCGATTATTTAAATTTACATTGAACATCTCTCTGAAATAATTATAAAACAATTACATAAAATTACGAAAACAAACAATATCGACAAAATACATGCGACATATAAATAAAACTATCAGCAAAAGTACGGGGTGCCGTTTTATAATAAAGATAAATTTTAATAATCATATTTTTATTTCATTGTAAGGAGGCTGTTCAATCTACCTATACATGTTATTTCATAGAAACTTATTACAAAAAAAAATTTTGATGGATCGGCGACATTTTTTTTTTCGGGGTAAATTGAAAGATTTGGAAAAATTAGAAGTACGTTTTTTTTTTGTTTTTTTTTTTTTTTGAGCTTGTCAACCGGGGAACTTTACCCAGACTCAGTGCTAAACTAGAAGATAGGCAGTTACCAACTAGAACAAGAACCTACAGGACTAGAAATTGCGATAATCCTTGCTATGCACGATCTAGGGGGATTAACAGTAAAATAGACACAATGTAGAGGCAGAGGTATTAATAAAATTAATGGGGAACATACCAAAGGAAATTCGAAATGAAAAAAATCTGGAGCGATGGAAAAACAAGGTTAAAATTTGATTGATAGCATGATGGTGTAAAGAGCAATAGAAATAGTAACAAAAAAAAAAAAAAAAAAAAAAAAGTATCGTAATACTAGTAATAACCACTTATAACATTGACGCTACGTTGACATGAGACTTATTATTTTCAGTTTTAAGCTGCTAATGAGAGAGTGGTAGTTGTATAAAAATTATATTGTATTATTGTAGTATATAAGTGTTATCATATATAAGTTTATTGTAATAGGAAATATTATTTTAGATGATGGTATAATTGTAATATAAATGATAAATAATGAGAGTGTGGATTTTGTTTAGTATAGTAATATATAAGTTAATACTTTTTATGTTGTAACAGAAAGTAGTACTTAAGTTAAGTTGATGTTATATTGTACAAATAAATGATATATAATTATGTTGGGAACCCACAGACGGGCTAGTGCCCCCTTGTGGGACCCGCAAATTATTATTTAACAAAAAAACAAAAAAAAAACATTGACCTACAACAATTCAACATGAAATAATAAAAATTTTCGAATAAAATGGATTATTTCGGAAGAATTCGAAAATTTGGAGAAGCTCTTGCCCCAATAATATCCTTAAAATAAAAATTTCTTTTTACGGTGTGGCGCAAATTTTATTTATTATCAGCACGATTCGGCACAAAACTATTACTAACCAACGGATATAATCACTTTTTAAAAATGCTCAAATTTTTTGCTAATGCTCTGCGTGTTACGATGCGGCGCAATTTTTTTTTTTTTATTATCAGCACATTTTGGCACAAAACGGGCACAATTTGTTAAGTTAAATTTGATTTTGAAATTCCGTCATAGAGGGGCTAACTTGATGCCGCTGGGAAAGGGATGTGTGATTAAAGCATATGCAGAGAAACTAGAAAATTTCAGGACGGACTTTAGTTTAACGGTCGGAAGTTAAAGAACGAAGGGGAGAGAGAATTTCGCAAAAAACAGGAAGAACAGTTTATTCGAATTTTAGGTGAGATACATACTATTCGTGAGAATTCTTTTAATCCCGGTATACGATTGACATATGTAATTGACGCTTATGATTGATTCGTACGCTGGTGACGCATACAACACAATTGACGTAGAAGGGCCGATATATAGTTTTACGTGAAATATGATATACATATATGTCACATATGTTATTTGGTCTGATTTTAATTTAATTAACGATCGAACTTTTTAATCGGGTTCACAATTTTTTTTATCGGCGTTTTGCTTTGCGAACGTAACGACGGCAACATCTTTTATCGGTTTATATTGAACTTTTCGATTTTCATTCAGACATAGACGTGCTGATGCAGTCGCTGTTTGTTAATTAAAAATTGAATATGCACTTTCGATAACAGCTAAAATATGACGAAGTGAAAATTTTCAGCGGAAGAAATTTTTACATTATCTTGTCCGAAGGAAACAACGATAGGATTGTAATGCAGAAGTGTAGAAGATAAAAAACGATGCAGTGCACGTTAGGTGTGTATGGTGTGTCATCTGCAATGAAAACTGACGAAGCGGAGGAAACAGAAGGTGTTGGCGGCGGCGGCGGCGAATGTCGTTTAATCATTGAACAGAAAGGTGTGCTGTTAGGTGTATGAAAAAGATCAGCCAGCGTAAAGGAAGCAGGAGTAGAGGGCGCGCGGGAGTAAAGGAGAGGCTAAGGTATAGAGCGCGAGATGAGAACCGGAGCGGTATGCAGTTGTCAGCGTGTGAAAGGGACAGTGGTTTTTCTGTTTGAATGGGAAAACAGATCAGCTGAATCGGTAATGATTGATGGATTGGGCAAGTTTTAATTAAATGCGCAGCATCCACCGCGCGACCGCGAATCGCTTGTTTGTAAGAATTCGGGCGGACCGGGCGGGGTAGTCGGGATTAACGATGACGCTGTCGGGGAGCGGCTCGCGGGGAAGGGCTGTTAAGTAGTACCGTTTCTGATGAATGTTTTTCTGATGAATGTTTTGCGGGTTTCTGACAAATAATTGACGGCGCAACATTTCCACCACCCGGTCACCGGCAACGCGCACACTCACTAACCTAGTAACTCTTTTCTCTGCCGATTAAGCCTACGCCAACACCGGCAGTCCTCTTTATACCCTACGCTTCTCCTTGGACGCTTCGTGTGTAGACGCTTTTTCAAGCCTTTACCCTTTTTCTCACTTTTCTTCACTCTCCCTCTTTCTCTCGTCTCCCCACCTGCCCTTCACTCTCTGTCTCTCTGTCTCTTTCGCTCGTTCATGTCTTACGTGTGCTAAAGCGTTTACTCTGCACATTATACGCTTAAACAAAACAATCAACATAATAATCCATTTTATAATACTGTATTTCTTTCGACTTGAATATAATCATCCCCTGCCAAATCTCTCTTACGCACACAGGAATATGTGTGCAGCGTTGCCCTCTTTACAGGCACGTTTGTCTTTCCTATCATCTTCCTGCTGCTAAAATGAAACGGCATTAATAGTTGACAAATGGAAACGTGTTACTTTAGCACTCACGTTATTAGTATTAATCCTTCTCATCTTCTTAAGATTATTTCGTAATTTATTTCGTACGTATTATTGTGTCGCTGAATCTTTATATACTTGTTGTTTTATCGTTGCACGGTCTGTAGAATTGTGAGAGACAGAGATTGTTTTTGTGCCATGCTTTTTTTTTTCTCGCATTTTATCCTTGATGGCTCGATGAAGAAACACGTTATGAGCGGAGGATTATTGTTCGATGGGACGGAAATCAATATTTTTCGCTATTTACAGACACAGACAGCAGTAACGGAATTTATAAGTAAGGTATAGAAGTTTACACAAAAAAAAAAAAAAAATGAAAATTAATCTGCTACATGTAAAAAATAAAATTTATCATCAAAAATAATCCGAGCCTAAAAGTTTTGATGACTTTTTCTGGCGTGCTTACGACGCGAAAGTGAAATGAGTTTTACGTCCAAAGGAGGATATCATAGGTCATTTTTTTATTTTCCCGGTTTTGTCATTTTTTATACTCTTTATGTGATTTTATCACCTTTTAAGTTATTTTTGGAAGCTTTTATGGCGCAAATTATTTTTTCTCGGTAATATTTAGATGGTATTTTTTTTTTTTTTTGGTTTTTTTTTAGTACATCACCTAGGAACAACGAAAAGAGGAAGTGTGTAAATTTTATCTAGCTTAAATTTAAGATGATGAGAGGATAAACCTTTTTTTAAAGAAGGAGCGAGAAAAGCATATTGCCGCGTATCTATGCCAGATGTCGTTATGTCGAGTATTTGTACACATCGTGTGAGATACCTTTTTTCACAGAGAGATCTGAATAATCTATAATCCTGAGCATCAGAAATCATAAGAGGTTCTTTCCTTATCCAATTCATATGGCACCCAAAGGAAAACTGGCCCCATTTCCAATAATAGTCACATACAAGCTCTTTCGAAATAACTAAAAGTTGGACATTGTTCAGCATTTTTAATGCCTGTATCTGTTTCAACCTCTTCTCCATGTTTTTTTTGGAAAACAGATATCCAAATTATTCCGAGCCACCGTTACATCTTATTTCAGCCGTCTTCACCTAATCCTAATCTCCACTTCCACAATAAACCTAGCACACATCCAGCAGAAAAGTCTCCACAGGCTTTTTCATTGTAGACAAAAACTCAACAAAGAGCCCGATAGTTTTATTTCGGAAAAACAAAAAAAAATACGAAATACCCCTGCTCTCTTTTTAACCGTATTGATTCAATTTTGTCGAATAACTTTATCGACGAGGCCCTCTTCCGGCGCCTACATTTTCGACACACTAATCGCAAAGTCACAAAAACGCTATAAAAACATTCCTCCTCCTCCTCGAATCTTCCAAATTCTCCCTGGAAGCCGAACGAGCTATATGCATTACCATCTTCCGTTACTCTGCGATATTTCCATTTAGAGTCACACTACCAATCTGCAGCGCATGTACAGGCTATTGAAAACAAAGTATTCCATTCAATCACTAATGTGCCGTATATTTTACCAATCGCTAGATAGGACCCTGACCTCAATATTGTCTCTGAAATTGCTCCCTTTACCTTCCGCAAAAGGATTCTTTTACTTCTCTCTGCAATCTTCTGAACATGGTGGAATTGAGCCTATCCTAGTTTTAAGAAAACTCTCATCTCACGCTGGTGACAAAAACACATGATGCAAAAATGATCTTGAAGATCGATCTCGAGAGTTTAAATAAGGAAGGAAAATTGAGGAATTAAAGCGCAGCGGAATACCCGGAACATCCATTACACAAGACCGGTGCGGACGAAATGACTATGTAGCAAATCAGAGAGATATAAAAGAATCGATACATACATACATACAAATATATATATATATATATATATATATATATATATATATATACATATATAGAAACAGTGCTTAAGCGAATGCGGTATTTGGCAAAAAAAAAAGATAATCGCGAACCGGAAAGTTGGAAAAGTGTTTCGGAAAAGGATTGAGAGTTATACAAAGCACTATAAGGATTGCACTAGAAAAGAGGGAATAATGAGTGACAGTCGGAAAGAGAGAGAATGCCGAAATTAATCTCGGATTAATTCTTCGCGGAAGGGTGTAGTAATGTATGGATATGAGAGGTTATTTCTAAGGAAAAACTGCGAAGAAAGTAAGGTGAAAGACTAAGATGATGTGTGCAAGGAAGAGCAATAAAGTAAAGTAAAGTAGGTCCCATACTCTTGACAGGGCGTCCGGAATTGTGAAGTTAAGCTTTTCATAATGGTACTTAAGGATCTAATGGATGTAAGGAGAATACTGGGGCCAGTTCCTTTCTACTTAGGACCGGTCCTAGATTTCTCTGGTAGCCGATTATTTCCGAGTGTTTGGGAGTTGTCCATAAAGTGGTACTCCCGGTGGTATTCAATCAGCTAATCTGAGAATACACCCGGTATATTAGGAGGGGAAAAAAAAACGAAAGTCGGATTACAGCAGGAATACTGTGACATTTGTAATTGCGCAATCCATGAAAAACCTCAGGAGTTTGTCGGAAACTCGCGTTTTACTAGATGACGAGAAATTAAAGCACCCGCCAGAGAGGTGGCGGCGGACAAAATTCGAATGCCGAACGTAATCGACACTTGATGCAACCTGACATATATGTATCTCGACAAAAAAGTACAGTGCCCCGTTCGTCGTTGGCAAATTCCTCCGTCGAATTCTTTCGATACGGTCTGAGAACCGTCGTGCTGCGCTTCGTTTTTCATTCGGCTCGCGACGGCTAAAATTAAAATTGTCTCCTTAAACTGAGATTGATGGCCGCATGCGACCGCGATAATATTAGTAATGGACGTGCGACATGCGGCACTGAAAGTTTTCCGGGCGAACAAAACGGTGCAGCGAACGATTCGGATATCGGCAGGAGATTATTTTCCGGTTGGTATGAAAGAAGAAACCGTGATAAATAGGTAGACCGGTGTTGGTCGAAAGCCGAACGGTGCAGAAAGAGATGTGTGGCACGTTGAAGAGATAAGAAGCGCTCGTCCGAACGCTAACGGAACGCAGAGTGGCCCTGCAGTGGCGTTTGTAAGAATGGCATAGGCGGACTCGTTTTTCAATTTAATAACTTTAAACAAATTACTCACCGTTCGATAATCCGCGAATATTTTATTCGAACGCGTTTATCGGCTCGCGCCCGCGCTCCTCGCCGATGCGCTATCGGCATTCCGATCTGCGGCCATTTGTCTTCGCGACTTGTTTATCACTTATTTCAAATTTTCCACATCTCCATCGAACGTTCCTTATTTATTATAATAAACATTTCTGCGAGTTTCTGCGAGAGCGGAATGATAGATATCGGAGAGAGCCGCTGCGAGAGAGACAGAGAGAGAGAGAGAGAAAGACATAGAGACTCAGAGACGGTTAGACACTTGCGCAGACTTTTAGTGCAAATTCGAGAATTGCGTCTTTGTTTATTTTCGTTGGGGGTTGGGTTGGGTTGGGTTGGCCGCCGCGCATGATTTGTGAAAGTTTAAATATGATTTAAAACTTTTCTTCCACTTGGCTTGTTATCGCCGATAGCGCGCCAATGGACGACGTCTGGCAGTAGCGCCGGCACCATGGTCGTCCTGCACGCGTGCTCGTCCGCTTGGCGTCCTTTTGGTGGTCCACATTAAATTCTCTCTCTTATCTTCAACTAGACGTCGCAACGCAAAACAAATCTAAATACGCCGCGACCACATGCAGACACACACATGTCGCTACTGATTTCGATACTCGATCGCGCGTCCCATATCCTTCCAGTAAGTTCGGACAATTTAGCTACCGTTTACCGGTCCCGTCCTCGACCAGCGATTAAAGACCACTGCAGAACGAATAATTAAGGCGAATAATAAAGGGTTTTCTCTTTTTTTTTTCTAACGGTGCAGCCAAACTAGAAAAAAGGGGCAACTGCCGCTCCTCCCCCCGCAATCCGCAATCCGTAATCTGTAATCCGTAATTCGTAATCCGTAATTCGTAATCCGTAATCGGTAATTTTTAATTACGAAAAGAAATTATAACAATAACGGACATGTAATTATTGTATCCCCGCTAGTGCCGTGCACGAGGCGCTTAATTACGGCGGCCAATCGAAAGTTGCGATTTTTCTGCCGCTGTCGCGTATAATTACGCGAAGCGACGTTTATGCCGCGTTCCGGGTCTCGCTTTTAATTGATCGAATTTTAATGAGTGTGGTCGCGGGTGATTTTCTTTCGCCGCTCGCGCTAATTTCTTACTGGCCGAGCTGTTTTATGCGGTAAACTGCTCGCGTCGCTCCCGGCACCGCCTTAATTACTCCTAGTCGCATTATTGCCGCATTAAACCCCGCTCGCCTATTTAACCTCCCCCCACCCTCACTCGCCGGGACTTTCCTTGTTGCCGATAATTTTTTAATTAACCGAAATCGGATAACAGGTAGTAGCGGCTAATTTGAGCGCAAAAACAAAAACGAAAACGACTACCATTAGCTCTGCGCGCATCGAGAGTACGCGTCCAGTCCGGGAAAAGGTGAGAGTTGTTTAGTCAGTCGGCGAGCACGAATTGAAGATTTTCCCGAGGGCGACGTAACCGGTTGCGATTGTATTACTAAAATCGATGAAATAGCGAAAGCTCTGTTCCGTTAATTAGGGTACTACTGACAGACAGCAGCGCGGTGTGTTTTTTAGGGATAACAACAACGGTGTCTGATTGGCCGAAACCCGTAACCGGTGAGTTTTGTTTATCGTTATAAAAAATGGTGCGGCCATTTAGCAGAGTGTCGATGCCCCCCTAAGAAGGGTTAAGTGCGAAAGTTTTAATTAAGTAGTACATTTTTATTTTTTCCCATCGTGTAAGATTCGACGACACGATTGCAATTTTGAATGCATCAATAAATTCTTTTCTTTTTCAGATTTCCAGTCCGTCGTTGTCGTCGTCCGTAAAAATATTGGAAGTCCTAAAAAAAACACGTTGTTATTCTTAATTCTATTCGCTTTACCGGTTTGCGGCATTAAGAAGGGGAGTATGGGATTACAGGTCTAAAAAAAAACACTTTTTTGAGAATTTCTTAAAAAGAGACTGTTAAAGTTACTTCATTAAAGTTTTTTGCGCATAGTTATAGAACATTTCAAGAACATTCAGTAATTTTTTCGTCAAAAAATATTCATAAACAAGCCAGTGAGAGCGAATTGACAAAGGCCATTGCAGAAGAAAAAAAAGTATGTTTCGTTGTGTCCATAACGATAACTCGTTACAAAATCATCCGAAACAAAAATAATTTAGAAATAAATCTAGGTTGCAACGTTGTCTTTTTATTTTTTAAATTTTTTCTCAATTTTTCGCGATCGGTTGAAGTCAAAACCACGATGATATTTACCTATCCTAAAAATGGCGCCATTTAGTAGCTGTAAAATCGGGGGAGGGGGGGGGGGGGGGGGGAGAAAAGAAGAACGTTGCGATCTAGTACAATATGTATTGTAAAACTATGTTCAACATGAATCGGATCGGTATAGAAGTTTTTGAGATATCGTGTATAGAGACTTTTAAAAAGTCGTTTCGAGAAATTTAAAGTTTTATTTAAACTATGAAAATTGGAAGAAAAATTTTTTTTTTTCACACTTACACTGAATCATCGGTGCCAGCACCATTATGGTGGTACCTGCTGCACTCGCATTGTCTTCCTTTTGCTCCATTCTTTCCATTATTCTAGCCTCTTTTGTCTGAAGCGCAGCTTTTTGAATTTGCCTTTCATCGGCCGTTTGAACGTGAGCCCTTGGGTCGACGCTGATTTTCATCTCTTGTACGAAGGCTATGCAATATTATTGCCTTCGTTAAAAATGCATCGAGCGACATTTGCTGCAATTTCTACTAGAATGATAAAATTTTTGATCTTCCTAATAAGAGTTGATTTAGGATCTCGTTTAAATCCACCAACACAACGCCCTAAAAGCTCGTCCTTGCATAAATCTTCATAAATTGGCTAGATTGCTTTTGTTACATCATCCGGAAAAGGTTCATAATCGTGCTGGAAATTTCCTACTCCGGTAGGGGCCAAAACTGTTTGATAAACGGAATCAGCGTCAGCGGACACTTACGGTGCTAAAAGGTTGTCCAAATTTCATTTTTTGCACTGAATCACAATTTACTTTGATTGCTAATCCATAATACACCGGTTAATTTATCAGTTGTTTTACCAGTGAGTTTTCCTTTTTTACAAAGGGACTTCTGCTTCTTCTAGTTTGTCCTGCTTTTTTTCCCGGTTTTTATTTCTGTCTCTACTGTTGTGTTTTTTACAAGAAAAATTTGTGTCTGTATAACAAAATGACACAACAGGCTACCCAGAATGTGTATAGATCACCGCACCAGCGGATTTTGTACAATCTTCTCTCAACTTAAAGTTGCACGATATACACCAGAACTGCGTGTACACCGTAAGCACATGTCACTGCCTTAACTTTCAACCACTACCCGGGCTAGGCCCTTTAAAAGAGAAGGAAGCAGCTGCTCGCGTTACCTGCCTGTGCCGCTCTCGGCCGGTTCAAAACAGCTTACTATCTTAATGAGTTTTACTCCAAGTGACCCGAGGTTTTGGGAAAATATTTCCAAGAAGTTGTACTTTTATATGAAAATTTTTCAGAAAAACGGATTTTTCAAAGTGGTCATCCCATACTCCCTTCCCCTCTTAAATTAAGTCCGCTAAACTTTTAAGATGTACCCGTTTTTATAAAGTTTCCGACAGACTCCAATAAAATGCTTGCGAAATAGAGCTTGTTCCCACGGATTTTTACGCGCCCGCATTCGTCAAAAATCAAATCGACTAATTGATGAATAATACTTCCGCTAAGTGTCACCGGTTTATTTAAGTTTTTAATTTTATCTCCGTTCCGTTTTATTTGTTGGTTTGCGCAAGAAAATTTATACGATATTTTCTCCATTTTTCGCTTCTAACATGTCTGTCAATAGGGACACGCTCGAAATCGGTTACGTTATAGCAGCTATGCTGTTAGAGCAAAATCTGTCAAATGTATTTTTGAATTAATATAACGCATAGCGTTGAAGAAATCCGTCAGATTTTTTATTTTCAAAACCAGCGTGCTCTGTTCGTAAAACGTTGTTCCGTACATTGACTTTTATCCTCGCGTCGCAACTGTCTTACGACTAGTGTCGACTATTTGACGTTTGATGGCAACAATCAGCATAAGTCATCGAAACGCAAGGTGCGCTGAAAACATCGCTGTTGTACGTGTACGGGGGAATGAATAACCGAGGCAGTCAATTTCTTGCCGTTCGCAAGAACTCGACCTTTCTGCAACTTCAACTTGACGAATTATCGGTCGGGACTCTGCATAAAATCCAACCGACATAGGAGCTTAAACGCCCGGTGTTCGCTGATTGGCCCTAGAGCAGTTGGAAGTTGACCTAAATTTCGCTAAAACAATCACTTTGAGGCCAATTTTCGGACGAATGAATGTGTGACCAAGCAAAATTGTTGGATTTGGAACGATAAAAACTCACGCGTGATATACATGCTAGAATGCATTCCGAGAAAGTCACCGTCTGATATGGATTTTGGTCTGGCGGAATCATCGATCCTCCGAACTTCTTCCGAAACGACATAACCGTCATCGATCCTAGGCTGATTAGCAATATCTTGTGCTGATCCAAAAACTGGTGGACGATATGAATACCAACGATGACATGTGCTTTTAATAGGACGGTACTACGTGATATTCTTTCGAGGGTATGTTTATCTCAAGCGGCGGCGACGTGAACTGGCGATCGTACGATATAATGTCTTTAGACTTCTTAGGCTGTCTTAAATCGCAGGTCTCTATCAAACAATCGAACGTCATCCGTAAAACTCTGCCAGATTTACGGAACAGATTGAAATTGGACCTTCCGGAGGATAAGTGTTAATATCACAATCCATAATGCCGTGAAATATTTTTTTTCAATTCAGAGTATATCCCATACACAACTTGTGTTTGTGGTTCACGCATAAAAACATCGAGCGTCTTTTTCGAAAAACCCTACAATTGATTGATTGATTTTCGTCCTTCACGTAGTTCGGTTTTTTCGGTTCCTATTTAAATATGGTGCTTGGCTCTTCGATTTTTTAAAATTTATTTCGGGTCACGTGAACATTAACAGCTCCGGAGGAGCGTAAGAAGTTTTGATAATTTCACTATAGTCCGTTCAACGAAAATGTGTCCCAATGGAAAAAGTCGATATAAATCGATATTTATTATTTACTAATGGCGGTCCCGTAAGTGGATCGTAAATATCGATTCGTATCGACTTTTTCAATCGGCACATTTTCGTTGAACGGACTATAGTACGATTGAATTCGAACTAAACAGCTGGTCGTACACCGAGTAATTCGACTAATTTTAGACCGGCTGCTGTTTCTTTTTCGACTTCTTTTGTTTTTTGAAGTATTACGACTGTCATGGAAGTCGATGTCTGTCTGCGGCAAAATGACCGTGCTACAGACCAGGCACAGACTTCAGTGTGTTAAGACGAACCGCCCTAAATTTCAAATAGGCTTAATAAGATAATTGAATACGCAGACACAGCCTAATTTTAGCTTCTCGTTTCGCGGCTGAGGAGATGTGAATTTCATCCTCTCTCGTCGATTTATAATTATCCTTTTCCACGGTATAAATTGAATCAAAAATTTCGTAAACGGAAGAAATGGTTAATAAAACGTAAGGAATTTTTTTAGAACTCTTTTATTACATTAATTAAAATATTACGAATAGAGTTCGAGATTATTAAACAATTTGGTTGCACCGGAAAAAGAACTCCTTTAATCGTGTAGAATAATATCGTTGTTCGAACAGCAAATCAAACCGCTCTATATCAGGAGATAGTGCTTTGTATTGACACCAAAATCAACCCTAAGAAGTCACTTGGGTTTGATGATGGGACTTCACCTGCAATTGTACACGAACTTTCGCGCAAAGGTATTATACCGCTTACGTACCTATGCGTGCCTACGACTTCGATATGTGTACCTCTTATTTTCAAAACCGCCGAAATTATCACGCTAAGGAAGGTCAATAAACCCGAGGAGGAAGTATCTTCTTATAGGCCTCTCTATATCCATATTACTTTCTATCTCCGAATTGTTTGAAAAATTTCTCCTAATAAGACCTAATGTTATAATAGAAAATGAGCAATTTGGCTTTCAGAATGAACATTTAATTACTCAGTAAGTACATCGCATTTGGCTGGCAATCGATAACGCTTTAGAAGATAAAAGATACACTGCTATTGGCCCAAGCATCCGATAGAGTGCGTGGCATAAAGGGCTGCTATCTAAACTAAGTAATTACTTACCAAGTAACTACATTTCCTTGTTGCAGTCGTTCCTTTCCAACCACAGGAAATTCCGTGTTGTAAATGATGATACCAGATTAAAATTTCACGAGAATCGAGCGGGAGTACCTCAAGGAAATGTCCTCTGCTGTACCTAGTTTTTACAGCAGACATTTCGAGGACAAGCAGCACAACTTAAACCATGTTTGCCGACGACACTGCAGTCCTTGCAGCAGGTAGCACGCACAAAATGAAGCAAATGCTAAATTACAAAGTGCATTAGATTTAATCTAAAAGTGGAGGATTAAATTAAACGAGGCAAAGTCAGAGTTCACGTAACCTTTGCTTTACATCCGATAGACATTCATCTGTACGTTTATAGTGAATAACATCTAGGTACTCGGCTAAATATCTTGGCATCCATTTGGACATTCGCCTCATTCGGCAGTCGCATATTTAAAAAAGAGCAAATAAAGACAAAGGATAGGCAACTTTACTAGGTTGTCATTCGAAGATAAAGGTGCCTAATCTATAAAGTAACAAATAATCTCCTTTACGAAAATCAACACGGATTTAGAGGAAAAAGATCCACCTTAACGCTATTAAGTAAATTGGGAAATGAAATAAATATGGGACTATCGATAGGGAACCAATTTATAATTACTTTCATTGACCTATCCAAGGCGTTCGACTTAGTAGATCATGATTTATTAATAAAGGATTTAGAAAAGATTGGTATTGTTAACAGACAGCTCCAATGGTTTACAAACTATATTAAAAATAGAAAGAATTGTGTAAAAATTTCAAAAAATGAAAGTAGGGATAGGATGTTAAAATATGGTGTCGGACAACGATACTGGCTCCCATTCTTTTCTTGGCATATACTGACTCACTTCACACATATATATGAGAAATGCAAAGGTGTTTGTGTTTGCGGATGACATTGCGCTATTGATAGAACACAACAATATACAAATGGCGGAGAAGCTACTTCAGGAGGACGTTGATAATCTTAGTAAATGGGCGCATGACAGGAGGTTAGCAGTGAACATAAATAAATCAAAGATATTGCATATTCGAAACATATCCAAACATGCTACTCATGAACCGCGAATTATCATCCACAGTAGCGAATGTGTCCATGATTTATATTTAAGGAACAACAGTCCAGTCTGCGCATGTAAACCATTAGAAAAGGTGCAGGATTTTAAATATTTAGGGGTTTTTATAGATAGCAATATGAATTGGAAAAAACATATACAAAATTTAAGTGTAAAAATCAGACAGACCATTCCAGCATTATATAAGATGAAACAGGTACTTCCATATGAACCACACAAACAATTTTTTTTAACGCAATGATAATGTCTAGGATATTATATGGTGTTCAAATATGGGGAGAAGCGAAGAAATCACAACTTAACAAGCTAGCGAAATTGCAGAAAAGATGTTTAAAATTACTGCTTCCTCATGGGGGGCATAATAATTCAACATCATCATGGTGGAAGGTAAACAATGTGATGTCGCCAAAAATGTATTATTATTATTATAGATTATTGGAGCTCAAAACCAATAATATCATAATACCATCAAGACCTAAAATTGAATAAAAAATACTTTATTCAATCAAGGGGAACCAATTTAAGGATTGATAATACACAGCAGTCAGTACTAATTAAATTACTACGGGAAATTCCAAGTAATATATTAAAGGAGAAAAGATTAGGTGCGTGGAAGGAAGACGTAAAAAAATGGCTGACAGATTGGTGTGCAGATTAAGAAACTATCGAGGATTCATCTATTTGTACTACCATATCGGTGACTCGTCTTTATTCGTAAATTAGGTTCATAAATTTCTCTTTGCTCAGCACAGGAACTACAACAGGGGCATGTAGATGATTTTCAATAATGTTAGCGGAAAAGATCTTCTTTCTTTTACATTAGTGGGAATGATTATTTTGAGTGTGACTGGTTGGTGATGTATAGGTGCTAAGTGTGTAGTCGTAAGAAGTTACTGTACTAAATTAATTAAATTACTATAGTGATAAGAAATATTATTTTAGATGTATTGAAATGTTATTAGTAAACTGTAAATTTATGTCAAATAAACGATAATGAGGGTGACGGGGACTCACGAAACGGGCAAAATTGCCTTGTGAGACCCACAACTTTCTTATTTAAAAATAATAAAAAAAAAAAAAAAAAAAAAATCATCATCGAGCCAATCTGGACTTACGGTATATTGAATTATAGGGATGTGCCAAGACGAGCGCAACCGTAATATCATATAGCGGACTGAAAATAAAATTATACGGATAATAACAAAAACTGCGTGATTTCAAAGCAATGCAGACTTGCACAGAGTTTTAATGTAGATAAGGTCATTCCAGAGATCGTAAGTGTGTACTGCGATCGGCTTTTCATAAGAATAATCTAGTAATCCAACAGTTGCTGACGGAGGAACTCAAATTATGTAGGCTTAAACGTTGTAAACCTGCAAATCTCGTGTAAACTGTTCATGTCTACATTTTAAAAACTAGTGTCGCTGGGCTAAGTTTTTATTTCACGTTCCTTTCCTAATTGTTATATTTATTACTTATTTAAGATTGTAATAATTGCTCAAAAATAATAATAAAAAAAAGAGAATTGTGGTGTCCTACTACATATAAAAACAAAACGCTTAATTATCTTATGGCCGATAGTTACACGCGTTGATGAAATTAGAGACGCTGACATATTTCGAAAATTTGCAATTACAAAATCTCCGATTTTTTTCATGGTCTTTTAAATATGTCCGCGCCCCGCTGCTGAACATGTAATCATTTCCGTGTAGAATATGTCTTTCGTATTGAAGACCTCTCTTTGTTCCTTGAATTTTATAGTTGAAGCGTTATAAATGTGGTTGTCGCCCTGTTAACATTGATTTTTAACGAAAAAAAGAATTAAAATTATCAGCCGGAATATTTTTGTACAAAAAAAAAAACGTATATCAGTAAAAAAAGTTACGGAGTAATACGAGAGCTGCTCTTCACGTTAATCCGTATCATTCGCGCTTTGGTTTTTGTCAAATCTATTTAAAAGCTTGTTCATTGATTATTTCGGCATTTAGCGAGCAAGTACGATCACTACAAATTATTCTATTAGCCCGAATGTAATGTAAAAATGTCGAAATATAAAAAACCGGCTATTACAACAACCAAAAAGAGAAGAATAAAAGAGGACAATCCCCCCCCCCCCAAAGACAAATAAAGTAATAAGAAAAAAAGGAAAAATACAAAAATACTATCACGGGGGGGGGGATGATTTGGATATACATATACACTACTACAGGGACCTGCAATCGAAACATGAAAGAAAAAACACAAAGAAGGAGATACCAGAAATGAGAAAATTTATGAATTTCATTTTTGAAAAATCAGTTCAAAACAAGGTAAAGGTACCAGTGGAAATAAAAATAAAAAAAAGATCCTGGACCAATAGAAAATCTTAATCTGCTTCAAAAGGGGGCTGAAAAAATTAAAAACATAGATTAGCCAACAAGGACAATAGGCGGTCAAAGCCCGTTATCCGTAAAACTGCGTGTAGGTGTACGGCAAACCAATTTTTTTTTTTTCTTTTTTTTTTATATTATTTTTTATTAATTACAATTGGTCTCCATAGACCATCAAGCAATTTTACTGGAATGCAAATTAACGCGTAAGGGGCCACCACTATCAGGGTTCCCCAGGAACATCTATTCAAGTTCTAAACAAAGTCAAAGACTCTAGAGCGCTTCAACCGTCGAATTTCTTGACTATTGTCAAGCAGGTTGATAGCTAGTGGGTTGGGATGTGTTTCGAATCGACTAGTATACCGCTGTGCGGCAAGTTTTATTTCTTCCTTTACGTAAGGTATGTTGAAGTCCCTATGGAGTGTGTCCGTGGAGACATACCAAGGAGGTGACACAATGAGTCTAATAGCTTTATTTTGGAAACGTTGTATTTTATTAATGTGTGTATTTTTAGCACAGCCCCATAAAGTTAGACCGTATGTCCATACTGGTTTCAATATTATTTTATATATTAATACTTTGTTTTCGATCGACAAGCTGGAATGCTTACCAAGAAGCCAGTAGAGTTTTCTTAGCTTTATATCCAAGCACTTTCTTTTTTGTGAGACATGCTTATTCCACCTTAATTTACTATCCAAGTGCAACCCAAGGTATTTCACCTCATTCCTAACTGGGATTGTTTCGCCGTTAATTTTGGTTGGCGGGCAGACTACCTTTCGTAGAGCGAATGTAACCTGTGTACACTTTTTCTCGTTAACTTTAATTCGCCATCGATCTAACCACCTTTCAGTTTTTGCTAACGCCAGCTGCAATTTATTTGTTACTGTTCCAGCATCTTTGTTTGCCGCTATAAGCGCAGTATCGTCTGCAAATGTAGCAATAGCTACGCCCTCACTGTCAGGAAAGTCTGCAGTGTACATTTGGTAAAGCACTGGACCCAGTACACTGCCTTGAGGCA
The DNA here is from genome assembly GCA_039619475.1 of Icerya purchasi. Classification (NCBI taxonomy): domain Eukaryota; kingdom Metazoa; phylum Arthropoda; class Insecta; order Hemiptera; family Monophlebidae; genus Icerya; species Icerya purchasi. Next base: position 577,606,589 of record CM077115.1, read on the forward strand.
CACCAGCGGATATAGGATAGATGTTTGATAGTTCATTCTGGAATTTAATTTGATATGTTCGATCATCAAGGAAAGACTTTAGAAGAAGATAAAAAGGATGAGGAAGATTTTTCTTAATTTTATATAACAGACCACGATGCCAAACCTTATCAAAGGCCTGTTTTATATCCAGGAATACACCTACACATATTTCCTTAGCTTCAAAGCTATCTTGGATAATACGTTGGATTCGGTGTACCTGTTCAATAGTCGAGTGTTTTTCTCGAAACCCAAATTGGTGGTCTGGTATAATATTCTCCTTTATAATCAGAGGATGCAATCTTTTTAAGATTAATTTTTCCAGCACTTTAGGTTACATCCTCTGGAGACTTTCCTGGTTTAGGAATTACCACTATTTGTGCCAGTTTCCAAGACAGCGGGAAGTATTGCAAGCGGAAGATTGCATTAAATATATTAGTAATAAACAAAATAGCTTTGCGTGGCAGTTCTAGCAACACTTCTTCGGTGATCAGATCGTGCCCAGGGCTTTTTTTATCGATTAGTTTTTGAATTACATACTGTATTTCCTTTGGCGATGCCGGCGTAATGGGGACACTAAGCTGTAGTGGGGAGCTCAAAAACTCTGTTATATCATCTGAGTTTGTAACCTTAGGGTTTGGTTTAAAGACTTCGCTAAAATATTTAGCAAAAACTTCAGCTTTCTCATTATCAGCCTTGGCCCAGGTTCCGTCCGATTTTCTTATAGGAGGAGAATATTGTACTGGCCTATTTCGGCTTTTAACTACTTTCCACAGGCTGTAGTCGGTAGACTGATTAGGAGATAAATTCTGCAAGTGTCGTTGTAAGGTTTCATTTTTAGCGTTACGAATTAGTATATTTAACTGTTTGGATTTGTTATTTAGTTTTATAAGCGGGATTTCTTGTTATATGCCACTTTTTGCGAATTTTTCTTTTTTCCCTTACTAAATTTAAGACGTGCCTTGGTAGGTTAGATATTGAAGCTGAAGGCTTAATAGGAGGCGAAGATTTCCATGCCATTGTTTGGATAGTTTCAGTTAGCTACTGGACTGCTATGTCTATCTCTCGTTCATTTTTTAAAGGAATGTTTAAATTCAGCATTTTATCTACTCCTTCTCGGAAGTTGTCCCAATCCGTTCGTTTATTATATAAAGAAGGAGGTTCTTCTTTTGTTATTAAGCCTGTACTTATTGTTAGAATTTGGGCACTATGGTCTGAAAATAAGTCAAAACATGTGTTAGTTTTACAATTAAGCATTGATATTCCCTTGGTTATGAAGAAATCGATCGCGTCAGGAATTTTGTTTTTATCTGTTGGCCAATATGTTGGCTCACCAGTAGCCAGGCACCCAAGATTTACAGTGAGCATTACTTTTTAGAATAGACTACCTCTTGTGTTCGTGAACCTTGATCCCCAGCGCATATTCTTTGCATTCCGATCACCACCTACAATGAACCTATCACCTAAACTCTGAAAATATTCACTTAATTTTTGTTCGTCAAGTGTGCGGTTTGGTGGGCAATAACTAGCTGAGATCGCAATTTTTCCATTTAAAGAGTACACCATTATACTAGTAGATTGCATTTCTATACTAGAAATTTTACATAGTTCATAATGCTTAATAGTATTCTTGATTATAACTGCACTTCCGCCATGGGCTTTGTGATCAGGTCTTGTTGTTTGGTACGTACGGTAATTCGGAATATGGAAGTATGTTTTTTGCGTAAAATGTGTCTCTGAAAGAAGGAGAATATCAATTTGCTCACTATTTAAAAACAGCTCGATCTCACGTCCCTTTTGCAGCGCCCCGTTGGCGTTCCAGTGAGCTATTCTCAACGACGGGGCCATTATTTTATTAATTTGCTTGTTAGTGATGTTAGCAGATTTAGGACAATGGAATTCTGCTGCAAGAGCTGGTTAAACATTGCTTTAAATTCATTTAAGAGGGTTGTTAGCGTATTTTGGAGATCAGAGTTGTTATCTCGATATTTAGAACTATTGAGATTCCTATTATTGTTTTCGCCTGCTGTAAGTTCAGCATTATTATTGACGTTAGAATTATTAGCACTATCTTGGTTTGTTACAACTTCAGCATACGTCATTTGTTGATTTCCATACTGTTGCTGGTTACTTTTAAATTCGAACCTATTTACGTTGATGTTTGCGGTTTTATATTTACGTTCGTATAATTTTTGGTAAATTGCACATCCCTTGTAGTTGGACGGATGGTCATTTCCACACAACGCACACTTTGGCGCAGAGTTTTCATCCTTTTTACACTCTGTGAACTTATGGTGACCACCACACTTAACACACCTGTACGGTCGATTACAAGAAGTTCTGGTGTGCCCATAAGACTGACAACGCAGACACTGTGGAATTGTTTTTTTGGGGTGAGGAGCTTCGACCTTTATTTTCGTGTAGAGTAAATGGGTTAGGTTAAAAATTTCTTTAACGTTTTCTGTGGGTTCAAGATCAACGAAGTATAAAGGGAGAGGCTCTTTAGTTACCTTATGTCTAATGTTTAGGATATTTCGGGCAACGAAGCCTTTTTCCTTAAGTGCCTGCTTAATTTCCTCGTCTTGAAAAGAGTGGTGGAGGTGCCTTATTACAACTTTGTAGGATCTTTCCTGTTTTAGTTGGTATGTGTGATAGTTAACATCCTCTTTTTTGAATGTGGAGACGAGTTTACGGTAATCGTCGGAAGATTGGACGTTAACCTTTACTGTGTTTTTCTTTAAAGTTTTAGCAACAAAATCTTGTTTGCCTAGTATTATAGCGATTTTTTTAATCATTGATGCGAAATTTATAACATCGTGTACGAAAAGTGGTGGAGGTGGGGGTATTTTTGGTTTCGGGTCAGTTGGATCTCTATTTTCTGTGCAATCGTCATTGAGATTGTTCAAACAGCTAAATCGGTTAGAGTTTCTGCTGATATTTCCTATATTAATTTGTAAATGAGATCGCTTTTTGGCCTTCCTCTTCGGTTCTTGCCAGTCATCATTTAGGTTATTTTCGCTCATTGTATCGCTGTGGTCATTATCAGTCTCAGTAATATCCCCAATAGTGCTGGGAGGTTGACTCGGCGTAATAACATTACCTAAAATAGGAAACTGTTGCATATAATCCGTTTGCATCGCTGAAGACGGTTGAGAAATGTAATACAAAGGTTGCGCGGTAGACGAATAAACTCCGCTACTGATAACAGGCGTGTAGCTCGCTATTAAATTAGTTGGTTGTACGATGTGTGCGTGATGCGTTGCTGCTGTGCCGTTACATGTTGATGATTGTATGTGTGTTTGTGCGTATGTCGGCGGGTGCATAGTGTGTGTAATTGACGCAGGTACAGCCGTTGTCGTCATGATAACGACGAACGACGTACCGTCTCGTGTGAATGTGCTATGCGTATGTGTTTACACCGATAACGAAATATAGTATATATAAATTGGTCTAATCTCACCGATCTGATGATTTTACAGTACCGAACTGATGATTTTACAGTACGAATATCGTTTCTAATAGATAATTACGGTAATCGAACGAAATAATATTATTTACGTAAACGTAACAACGCGGCGAACCGACTATCAAACGACACAACAATTAACCAAAATTTAAAAATAAAATACGTGTAATATGCGACACAGAGCTCTTTCTTAAAATATTCGGATCAATATTAAAGCCAGAATCGAAACGAATTAATTACAAAGAGAGGGAAAATTTTTGTAATACCAAAATGAAAAGGGGTCTTCGAGAAGCTGGCACGGAAACTTCAAAATAATTAGCAAGAGAATAAGACATCAGAACGTATTCTCGATTAACCGCTAATAACGTAATTATGAAAATGCGCGATTATTACTTTTCATTGTCGAGCATATGCATAAATAAATAAAAGGCAAAGCCAAGTAAAGAATTTAACGCGCGATAATGCCTGTGTGTGCGTGCCTGCGTGCTGGTCTATGTGCGGTGGTGCACTGCGATTACAACGAGAATGATGATATTATATGAAGATATTATGCAGGAAAGTCGTCCAGAAATGAGAAAATTAAAAGATCAAAAGCGAGTACAAGACGCAGAGGGGTAAAAGGGTGCGGCGACGGTGATGGACGTGGAAACGGCGCAGCGCAGGAGGTAGAGTTAGGAAGATGGTGTTGTACGAAGCCGCGCACTAGCGTCTCCTTAGAAGAGGTTTTATTAATTACTGTATGATGAGCTTACAGGACGGTTAAATTATTTTGTTTCAGAAGCAGATCGACGGTAATAAAAAGGGTAATGAATTCATATTAACAAGGAGATGCATCACGTATACGGCATGTTTTAATAAAAATATGTCAACCTAATGAGAGGAAAACTAATTAACAAAAAACTTTTCCGGGAAAAGTAGAACAAATATGGAAAAAATAGTCTTAATAATAATATAAAAGCGGGGGAAATGAATTTGAGTCGCGTAGAAGAATGTGAAAAAAATATGATTTACGGGAAAAAAATGTACGACATGAAATAATTACGTTCATTAAGCGAACTAATATGCAAAGAACAGCGTGAAAATAGATAACGAAAAGATTTATATATCTGGCAGTGTCCGTAATCATATGGAAGAAAGAACGGGATAAATCAAAAATACTCTCGGAAGGTAAAATAATAATATAGATTAATCGTGTATAAAGCTAAATAAACGATAATAAGAGTGTCGGGCACTCACACAACTTACCCAGTGAGACCCACAACTTATTTAAATAAAAAAAAAAAAATACGAAATCAACAAAACACCTGTGCTGGAGAAATAAGAAAATTATTATGAGAGCTAGAGCTACGGGATACGAAAGAGTAAAATGAAGGAATGTAGAGGAACAACTTTTACACGAGCACAGATGGGCTGCCTAATGCAAAAAAAACATATTGAATTCGTACATAAAAACAGAGGGATAAAAAAAGTGCGGATAGTGATGAAGTTTCGATTCGTGACGGATAAATGAGGGAAGAAAAAAAATATTGTACGAAAAAGCTAAATAAGTATGCCGATGCAAAGGCATGCAGCAAGAACGAACATAATCTAGATGCGAGAGAAATTTATAAAAACTTAAAATTCGATAGAATATACGAAGAATGTCAGGAATAAGGAAAAACAGAGAAGGCAAAACGAAAAGAATGAATGACGAAGGATATTGTATATATTAAAGTTGGTAGTAAAATTTGCGGAAAAGGGAGGAAAAATAAGTCAAAGGTTTTACTTACAATTATAGAACAATATGAAAGAATCAGGAACAAAGTGAATATTCCGAAATCAGTTATGAGAAAGGCGAATTTGAACAAATAAAAGAGGATATCGGGAAAACGTATCGGCAAATTCATGTATTCTTTGAATGCTCCTCTTTATCATCGGAAAGGGCAGCTCTATACGCGGAGCTTCTCTCACATGATGTTCTAATTCCATATTGCGTGTGTCCTTTATTCTCTCTCTACAGTCAACGTTGGTCATTCCAATTGTAGCAAAATTCCTATCCTCTGTACTTCATTATATTAAGATCTATAATTCCTTCAGTAGTTTCACTTTGGCATTCCTAACTCTTATCGTGTCCAGTTATTTCTAATGAACTCCTCTCTAAACGAAGAACACGCGCACTGATGTTGCAGTTATAGTTACAAACATGCACAGCTCGATTGCGGGCCTAACGGTAAATAGTGAACTCCTTGTCAGCCGACGCTGCGGGCGCTGCTGTTGCAGTGTGACCATAGTGTGTTGGGTGTAAATTCTGCTCATTTCCTTTTACCAGAATGGTAGGCGCTGTTTTCGCAGTCGTCGACATAACTATTATTAATGCGTCATAATTAAGAACTATAAACTTTTTGCTTTATAGTGATGTTCCAAGTCATTGAACTTTCGGATAATTGTTTACGGACGCTAAGAAGCGCTGTGTTCTATATAAGTTTCGTGCTTGATTGCTCTAACTGCTTTTCAAACATACACCTTATTTCTTCTTCCTTAATTATTTGTAGCCAGATTCCTTTGTCCGTTGGTACTGTGGGCTCTGTAATTGCATATGTGGCCATGGTATGGGACAGCTAACTCCTTTTTAACCTTCGGCAATGTCATTTCTTTTCTTTTCAGGATATGCATATATTTGGAATTTTTCGACGTTGATTGTCATTGTTTCTCCATGCTTCGTATAGCATTCTTTGTCAGATTCCATTCCTTGTGACTCCTAATTATTATTATTTACACGTGTTGATGGGTAATCGTCTATTATTGGTGAGCCCAGGGAAAAACCCAAAGCGAGAAAAAAAAAAATAGGTAATGAAAAATCACTAGGCGCGGATGAAACTAGAGATAAATATGTAAAGATGAAGAAATAAAAGCAGAAGATTTCGGAAAAGAATTTAAAAACTCTGTTCACTCAATACAACATAAATGTAACTTTACCGACGGAAAGAGTAAAAATAGAGTATGCGTGTATATACCAGTGGTAGAACTGAAACTCGTAAAAATAATAGATGAGTTGAGCACGTACGTACAAAAAAAAAAAAAAAAAAAAACAAACAAAAAAAACCACTACCGATGACATCAATATTAAGAGGCCAGATTAGTTTGAATTTTCTGTCATTTTTGGGAAAAAGAACTAAACGGTCAAATATTGTAAGATTTTGGTATTTTATTTAGCATCATTTAATGTAGTTGTATACATTTTTTCACGTTAAAATATGATATCACGATTGAGATATAAGCCTTTCCTCGGAAGTCCATAAAAAAAAAAAAGTAAAAAAACGACTGCAGTTGTAAGTTACGTCAGAAAGTTTGAAATTGGAAAAAAAATAAACAAGGCTTTAAACTAGAAAATATATTCTACATACCACGAAATAGGATTTTTAAAAATTATTGAAAATTGTCAAAATAACAGTACTTTGAAAGAAAAGTTTCGAATTTTGCAAAAACCAAAAAAAACACCCGGTTTTTGCATTACAAATGTGCCTTTTTTTAATGGATCAAAAAGATAATCCTAAGTTCATGGTATGCAAAAAGATGTGCTCATCAGTATTCCTTAACAATTTCGAAAATCGATTCATTGACGTTCGCGATTTAGAACTGCGGCCATTTTGAAGAAAAAAACACGTTTAAAGTTCTAACTATTGATTTTTATGTTATAAACTTATATTTAACATACTGAAAGTTATTCTACCGAAAATGCGCAGGCCTTTACAATTTGCCTTTTTCTTGCTCAAACTCAGCCGCTGCAGTTAAACGCTGTATGAGCCTCTTTTGAAACACCTTTTGGTATCTTTCCGCTAGCTGGATGCGCGCCATATCACGCTAGTCAACATAATCTTTCGCGATGGCTCCAATAATCACTTTCTTATTGTTAGTTTTAACTATATTTAGTGTTAATAACTGAATAGTTTTTAAGCTATGTTTTCGAGTAAAGTGCCTTAACGAGCCATTGTAACTCTCATTATTATTTTGAGTATTGCTTCCCCTTTGCACTTCTACTTCATAATTTGCTCCTACTCGAATTCGTGTAAATTGGATTTAATGCTTTTAAAACGTCGTCTGCGTCTAGTGGAAGATAATCATGTTTGAAGTTGTTTATATGAAAACTTCCACTCGGCGATACTGCTTGCAACAACCGTCGCTGGCCAGTTTTGATGATGCGGTTTTTTGTCAGTTGAATCTATATGAAAGTATGTAGTCCAAATATAGCTCTGTTCTACATTGTCCTGATGTCTTATGACGGCCAAAGCATAATATTTACTTGGGGCTTATTTATGACTTTATCAGCTAATTTTACCGTATCCTTACTTCTGCCTCCCAAACCCCGCATTTTCTTCTTTTCACTTATACCTTTCTTGATGTGTAGATAACATTCTATAGTTTTTCGACATGAATTCATATCTAAAATACCTTTAGAAGTAGCGCTATCGCCGTATCGCTGATGTAACGGGTATATTTTACTCCATAATTCGCGAAGCGACTGGAGTTACTTTCGCGCTTTTCTGATTTCCCGGTTATATTATTTTCACTCATTTTGAATTCAATTTTAGCTGCACTGTGCTTACACGACATCCGGGACAGTAAAATCAAATGAGAACATACTATAAATAACCTACGCGTTTACAACTTACAGTATCCCTGATGTTATAGACCAGCTCAAAACGAGAAAACCAGTTTTTTACATTGGGAGGATGCAAAATTTTACAGAAACATAACGGCAGAGCTTGTGAATCAGCGCAGCTGGCAGGCGTTCCTCTCTAGCGATGAGAATACAGAGTAAATGGCTACAGAGTGCCATTTCAAAAATATTTACGATCTGGCTGCAATATTTTGGGATATTATTGTGTAAATAGCAAATTATCGAAAAATATGAAAAAAACCCAAAAAACGCTTTTTTGAAAGTGAGAAACTAGTCAAGCCCTCCCTAAGATATTGAAGCGGCCAAAAATAATACCGCGAACGAAATAGCTGATAAGTAAGACGATAAAAAAAAAATAAAATAACCTCGGAGAAGGTAAAAACATCAACAATTCGACCGATACGGTTAAAAAAGAAGAAGAACGCAAACAATATAGTAATTATAGACTAATAGTAATAAACTTAGTCATTGAGTGTAATGGCGGATTGCCCTTGTCTGGAGTTGCTTCTTGTTCCTGTCTCTATTTCAATTAGATTCTCGCTTTCAACTTGCTGTATCTCTCTATGGTTAAAATTTCATACTCTATTTCGGTTAGATATTTATGCTTCTTCCTTCCCTAACAATCATTTTCTCTATTTGTTCATCCAGCCAAATCTTTTCAACCACCCTTAGTTTTATGACTTTCTTGTTCTACGAAATTCCGGTGTACTCTCTATTATTCGTTTGCGCTTTAATCGTATTACCTCCTTTTCATTTAACTCCTTCACCTAACACTATTATCTGCATCCAAATCACGAAGTCGTCTGCTGATCATAACTATATCTTTTTTGAATGTCCATACTCCCGACCGAACATTCTTTATTCTAATTTGTTATGACTTCCCGGTCCATATTGCGCCTCCAACATTCTGTCCCTCCCAATCCATTATTACAGTGTTCGAGTTTTTCATTCTAGCTATTTATGACCGAATCAGTAATTTTACCTAATCCTCCTCTTGCATGTTGCTGCTGGGTAAAGATCCTTTGCTGACCTGCTCCAAAAAAAAAAAAAAAACAAAACAAAAACAAACTCGGTAGTTGTAAAAAGTTTGGAAAAAAAATATGCAAAGAAAATAATATAATAATGAAGGAACAATACGGGTTTCAAGCTGAAAAATCAACATCAAAAGCTTTAGAACAGTAGACATATAGACTGAAGAATATAGAATATATTGGAACAGTAGGATAAAAGGAAATCATCAGTTTGTAAAAAATAAGTTACGTCCTGAATCTCTCTACCTTATATTTCTCTTTATGTGTTTTCACTTTCTCGTGTCTTTCCCCCTGATATTAAGTTCTCAAAGAAGAGCATGTTTTTTGATTTTAAAATATTAAGCCGCCTGCATGTGCCGGTGTACAGATGCGTATACATAAATGTAGCCTACTCGTATCTGTATAAATGTAGTGGAAAAAGAATTAGGAATAACGGAAATTTAACAATAAGGAAACCGTATGAAGAAAAAAACCGGAAGAACGCTACGAACAAAGCGAAAGGTAATTCCAAGGAAAGGAAAGAGTGAATTGATATCATCGTCCAAACTTATTTCTTCTTATCTATATATCAAAAGCCACTGGCGTTTTTCTCCTCATAAAATCCCAATCCTGTCGCTCATTGCTGCCCGTCTTTCTAATTTTTACCTTGTTGTCTTTTTCGATAACACTCTCGCTTACTTCTCTCACGACTTCAATAGTCTATGGCAGCCTATCAAATTCTCTCCCACTTCAGGCTCATTTCTCCTCTCACGGCACAAACAACACAATGAATTTCTTCATTTATTGAATTCCTTTTTTCCTGCTCATCTACTGATCTTTACCGATGGTTCCAGGAGCGGGGATAGCGTGGGTGGTGTGTTTACTGCTGCGTCGCTTCGGCATTCTGTGTCCCTTTCGTCTTCCTTCGTTCTGCAGTATATTTTTTCTGTCGAGTCGATCGCCATTCTTCAGACTATCTCTTTTATTTCCTCTTCAAGCGGGGTTTCCCAATTCCTCATAATTTTTGATTTTAAAGGCGTCCTTCAAGCCTCACATTCCTCTGATAGTATTATTCTCTCAATTCGTTCTCTTACCTCCACTTTGCAGTCATCTATTGATTTTTTATGGATCCCCAATCATTCCAGAATTGACGGCAATGACGCGGCTGATTCTTTGACTCGCTCCGCTGCTCGCCTTGATTCATTCCTCAACTATTTCCATTCTTCAGACATTCTTTCCTTATCAATCACACCAGACTTTGACATTTATCCCTCCCTATTTTCTAATCGTCATTCGCATTACCGCTCTTTATTCAGCCGATTCCTCGTTCCCTGTCTTGGTTCCATTCTATATTCATTTCTGTCGTCGCTCTTCTATTGTCTTCCCAATTCGTCTCCGGATCAATCATTCTCTCCCCTCTTCTTCTCGCTTTCGATTTGCTCTATCGCCTTCTCCTTATTGTTCTCTTCACGATTGTGATCCTCCTCGTATATGTGATGCTGATCACATTTTCTTCTTCGAGTGTCCTACTTTTCTTAATATGAACGTTCCATTTTAAAACGATCAGCTCTTGACATTAGGTTTTCTTACTCTCCATAGCGCTTTTTTTTTTATTCTCTACTTTCCTTCACCTTCTGTGGTGCATGTACTGCTGTCCTTTGTTGCGTCCATCTCTGACCGCCTAGCTATTTAGTTTTATAGCTTAGATTTTCCCATTGTTGAGTCAAAGGCGAGTCCATAAAAAACAAAAAACAAAGACGTCAAATTTATCAGCTAACGAAAATGGGAAACAAACAAACAACTGTACGAAAACTGAACTGTAGCAGCTCGAATAGCGACCGCCTCAAATACAAGTGATATACTTAATATTTAATTACTGAGTAACTGAGATATAAATGGATTCGAAGGATAAAAATTAACATCAATCTTATCATAGTCGGAAGCAAACCTTCACGAATGAGTTGGCCAGCTGTAATGCGGAATTACTTTACAGTGCTTCGATTAATTACGGTACGTTTACGTTGATTTCTTAACAATTTTGCTGTAGCCAGACTCATACGCCACCGAAAAGTTCCGGTCCCGTTTATTTTGTGTTCGGCACGCTTGTAAATTTTTAGTCAGAGCCATTTCTAACATATTCCCGACTTAAATCAGTCAGCTTTTATGGCGTAACTTGTTTTCTTCGGGTGTTGAACCTGATTAAAATCTCGACAATTAAGAATGCGGAGAAATTTAGAAAAAAAAAAGAGAAAAGTTTACCGGTCTTAGAGAGCTAATAATAATACAAACGGAACTTCAATACCTATTTTAAAGATAGAAAAACATCAAAACAAATATTCGGTTGTTTTTTGGTTTTTTTTTGTAATGAAACAACGCAGTAACGGATTCGACAACGCCAAAAAGCCTATTTGGAAGTCATATTCTTATTGTATTAGTGTAATGTACAATTTTTGATCGTAGTACTAACAATAAGTGCGATAGATTTACTTATAATATTAATCGATTAAAATCGTAATTTGCTTAAAATGAACATCTAAAGCTCACGCAATCGAGCAATACAAAAACTCAAAAACCGGGCACGAGCTACCAAATTTTTTTTTTTGAGCTTTTGATCGGCTTTGAAATCGTGCACGTATCGATAATAATTAAGCGCGCCTATTGCTTAAGTTTCGCGCCTTCTCAGGGTAAGGACATTTCGGCTGCAGCGAAAAAGTGGCAAACTGTGTGCTAAGATGAAGAGGTGGCGTTGTAATAAAACGTTGAAAAGACGCTCTGTTGGAACGTCAGCGCCGAACCGTTTCCAAACGAACAGTAAAAATCCATTCGGTAAATTAGCCTTCCCGACGTCGACAAAAGCGATCATTCTATTAGCGGCAGCGGCGAAACGAAAGGAATATCATGGTCGCAGTCGATCGCAGCGAGTCGCGCCTTTATTCCCAATTGGAAATGCAGCGAGTCGCGCCCCGTTTTAGAGCGATTAGGTGACAAAAGCGATTATTTTGCTCGGAGCGCCACTTCAGGCTTTTCCTCGACGCTTTTTCGTATGGAAGCTGCCTCGCCGGGAAAACTGAAGACGTGGATGTAGACGGGAGACAGATTACGCGGCAAAGCAATCGGTAGCAATTTCTATTCTCGCGAGCGCCGGCTTCAGACAGCGACTCAGGCTTTGCGCGATGGCAGCCAGAAGAAACTCCTCCGATATTAGCAATGCAGATAAAACAGCGCTATCGCTGCCGCATCCACACGTTCTCCGTTCGAAGACGGGCCCGACTCTCCGGCCTTGGCTACTGGTCGACGTCAGCGGGGAATTGAAATAACCGTCTCGGAAAACTCGGCTGCTACAATCTCCTGCTTCAGATTTTCCACGCATTATTTTAATTTGTTACATCGTTTTCCTCCGTTAAATCCTGCTCACTGTCAAGCGACCTGTTCACCTATTATCCTCTGCGTTTAGTGCGACTTTTTTTCTCCTCTCCTGCTTCATTCGCGTACGTTTTTAGAGCCTCTTTAAGCCTGATAAATTAATCTCTCGGTTCCTTCTTCCATTTTTTCATGACTGACACAAGTGCGTGCAAATGGCCAAGTGCGACAGCGCGGCCCATTATTAATTCGATCGCGTGAAGTAGCATAAGCCGACGATAGAAATGTTAGCGGCATGCCGGAGCAGCGTACGAACTGTCTGCAGTTTCGTCGTTCCGTGTGTCTTAAGAGAAAGTCAACTTTTCTTTAATTCACCCCGGCTTTGTATTTTCTGGATACATTCTAGGTCATATCTCTACATTTCGGGATTTTTTTTTTTTATCCCGCAGACAATGCGTCACGATTTTCCGGATAGCGGCTTTAATTTTTTTTTTTTCACTAAAGGGAACCTGAGGCAGCCCTTATTAACGGTCGTACATTTCGCATTATTTTACTTTATTTGGCGTTTTTGCGTTTTGTTGTTGCTCCCCACCCCTCTCCCCGAATTAATAGAAGTGCTCTAGTAAACTATCGTCTTAAGATAAAATTTTCCGGGTTCCTCAAAAATGTAATACATTTCTGAGACATACTTTCCGATAAATTTCTATTCTTTCAGATATATATATATGTAGTATTCGACGGCTTTAGACATCTTCAAGATAATAATCTGATAGCAAAGCGAGCACGAATGCTAATGATTTCCCGGCTGTGTAGTCTACACTGTTGAAGACTAACGACAATAACGGTCGCCGCCGTATCTTAAACTTCCGCTAACCAGGTGAGGTGTACAGCCACACCGGGCAAACCATTTTCATTCTGCGCATGCATTGGCAGAGCGTATGTACCTGTGACCTTGGGTAACTTTCCTTCCAGTTGTGCTCTGCCTGTCGTCCAGAGCAGACCCACTTTTGAAGTATGTTCACCCGTTTTTGTTTGTTTTTTTTATGTTCTTTTGAAAAAAAAACCTTCTTGGTTACGCGTATATCCCACCTGGTACTTTGTGTATGCGAGTTTTTTCCATCATTTGAGTTTGAAAAAGTGACATTGTGTCATGACTCAGTGGCTTATTAAGGGGTGTTGACAAAACATCCATATATATGAAATGATCGGAATTGGCGCTTTGTGCCTAGGAAAATTCCTATCCTGTCCCTTATTTCTCTCCGTCTTAGTTCATTTTGGCCGTATGCAATTTCCTTTAATAGTCTGCCTTATTTCTCCTTTAACTTCAGCGATCTCTGCCATCCTCCCAGAGTATTTATTTCGCCTACACTTGCAAAATCTCTCCCTCCAGCTGTAATTAAACAGGAATTCCACAGTATTGTCAATTCTCTCTTCCCTTCTCATGTTACCATTTTGGTTCTAAGGAGCCTGATGGGGTTAGTGCTTCTTTTATTTTTCCAGACTACAACTTCTCTGAATCTTTCTGTCTTCCTTCTTTCTGTTCCATATTTACAGCCGAGCTAATGGCTATTTTACGTTCCATTATTTTCATCTCCTCCAATCGTCTTTCTTCCCAGTTTCTGATCATATCCGACTCCATGAGTGCTCTTCAAGCCATCTCTTCTCCTCTTCCTAATCATTCCTGTGATTTTTCTATTGTCCGCATACGTTCTCTCATTCAGACTCTCTCTTCTCTCCATGGGATCCATATTGACTTGCTGTGGGTTCCTGGTCATTCTGGCATCCCAGGTAATGAGATGGCTGATTCTTTGGCTCGGATTGCTGCTTCTTCTAAAAAAATCCCATCCTCTAATCTCTTGCCTTTGTGTAAATATTTCCATCTCAGATTTTGGTCGAATATGTACCCTTCCTCCTTTTCTAATTGTCGCTCTTTTTATCTGTCCGTTCAGCCTAATCTTCCTTCAAATCCTTGGTTCCTTCTGTTTCCTTCGCTTCCTCGTTCTGTTGTTGTCTCCATTGTGCGTTTGCGCTTTAACCATTCCTTGCTGCCTTCCTCACGCTTTCGCTAATCATTAGCCTCTACCCCGTGTTGTCCTCTACATTCAAATGATGTGGTTGTTTGTGACGCCGATCACGTGTTCTTTGAGTGCTCTGCTCTTTCGGTGGAGCGCTCGGCTCTGTATTCCCACTTGCTTGGGCTGGGGCTTCCTTCTCCTTTTTGTGCTCGTTATATCCTGTCTTTTCTTTCTACACTTATAATCCCCTCCATTGTTTCCTTCTTATTAGCGATAGCTGATCGCGTCACTATATAACTTTCGTTTTTCCTTAATTGTTTCTTGGTTGACGAGCTCAATTAAAAAAAAAAAAAAAAAGAAAAAAAAGTTAGTTCTCTGGATTCTTTCGTTGTGTTTGAGTTCATATATTTCTATTTTACTTGTCAATTTACGAATTTCGTGATGCTAAGCGCTAACTATCTAAAATGTACTATATTTTTCTTTTATTTTTTAATCGATTTATTTTTATTTTCATTTTTAATATGTTAGAATTAGTATATTTTTCTTTTATTTCAATCGATTGAATATTTTTTTTTTGATATGTTAGCATTAATTACTTAGAAGTATTTTTTTAATAAAATACATATTTTGAATTTTAGACACAATTTCTTATCAATAGTTTTGAAATCTGAAGAATATACATCTAAATATGATGCGCGTGATTTTTTATTCAGTGTGACGACATGGCACCAGTGCCAATAAAAATTGAGTGGGGTGATCAAATACCCCACCTGGTACTACGTGTCCCAACCGCCCACCTAGTATACGGACGGTTAAGAGATGCGATTGTGCGGTTTAATACTTTTTTCATTCAGACTGATTCATATCGTTCCAATTATAAATTAATTAAAATAATTTTTAGTTTAAAAAAATTTATAATTTAAAACTATTCGAAGGACGCGTAAACAATTTAAAATTATTATTTTAAATCGTTTACAATTTGGCACTGTTTACAATTTTTTAAGTTTTCACAATTTAAAATTATACTCAGAAGTACGTAGCTAAGTTAAAGTGTGAAGCGGGAGATTTTTAGGTCTTTTTCAGTGAATTCTGCATGAAAAAATTTTGAAATTACTCACCAGTGTTTCGATTTTTGATTAGGTTATTTTTAATGACTTCTATTTTTTGTCACAAAGCGATTTTAAATTGTTTTGCGCAAAATTCACTGGAAAAGATATCCCTAAAAAAACATCTCGCCTCGAAATTTTAAAATAAAAAAACTTATCCGAGTAATTTTAAATTTTAAATAATTTAAATTTGTTAACTATTCAAGAATAACTTTAAATTGCATTTTCGAATAATTTAAAATTATTTTAATTACTATATCGACTGAATCAAGTGCTGCTTGGTGGAAATAATACTATCCTGTATCATACTCGTGAACTTTTTTTCCACAACTTCTTGCTAGAATCCATTTTTGCTCGTAACGTTTGTACTAGTATCAAGTTTAATTATAACGAGGGCATCGTTTGTTGCAGGATGGTGAGCAGGACAATATTACGTTATTTATAGTGGCTACGTTTAGCTATGACAGCATTATGTATTTTTTCTTCCAAGTCCTCAGCCGATTTCTTCCGCGAGACTTAACAATTGAACTGGCATGACGGATAATCGGCTGTAGTTCTCTGATTTCTGCCCAGAAAAAATGAATATTCTTCAGATCAGTTTAGGCTTGCTGCAGATCTTCTATAGCTTTCAAACGAAAACTAAGATTTACACGTTTGTCGAGGTCCTTTTCGATGTCATCTATCAAACTATCGTGCGTTTCTAATATCATCCCTCGGAGCGAGTCCAGCCAAGACATTTCTTTTACCTAGTAAGCTTACATAAACAGGCTGTATGTTAATCCGATCGCTAACCGAAGCGCCTTTCATAATTAAACGTTTATCCTGCCATGTTAAAGCATCTACACCCATCTATCGAAATATCAATTACTAAGTATCTTTGGTGTGATACGAAATAAAGGAAATAAAGGAAATAGCCGTGGAAACTTCGGCACTAAAAACAGAAAAAACTGAACTAAGCCGCTACCGTACTATCACTTTAACAAGCCTTCTGAGTAAATTATTAGAAAAAATGATTGAAAATCCAGACCTTTCAATCGAGCAACGCTTTTACTTCGCATCAATATGGGCAGCGTAAATTTCGCAATTTGAACCATTATCGATTTCAAACTCAATGCCCGAAAGTCACTTACTAAATCGTTTTTACAATGTTTTCTTAGCCCTTCAGAAAAATGCCTATATATACTTGTATATTTATTTATTTATTTATATATATAGAAACTGAGCTATTTTGGCCCCGCAAGGGGCTATTCCCCTTGACCCCTCTTGCTTACATTTTTGTCTTTTTCTCTTCTATTTTTTTTCATTTCGTTATCCGAGTCGGATGTCGTGACCTTATTTGATGCAAGATACAACACGTCGCCATTTATACCGATCGTGTGCTAAATCTATGGTATGTTGTAAATTTAATCTGCATATTTTCTTGATCTGTTCGATATAGCGGTTCTTTGATCTGCCTTTCTTCCTTTTCACCTCGACCTTTCCCATCAAAATCGTTTTCTCCAGCTCATTCGCTCTTACTATATAACCGAAAAAGCCTAGCATACGTTTCCTGATGGATGTTAATAACCGTCGGTTGGTTTCGATCTTGAGCTCTTTTAACACGTACTCGTTTGTCGTATGTATAAAATGATCGAAATTTACAACGTAATTCTAAATCGGTTCATATGAATATAATAACATAATCACAGAAATCCTATAAAATATAACAAACGTTACATAAAATTGGGACATTTTTTCTAATGAGGGGTAGCCTAAGAATTACGTTGTAATTAATATATATATATATATATATATATATATATATATATATATATATATATATATATAGATTGAAGATATCTAGACTCTTACGAACTCACGTAAAGTAGGCAGCCGCGGTCGGTCACACGGTTGACTCTTTTTACCTAAAGTTTCTTAACAAATAGACAAATCAAAATAAATTTGGATAACACCTTTCCACAATTAATCCATAAGGAAGAATGTCGTCTCACAAAGGGATGCACGTTTGCGGAAGCTCTTTTACTAACGATACCCAGTTAGTCGTTGGTCGTTTTGTACTGTCGGTTCTTTGTCACTAACCAAAGTGGACAGAATTATACAGCGACGTTTCATGAAATATCTGAACGAGCTCCGCATGTGGCTTAAGATTTTTAGTGAATAAATCAATATGTCTATGGAACACTAAGTCCAGTCAGTCTCCCTAAATTTAGAGCTACATTTTCAAGTGCTAGACAACAAATTTTTATACGGAACTATAAATCAAGAACCTCCAGAAGACATTCATCGAAGCTTTCATATATGTATGTATGTACATCTATATATACATCACAGAAGTATTAAAAGTAAGAGAGACATTGTGAAATGTTATTATTGCTACGTCAATCATTAATCAGTTCTGGTTGCTAAGTGTTTCTTCCGTTTCGGGATGTGTTGTCATCATTAGTGTAGTTTTTGCTATTCGAGTAGTCACCAGGTCCTTTTTTACACCAGCCTCTCAGCCAGTATTGGTAATGAATGTAGACTATGTTCCTTTAATTTCAGAATACTAATCCTAACAGGTAATTTTCTTCCTTCTGAAATACTTTCTCAATGTAATCGAAATCGAAATCGAACCACCACACGCGCTTCTAAATACATAATCAACATCAAAAACCGTTTCGAATTTTTTTTCTCTCAGCTTAACATATTTATCCTTCTCTCTGTACGATTTATACTTTCAATAGTGTTGCCTTGTCCAGGGTATTATGAGAGAGTTTTAAGTCGGTCGCATACTGAACCCAGCCCACGCGAATTTTTTTCCCTTTTGAAAGCGGAGTACTACATATTAAACCCGGGCCAAGCCTACGCGTGGGTCGGCTGTGCGAGAATGGATTGGTTTTCGAATTTTGTAGCTGTTATAAAATTTCGATTTTTCGTTCACGAATTTAATATATATATATATATATATATATATATATATATATATATATATATATATATATATATGTATGAAAAATAAATGAATAAAATAATTTTACGAATTAAATTAAACTGATCATTTTTTCGTTGGTACTCTTACAAAATACGTAGTATGTTACAAAGAAGCGAGAAATGAAATGAAATTTTTTTTTTTTTTTTTTTTCCGGAGAATGGTGCCAACATGTAGTTAATGCCTTAGCTTTTGTCATGTACATACATCGTTAAATAATTAAACGTACAGAAAAAAAAAATTAAAAAAATGACAATTAACATTCGGTTACTAATGTTATATTTTCTGTTACACGAATGATGTCATACATTCAAACAATTCACAAAAATATATAACATAATCTAGATAGTAAAAACATTAAAAACCATTAAAAAGTGAACCATATAAAACAATAAATATAATAAATTAGTCCGACCGGTTTCGTCAATTGTTTTACATATTCATGGTTTTATATGGTTCACTTTTTAATGTTTTTTAATGTTTTTACAATCTAGATTATGTTATATATTTTTGTGAATTGAATGTACATATGACATCGTTCGTGTCACAGAAAATATAACACCAGTAATGTTAATGGTCATTTTTTAAAATTATTTACATTTATAATATAGTGCGGTTTATGGCAGGGAAATACTTATAATGTACAGAAAATAGTTTGCTTAAGAATGTAACTGCTTGCAAGGTAAATGTTCTTTGCTGGCACGTCGCCCAAGTGAAATAATAATATAGAAAAGAATGCAAACAATATAGTTCGGGTGCTATGGTGTAGATTTATTTTTTTTTGTTTTGCGGTGCAATATGTTGCGTCGACAAAAAAACACGTGCAATACAAAAAAAAAGCACACCTGGGAACTGCTCGACGGGCTTTAATGTAGTGTGTATAGTGTGTATTAGTTTTTACGAATATGTTTACACGTTCGTGCAAATGTGAAAGCGGCGAACTAATTTGTCCATTATTATGTTAAAACCGCGAACTCTATGTAATTTTTAAGGCTGCAAGGGGATTACGTTATTTATTGAATCCTATACATTGTGCGTGCTCTGTGGAGTACAAGTTGCTTGGCACTACAGTTTAGGTTGCTCGAGTTTAACTATAGTCTCTATTTAGTAGAGTGTTACACTCATGTTATACGACTGCTAAACGGCAATGGTACAAACGACAACAGCCGGGCGAAATTCTGCGTGACCACGTCGCACGGGGTGGGGACTTTTTTCCAGTAGGATTCGATGTAAAGGCTTAAGTGAAGTTAAGTTGGGTGTGGTAGAACGCGGTATCTGTACTCATGCAATCATACGAATAATATAATCTGTAGCAATATCTCGCAGCCTGCCAGAAGCGTGGGTTTTTGGTTAGTTTTCTTAGGTGGTTTGGAGTGTGAGTTATCCGATGTTTTAAAATTTTTCGGTTCTTCAGGAAATAAACCCGGACGCGCAAAATCTTTTATTAGCCGGGGGAGCCGCCAAAGTATCTGTCCGGTGAGTATCATGTGACGCCGAATGACGGGATTTGTGTGTTTCGCCATGCAACCCGGCTATAGCAAAGTTTTGCTGTCCGGGACAGGATAAAGAAGCATGTGGTCGGTAGGCCATGCAGTTTAGTTGCCCGCCGCTTTAACGTCCAAAACCAAAATGTGAATTATGCGCTCGGAAAATCTCGTTTCACGATAAGTGACTGAAAGCGAACTGCAACCACCGGGTATGTTTTTGTAGATTACTAGTGTGCCGGTGAAGGTTGTAGAAGAAAAATTAACTCGTTACAAAGTTACACTGGTCTTCTCGGACTTTCTATTTACCCTGTTTAACTGGGACCCTTTGGTTTTTCAGAAAAATGAAGATGCCTACTGTAGAAGTGTGGTGTTGGGGCTCCTCCGTGTACTGTCGAAGGGATGCATTTCTCCTTCTGGGATGAGTGTAGGGTTGAAAGGAATCTGTTGTTTTGGGCACGTTATTAATCGTGCGCCAGTGAGACGCCCTTTACTGAAGCCCAAATTTTAGGAAGAGGAGGTGCGCTAATTGCTTAATCGAATGTTATCCGCCAGTTCAGCGGATTTTATTACGCTCATACAGCCAAAAAAAAAAAAAAAAGGAGTGAGCGAAATACAATTTTGTTCATTATTCTGTGAGTAGTGTATAAATGTGCAAGCTGGGGCGTCTGACGTCACCAACCCCAATTTGTGTCCTGGTGTTCAAAACTCACCCCAATTTGTGCCCCCGGTGCTCAAAATTAACCCCAATTTCTCTTTTAGAGCCCAAAGTTACCCCAAGTTTCCCCTGATTTCATGGATTTCCTCCGAGTTTTCCCTGTTTACCCCTGATTCCCCTGGACAGTTCCGCTAATTCGATCCCTAATTCCCATCAAGGTAGTCAAAATTCACCCCCAATTAGTGTACAGGTGCTGAAAGTTCACCCCAATTTGTATCCATATGGTTAAAATTCACCCAAGTTTCCCCAAAATTTCTTCAAATTTTTCCGATTCCCCGTTCATACTGTTATCTGTAAATGCGCTCGCACCGTTTCCACGCATATATTCAACATAGCCTTAGCCGCCATGAAAGTGTACTCGCTTTCCCATACCCGCGCCTTCTATCATCATGTGTATGTATTATACATGACTCTGCGTGTAATATATGTAGCATACTTTTTAATTTTCATTTTTCGAGGTTGGGAGGGGTAAAATTTTGCCGGAGTGATGAAAACGTTTGAATCTCAACACTTAGAACCCAAAATTTAAAGGAATTTTCCGAGTCGTACTCCGTTCCGGCATTTTTTTTTTTAAAATTTTATTTTTAAAGAAAATATTTGAACGTTCCTTCAGTCGAATGAGAGTGGGCGAGTGTGCTGCTACGAGATGTATTATGTAAGCGCGACCGCGGCTGTAATGGAAATATTTAAATGTTCCAGCAACTAGTTGAAACTGTCACCAGGTGAGGTGAATTCCAGTCGTTCGTTTTGAAATTAACTAGCCGATCATCTATGCACACTCTCACACGCCACCGATAGAAACCTGTTCACGATCGCTACACGTTCACACACGCACACATATACACCGCCACCTGATATATATTTTTCGTCTTTTTCCGCTTCCGATCTTATATTCAATTTCATTTTCTATATTCTCCGTTCATTGCAAAAGCACACCGTCCATTCCTGCACACATATCAAGCATTGAGTTAACCTGTACAAAGGTACACTGTACTATTCCATGCACGCTCCGTCGCCACCGAAATAAACACCGCGATATCACACACACACCAACACTTCGTACATATTTTATTTTCGAGTCAAAATATTATAGAATTAGCCTAATTATATTTTTTTTCGCTTCCAATCATTTCCTCCGTCCGTTGATAAATTTCTTATTTTATTTTTTTCTCGGGTTCTAAAAATAAATCCATTGATATCTTCACTAGTATGATTGCGTAAACATCTTCTAACGGTATTCCTCATATTGTTCATAATAATTTTTCATGTCTATGTATTATGGAATTAGTCTAAAATATATGTTTTCCCCTCTAAAGTCTTTTTCCAAACGTAAGTATTCAAAAATTAATTCGAGTATATTTTTATTTAACGCTGTTTCATATTTTCCCTCTCCCCTATCCACCCTACACAAATTTCAATTCTTTTCTATTATTTTTCATGAGTACATCCCCCTGAAACTACAGTGAAACCATACCATTCATTCCCACACACCCGTCTGCTAACAATGATTTTCTCATCGTTCATAATAATTTTTTTCGAATCTGTTAGTTTAAGATTATTTCATTTTTTTCAAACTCTAAATATTTTTTTTTTTTTTTTTCAATATCTTCCATATTTCCCCCCAATATGTCCGCATACGCTCATAATGCAAAGGTACTCTGCTTATTTCCTTGCATGAATGTTGCTATGCTGTTGTTTTCGATCATGTGTCAAGGTCATCGAGTCTGCCCGGATCTTCTCTTTCATATCTTTTGTAGAAAAACCGGTTGACATGTACACACCTACACACAAACACCCATAACCCAAAGATCACCTGTAAATTTCGTTCATCTGTGTATGTAACCAGCTTTCACCAAAGGAATGTGGTTTTTCTGGTGCAACCCGCCCTCTTCAAAGACATGCATCGAGCTAGAATCTCGAAAGGATCTGTTCAGGCAGTCAGTATTAGTGTTACATTAAACGTGTAGAATTTGTTGAAGCTGTGTTCTTCACGCATTAATAAAAGTTTGCTCTAGCGTTAAAAGTAATAATTTTCTACATTCTTAGTAAAAAGTTAAAAATATTATTCAAACATGAATAACAATATCAATTCGATTGATATTAAAGTTGACGAATTTATTCAGAATTCATTTTCGAGTGATAGTGTCTCGCATACAACTTCATCACCTCCATCACAGCAATCAGATGATGGTTATACAGCAAAAGGATCAACATCTTCTGTACATAATATCATTGGTCCTGTATTATTATCAGAACAAGCAGATATAGCGGAATATTTTGTAGATATCAGCATCCATATAGATTGTGATTATGGTTTTCGAGTAACTGAACTAGCAATGATTGATATGTCTGGCGGAAAGTGTTTGCATACACTGTATAAGCCAAGCAGAGCATGGCATGCATCAAAAATGCCACATTTACAATGTTCTTCGATGAGTCATTACTTGAAAAATCCTTCATTATTTCTCTATCTCCCCCCCCCCCCCACCCCTCTTAACTTAAAGTACTGGTAATGATGAATATTACAAAAATCTGAACCAGTTCTGTAAAGTGTACACATAATTATTGTCTAATTTTCGAATATAATCCCACATAATTTGTTCATATCTTTTTAGATTAAAAAATTTTATTTTTTATTTTTTTCTATAACAAACGAATCTAACTGTTCAACTTTTTCATGTACATCACGTACATCAAGTATTTTCCACAGCTGTGTGAATTTTCATTAATTTGTAAGTCACAACCTAAGACCTGGAGAGTTCTCTCAAATTTTTTAAAATCTTTCATAATCACATTTTTATAAAAATATGTATTAAGTTCACATGTTATTTAATATTTTTTTATTTCACAAATATTTTGTCTATGAGGTGTGTTGATCAATAGAGCAACAGGTAGAAAACCTACTAGCTTACAAGACACAGCATGTTCAAAGAAAAAAACGAGCTAGCACAAGCAGATCAGAGTTGCAACGGGCGAATGAGAGATATATTCTCGAGAACAACAGCTTGATTATAAAAAACGTCGAAGATACATGCATCTATCAGTGAACAATTATCACATCAAACATAAAAAGGTTGACTAAAAGATTATTATTTTCTTTTCTCCTTCATTCTCACCACTATTACCACTTGCGCCCCACTGTCAAGACCTCTGAACATACATTACTAACCTCACCGATACTATAATATTTTTTCTCTGTGTTATTAAATTAACCCAAGTATATATTTATTCAATTGTTACGCAAACATTTGTTCAAATCTTTTGTAATATGTTGTGCACACATTTATAACCCGCAGACACTACTCGCTTCATTACCACGAATACATCTCTTTCATTGTTACTTATCATAACATAGTTTTTCCTGAAATTGTAGAAAAATTCTCTTCGCCCCATTCTTCCAGGGTGATTTATTTTCAAATTTCAAATCACGCATAATTATTTTAGAATCAAATTAAGTATATTTTATCGTTTCCAAAAAATCAATCATCTCTGTACAAGACATTAACTTATTTTCACATCAAACATATTATTTTTTTTTAATCTATCGTACATATTATTTTTTATCATTTAAATTTTTTTCTCAATTCACAAATAGCTAACCTATAGAAAACATATTGTTGTAAACATACATGACAAACTCACTCCTCATAATTACATCGTGAATTAATTTTTTCTTCATTTTTTTTTTACCATCATGAAGTTGTAGTAGTATTTTTAATTTTTTTATTTTCCATACATATCAAAAGTAATAGAATCACGGCATCTATGAATGTATACACCGTACGCTTCCAATAACCTATCATGCATTTTTTTTAAATTAGTCCAAGCATACTACTTTTTTAATAACAAAGCCGATCATACATAATTTTTTCTTCTATATAATCACTAATCTATGAAAACACTTCGTTCGTTTTTCTCATACCATAGCAATCACTCCTTTTCCCTCATGCTAACAAGCTTCAAAATTTAATAATATAACACGAAATTATTCTAAATATATGTTCATGCTATTAAAATTAATATATCAATTAATCTTTATATTCCTTTTGTACATTTTTGAAAAAAATCCTACAACATGTTTTAAAATTAATCGAAGTATACTATTTAATTACCTAAAATCAATTATTCTCTCATACAGTTTTTTCCAATCATACATAATTTTTTTTTTCTGTATTGTCATTATTGTAAAGTCATACAAAACAACATCATATTTCTAATCATAATGAATCCTTCATTCCATTCCGTTCATGCTATATACCATTATCATTCAATTCAACGTTATGAAATTAGTCTATGTAAATATACATTCATGCTAGCAAAGTTATTATCTCACCCTTTGCATTGTTCCAAGATGATTTATTTTACATTTTTTCTTTAAATTTCCCTCATACTATTATTTTTGAAATGTAGGATGATGACTATGATTAGAATTCATGATTATGAAGAAAGAGATGCATGCTGAAATTGTATTGTCATTATATGCGAGATGATGTGTGATTGTGGGTGAGTATGGATGCATGTAAAATATATGAGTGTGTTAGTAGAAAACATCCGTTCAAGCGTGAACACAGGTACAGATACAGTTATAGAATGAGAGAGGTAAAAATATATATTTTGTTATGTTTGATATGTGCATGATAAAGAGGTTAACAAAGAATAATCACATTACCCTCACAACTTAGACATTGAGTTATACCTTTGCAATATTTTAGATGTAAAAGCAGTGACATTGACATGTGGTAAACGTTTTCATCACTTTTGACTAATTATAACCAATTTTCCAACATTTCTCTTCGTTTTTCATACATTTTAATACTTTTACACCGTTTTAGTCAATTTTTGCTATTTAATGCCATTTTTTCCAATGTTTTTACCACCTTTCTCACAATTTTCATCATTCTTTCATCATCTTTGTTAGGTTTTTTCTTACAACTCTTTAACATTTCGATCGTTGTTAGTGATAACCATCATTATTTATGCTTTCAATCCTTCCACTTCAGCAATGCACACATACAGCTTAGCAATCGCAGCAGCCGTTGAACGTTGTAGGACAGCAATCGTGATCTCCATATGATTATTGGGATTTAAAAGTCACATCTTTGAACGCTTGATCTAATGCATCAACATGATTTTTTTGTATTCGCCCACCCGCTGCTGGAGGTTCCACTTAATATTCTCAACTGACTATCATACAGTCGTTTAATAAGAGAATCTGTAAGACCCGAGACATTTACTTAACGTTTCCCCAACACATTCACAGACCTACCCTGTACACTAAGGAAATCTTTAAACATCTCTGTAACCATTCCTTTTAAGCTGGCGGGAGCAAGGAACTCCTATAAACGTTTCTCAATCAGCACTTCATCGTTCATCGCCCATGGTTTCACTCGCCATTGCACAGACATGTAATAAACATTTTCTTCTTTTACTTTTTTCTTATGCTTTAACACTATTACATCATTTTTCCTCGCTTCTAACTAATTGTAACCAGTTTTCCATTATTTCTTAGCATGTTCTTCTGTTTTAGGACCTTTTTGCGCTATTTTTTTTCATCAATTTATGTTATTTCACATCGTTTTTCTGGTGATTTTAGTGCCTTTCACACAATTTTACTAATTATTTCCGACTATTTCTTAACATGTTCTTCTGTTTTAGGACCTTTTTGCACTATTTTTTCATCAATTTATGTTATTTAACATCGTTTTTCTAGTGTTTTACTACCTTTCACACAATTTTACTCAATTTTTCCCACATCTTTGAAGATTTTTTTTCATTTATCTCATACATTATATGTCCGAATGTGACGATTAACTAACCTTTTAAGTACATTTTATAATTCGATACAAATAACGAAAGATCTAATTCAATTTTGTTTAAAATTTATTCAATAATTTTTATGACATTCATCATAATCAATAAAAATAATCATTGCTTCAATGCTAAATTATATCAGATCATTATTAACTGTTCATAATACACAGCATAAAAAGATTAATTTAACTGATTATATCCTTCTTCTACCAACTTTTCTTGTATCATACAAATTTCAGCATCTACATCAGTATTTTCCAGTTGTTTAGATGTGTGTAGTATCAATAATCATTTAACCGCTTCATTAGGTTCGTCAGAATAAATTGATAAAAGGATCTTCAAGATTTACTTTGCAGCATGTGCTATATGTACGTTTCTTTTTTGTTTCACCAGGGTAAACTTTTATACTATGTATGTTAGATTGAAACGGAGATCGTATTTTTTTCTGTATTTAGGAAATGGAGTTCGCTTTAATACACTAGTAACACATACATGAGATCCAGTAAATTCCAGTATTTCTTCATATAGAGCTAAATCATTATTTGTTTATTTATTCTTATCAACATTCATTTCCATCTGTAAATGAATCAAACCTTGTGTGTAAGGAAATTTGGTTAGGGTTCTTCCTTTTCCTAAATAAATTTCATCACATTCACGATTCCATAGAAAGTGGTGTTGATCCCATCATATACTCATGAGTATTAGCATTATACGGTATTCAATATACTCGATCATTTATACAGATTCATCACCAGATATTTGAAATAGATTAATTTCACATATATTAATAGACTTATATCCAGACTTATTATCACTATTTTCATAATCTTCTTAATTTTCATCATTATTTTCACAACCATCTTTCGTACTGACACTAGAAAGTTTGTGTCGTTTTACCATTACCATATCACTTATTCCATCAGAATCCTTTTTCATCCTTTTAGATATTTATATTGTTTCCTGAATATCCAATATATGTTTTGTAACAGGTTCAAGCACATCAGATGAATTGTTTGTAATAGATTTCCAGAACTGTAGTGTGTTATATTTTTTCATTAGATCGCTATACATTCTTTCCCTTTCGCTTTTAAGATATGCTTCATTATTTATTCCATTATTACTAATATTAAACATTACTTTACTCATTGACACCATTATTACAGTTAATTTAAAAATTTATCAAAACTCACATGTAAATCTTCTTTTTATACACATTGCAGCATCTATTTTGATCACAGAGATTCATGATTATTCATCAACAGTAATTTATAGAAAGTTTTTTTTAATGTCATAAAGAAATATTCAGTTCTATCATGCTTATTATATTCATAATATATTTCAAACTGTTCCCTAATTACACTATTCATGAAACAAATCTTTATAATAGCTACAATAAAATTGATATGATTTAAGCTGGAAATAGCATATTTTGCAGTAAAATCACTGTTTCGCATCTAAAATGTGAGTTTTGATAAATTTTTAAATTAACTGTAATAATGGTGTCAATGAGTAAAGTAATGTTTAATATTAGTAATAATGGAATAAATAATGAAGCATATCTTAAAAGCGAAAGGGAAAGAATGTATAGCGATCTAATGAAAAAATATAACACACTACAGTTCTGGAAATCTATTACAAACAATTCATCTGATGTGCTTGAACCTGTTACAAAACATATATTGGATATTCAGGAAACAATATAAATATCTAAAAGGATGAAAAAGGATTCTGATGGAATAAGTGATATGGTAATGGTAAAACGACACAAACTTTCTAGTGTCAGTACGAAAGATGGTTGTGAAAATAATGATGAAAATTAAGAAGATTATGAAAATAGTGATAATAAGTCTGGATATAAGTCTATTAATATATGTGAAATTAATCTATTTCAAATATCTGGTGATGAATCTGTATAAATGATCGAGTATATTGAATACCGTATAATGCTAATACTCATGAGTATATGATGGGATCAACACCACTTTCTATGGAATCGTGAATGTGATGAAATTTATTTAGGAAAAGGAAGAACCCTAACCAAATTTCCTTACACACAAGGTTTGATTCATTTACAGATGGAAATGAATGTTGATAAGAATAAATAAACAAATAATGATTTAGCTCTATATGAAGAAATACTGGAATTTACTGGATCTCATGTATGTGTTACTAGTGTATTAAAGCGAACTCCATTTCCTAAATACAGAAAAAAATACGATCTCCGTTTCAATCTAACATACATAGTATAAAAGTTTACCCTGGTGAAACAAAAAAGAAACGTACATATAGCACATGCTGCAAAGTAAATCTTGAAGATCCTTTTATCAATTTATTCTGACGAACCTAATGAAGCGGTTAAATGATTATTGATACTACACACATCTAAACAACTGGAAAATACTGATGTAGATGCTGAAATTTGTATGATACAAGAAAAGTTGGTAGAAGAAGGATATAATCAGTTAAATTAATCTTTTTATGCTGTGTATTATGAACAGTTAATAATGATCTGATATAATTTAGCATTGAAGCAATGATTATTTTTATTGATTATGATGAATGTCATAAAAATTATTGAATAAATTTTAAACAAAATTGAATTAGATCTTTCGTTATTTGTATCGAATTATAAAATGTACTTAAAAGGTTAGTTAATCGTCACATTCGGACATATAATGTATGAGATAAATGAAAAAAAATCTTCAAAGATGTGGGAAAAATTGAGTAAAATTGTGTGAAAGGTAGTAAAACACTAGAAAAACGATGTTAAATAACATAAATTGATGAAAAAATAGTGCAAAAAGGTCCTAAAACAGAAGAACATGTTAAGAAATAGTCGGAAATAATTAGTAAAATTGTGTGAAAGGCACTAAAATCACCAGAAAAACGATGTGAAATAACATAAATTGATGAAAAAAAATAGCGCAAAAAGGTCCTAAAACAGAAGAACATGCTAAGAAATAATGGAAAACTGGTTACAATTAGTTAGAAGCGAGGAAAAATGATGTAATAGTGTTAAAGCATAAGAAAAAAGTAAAAGAAGAAAATGTTTATTACATGTCTGTGCAATGGCGAGTGAAACCATGGGCGATGAACGATGAAGTGCTGATTGAGAAACGTTTATAGGAGTTCCTTGCTCCCGCCAGCTTAAAAGGAATGGTTACAGAGATGTTTAAAGATTTCCTTAGTGTACAGGGTAGGTCTGTGAATGTGTTGGGGAAACGTTAAGTAAATGTCTCGGGTCTTACAGATTCTCTTATTAAACGACTGTATGATAGTCAGTTGAGAATATTAAGTGGAACCTCCAGCAGCGGGTGGGCGAATACAAAAAAATCATGTTGATGCATTAGATCAAGCGTTCAAAGATGTGACTTTTAAATCCGAATAATCATATGGAGATCACGATTGCTGTCCTACAACGTTCAACGGCTGCTGCGATTGCTAAGCTGTATGTGTGCATTGCTGAAGTGGAAGGATTGAAAGCATAAATAATGATGGTTATCACTAACAACGATCGAAATGTTAAAGAGTTGTAAGAAAAAACCTAACAAAGATGATGAAAGAATGATGAAAATTGTGAGAAAGGTGGTAAAAACATTGGAAAAAATGGCATTAAATAGCAAAAATTGACTAAAACGGTGTAAAAGTATTAAAATGTATGAAAAACGAAGAGAAATGTTGGAAAATTGGTTATAATTAGTCAAAAGTGATGAAAACGTTTACCACATGTCAATGTCACTGCTTTTACATCTAAAATATTGCAAAGGTATAACTCAATGTCTAAGTTGTGAGGGTAATGTGATTATTCTTTGTTAACCTCTTTATCATGCACATATCAAACATAACAAAATATATATTTTTACCTCTCTCATTCTATAACTGTATCTGTACCTGTGTTCACGCTTGAACGGATGTTTTCTACTAACACACTCATATATTTTACATGCATCCATACTCACCCACAATCACACATCATCTCGCATATAATGACAATACAATTTCAGCATGCATCTCTTTCTTCATAATCATGAATTCTAATCATAGTCATCATCCTACATTTCAAAAATAATAGTATGAGGGAAATTTAAAGAAAAAATGTAAAATAAATCATCTTGGAACAATGCAAAGGGTGAGATAATAACTTTGCTAGCATGAATGTATATTTACATAGACTAATTTCATAACGTTGAATTGAATGATAATGGTATATAGCATGAACGGAATGGAATGAAGGATTCATTATGATTAGAAATATGATGTTGTTTTGTATGACTTTACAATAATGACAATACAGAAAAAAAAAATTATGTATGATTGGAAAAAACTGTATGAGAGAATAATTGATTTTAGGTAATTAAATAGTATACTTCGATTAATTTTAAAACATGTTGTAGGATTTTTTTCAAAAATGTACAAAAGGAATATAAAGATTAATTGATATATTAATTTTAATAGCATGAACATATATTTAGAATAATTTCGTGTTATATTATTAAATTTTGAAGCTTGTTAGCATGAGGGAAAAGGAGTGATTGCTATGGTATGAGAAAAACGAACGAAGTGTTTTCATAGATTAGTGATTATATAGAAGAAAAAATTATGTATGATCGGCTTTGTTATTAAAAAAGTAGTATGCTTGGACTAATTTAAAAAAAATGCATGATAGGTTATTGGAAGCGTACGGTGTATACATTCATAGATGCCGTGATTCTATTACTTTTGATATGTATGGAAAATAAAAAAATTAAAAATACTACTACAACTTCATGATGGTAAAAAAAAAATGAAGAAAAAATTAATTCACGATGTAATTATGAGGAGT
This sequence comes from Icerya purchasi, assembly GCA_039619475.1. Classification (NCBI taxonomy): domain Eukaryota; kingdom Metazoa; phylum Arthropoda; class Insecta; order Hemiptera; family Monophlebidae; genus Icerya; species Icerya purchasi. The sequence goes on from CM077115.1 coordinate 577,638,024, forward strand.
GAGTTTGTCATGTATGTTTACAACAATATGTTTTCTATAGGTTAGCTATTTGTGAATTGAGAAAAAAATTTAAATGATAAAAAATAATATGTACGATAGATTAAAAAAAAATAATATGTTTGATGTGAAAATAAGTTAATGTCTTGTACAGAGATGATTGATTTTTTGGAAACGATAAAATATACTTAATTTGATTCTAAAATAATTATGCGTGATTTGAAATTTGAAAATAAATCACCCTGGAAGAATGGGGCGAAGAGAATTTTTCTACAATTTCAGGAAAAACTATGTTATGATAAGTAACAATGAAAGAGATGTATTCGTGGTAATGAAGCGAGTAGTGTCTGCGGGTTATAAATGTGTGCACAACATATTACAAAAGATTTGAACAAATGTTTGCGTAACAATTGAATAAATATATACTTGGGTTAATTTAATAACACAGAGAAAAAATATTATAGTATCGGTGAGGTTAGTAATGTATGTTCAGAGGTCTTGACAGTGGGGCGCAAGTGGTAATAGTGGTGAGAATGAAGGAGAAAAGAAAATAATAATCTTTTAGTCAACCTTTTTATGTTTGATGTGATAATTGTTCACTGATAGATGCATGTATCTTCGACGTTTTTTATAATCAAGCTGTTGTTCTCGAGAATATATCTCTCATTCGCCCGTTGCAACTCTGATCTGCTTGTGCTAGCTCGTTTTTTTCTTTGAACATGCTGTGTCTTGTAAGCTAGTAGGTTTTCTACCTGTTGCTCTATTGATCAACACACCTCATAGACAAAATATTTGTGAAATAAAAAAATATTAAATAACATGTGAACTTAATACATATTTTTATAAAAATGTGATTATGAAAGATTTTAAAAAATTTGAGAGAACTCTCCAGGTCTTAGGTTGTGACTTACAAATTAATGAAAATTCACACAGCTGTGGAAAATACTTGATGTACGTGATGTACATGAAAAAGTTGAACAGTTAGATTCGTTTGTTATAGAAAAAAATAAAAAATAAAATTTTTTAATCTAAAAAGATATGAACAAATTATGTGGGATTATATTCGAAAATTAGACAATAATTATGTGTACACTTTACAGAACTGGTTCAGATTTTTGTAATATTCATCATTACCAGTACTTTAAGTTAAGAGGGGTGGGGGGGGGGGGGGAGATAGAGAAATAATGAAGGATTTTTCAAGTAATGACTCATCGAAGAACATTGTAAATGTGGCATTTTTGATGCATGCCATGCTCTGCTTGGCTTATACAGTGTATGCAAACACTTTCCGCCAGACATATCAATCATTGCTAGTTCAGTTACTCGAAAACCATAATCACAATCTATATGGATGCTGATATCTACAAAATATTCCGCTATATCTGCTTGTTCTGATAATAATACAGGACCAATGATATTATGTACAGAAGATGTTGATCCTTTTGCTGTATAACCATCATCTGATTGCTGTGATGGAGGTGATGAAGTTGTATGCGAGACACTATCACTCGAAAATGAATTCTGAATAAATTCGTCAACTTTAATATCAATCGAATTGATATTGTTATTCATGTTTGAATAATATTTTTAACTTTTTACTAAGAATGTAGAAAATTATTACTTTTAACGCTAGAGCAAACTTTTATTAATGCGTGAAGAACACAGCTTCAACAAATTCTACACGTTTAATGTAACACTAATACTGACTGCCTGAACAGATCCTTTCGAGATTCTAGCTCGATGCATGTCTTTGAAGAGGGCGGGTTGCACCAGAAAAACCACATTCCTTTGGTGAAAGCTGGTTACATACACAGATGAACGAAATTTACAGGTGATCTTTGGGTTATGGGTGTTTGTGTGTAGGTGTGTACATGTCAACCGGTTTTTCTACAAAAGATATGAAAGAGAAGATCCGGGCAGACTCGATGACCTTGACACATGATCGAAAACAACAGCATAGCAACATTCATGCAAGGAAATAAGCAGAGTACCTTTGCATTATGAGCGTATGCGGACATATTGGGGGGAAATATGGAAGATATTGAAAAAAAAAAAAAAAAATATTTAGAGTTTGAAAAAAATGAAATAATCTTAAACTAACAGATTCGAAAAAAATTATTATGAACGATGAGAAAATCATTGTTAGCAGACGGGTGTGTGGGAATGAATGGTATGGTTTCACTGTAGTTTCAGGGGGATGTACTCATGAAAAATAATAGAAAAGAATTGAAATTTGTGTAGGGTGGATAGGGGAGAGGGAAAATATGAAACAGCGTTAAATAAAAATATACTCGAATTAATTTTTGAATACTTACGTTTGGAAAAAGACTTTAGAGGGGAAAACATATATTTTAGACTAATTCCATAATACATAGACATGAAAAATTATTATGAACAATATGAGGAATACCGTTAGAAGATGTTTACGCAATCATACTAGTGAAGATATCAATGGATTTATTTTTAGAACCCGAGAAAAAAATAAAATAAGAAATTTATCAACGGACGGAGGAAATGATTGGAAGCGAAAAAAAATATAATTAGGCTAATTCTATAATATTTTGACTCGAAAATAAAATATGTACGAAGTGTTGGTGTGTGTGTGATATCGCGGTGTTTATTTCGGTGGCGACGGAGCGTGCATGGAATAGTACAGTGTACCTTTGTACAGGTTAACTCAATGCTTGATATGTGTGCAGGAATGGACGGTGTGCTTTTGCAATGAACGGAGAATATAGAAAATGAAATTGAATATAAGATCGGAAGCGGAAAAAGACGAAAAATATGTATCAGGTGGCGGTGTATATGTGTGCGTGTGTGAACGTGTAGCGATCGTGAACAGGTTTCTATCGGTGGCGTGTGAGAGTGTGCATAGATGATCGGCTAGTTAATTTCAAAACGAACGACTGGAATTCACCTCACCTGGTGACAGTTTCAACTAGTTGCTGGAACATTTAAATATTTCCATTACAGCCGCGGTCGCGCTTACATAATACATCTCGTAGCAGCACACTCGCCCACTCTCATTCGACTGAAGGAACGTTCAAATATTTTCTTTAAAAATAAAATTTAAAAAAAAAAAATGCCGGAACGGAGTACAACTCGGAAAATTCCTTTAAATTTTGGGTTCTAAGTGTTGAGATTCAAACGTTTTCATCACTCCGGCAAAATTTTACCCCTCCCAACCTCGAAAAATGAAAATTAAAAAGTATGCTACATATATTACACGCAGAGTCATGTATAATACATACACATGATGATAGAAGGCGCGGGTATGGGAAAGCGAGTACACTTTCATGGCGGCTAAGGCTATGTTGAATATATGCGTGGAAACGGTGCGAGCGCATTTACAGATAACAGTATGAACGGGGAATCGGAAAAATTTGAAGAAATTTTGGGGAAACTTGGGTGAATTTTAACCATATGGATACAAATTGGGGTGAACTTTCAGCACCTGTACACTAATTGGGGGTGAATTTTGACTACCTTGATGGGAATTAGGGATCGAATTAGCGGAACTGTCCAGGGGAATCAGGGGTAAACAGGGAAAACTCGGAGGAAATCCATGAAATCAGGGGAAACTTGGGGTAACTTTGGGCTCTAAAAGAGAAATTGGGGTTAATTTTGAGCACCTGGATGAGAATTTGGGGTGAAATTTCAGCAGCTGCCCGGGAAAATCGGGGAAAACCTGGACGCTCGGGGGAAACTCAGGGGAAGTTGGGGAAAACTTGGGGTAACTTTGGGCTCCAAGACAGAAATTGGGATCAGTTTTGAGCAGCTGGACACAAATTGGGGTGAGTTTTGAGCACCGGGACACAAATTGGGGTGAGTTTTGAGCACCGGGACACAAATTGGGGTGAGTTTTGAACACCAGGACACAAATTGGGGTGAGTTTTGAGCACCGGGGGCACAAATTGGGGTGAGTTTTGAACACCAGGACACAAATTGGGGTTGGTGACGTCAGACGCCCCAGCTTGCACATTTATACACTACTTCTGTGATAAACTTTTTTATAATTTCATACTATTTTTCGATGAAACTGAAGATTTTCAAACTGGCCATATACATTCGAAAGATTTTTCTGTTGTCTGATCCACAGATATTCATCTGCAATAATTTATACCTGTAAATATGCAAAGGTTCGAATTATCCCGTGAGAAACTATTTAATATTGTGTTTCATGCGATATCGGTGCACCGATTTATTCAATAGATAGCGATCAAACAATTCTATAGTTTTTTGGCTTTTTTTTTTTTGTAGTGTTTGAGTGAAGAGGAATATTTTTTAAATATGAAACTTTTAACTGCGAAAGTCTATCAATGCCGAGCACTGAATGCTTTCAATCTACTTCTTTCTTAGTGTCCTCAGTTTCCTTTTCTCTTACGTTCTTCCTTCTTGATGGGTAATCGTCCGTAGCTGACAAGCCTAATAAAAAAGTAAAAAAAAAAAAAAAAAAAAAATCTACTTAACACTTTAACGCTTCCACATATGGAAACAGTGTCTGTTACTAAAACCATCTAATTGAAAATAGCAAAAAATGACATTTTGTAAAATTTTTGTCAGAGCTTATATGCGATATGTATTTATTGCATATAAACTCTGGAAAAAATTTTATAAATTGCCATTTTTGCTATTTTTGTAAAAAAATAATTCGATGATTTTAGTAACAGACATTGTCTCCATATATGGAGACATGGGACTTAAAGTGTTAACTGGTAGAGCTATTAAACCGAACAGTTATCTTTCTTATTTTAAGTTTTTTAATAGAACGTTAAAAGTTTACTGGTAAAACAGAGTGCCGTAGGTAATTGTAATTAAACGATACTTTTGGGAATATTAGCGTTATGCAATCGAAATGACAAGTATCCCCTTCTTCAGAAATTTGCTAATTTCAAAATAATTGTATGAGTTACGGTCCGTAGTTTAATAAGTAATATTTTTAGACAGTATAGTAGTTTGTAACGATTTGCTATTTTATCTGTTATTTTTCTGAAATGAAAAAGATAAATTTATCATATTTTAATTGTGAATAGATGTTTTTTTTTGATATTTTCGCTTTACCTTCTTCCGATTTTCTTATGTTCAATCCTTAAAATTGATTTATTATTAATTTCGGAAGTACACGCCGGTAAATGGATTTTTACCGGTACAATAAAATCGAATCTACCGGGAAGTGGTCATGTGCCGATCTCTTTGACTACTAGATTCGCCATATAAATTATTTCAATCAAATAGAAGTGAAGTAACAAAACTGTACAGAAATATAATTACTAATGTCGATAATATCCGGGTGATGATTAATAAATAAATAAATATATATATATATATACATGCGATATATAAACAAACTTTCTAGATAGATGACGAAGATCTTTTAAAAATGTTTTTAGAAAGAGTGAATTTTTCGATTGATATTAAGATATAATAATAGTAATTTACCGTTTGCGTAGAGATTTCTTTCAAAACGTAACCGAGAAAAACGTTACATATTTCGTAACGTTTTTTTTTTCATATGCCCGCGGCGTAAGAAAAACGTTATACTCTATAATTTCAATGTTTCTGATTTTATTTGATTATATGATACACGGTATTATATGTACACATGGTTCATTATGAAACGCCGAACAAATACTATTGCTGGTTATAAATATTCGGTTCCAGCGATAATACTCGTTCTCCCCAGATTTTTTTTTTTTTTTTGGTTTATTATATTACAAACTGGCTCTCTAGGTCATTTAGCAATATTCTTAACTGGGGTAATATTTAGCATGAAGGGAAAAGTACCCAATGGTACACCTACCCGATGATAGTCTTTACCTTAAACAAGGTCATGAGGTAAAGCCGCCTTCTATCACTAACAGTACGTAGCAGTCCAGCAGCGAGTTTGTTCGGATGACTTTCCAAGTGTCTTCCTGAGTGTCTTCGGGCATGATATTAGCATCTCCCACATACTCTTTCCCTAAATCCTGAGGCAAGGTTAGATCTGATACATACCATGGCGCCTTGTTTACGAGCCTAAGGATTTTATTCTGCATGGTCTGTATTATCTTCAGAATTGTAAGTTTAGCACACAACCCCAAAGCTGTACTCCGTTAGTCCAAATAGGCTTTTTATTGTGTATATCAAACGTTTATTATCAATACTTAAAACGTTATATTTCTCTTCCTACGAGTCAGTACATTTTCTTCACACGAATATCTCTGTTTCTATTTTTTCTGTCGGAATGTTCCGTGTTAAGCGACTATCTAGGTGTAATCCCAAGTACTTGACTGTTGTTCTCACAAGCAACTCCAGTCCATTTATCCTGATGACTCTTCTATTCGTGAAACGTTTACCGATTTATTTTCCTTGATCTGAACTTTCCACTTTTTAATACAGCTTTCCGCCTCGATAAGGGCCTTCTGAAGATTGTCGCTTGCTATCTTCGGATGTCTATATGTGACGCAAGTAATGCCCTGTCGCCAGCAAATGTAGCTCTCTACCTATACATTTTTCGTTACAGGAAAGCCTGCCATGTATATTAAATAACGCTGTATTTCCCAGAACTGATCCCTGGGGCACTCCTGCTAAAACTGGTTATAGTTCTCAATACGTGTCTAACAAACGTTAATTATGTTTATTATAATAATTAATAATCCGTTGCGTGTAATTCGGTGATGTATAATAATTAATATCACGAAACAGAAATATAATTTCAAAAAATCGCTTAAACTAAACATGTTTTTATGCATTAAATAGATTATATTTTTGTTTCGTGTTATTAATTATTATATATATATATATATATATATGTATATGTATATATATATATACATATGCATGTTTGTATCATATTTAACAAAGTGTACAACTAATGGTAATGAAATATTGTACGCGTAATTTTGACGATACAATGTAGAGGTTTTGTCGTACGATCTCTTTTAACGGTAGAAGAAATCACTTTTTTACCTACATTTAAAACTTCACAAATTTAATTTTTATCGAGTTTTCGACACTTGGAATGAACTCTAACAAGTGAGTTAGGTAACTTAATATTTGGACATTTTTGTCTTTTTTTTTTTTTTTTTAAATTTAACACTTAATACGGACGAATTTGACGGAACACTTTTTTCTAATTCTTCAAAGAATGCCGGATGCGATTACATTTAAACGTGTCTTGTACTGTAGTGAAAATTATTTTATAGCCAGGGATACAGGAATTTTAGTTGTTTTTAAGATGCGTTTCCTGGAGACAGATGACAGACGGATTATATTCCGATAGGATAAGTTTAAGGTCTTCATGGTGTAGATATATGCTATTGCAATTCCACGAAATAAATGTACCTTCCTGCATTTATGTTTGTTTATATGACAACTTCCGTTGATTGTTTTTCCATGTTTGGTCGCTCAGTCTGATGGCTTTGGGTAAACTGTTGGGTCTGAGTTAGGAATGGACTGTACTCGATCTCATGGAATACCATCGATTTTAAAGGATTTGCTGTGCGACGAAGAAACCGTGCTTAACCAATTATTTCAGTTTCTAAATTCTTCTAATACTTGTTAAAGTTGTTATAATTTTGCTAATCCTTGTTAATTTCTCTTTATTTTCCTTTTTTTCCTTCCTTTCGACTTTCATAATTTTGTAATTCTTTGCCGTGTCTCTAGCCTAAGTTACTGTATACGACACGTAAAATAAATAAATAAATTAATTAAACGTGTCGAATTTTTTCAATGCTTCCGTCACACACTGACATCGAGTTTGAAACGTTTACCGTAACAAAGGATAAAAAATAAGGAAATGCTTCATTTCTTTTCTCGCCGTCCCGTAATATCAATAAACGATTAATAATCGGTGTTTGTTGAAGCCTCCCCCAGAATTTTTGATTCGTTTTTTATGTTCATTTATATTTTTGAAACTTTTGAAATTTTTCAAAGATATTTCGAAACAATATAGTATCGAAAAAAGTCGACGATCAGAAAGATAATTTACGCGTAAACATGTTTAGCTGCTCGTTTGACGCCTAGAAAAAAATGATTTCTTTAAAATTTACCCGTTAATAAAATTGACATTTTCCAAAAAAAAAAAAAAGAAAGAAAAAAAAAAAAGGTAATGACAGAAAATTCCGAGGCCTGTCTTGATTTAAAATCGCTCGTTCAATTGTTGCTGTACGGTATTCTTCTTAATTCATAAATAATTACGCAAATTTTAACAGGTGAACGTGAAATTGCATAGGTGAAAGAGACATCATCGTAAATAAATTAAAATGTACGAAAATTGGAAAATTTTCCCGGCTGACCAGTTAAGTTTTGGTTGCGGAAATCGTAATAATTAACACCATTTTAATATTCTCTACCTGGGCGGCGGTCAGCGAATAATTGACGAGTGGGCTGCATGTTTAAATGTCAATTAAAAGCGCATTTTAAATTTACAGTCTACCTGCCTGCCAGCGTTGATTGGTCCCGATACAGTTGGTCAATTTTGATAGTCTGAATAATCAATGGGAAAAAAAAAAGAAGAGAAGCTGCTGCTATTCCGACCTTTTTGTTTAAATTGACTGTCAGTTTTAATTCTTTTCTTGCGATATTTAACGCCTCCGTCAAAGTAAAGACCAAAAAAAAACAAAAAAAACCAAAACAAAGTTACACACATTAAACTAAAGTCTCTCGCTTTGTGCGCTGTGTATTTTACATTTTTAACTATTTTAATATTTTCCGATATCATTTAATAACCGTTGTTCCCGAGATTGTTGCACTACTATACCTTATAGAGAGTTACAGTAAAAAAGTCGTGCATTTAGCCATCTCTCACCTTTGTAAAGCACCCTTTAACGATTGCATTTGTACGGTTCTAATTGAAAGTTTAACATAAAGGTCTGGATTTTCTCGGTTAAAAAATGCTAATCTGAAAATTCATCGGAAACAATTTGCTCGCCTCCAAGATGATTCAGTCAGTGGCGTTGCGGTTCCCTAGCCGATAATGAGGACGCAATGGCGTTATCACACTAGCGATTTTCGTTGTTCAACTTTGAGCGTCAGGGTCGTTTATCTGGATTATTCTCGGTAATTCGTTTAAACATTTCCATCACGCCGCTACGAAAGCAACAGATTGAAAATTTCGGCTAAAAAATTTTGTATTTTTTTTTACAAAAAAAAACAACAAAAAACAACAAACAAGTAGTCGATTCGAAAAAATCTTCGCAGTAACATTTTTACTTGATAATGGTCCGAAAGCTAAATATCCTTCTGAAACTACACCCGCGGGAGTAAGCGTTCTCGAGTTGTTCTCATTTACTTTATTTGTAAACGATCTTCCCCAATTCTCAAATGTTGAATTAGCAACAATTCACCGACGTGGCTTCGAAAAAGCTTCATAAAAGATCAGAAATTTTTTTGTCGCAGATGGAGGTTAGTGACGATAAAAATTTTACCGGTTCTTTAAATTTAAGTTACTTCTGCTTATTGCAGTCTAGTATGTAAGTGTTGTTGTTGACGTTGCTTAGAATACCTCTTTTTTCAACTGTACATCGTCGTTTAATTTATGTCAAAAAACACATCTTTTAAGATACCGGGAAACCTCATGTCCGACCGTGCCGCCAAAGAGACATCAAAAATACTTTCGTTTCCACGAATTCAGATTCCACCCGGTGATATCAAGGAAGCGTGTAAAAACCTGTTTTTAGAAATTATGGCAGAAAAAATGGGCAAAGCAAAACAAAATCCATCATACCTACATGCAGTCAAACCATCAGTTCGCGATTGGAAATTTCAGCCAGAAGTCGAAAGGATCAAGTGGTGCTATGCCGCCTACGTATCAGCCATTCCATCCTCACACATGCATATATGTATTTCAGAAGCTTGCTTCACCAATATGTGACAGACGTGAAGTTCCTATCACCATCTCCCCACCTTCTAATCGAATGTCCAAAGATCTTTAACCTATAATCTAGCTTCGCTCCGCAATATTTTCCTCTGTCACTTTTGTTCCACAATTCGCCATTGGGGTCACATCCCTTCTAGATCTTTTTTCAAATCAGTAAACCTATTTCATATATAAAGTATAATAAAGTTGCAGGCCGCGTTCCTAGCCTAGCTGCTGTACACAACGCGGAAGAAAAAAAGAAAGGAAGGTTTTTTTTCCCTTCTAAAAATGATAGGAGTAGGTTATGAATTGTGATAATCTCTAGACGATATGCAGTGCTGATTTCGTCATTCAGATGCCCCGAAAAATAAAATTCGATATATACATATCGGGGGCCGAAAAAGCCGAAAATTATTTGAATTTGTCTGCGCGTTTCGATTCTTCATTCGAGAAATGTCAATCACATTCTAGTTTATGTCGCACTGGGAATTTTCTGTGGCAAACGTTTCTCTGAAATATTCCAAAAAAAGTCGTTAAAAATTTAACAAAAATATGAAAAATTCTAAAATTTTAAATACGTTTTTGCATTTGAAACTGAAAATTGTCCTGAATTAGTAATAATCTTGTAGTCCATTTTTCAGATAACGAGTTATTTTTCCACTGCCTTTTAGGCATTGTGATGTTATCTTTTGCCAGTTCTGTAAATTTTTTTTTCCCCCTCCAGCTAAATTTTTTCAATCGTATTCGTTGTAATAAAATAGTTACGACTGAGGGCTTTGAAAAGTTCAATATAAATTGCAAGTAAAATTTAAACAAATTACAGAACGCTGAACGGTAGTGAAAAAACATATGAAATAAGCTAAGTCAGGTTATTTTTCACCGGTTTTTATTTTTATTTTACAGCTTTCAGTGAAATCTTAACTCGTGACACAGTCTACTAGCTCCCGCGATTGGTTGTTAAACGGAAATTCGGCGGGAAAATTTTCCGCCAGCAACGCATAGGGGACGTTTGTTTATAGTTTCAGATTCTCGGCTTGTTGATAGCGGACAATCATCGTGTACGACACAGTACTCTAGAGGGAGATAGGGAAACTCTGTCTCATTCGTCACACTTCACGTCCGAATCAGATTAAATTGATTTCAAAAGAAATAAACCAACGTTTTTAAACAAAAATATTTTATTAACGATTTTGGAACGTTGTAAATTATTTTATTTTTTTTTTTTTTTAGTTTAAAAACTTCAAACAAAACGGGCTTTTTAAAAGCTATTATTAGTATGGGCGTTACTTGAGAGGACACTTTTTAGCCGGATGTCAGTCGGGTCCGTTTGCGTCAAGTTGAAACGATATTTTCGATTAGAGTCCACTTTTTAATTCCCAGTTCTCTGCGTAACAGCATATTGAGTAATTGACCTGAGAACGATAATCTAAAAACCTATATACTTGTGATATGGTTCGTGCATCTGTTGTATTGGTATATAATGGCAAATTATTATACGAATAATTACTGTAGTCCTGTTTTGGACGGTGAAAATAATACGAATCAGACCGCAAAAGAAGAACAAAATACAGTGAAACAATCAGAAGTAAAGGCCTGCTGTAAGTTTATTACTAAAATAGACGCATTAAGGGAAAACAGGAAATAGACAATGTAGAAATTTTGTAAATATCAGGCTGGTTGCATTATGTGTGTATTAGATGATGTTAGGAAACGAAGTAAATCAGGAAAAACAAAAATGGTTTGAAGATAAACACATTTTTCGGTATAAACAACGGGGAATATGAATATCCCGCGAAATTCATTTTCCTAAACCAAACTTGTACTGCTTTTGTGAGGTACGTTTTTGTTGTATGATAGTAGATAAAACGCGTCCATGTTGCATGCATCCACAATGAAATATTGTAAATGATTATATAATAATAATTGTGTGGGGATAAATGTATATTGATTAAGAACAAAAGCCGAAAGAAAGCGATAGGATTAATTTAGAAAATAATTCGAAAAAACCTCGAAAAAGATATATTAAGGGTATTGCGAATTAAGTTTTTTATTACTTATGTAATAGTAAATTGTAATAAAAGCGTTTAGACGCTTTTAAGTATGCATCAAGCTTAAATATAATAAAAAGTACGAATAGAGTAAATTTTATTATTCTAAATTAAATATATAATTTGTAATATAAGATGGTGTAGATATATTATAGAGAGTTATGAGCATTTTGAATACAGGCCTTCGGTAACCGAAAAGATAAATCAGTTTTATTTATTTATTTATTTTTCCTTGTTTGGGTTTTTCCATGGACTTGCCAATAATAGAAATTAGGAGTCGCAAGGAATGGAATTTGACGAAGAATGCTATATACCAAGGATGGAAAAACAATGAAATCAGTTTTGGCAACAGAATTTTCTATAAACAGTTAATGGAATAAAGAGATTGTGACTGAAACTAATAAACGTGTACTAATAGGGAAACTAACAGAAAAAGATGAACATGGTAAACAATTAATAAAACGAGTGTTGAAAAAAAAGTAAGTGTTTTTAATAAAGGTATACGATATTTTTTCGGGACAGGATAGATTATTATTTTAGTGATGATAAAGTCGATAGTATAAGGAAGCGAGCGATTTCTGCGACACAATCAAAGGTTTAATATTGTAACGGTTCTAGACGTTAGCTTGGTAGTCAGGGATGCCAACCACAGGTTTTATCCTCGTGGATTTTATTTTCTTTTTAGTTTTTAACAAAATTTTAAAATATGAGGTTTTGAACAGATTACTTTCAGAACTTTTTTAAAATGAACAATATATTATATAAAAAGGACACCGATCTTTCTTTACCGGTCGACCGCTGAAAAACAATATTAATTTATGAATACGGCAACAACAATAATATACAGAATTAATAAACGATAAAACAAAATGGTACGTAACACTGTTGCCGGCGGTGGTCCGTGGTCCGTGAATCTGCGGTGCGTTGACTGGCTGATGAATTCCAATAGTCACGATTCGTTTATATCTTTTCCGAATTTCCCCTATTTTCGTTATTAACGATTTTTTGTCACCTTTACCGGTACGACCGAACACTTTAACCAACGATAGGTAAAAAACTCCTTATAATCCGAACTCTTCGGAGGTACGAGACATAACTCAGTGGCGGTAGAAAAAGAACTAACTGACTGAAGGTAAAACTGCGACTAACTCTATAAGGCTGCCACTGCCTTTCTCCTTAAAATCTTCATCTCGATTTTCCAAAATTTCGACCGCCTACTCGACCGTGACCGCTGGACTTGGCCGAATCAGGTAGATCCTTTTTGTTTCCTGCAGGATGCTGATTGGCTGGTCCCACCGACAACAGTTCCATGCACGCGCACACTTGCACCCGCACCACACATTCCAAATTATTTTTATTTTTATTTATTTCTTTTATTTTCTAACATTTTATAAGTTCCATGTAATGGACACATTACAATATCATTAGAAAATGATTTGAAATATATGTAGTAATACAGGATGGCGAATCGGCAATCCTTTAACAAATATTCTTAACAGAAAGGAAAAATTTTCTTCACGATATACCACAAAAGTTGGTAAGCTTGCTCCGCTGTTAACAAAAATTATTAATGAGTCGGTAAAAGAAGGTATATTCCCCAGGGAGTTAAAAGTAGGGATAATAAGACCAATATATAAAAATGGGGGAACAAATTCTGTGAAAACTATAGACCAATTACGTTAATATCGGTTATTGCTAAAGTGGTTGAGCACTATGTAGGTAACTATCTTAAATTGTACCTAGAAGAGAATAACCTAATATATCATAACCAATATGGGTTTAGAAAGGAGAAATCAACGGTAACTCTGCTCAAAACCTTTACATTTGCGATAAATAAGGGATTAGCATCCGGCAAACAATTTTTGATAGTCTTTCTAGACCTTACTAAGGCTTTTGATTTAGTGGATAGGGAAATATTGATAGAAGACCTAAGCAAAATTGGTATAACAGGGGGAAATATCCTTTAATTGGTTTAGATGTTATTTACATGAAAGGGAATGTTTAGTGAAAATTGGTAATGAATATAGTGATATAGGGAAAACAAAATATGGAGTAGGAGAAGGAACTATATTAGCACCGTTACTGTTTCTAATTTATATTAATTCCACTCATAATTGTATTACGAACGCCAAACTTTACGCATACGCTGATGATATTGGTCTGGTAATTGAACACCAAGACGTAGACAATAGCAGGAAGGCTGCTTCAGGAGGACTTGAATATGGTCTATACATGGGTACACGATAAAAAATTATTAATAAATGCCAAAAAATTAAAAGTGATGTACGTAAGAACACCGAGTAGATTTAGGAAGTGTTCGTTCATAAAATAGTGTTGCACAAGGTAGATTGCCTTCATGAAGCGGAAGTATACCGTTGTGAGCCGTTAGAAACGGCTGATAATTTCAAATACCCGGGAATAACAGTCGATAAGGCGTTAACTTGGCGAGTTTACACAGATAACACTGCTAGGAAAATTAGTATGCCGGCGTTATACAAATTAAAACAAGTTGTTATGAATTACAAAACTACGACAGACTGTATTTTGACACTCATTAATAATGACACTAGGATTAGATACGGGATCGAAATCTGGGGGGAGGCAAAAAAAAAAACGGAATTAAGGAAAATTAGTAGGCTACAGGAAAGCTGTTTGAAAATAATTTTGTTACCGAATTGGAGAAGTGCGAATCTTGTAACGAATTCCACTTGGGGTGGGACAATAATAAAGAAATGTCGCCAAAAATGTTTTTTTATTACAGTAAACTTTTAAGGTATAAAACAGAAAAAAATAAGATTACCGACAAGGGAAATATGGGACTAGGAATTATGACAATTTGCGTGTTTCATAAAACCTAAAGGGATTAATAATAATAATATTGATAATGTTGAAAAGGAACTGTTATGAGTCATTTACTAGGTAACTTACCAAAGGAATTAAGAGACGAATGTAATTTGAATATATGGAAAGACAAAATAAAAATATGGCTGATTGCGTGGTGCAAAGAATGAGAAATGGCTAGTCGTAGGAAAGGAACAGCGATAAGACGGGTAATTAATTGAAAGAGTAAATAATTATATGGAAAAAGAAAAAATAATGTTTGGTGCTCATGTTCTAGCTGCATTACTTATGGCTTATGTGAAAATATTGTGGTACGATGTGCGATGGGTATAAATGTATTGCTTTAAAAATTAGACATCGAATAGTAGAAATAGAAGTTAAGTTGAATTAAGTAATTATATATAAGACGAATATGATGTATTAGACTTAAGGTGTATATGATGAATAGACGATATAATTATGTTGGGAACCCACAGACGGGCAATTGCCTCGTGGGACTACCCGAAAATTATTTAAAACAAAAAAAAAAAACAAAAAAAACTGTATAAAGCAACAAGCAACGTAGAAATAATAGAAATGTCAACGAATGATAAATTTTATACGGTTAATTTGAAAGGGCTGACGTGGAATTATCGATCGAACGTGAAACGAAAATTCGGAAAGAAATTTGAAATCATACGGATTCCGAGCTAATTTATAGAAGATGGACCAGAGTGTAACAAAATTTCCTCAGGAACGGAATTTATGTGGGATATTCCTGTGTATCCTATTCAAAAGCCAAGTACACTTTAATAGGTTTTAAAAAAGAAAAATAATACATAATTTCAAATTATGATTTTTCTAAATTTAGAAAACATTCGCGGTTTTATCGAATACTAATACACCAGAATATATAATTAACTTAGAGAGCGGTTGAACTGAAAAAATAAATGCGTGGGTCTTTATCAAATGTTCAAAAACTTTAAAACTTCATATTGCGATAAATCTCCGGATGATATAGATCTGAGTTGATTGTAATGCCGTCCTAACGAAATATCCCATTATAGCTGTAGATTGTTGATATCAGTTGTCATTAAACATAATTGCTGACTAATATAAAAATATTTAATCGGAGATATAACGTCCCATCAAATGTAACAATTCATTGTGTTTTAATGAATAGTAAGCTAATGCAGTCGAAAATTCATAAATATTGCCTTTTAAACAAAAAATAAAACATATATGTATATAGCGAAGTGGACAACGTAAATATGTATCACTATAATTACCGTAAACGGATCATGAATAATTCTTCAGCTATTATTGTTGTTCTAGACAATGTTTTATTTCACCTCAAGCACAAGTGAATGAGAAATGGCTTGTCGCGATTACCAAGTGTTTAATGCTATCCTTAACTAGTATAGCAAAGCCAGCGTGGGCCTTGACACTCGGATGATTCACATTATATGTTGAATAACCATTAATCCTAAAATAGCTGTGGTTTATAAAGTGAGTTTCTGATATTAGTACAATATCAACATTTTCATGTTTAATAAAGGTTTGTAATTAAGCCATTGACATTCCGAGTAATAATAATTAAAACTGGGTCAGTCATTTCATGTTCTTGGACTTGGTAATCATCGATTGTTGATTGTTTTCCAATCGAACAATTCTTTCATTCATTGTTTTTAGGAGGCAATTACATCAGTAATTGCAGCTTGTTTGGTAGCTGACTTTCTTTGGGCATTTGTTTAGTACCTATCGTAGCGGCTGCAAATGTTTTATTAGCAGTGACTGGTTTGGCGGCTTTAAAAGTATTTTGCTGAACACGTTCTACTGCTATCATTTTAGGTTTCTGTGCAGCAGCTGCTTTGGCTTTATGGATATTGGACATCCTTTCAGTTGGAAGTATGTTTTCCCCCGCAGTTTGCACATTTACATGGTTCAGATTTGGGTTTTTTGCATTCCTTGGCATCGTGATTGTTACCGCATTTAACACACATTTAGCTTTCCTTGTACAATAAGTTCTTGTATGTCCTAGCTGCTGGCAATTTTTACACTGAGGAATTTCGTTTTTTACTCTCGGTGGTTCTATTTTCACCTTGGAGTAAAGCATATTTGTTATTTCGTATACCTCTTTGTTATTGTCTTTGGGTACTAGGTCCACAAAGAACACAGTGGCAGCGGCACTTTTATTAGCGCTTTGTTTTTATTTTCATTTTTTTTTTTTTTTTTTTTATTATAACGTTACTAACATTAATCGCTTCATGCATGGTCAATTCTTCCAAGAAAGCAAACGAAAAATTAATGGAAGAGAAAATACGGTGTAACAAGGTGTTGAAAGGTGGGAGAATATATGTATATGCCAATAAAAAACCAAAAGAAGTGGCTGCAGTACACATCAATAGAGAAAACCTAATAGCCTGTAAAAGAAAAAAAAAAAGTCCTCATTAAGAAGCCGTTGAGTAACATAAAACTGGAAAAATAGTATGTTGAAAATATACCAGATTTCAGAGGAATATTTAAGAAAAATAGGTTGCCTAGACGAGTTTTAGACGAGGAAATCCGCTATAGTCAATTTGGATAATTATAAAGGTTTTGAAACTTACTGGGTATGTTATAGTAAAATAGATAACATAATAAATACGTATGATTTGTTTGGTGTTATATCGCGCAGATCGAATTAATAAATTACTGGGGTAAAAATTTCCTAGTACTTTATAATTACGAAGTAGACCGGAAGATGAATCGAGTTATTATTTGTGGTAATTTATGTTTAAAATTTTTTGTACAATTTAAATAATATAATTATTAATTAATTTTAAAAGGCTGGCATAGCATGTATTAATTGTATGGTCAATAATAATGTAAAAAAGAGTATTTTAATATCTTGGTAAAACTTTAAATTAAAAGACCCCGATTTTAAGCGAATTATTTTACTTATTATACAATGTATATTATCGCATCTATCGTATTTCTAGCGTCGTAAAGCATAGATATCATGTCGAAACCACCTAATTCAGGAATTATACGCGGATAAAGTAGATTTACTAAGTTTGCCTTTTACTTCTCGTTTAAGTGTATTTTCATTTTTTCGTGTTTGTCATCACTATTATGACAAACGCAAGATCGAAAATATGTATCGGGATTTAAATCCGAAGTGTGCGGATTATCCGGGAGTTGGAAAGGGTACAACGCTTGCGTGGACACATGAATATTCAGAAATCCAACAGCCGCTGGAGGATTATCTTAAATCAAACGTTGTAAACAGAAAGATCTCATGTAAATTGTTAAGTACTTTGAGTTGTAACCACTAAAAACTAGAGCCGTTGGGCTAGGCTTTTACACTGTGTCATTTTTACATTTTGCTATATTGATTACTTATTTAAGACCTTGTAAGCGGTTAAAAAAAAAAAAAAAAAAAGAGATTGAAAAAAATTGAAGTAATCGTACTTGTAATGCAACTGTAATTATTGCAGCTGAATACAGCACACCTAGACAAAACTCGCAGAAATGTAAAATCGTCATGATCATGGATCGAGCTGTCTAAAACTAGTCGGCAATTTTAATTTCAGTAATAAATTCTATATGTTTACAGTGTATATTTTTTTACTTAATATTAAATATAGCAAAAAGTATCCAAAAGGCCAATTGTAAATCTTTTTATAAATCATCCTTCTCCAGTCCTAATTCACAATATTTTCCCATCCACCCCAATCCACCTACTCAACCATGCTATTTACATTTTCCGCACCTTCCCCGATTCGTCATGTCTGCTATCTGTCGTCTTCGCTATCTAGTCACAGTCGACTTCCTGCTTCATTGTATCGTTTCTCGCCATAGTGTCCTGTCCTATTTGTCCGCTGTGTATCGATAAAAAAATCATAAGTGACTCTGATCATGAATTCTTTGAATGCTCCTCTTTATCATCGGAAAGGGCAGCTCTATACGCGGAGCTTCTCTCACATGATGTTCCAACTCCATATTGCGTGTGCCCTTTATTCTCTCTCTACAGTCAACGTTGGTCATTCCAATTGTAGCAAAATTCCTATCCTCTGTACTTCATTATATTAAGATCTATAATTCCTTCAGTAGTTTCACTTTGGCATTCCTAACTCTTATCGTGTCCAGTTATTTCTAATGAACTCCTCTCTAAACGAAGAACACGCGCACTGATGTTGCAGTTACAGTTATATAAACATGCACAGCTCGCAGTTAATTTTACGGGCCCGCTGTCGCATTCCCTAACGGTAGATAGGTGAACTCCTTGTCAGCCGGCACTGCGGGCGCTGCTGTTGCAGTGTGACCATAGTGTGTTGGGTATAAATTCTGCTCATTTCCTTTTACCAGAATGGTAGGCGCTGTTTTCGCAGTCGTCGACATAACTATTATTAATGCGTCATAATTAAGAACTATAAACTTTTTGCTTTATAGTGATGTTCCAAGTCATTGAACTTTCGGATAATTGTTTACGGACGCTAAGAAGCGCTGTGTTCTATATAAGTTTCGTGCTTGATGGCTCTAGCTGCTTTTCAAACATACACCTTATTTCTTTTTCCTTAATTATTTGTAGACAGATTCCTTTGTCCGCTGGTACTGTGGGCACTGTAATTGCAGATGTGGCCATGGTATGGGACAGTTAACTCCTTTTTAACCTTTGGCAGTGTCATTCCTTTTTTTTTTAGGATATATTCATATATTTGGCATTTTTCGACGTTGATTGTTATTGTTTCTCCATCCTTGGTATAGAGCGTTTTTTGTCAGATTCCATTCCTTGTGACTCCTAATTATTATTATTTACACGTGTTGATGGGTAATCGTCTATTATTGGCAAGCCCAGGGAAGAACCCAAACAAGAAAAAAAAAGAAAAAAACTTAAAAAAGTGTTTTACATGTAAAAATTATATTTCCAGTTCATGATGGAAATGATTTTTGATTTTCCACTAAAAAATGAATGAGAATATTCGAGCTGATTCAAATTCATGAGCGGTGACGTACGAATTTTGCAGCGTTATTGTCATATTCGGCGTTTTTAAAATATCCATAAAATAGCTAAGGGGCATTTATGATTTTTTTCTGAACTTGATGTTCTTACACTATCACTTTTATTGCAGATTAATTTCCGCGATTTGCTTATTAGCGAAAACCGGAATTCATTTTAAACATTTGCCTCTACAAGCACATCTTACGAGAGATACTCCGTGTTTTTCCTACCTCATAAGCGTTTCGTTTAATTTTTTTCCCGGTATTAAGTACGCGATTTACACAAGTTTCCGGATAACTCCCTTGTCCGAATATATCTTTATTATAATTTTCAGTTATTTCATTTATTTATATGCATCCCTCAATTTGTTTTAAGTGCAGCCAGCCACCGTGGCGTATTAGTTAATTGTGTTTCGTTCGGATATCTCACTGCTGCCCACTGAATCTTCTAATAATTTCGCTTGTACTGGATTACAATGTTCTTAGTTAACGCGTCAAAAAACAAAAAAAATAAATAAATAAATAAAGTTTTAAGTGCCGTTCAGGCACCGAATCACGTAAAGTCTCTTTTTAAATGATGCATTGATCCACTACGACATTGTTCCGCGGAACTTAACGCTGCGCTTACGGTTTCATTTGTGTTTTCATTCGAGCGCCTAAAGGAATTTAAATGAATATTGTAGACTGGGGGTTGTTTGCTTTTCAAACTAAGTTGTTTTAAATTTTTTCTCATGTTTACATCCTTACTACTTGTTGACGTATACGCGCTGCTCGTCTAGATAAAGGTTACCCATTAGCCTGTTTAGCTGATGATAAATGTTTCTTCATTACGTCGTTAAACCGTTTATTTGATGTTTTTAAATAAAAGGTAAACTTGAGATTTGACATCGACGTACTAATAGAAAGCTCGGAGTACTTCTCGAGACTCTCTAGTTCGAATTAGACCAATGCCGCATTATATTCGGTAGACGAACGGCCACAGTCACAACAAAAACTCGACCGGTGTAAATTACTGCGATTAGCAAACATTTTTCTATTAAGAATTTCAGATAAATAATCGGTGGTGAAGTTAAATTTAAGAAACACGGTAAATTAACACCAATCAAATTTTGTAAAAATTGTTATTCGATCAATTAATTATCGCGCGTTTATTTAAAAAAAAAAAGGAATCGCGTAAACAACGGAAACATATGAGTATCAAGCATTAACATGTGTTGGAGTGACGATGTTTGCAGTGTCAGAATTGATAAAGTTGAAATTAGAAAGCAATTTTTTAAGGTAATTGATTACATTTTTGAACAATAAGACTGGAGCACACTCGAAAATAAGCACTATTGTCTCCCGGAAGGAAGTTGCGCTTCTTAGTATTTCGTATACAGAATAATTGTCTTCGGCATCAGTTGCCGCCGAAAATTTTTCCGTGAGGTTATTAACTTGCCAGTGACAAAGACCTATCGCCATCGATGGCACATGCATTTTTAAAGGTGCGTGAAAACCAGTGATGAACTACTGCGGCTTTCTTAAAAATCTCATCAAACACACACACACACACACGCAGTTAAACCATGCTGGCCATCGGGAGGAATATTCTGTTACTATTTTAAGATCCTCAGCCGGTTACAAATCGACTCCATCGCTATCTTCCACAAACGTATAATCGATAAAAAGCACCGCCTCCGGCTATGTGTCAGCTAGTAGTTATACATATGATAGGAAGAAAAAGACAAGACGAAAGCAACATTAAGAAAGGCTAAATGTAGCCCCGTTGGAGATTGTTAACATTCGTAAATGATTTAATAGTGATCGGGGTTTTAACATTCGGTAGGCGTAGCATTCTGAATAGGCGTACGTTATTTTGCAAGAGGCATTGGGGACCGGCATTTACGGTAAGACTAATCAAAGAAGGGGATTAAAAGGACGAAGAGTAAAGACCACAGGCAAGGATTCAGGAAGAGAAATAAAGAGATGAATATTAGATCTAGTAACATTAGAAAGCTTTGGAGGCGTGAGTGAACTAACGAGACATTGTGATCGGAAGGGTAGACGAGCACATCATTAGTAAAGAGAAAAGCGAGCTAGAACTAAAAGGCATAGAAGCGATTTTGGCAAATCAAACATTAAATAATGTAAGTACTATGGCAAGAACCTTAGCATAACCCTACGGAAAATTTACCTTGCGGCAGAATAGAAAGGAGAGAAACGAATTACGCTTTTGCATTGAAAGAGAGTGATAATAAAAGATGGCAAAGAAACAGAAATTTTTGATTAAAACCATTATGTTGAAGAATGTGGAGGAAGGTGAACGTTATTAAAGGCAGTTGATAGCGAATAAATGACATATAAATGTCCGATAGAAACATGCTGACATACAATCTGGTGGACCTCGTCCAGATCGAAAACAGAACATCTTGTTAGGTAACAGATTGCTATGCTCGAGTTGCCAAACGAGAAGACGTTTGTTAATTAAGCTTTTGAAAAGCTCTTTTCCTAACACACACGAAGCAAGGGAAATAGGACGAAATGAAGAAGAATAAGGTTTTGGAATAGGAATAATAATAACACTATTCCAGGAAGGAGGAGCAGAACCGGAACCAAGAAATTAGTTAACAATAATTAATAGTGTCTGAAGAGAGGAAAGATTATTGCTTAAAGATGAACGATGTTCTGGTTAAATGGAGAGGTAAGAAAATGTGGAGAATTCGGAGCAGACGGGAAATGGCAGGATTCCTGAAAGCTAATAGCATAGCTAAGAGCTACAGCATCATTTCACGAAGAAAATTACGATTGGAAGGACACATTGGGAAAGGGGGGATTTAAAGGCCTTAGCCAATTTTCATACACGAGCAAAAGAGGAGCAGAAGCTTTTCCATCAGTTTTTGTTAGCTGTTTTAAAAACAAATCTGGCTTTAGCATTTGCATTCTTATGAGCCAGAAAGTTGGAAAGAGAAAGACAGGAACGAAAAGATCTATAAGTAGACTTACTTAAATCAAGGGCCGCCTTACAGTCCTCATTCCAGCGCAGCGGGGAGAACGTTCTGGGTTTCTCGTAAGAAGTTGATCGGATAGGTGGAGAAGAGTAAGTTTTTTTTTTTTTTCTTTTTAAAGAGGAGAAGTTAAGGCAGAAGAATTTGATTCAAGAAAAAAGTCGCATTAGGAAGATGTATTTAAATTAAGAGGAATTGAAAAGAGCGCAAAGTCAACGAGGGAACGGAAGATGGCCCAGTCCACTTTAGAGAGGATCCGTTTGGAAGAGTAGAGTAGCTCACAAGAATTAGTCAAAGGAAAATCCTTGAAAGAAATAACGATGGAAATATGATCATTTCGAACGGTCTGACCATGAACACTTAAGACCAAAATTAGGAGAGGTAAATGACGAAATAATAAAGAAGATTGCAGAATATCTTTGTGAATATTTTCTGAAAGTAGTGATTATTGGCTGCTATGATGGAGGAATTCTTTTCTTTTCTTTCTATTCAGTCGTATCGCTCGATTCCGAGCGTCGTGACTACCAATTTGTACATTCTAGTTGTACAGAATAGGCAGCGCTCATGGCAATTATTATATGCAACGCAGGTGTACACACACGCAAGAAGACTACACATTCCGAACTGATTAGTAATCGTTTGATTTATCGATATACAAGTGCAGTCCTATTTATGTCTGCTGTGTACTGACCTAGCGCGCATATGATGTACGTGGTGGTTTGCCATTGCCTTCCACGTGATTATTAATAGAGTATTTTACTTAATTTAATTCTTGTAATAAGTTTGTCGTCGCTCGGGATCGAACCCGTGACCTCCATATCGGCAGTCAAGCGCTCTAGCAACTAGGCTATCGCGACGATAGTTAAGTTTAATTAGGTTTTTTGCCTTGGACAAGTACGATATTACAACACCGCTAACTCTTTTATAGAACATCTTTCTAAATACGATGAATACGATCATTTTAAATTTATTATTTGCATACATTTTTAGTTAAAATGTAAATATTTTTTCATGAGGAACTCGTTACAAACTAATTTTTCGTACTTCTCATAAATATCGGATTAATAGAAGAAACTATTTTTTTTTCCGCCGTCTCTTAGTATAAGTAGACTATTTGCAGACGGAATTTCGGAACGTATCTCTGGCAAATATTAGGATTTAGTGTAAAATTATAAATTATTCCAGCACTGCCGGTAATTGCGGTTTCCAGCATTAAGTCGTCCCGTATCAACCGTTTGGAAATCGAGTAATGCGAATACAACATTGAATCGGAATCTGTTAAATTTTCCTCCATGATCTAAATTTCCATCTGGATTCCGATGTAATTAAAATTGTTAAATTATCAACTAAAACTTAAAGTTCACACAATTTTTCACAAATTCTCCGTAATTTTTAACTGCGCTTTTGTTTGTACCATTGAGAATTTTGTAGCCAGATTTAAGAGAATTGCGGACGTTTTAAATTTTTTAAATAATTAATTAATTAAGGACAGGCGGTGATGTAAATCTGTTCGGGTTATTTCGTCTAGAACGTGAGAGTTCTTCCGAAGAACAGAGTGCCGGATTAGGTGGCAGAAATTTTCGTTAATCAAATTTATCGGACACGGTATTTCGTCCATAGTGTGTACACCGCTAATAGGTACGATTCTGACGTTTTAAAAAGTTCATCTGTTTTAAATAGCGACCAGTTCGCGCACTTTGTTGACTTATCGTTCGGTCTAGCTCCTGAGAAATTGATTGCAGCGTAGCGTAAACTTGCCGAATAAGGAAATGAAAATAGAAACTTTCAAGTTGCCCCGAAAAAAAAGTGCGAGACAATTCTCGGTAATGCGAAATACTTGTTTAGTTAACGTGAAATTTTTTGAAGTTGTCAAAAATGCAAACTTTCAACGTGTCTCCCTTGAAGCGTTTAGTTTTCTTGTTGTTTCCTCTAAAATGATTGCGTTGTCCACTTGGAAGATTGAATTCTAAATTGTAAAAACGACCAATAGTGGCAATCTCCTTGACCGATATTTCCGAACGTTTCTTTAATAATGAAAAATAAAATCGCCTACCAATTTAAAGTGAAAAAAAACAAGAAATCATTTCATTACGACAGTTTATTTTTTCTATTTCTTTATGTATCAACCATCTTATCGCTTTATCCTTATATTGACGCGAAACAGATTCTAAAATTTTATACAAAAAGTGTGAATAATTTTCAGAGTATCTCGGTAGAATGCGAATCCACTTCTTTCCGGTGAAATCCGGCGCTGCCTAATCAAGCTCGTTATGACAACTGACCGGGGACTAATTTTGATTGAAACTTCTATTTTTCCTAGCAAAATGGAAAGTTACGGGACAACGGTTCCCTCTGATTTTCTTGATACCTCCTGTACCTGTAGAGTATCGAAAAATACCAGATCATTTTCAGTATTCAATGCAGAAAATTTAGTTTTTAGCTTATATTATATATTATGACTGAAAAATTCCCCATATATATATATATATATATATATAATATATATATATATTATATAACTCGGCCCTCCGTGCCCCGGAAAGGGGATTCGCTCTTCTCTCCACTTGGAGACCCCCCCCCCGGACCTCTTAAAATTCCGTACTTTGTATAGAACGAGAAAAATTGACAGTGCTATTCTTAGCCCGACCCCCGGTATATACTTGTACAATATGTGTAATGTTTTGGGACAAAAAAAAAAGTGATGATGGTCGGTCTAAGAATGACGTTATCATTGAATAACATAATTAACTAGGGCAGCAATTCATTTTGTCGATATTTTGTCTTTTTACATATACAATATATATATATATGTAATGTTTCCGAAAAAAATGGAACATTTTGGGACATAATGAAATGTTTTAGGACAAAGCTGAAACGTTTTGGGACAAAAACGGCCTAAGAATGACGTTGTCAATAATTGCCTAGTACGCTGTACATGTAGCCAGAGCTACGTGTCGATATTGACAAGGAAAGTACGCGAGTTGTCAATCGTAGGTTTCGATAAAATTTTGATATGTTGTAAAAAATTTTAAAATATTAGACACTTTTTTTTTTTTTTGTTTTTATCGGCTCGTATGAAGTTTAAAGGCGATAAATATCACCCCTAAACTTTATCACCAAAAACAGTTTTTTCTAAATATCTCGACTCCATATTTTTCCATAAAACAAAATGCAGATTGTTTCTTATAAAAGAGGTGAATAATCCATAATGATTTAAGCAACAAGGGTTGTTGCATCCTCTATTTTTAGCGGGGGTGAAAATACGTATTTTTCAGTTTAAACAAAACAACCCCGTATTGGCACGCTCACGCGTTATCATGACCTTCGATAATACCCGCGCCATGTCATGACGGCCGCTCTTCCACTTGCTCTTTCCTATCAATCATCTTCATTTTCCGGTTTTGTTTTGACAGAGAATATTATTGTAGTTTAAACGAACGAATTTCTCTAAATAGATAATATTTGTAATCCGTGTTAAAAAGTCATTATTTTTACTTCCCTGTCCATTCATTTTGCACTGGAAATTATTATCAATGTCAAGTTATTTTATTGAAAGTGGTTTATCTGTGCTGCGTTCGTATATTTGCTGATTTTATCGGTGAGATCGTTCATTTTACCTCTATTGTATATAATTTCGTCTATTTTATTTTATCGATAAAGCGGATTCGTATTATTATTCTTATCAGTTTTTACTTTTATTATTATTAGTAGTATTAGCTTCATCGCTGATATCGCTAATCGTTAACTTTCCTCTCAGTTGTTGAATTCAATGCCAGACGCGTCCGACGGGGGAGGTAAGCCTCCCCCGACTAATTCCCGCTCTACTACCAAAACTGCTTCCGATGTAACAAAATCATCGAATAAAATTAAATCATCTGTTAATCATTCTTCACCGTCTTCTTCTAAATCTGTTTCCACTGCTTCTCTTAATAATAACTCGCAGACAGTGTCCCCGACTGTTGAACAAACAGTCATGGACACTTCATCTGTACATAACATTCCGTCTAACCCTACTAATACCGATAATCAAATGAAGGCTACCTCCTCTTTAAACGTATTTCCAAACAACTACGAAGGCCAGATCGTTGTTCTTGTTGAGAGCCTGGAAGACAAGAATATTGCCTATCTCCACCCCATGTCTTTGGCCAGAATGTTTTGTAGAAAAATTAATGGTCTCTCCTCCATTTCTAGGTCAGGAAAAAACTTGGTAAAATTAATTTTCACGTCTGTTATCGAAGCCAACAATTTCATCCTTTCGGAAGAATTATACAAAGAATTAAAAATTCGATCATTCATCCCGCAATCTCTGCTATTTCGACTTGGTGTAGTCCGTGACGTTCCGTCCAATATTTCTGTTGACGAACTATTGTCCAATTGTTCATCGGAGGTACCCATCTCTAGTATTCGTAGGTTGCAGAAAAGGTCCCTCGATAAAGATAATTCCTTTACTCCTATTCCCGTAATAGAAGTTAAGTTTCAGGGCTCCTTCCTTCCTTCCCACATCTGCTTCTATGATTCTTATCGTGTTAAGGTTGAGCCTTTGATCCGTAGACCCAAATTGTGCCGCAATTGCCTTCGCTTTGGGCACTTCAGCGCTTCTTGTCGTAGCAAAACCATTTGTTCTTTGTGTGCGGGTGGTCATTCATCTTCGGAATGCACCGTTACGCAACAAAGTGGGCCTTCTTCCTATCTTTGCGTCCACTGTGGAGAGAATCATTCCGCTTTGGACCCCAACTGTCAAGTCTTTAAAGAACAAGTCAAAATTCAAAAAATAATTAGCTTGCAAAATGTCTCATATTCCGAGGCAAAAAATATCTGCCAAGCCAAGTTAGTGTCTCCAGCCTTTTCTTTTGCCGAAATTTCAAATTCTTCAAACTTCCCCGCTTTGGCGAATTCCTCTCCTGCCATCCCTAAGAGGAAACGTCAGAAAGGCTCCAGCAGTTCGTCTTCCTCCTATATCAGGCTTCCTACGCAAAGGCACTTTTCCAACTCTGCGTCTCCTAATCCCTTGAACAAATATTATTCAAGTTTAACGCTCAATGCTGGCACTAAAGGTTATCGTTATAGTGCTCCGAAGGTCTCCAATCCCCCTACAGTATCTCCCTCTGTTCTCGTCAACAATGTAAAGGCTCCAGCAGCCAATAATGTTTCCTTCAGTGACTCCGCCCCTCCTCCTCCTTTCAACCCTATAGCTGCTACACTACGAACCGCCCTTGGCAGACTGGACATTCCCAATTTAGAAGATAAATTAGAGGCTTTATGTCAGATTTTACAATCATAGATATTGAAGCAGAAGTACTTCCACTTCTTCCAGTCCATTATACGGTTTGCTCCTCCTTTTGTCTTTCTGTTTCTATTTTTATCCTCTTAAATGATGCTATTGATTTCTTCATTCACCTCAGTCTCAACGCAATTTTTCATAGTGCGCCTCATCGCTTGCCGCTTTCTCGGCTGTTCACACATAATAAGTTATATTTTTTACTCTACGTCTTTCTTGTCAACTTTTTTCTAGCGTTCCTTCGGTGTTGCTTGCCTCCTTTAACTAGGTTGGTTGATAGCATACCAGGACCCATTTGCAAGGATTTATTTGAGCGATGGGAGCTTTCTATTTTTATTTCCTTTTGTAATTTTCTCTTAGCGTTCCTTGGGTGTTGCTTGCCTCCTTTAACTAGGTTGGTTGATAGCATACCAGGACCCATTTGCAAGGATTTATTTGAGCGATGGGAGCTTTCTATTTTTATTTCCTTTTATAATTTTCTTTTAGCGTTCCTTGGGTGTTGCTTGCCTCCTTTAACTAGGTTGGTTGATAGCATACCAGGACCCATTCGCAAGGATTTATTTGAGCGATGGAAGCTTCTTGTTCCTTTTCTAAAATTTTACACAGCGTTCCTTTGGTGTTGCTTGCCTCTTTTAATTAAGTTGGTTGATAGCATACAAGGTCCCAGATGCAATGATTGCTTTGAGCGATGGGTGCTGTTATATTATGCCTACTGGCATGTCTATTGTAATATTCTTCTGCGACACCGGCCTCATTATAATTTACTCGAGCGGTGGATCTTTTCACCTTTGCCTACACTTCCCATAAATCTTTCCCCAGTTGCGTTTATCTGTGGCGAACACCTTCTCCCTTTTCTCATTTCCTATTGTCCCAATCTTCCTCTACTACTGCTTCAGCCTTCTAAGTTTTTTCTTCTCTTCTTACTCTCCTCTCTTCAATCTTCCATTTTATTCCCTAAGTTGATGGCCAATAACTTGGTTCCCTACAATGTTTCCGAAACTTAAAATCCTTCAGTGGAACTGCCGAAGCCTTAGGGCTAACAAACCCTCTCTTGAGAGGCTGTTAGATCAACATAATATTAATATTGCTTTGCTTTCTGAAACATGGCTAAAAAGCTCATCTGACCTTCATTTCAAGGGATTCTCCCTTATTAGTTCTAACCGCGTGGACGGTTATGGAGGCGCAGCTATCCTAATTAGAAATGACATCGTATTTCTTACTTATAACAACTTCCAACCGTCCTTTCCTCCCAACCCTCCTTTCCCCAATCTGGTTCACGTTTCAATTCCTAATGATTCTGGTAACCCACTTAACATCATCTCCGCTTATTTCCCTCCTAATTTTGATTTACGCGATTTTCCGTTTCCTACTTTCATTAACTCTCTTTCGACTCCCTTTATTATAGGCGGAGACTGGAATGCTCACTCACCTTTCTGGGGTTGCACTAACTATAATAATAATGGTGCAATCCTAGAAAATGTCATTCTTCAAAATGATCTATTTCTCCTTAATGACGGTACATCCACCTGTGTCAGCAACCCTCTAGCTCCTAGTTCCATTGATCTATCTTTTACATCTCCCAATCTTGGTTTTAGCTGCTCATGGAACACTCTGGATGGAACTTTTGGAAGCGACCATGTTCCCATCATCATTTCCTTAAATCAGTTTTCTCATTCTACTCTGAATAATCCTACTCAATCTCATAGATGGGTTCTCTCTAAGATAGACTGGCCCATCTTTCGTTCCTACGTTGACTCTTCACTGTCTCTAATTCCTTCGCATTTTAATCCATCTTCTCAATACGACCTTTTTATGGAATCTATTTCCAACGCCTTAACTCTTTCTTCTCCTCCTGCTCAGCTTCCTACACATAAAAGGTCCAAATTTGTTTCCTCTGTGTGGTGGAACCAAGAGTGCAAAGTTGCCTTTGATCGAAGTTTATCCACCTTTAGAACATTCCGTTCCTGTCCTAATCTCTCCAATTTTCTCGCTCACAAAAGGGCCAATGCCAAAGCTAGGTATACTCTTAAAACGGCAAAAAAGAACTCGTGGAGAAATTTCTGCTCCGCTTTCTCCCGTTCCACTCCTCTCACTCACATTTGGAAAATGGCGAAGACTTTCAAATCTTCTTCAGCTCAACATCTTTCAAATCATATCCTGTCTCCGGACAAATTAATTCCATTTATGAATTCCTTAGCTCCTTGTTATGTTCCTAGCTTCCAAGAATCCTGTCGCATCCCGGTTCCCCTCACCTCCTCTCATTTCCTACTCACTCCTTTTACCTACACTGAATTGGAAGCTGCCTTACGTAATTCTTCTAATTCTTCTCCTGGTAAAGACGGAATTCCCTTTCTCGTACTAAAAAGTCTCTCTGATTCCGCTCTTCGTTTCCTCTTAAATTTATTCAATTCATTTCTCTCGTCTGGTTCTACTCCATCTGTTTGGAATATTTTCATTGTTGTCCCGATCCCAAAACCTAACTCCTCCTCTCTTCGACCAATCGTGCCAGAAAGCTGTTTGAAAGTATAATTAATAGACGGCTAATTTGGTGGCTTGAGCACAATAAAGTATTGCCAAATAATATGTTTGGATTTCGCCCTGGACGCGGCCCTCCCGATTGTATCAGTACTTTCTTGTCAGATGTGTATTTATCTTTTATCAACAAAAAATTCCTCATTGCTTCCTTCGTCGATGTCTCTGCTGCCTTCGATAATGTCCACCTTCCCACCCTATTCGATTCCATGCTCTCCTTGAATATTCCACCCTTCTTCTCTGCTCTTGTCATTAGCCTTTTCCAATCTAGGACTATCTTTCTCTCTTCTCCGCTCGAACCTATTTCTAGACTGGTCTTTCGTGGACTACCGCAGGGCTCTTGTCTAAGTCCAACCCTTTTTAACATTTACCTTATAAAAACTGCTTCTCTGTCAACAATCTCCTCTTCCCTTTTTTTTGCTGACGACATCCTCATTTACTCCACCCATCGTAGTATCTCCACCGCTAATTCCCAGCTGCAACATTACTTAACGATTTTGGAAAGCGCTTTATCTAATATTCATCTGTCTATCTCTCCAACGAAATCCTCTGCTGTTGTCTTTACTCTTCGTCCTTTTGACCCCTACTTAGTTAGTCTTTCCTTAAATAGTAATCCGATCCCCCTGGCTAACCATTTCCGTTACTTAGGAGTATTTTTGGATAGCCGTCTTTCGTTCCACAAGCATATTAACTATATATACGTGTCATCACTAAAAAGGCTCAACCTTATTAAGTCCCTTTCACATACGAACTGGGGAGGTGATCCGTGCATTTTGCTCATGTTCTACAAATCCTGTATCCGTTCTATTCTAGATTATTGCTGTTTTATTTATGGTAACTCTTCCAGGTCTTTGCTCTCCAAGCTCGATCGCGTCCAAAATACTTGCCTCCGCCTCTGTCTTGGAGCTCAGAAATCTTCTCCTATCCCTGCTATTCAAGCGGAAACCCACATTCCTCCACTCTTTATTCGGCGTTCCTATTTGGGCTACCGCTTCCTTATTAAACGTCTTCCTATCTCCTCTTCCTCACTTATTCCTTCTTATTCCCTCATTCTACAGGATTGGCGATTTAGTGCCAATAAAACACCAATTCTGTCTCTTATTTCTACTCGACTCCTTCAATTTTTACCATACATTCACACTTGCGATAAGCTCCCATATTTTTCTTTTAACTTTTCCTCCTTTCTTCATCCAATTAATTGCTTTTACTCTTCTGCTCCCCCTACAACCGTTCTGCATCACGCCGTTAGATCGGAATTTTTACATACCTTAAACTCCCACTATTCTAACCACGTTACAATCTACACGGACGGTTCCAAGAGCCCAAGTGGAGTTGGTGCAGCCTTTCTTTGTCCTTCATTAAATCACTCTGAGTCCTTTAAACTTCCTTCCTTCTGTTCGACTTTCTGTGCCGAGTCTATTGCTATCCTCCATGCACTTTTCTTCATCAGATCTTCGAAGGTCTCTCGTAATTTCCTTATTCTATCAGACTCTCAAAGCGTGCTACAGGCTGTTGCATCTCCTCTGCCTCCCCACTCTACTGATTATGTAATCCTTTTTATACGTTCCTTGATCCATGACCTCTTTCTTTTTTGTGCAATCGAGGTTAATTTCCTTTGGATCCCTAGCCATTCTGGAATAGAAGGAAATGAGTCAGTTGACTTATTAGCTCGGCGAGCTTCTTCTTCCGGCAGGTTCCTTACTACTTTTCCATCCGTCAATATTAATCTTCTGTCCTCTGCAGCGCACAACCAATTATGGTTTAACTCCTACTACTCCTCATTCTCAAACCCGGATTCCTTTTACTTGTCCATCCAGCCTTCTCTTCCTTTCTGTTCCTGGTTTCTTGACTTCCCTTTTATGCGTCGCTCCAGCATCTCGGCAATATGCCGCCTCCGCTTTGGGCACAGCTGGCTTCCCTCGTCGCTTTTCCGATTCTCTCTCGCGGCATCTCCGTATTGTCCATTACATCCTCTTAACAGTCAACATGTATGTGATCCTGATCACATAATGTTCGAATGTTCATCACTTTCATCTGAACAATCTTCCTTTTACTCCTCTCTCTTATCAAACAATGTTCCTACTCCCTATTGTGCTGCATTTATTCTTTCCCTTCCTTCTCCTTCTGTCATCCAGGCGCTTGATACATTCTTGTTGAATGTTTCACGCCTCATAAAAATCTGATTTTTTCTCTATTCCCATTTCTTGGGCTAATGTCCTCGCTGACGAACCCATAGTAAATATTAAAAAAAAAAAAAAAAAAAATTATCAATGGTTCTTAAGTGGTTTGTGATTTTACAAAAACCAGACCTACGATTCGTCAGGGGTCTAGGGGTTTACGGTTAAACGTACCAGGTTTTTGGCCTGTTTAGGGTTATTCAGGTATGGATCATTGGTTCATTAGGATATAAAAATCATGCCTCGTATTTGTAATTTTTGCAGACAAGTTTTAATGCCAAGTAAAAAATATGTTTGGCTTTTTTTTGTCTTATCAGATCCTCCGCTATTATAAATCTTTAACGTCTAATTGCAAATTCGTTACCAGCGACCTTAAAAACTGCAGTATAAAAGCTTTTACGTAAATTAAATTTTTTGTGACATTTTCGTCCGCCATTTTGAATTAACAAAATCTAATATCAGATTCGTGATGAGAGACTTCGAAAACCCCTATATACGAATTTTAAAGGAATTTTATTCGCCGGAAACGCACGTATAAAGTTACTTCGTATTAGGAGATGGTTTGACCCCGTTGGGCGTAGTATATATTAAAATGCCGAAATAGGTCAACTCTATTTTTTTGTTTTACATTTTGGAACAATTTTTTGAAACTTTTTAAACTGTTTTATAAGTTTTCTTCCCCAAAATTAAACTGAAAAATACATGTTTTCACCCCCACCAAAAATAGGGGATGAAACCTTTGATTCTTAATTCATTATGCACTACTCACCTCTTTTATAAGAAACAATCTACATTTTGTTTTATGGAAAAATATGGAGTCGAGATATTTAGATAAAAACTGTTTTTGGTGATAAAGTTTAGGGGTGATATTTATCGCCTTTAAACTTCATACGGGCCGATAAAAACAAAAAAAAAAAAAGATGTCTAATATTTTAAAATTTTTTACAACATATCAAAATTTCATCGAAACCTACGATTGACAACTCGCTTGTGAGTATGGCACACTATAGAGAAGAATAAGATGGCAGTTATAAAATGTAATAATAACCGGTACACAGTGTTTCCGCCGTATCTTGTTGTTTATTCTCTGAACGGCCTTCTAAGATCTGCACAAAAGTTGTGGCCGACGAGAAACACACGTAACATTTTAGAGTTGCACAGAAACCGTTTGTTTGCGATCGATTAGGAACCAGAGGAGGAGGCGCTAATTTAAACGATTGGCTCGGGCGAAACAGTATGTGCGGAAAACAGGTGCTAATTAGAAGTGTGCAAGTCTGACGCGATTGTCTTTTAAATGGTAAATTGCAACAATAACGTATTAGGGTAGTTGCGCGTTTCTAGGTGGATTCGAGAAGATGAATTTAGTGTTTGGCTCGCGCCCCGCCATAGACAATTAATAAGATGGCGTTAGTGTGTAGAGGAAGTGGATAAGTTTTGATGAGGCTATTGTAATCTTGGCTTCTAGGGCGGACTAGTTGTAACGAGTTCAGCGATAAGCTTTTATGCTGTTTAAGAAGGCGCGCGGCTGTTTGAAGATTCGAACGGAAATGTTTCCATTGTTTGCCGAATAATAGATTATTTGTCGGATCGACGGGCGGTGCTCTTTGTGCTTTGCAAGTGCGAAATGAGTTTTCAAAACAAACGATAAACCGTCGCAAAATCATTCGGAATTGCTAGCATAATAATTTTGTAAAACTTGCACTGCTGCGCGTAAATAATAAGTAATAATAATGATTAACTAATAATTAATTAATTAATTAATTAATAATAGCTTGATTAAATTATATTAAATTTATAGGCTGATTTTATGTGCTTTTTCGAAGGAAGAGGAGAAAATATGACAAACGAAAATGAAATTTTGGGAAAAAATATAAATTCTTTAATAGTTCTGCCTAACTCGAGCTTTAAGCGCGCTGATTTTGTACATATAACGCTTGTTTGTATTCAACGCGTACCACCGTGGCTTAGTTCCATAGGCAATTAGGCGGTGGTGTTCGTTTGGATAGCACCATCTTGCCGCAATCCTGCATTGAAAATATATAAAAAATTCACAGGCATTGGGTTAACAGTTGACGTCCACTTCAAAAAAAAAAACATGCCCGGCCGATATTATTGCGATAAGTATAGAAATAATAGGATTAAAATAATAATTGCAATATTTTTTTTTTTAAATTTATTTATAATTTGTGAAACAAACAATAAAAACCGATAAAACAATTATAAAGAATGCCATGCGCCGGAACCGTGAAATCTTTACAATAGAAACTTAATTATGGATATATGTACTACAAGGTATCGGAAAATAATCGCACATGATTCAGCGGTAAAGTAGAAAATTGTATGCTGAAATAATACAATATACCGGTAAAATAAACTAGAATAAGGGTAAACGCCTATATAAACACAACCTTTATAAATACTCCACTCGTAGCATAATTAAATATGTAATAATAAGTATAAAGATGATAATAATAATAGTAATTATTATAATAATAGTAGCGTTAATGTTAAGTACCTGGGCGATCGAGCTACGTTCGATACTTTTTTTTTTTTTTGGTAAAATCGCGTTTTTTCGGAAAATATACTTAGATACAAATCACATAACCTACATATGAACTGGTTATTTAAAAAAAAAAAATTACGAATGCAATTAGTTTAACATTTTAATAAATGTCCATGATTATATCTGAAAACAGACGAAACCGGTCGGACTATTTTATATATGTATATATATTTGTGAATTTAATTTAATTTTATTATTTATGTTGTAACGAATATTCACAATATAAATAACGTTATGTATTTTATGTAATTGTGAATACTTTATTTGTTTCGAGTAATGAAATACATAACTGTGTAACTCTAAGGGTGTACATTCAAATTAAGCGGTTACGGAGGAAATCACACGTAATTAATAAAAACAATTGTATTATAGTACTTGTTTACAGTTTATCTATCATTACGTACATATTTGAACATACACTCAGTTTTACCCCATGACGAAATCGGGTCTTAACCTAATACTTTCTTCCATACTATATTGCGGGTATGTCGAGAATTTTCATTTGGAAGAAGTACTTTTAACGTAGTTGGTCGCTTAACTCTGGAAAATGCTACATATAACGTGTGCCATGCATGAAAACTGACGATCTTAAGTCTGACAAATTCAAATGTTTGTCCTTGAGATTTGTGTACCGTGTCATGGCAAACGCAGATTTTACTGGAAATTGGTGTCGATGCATAGTACATCCCAGTTGACCTTTTGATGAGTCAAGAGTTACCTCTTTGCCAGATTGTTCACCAGTCTCGATTTTTGCCTTTATTATGTTATTACACAGATTTGTCACATTGAGAGTCTTCTTACGCTTG
Organism: Icerya purchasi; assembly: GCA_039619475.1. Taxonomy (NCBI): domain Eukaryota; kingdom Metazoa; phylum Arthropoda; class Insecta; order Hemiptera; family Monophlebidae; genus Icerya; species Icerya purchasi. The sequence continues at coordinate 577,674,050 of CM077115.1, forward strand.
TTACATAGGCCTTCTGATACATCCAAGTTACGCAACAGCATTATTAACGATTTTTTTTTTAAATTTCAATTCGTGCGGTGGAAGTCTGAAATGTTGATAGTGTTAAGAAATTCTGTTGTAAATTCAAGTGCTCCTTCTCAGGTTGGTCTTTCACCGTATCATGACTGTGGTAGATTTTGTACTCTCCGGGAGGCTTGGTAACTCTATATCTTTGTTAATTTTTTTGATTTTTATGAATATATATTTCTGTGCGTTTTTTATCAGAAAAATTATATTTTAGTTATCTATAGGGTCGTCGTCAGCTTTATCTCTATCGGGGTTTATTCGTTATAAAAACAAATAAAAAGCGTCTTGTAATTTTACCTGTGATGATCATTTCAACCAATTGGAAAAAATTTCCGACTAAATCTCTGCAAAATGTAATAAGAATGGGGGTTTTTAAATTGTGCACAACACATTCTCAGTAATTCACTTTCAAAAATAAATATATAAATACGCCAAACATTTAATATCTGTATAAAAATAGGCAAAGACAAAACAGTTCGGTACGTTTTTCTCCTTTGTTTATTAACTGATTTTCTTTTTCTCTTTTTTGTTTAGTAGCTATTAAAAAAACAGTTTCTTTTCTTATTTAAATATAAAATTAATACAAAAAAAAAAAATTAAAGAAATGAACTGTTCTTATCAATAAATGATTGTGTTTTCAAAAAATGAAAAATGAAATCTCTATAGCCAGCAAAAATTTCAATAAATGATTGTTTTTGCGATTTACCACTGGAAACATTAAAACCCATTTAAAACTCGCAAAACCGAATTTTTCCATGGATTAGATCTTGATAGATCGATTTATTGACCTATATATAATATGTACAAATTCTATCCAAATCGTTAGAGCCATTTCCGAGATAGGCGAAATAAATTTATATACAAGAATTGCTCGTTTAAAGATATTCGATTATAACGATAGAAATAATAATAACGATAATGATAATGATGACAATAATGATGGGTAATAAAAATAATAACGGTAAGAAAGGTATAGAGGTTCCTCACTGAACAATTGTATCGCAATTTAAGGAAAAAGTAATAACAACATAACCTTTACGACTATGTTAAACTCAACAAATATACAGTTTTGGTAATGTGGTACCTTTTATTTTAATAGGGCAATAACATTTAGTTATAAAACTATTAAAGAAAAACGGTTAACTGAAAGTCGGAAAAAGATAATATCGATAGATAACTGGAGAATTTTATAAAACAATATTAGTCTGAGTAATTGCTTGGATACAGATGAAATTTCGAGATAAACGATGTACGAACAATATTAAAAATAAATTATAAAAGTAATAACTTATTAAAAAGTAGTACATTTATAGTTAGGCTGTAATAAACTAAAAATTCGAATTAAAAATGTCGCGTAAACGGATGAAGAGTGTATATGTACAAAAGACAGATGTTAGTATAAAATCAAAATTAAGTGTACCATGATGGAAATCGTAATTCATGGATATTTCATGGAATTCTAAACGGAAAGAATTAAATTTTTACGACGTGTTTGGAATTTCACAATGTGGCTTTTATTTTAAAGAGGAACTGATTAGGACACCCGTGTAATTTGCTTTCTGCAATGTCCTTATGCACGGAATTAATGCTTTTTATCTGCACTGGAAGATCCAGTTATACCAGGAACAAATACAATATTGAAATTATCCTTATTTTTGTATATATAATTTAATAAATTTATCGTGTAGATAGCCGGCGTATATTTAATAATACATTACTATTATCGTTTACTTTGCTGCATTGAACAACCGATTTATGTAAATTGTACACAATAGGTTAGTATAAATTTTAGCAGTTTTCCTCAAAGTATTGCTGGTTTAAGTATATTTGTTGTAATTGTAATCGTTCTTCACGAAAGAATCGTTATGATGCTATTTTTTTAATTTCGATACTACGTAGATGAAATGTTTGTTTCACAATAACTTACATAGTCCAGCTGTATTCTTAAATGGTTAATGTCTGAAAATCCTTTTAGAAACATATCATCGTTTCAAAAAAGTTTAGATCTAACTGGAGTGGTCATTTTGTGATATATATATATATATTTTTTTTTTAATTTACTTCAAGAGCCAGCTTAATTTTATTTACAATGTTCTGAAATAAATTTTGCAAAATTGTGCCGTGTCTGAAGTTGACAACTAAAACTATCAGCGCAACAGAATATTATGCCCTGATACATTCAAAAAAAAAAAAATCAAAAAAAAAAACAAATCATTAATGAACATTAAAAAGTAAAAAACACGCCCCAAAATGTACTTTGACGTGCAGCGTCCGTGAGATTGTTAAACCATTGTGGTGAGAGTTTTACCCTGAAATCCGCAAGCGCGGCACAACATTTTTTTTATAATCGAGCATTTTACAAAAATCAAAGTGGACAACGACTATTCATACTTTACGGTTTCTGTAATATGTGAAATACGTTGAAAAAGAGCGTTTTTTGCTCATCTACCTGGTCATATTACTGAAATAGTTGAAAGTCCGAAGATACGTAATTGTTTTGTTGATAAAATCGAATCCCCAGGTGTGACGTCTTGGTTAAATAAAGTTGTTATTTCATGAAAGGAACAAAACGAAAATGAAAAGTTCGCACTTTGCGCTGTTTCGACGACGCGAATGTAACGATAAATCGAAAACAGTCGGCTGAATTTAGCAATATAAAAAAAAAAAGACGCTTGTTTTGACCATTCGGTGACGCGAGTACGTTGAAAAAACTGAAAAGAAGCCTTGAAAAGGGCTAAAAAAATAAAGAAGGAACAGGGAACGAATTAATTAAAGGAGGAAATAGCGCAAATGAGAATAGCAAGAGGAAAATAAGGAGAACGAAATTTATAAGAGAATGATAACGGAAAAGAACAATCACAACTTGTAAATATCGGGAAAACGAGCAACATATTTAATTTTATACTGCGACAGATAAATCACGACCACCGCACGTAATTAATAACGAATCGAAACTTTCCGATAATCGAACATTGTCACGATAACAGTGTTCACTTTCTCAATAATTGAATGATATACTTTACGAAAATACGGAAATTAAATTAGCGGCAATTGTAATAATAATATTTCTTTAATCTAATTACTGGCTGTGAACAATAACAAAGTGTCTTATTTTTGAAACATTTTTCGAATATTTTAGAAAAAGACGAAACCAATCGGCTTCCGATTAACGTCCGCGTCATCCGAATTTTCAAAAATTCGTGTGATAATCCCAAACTTGAGAATTTCTGGAAATTTTCCCTCTCTTTTAATTGAATCGTTAGATAATTTTTTTAAAGGTTCCGTAAATAATGATATATTTCTTTTTATTAATTCGGTAAAAATGTCCTCGCATTCGTATGATGATTTGTTGGACAATATTGCGTTTTTCATTTCTTCTACAGGAAAGTAAATAGTTCCAAAATAAACGTGAATTTCTCCTTCTTCTGAACTGTTCACGCTGCTTATAAAATAAGTGTCACTCTGATGCGATGTACTTATTTTCTTGTACCTCTAATTTCGCATTATTTATTTAAATATTTTTAATTGTAGATTCCTTTAACAAGATTTCAATTTTAGCCTGATCCCCATTTTTTTTTTTTTTTTTTTTTTTTTTTGGTTTTCTCGACATCGATGTGAAAGTTTTGAATAATAATCTTTTTTTGCGAGCTTCTTGTTGAACTTATTCAGAAATTTCTCTTTATATCAGCAAAAAAGTATGTCAGAAAGGTTTTTTTTTTTCGGTTAATTTGTGTGAAGAGTTTTTTTGTATTCGTTAATTTTGTAAAATTATTGTTAAACCATTCTGATCATTTTCGAAATTTGCTAATTATATTCTTTGACCGCTTCGATCGTTTTACCACGGCCATTATCATGGCTACAAAAAGTTTTCGAATATCGAAGCAACAGAATTATATACCAAGTTTACACCTACTTAAATTGTATTCGCATTCGGCAAAGCAAAAGTGCTTCGGTGTTTGGTTTGTTCCGAGGGGTGCGGTTATATTTAAGGAAACACTTGTACTAATTCGTGTTTCACCTGGAAGTTTAAATGATTGCTTTTAAATTCACGCATAAAAAAACTGATCGACACGGGTTAATTCAATCTTGTAATCTCCTGTGATGATTGCAACTGCGCCAGAAGATTCAAAAAACGGGTTGTTTTTACCAGAAATAAACAATATCATGGATAGTTACACACTAATCAGTTTGCTTTTCGTTCTGGAAGATCCGCGCAGAGGACACAGTTTATAAACTGGTTCAAGTAATCAGAGACACGATAAACTCTGGAAAGTTGCCGATTGTGACTTATTGCAGGGCCTTTTGACAACTGCAAATGGTCTGTAATTATTGATTTAATGAAAAAACACTTCAATCCATTTTAGGAATATGATAGTTGGAGCTACCTGTCAGATAGGCTTGTATATCTTAATGTACACAACTCAATGAGCTCGAGGAAAGCATGTTGAGGAGTCCCTCAGGGCTCTGTACTATTATATTCTTCTGCTCACCATAGTGTAGATAGCTTTTGCAAATGTTTCAATAATAATTGTGCTCCAATTTCATACGTTGACGACCTTTGTCTTGTGTTTGACGTTACCAAATATTATGACTTCGATCAAATCGCACTAATTACAGAATTCTTAGAGAAAACGATAGAAAACCTTAGACTTACCTCTCTGCTTCTAAATGCAAATTTTTTTTCATTTTTGGTAATAAAAGAGCTGTAAATATCGTTAAAAACCTAAAACTTATTTCTCTAGTCATGCTACTCAGTATACACGGATAATAGAATATCTAGCTATTCTTATTGATGGATAAACTTACGTTTCAGCCTCACCCTGAATAAATTCATTCTAAATGTGATTCTCTTTTTAGCAGTATTAGTCGTTTACGGTATAATTGTCGGGGCCAGAGCGGTTTATACTATATAAGGGAATAGTTCAGTCCCTATAATAAAGCGGCTACTTTATAAGGTTTTAGACAGCAGAGAAAGATTCTGCTGAGTATCTCATCCCTATACAGAGCCGCTGCCACATCTGTTATGTCATTGCTAATTCATTTCCAATGGATTTGTATATCTCTGGTAGCGCAATTACAAGCGAATATCGAATTCCTAACGATGTTAACTTGCTTACATCATTAGTTAATTTGTCGCAAATATATTAATAATAATACGTCTAGAAAATTATATAAAAACTGGTTCTACAGATGTCGATAGTGGCAGAGAAGATAGAGACCCGGGGGGGGGGGGACTTACCAATTTTTTCTCAGTATCTCGAACAGATTGAGAATGAATAAACTAAATATTAATTTCTATAACTCGCAGGAACCCTCTGGGTATGGTGAGTTTGCAGTCTACTTATCTTACTTATGTAAGTTTTGACATACCAATGGTCCAGTTTATGCCTGTTGTTCGATAGACGTTATAGACGACGCGGACTATTTTACCTTTGACTGCGCTGCATTTACCACCTTTAACATTCGGTGTAAAAAAAAACGGATCCTTTTCCTTTCCTAATAAAAATCACTCCAGCTTATTCGAGTTCGCTGAGAATACTATGCGATATAAGTATCAACTTATTAATTAAATTCAGTGTTGCTAATTGATAACAAAATAACTAGCCAGTCTAACTTGAGTAGTTTCTTTTTATCCATATATATATATATATATATATATATTCAGCCGGCGAACAATCGCATCAACGTGAGTAAAGGCCAGTCGTCTTGGCTTCGCCTCGCCATTGGTACCTTTCTATTATTGGTCGGCAGCACGAAAGTTAGGCTGCGCTCCTGCTTACGTGATTTCAACTGCGCGTCTACCTATCCTCTAATTCTCCTCCAAATTAGAAGATAACTCATACTCGGAATTTCGAGTGAGATAGATGATGATATATATGTATGTTATATTTTATTATAACATGTATCGTTTAAAATGTAAGTAGCAATATTGTAACTGTAAAATTATAATTGTTAAAAAATTTAAACTCAAACGTTATTCCATTGTATAAGATAAATGCACAATCCTGCCACAGTATGTTTTAATATAGTTCGTTTAAATTTCAAGATTGTTGTAAAGTAGTAACTAAATTTGATATTACACTTGATAATCGTTGGAACTATGTTTATGTCATCCTGACTGTTGTCTTTAATTAATTGTAAGTACACTTGCAAAGAACTTCTTGCACACAATTTTTGTAATCGTTGTTGTTAATATTAATAGTAATATCATAGTCAGTATCACGATTTACATACAGTCCTTTGCCTCTTTATACACATATTTCAAAAATATATGATCCTCTATTTTAAAAAAAAGTAAGAAATAAATAATATATTAATCTCTTCGTTCGTTAGTTCGATTACGAGCGTCGAGTCTACCTATCTGTACAATCTAGCTGTACAGAACAGGTAGCGTTCTTGGTAATTGCTATATGCAAGGCTAGTGTACACGCGCAAGATTACACTCGGAACTGATTGTAAATGTCTGATTTATATCGGCATATACAAATGCAGCCTCCGTGTGTGTCCGCTGTGTACTAACTAACGCGCATGTGATGGTATGCATGTTTGCCACTGCTTTCCACGTGATTATTAGCGAATATTTATTAATTTAATTCGTTGTAATAAGAAGTTCTGTCGTCGCCCGGGATCGAACCCGTGACCTCCGTAACGGAAGTGAAGCGCTCTAGCAACTAGGCTATCGCGACTATATTAATCATTAGATTATAAATTACAACATCGCGATAGCCTAGTTGCTAGAGCGCTTCACTTCCGATATGGCGGTCACGGGTTCGATCTCGAGCGACGACGAACTTATTACAAAAATTAAATTAAATAAAAATAAATAATCGCTAATAATCACGTGGTGGCAATGGCAAACCACCACGTACAACATCATATGCTCGCTAGGTCAGTACACAGCAGATCCACACAGGAGGACTGTATTTGTATATCGATAAATCAAACGACTACAATCAGTTCCGAATGTAGTCTTGCGTGTGTACACCGGCGTTGCATATACATATAACAATTGCCTATACCAACGTCACAGGCCCGGGCGACAGGCCGGTTGGTTCATTCACTTGTCGCATCTACTAAAAATAGCAGACCCCGCTCGCGGGAAAATGCTCAAGAAAAAGAAGATTTATTCATTTAATTCTTTGTAATAAGTTCTGTCGTCGCCCGGGATCGAACCCGTTATCTCCACAACGGAAGTGAAGCGCTCTAGCAACTAGGCTATCGCGACTATATTAATCATTAGATTATAAATTACAACACCGAGAATTATCACCAAAGCGGAATTTTTTTTTGTTATTCATTCCTTTTGTACTTCCGGTTTGTTGTTTACTCGGCCCTGTTTGGAAATTTTTAGGTGCTTTTATTCCTAAAGTTTTACTATTTAAATTCGTATTTTTCGTTCTGTCAGTTCAGTGATGATAGTAAGTGTAAGGTTTCCGAAACTTTAAGGTTTTAAGATTAATTTTTTAAACACGATGTCTACCGGTAAATTGTTTTCCTAAACGATAATAAACCAATCATCAAACTATATACTGGTAAACAATATTTCTCGCCAGCTGTCTAATTATAACTAATAGTAACGGTACTAATTGTCAAATTATAAATTACATGAAAACGCTTAATTAATGTAATAGTGCACAATGATGAATGTGCATGTACTTCAGTTGTAGCTCGTTTGAAAATTTTCTGCTAACAATATTAATCATCTATCTAAATATTTTTTAAATTTTGGAATGATATTTACTTTTCCTTCTTCTCCAACTTTGATTTCTTCTATCTTTCTATTCAGCCTTTCCCTTAAATTCCTTTCATCTTTTTATTCAGCTTTTCTTTTAAATTCCTTTTATCTTTCTATTCATCCTTTCTCTTACTCCTTAGTTTGACAAGTTTCCTTCTCTTTGTCGTTTCCTGATTACTGCTATATGTCACCTTTGTTTCGGACGCAGCTTCTTTCGTTTATCTTTTTTTCCTTTTTCTCTCATCTTATCAATGCAGAATTGTCTTCTTCATTCTAACGATTCCTCTTTCATATGTGACGCCAATAATAATGTTTCCTTTGAACGTTCCTAGCTTTCCTCTCGACGTTCTCTCTTTTATTCTTAGCTTTTGGATCTTAATTTCCCTACTACATATGATACTGTCTACATTCTTTCATCCCATCCTTGTTTGTCGTTCCTGTTTAAGCTTCCTTTATTCATTCCATCTTGGAATCAAGGAACACTCCTAGGACAGGAACAACAGAGAGAATAGGTAGAGAAAGAACATAAGAGGCGTTCGGAAAGGAGCAGGAAGACCAAGCTTTAAAAGATGATAATAAAGTAACTCACGCTCAAAATTATATAAGAGATGTGGTGTTCATTTGTATCTAACCTATATGGCTACCTCGGTAGTTGAAGTATCAAAATAAAAATAAAAATAAAAATACATATATATATATATATATATATATATATATATATATATAAATAAATAACAAACAAATAAAAAAAGTGACAATTTAGAATTACCGCTATCTATTTACTTGGAGAATAATTTTATGTCGTGAAAGTTGAAATTGTTTATAATAATTTCACTATTTCTGCCGTGCAATCAGTAGCGAGCTGTGAAATGGGAATAGATATGAAAAGCCGCGACAAATTTTTCGCTTCTGAAATAAAAATGAAAAAAGAATTTCGACCATATTTCAGTTTTGCCGTAAATGTGTAGATTAATTAAAAGATTTCCGTGAAATGGTTTTGTTCTCATTTTCCGATAGTTTGTCAATTTTAGATCTGCGAAGACATCGAAGAGGCGATTAAATGAAGATATCAATGAAGGTTTTATTGCTGGCCGATTGCGAAAAAGTGGAATCGGACAACAGATAGGTGTGTGCGGGAAAAGCGAAAATACGAGGCAGTGCGTTTTAATGAAAATTGACGGTGATCGATTTTCGTCTATAAAAAGACGCCGAGCGCTCGTTTCTGGTAAATGAAAAATTAAAAAATTAAAAAGTTTTCTTTATGATCTGCCACATATTGTTAATTTCTCGGGCAGCATCGCAGCAGTGCTCATCATGTAGGAAAAATTGATCGGAAAACGGATTTTGTCGGAATGGGGCGGCGGCGGTGGCAATATTAAAAATTTTTCAACCGGGGCCAGAGCTTCGGAAAAAGTTGTTGGAGGAGCGCTTTTAAAATTACGTATATATAAAAGTTTCGGTAATACGTTCTGGCGATATTTAGAATTTTCCGAGCACGAACGATCAGAAACGAAAACTGAATTACCATCAGGCACGCATGCACACACATTCGTGCAGGTCGCCGGATGGAGAAATGCTGCAAAACTAAATGTGTTCGTAATTGGGCACAGCGTAAAGACGGGCGAAGAGCAACAATATTGCGGGCCGCCCGGCGAAACGGCACGGGCGCGCGTCTCGCAGTGGACGATATTAAAAAAGTACTTCAGACAAAGTGTAGGAATATAGAGGCGTGCATGGACAGTAGTACGGCTCGTCTAAGGTTGATATTAGTTTTCCAGAATGGCGCCTATCTCGGGCACTTTCTAATCGGCAGCGTCCTCCGCGACGTACAATCCGGCTCCGAGGCTTCGCTTGTTCTCTGGAACTTGTAGGCTAGCAGCGCTATTATTGTCTCATCTAGATCGAAGGAAATGCTGCTCGGATATTTCTTCTTCGTCGCAATTGCGTCGTCGCACACGCCCGCATTCGAAATTCGTTAGCCGCTTTCCCGTCTCCCGAATAACGCTGTCTCTCATATATACGGCATATCGGTTTTATCGCAAACTTGCAGATGTTTCGCTTTACGCGGCAAAACAAGAAGACCAAAAAAGAAGACCAAAAAAAAAAAAAAACGGAAAAAACGGAAAAAACGGGAAAAACCCCAAAAGAACGGAATTTCGCTGGCGATATTTTTATTTCTGCAAACAGACAAGGTCGTCCGGCACTGAAGTGTTAGCCGCGCGCTCCGTGTGAACGGCGACCGGTATTTACGGTATCGTCGTTGTCGTCGCCGCCATAGCCGCGTGATTCCAGCTCGCCCTGCCCCGCCCGTGTATCTTATGTAAAAATTTCGAAAGATTTTCCGAATGGCACTTTTCCACCGTGTTTGACTTTCGGCCCCATCAGCCTCTTTCCGCGGCACTTAAGTCGTCCGCTTCCTCGGAGCGTTTTTTCCATCTTTCCAGTCGTTCTTTCTTCCGATTCTGGCTGCGCCGTTAAAACACTTAATGGATACATGTTGCCGAAACACGAAAACGTTCGGTCGGTCGGTCGACGGAATGGGAAAATTGATGTTCGATATCTGAAAACATTTGCCATTTTCAATTCTGGCTCTTCTCGTCTGTCCGCCTAAGTAGAAGACGAAGCGCTTGCACCAGCTCTTTCTCCTTTACTTACCGCAGCCATTATTCTGTTGCCGCTCTATCGTTGCGCTACAAATAGATGTCATCACTTGACCCGACACGGCCGTCGTTGATGGCTGAATTTTTTATTCGCTCTGTGGCTTCTTTTTTTCTCTCTCTCTTCTTCTTCTTCTTCTTCTTCTTCTTCTTCATTCGGTCTTGATAGAAAAGCAACTTTGGTCCAGCCCCGCTTTTTTCTTTGTTGCTCGATGCTTTTCGCATGCAACATTTTGTCTCTTTGTTTATCCCTTTCGCGCAGACGGTTGTCTAATTTCGGATTTTCTGCTACGTTCAAAGTGGCCGCAGCATACCGATTGTTTGCTACGAAAACTGAGGAAAAACAAAGAAGAAAAAAGTCGAGGGGAGAAATCTGACGATAAAGGAAAATGCGAGACCGAGTGTAATCCTGTATGAAGAATTTTTCCGCGTGTCTTCTGTTTCCATACGGCAGCAATGAGAAAATAACTGTTGAACATTTGTCACCGGTCGTAACGGTTGCCTGGCTGGCTGCTTCTTCGTTTGTATAGTATTAACGTTTATAACTGGGCTGCTACCTACTGTTTTACTGTGTTCACGGCGTGTAATTTATTAGGCTTTTCCCGTTTGCATTACCAGCACAGTACCATTTTATTTTTCTTTTATTCTGTTTATGCCGCTTATTTATTTTATTTCGTTTTTTTTTTATTTTATTATTAGTACTTCTTGCTTTTTTTCTTGCTTGTTTTTTTTTGCTCTGATACGTCGCTACTATTAAAATATCGCTTCTATTATCGCTACGTCGATTGTTATTATTATTATTATTATTTTTTCCTCTCTTTATATCTAAGTTAAGTCATACACTTCATACTTCTTCCCCGTCTCAATATCGTGTTCGACGAGCGGTGTCTATGATGGCTAAATATTCTTCTATTTTCAGTCATCTTCATTTTCTACGCCAATCAATAGCTCCTCCCTTTTATTGCCACAGACCGATGGCCTGATTTTCCCCTTGAATAACAGTTTGCTCCAATAATATTATGGTGCTCCTGACAATATGGCCAAAGTACTTTAATGTTTATCTCCTGTGGAGAATCGTTAAATTGGTTTTTTTTTTAGGTGTATTGATCTATATTTGTACTGCGAGCCGTTTATGGAATTTTCAACGTCTCTCGTCAGCACCTCACTTCAAGCGTATCTAATATTATTTTGTGATCCAACGATCGGCCAGCATTCATAACGCTACAGATAGTTTGTATTTTCCAGTTTTAATTTGGTCGATTTGATTAGCGCGCCATACTTTGTTTAGCTATATATCATAATTCTAACGAAGGTTGATGAATTTTGAAAAGTAAGCAGATATCGTTGTATCAAAAATCAGAAACATTTACAACCGGTTTCTAGGGTGCAATCTTGCGTATATTTTACCAATAAGAATAGACGAAAACAACTGCTAACGTTCGAAATTGATAATTTTTATTAATCTTTTTTTCGATTCTACCTCTCTCTGTTGATTTACAAGGATTTGTTTTAGGGCTGAATTTAATAAAATCCTGATGAAATTAAAATTCGGTTAAAGTGGTCCATTATGAAAATTTTTACAGCGACGATAAATATGGACAGTGCGATGTAATCCTTTAATTACTTAGAATTGTATTGATACATCAATTTAGACACGTGTAAAAGACAGGAGAAGAAGCACAAAATAAAAAAAAATAAACCCCGGTTGCTGGTAATGTATACGGCGGTGTTGTGGTTCTGTCGCCGACAATAAAGTAATAAACGCTTCGATTGTCACTATTAGTAACTGAAAAAGCCTCTATACCTGTTCTTTTGGGATACATTACCCGAGTCCGACCAAACAGACATAAATTCCTCGGCGTTCAACTATTGCTTCCATAGTGGGATGCTTCTTGTTTTTCTCCAATAGCTTCACTGATACTGCACAAATTATTTTTGAAATGTCTGTTTTTTTGGTTGATCTATTCTTTACTTTTAATTTCTAGCTGCGATCATTCTGCTCCATATAACTTTATACATCCTTCCTATCTATATCGGTAATTTTTTTATGTGAGACACTGTTTCGTTTTCTCTATTTACAAAATATGATGTAGTTTCCGGCGTCAATGCTACTTGTTGACTCACATGTCCCGAAAAAATTAAAAAATAGACACACATTCCGAGTAATAATGTTATATTACACATTAACTTTATGATTTAATTACCATTGTATATATAGTATACATATATCTATATGTATATATATATAGGTATATATAAACTCGGCTCTTCGGTACTCTGAAGGGGGGCAATCTCCCTTCACCCCCAGATCTAGTTCTTTCGACAAAATTTTTTCGTTACATTTTCGTTACATACAATTGTAACATTTTTTTGAGACAAATTTCGTGATAGGACACTTTTCCTGATAATCTATGACGTAAAAATGGTGTAACCACTAATATATTTATATATGTGTTATGGCGTTTCAGCCATAACAGGGCATATCACTGGAATTTATAGAAATGATAAGGTAGCAAGTATATCTTACGGCTAGTACATACTAGTAGACATGTTGCGCGACTTCGGTCTCTGAGAGGTGTTCCAGGTTGTCTCAGGTTGTCTACGTAGACGTGTCTATAGACCAATATTGCGAGACCAAAAATCGCAGGTCTCAGGGACCCCTGGGTCGGAATGGGAGACCGTATGCAACGTTAGACTTGTTGCGCAACATTTTGTTAGTGTGAACGTCGTTTGGCGTCTAGAGGCGAGACACATCCCAGTCTGTCTTGCCGAGTGGTGTGGTTCGGCTGTTTATTTATTATTTACAATTATTTTCCAAAGTTTTACGGTTCTTTTGAAAATATATGTGGTCTAACGAGAAAGTTTTAAAACTAATTGAAGATTACCATGCGTCTTATTGTTTGTGAGATGTTACGAGTCCCGACTACAATTAATTTATTCAATAATGCATTACCGAACCTAGATCCTTCTGCGAGCATTTCGCGCGTCTACCAAAGTTACGTTTCCGCGTTTTTTCGCTTGTAATTAGCACTAAGCAGGAACTCATTACACACAAAACAATTTCCTCCATGGTGGACTACGAAGAGGGGACTAAGAAATTCACATCGTAGTGTGGGCGCTAGACGAGACAAAGAACGGTGTCTCTAGACGGTCTATGGACGGTCTAGAGACAATCGCGGAACATGGTCTACTATTGTGTACTGGGCTCTAGAAGCTCAGGAAACTCTCGGAGTATGAGACAGGAGAAGACCGGTAATATATAGTAGTAATAATAATAGCCATAACGGTAAAAATAAGTTTGCATATACGGATAATTAAATAAGTTTATGGCTAATTATTTTAGATAAGTTCTGGCTAGTTCGTGGTGGTACGTAGAATAAGTTAATAAAACTACCGAATCCGTTTTAAGAATCATTTTTTATTAATATTAATAAAAGTCTGTCAATGTATTTAAAATAGATTTCGTTATATTTTGGTTAATAATTATAATAAAAAAATTAAGAATAATTTGAACGATTGCTATTATGATAAAACAAAATTTGTAAAGCAGTTTCGGATTTAATAATAATGGTCAACTTTTCATCAATCGTTCACGGCCGCGATAGAAGATCAAGATTGTGTTAATTTTAATTAATATTTGGAAAATCAAAGATTGCGTAACAGCAAAAGTATCAGTAATATGGTATATCAAAAGTTATTAAATAATATCAGTTAACGTAACCACAGAATAATATTAGTGTGAGATATACATAGAATTCAAATAATCCAATAAAACAGGCTAGAAAAATAAATATATAATTTTTTATGTTATGTAGTGGTATAATTGTGTATTATAAATCGAATTATTAATTGTGATTTGCATATTAATTGTGAAATTCGCTTATTTTTTCTGTGCAGCTGCCAAATTTTTCGAATCTTTTAGTTATATATAATTAATAATAATAATAATAATTTTAATTGTAAAATAATTTGGAAGAAAAAGGAATAAATAGGAAATTATTACCACTCCGAGAATTTTCTTAGAGTGCATCTTCGGGATATTTGACAGAGATTTATTTATTTAGGATAGCATTTATTATATGAATCGTCATTCATTAGACTGGTTACGCGATAATTGGCGACCACGATGGGATATAACAATTTGTAAATACAGGATATTATTTATTACGTAATTCGTCATTCATTTGACTGGTTTTGTGATAATATGTATAGATATGTACATAAATAATTGCTTTACAGAATATGCTATTACCGTACAGTCAACAAATAAATTTTATAGAGTCTTTTTGCGTTAATATACTTGAAACTAGTAAACCAGTTGTTAATGTGACACCTATATATTTAGTAATGTAAATTATAGCTACCCGGAATAATTGTAATTACCGATAATCTTGATTGTTAAAACTCGAGCGTTTTAAAATGTAATTTTGCAGATGTGGCAAATTTAAACAACCGCTAATCAGTAGAGAGAACAGAATCGCTTCTGCGAGAAATTGAAACGAAAAGTAGATATAATACATTCAATCTGGAACACCGACTTTCAAAAGTGACTATTTAGTCACATGACTATGCCCCTTCTGCCTAGCTAATCGGAAGCCATTATTCAGTCAGATAACTACATTCTCCTTTACTTAACTAATCAAGAGTCACAATATTTAGTCAAATGGCTATGCTCCTTTTACATCAGATTCTCTGATAAGAGTTCAATATCCTACTCCTATGCTCTACACTAACTACATTGACCTACACACATATGGCTTTGTTGTTGTGAACCAGAAAAAAAAAACGTCATACTTCAACAAACCCCTCTAAAGCGTATTGTTGTTTTCCAAAATATGGGGATTTTAGCCCTATATAGTGTAATTTGTGTTAAGCAGTGTTTTTTAGACTGAATGTATACCGATGTTTATTTCCATTAATTTTAAAAACTACGTTTACTATGATGCACGGTGTCTTGTAGATATCTGTAGTTCCTATGTTCCAATGGCTGTATATCGGGGAGAATGGGGAAGATGTGTTATAGAATTCGTAAGTGGTTAATTATTCTTACCAAATGATAAAAACTTTGGTGAGAAATGGAATGTGTGTTTCTGCTACGTGGTAATTAAATTGTGCATTGCGCTCATTATACAAGGGGATTGTAATTGAAATTGTCGAAAATAGTTCTTACACACCGCTTGTTAGTGTGACTATAGGTTTCGATTCTTTATGCCTCTAAATAAGTCGAACGAAATAGAAAATTTTCACTCTGCACGATTGGTCGTACAGAACTCGCAAAGTTGTTACTTCGTTCTGACGGTATGATAGTAGGTAATTCAAGTTACAACAACCTGTTACCTGTGAGACACTATTATCATATTTAATAATATATTATTTTTAATTAATTGTTTTATGTATGTATTTATTTATTTATTTATTTATTTTGTGATCTGAAAAGAAACTAACCATTTGTATCCAGCAATTTGAAACTATTCGGTGTGCTTAAAATACATTACTAATTACGTCTGTAAGAAAACTATAAATAAACCCGCAGGAAAACAAAAAAATGAAGAAGAAATCGAAGGGAAAAAAAGAAAAGGGAAAGGAAAAAAACTAAACCAAAAAATGTTTAATAAAAGTGAAATAAAAAAAAATATATATATATATATTACTTTCCCTTTGTATAGCAACTTGATGAAAACATAACAATTTCAATCACAGCCGCCATCAGCAGAGCATAAGACTAAGTAGGACAAGTCTATAGCTATTAAACTGGCTATAATTAAACTCGAAATAGTTAACATCTTTTCTGAAATTATTACTAGAGCGGGCGAGGAATATCGAGCGGGACCAGTTGACATCAAGAAACATTTAATCTAGAATTGCAGGAAGTCGGTGTCACACAAAGGTTGTCAACGATTGTCGTAATGAGAGTGCTGAAATTCTTCAGACATATAATAAGAAAGCAGGAGGGAATATTACGTTGGGCATAGGGAAAATTAATGGAAAACGGCCACCGGGGGACGTACACCTATGAAATGGACAGATACTGTGCTGCATACAACAGGATTGTCATTGTCACAATGTGTACGTCACAATTAGAGGATCGTGACAAATGGCGGAAAATCACAAAATCACTGGCGGATTAAATGTTAATCACGATATCCTGAGTCTAGGGTGACGACTGTAGATGATGATCCTATGTGCAGTTGCCCAGTCGACAGATAGAGAGCGTATTACATTGAACAGCGGAAATGAAGAAGAAATATGATAAAACCGACATTGGGAAGGTAATAAAGACTGTAGGCTTAAGTACGACTCACTGCAATGGGAATTTCTATGAATACAAACCTCAACTAGCCCTCTTGCTCGCCCAGGCCGATTGAAGAAATAGAATAGAAAAATAGATTTTTTTTTTTTTTTTTTTTTTTTTTTTTTTTTTTTTGGCCGGAACAGAACAGTTTATTTGGCCAGCAAACTACGCCACGACTAGATATTAAAAATTACTAATAATAGAAAATTCAGGAAGATAAATTTCATTCTACATTATGGCCAGTGCCCACAATGCTCAATGAAACAAAACAAACACAAACAAGATTTTTTCATTCTGGAAAAAGGAGCAAAAGAAAAAATAGATAAATAGATAACTATTTCTATCTCACATTATGACCACAGTTGCCCGGCAATGCTCACAATGCATTATGAGAAAAAGGAAGTAGTCATAGCCACACTGGACAAAGAATACAATGTAAGAAAAAAATAAGTAAAAATAATGAGAAAAAAAAAATTAAATAACAATCCTGTTTCTTTCAATAAACCTAAAAAGAACAAATAAAATTTTATCACTGGAACAGAGAAGATAAAAAAATACACAATGAAGGATAAACACCGCAGCTTCACAAAGTTGCCTCAACATCAACTACGTCCTTGTAGAGAACTCTACAATGTCCTTTATAGAATAAGTGTATGTATATGTGAGTTTTTGCGATTGAGCGTTAAGGAAGGGGAGGGTCTGAGGATTGAATTGGTCTAGGAATGCGATGAATGAGTTAGGATCGACGGCGCCGAAGTAAATATATCGATAGTTTAATTGTATTTATTATATTTTAAATGTTTGCGATTTTATCGAAAACTAAAGAACTTAAGATTTTCATTAAGAACAGGTCATTCTAGTCCAAAATGAACTGTATCTAGAATAGCCTAAGTATATTATACTCTTAAGACTAGTGTTCTACCAAAGTAAAGTATATTCTACACGCTTGACACAGTGTGTCGCAGGTTGTGAAGGTTTACATCGTGTACCTGTGGATGTAATGGATCTGAAGAGTGCGATCAGTTCCTTTCTTACGCCTTTCTTTCCTAGATTTTTCTAGTATCCAACTAATTTCAGGCTTGGTGAGCAACTATAGAATCCAAAACGAAACAGGTTTTATGACCTTTGGTTCGATAGTTGAGCGCAATAATTGCTTTACCGCGCTACTTACCAGTAGAATTATCGAAACTTTAGAATTACATGTAATTTTAATCAGTTATATTGCCATATCAAAATTATCGAAAATACTGAGATAATTAAAAATATAATTAAAATTTATTTGTAAATACGAATTTACCGTTTTATACATGTCAGCCTTTGTGGAAGAAGAAATCACTGATCGCGAATGCGTACAAAAATATCCACTGATCATCCGGAAATTGTTATGCAAACCTGTGTCACTTTCAATTTTTAGCGAGTTGTCTTTTTTTTTTCTTTTCTTTCTTATGATTATTTACGGGTTTTTAAAATTTTCATATTTGTGGAAAATTTTCATTCGAACGTATCGATTTTAATTAGATTATTTTTATCGATGCTTCGCGCTTAACCGACTTTGTTTGTAGGGGGCGCTATTTTATAATAATAACGGATAAAATTGCAGTTATTTCGTATCTCCTATTCGGGAATTTTCGAGTGTTCTTTTTCGTTTAAATAAGCCGCGTGCCTATCTTACACTTCCACATGGTTACCAGCGAATATTGCATGGTTCGTTCTTTTTGACTTCTATAAAGGCGAATAAATTCAGTTTTATTTATTCCTTTTTTTTTTCTTTTTCGTCCTTTATTTTTTCTTTAAATAAATTCCTCTTAATTTGGAATATTTTCCACGATGGAAATAATAAAATATTCATCTTTATTTTTTAATACGCGACAAAAAAATTTAATATTTGATCTTTGTCGTTTTCGCTGCTGCTGCGGCAGGCATTTTATTCGCATTTTTTGAAGAAGTCGGCGGGCGAAAAATGTGTTATATTAACAGCGCACTCGCTGGTAGGCAAGTCTTTTAATATTACCTGCACCTGTTGTTAAATTTATTATGATAATATAATTCGCACAGATTTTTGGCCGTTCCTTTTTTCTTTTTTCTTTTTGGCTTTTTTCTTCTTTACTTTATTAAACCGGTCTTCTTTTAAGAGCGAACTCAGCTATCTCTTTAAGGTGTTTTTTCGTTTGTTGATAAAAATCAAATGGAAATTCTGCAATTCAAATTTCGTTTCGTTATAAATAATTTATATTTTCATTACTCGGAGACGTTTATTCTGCAATTTGAAATTGTTTTACGGATTCTGTACGGTAAAACAGCGGATTCAGTGTCAATTAATTTACCCCTCCCCCGACAGTGCGCACATTGTAAGTCGCTTTAGTTTTCTCGGGGCTCTCTAGTGAAATAAGTCAAATAAAAGCATACAAAAAATTCATATAATTATTAACCGTTCGTTTAATTTTTTTTTTTTTTAAATTCATATTTCGTCAATGACTTATCACGGTCTGTGTACGAGGTGGTAACATTTAAATCTCGAAGGTTGAGAGAAAGAAATATTATCAAATCAGCGTCAACAGTTCATTTTACTCACTAAAATTGACCCGCATATAATTCCTGATAATAATGAAGATGACAGTTATTCGCCTAAGCTGGAATAGTGTGTTTTGATTAAGTTAGTTTTAGCTGATGATGGGTTATTATACCTGAAAACGTTCCTAAATAAGGTACTTATTTAATTTATTATTATAAATTATTTTTTTACCCCCTTATTATATTTGTTTTTGTTATCGAAGCTGGTTATTTTATTATATTTTCGAATTCTGCAAGGTATATAATCGGACAATCATTACGTCCTTCAAAAAAGCATATTAATCCTAATTACAACTACCGTAACTTTGGCAGTACTTACATTACTGGACTTGGGGAGCATCATTTCTGCCAATCAAGTCATCGTGTAGAACTATACACAAATCTTTCTCCGTTATGAATTTCCAGCAGCTGCAGCTGACTTTACTTTTTTTACATCTAACAGTACGTATCCCGTACTTTTTTTTTTTATTATTTATTTCCACTGTACCGGTTTAAGAGACAATAAACAGCGCCAGTGACTTCCACTTTAACCTACCAAATAAATCAGGCCAATCCCTCCAACGAGAGAATTAGGTCCGAGATAACAATTCTGCTGTGAGGATGTGCTAGGAAATATATAATATCAGTATCCGGTTCCCATGGCGACAATGCGACTTGACGTTGCCCATAGGACCCTGGTTAAGGAATGTATTTCATATAGCACCTGGACACCGTGGCAGCAAATGCACTCAAACACCGCCCATAGAAGTCCAGGAATATATAAAGAGCTTATAGCCCACACTATGGCGACAGATGCGGTTATGCATTGCCCATAGAGTACTGGTAGAAGCTATTCCGAGTAAAGGATTAACAACATAATGTGTAACTATCATACAGCAAGTATGTTCCTTATGCAGGTAACGGTTTAAATATTTTTATATCACGGAATGATTTATTTTTTGTAAAAAATTCGCGAACCTGCAGTAAAATGGCGCGGTAATATTTCCGCGACGGAAATGGCACGACATGTCTAATAAGAGATTTCGAATAATAAACGCGTGTATATTGTCAAAAAACTACAATTTTTTTTTCCTACCCTGGACGCGCCAGCGGCCTTTATCCAACAACATGAAAAATTAAGAGTTATAACTAAATAGCCAAGCGGTCAGAAATGGAAAAGACAAAGGACAGCAGACCACCGAGCCGCGTACAAATAAGAGAAATAAAAGTATAAAAAAACAATTAATTAAACCAATTCATAATGCGTACAACTCGGCAAAAGTTGACCATGATGACTAGAATGAAAGTTGCCACGCTTGACGACAATAAAAAAAAAACGGTACATACTGTATCGACCGGCCAACAATTAACATATAAGACGACCAACTAACTATCCGCTACTATTGGCTCGATATTATATGATTAAAAGTACATTACCGAAATCCTAATCAATTTTTTTTTTTT
Source organism: Icerya purchasi (assembly GCA_039619475.1). NCBI lineage: Eukaryota > Metazoa > Arthropoda > Insecta > Hemiptera > Monophlebidae > Icerya > Icerya purchasi. The sequence continues at coordinate 577,694,814 of CM077115.1, forward strand.
TTTTTAAATAATTTGCGGGTCTCACAAGGCAAATGCCCGTCTGTGAGTTCGCAACATAATTATATCGTTTATTCATAAATATAATACATCTTAATGCTAACACATTATATTGATCTTATATCTATTACTTAATTATACTTTAGCTTTTATTTTCACTGAATTACATCTCATTTTTAAAACAAATACATTCATGCCCAACACACATTCTAAAGCAATATTTACTCGTAAGCCAAAAGGTATGCAGCTAAAGAAAGGAGCTACCGTGCATTTTTTTTTATTTATTTATTTTTTTTTAATGTACCTTATTTATAATTATTCTCTTTGTTTCTTTCCTTCGTCTATTCTTTTCCCAATCTTTGCACTAAGCTATCAACCAAATTTTAATTTTATATTTCCATGTTTTCAAATTGTCTTCGTCTTTCATTTCCTTTGGTATGTGACCCAAAATTTGACTCCAAATTTCCTCTTCAACATTGTCAATTTTATTGTTAACCCCTTTAGGTCTTATAATAGAAATAATTTGTCATAGTTTCTAGTCTCATAAACCTTTTCCCTTGTCGGTAATATTATTTTTTCTGTTTTATACCTTAATAGTTTACTGTAATAAAAAAACATTTTTGGGGACATTTTTTTATTATTATCCCACCAAGTAGTATTTGTTGTGAGATTCGTATTTCTCCAGTTCGGTAAAATTATTTTTAAACATCTTTTTTGTAGCTTACTAATTTTCCTTAATTCCGTTTTTTTTTTTGCCTCCCCCCAAATTTCAATTCCGTATCTGATTCTAGACATTATTAATGAATCAAAATATAATCTCATGGTTTTGTAATTCATAACTTGTTTTAATTTGTATAAAGCCGGTAATTACTCACACATATAGCCGCTATCTGATCTTCACACACGGCTCACGCGGCCGACAGACACTATCCTGTTGTCGCAGACCGCACATATCAGGGCACTTACACAACCCCTTAACACTACCGAAATTCGACGAGAATCGGAAATTACCTATTCGGCCGTGTAAATATTCCGGCCGTATTCTCTGACGACGATGAATAATAGAATTGATATCGAGAGATTGAAAATGAATGATTTTAATTAGAGAATAATTTCTAGTTCGACATCATCGCGCCAGGTAAGTACCGAAAAAATGTATACCTATATACATGTATACACGCTGTGTCGGAAAAGTTCCCGAACTTCTTTTCTAGCACTCATACAATTGACGCGATCTATTAAACAACACCCTTACTGTAATGCTACATCTTTCTAGAGTATGTGTATAAAATTTCAGCAGTTTCCGTTGATTGGTTTGCGAGTTAGACGTATTTTAGTAGTGAAGGTGTGTTCGGGTCGCACGTGCAAATCTGAAAATGGATGAAAAGTGAGAAATTCGTTCTGCGATTAAATTCTACGTTATACTTTAAAAAAATGTTTTCGGAAACGCAAAAATTGATCGATGATGGTTTCGGTGAAGGTATAGTATTACGTACGACTGTTTACATATGGTATAAGCGGTTCAAGGACGGTCTCAGAAAATGTGCTAACAAAAATCCAAGGTGAAAACCATGCTCATCGCTTATTTTGTGGAAAAAGGGTTAATTCATCGCGAATACCTGCCTCCAAATCAAACAATGAATGCTGCCTATTACGTCGAGGTTCTAACAACGTCTCAAGCTTCAGATTCGAGTACAAGGAGCCCGGATCGTGGAGTGTGTTGGATGACAATGAGCCCGCGCATTTGGCGAACGTTGTCAAACGTTATCTCGCTAAAAATCAAACCCCACGGATCAAGCACGCCCTCTATTCGCCTAATTTGGCAACTGCCGAATTTTTCCTGTTGCCGAAGCTTAAAATGCACCTGAAAGGACGATTTTTTGACGACGTAGCCGCCATTGGAACTTTTTGCACCGAGCGCTTCAGAGCCATTACTTCAGAGGAATACCAGAGAAACTTCGAATTGCTGTACAAGCGCTCAAATACGTGTGTATACTTCGGGAAGTATGTTGAAAATTAATTCGAATAAATTACTTTACATCCAACTGTACTTCATTTATTTCAAAAGTTCGGGAACTTTTCCGACACACCGTGTATATATTATATAATTAAACATTTTGCCACTATTCTTTGAAAATACTAAAAGAAATGTTTTTCACAAAATTTCGAAGTCATTGAGGTACATTTTTGCGAGTACCTGCTAACAGAAGATTATTTTTATTCTCATTTAAACATGTATATTAAGCATTTTTTCTTTTCATTAAATGATATTTCTTTTCACAGATTTTATTAAAGAAGTATTCATTTGTTTAATATCTCTATAAAAATGGTATTCATTTCGTGCAATGTACATCTGCAATCGATAAATTTATTTATTTAAAGTTTATCCATTTTATCAACTTGTAAATTTTACAGAAATCGGTTAGTTCTTCAGTAACTGCTATTCGCAGCCATCTCGCTGACATGTTATTAAACGAAGCAATTAACAATTTTAACAATAAAATCCTTTTAGTAGCAATTAAAATACTTATTTCTGCGCAATAAACGATTCTTTACCGTTTGTTTTTTTCTAGATGCGGTTAAATTAGTTTTTAGTTGTGTTTATTTTTTTCGTTGAATTTTTGCTTTATCGCTTGTCCTCGTTATTTTACGTTATTTTTAATAAGATCGATGTCGGTTTTTATACCAGAAAATGCACTTGATCAACGAATAAAAATTACATTTTAAATATCGAGGTAGTTTTTTTCTTCTTTTAAATTCAATATTCATAATGAAATTTTTTAGTAATTGATTCTAAATACTGGAAAGCAGCTTCTTTTAGTCGCCAATCATTAGGTATTATTTGTAAACCGGTGAGTCGTAATAGCTGGTCGATTTTAAAATTATTTTAGGAGAGTACGGCATTCGGTACTTATCTTCACTGATTTGAATTCTGCCTCTACATTCTGCGTTTCTTGAGGAAGACGACCTGGAAGGTATTTAAAAAAGTTAGTTGATCATGAGACAAACTAAGTCAAAAAAAAAAAAAGGCATATCTGAAGATAAATGCCATGATGCTGGCTGAGAAGGGGGGGGGTAACATTGTTTAAAAGAAAAATTAAAAATATCCAAATAACTGTGTATTATCAAAGACTACAATGGATAGAACAACGATCACCTTCCCGATTTAAACATTTATCTCACTTGTTGATCGGTTTTTGTATATCCTCTATGAAGAAATTTCCATTCAACGAATCGAACGAGCTTTGAACGTCTTCGTACAGCTTGTTCTTGTTTTTGAAACGAATTCTACCAAGACGTCTTTTTAATTCGGCTACAACATAATTATATCAAGAAACTTAATTCCAGCATGTCTCTGTTGAGAATTATAATATTCCGAGTATTGCTCTAAAAAATATCCCAAATAAAGATATCATGGTATTAAATAATGTAATATCCATGGCATCCTAAAAACCGTCTACTTTCCTCAAAAAATATTTCCAATACCCAAACCTGGTAAATTAGACCTATTAGTCTCTTGTGTAATATGAGTAAAATCGCTGAAAGAGCATATTGTTCAAGAGATTAAGGGAATACTCGAATATTAATAATTTAATTCCAAAAAGGTCAATTCGGATTCCAACCTCATCACTCTACTACTTAGTAAGTTTCCAGAATAACCGAATTCATCGCGGACAATTTTAATCGAAATAAACATTCTGGGTTAGTACTCTTTGATGTGGCTAAAGCTTTCGATACTTGCTGGCATCGAGGACTTGTATATGAAAACTGTTAAATTCTAAATTTCCCACTTATTTAATTAAAATAATTATAAACTACCCCTTATCAACAGACTGTTTTACGTAACTGTTAATAACTTTCAATCTACAAGGAAAACTGTTCTTGCAGACGCACCCCAAGGTAGTGTCCTCGGTGGGCCATTCCTCTTTATATTGTTTCTCAGCGATTTTCCTAAAATTTCTAACACTGAGGTCCTCGTTTTTTATACTGACAATGTTTCCCTCTATTGTAGTTCCTACAGAGTGACCTATCACCATAAGTAACCGTCTTCAGAGAGCCTCGACACGCGTTTTAAAGCACTTTACCGAGATGACAGATTAATATTAATCCATCAAAGACCCAAGCTATATTCTTCACTCGCAGGCAATTTCCAAGAAAACTAATCACTTCTGGAACTGGCATTTCCTCCCGTCCATTCATATCAAAATATATCTTGGCTTGTTATTAGACAACAAACTTACTTTCAGCAAACATATCGAGTACTTCTCACAGTTAAAACAGAGCTATCTCGCTAGTATATCCCTTACTCAATCGCTAATCCTATTTAAGCTCAAATAACAAACTCGTATCATCTACAAGTGTCATTTATAACACCTATTTCATCACGTACTCTTGTCTAGTCTTCTGTTAGTAGGACGCATTATAACAAACTACAGCTAATATCAACGCCTGAGATGTATTCTTGAGGCAAATATAGATATACAAGAGAGTAGCATCTGCGCATGACACACTTTAGAGTTAAATCAGAGATTATGTTTTAAATTCAACGACTAAGTTCTGCGCTAAATATGTAACGCACGAGAATGCGTTGATCAGCTCTATTGATGATTCCAAACGACTACGCACTATGTATGTTAACTAACTGTAAGTACAAACATCGTAGGTTTAAGCATAAATACACTATTTTGAATTATACGACGTTAGTATACTGGTTTTATTTAGTTTTAGTTGTATTTTTAGTTTATTTTACTTGATAATCACTTTACTAATATCTACGTAAAGTGACACTAGTCACTCAGTCCTCCCCTCCAACAGTAGGATTTTCTTTTCTTTTTTCTAAAACATCGCATATCATGTCGTATTTATATTTACTAATTTAGTTATTTGGTAAGACTCGTGTCGGTTATGTATATACATAATTATAATTTATTTATTTATTCTTTTTCCAACTCTTTCATTTTTGGTCCTTGATGAGCTATTCATCACTAACGGGCAACAAGACTTCTCAGGCAGACCCACATTTTGCATTGGTTGACTCTATGACCTTTTCTGGTGCCAAGCCTATTCCAGTGGGACGACCACAAGTGTCAAATATACATATACGTTTGTCTTTTATTAAGCAGGATGGGATTTCCTTTCTACACCTCACTCGCTGTAAACATTGTCAAAAAGTCCATCGATCCACGGTGACCTCCATTAGAGATGACACCAAATACTACTGTCTGCCTACGAGTGGGACACGCGAAATTGTCTAAAACTATATTTTAACCTAATTGACCAACTTTCTTGTCCTGTAGAAACCCAGACATTTTCCTTGAATGTGCTAGGCTGCAGAATATTACGAACAAGTACGGAATTTCTAGTTTTGAATACCCCTGAAAGGAGATAAAAGCTACTCTGTCATTTTGAAAAGAAAATAACCTGGGGCGCACCTTTCGTTAAAGATGATCTATAAATAAACAGGAAAAGTCTCGTCTCGGATTGACTGGTGTTACTAAAGCATGAACCTTTACTAAAGCTCCTCTAAAAAAATTGAATCTGTTTTTTTCTTACATAATTATTTTGCTTTGCTATTAGGCTTGAGTTTAAAAAAAAAGAAAATAACGAAATGAGCCGAAGTTTTACGAAGGCAGCAAAAATGAAAAAGCACGTCAGCTTGAGCAACTTGTTTAGGTCTCGTTTAACTTTTTTCCACACGAAGCGAGCAAGGACGCCATATTGTTTGCCGGGTGCTGGCGCACGAGCAACTTGCTTTTCTTTATTCGATTTCCGGAAATAAAAACCGGGAAATAACTGAAATTTCTCGACTTGTTATCGTGCATTTCAAAATTAAAAATTTTCCTAATTTCGACCGAGTGAAAATACTAATTTTATTATCTCCGCCACCTGTTCCGCTAGACTGTTCGCTTGTTCGGTCGCAGCGAAGAATTAATTTTTCCGGAAAACTCGAAATATAGTCGGCCTCGCCGGTTAGACCACTGTGTATTGCTTCCGGCAATCGTGAATGCTTTAGGGGATAGTAGTTGAAAACTTTTGCTTGTCTTTTAAACGTACCGAGTAAAGAAAAATGTTCATCGCCTGCAGATTTATATCATGTCTTCTTCGAGAACGATTTCGGCAAGTCTCAGATTATTTTTTGTATTTCTGTTACGTTTGCAAAGACATGCAATTGAATATTCGATCATGAAAACGGTTTATTGATTAGTACTGCGACATTGTTACCGCGAATGAAAAAAGCCACGTCGAATATTGGAAATTGCAAACAAAAATAAAAAAAAAAAAGCCCTGAAAAATATTGATAAAGCCGGAAGGGAAAACCAGTATTGAGCTAAAATTAAATATAAAAGAGATGCGACAAAGCATTAAGTTTTTTAAAATCCCGGAAATTAACACAAATAATAACCGGATTGATAGATCATTTTGTAAAACAGTTCACGGGTGTTCGACTTTATTTTTTTTTTTATTTTTTTTTTTGGCCTGGTGACTAACTATTTAGACACTACCACGTTAATATAGATCTAGATTAAAACAAGATTGGCGTTTTGGTTCCTCCTAGCTGTTATTTTTTTTTTTTTATTGTGAAGCATACAGGAAACGAGGAACAATGGATATGCAATGGCAGGGACACCAACCATCTATCGAAGCCATTTGAACAAGATAAATGACTAATTCTTCCTTTTACAATGTAGTCAACTTCGAATACCTTCAACTGCTAGACTCTTCTTTTTCTTCCCTTGTCTTAATCTTCACAGACGGTTTCAAGAGTGACGGGAGCGTGGGTGGTACGTTTACGTCTTCTACGTTCCTGCACTCTAAGTCTTTCAAACTTCTTTCTTTCTGCTCTATCCGGCCGAATCGATCTCAGTTCTTCGTGCCACTCATTTTATATCCTCTATAAGTGGGGTTTACAAATTCCTAATCGTTTCCGACTCAGAAGGCGTTCTTCAAGCCATCTCCTCTCCTCCTTCTCATTCCTCCGACGGTGTCATTCTCTCTATTCGGATCTCTCGTCTCCCCTTTGTTCTCGTCCCGTTGCCATTCTCTTAGACTTTCTATGGGTTCCTAGTCATTCCAGTATGACTCTTTAGCTCGCTCAGCCGCCCGCGTGGGTCCTTTCTTCAACTCTTTCCCGTCTTCAGACATTCTTTTTCTAGCACGCTCTAACTATTCCACACTTTGACTATACTTGTATCCATCTTTATTCTCTAATCATCATCCATACTACCGTCTTATTCAACCCGGTTTTTCCTAATTAGAATCAATAATTCTGTACTCCCTTCTTCTCGCTTTCGATTCGCTCTCCTTTCTGATCTCTTCACGCTTCTGAGCCTTCTTGTATTTGTGTCTCAAATCATATCCTTTTCGAATGTTCTGCACTTCTTAACGAACATTTCCTTGTATACGCGTAATTTTCGGCTTTGGGTCTTCCTACTCCCCTCAACGCTATCTATATCTTTTCCATCCTATTGCCTTCAGTTGTTCATCTACTGTGCTTTGTGAGTTCCATTTCTGGCCGCCTGGCTATTTAATTCTATCTCTTGATTTATCGTGTTGTTGGGTCAAGGCCGCTGGCGCGCCCAGGGGATGTACAATGTCCTCAGCTTCGTGGTCGGTATTGATCTCTATGAACATAGAACTAGGTTGCTCTAATTAATGTTAATGACAAACAATAGATGTATGGGGATAGCGAGATTTTACGGAATTACAAAGAACTCGGTTAAAAGGATTGAAGTGCTTTAAGGAAAAATAAATGAAGAGACGCTAAATTTATCTTAAACTTTGTGCATTGCAGCGAAGAGGGAAAAAAAAGTCCACTGAAAAAAAAAAAAAGGTAAATAAATGAGAATCGAAATACACCAATCCGCGCACATAAGATACTTACATAAAAATATTGTTTTGTAAAACAAAACTTAAAAATCAAAAATTGGACTTTCTTTCCGCATTCTAGTAGGTAGTGTAGGGAATACGGTGAATATCTATCAATGGATATCAGTTTATTAATTAAAAAAAGCTATGTCTATTATCTTTAAATTTTTCAAAACTAAACGAAAGATGATTTATGTCTTCTAAAAAATTAACTGACGTGTGATTATTATATTGTACCTGGTTATCTTATCAGCGTGTATAAAATTCAGGGATATACGGAAATGATCCATACGCAGTCTGCACACTATAATGACATATCTGTGGAGAAGATGAGGATGCACTGAAATTGACACATTAAAATACCGTGGCTGTGTCGGTATGAAGTGTGTACCCTTATTGACCAATTTCCAGTACTCATTCCGGGAAACATAATGATTGTACTTAATTTTAGAATTTAGACCACAAGCTGGAAGTCTTCCTCAAGAGGTCCCTTCTGCAGTCCTATTCTTTTTAACATCTATGCTATCAGTACAGCTTTTCTTCGTTTAAATTCCTTTTCATTATTCTTTGCGAACTACATCCTCCTTTTTACCTGTTTGAGAGATATTTTAGCAGCCAATGAAGTACTTAATTCGTCTCGTTCATTGTGCTAGAACATTCTCTTTCCGTAATTAACCTTTCGATTTCTCCCTTTAAGTCTTCATATACTATTTTTATCCTTAAATCTTGAAATCCTGTTTTAGTTAATCTGTCCCTAAACACAATGTATCTCTTTCTGATGTCAATTGCTTCTGTTATCTTGGTTTCATTCTTGATGGTCGTTTGTCCTTCTCTGAACATATCAGATATTTTTCTGCTTTTACTATTAAGAGGCTAAACTTGATGAAACAACCCTGTCGTCAACTACGATTAACTCCATTCTTATTTCTCTTTACAAATCCATCATCCGTTCCAAATTTGATTATTGTTCTTTTATTTATGTCATTCCAAGTCCCGTCTTTCGAAACTAGATAGAATTCGAAACTCTTGCCTTCGATTTTGTCTTGATACGCTTAAACCTTCCCAATTCCTGCTATTCTTGCTGATTTTAATACGCCACCCCTGTCCACACGTGGATTTCACTTAGGTTATCGTATCGTTGTCAAACGCCTTCCACTCGTGTCTTCTACTCTTATTCGGTCTTTCCTTTCGATTTTTAATAGCTGGCGTATTTCTCCTACCAAAACCCATATCCTAGCTTTTATTTCCCATCGTCTTGGTTCATTTTAAACTGACACAATCGCTTTTACTTATTTCCCCTATTTGTCCTTCAACTACACTGATCTCAATCATACCCCCAAGGTATATTTATTCTTCCTTCACTTGCTAAACACCTTTCGCAAGTAACAATTAAACCGGTATTCTACAGCAATATCAATTCCCTACTTCCTTCTCGTGTTCCACTATTTACACGGATGGTTCGAGGGGGTCTGGTGGTGTTCGAGCTTCTTTTATCCTTCCAGATTTTAATTTATCAGAATCTTTTCGTCTTCCTTCTTTCTATTCCAGATTTACCGCCGAACTGATGATTATCCTACGTTCTATTATTTTCACTTCCTCTAATCACCTTTCCACCAAGCTTGTTGAGCGCCCTCCGGGACATATCTTTTCCTCTTCCTGATCATTATTGTGACTTTGTTATTCCTCATTTACAGTCTTTTCTCTCTCCATTTGATTAGCGTTGATTTGATGTGAGTACCTACCCACTCGGGCATTTGTGGCCATGAAGTGGCTGATACTTCGGTTCGGGTTGCTGCTTCTTCCCATCTTTTTTTTTTTTTTTTTAAATTCCATCCGCTAACCTTCTATCGATATGTAAAAGTTTTCATATCGGGTATTGGTATCGAATATTTACGCTCGCTCCTTTTCTAATAATTATTCATTTCATCCATCTGTTCAGCGTACTCTTTCTCCCTATTCATGGTTTCTTTGTATCCCTCTTTTCGACGTTCTGACGTTGTTTCCACTGTTCTTATTCGTTTTGGCCATTCTTTGCTGCCTTCCTCCAGATTTCGCTTTTACTTAATTTCCTCCAACCTCTCTCCATCCTGATGATGCAATTATTTGCGACGCCGATCATCATTCCAGTGTTCATCTCTTTCCGAGTACTGATTTTTCTGTTTTGCAAGATATTTTAGATATGAAACTGTCATCTATTGGCTCTAAGTTGTCTTAGCTTTAAACATTATTATTTTATTAACCTTTGTTTTGTTTGCTTTTATTTTTTTTTTTTTTTATAATTACGTTTTATAATATATTAAAATTTATTTTCATTTTGGTCAGATCAGTTACTTTTTTTTATAACAGTCTGTAACTTTGTAACTAAGTTCGTGTTACATTCCTGATCATTAGGAGCTTGTAGCGAGACATTCCAAAATATTTGAAACTTTACCCATCACTGCTGTATACTAACTAGCGCGCGTATTCAGTCATTGCCCGGGATCGAACCTGAGACTTCCGAAGCGGAAGTTAAGCGTTCTAGCTACAAGGCCATCGCGACGACTAAATTGAATATTAGTTATAGCAGAGACATCTGCGAAAGTAAAGGCGAATCTGATGAGAAAGGAACTGGCACCAGTATTCTTTTTGAGAACATTGGGTAAGCTTAATTTTATAATCCATAATCAAGGCTTACTTTACTTTTGTGTAATATTTACGTATAATCTTTTTTCCGAAAAAATCTTTCTGCTATTTAAAAATCCAAATTATTTTCAATATTTCGCTTATTCCGGACGTAACCGCACTCGACAATTGTAAAAGAGTTTTTTTTTCCGTATACGATATGTTTGTTTTATTTTTGTAGGCTAACCATAGGATATTGATTTAGCGCAAGTGGAATTTTTGTATATTTTTCAAAGTGTGCAGCCGGATCAAACCAAGTTCTTCCTGAAAGAAACACCACTGCCTAATCAACTGGCTATTATACTTTTCTGTTTGTTTTTGGGTTTTTTTCAGAGTTCTGTACGTATTGATGAAATATTTATTCGCCTTTGTAATCGATAGCATTTTTTTCAATATATTAAACAGTATTCTACCCGGATATTTGTTATACGTTTCTTTCTTTTTTTTAATAGGTTCATTAACGATAGCATTAGTCCAAGGAATGGGACGAAGAAAAAAATAAAGTTATATTCTTCTACGTTTTAGCGGATATATTCGAGAGCAGAAGCAACAGAAGCATGGGAAATGAGAAAATACAAGAAGTACCGACAAGCAGAGTATGGATAAAATGTTTCAGTAGAGTAGAAGGACGATTGTTCAGCAGAAAAGGGCGAACATTCGAATGAAACATGATATCGGGCTGGTCACAGGGAACGGATGTAAAAGGGGCGATGAATAGGACAAAAAACCGGAGTAAATGTAGATGAAAACTGAGAAACACGAATAAAGTCTATCATTTACGGAAGCAGTTAATCTGCATTGCGAGTTCTCTGCGGTCATTGGACAGGTTAATATTGTTTCTTCCAAGTACGGCTAGCCCTCTGAGTTTACTCCGCTACTTTATATGATTTCAGTTAATATTTTATCCTATATATTAAGGGTTAATCCCTGTTCTGCACCCTTTTTCCGCTCAGCCGTTGAAATACTATTCGCACATCTGAGTCGAGCAGTTATGATATATATTTCCAGCACCTGTTCTAGCGGTTTTACGAATTTTCGTTAACCAGTTCCTCAGGTGTTGCTCTTTTACTCAGTACGAGTTCCGAATTTCTACGTGTGCTCTTTACTCTTTCTTCTCCTGTAATTCTCATTCGAATTATTCATTGTAGATTTAGTATCCATTTTCTTTTTTCACCGTTAATTTTTTCAGTTGTTCTTTCTACAAAGTGCTTTCTCACACTTACGATTATACATAATATATGTGTATGTTTTTTTCTTTTTATTTCTCTTTTCAGATTAAAAATGGGGAACAATAAATTAAGGAAGGAAAAAGAAACATTATCGTTTCTTTACGCACAAATCGATCTTGAAATCTTTCGATTTTTAAACGTCGACGGCCGATTGTTTGTACTGCTAAGCGCAAAAAAACACGAACAGACGGCATTATTAGAACATCGCAGTTTGTTCAACAAGTTCGGGACATTATTAACCAAAAGACCCTTCGAGGTCCCTTACGAGAAGCCTCAGTGTTTCCGAGAGTACAATCCGTACTACATAGAATCCCATGCGATGTGAAGGGGGCATTTTACGTTGGTGCAAATTCGGAATCAGCGATTAACCCTGAGAAAACGTCATTCGATTAAAAACATCCTGAAAGGCCGGATTTTCTCTGGCTTTTTTCGGCGAAAAGAATTTTGATCACCATCAGAAAACAAACTGGCGAATTAATAGAGATGGTTATGTTAGGATCATTCGGTTGTTTCCAGTGTTATGCAGACAAAGTTTGCCCGCAAGTTTTAGGAGCGGTGAGCAATGAAGGACATATCATGTCAGCCCACTTTATTCCCCTCAGGGGCTTTGTGTCAGTGTTGTCGCTTACACTGGAGGTTTCACAAAAAAGTTATAAAACCCTGGATAGATAGTGTGCGAGGCGGAATATTCCAGCAGGACTCTGCTGCGCCTTCACGCAAAGCCGTGACAAGCCGAAGTTGGATTTTCGAGAATCTGCATGACCAGATCACCCCAAACTTTTAGCCACCGATTTATCAAGACCAATTTATCTCTCGGATTGCTACGTACAAGGCGTCCTTGAACGGGGGACACTAATAAACACCCTCATAACGCACGCTTCAGTCCCTAAAAAGGCTATTAGTACCAGTGAGTAATTATGATCCGCATGAATAAGGATCATTTGATTCGGGCACGCAGACGTCTCTGGCCGAGAATTGAGGCTATTACTGCCGCAAAAGGCAATTTTATCGAATAATTGTCTAGCTGTAACGAATTTCATTCTATTACAATCAATTTTATTAGAAATGTTATTTCGGGGGTTTGCAAGTTTAATTTTATTCACGTTTGTTTTCAATTCATATTCACCATATTTTTCTTTCCCTCTTTATTAAACTTCCGCTATAATTCTTCTCACCGTTTATTGATAAAGTGATTTTTTCACCGGTTTCCCCTTTGTAACTCGCTGGAGAGAGGGGGGCTATATTTGCTCTGTTTGACATTTTACAATGGACTCCGCGCCTTTTCCTTTTATATTTTATTTAATTCACGTTTTTTTTGAGATTTGAAAATTGTTCAATATTTTTTTCTTTCTAATATTCTGCGTAATTTTCTATTGTTTAAAATATCACAGTAAGCTCAGTAAGTCACCCCGGGTAGATTTTACGTATTTCAGACAGTTCGACTTGCACCACACAATCAGACAATCCGTAATCTAATGTCGTGTTCCTTCACTCATTTAGGCTTTTTCTCTTTTATGAAGTTGTCTAAATAACGATATTACCGCGGACAAGAATTTTCAATTGACACTTTTTTTAAGTCGCACAGAGCTTTCTTCAATTTTACCGTATTTTAGCGTACCAGTGAAATGATATGCTCGTGTCAGAGTGATTGTTCACGACTTGAAGTTGCGAAATTTTATTTTGGCTGAACCATTTAGCGAATTATTCCGTATAGAGTTAATTCATAGACGTCTCCGTTTTTGCGGACATATTGATACACTAATTACTATTCAAATTGTTTATTTCTAATTCCGCGTCAGAAAATTCTGGCGTCTATTAAACTCTTTAACGATGTAAAATCATTACAAAAAAAAAAAAAAACTTAAATCAAAAATGCTGCGCCTATGGGAATTTAATCCTTGTTGCAGTTTCAGATTTTCAAATTTTTAAAGTGAAAACTTCTTTAGGCGCGTTTAGCGATTTTTAGTAGGGGAAAAACTTATGGGGATTCCTCGTCACGCTCGTTACGCGCGTCACGGACATGCTAGTGTTAACAGTATCGACTAGTGTGAGAAATAAAACCGTTTAACAGCCTCTCCTCTATCCCTCGCTGCTCCCTCGACCGTGTAATAAACCACGAAAGGAGACATAAAAATTCAATTAATTATATTAGGACTACTAATATGGGGAATAATAAAAGTTTATGATGCCAATAAATATTATTGTGAACATTATTTAATAATGGAAGTATATTGTAAAAATTCCGTAACTACTATATAAATAAATTCCATAAAATAACAAATACGGCTGATATTGTTGTTTCTCAAAGTCAGGGATGAATTCAAGAATCTGTTTACGTGGGGGGGGGGATGTATGTCCTCCGGGGCGCAGAGATTTTTTTTTATATTTTTACTGAGAAAATTTTTTGGGGATATTCCTGAATAAAACTAAATATGTAAAAAATGATTATTTTTTATGTAGTTTAAAATAATGAAAAAGCAAACAATAAGTTTGAAAGTAAAATAACCCCGATTATAAACAACAATGTTTGCTCAATTGCTTTTAAAATTATTCATTCTAATTGTAACATTAAAGAACATAATAATATTGCAAAAACATTCTAACGGGTGTTCATTACCTTTTTATAATAAACGAATACACCGTGGGGTTTCAGCTATTTTAAATGGGGACTTTTCTTGGAAATAAAAAGGCAAAAGAAAAAAGCAACAGAGACCGAATTGAAGTTGTTTATAGATCATGTCGTTTTAAAAAGAAAACAGAATAAATGTAAACCGAAAAGAGAAACGTTTAAAAACAATTTATTGCGTATTAATGACAAATGGATCAACGTGAACCGTGAAAGTTCTCGTTTACGCTGACAAAAAATACCAACTGCAGCTAATATTTTTTTCAGATCGTTACAACTATTGCACATTTGCAGTAAAAGCATATCGGTTTTTTCATAGAATAAGAAGTAAACGTCAAAGTCAAATTTTAAAAGATCGCTTTGTTTTGTTTTTTTTTATTGTTATTTTATGAAGTTTCATTTTTCCGTCAAAAATAAATCTCGTAATTTTGAAATTTAAAAACATACGACTAATTGAACCATTTCAAAATGTTTTGGCAGCAGTAACTTTTAACATAACTATAAACAGAAAGAATAAAAAGAATTTTATTTCCTATTAAATTGCTGCATTCTTAAACACCTTGTATTAAGTTCTACTGGGGGGAGTAAAGTTCTGGGGGCATTGCTGTTTTTGGCCAAACGGGGGGGGGGATAATTTTTTAACCGTAATTTTTGGATTTTATGAAAGGGTTTTTGTGGTTTGTTTTATATTTTGAATTTCGCTTTTAACGGGTTATTTGGTGATGAGTTATGAATTTTTCAAGGGTGATTTTTAAGGTCGTTCTAAATTACTTTACTCCCTCCTCACGGTATCCCCTTATTGTACACTCTGGCGACTATTCTTTCGTTTGTGATCCTGACCGCGCGCTGTTTGAATGTTCCAGTCTTTCCTCCGAACATAATACCCTACATACGCTCACCTATTAAAGCTGAGTTTTCCTATATCTTAGCTTTGCCGTCTTCAAAGCTGACTCCTATTCTTGCCTCTTTTCTTTCATCGATTTCTGATCGGATTAAAATTTAATCCCTAATGTAGTCCAATTGTTCTATCTAGCTGCCTTTAGTTGGCCAAACTCCAAAAAAAACCCCCAAAAAAAAAAATTATTCAAAACGCCTTTTCAGCGTTAGTATTAAAAAAAGAGAAAACGTTGTTAATCTCTGTATAAAGATTTATTAGTGGAATATTTCTTAAGCAGACCCAAATTAACCTTTGATTAGAAATACCAATTAGAGGATATTTATGGGCATATCTGGTTCTGAAAGGGACTGAAAATGTTCGTAAAAACCGTTTTAACACGTTTTATTTAATCTTTACCTTTAAAAACAGCGTCCCTATTACACAGAAGAATGTTCAGAATACCCTGGATAGGAAGGCGCTAATATATCAATTCAAATTGCAAAATGGAAATGTTACGGTATCAATCGAGATATTAACAACGTGACATTACGCAATTTTATACCGATGTGTGAAAAAAGTAAAACGAAAAAAATTCACGTGGCCTTACGCGCGCTGTACGTGTTGCAAATTCGTATTTTTTTTGACAATTATCCGGCAAATTCAAATAAGTCGTTTTTATAGATTGCATAAATACTTAAGTAGTTTTTATGCTTCTATTGTTTTCGTCTATCCGATTCCTCATTTTTATTAATATAAGGTGGAAAAATTCTGACGCAAGCAAGTTAATATTGAGGCGGGGGGGGGGGCTACTGTAAGGTCTTTTACGTAAAAGAGGTATTTCGTTAACGATAAACGGTCTCGCGACATTCTTCTTTATTATTTAAGTAATATAATTGCTAAATATTCTTTTTTTCCTTTTTTTTTTTTACTCCAAAGGAAAATTACAAGATTTAAAAGTTGTTTGTTTTTTTTCTTTCTTCTCCCCTACCCTGATTTCTTATTCTATTATTAAACGATGAAAATAGACAATATTTTACTGATTACATTCTTTTCTGTGAATACGTCGTGCGTAAAGATGTAATGAACTTTTTTTCCGATATTAGTGTGACGTCCGGGGTGGGGGTAGTCGAGGAAGAAAGAGACGACGTAAGATGATAAAGCTAAGAGGAGCGACGAAATAGGTGATAAATAAAAGTATAACTTTCCACTTTGGCTAATGCATTTGTTGTAAATAATAAACGGCTGCTGCTACGAGGGCAGGTGGGAAAAGTTTGCAGATGAAACTTGTGAAAAAATCAAACCTGTGTTCAGACTTCTTTTAAAATTGTTTTTCTAATTCTTTCTTTTTATATGAAAATTCCGAAATTCAATTTTAACATTTCTTTAAACACTTTTTCTTGTTTATAAAACTTTCGCATTCTTTTTATTCGCGCAGACTGCCATCGCACAGTTTCCTATCTTTTGCCCCTCTTCTACGCGCGCGTTTATTATTTTTACGGTTTGGCTTCCGAAGATTATATTAAAATCGTGTTCCCCCAGTAAAAATGGCGCTTTCACCGCATACCTTGATGTGCGGGCATGCACTAACATTTAAATCAGAGGTCCTTCATCAGTCAATTTTTTCGATTTTAGTTTCATCGGGTTATGACACGACGTCCAGAGGAGTTAAAAAAAAACTCGCAATATGAGTAAAAACGGGTTTCCATATTTGTTTACATTAGATTGTTTCGTGCTAAAACTATGCAGCAGAAGCGGCTTACTTACAAAAAGAATTACCCTTTAAAAAAGAAACCTTTTATGTGCTATATTAACCTCCGTGCACCGGTAATCAATTGTACCATAACGTTCGTGATATTGATGTTAATAATATAGGTAACGAACCAGTAATAACGTGAGCGCTGTTATTTTTATCTGCTCCTTTCAATCGCATGTTTAATTAATTTTACAAATGAAAATTAAAAACGATACGTAAGCAAACGTAAAACGCAAACGATGAATAAGTTGATAATTGTTAAAGAACAAACGATAGTATAAAGTTTGTTTGAATAATAAAAAGGAATGTCATTGAATTTTTTATTATACGAGATGGAAAAAAAGTGAATAAACGCTTTTAATTGAACGTATTACGATTGTTGGGTATATCATTAGATTTTCGATATTTATAAAAATCGTAATTCAACTGAATTACTGATAATTTTTAATATTTTTAAACCCGCTTCAGTGCTGTAGGTTATAGTATTTTATATTTATCGTACGCTCTCTGTTAATTTCTCAATACGGTTGTTTTTCATTGCGAATATATGTTCTCGGTATCTTAAAAGAACGGTTATTTTGGCTAATTTATATACTTTAGTGTATTAGAATATATGCCGCAGTTCTGCTATACATATTGTTTTATATTATATATATATATATATATATATATATATATATATATATATATATATATATATGGTAGTTTTTATTGTGTGCGCTGAATTATTATTATACTCACGAAAACACAACTGAAAAGATTAATTTCACAATTTAGGACTTCTCAGGAATATAAAGGGATCGTTTTGCGCTCCCTTCCATCGCCATTTCGGGATAAAACAAAATATGCAATTCTGGAAGAAAAAAAGAATAAAAAATGAAGGCAATAGGAAAAAGATACCACACTTTTTAGTTGAAAAATTGGAAAAGTTAAATCCGCATAAGAAAATCTAGAAGTTTAAATAGTTCGGTGGCGGTCAAATATACCACAACAGACTTTGTGAAAAAATTGCAAAGTACCAATTTGTTACCCTGTTCACTCCACAAAAGGAAAACTAGAGAGATCTGATGGACTACTTTCAGAGATTTTAATGAAAGGTGTGCAAATTTTGCTCGTATCAATTATGCTATAGAAATACTGTAGTGAAATTGTTTGCGATTTAATTTTGCTATTTTAAAATTTGTGTTTATCGCTTATTATCGCTATTAGTATTATTATTATTATTATTATTTTTAAACGCGATCAATTCATATACATCAGATTGTTTAGTATTTCGGAAAGTCCAATTAAATTGACTAGGACAATTGGAAATAAACATCACTGATGTTAATCAATCATTAAATTATTATTATTATACAAATTATATTAAAAAATATTAATTCGAATTTATCCCAGATGCGTGTTGATTATCGTGGAAAGTCTATGATCCACTTGGGCGCATGTTGGATGGCGGCGGGTTAGAAACGAATTTTAGCCAGCTATTTAGCAGCGTCAATTAAAGCAAGCAGGAGAACAGCGATAGGATAGGACGTGAAAAAAGCTGTGGACGGAAAAACTGACAATCGCGACCATTAAATATAATATATATAAAATAAATTTGAGCCGATAAGGATTATTAATGCCGCTTCGTAAACAAACGCGATGGGGACAGTACCAAACGATAGTTCTATTGAAATAAATACAACAGCATTTCGTTGGGAAAATATTATAGACATGTATAGAGTTTGATTCGCTGATGGAATGATATGAAGTGTCGCACGACATAAATTAACCCGTGTAGACAGTTCTGTGAAAAATGTTAAAGTGGAGATGAAAGTCACCGAAAGTATATAGGTAGATGTCACCAGTTATGTTAGTAACTGCTTGATGGAAAAAATATGTAAAAGACTTGAACAATTAGAATTAGGGAAAAGCCATTAGATAATTAGCCGATGGATTTTGCGCAGAACACAATTTATTTTCAGCGATAGTATTTCTCCGTTTTCTTTTTTAAATAAACGAAATATTACGTTGTAATTAATGAGTTTTAAAATATCTTTGCATCGGTATATTAACAATTTTTTTTTTTTTTTTCTATCATTGAAAAACGAATTAACTCTTGAGAAAGCCGCATGTGCTTTCGTTCCAGCGATTTTTTTTACAGAAGAACTGCGATAGAGTTTTGAAGGGTAGTGCCGATCCGAAGTGGCATCCGAAGTCATTTTTTCTCTAGCATCATTGCTAATGTCCTCTAATAATATCGAGTTAACTTTGTGAAATTTCTTTGTAATTCGGAGATGAGGCCTACATCGTAACTTTGATCGGTATAGCCGCTGAGTCTATGGTTTCTCTCGATTGCATTCAAGACTCCTTCATCTCTAGTTTCATTTAAGTTTTTCAACGCGCAGAAAGCAATGAGGAAAATCTAATTTCGCATAGTCCGGTATAGAAAAAAAAACAAACTAGATTAGTCGGTAAATAGTTAAAGCAAATAATGACCGTAAAAGAGTATGGAATGTAATTAATAATATTGTTAATAAAAGAAAACAAAACAACAATTGATGATTTCATTATAAAAAATGTTGAAAATACTGCAATAGTAGATGAACAATTTAGTGAATACTTTATATGTTGAACAACATAGACACACAAATGCCACACTCAGTTTTACTGAATACTAACTCCGATAATTTTATTTTATCTTTTTTTTTTTTATTCTACTGCAAATAAACCCCAAATAGAATCAATAATTAATAATCCAAAAATTCATAAGGCACCTGGATGGGACGAAATTAGGGTTAAGGATATTAAACAAAACCCAAATATATTTATTCCTATTTTGACGAATATGGTCAACTATTCTATAAAGGAAGTTAACACTCTCGTGATGAACTAAAAAGGGGCATTGTTAGACCGATATATGTATATAAAAAAAGGACCGCAAATTCAATTTGAAAATTATCGTCCAATAATAATTATACCTGTAATGGCTAAAATATTAGAACATTACATTGATAAACATTTAAGAAATTATGTGGCAAAAAAAAAACAACTTACTCTATGAAAATCAACACGGTTTTAGAGAAATAAGTTCTACGATAACATTACTAAGACCGATTGTAAATAAGATAAATATGGGACTATCGATGGAGAGCCAATTTCTAATTACATTTATTAACCTGTCTAAAGCGTTTGACACTTAGTTGACTATGAATTACTGATCAAGGGCTTTGAAAATTTGGGCATTATAAATAATCAACTGAATTACATAAAAAATATAAAAAACACAGTAAAAATTGCAGGGAATAAAAGTAATGAAAAAACTATTCATTGCGAACCGTATTAGCCCTTATTCTCTTCTTAATTTACACACTAACTCGTTACATAAGCATATTAAAAATGCAAAAGTATATTATGTGTTTGCCGATGATGATATTGCCCCTTATTAATGAGGAGCATAAGAATTTAGAGATGGCCGAAAGATTATTACAAGAGGATATAGATAATTTTAGTAAATGGGAACATGGTAGGAGGTTATGCATAAATATAAATTTGTTTTTTTTTGTTTTCTTTTTTTTTGCCACGCCAGTCGAAGATGACTACTATTGGCACTGCCGACCCTATACTAAAAAGAAAAACAGAAACTTAAGAATATTATCTCTTTTCCCAGCGGATCAGAGACAACAGCGAAGAGCATACGATATAACTGCAGCGAGACTTACAATAACTCTATTAACCACAATGCTGTCTTATATGAAATTATACGCATAAGAGAAATTTATATATAGATTAATGCCCCCCTACTCTCATTAGTGCCGTTGGGCTTAGTACATTGTGAACCTTAACTTCACAATCCTGACGCCCTGTCAAGGGTATGGAACTCACTTTACTTTACATAACGCTAATCGATTATGCGGAATGCTACATGTCTGCTGTTGTAAACTTTCCATAGTCATCCGTTTATCAAAAACGTCTCTACACCATGTCCTTCTCAGTCTCAGCCTCATGCTGGCTATATTCGGGTTATCGTTCAACTTATTGTAGAACTTGATATATAGTTCTTTGTGCACATCTTTGACATACGGAACGTTCAGATCCTCATGGAGGGTTTTATTTGACACGTAATACGGAGCGTTAACCATCTGCCTTAATATTCGTGACTGCAGTTGCTGTAGTCTTTTGATGTTGCTCACTGCTGAAGTTCCGTATACTTCAAGCCCATATCTCCAACATGGGGCTACTTAGGGTGACCTTAGATTTTCTATTAAAAATACACCCTAGCGCCTTGATTCTGGCAATGACTTTTTCTCTGCAATAAATAAATCTTAATTACTGCGCATTCGGAATAGTACTAAACGTATGATATACAATCCGCGAATTATCTTCCATAATAATGATATTGTATACATGAACTTCATATAAATAACAGTACACTCATTTGTGTCTTTGTCCACCGCTTGAGAACGTAAAAGATTTTAAATATCTGGCTATATACATATATCGATAAATCCTTGAACTGGAAAAAACACATTCAAAGTTTAAATTCAAGAATAAGACAGACAATTCCAGCTTTATATAAAATAAAGCAGGCACTATTACATCGAAATATACTATAATTCGATAATAATGTCCAGAATTTTATACGGAATTCAAATATATTATGTGAGGCTATACAAGAAAACAGAAATAAATAAAATAAGCAAAGTGCAGAAGAGCTGTTTGAAACTTATACACTACCCTACTGGAAATAAACCGACTTTAGATCAATTATGTGTAGAAGAAAAACAACGAAATGTCCCCTAAGATGTATACTATTTCTATTATAGATTACTAGAATTTAATGTCGATAATGTAAAATTACCATCTAGTCGGAAAATTCGATTAGCAAGAAACCAAAATAATATATATTACACCTGTCCCCTGGGGGGCGTAAATCTACGAATTGATAACACTGATGATTTAGTTCTAATATTAAATTAATAAGTACAATCCCTAATCATAAATTAAAGGAAAAAAAAATTGATGTGCGGAAAAAGAAACTAGGGAAATTACTAAACCCATGATACGTTTCGAATCATTCTATTTTTATTTATTTGTCTTCGTCCTTCCTTGTTTTGTTTTTTTTTTATTTTCTTTCTTTTCTTTGTATTTGTAGATATTTAGCTACCCTCGTGTATCGGTATGCAGATGAGTATTTACGGTGAGTGTACGTATCTGCATGTATAGTATGTCATCATTTATATAATCTTAAAAGTTGACTAATATTATGATGTATAGGATAAGCGAGAATTGTAATTTTGTATTCTGAATAAACGTTAATAAGAGTGTCGGGCTCTCACACAACGGGCATACTTTCCCTGTGAGACCCACAACTTATTTCAAATAGAAAGAAAAAAAAAAAAAATAGAATTTCTTAAACGCGTTTAATAATTTTTCAATGTATTACAAACGAAATCGACTAAACAGTTGAATTATATATTGAGAAAAATTTTAATTTTAGTTATAGAATTAGTAAAAGGTCACGTATTGAGGAGACAGCGGGAACACCAGCTCGACAAGGTTTTTTTTTTTTTGAGAGTGTCGTAAAATCCAGCGCATAATTCATCGATATTTTCAATAGCGGGATTCGTATCCGCTAGCGGAAAGAAATACAATTTATATAAGCGTGCTATCAGGAACATTCAGAAGGTATCTCTTTAAAAAAAAAGGGTTTAACAATTTTTTTAAGTAAAGAAAAAAATAAAGAGAGGGTAAATAAAATTAGCCTAGCGATTAAAGCGCTTGGCTACTAAATCAGAGGTGTATCATCATCATAGGTTATCGAGGCATGTCTCGTTCCGGATCCAAGTCGCTTCCAGGTATCTGAAATTGAACTGGATATAACAGAAAAATCTGCGAAAGTAAACCCAGTATTCTCATCAGATCCATTAGGCTTAGTACATTATGAAAAGCTTAAATTCACAATTGCCGACGCTCCGCTAAAATGATATGGGACTCTTACTTTACTTTATTTTACTTAAAGGAAATTACGAATTTTTCAATTTAACGGAATAATACCTGCAAGAAGTTATTTCATACCAACCGCACTCTGGCCAGTCATCCGTGTGTCACATTTAGCTTCCTGTTTCAGTTGCCAAGTGGTAGAGAACTCGTTCCGAAGGAGTAACGAGATTAGTCTAGTGATAACGACGGCGGCTTGCTTGTAAACATTTTTCGTGAGTGCTTGTGTCGTCGATAAAAATTCGATAGTTCTCGGTGGAACGTAGGGAAATAATGTTGGTCAGCTCGGAATAAGACCGAATTAGGCGGGAAAAAGCGACCGCCGAATCGGCTAATCGAACAGTCGTGTTCGGGCATTAAATTTTCATCCGATTGACATTTGCCGACGATATAATAATTATCGCAACTTACAACACATTGTTGACTTTAAAAGTTTATTTATACGCGACTTGATAGCGCTGCGCATTGTGTGGTCGACTGCAATTGCTTCGGCTATTCTTCGTAGCGACGCTTGATTGCGGAGCACGCCTATGCAGAGAGAGAGAGACGCGTTTATATGATATTATTATCGGCGTGTAATTTGTTTTGCTCGGGAATTCTGGTCGAAAGGAGCCAAATCGGCGGCGTAGCAATTAATTTGAACAAGCTCCGATTGTAAAGTTTGAATTGATTCGACGACGGCAAAAGGGGCGGTTTTTGAAATGATTTCTCGACCAGCTTCGACGGCCATTACAAAGATAAATAAACGCGTTTATTCGCGATTTGTCGCATTGGCACGCACGCATCAATATCACCGTGCTTATCGACGACAACGACCACGACCACGACAACGACAACGACAACGACAACGTCGACGACACGTTCCGCTATTGCGACCTTTGGGCCGACGACCGACCGACCGACCGCAGGCTCTGGGCCCTCTTTCCTATTTGTTTGTCGCTGCAAGTTTTTATTACCAGCCGGCTACTGCTCTACCCTTTTGTCTTGTGAATTTATGCGTTCGATGGTACTCAATTTCGAACTGGCAAACGGGCCGCTGCTAAACCTTTTTATCGAATCCATTGATTGCCATAAATTTCGCACGGAAATCAGACACGCTGTTTCGGCAATACGAACACAATGATGATGTTCGATAATAATATATTAATTGAGATCGACTTTAATCGCCTTCTTTTTAGCGCTTAATATCGTAGAGGGACAGAGAAGAATAATAAATACGGGGGAAAAATGAAAAGAGAAAAAAAAACAAAAACGTTTTAAAAATGCTATCATTGCGGAAGAAGGCGTAAGGAGGGGTTTTACGGTATGCCGAATCAGAAAAAGTAATCTGGAGGGTAGTTGATTCGGTAGATTTCGAATAATTCCGGAGCCGCGTGTTTAAACAATTGACGAGCTGGAATGCAAAAAACAAGCGGAAAAAATTGACACCGTCAAGCCATTGAACCCAGACCACGACATATAGCCTACGCGGATTTTATTACATATAGTAAAGTATGCATTTAAACGAAGTACCGCGCGTCGCACATATTGAACCCAGCCTACGTTCCTATGCTTGGACTGGGTTCAATACGCGACCAGCTTAAAGTTTTCTGGGAGGACGGATGAAGAATGTTACGGCAGCACCGAAGAAAAAAAAAAAGATCACTATTGAAAATGGTGAATACTGTAAACCCGATGAGAATGATTATTCTTGAGTACATGTCACTTCGCGCTAGGTTGATTAGAAATGTTTTCCAGGGGCGTCTTAAGCAAATCTTCGTTAGTTGACCGTTAAATATTTTCTATAGTGCGCCAAAAGAAGATAGTATCGCTTCAGTTTAGAGAAATCATTGTTTCTCCATCCCTCTGGTATAGCGTTCTTTGTCAGATTCCATTCCTTGTTATATTCCTAATTGCTGCTATATGTACACCTGTTGATGATGGGTAATCGTCTATTATTGGCAAGCCCAGGAAAGAACCCAAACAAGAAGAAAAAAAAAATAAAAAATAAAAAATGATCTGTATCGCGTGGGAAAAAAATCCAAGTTTTCTTTTTTTTTTCTGGTTTGGGTTTTCTGGGCTTTTTTCGTTTTTTCTGTTATCATAGCGATATCACCATTTAAAACGGTGTGTTCATATTCTTTCCGTGTATACTGTACAATTCCAGTGCTACATTCTTCTTTCCACTGTTTTTTGTTGTTTGTTTTAGGTATTGAAACGCGTTATATTTGGGCACTGATGAATGTACATTCACGCCAGGCATGTCAAATGTAACTCTGGGTACTTGCCGTCGTTGAATTTTTTATTTTATCCGGGGATGCCACCACGGTCCGACGAACTTTCTAATTGTTTTTATTATTATCATTTAAATAAAGTTACTTTCAATGAAATTTTACGTACGTCTATTAAAGAAAATTACCTATACCAATCTCTTTCGTTATCGGTCGACCATCGCTATAAAACACAACATTAAAATAATTAATCGAATACTGTAAAATAAACAAGCATATACCTATTGTCGATACCGGAATAATCTGGCTGCGTTTCGTTTGATGATTGACGGGAATTACGCGAACGAATTTTAACTAACTTTAGCCGAACTTGGCACAATTACTTTCGCGAACGGAATTAATAACCGATGATCTCTGTCGGGCGATGTGACTTTTCCGCGCTACAGTGGTTATTCCTTGTCCTTTTTCCTGGACAACACGGTATTTCGTTGACTGTTAATTAAAGATCACTAACACTGGTCGTCCGAGGTACAACATCGACTAACTGTTTAATAAAGGAGAAATTACTTCGTTTGAAGGTAAAATTCTACTAAAAACTATTAAAAACTACTAAAAAACCTTCCTTCGAATTCTGGCCATTTCCTTTTCCTTTTCTGCCCCGTAACCGGATTCCTCTTCATGCAGTGATCGACGATTAGCCAGCCCCGACCGCCAAGCAGGATTTCAATCACCTGCATATTCTCACTCGCACTAGGTTTTTTTTTTTTTCGTTTTTTTTTTGAGTGCCGCGTGCAGCTGCCGGGGCTATTACGACACTGTGGCAGTAGGAACGCTAAATGACTCGAAACCAGCCAGTTGTATAGAGAAACTGAATAGTGTCTGCGATATTCAAGGACGAGTTAGCTAGAGATAACTGCAGAGACACTATGCGGTGATTAGAGCGCTGAAGAGCAAAAGAAGGGCACTCCCGGAGAAAGTGTTTTGTTGAAGAGGCAGGAAAGAAGGAACAAAAAGGACATTCAAAAAAAGGCTCGCAGTTGAGCAGAAGATGATCGTGCGTCAGAGAAATATGTTCGATGCGGAGCCATAGCGACAAAATGGGTTCTAGGAAGGTCGGAGGGAGAGAACGGGGGTCAATAGCGTGTTTTATCTCCCTCAGAAAGCAAGCTTGTTTGGAGAGCTAATCTTGCTTCCATCGAGATTGCACTAAAATTTGTATGGACTTTATTATGTCAGAGTGGAAAGGAGGAGAACAAAGCTTGGGATACAACGGAGGAGACCTAGCAGCAGTGTCCGCTAACAAATTACCCATAAGTCCAGTGTAGCCCCACAGGAAGGTAATTTGGTGGGAGGATGATATCAGCTTTAGGATTTAAGTGGTTATATAGTTCACTGGTGTTTGTTGGGAAAGGGAATCCAAAGGTGCACGCGAATCGGATACGATCAAAATGCGACTGCTGGGTTAGAGAGATTTAACTATACATTCAAAGCCTAGGAAAATTCCGTAAAGTTCGGCATCGAGAACGGAACAACGGTCATGAAGTCGAAAGGACGACGAAAGCAGGTCAGAGTAAAATGAACAAGCAGTAGGGGACGATTCGGAAACAGGGCACGGTTTCGCACCATCAGTATAGTAGGACTGATGGTTTGAATAGCTTTATAGCGTCGAGAAAATTCTGTAGCGAAGGGAGCAAGGGGAAACATTTCCTCTGGAGAACTGGGCAAGAGAATAATCAATCTCGGCTGGTAGAGTAGTTCAGGGTGGAAGAGGAGATAATATATTATAATATTCTTTAAGTGCTGGGGGTCGATGTATAGAATTTCCGATAAACGGGGGAGAGCACCATTAGAAGGTGGGGGGTGAGGAACACAAAGTCCGAGAAGAAAAAGCTCTTAGAGAATCGCGGAAGGAGGTAAATTGTAAGTGAAAGGGTGGAGAACCCGATAAGGATTAAAGCCTATGAGGTGTATAGTGCGCACCCAGTATTAATCGGAGAGAAGAATTTTGCAGTGCGGTAGAATATAATGAGCATCGGTAGAAGAGACGGCTGAGGATAAGGAATTGGTGCTAACAGAAGCTTGGGAGAGGAGTTATGGCTTTTATAGAATAGATATTTCTAGGTAGTGATATATTTACTGCGCTTCTTTTTAAGGTGAGGGCGCCAGGATAATTTTCTATCAAAATTGATCCTGAGGAAAGTTGCTGTACAGGAAAATGTGAGAAGAGAATTGTCAAAAAAAAAAAGGATTAGTAGAGAAGGAGGTCTTTTTTTTTCCTGTTAAAGTCGACACATTTGGTTTTGGATAGAGAAAAGGACAGCCCATGCAAGCTTGACTATTCATCTAAGTTTGTTGACACTTTCTGTAAAGTTTGTTGGGCATTCGATGATGTTAGGGAAATGTTCAGGTTATCGACGAGAAGACGGGCAGTTACGGGAGGCGCTCAACGATGTCTGTTATACATATATAGGTTAAAAAAGGTCACGCTTAGAGCGGAGCCCTGAAGGAGCCCGTTTTCAGGGAATTGCGAACGTGAAAGGGAATTTCTTATTCTCACCCGGATAGATCTGTCATAGAGAAAATCTTTTAAGTATATAATCATGTTTCCTGTTATACTGCTCTTAACCGCCTTCCGGAGTAATTATAGGCGCCAAGCCCGATCATACTCCTTCTCTATGTCAAAAAATATGGCATATATGCTAGCGAAAGCTGCTCTGATTTCATTATGCAATCCGGATAAATGCCCTATCGTCAATCCTTTTTTTCCGTCCGCCAGGCTGGCAAGGGGAGAGGAGCCCAAGGGTTTCTAAGACCTAAGTGATGATCACTTTTTCCAATGTTTTAGCCAGTACCGAAATCAAAGAAATTGGCCTGTAACTCGAACGAAGAGTGGGGTCCTTGCCACGTTTGAGGACGCGGACTATAACAGCTTCTTTCCAGGATGACGGTATGCAGCCTTGAGCCCATATTTGATTGTAGATTTCTAGAAGTTACGAAAGGGTCTGTGGTGGGAAGTGGTTTAACATCAGTGAATGGATTTCGTCGGCGCCGGAGGCTGAATTTTTTGATTTGATAATTGAGCTCGCTTAAAGTAATAGGGCTGTCGTATTCATCGGCATTATTATTATTAAAGGTTATCGGAGGCTTTTTCTTTTTTAGTTTTATGCAATAGGAAATTTTAGGAGTAAACCGAAGATGACTATTCATGACTGAAGTGTGTGGAAAGCACATTTGTCACCTAAGAAGGTTCTCAGCTATTGAGCGGTTGTTTATTTTGATAGGGACGATTGGTGGAATGGTAGAAATTCCGTGTTTATTAATTTAATTTTACCCCAAATTGTTCGGTTGCACGTGTTTTGAGTTATAGTAGAAACGAAGGCATCCCGTGCCTCCTGTTTCTTCCGGCGGAGACAGCACGGGCTTTCCTAAAATCAATGAGATCAGAGGCTAGGTGGGTAGATTTATATCTTCGGAGGGCTCTTTGGCTTGCAAAAATTGCCATACGAACTTCTTTGCACCACCAAGGGACACAACGTGAGAAGAGTGAGAAGGGTCGAGATTTGGGAATAGATATATTGGCAGCGGCAATTAGTTTATCTGAGAAAGTTGTAATATTTTCTTGCACTGAAGGAGAAGGAAGAGGCATAGGACCACGGTTTCGATAATTAGCATTTATTTTTATTTTATTATTTTTTATTTCATTATTTTATTATTTTTGAATTTTACCTTTAAGCCATGCAATGGACAATGGACATATTGCAGTATTTATTAAACAAAGCGACCGACAGATTGAGTCCATGACTTCTATTTCCGTATATATATTTTATATTTATTTTCGTCATTTAGTTTTCCATATAACCGAATCTACAAGCTTTATGCCTTTTTTATCAATATTTATTTTTTCCACTAAGTGTAGATTGCAAATTATATCTGTCGAAGGCCCTTTTCAGATATTTTAAGGCAATGCAGATAAGTTGGTTCATCTTTATCACTTTTTTCTATTATTACTCTTGAACTAAGAATTTCTCCTCTGGCACCGTTCCGTTTGTGTCTGAAGCCGTACTGGTCTTCACCTAATTTTTTCTCGATTTTATTATTGATATTCGATTTAGCCAAAATGTTTGTTAGTGTTTTCGTATCGTTCAGTGTTCTTCACATTTAGTTGTATTGTTATTATTATTAGTCTGCTTAAAAAAAAAAAAAAAATATGTTAAAGTCTGTTGGAAGTTCCGGTTTTTCATGTATTTTTTTATTGATTCCTTAATTTTAGATGTTGCATCTGATGATTTTAGTAATTTGCTACCGACATTAACATACTTCCGGTGGCCACCATGATTCAACTGTGGGCTTAATGGTTCCTAGGAATGTTGTACCAGCTGCCCATTCAGTTCTCCACTGGTTTTCGCACGCCTTTAGGAATGTATATGTAATTGATGAGGGTAGCTCCGCGCCCTCTGGCATTGGCGAGAGTAAGGCAGAACGTGCTGCTCCGTCGACACTCTCATTACCAGGAACTCCAATATGCCCAGGAACTCACAGCAGCGACACGTGACTATCCATTAGATGCAATTCGTACAAGTAGTGATATATTTTTAGAACTAGCGGGTTGTTCTATTTTTGGCTCTTAAACATGTTCAAAGACTATAGGGAATTAGTTACCAGGAGTAAATCACTGGCTCTGGTGTGAGTTGCAACGATGATGTGGTGAAAGCAGTGTGCAATTGCATACAATTCTGCATCCAATGCGGAACAGGCATCATTGAGTCGAGTTTCGCATGAAATGTTGTGACCTTCGAATGCACAGGCTATGGGCAGTGGACCTGCCTCGCCAACTGCCTTAGCTCCATCAGTGTAATAAATTAGGCGGTCCGGGTACACTTATTAATTGCTCCAACTGCCACTTCCACTGTAAAGAGGGGACTTGTTGTATTTGGATGTTGCTTGAGCGATAGATCAATATTTAACTGGAAAGTTATCCAAGGGGGAATAAGGGTATTGGGGCTGGGCCTCTGTACAGACGTGGTACCACACATCTTCACAGGTCGGCCAGTAATTCTGGTAGTGGGTCGCCAGGAAAGTTTGGTTCCAACTTTAGGGGGAGGTTTCGTGTGTGGCTGAAAAGATGGTACATGTTTCGCAAGTATTTTCGGAAATAGGAAAGCGGAGGGCACCCAGCTAGAACGCACATGCTGGCAGCTGGAGAAGTTCGATGCACACCCAGAATGGTTCTCAATGTGGAGTAATGTATAGGATAAAGAGATTTCAATATAGATTTGCTGGCTAAGGAGTACACCTGGCACCCGTAGTGGATTTTCGATAAAATCAGCGATCTGTAGGTGTTAAAAAGGAATTTAGGATTAACATATTATATCTGGAGCTATCCAGATATTTCAATATGGGGTTAGAATTGGTGCAGCTATGTTTTAAGTTGGCAATATAAGGCTTCCAAGTAAGTCTAGAATCAAAGATTAATCCAAGGAATTTGACAGTGACTTTCTGGGTTTAGAGTTATTATTCAGCATATCTTTTTCTTCATCATATACGTTTTTTCTATATATCAACTATTTTTTTTTTTTGCCCTCTATAATTATATTTCTATTTTCATTTTCAATTCCATTAGTTTTGTTTTTAAAATCTCTCAAGTTTTATGATATTTTTTCTTTTACCTATTTACTTTGTTCTTTTAGATATATCTGTTTTGCTTTCTTTGCCTCTCCATTAAATTTCTGTCCATCTAATTGATTTTTATATTTTTAAATTTTCTCCTTTTTTCTTTTAATTTGACTACTTTGTAATTCCTGGTTTCCTGTATACTTTTATTTCATCTTTTATTTTTCTTTGTCTTAGTTCATTTTGGCCCTAGACGATTTCCATTAATAGTATCCCCTACTTTTCCTTTAACTTCAGTGATCTCTACCATGCTCCCAGAATATTTATTTTGCCTGCACTTTCGAAATCACTCCCTCTAGCCGTAATTAAACAAAATTTTTTTTTTTTTTTTTTTTTGTTAATTCATGTGCGATACCTTAGAATTCTGCAGCACTGTCAATTCCCTCTCTTTCGCATGTAACCATTTTTACTGATGGTTCTAAAGGGTCTGCACTAATGTTGTTAACGTTTCTTTTATTCTTATTTTTACGGCTCCGAGTTGATGGCTATTTTACGTTACGCTATTCTTAGCTCCTCTAATCATTTTTCTTCCCAGTTTCTGATCATTTCCGACTTCATGAGTGCTCTTCAGGCCATCTCCTCTCCTCTTCCTGATCATTCCTGTAACTTTATTATTCTCCGTATACGTTCTCTTATTCGCGGACTCTTTCTTCTTTCCATGCGGTTCATACTGATGTTTGATGCCGGCTTTTTTTTCTTTCTTGTTTTGGTTTTCCCCTGGGCTGCTCTCATTCTTTCTCTGTGTCTTTTTTTTCTTTCTTCGGTCCATTCTCCGTGAATCCCCTTGACAATCAAATAATTTCTTCTTTAATGTTAATCGCTGTTCTATATCTTAGGCCTAATCTTTAGTTTCCCCATGTCCTTTTTGGTCTCCGTGCACCTCAAGCCGTTTATTTTTAGTTTTCGCATGTAATTAAACAATCTTCCGGTGAGCCTGCTAGGCTCCCTACTTTGTCATAGAATCGAATTCTTTCTTTCCGGATCACGGTAGTAATTTTTTTCACATGTTGATATATTTCCTGGTTACTCCCATTACATATATTTTTCATCTGGACCTAGTATTTTTCTTACGATCTTTCTTTCTGTGATTTCAAGTTGTTCATTTAATTATTTTGTGTTCATTGTTAGGCCCTCCGCTGCATAAAATGCTTCTGGTCTGATCAGAATTGTATAGTGCCTCGGCTTGGAATTTCTTATTATATATTTATTTTGTTAAATAAAATGCTACTTTCATTCGATCTATCTTCTATTCAATTGTTTTTCTTTTTCTGACGCACTCTGCTCGATTAATTCTCCCGAATACTTCAATTTATGAACTTTTTTCACTTGACCCACATCTGTTTTTATTTTATTAAGAGCAGCTTTAATGTTTACCATAAATTTGGTTTTCTCGAAGGAGATTTGCAATCCAGCTTTATCGGTTTGTTCTTTTAATAGTTCTATCTACCGCTTTGCTGTCTCTATAGATTTCGATATTATTGCCAGATCGTCTGCCAACATTACGCAATCTATTAATCAATTATCCTTCTTGTATCCTAGTTTAATTTTCCCGGTGATGTTTTCTTCACTCAAGCTTTTCTCCATTCTCTGATAACTTTTTCCAGAATGCAGTTAAAAAGTAATGGTGACATATTGTTTAAGTATTGCATTTCCTATTTTTCATTTTCGGAAATTTATTAGCCTCTCGCCTCTTTGTATTTTTTTTCCTGGCCCGGCGCGAAACCATTTGCCCATCAACCAAACCTTTCATTTATATTAACTACTCTCTTATCTTGTATTAATTTCAGCTTTTTCACTTTACCATTTTCTTTTCCCATTACTATTATTATTATTATTATTATTATTAAGCTGCTATTTACGAAATCCGTTAGTCCATTATGAAAACACAACAAAAAATTGCGGAATTTGCTTTTTGTAGCAGACCTTTGCAACAACCATGGCCATCATGGATCACACGGATGGCGAAATAGGATTCTTTTCCTTCTACACTTATTATCCCCTCCATTGTTTCCTTCTTATTAGCGATAACTGATCGCCTCACTGTATAACTTTCGTTTTCCCTTAATTGTTTCTGGGTGAAGGTCCTCGGTTGACGAGCCCAATTAAAAAAAAAAAAAAAAAAAATAGGATAAGCAGAACTATAAACTGGCCGTATTGTGACCAAAGTGCCACGAGCATCACGACTGAACAGCAAAAATTAGGAAATAAGCAATGAAAAATGTAGCAGCACATAGCTGGGATCTAATAATACTTTATTTTATATACATTATTTGTTTAATTTCCTTTTCTTCTCTCTCCACAATTTCTTTTCCTCTTTTTTTAAATATATATTATTATTATCACTACTATAAATTATATTTATTTTACAGTCTCAAATTTCTTTGCACTATTACATCTAACTGCACTGGTACTATATCCATGACCTTTAAATAATGCTCCTATTCCTTCTAATAAATGTAAATATTATTATCAACGCACGATTATTTGAAGCGAGTAAGGGAAAAATACAGTAAAGAGAAAACAAACCGCAGGCTTTTAAATCCTCCAAAAGGAAGACTTTGTCTCCAGCCAGCGCCTCATAATTAAACAACAGGCGATTAATTTTCTCGCGATAAATTGTGCTAAAATGTTCTTATTACAGTTGGAATGCAGAAAGGTTCCAACTCCAAAATTTAATCGCACTCTGTTGTGTCCTGTACGAAATCTACAGATAGTAGTCGGAATGGTAGAAACATTGTAATACCAGCGTTTAACTGGAAGAGTCGGTTGGACTAATTTGTAATAATTGCCTAAACTAATCGCACTATCGGTAACATTTTTCCATTCAATTTTTAAACTTCTGCAAAAGATCTTTTAATGGAATGTAGGAATATATTATCCCGTCTCAGGCAGCATCCGTAGCTGCCTAATCCACCACTTCGATCAAAATGATCCCACAGTGACTAGCGATCCAACAAAACTTTACTGTACCTCCATTGTTCCGAATGTTAGCGAGTTTTAATTTGATTTCGAATATCAGTGGGTGGCTCTGATGCTTAAAGTGACTGTTCCTAAGGGCTAAAGGCTGCTTAGACTGTCTGAGCATATTACCGAATTTCCTCTACCGTATTTAGAATAAAATCACAAGCCTTGTCAATGGCGAGCAACTCAGCAGTAAACCCAGAAGCCTCGGGCGAAAGCTTAAACTTAAATATAAAGTTCTCTCCCGTTATAAAAGCAGCACCTGTCGCCTTCCTAGACCCTGAGCACCGGCGCCATCCGTAAATATTATTAGGAGAAAGAAGAGTATTCGGATTCCATTAATTGCATGAATCAAGAATTAAACATATGGTACGGAGGGCATTCTCTTTCTTTAAGTTGTTTAGAGGTCCAAATTTACGTCTATTTTAACTGAATTAATATTATACGGGAAAATAAAATACCACCGGAATATATGGGCAATATGAGTTGAACCTGCTGACATTTTAAATTAAAAGCGGTTTTCTACGCTGTACGAATATTCGTTTGAAATTTTAATGAAGTTTTTTTGATATTAATGGTTGAGGTGGAAGCTACAATATTGAATTAAAAATCAATCTATCAGAAGAGAGATCTTCTTAGTTGCCTAGACCGTAGATTTCTGCCCATATTCGTCTTCTTTTTCATTACCCGCTACCGGGATTGGCATAATATGACTATGGGCATCTTTCAGTTGTCTGTATATTTTTTCTACTACTTCATCATCATAATCATTTATGGGTATGTATCATTAAAGCCGTTCTTACTGGTCTTGTCTCTGTTTTAGCAGAAATTATTCTTTCACCGATCTGGAGGCAGGTCTTAATTTAGTTCCTCGTTTTTTATTTAGTATTACGCCAATTACAATTGCACAACTATTTATTTTTGTCCTGAGCATATTACTCGATAATCATAACTCCGAAAGTCGTCGTTCCATCTTGCGATGCACTTCATTTCTTTTCATTTCTAGCTTGTGATATTTTCCACTTTTCCGCAAATCTTCGAAGATTTAACGATCCATATTCCGATTGTTATGATTTTGTCTTTTTCATTCCAGTTTTGTATTTTTTTTTTGATGCACAGTCTGGTTACCCCTCCAGTACGGCTAATCGTATATTTCACACTCGGAAGTTCCACTGTAGCTCTGGCGTCGGGCACTAGTCGAATCACATGGCATATCCAATTCTATTATTTCGAATTTCTTAATTAACCACAGGCTTGGAAAATAATGAGGCAGTTTTCCCCGATGCTTTTCCGGTCGCAGCGTTGGAACCATTTCGACAATCTCCATGTATTAACTGTCTGTTCCGCAGCTGTACCCCAAAATTTTCCACCCACGGACAACAGTACCGGTAGTGCTGCTTCCACTGCCGGAGAACTGCTCTTCATATGACACTTCTTCTCTCTGCGACTTGCCGAGTTTGGCAGGTTCTTCTAACTGGATACACTAATGCTAGTGCAGCTCTCCTCAGAGTTCTTATAGTACACAGAAGACCTCTTCGCCGCATTAAGGCCCCGGAGTGGATAGAAAACAACGTACTGAAACATATTGCAGCGTATTGAAACGTCATCCTATTACATAATGTGT
The DNA here is from genome assembly GCA_039619475.1 of Icerya purchasi. Classification (NCBI taxonomy): domain Eukaryota; kingdom Metazoa; phylum Arthropoda; class Insecta; order Hemiptera; family Monophlebidae; genus Icerya; species Icerya purchasi. The sequence goes on from CM077115.1 coordinate 577,730,267, forward strand.
TTATACTCAGTTTTTCCGAAATGATAAGATTAATCAGCGAGTACTGTTGCTCGCGTTTCTCTACCGTCACATTATCCTTCAGCCGGCATTCCTAGTGCACGCCTAAAAGCTGACAGTGTGCGTGTTCGAATTACGTCATCCGGTTCAGTGGCACGATCGGAATTGTTTCACTCGACGTTTGCATGCACACTGATAAATGGAGTTGGTCGCGTAATAGCATAGACGAAAGGTAAAGAGAGCTCCAGACAGAGTTTCGCGTGTAAAAGAGGAAGAAGCCACATCTTTAAAGAGAATATTACATTTGAAGAAAAAATTGGTTTTTCAGTTGATATTTCGCATTATCCGGTAAAATTGCAGCTACGTCGAATTTCGCGATAAAAAATAAATAAATAAAATAAAACGGAAAATTCATAAAAAAAGAAAAAAAAAAGAAAAAGAAAAAAAAGAGCGGGAAAAAAACAGCAAACGAACGAAACTGGGCGAAAACCGAAATGTTGCCGCGATTTCTTTTGACGGTACACGCTATTATTTCTGTTCGACTCTGCGTCGTGATTGTCGTTTGCGGATTGAGGAAATTTAGTATTTTTTGGGCTTTGCCTTTACGGCAGAACGAGTAATACAACAACAATGGACTACAAATCTCGACGAAATTCGCGTTGACAATCGCTTTCGTAATTCGTTTGTCAAATATTCTCGTCAAATGTGTTCTCTCCGCATCTTGTTCCGTATGTTCCATATATATTTACCTTTTTCGCTTTTACTTTATATCAAATGTCAGCCATTCCTCGTTTTATGGTAAATTTGTAACTGATGAAAAAAGTGAAAAACACATAGCATAACAAAACATCGATAATACACAATCAAATGATGTTGAGTTTTTATAGTTTTCAAACTAATGGAATCGAACAAACATAGCTATTACCGACTATGTGCCATTTTACGCGTGGCGGTTAATATGAAAACCGTGCAACATTTAATTTGTAAGGCATTTGTACCGCGAATATGCTGGAACGAAATTTATAACGTTTAAGTTAAACCTATTTTTTTTTCTTTTTTTTGTCATGTGTACGAGACGTTTATTTCGTTTGGCAAAAAAAATGACCAACTGATGCTCTTCAGTAACAATTACGGAATACCGCGTCATTTAGGAGTGCAAACGGTGTTTCCATGGCTAAGGCTGGACGTAAATATTGAAGTTGCTTAACGCGTTTCAACAGGTTTAAAATATTTCGAAAACACACGAAATTCATATGGAGCGGCTGAATGTGTAGTTTTTTACACTACTGTTCTAATCAGCCGAACGCCAAAACGCCCATTAGACGGCGTCACAGTTAGAATTTCATAAATCGCATTTCGTATAATACATTTTGTTCTTTTTATTTTTACAAAAACAACATCATCGTATATATTAACACATAAGAATTAAATCAAAATCACAGTCTGCTTCCTGCCTCCCTCTTTCGTTTTAATATTGTTCAGTCTCCCTTGTGTCCCTTCCATTCTCCTATCTTAAATTTGACCTGCGATGCAAATCACCTTCTATTATTCGAATGCTCTTCTATCTCCTCAGAACGCGCAGTCCTTTATTCTAATTTGCTTGGCCTTGGCCTTCTTACTGTGCCCACTATATTCTTGCTCTTCCTTCCCCTTCTGTTGTTCCTGTATTGGCTAACTTCATTTCTTCTGTTTCTAATCGTTTCCTGATATGTAACCTACAAATATCCCTACGTTTCATTATTTGTTAGTCCTTTGTGTTGGGTAAATGTCCTGTGGTAACGCGCCCAAAAAGAAAAAAAAAATCAAATTGTTAGCGAACGTTCTCTTTTGTATTCGCAAATCTTGGTTCTAGGTTTTGGAGCAGCTCCTTCATCATTTTCTTTCTACTTCAATCGGTAATTCTCTTAGTCCTTTGCGTTTTCCATATCACCTCAGAATCTAAATTTGTAATAAATTCCTCGGAATTGTTTGAGTCAAGATCGATGGCGTCCCTCCAAAAAAAAAAAACAAAAAAAAAACGAAACAACAAAAAAACAAGAAGTTCTAAAAAATAACGGAACGAATTATAAAGGAGAAAAAGAAAATGTGCATTAAGATTTCCTGCATTGCTTTAATTTAAACTGAGTTACGGCGTTCTTTCTCGAAGATTGCCGATTTACAAAATAGATTTAAAAAATAGTTATTATATATGTATATATACATGTGTAAAATATATATTACATATATACTGCGCGACAAAAGTCTTGTCGTACTGTAAAAATTTGAGTAAAAGACAGAAAAATGCAGTAGAAACGTTCCAAAAATGTATTTAATATACTGAAAATGTAGGAAAAATGTTATACCAGCAAAGCCCAAACGGTAAGACAAGCAAAACTTAAATTGTGTAAAATAATGTAAATAATTGATTACACATCTCGAAACAACAGGAAGAAAATTATTAATAAGTCATAGAACAATAAAAACTGTTTGATTTATTATCTCGTATTGCCGCTTCAAGTTTCAATCACCGCAGCGCATCGTGCTGGCTTCGATTCAATAAGAGTGCGAATATTGTCCTGCGAAATTGAATCCCACTTCTCTAAAAGGGCATTACCCAGCTGCAACAATGAATTTGGTGGTGGACTACGACTTCAAATACTTCGTCTGAGGATATAAGTGCTCTATCAGATTGAGGTCCGGACTGCGTGGTGGCTAAACTATTGTAGGAATGCCAACTTGCTACAAAAATGTTTTTGTAGTTTTAGCAACCTGAGGGCGAGCGTTGTTCTGCTGTAGGAGGAATTCTTGGCCTATAAATGGTGCAAATGGCACGATATTGGTCTGGAGAATGTTAGTAATGTAAAAATGATTGTTCACCAACGGTCCTTGATAAATGTGGAGTTCAGTTTTAGAATCGTATTGAATTCCGCCCTGCGCCATTTTAGAGCCCCCCAAAAAATTAGCGCGTTAGGAGGAATTTCGTTGACTATACCGTTTGCTGTAAAAGGGCATTACCCAGCTGCAACAATGAATTTGTGGTGGACTACGACTTCAAATACTTCGTCTAAGGATATCCCACAAGTGCTCTATCAGATTGAGGTCCGGAGTGCATGGTGGCTAAACTATTGTAGGAATTCCAACTTGCTGCAAAAATGTTTTTTTGTAGCTTTAGCAACGTGAGAACGGGCGTTGTCCTGCTGTGGAGGAATTCTCAACTCACAAGGGCTTCGAACACACCAATATCATCTTGTACAGTGAAACGACGATTACGTCAGCATGGTTTGTATAGCTCGAAGTCGGAAACAGGTGCGGTATTATCCACACAACATAAGATTGCTCGTTTAAATTCTGCTCGTAATCAAACGCATTGGAGTGTGAATGACTGGAGTCATGTATTGTTCACTGACGAGTCGCATTTTACTTTACAAACACCAGACGGATGTCAGAGAATCTAGCGACGCAGAAGCAAACGGTATAGTCAACGAAATTCCTCCTAACGCGCTAATTTTTTGGGGGGCTCTAAAATGGCGCAGGGCGGAATTCAATACGATTCTAAAACTGAACTCCACATTTATCAAGGACCGTCGGTAAACAATCATTTTTACATTACTAACATTCTCCAGACCAATATCGTGCCTGCCATTAAAATGTAACCAGTGTAACAATTAACATTAACTTTTAAGATTTCACTATACCTTACTACGTACAGGAGCGGGGACTGTTCGATACGTTGAAATGTATCATTGTCGGTGTTTGAAAAGGCAGATTATGAACTGTCCAAGTGTGTGTTCGGATCATTGTCGAATTATCGGATCGAGAATTTCTGATAGAAAGAAAACGCCTTTCAACTGTTTCTGCATATTTGCCTAGGGCATATTGATATTTTGTTCAATGAGCGAGCGATTCCTAACATGTGCGTCTTAGTGTTAAGGAGATTGTTTGTCTGTTGTAAGATTTAGTCGGATAGAGTAATTTGGATCGGGAGGCTCTTGCACGCTGAACGCAACCATTTTAGGTTATTGTAAGATTTGTTTTACCCGAAGCTCTCCGTAGCTTTGTAGATGGTTTAACCGCGAGGCGCCATTGACAAGTGTGACTCATTCACCCTTTCCCCTTATTCGCTCCTCTAGCTGTCCTTTTAGGCTCAACTGTGAGCAATTTGCGAGAGTCCTTGCCGGAATTGAAGACAACCGGTGAATTAATACCGCGCAACACTTTCTAATCGTATAAAATAAAATTTGGAAAGGTTTTTTTTCAGACACACACACAACGATAATTATAATTAATTATTGCAACGAAGCGGCCAAGATAGCCGCACCGAGTGGCGTTCGTTCTAGTACTTACTATGGATTCCCATAATGTGAAAAAAGTTCGCTGTTTCGGCATGTCAGCACTACGTTACAACTCGGAGACAAACTTGAATTGGCAAAAATGCACGTATTTTTACACGACTTTCTCTTCTTTGCGTAATCTCGTTGGGAAGTTCTAGAAAAGAAGTAATAAACTTCATTCGGATACGTCAAACGGTGTTTGATGGTCACCGGTTTCGAAAATTAAGCACTTTGAAACGGGGAAAAAATAATGGAATTAAAATATGTACAAACATAATTTATTAAATCACATAGGCTTATTTTTATTTCTGACACATCTAGCAGAGACCCCCTAGCGATGATACCTTTCAAAATGTCGATTTTTTGTTGCCTACGTTGCATTCTTCTTTGCCAAGTGCTTCGTTCAGCGTTGCTTGTTTGATAACTTCATCTGCATCAGTTTTTTTCAACGTTGCATTCCTAGTGCATTTAAATTACTAAATGAAGGTTCTAATAAACCTCATCATCCTCTAGAGGCAGTAGTGATTTTTTTTTTTTTTTTTTTTTTTTTAGGTTCGTCTACGAGGACATTGGCCTAAGAACAGAGGAAAAAAACGACGAAACTTAGATCTTTATACGATCAGAGATAGCCGAGAAAAAAGGAATCAAGAGCCTGAACAACAGAAGGAGAAGGAAGGGAGAGAATGAACGAAGCACTGTATGGAGTGGGAATACCAATTTGTAAAAGGGAGGAATAGACAGCAGCTTGATCGGTTACAAGAGATGCACACTCGAACATTACGTGATCGGGATCACACACAAATTGCAAAGAGAGAAACGGAAAAACGAGGAAGGAAGCAAACTGTGCTCAAAGCGCAGGCGGCGCAGAGATGTTGGAGCGACGCATGGAAGGAAAGTCAAGAAACCAGGGGAACCGAGGAAGGGAAGGCTGAATAGATAAGAAAAAGGAATCCGGGTTGGAGAAATAGGAGACGTAAGAGTCAAACCATAGATTGGAATGAGCAGCAGAAGACAGAAGGGTAATATTGGACGAAGAGAAAACAGGAAGAAACCTACCGGAAGAGGAAGATAACCGAGCGAATGAATCAGCTAACTCATTACCCTCAATTCCGGTATGACCCGGTATCCAATAGAAGTCCGTTTGGATTAAGTGTGAAAGGAAAAGATTATGAATCAAGGAGTAGTGATATTATGAAATTGAATCATTAACTGCAGTTTTTTCGGGCTTTTTATCTTGAGCAACCAGTAATGCTTCATGTACATTGAACTCGTTTATTGATTTTCATTAATCCGCACCCATCGTGATCTACTAAACTGGTGTTTTTCCATTAATTTTTCCAAGTAGGATTATTTGACGTTCGAGCGAATTTACACTTTGTACTATACGGCAGGCTAAGGAGCCTTCCTCTTATCTTTTCTGATGAGCGCGTGTAGTTTTTTTTTTTTTTTTTTTTTTTTTTTTTTTATGGCCTGGCGGCTAAGTAGCTTACCATTTGGCCACTTCCATATCAAAATAAGTTTAAATTATTCCACTTCTCTTCTCTTCTCCTCTTCTTTTTCTCTCTTTTTTTTTTCTTTTCTTTTTTTTTTTTCTCTTTTTCTTTTCTTTTTTTCCCTTTTTTTTTTTTTTTTTTTTTTTATATATGAATAAAGAAAAACGTATTGGAAAAATGAGCAAATGAAAATCTAATGACAAGGACAATTCACCAGCCATCTATCCGGACCAACTGAGCAAGATAAATATATTTTTTTTTGAATTTCCGGACAACTATGGCCGTAAATGAATTAACATTACCCACAGCCTGTCTGCCTGGAATCATTTATCAATAACCTGACTGTTCTGGTCAGTACCCGGGAACTTGAAATTCCAGACTCAACTGAACAGCCATAATATTTTGCTCGTTAAATTAAGATGGTACAAATTGCACCATATCTTCGTGGTCGGCGATGATCATATCTTCTGGTTGAATTCAATTAATATAGGACGCACTTGACAGAACTATTATTATAAATACTTGTGAATAGTAAGGATAAACAAACTCCGGGAGCGAAGGAAAAAATAAATAAATAAATAAAAAATAAAAAAAATAAAATAAAAAATAAAATAGTCCTCCATACAAATAAGTTAAATAACAATCTTGTTTTGAAAAATAAACTTAAAAATCAAAAATTGAGCCTTCTCTCCGCATCCTAGCAAATGATGCAAGGAATACGGTGGATACCTTCCGAGGGATATCAATTTATTAAAAAAAGTATGTCTACTGCCTTCAAATTTCTCGCAATTAAACAAAAGATGATTTATGTCCTCCAAAAAGTTAACAGACGAATGGTTATTGCATTGTCGCTGGTTATCAGCATGCATAAAATTATGTGACACACGAGAATGCCCCATACGCAGTCTACACAATATAGTAACATATCTGCGGAGGAGATGAGGAGGCATTGAAATTGACACGTGGAGATACCATGGGTGTGTCGGAATAAAAGGTTGAACGATATTAAAGTATGAACCCTTCCTGGCCAATCGCCAATGCTTATTCCAGGACGTATAATGATTGCGGTTAATTACAGAATTTAAATCACCAGCTGGAATAAAAGGAAATTCAATGCCCATTGAAGGCGCATCCTTGGCGGCCCTATCGGCCACCTCATTTAGTTCTATCCCCGCATGACTTGGAACCCAACAAAACTCCACAACACCGCCCTGTAAAATGATAATCGAACATTTCTCTCTTATCTCCCAAACAGTGGGATGATAGTTGGGTTTAAAGAGGCAATTTTGTAGCGCTAAAAGGGAGCTAAGGCTGTCGCTGCATATAACATATGTGCCCCTGCTACCAAGTACATTAAGTATATAGTCGCAGGCCTTGGCAATTGCCAACAGCTCGGCTGAGAAGATAGATGCCAAAGGTGGGAGTTTGAATTTTTGTACAGTAACTTCGTCAACAACAAAGGCAGCACCAACAGGATCGGAATTCCGACCGGATTTGGAGCCATCAGTGAAGATTTTGGAATATCCAGAAAATGCTGTCTCTAATGCGGTAGTAAGATCTGCTTCCCGACCGAGAAGAGTATTCTGATTATGTCTAATATTGTCAAATAATGTTGTATTAATGGTTAAGTTAATAAGGTTAATTTCGTATGGAATTCTGAAATATTTAGATGGATATTTAGGAATTAGGGCCGGACAATATTTATAGTATTGAGGAATTCTGGCTGATAATAACGGTAGTTTAGAGGAAAGAAATCTCCAGTTATTACTAATACTATAAGTAATATTAAGCAGATGCGGATAACTATAATTACAGTACTTTAATAAAAATCTATCCGCCAACATATTTCTTCTTAACTGTAGTGGGGCAATCTTCGTCTCCGCTTCAAGACCCGCTACTGGAGCGGATCGAACATTTCCTGTTATAAGTCTAAGTCCGATATTCTGTAGAGTATCTAGTTTCCTAAGGTTCGATTTGGAGGCTGAGCCATAAAATATCGAGCCGTAATCAATTCTGGAAAGTATCAGTGATTTATATAACAAGGCTATAATTACGGGGTCGGATCCCCATGAAGCGTTTCCAATAGCCTTCAGGGGGTTCAGTGTTTTCAAGATTTGACTTTGAAGTATTTGGATGTGACGAGCCCAAGTAAGCCTTGAATCCAAATACAATCCCAAGTACTTCACGTAAGATTTATGCGCGATATTAATCCCATTTATTTTTATCTTAATACATTCTGCGTTGTAGGGTCTTAATGTGAATATCACAACAGTGGACTTAGCAGGGGAAATTTCCAGTTTAATTTCCTGAAAGAATTTGCCACATAAGTAGACTGACTGATTGCTCTCTACTGTACATTCCTTTATCTCTTTATTTCTATTCAGTATGATAAAATCATCAGCATAGGAGAAAATTTGTGAGTTATGTGGCAACCGTATGCTGAAGACTGAATGTACATAGATATTAAACAAAACCGGGCTTAAAATTGATCCCTGTGCCAAACCCGTGTAAGCAACTCTACCAACCATTTCCTTGGTGACCGGGTTCAAAAATTTAAGTTTTCTGTTGAGAAACAAGTTGCTGATGTACTTAGCCAAGACTGTTGGAACTCCTATACTTACTAGCTGTTGATGTAATGTCAGAATACTAACATTATCAAATGCCCCCTTGATATCCAGAAAAATGGCCGAAAGGAATTCCTTTCTCAAAAAAGAAGCATAGATTTCGTTCACTAAATGAGCAGTGCAATCTAACGTTCCAAGGCCCGGTCTAAATCCGAACATTCCGGCTGGGAAGATTTTTTTATTCTCTATCCACCAAACAAGCCTATTATTAATGACTATTTCGAATGTTTTTCTAACACAAGAAGCCAGTGAGATCGGTCTGTAAGACGTAGCTTCTAACGGAGATTTACCGGATTTTAAAATAGGAATTATTATGAATTGTGTCCATTCAAGAGGAGTGACTGAGTTGAATAACAATTCATTAAATATGTGTACCAGAACGCTTTTCGCCTTGTTCCCTAAATTTTTCAGAATCGAATAAGTAATACCGTCTATCCCCGGCGAAGAATCTTTACCTTTATTCTTTAATGCCAATCCTAGTTCCTCGACTGATATGGGATTGGACAGAATATGAGATTGTTGATAATTGTTTTCAAGCTCGATTCCATATACTTCCGAGATGCAAGGAACATAACACGGGGCTACAGAGCAAGTAAACTGGTCGAACCAACAATCACTTTTTAGAGATGTGGAGTGGAAATTCTTATTCTTGAATCGTTTAGCTAAAGACCAGATAACTTTGAGCGGAGTGTTTCGATTAAACGATGAGCAAAATCTCCTCCAAGAGGCTCTTTTGGTGCTTTTGAGAAGTCTACGTGTTTCCGCATTAATCCTTTTATATTCAAGGTAAGCTTGCATCGTACCACTTCTTCGAAAAACGTTTAGTGCCTGATTCCGTTCTTTGATCTTTTCCCCGCATTCCCTGTTCCACCAGGGAGAAGCCGGTTTGTTACCTAAATATGGAGATGGTTTCGGAAAAGATTGATCCAAGGCAGAGCTTAACATTTTTAGAAAAAGATTATACTGTCCCAATGGGGTAGTTTCCATCTGGATTTTACCTACCTCCTGTTCCATAATATTTCTAAATTTTCCCCAATCACCATCTAAGAGTTTCCAGCGCTTCCTTTGGTCGACTTCCTTGATTTCAGGGAATGATGAAGGATTTCTATGTGTGTTATTGATTTCAAATAATATGGGAAGATGGTCGCTACCAAGAGAATCGGGAAATACTGACCATGAACAATCGAGATAAATATCGGGCGACACCATCGTCAAATCAACCGGATTCATAAACCGAGATGGATGAGGAATTTTAGTCGGTGTACCGTCATTTAAAAGGCACAGATTAGATTCAGAGAGAATTTCTATGACTGCTGCTCCCTTACTATCATTGCAATTGCAGCCCCACATCCTATTCAAAGCATTAAAATCTCCACTGAAAATTATAGGCCACGAACTTAAACTGGCAAGAGTAGCTGAAACAGATGTTGGATTGATAAGATGTCCCGGGGGAGAATAATATGATATAAAATAAAATGAAGAATTACAAACATTTACCCTGATGGAAACTGCATTAGATTTCGAATTGTTACTAAATGATTTTAAATTAGTTTGAATCAGATCATGATCAATGTCATTTCTCACTAGTATGGCGACGCCGCCGTACCCGTCGGCTCTGTCATCACGATAACAGCTGTAACTTCTTAAGTGGAACTGTTTATCGGGGGATAACCAAGTTTCACATAATAATATTATATCAAAGTTATTATTAAATACAAAAACCTCAAACTCGCACAAATTACACAAGATGCTACGGGCATTCCATTGAACTACCCTAAGCAATGTGGAATAAGGAAGAATAAAATTAGAATAGAATTAAAAAAGGTTAGGTTCGAGGCTGATTAGTGTATACAATTACCATAAGTAGCTATTTTACTAAACTTAAATGAATATCCCAGTTATTTTATCTTGTAGGAAAAAATCTATTTAAATAATACTAATTAATTATGGTATAATACTGTGAATGAACGGAATTTAAAATTATTATAATTTAAAATTAGTTGTATTATCACGATAATTATGAATGTTTATTATATAACTAATGGAAAAATAGAATAAAATAAAATAAAATTCCCATTATACAATATTAACGGTATATAATATTTACTTTTTATTAGAGATCATAGGATTTTTCCGAATACTCTGTTTATTACCCTTCGGGTCTACGATATTGCTTTTAATCGAACTAGTTTTAGATCCAGACGGACCTGGTTTGATCGTTTTATCCAGATCAGATTTCTCCATTATTTTAACAGTTTGGCTTTTCGGAATTGTTACCTTTGCCGTATTCGTTCTTTTCGTTGCTTTCCCGTCTTCATCAGAAGAGAAGAATGAAACAGACCGTTTTAAATTTGAGTCTACTAATTGATTGGAATCGTGAAATCCTGTGCGTTTAGAAATCGGTTTTGGCTTAAAGACAGGGACGCCTGCTGGATGATCCTGTGTAGGCTGATCATGAACAAGAGCGGGGAAGCTGTCATCATGCGGCAGCAATGAAAATCTATTATAACTTAATTTATTAGAATAAAGATGTTGCTGTTTATACGTTTGGGGTATTTCAATAGCTGCTTCATGATAACCTAGATTGTGATTGGCCATTAATTCGTTAATTAAAGATTGTCGCTTTTTTTCGGGGCAATTATTATCCGACGATTTGTGACTACTTCTGCAATGAACGCATGATACAAATTCATTTTTGCATGTATCTGCCGTATGATCATTCTCACCGCATTTATCACATCTGGCACTTCCTTTACATTGATTTGCCACGTGACCATATCGTAGACAACGGAAACATTGCCGAATTCTTCTGACGAAAGGGTCACACTGAAATCTAACGTGCCAAAGAAACACATAAGAAGGAAGGTTTTGTCCTTCGAAGGAAACAAGTACAGAGGTACTGGGGACATAACTTATCTCACCTTTAGAGAAGCATTTTCTATTTAAACGTTTGATATTATTAACAATGAACGGATCGCAATTTATCATTTCGATCAGCTGGTCTTCAGAATAATCTAAATCTACACCCTTAATAACGCCCACCCGTGAGATGAGATACGAGGGAGTTTAGTTTGTGTCGATTATATATATATATATACGAGTATATATATTATGGCGTTATAGCCATAACTAGGCTGAAAGAAATTCAATAATAAATTATGTCGTAAAGCCGTAAAGTGGGAATATTTAGAAGGTTAAAAACGGAAAGTATATATATTCATTAAATAAATTCTAAATACGAGTCGACAGGTAATGCATAAGGCGGGGAATTGCGGGATGAATTAAAATTAAGAAAGAAACCAGAAACGTGTATTATTAATAGTATTAAAGTCAGAATTAGCGGTAGAAAGGGAATTTCAATGTGTCGCGGACAATGACTTGTCAGAATGATAAGAGATCGAGGGAAGCCTGTGCTTCGGCCGAGGGCAGTATCGAAACAGATAACGTTCACGCTTGTTCAAAATCGCGTCATCTCGTAAGAGTCGTTATATTATCGTTAATTTTGTTATTTTACGTATGTGCCACGGCTCGTGTTGAAATTAAGCTAGTCAAAGCAAAATAAACTAATAAAAAAAAAAAATATATATATAATTATTTTAATAACACCGCGAAGAATCTAGTCCAGTCAAAAAACCCTAGTCTTCACGCGACCTACCATAAAAAAAAACAACGGCTTAAAACCTGCCGGAATTAAGGACGTTGATCAAGATCTACCGGAGGCGAATCATCGAAGGAGTACGGGTAGCGGAAACGATCGAAGGACAACATCGTCCGAAGCGGTGAAGATGTTGAAAGCCACAAGGATTAAACAGGCCAGATTTTTTTATATTTTACTTAATGTTGTGATTATTTCGGTGTAGATGTGTATATGTATGTTTTAATTTATGTGTGAGTAGTAATTTGTGTTATTTGTTTCGTGCATTTGTATTTGCGGTTTATTTGTCTTTTTGGTGCAGCTGCATTTCCTCCTCGATATTTTTTGCGGCAATTTAGAATAAAAAGAAATAATAATAAAAATAAATAATAATAATTCCGAAACAACCTTATTGAATAAGCGTGGATGTGAGAGGTTCTCGGCCGACTAGGCAATTCTTCTAAATTTACGTTTATCAAAAATAAATAAATAAATAAAAGAAACAAGATTAAAAGAAAAAAAATTTATCGCAGTTTTATTGGAACAGTTCCGACGGAGCTGCGATAATATATATATATATATATGTATATATAACTATTTGTTATTCGATCCATCCGAGAATTCTTAGTATTCTTCTGTATGCCCATTCTGCTGAGATCTGCTGTAGCGAGTGTTTCACCTGCGTACGTTGCGATTGAGAGGGCTAAGCAACTCAGCGCAGATTTAATTTCGTATTCATCGAATGACCTGTGTTTTTCCAAATTCTTAATAATCTGCGTACTATGTACCGTAGCCAACCCCTATACTTTATGTCCATCCTGCAGCTTCTACCATTGACTATGTATCATTAACCCGAGATAAATGAAACTGTCAACTACTTCAAAGCTGCCAACTCTTCCTTATGCTCTTCGTTTCCGTGTCTGTCTATTACCATCGCCTTTGTTTTACTTCTGTTTACACTTATAGTCTATATTTTCTGCATCTGATTTCTAATTTTTTCGTTTAATAGTTTCTAACTTTTGCTTAGCAAAATCGCTTTAATCGCTCTTCACCTTCTATCGAGATTTCATATTTCCGGTCGCTGAATAACTGCCTCGTAATAAATTCTATATATTAAAATGATAAAGGGGAAAACAGATAGCCCTGTCTTACGCCGTTTTCCTCTACTTTGAATTCCGAACAGAAAGTACCTTTTATTCGTTCGACCTGCGGCTGAGCTGCCTTCGAATAATTGTTTAATTAGGTGTACCTACATAGGTTGCTTAGGTGTTCTCACATACATTCTAAAATATTCCATAGAGCTTCGTGGAAATTTACGCAACAAATGTCACTGTATCAGCATTCACACATGCGTTTTCCATTCGTTGTCTTGCATTGATCATTTGCTCTCTAGCACTTTTACCCGATAACAAATTTCTATTTTGCTTCTATGAAATTTCCTGTAATAAGTATGATTTTAATCTATCATTATTGTCAGCATAATTTTGCTCTAGTGCAACATTAATGCTATTAGTCTGTAGATGTGCCGTATTCTGTTGTTGGCTCTTTTTTATGTGTAGGTATGAAGCTACTAGTCCTTCGGCCATCTCCCTGTGCCGCATATTTCGCAACTGAATTTTTGTATATTATCGATGTCTAAACCATCGCGTATACTCTACCAAGTACGCGCTAATTGATGTGTAGTAGGCAAACATTAGTAGAACTGCATTAGCGATAAATCAAACAATCACAATATCAGTTTCAAGTTTGTAGTCTTTTGCGTGTATACTCACACTGCATAAGACAGTTTCTTAGTGCACCTGTAGAGCTAAAGAATGTGCGAATAGAGATAGTCGCCGACACTCAGAAACCGAGTACGGCACTATGATGATAATTTCTACCACTGATCCAATGATTTCACCTGTAATGCGATCTGGTTCTGCAGCTTTTCCCAGTTTTAATTCTTCTCGCAGCTTTTTCTACTTCCTCTCTTAATATTGTAGGCTACGGTTCTAAATTTCGTTAATCTACCTGTTTTCTTACTGTTTACGTTCGTATTCGTAATTAAATCTGCACAGTACTGCCCTTTGCATTTCAGTAATTCCGATAGCATCGGTCAAAATACCCATTACCTGTGTGTTTGGTTTGAATTTTTCGGTAAAGAGTTTAACCTTATCATACAAATAATTTAAGTTCATTATTCTGCGCATGTCTTTCTATATCCAAGCCGATATATTATTAACGAATTTGTTCTTGTCTTTCCCGCATGCTATCCTTTCATCATTTAATAAAATTAAAAGAAAAATCACTGTGCATACACTTAGGTAATATTATATTTAAGTCATATTAATTATAAATAATAACAGTTTGCAGCATATGGCATTAATTAATTTGAATTGTAAAATCACATTTGCATATATAGAGTATATATATATGTGAAAATGTAAAACATAAAATATTGCTGTAGTCCGACTGGTTTCGTCTGTTCATTTAGAATTTTCTCATTTATTTGTGCCGTTTTTCCTTAACTCCATATCGAGTTCGTTTTTCTCTGTCTCTTTCCTTCTTTTATTAGCTTTCAGGTTCCTTCTGATATTCAGTTTTTTTTTTTGTTTTTTTTTTTTTGGTTTGTTTATCGAATTCTTGGGCCGTACTTCCTTTTTCCTGCGCACAGAATACATTTTTAATCATGAGCGGGCTTCCCCCGGGGCCCGAATTTAACATCTTGAAATGATTATTGCTCAAAAATAATTTTTTCATTGAGTCTAACTAGTTTCTTCCATACCGACTGTTTATTTCATCTTGGCTAAACTTCGGTCTAGCTTTAAATTTTTGTCTGCCCAACAAATACATGGCAAATTCTAGATTCCTAGTATGAACTTTTCCATCATAAACTAACGAAAATCCAATAATCTTAGTTCCTTGCTAGCTCCGGAGCTCTCAGTACATTCGCAGAACTTTATGTAACCAAACTGGCAACTACTTTTTCTTCCTCCTGACACTTGTCTTTCTGTAATGTATTATTTTCACTCGTTTCGCATACATTTCTATCGTACATGTTATGTTCGCATACATTTATTATTAATAACTCATTTATCTGCTTGAAATAGTGAGATTTAAAGGATTTTACGACAGAATACCTGGTTTGTGTTAAGCCCATTGTACTACCACCTCGGTGCTATAGCGTTTATAATCATTCCATCTTAATTACTTCGCTGCTGCATAATGATTTTTTTTTAAATTCCCGTTGTGTTACATCATGTATTTAAGGTAACATGTCAAGTGGCTGAGCGTTGGGGATTGTGAAATTAAGCTTTTCGTAATGTACTTAAGAATCTAGTAGATCCGAAGAGAATATTGGGGCCAGTTTCTTTCTCATGGGATTCGACTTTTACATTCCCGCAGGTAATTCTTTAATGTAACCAATATGCAATTTCAGATTAGGTATATATACCTAACAGAAACTTGGATCCGGAAACAAATAATACTTCTAGCTTTGGCAGCAAAGCACCTTAACTATTGGGCTACCACCGCGCTACCTAGATTATGTCTTAGACAATTTTTAGTTCAATTCTACGAATTCTACATGTTAAACTTTGCTGTGGTCGCGGTATTACTGACGCAATCTTCTCGCTGCACATGTTAATGGAAAGACACAAAGAGAAGGTGAAGAATGTACACTTAGTCTTTAAATTTGGTATGCTCTGTGAGAACATTGTGTTTCTGAAGAATTGATAAAATGGGTATAGTTACTCTACAAGGATGTCATAAGCAAGGTCAGATGTGCTCTGGGCGAATCCGATGACTACCCAGTTCGAATATAGGTATACATCAAGGCTCTGCGCTCTTGCCACTACTGTTTAACGTGGTTTTAGATACAATCACGCGGGATATTCAAACGCCGTTACGTTGGATACTATTGTATGCAGATGATGTCGTATTAATTGATAATTCAGTTCAGGTATGGTGTAACAGACTGGAAAAATTTGGTCTTGAAGTCAACATAAAGAAAACTGAATATATGGCTACAGATACAAACGCAGTTGGATCTATCCAAGTCTGTGGAGAGCATCTGCCTCGTACAAGAATCTTTAAATACCTTGGATCCTGTGTCCAGGCTGAAAGTGGCATTTCCGAGGCAGTCCGAAATCGGATAAGCACAGAATGTCTGAAATGGAATATGTGACAGACGCATGCCCATTCGACTAAAGTCAAACATTTATCGTTCAGCCATCCGACCAGTTGCCTTGTATGGTGGGGAGTGCTAGTTGCAAGGCAAGAAGAGTGAGCGCGGCATGTAATGGAAATGCGTATGTTAAAATGGTCAATGGGCATATCTGACCGGATTAAAAATTAATGCATCCGCGCAGCAGCGAGACTTGCACCTATCCGAAGTAAATTCCATGAAAGCCGTTTAAGATGGTACGGGCATGTACGACGTGCTCAGAAAACCGAAAATGGTTTATTGCCATCAGTCGTGCATTCATTCCAAATCCCACGCAAAAGACCGGTTAGAATGGCGGAGATGGCTCAATGTAATCACTGCAGATCTCATTGAAGCCGGTGTTGATTCAGGCCTAGTGGTAAACCGAAACAGCTGGAAGCGATTAAATTGCACGGCAGATCCCACATCAACGGGAGAAATAAGAAGCTTTGCTGTTTTCGCTCTGTTATTTTAGTTTTCTAATATTAGATTAGAATTGTACGGTCCTGGCAACTTGTTATTATCATCTCTGTCACACCTTTTATATGCCGTTATTATTATTATTATTATTATTATTATTATTATTATTATTGAGTGTTATTAAGTGTTATTATAATATAAAAGTTTTAGCTCTTAAGTATTAGTAGACAAGTAGTAAACTGTACGCAACATATAATATAATTCCAAACAGACGAATTAAGAATTTTGCAGTTTTTGCAGTAACATGTTCTCATAAAGTATCTTATGTAATTTATGAAGGTCAATACTGTAGATTACGAGTTAAAAGAAACAAAGGAAAAACTTAACTTTATTCATTATTTGATTAACAAACGAAAAACTTTTCGTAGAAAATGAGTAAAGAAAATTAAAAACAATAAAAAATAAATATTTCACATATAAAAACATCTCTACTAATTGTAACTAAAATAAAATTGGGAGAATGTGAAATTATTGTATTAATTTTTTAATTCGCTTATTGAGAGTTGTAAATTTTTTTTTGGTCTAGTGTAGAGGGTGATCAAATAGAAAGTTATCCATGTACGCGTAGTACTTGAAATGTACGCATATAGTAGCGAATCTACATATTATACTAATGAACTGCAAATGAAATTGAAAATATTTACTATTTAATTAATTAATAATACATAGGAAATTAATTGTTATCCTTGGTTCATCGTTAAATAAATGCATTTGCGATTCCCATGGGAATCGGGATTTATTATACGTCGAGTTTGATGGCCTAAACAATTTTATTTCAGTTTTTCACTTTCAAAACAAGGCTAAACATCGAGATCATCCCCTTGCGTAATGTAAGATTATTCAAACTTTATGAAAGAAACAAACTAACGAATATCTCTATATTTGTGAAATAAAATTATAATTAACATCGATTGGTTTCAGATATTTTTGTCCATAATCATAGTGTAATCATCGAGAAGATTATGGATAAAAATATCCGAAACTGATCGGTGTTAATTTTAACTCTATTTTAAAAATATATATTCTTATTCTTTTTTTTAAATTTCTCATTAAAGGTCGGCTAATAAAAAAGAAAAATTAATACGATAAAATTAATTTTTAAGCGAATTCTCTAATTTTGCGCCATGTTGTTTACTTTTCAGTAATAATAAAATTGTGTTATTGTTTTAATGACATAAAAAAAGACATAATTACGTAGGAAATAAAAATTTTACTCAGTATTTAAAATGACAATGACGCTATTCTTAATGAAATAATAAAACACACTGAGCTTATTTTTTGCATTGTTTATTTTTTATAAGGGGTTTTTAAAGTTTTAACATAACTGCTTCTATCAAACACTGTTTGAAAGTTATGTTTAATCTACATACAATGTAGTAGTTTTTAAAAATCAGCTGTTCTTTTTATTTTTTGTAATGTTTCATTGAAAATATCGGCTTCTGCAGACAGCGTGTTCGTGTGATAATTGAAGCTTTTTCCTTAGAATATTAATCCGCACGCTATTAATGTTCCAAAAATGAGCTCTAATAATAATAATAATAATAAAAATAATAATGGCAATAATAATGGCAATAATAATAAAAATAATAACGTTAAACAATATTTTAAAATTTATTTGATACAAATAATACGAAAATAATCACGGGTATATAACTGTTACAAAATAATAGTGATTTCTATAATAATAATAATAATAATAATAAGTATAATAAATATCCGTAGACAGGATGACAGGAAGAAAATATAAAAAATTAGAAAAGGAACACGAATGGAACATTTGACATGGGAAAAATTAAATAATGTAAAAAGCTGACTGCGAACGGAACTAGATGACATTTGTTCTACTCCTCTTTTTACTTCTATTTATCAAATTGTTCATTCGCTTTCATTTTCTTTAATTTTATCGTCCGCGCCTCAATTTATCCTTAACCTCGTTTTCTGTCGAAGAAAAGAAAAGATAAGCAATGTTTCATTTTTCATTTATAATTTCTCTTACAATACCTCGAATTCGTTTATCATCCTATTCCCTATTTACATTTCTGTCTTTTTTTATTCTTCTTATTTGAAATGTTCATTCTCCCATATTCTATATTATTATCTCTCCGATTCTTTTATTCTTTTTCTTATGTCAACCGCTTTTCTTCATCAGTTGCAAACAATTCTGAACATCTGTGACATGTGTATGATGATTATGTGTCAGTGTGTGTGTGAAAATTCACGTTTCCTATGTTGCATGCTATAGCACCACAACCGGATTAATAATAAAAATGAATTGTAATAACACATTTAATAAGTATTTCATTTATTATTATTATTATTATTATTAATAATAATAATAATAATATTTCGGGGGTTTTCTATATTACCAATGCGACGACCTAGTCGGTAGCAAAGCGTTTGCTACTTTTCGCGTCATTGTATTTAACAGGACCGTTTTTTATATTTTATAAACCAGTAGCCCAGATAAATCCATTCTATTCAAATTTCTCGTTAATTGTTTTTTGCAATTATTTTTAAATGTCCAGCTATTATTGGGAATGTTTTTATATTTGTTCTATTGTTTTGTTAGTGAACACTGCCTTGTCCGAATATCGGCAATATCATTTTTTTTTTTTTGTTTTTGACAGTATGGAACTTTTTTTTATTAATCAAGTTTGCTTTAAGCACTAAATCTTAATCTACCATTCTAGTTATTATACTTTTTTGTGTGAAATATTATTGATGGTTTTAAACTTCCTAACCCCCCCGGGGGGTACTTTAGTACTCTCTGGGGCCCGGAGCTCTAACCGGGAAGGGGCGCGTCCACAGGTAGTGGATAGTGGAAGGGCCTATAGATATATAGGTTAGCTGCGAATAACCAATAAGCAGTCGCGAACTAAGAGCGGCTACCGGCAGAAAGTCTCAGGCAGACGATTCCAGTAGTGACAGGGCAATGAGTTATGACGGAGTAGAGGCAAAGCTGTAGGAGCTAACCATAAAACTCTACAAAGTCCCAAGGATTAACTCACCCTCGGCGAGTTGAGACCGCCGTAAAGGTCTCTGGCTACTTACCTAGTAGCAAAGTGGTGGAGGGCAGCAGTAACCATCAGTACCAACGGCGGACGGAAACCATACGGGTTAGAACGGCTGTCGATTGGATTATTGTATGCAAGTAGGAGAATCTACAGAAGGATACAATACTGTGATACGGAAGGCAAGGAGAAACCACCGTATTAATACTCTCAGGTAAACCTATCATGACAAGTCCAATACAAAATATGTTAACCGGGATCAAAGATGATAACTCAGTCGATGATGTCGGCAGGGGCAGCGGAAGAAAGCAGAGGGCTTCCGAGGTCTACAGTATGCGAAACCCTTCACTTAGGATAGGCACATGGAATGTTCGAACAATGTTAACAGTCGGTAAGTTAGCCAATATCAGAAGAGAAATGATACGTTACAAAATGCAGTTACTGGGAATAGCAGAGACAAGATGGAAAGATGAAGGCGATTTTGTGTATGAAGGATATCATGTAATACACACTGGATCCGAAAATGGGCATAATGGTGTTGCGCTCATAATGAACAATACACTAAGCAATGCATTAATAAATGCTGAAAGCATAGGGAGTTTTTTTTTTTTTTTTTTTTTTTTTAAATAATATGTATTTATTTTTTCGCTTGATGTTGGAAATTATAAAAATTTTTCTTGATTTCCCAAAGCAAAATTAATTTCGATATTTACATGACTAAAAATTACCGAAATTATAAACGGTTTGGTGATTTTTTTTTTCTTCTTTATCCCCATTTCGGATATTCCCGATGGGGCAGTATTATTTTAATAATATATATATGCATAAAATAAATACAATGTTATTACGAACGTTAATAGTTATAAACATGTGTTACATCAGTGATGATAATACATAGTCACTGAATGTAACAAAATAATATTTACATACAAAGTTACTGAGATTTATAAATTCACTTATTATGATATATTTTAACTAGGAGAGGATTGATCAGGTACTAGCGGGTTTAGTGTCAGTTTCTTTTTCATAGTAACATGGAAATATTCTAGGAGGTGTTTTGCATTTTGAGTATTCAGTAGAAGTGGGGTGTTTTCACTAATTTTGTATTGTTGTCGTAGCTCTTTAAAGGCTCCACATTTAAAAATAGTATGATATATATATCATCAGTTTCATTTCGTTCACAATACTGACAATGTGGCATAGATTTAATCTTGAATCGATTTAGGTATTCTCCGAAGTTTCCATATCCAGAGAGTACCTGTGCATTGAAGAAGGTTATTGCAAGGTTTGACAATTTAAGTTTTTGCCGAATGTTTGGGAAAAAAATAAAGGGTTTTCTGCCTGTAATCTCCCTCTCCCATCGCAACTGCCACATGTCAATTAGAATATTTTTAAGATAGGTTTTCAGTTTGTTAACTGGTGGCTTGATGCCAAGATCTGTGATTAGGGTATTGTGTTGCATAAATTTTAGTGATTTGACATTGTTTAAGTTTAGTGTGATTCTATATTCACTTAGGATAGCCCTTCCGATGAGAAATAAATCAAGAGGCGGGATGTTAGCTATGATACATGCTGCTGATGTAGGGGCTGTTTTATACAGGGATGATATATTTAGTAGGTATTTCCTTTGGTACTTGGTGACTTTATTAAGTATTCTATGGTTGATATAAATTGCTGCTCCGTATCCGAACATAGACTGGATTAGTCCTTTATATAAGATGACCCTCTCTTTGTGTCGAATTCCATAGTTGTTTGGTGTTAGAATACGTAATTTGTCATAAGTTAGGTTACATTTGCGGTGGATGTTTTCCAGGTGTGAGAGGAACCGTAATTTATGGTCAAGAGTGATCCCGAGATATTTTATTTTGTTGACAATTTTAATTGGTTGGTCAGAAATGGCTGCAGTTTGTTCAATATCCCTAAGCCTTTTTTGGCTTCCAAATATGATTGCTTCACATTTTTCCACCGCGAATGTAAGACCCAGGTCAGTTATTGTGCCCTTAAGCTTTTTACACACAGCAGAGATTTTACTCAGATTTGTGTAGCGCTTAATGTTGAATAGTATGCACAAGTCATCTGCATAGGATATTAGATCGCAATCAATG
Organism: Icerya purchasi; assembly: GCA_039619475.1. NCBI lineage: Eukaryota > Metazoa > Arthropoda > Insecta > Hemiptera > Monophlebidae > Icerya > Icerya purchasi. The sequence continues at coordinate 577,752,104 of CM077115.1, forward strand.
TTTAGTGTTTTACAAAAGAGTTCAATTTCATTGTGGACTTTAGAATAGAGTATGTTCCACAGTGTTGGTCCCAGGACTGATCCCTGGGGAACACCACAGGATAACTCTTTGATGGACGAGGCCAAGTTAATTTTTAGGCGCGCATAGCGGTTCTGAAAGTAGCTAATTATAATATTTATTACAGATGGATTAATTTTGTTGACTTGTAGAATATGAATAATGGCCGACCACTTACAATTGTCGAATGCACCTCTGATGTCAAAAGATATAACAAGCGGTGTGCATCCGTTAGTGAGACAGTCTCTAATAGAGGAAGTTAGTTTATGTACTGCGCCTTCGGCAGAGTGGCCATATCTAAAACCAAATTGGTTTGGGTGTAGTGTTTGTTTTTCTGTAATTTCTGTTGTTAGGATTTGATTTATCACTTTTTCATACACTTTTCCACAAAAGTTAAGTAGTGAAATTGGCCGATAGGCTGTGACTTCTGTTGGTGTTTTGCCAGGTTTTTGTATTAGGACTAGATCAGCGATTTTCCAAGCTGTGGGGAAGAGTTCTAATTGGAGGCATTTATTAATGATATTGTAGAATAAATTTGGAAAGTGAGTATTAATTTGTTTAACTATTCTGTTTGTGATCTTGTCACTCCCAGCAGCTTTCTTGTTGCACAGTGATTTAATTATTTGGTTCAGTGTATATTGGCTTACGTGAAGTCTGTTGGGAGGAGTGGATTGAATTATGTTTAATTTATGGTCTCCCTTTAGTGGTAAGAAGTGGTTTAGAAAGGCATTACATTTTTCTTGATCATCGGTGATTTTCCTATTTTGGAGGTTGATATCAGGGATTACAATTTGTTTGTATTTTTCTAAAAGAAATTTGTATGGTTTGCCCCAGGCACTAGATTCTGAGATAAAGCGTTTAAAGGATTTCAATTTAGCTTGCATGATTGATTTTTTATAGTTCTGGTTTAATGTTTTTAGGATGGCATTAGTAATAACTAGTTTCAATGGGTTCTTTGTTTTATTTTTGATTTTCCTAATTTTGTTAATCTGTAGCTTACGTTTTTGAAGGTCTTGTGTCCACCAATCATTAATTTCTGGCTTGGCTATTTGTGAAGTATTATAAATTTTCTCAATTAGGTAAGAGTTAAGGGATGTAACGGTGTCATCAAGGTCAAGAGAAGTTTTGCATGAATCTATGTTCTGTACAGTTTTATTGATAATATCACAGTTAATAGCTTTTATAAGTTTGGGTATATCCGCCTTGAGAAATAGGGTTTTATTTTCGTTGATCATACTGACATTTAATCGAATAGAAAAGCATTTGTGAGGGGTGAGTTCCGCATAGTGTATTTTAAGATTAAACAGGGATTTAATTTTATGAGTGACTATGAGGTAATCGATAACACTTTTACCATTGTACTCGTAGTTTTCAAACGTAGGAGTATTACCATTAATTATGGTTAAATCATTACTATATATTAGGTCATATAGGAGCTCAGAGTTTGTGTTTGATTTAATGTTGGTTTCGAGAGAGGGTAGGCGAATGTTGAGGTCCCCAATGATTATGGGGTTTAGATGAGGGTTATTTTTGATAAGGATGTCTATATTATGTAAGGGGGATTCTCTTTCTTGATTGGGCGAGAGATAGCAGCCCATGAATAAGTATTTATCTATTTCAATAGCTATAATATTATTGGAGTTGGAAATTATCTTATGAATTAACGAGTTTTTGATTATGATTGCTACTCTATTGTTTAAATAATATTTATAGATGCTATTGTTTATTGAGATTTTGCTATGAGTTGAATAGGGTTCACAAATTATTGCAAGATCGCAGTTAATCTTAGTCATACGTCTTATGAGTAGAAGCTGTGCCGCGGCACAGTTGTCTACATTAAGATACAGTATTTGAAACGCCATAGTCGGTTATTGAAGACACATAATCGTAATTTTTTAGATAGACTGGGCAGTTGCGATCATGTACCTTATGATCAATCCCGTTCACAATTTCATTTATTAGTAGGGAATTATTTAAATCTATTTTGTCTGCAGACTTCCTTTTGAGGCGTTCATGCACACAATTGCTACATGAGTCCTGTTCATTTACTTTACAGACAAAATTGATGAAAGTTAGATCAGATTTACAGAATTTTTCTAAATGACCGAACCGATTACATTTTTTACACCGTTTAATAGATACTGCGTTTTCAAATGGAAGCCTTTCGCATTTAATTTTTAAGTGTCTATCGTCTGGTATTGATAAGGATGTAAACGTACGTAGATTCTACTAGTTTTATTTGTTATTATTTGTTTAACACTGATTGGTTCTTGGTTAGTTTTTATTAAGAAATATTCCTTAACATCTCCTTCGCTTATATTGTTAGTTCTAAATAGAACTATAGTTGGCTCAAGTAGTTTGGGTTTAGTGACTTTAACGTCCTTAATGTTATTTTGAATTTCTTCAAGAATACGCGTTTGATCATTTTTATTTCCTGTTTTTATAATTGCCGTGGCATCATTTACTTTTTTGTAGAATGTTACATTAGTGTTCATTTTATTCGGACATATTTTAGCTTTTAGCTGCTTTTCAAATTTATTTATGTCTCCCGATTTAATTATTACTTTCTGTTCAGGTTTTTGTACCTTTTTTATTTATGAGCTTATCTCTGAAAGTTACTTTGTTATATGAATTATATCCTTAACTACATTTTCAATTTCCAGTTTTTTTTGATTAATAATAAAATCTTTTTCTGCTACAATGGTAGTTAGTTCAGAGAGTAAGAGATCAAATTTTTCTGTACATTCAACTACGGTTTCTTTTTGTTCTTTTGTTAGATTTTTGGAGGTTTTTGAGTATATTTGTTCTTTTATTTTTGAACTTAATTTACTTAATTTTAAGATAATATTTTTTTCCGATTTCCTATTCATCATTTATGTCATTATTAATATTAGAATTGATGCAAATAAGTAAGCGACGAGAAAAGAACTATTCAGATAAATTTATAGTAACGTCTAACTCACTGTGTCTACCAGCGGTTGATGGAATAGGGAGTAGAATAATTATAGCACGATATTGTACCAAACCTGTAAACACTACAATAATCCAATGTTACATGCCTACTTCAGCAGAAGATGAGGACAAAGTGGAAGAAATCTATAGACAATTAGAAGATCAACTACAGAAAGTGAAAGCCGATGAAAACGTGATAATAATGGGAGACTGGAATGCCAGCGTAGGACAAGGAAAAGAAGGCAATACAGTGGGGCCGTTTGGACTGGGCGTAAGAAATAACAGAGGACAAAGATTGGTAGATTTCTGCAGCCAAGAGGATTTAGTAATAACTAATACATGGTTTATGACCCTGTTGAGAAGGCGATACACTTGGAAAGCACCAGGTGATAGACTGAGGATGCAGATAGATTATGTAATGGTAAAGAGAAGATTCCGAAATCAAGTAAAGAAAGCGATGGCATATCCGGGCGCAGACGGGGACACAGATCATAATTTAGTGAAAATAGAAACTGAACTACGTTTTAGGAAACCGCGTAAGAGCAACCGAAATAAGAAATGGAACACGGAGAAACTGGATAAAACAGAAGTAAAACAGAAGTTCAGTAAACAAATAGCGGAAGGATTGAAAGAATGGAAGCCGTCGTACGGAATAGAAGAATGCTGGAAACAAATAAAAAGAACAGTTACAACTGCAGCAACTTCGGTACTGGGTTACTTACAACGCAGGAAAAAGAAGCCTTGGATAACGCCGGAGATGCTGGAGTTAATGGATGTGAAACGGCAATATAAAAGTGATGTTGACGTGAAAGGCAAAGAAAAATACAGGTGCCTAAAAAACAGCATTACAAGTAAATGTCGAAAAGAAAAGGAAAAGTGGTGGAAAGAACAATGTGATGAGCTAGACGACCTATGCAAGCAGCACAAAACAAAACTACTGTATAAAAAGATTAAATGTATCGATAAAAGGAGGAAAACAGTGGGCCCTTTTATAAAACGACAAGATGGTACCAACACAGAAACAATTGATGAACAAAGAGAAATCTGGCGGCAATAAATAAAAGAACTATACAGTATAAAAGACAAAATGAGGATACAAACTGATCAAAACGATAAAGAAGGGTGGGAAGGTACACCACTTCGCGATGAAGTTGAAACTGCCATAAAGACAATGCACCGGAATAAAGCACCAGGAATAGACAACTTGCAAGCAGAATTAATTATTAACGGTGGAACAGAGCTGCATAATAAATTGTATGATTTAGTATGTAAAATCTTCAGAGAAGAAAATTGGCCGGAAGATATGGTTACATTGGTGCTAGTGCCAATTCCCAAAAAAGTGCGCCCAAAAGGTTGTGAAGAATATAGAACGATCAGCTTAGTTGCACACGCATCGAAAATCCTATTACAAATTATAAAAAAATAGAATGAGAAGGTATATAGAACAGTACATCGATGATGCGCAGTATGGTTTTAGAAAGGGATTATCAACAAGAGATGCGATTGCAGCACTAAGGATCATGGGAGAAAGAATAACGGCTTTAAACGGTAAAATATATGATGCTACGTGGACTATGTCAAAGCATTTGATAGAATAGAATGGAATCGGCTATTTAAGACACTGAAAGTGGTAAATATACCGGATAAACTTATAGCATTAATACAAAAGTTATACGAGGACCAAAGGGCGACGGTTAAATGGAGGAATAAACTGTCTAAAACAACAGAAATTGCTAAAGGAGTGCGACAAGGATGTTCATTATCACCAGTGCTATTCAATATCTATTCCGAGTTCATAACAAGCGAAGCATTAGAAGAAGTGCAGGAAGGAGTAAAAATTGGTGGGCGATATATAAAAATTATAAAGTTCGCGGACGACCAAGTATTGCTTGCAGACAACCAAGATGGACTGTCAAAAATGGTACAAACATTAAGCTGTGAAGCAAGAAAATACGGAATGGAAATAAATATCGGAAAAACAAAAGTAATGTGCATCAACAAAACGCCAGTGGAAATGAATATATAAATTAATGGTCAAAAGATAGAACAAGTGGAGTCCTTCAAATACTTAGGACACATCATAACGGAGAATGTATATTGCAGCAAAGAAATTCGGCGGAGGATTGCAATGGCAAAAGTGGCGTTCATGAGAAAAAGGCAGGTGATTACACAGAATACACTCCCTATTGAATTGAGGAAACGTATAGTTAAGTCATATGTATGGGCAGTGACACTGTACGCTGCAGAAACATGGACGCTAAATAAGAAAGATATACAGAAAATTGAAGCTTTTGAAACATGGTGCTGGCGACGCATGTTGAAAATCTCATGGGTCGATAAAATATCGAATGCGGAAGTTTTCAGTCGAGCACAAGAAAATAGGTCACTCTTGAATACGATCAGGAAAACAAGGCTGAAATGGATAGGTCACGTATTAAGACATAATAGCCTACTGAAAGACATCATAGAAGGAAAAATACCAATGCGCAGACCAAGAGGAAGACCAAGGCAGACGCTGATAGATACAATCAAGAAGGAAACAAACATTAAGACATACGCAGAATTGAAAAGGCGAACAGCGGATAGGAATAGGTGGAGGACTTGGACGATATGGGGCGAACCAGTCAAACGACTGAAATACCAATTTGATTGAAACTTCCTAAAATATTTCTTGCCATTTTCTTATTTTAAAACATATTTTTCATCGTATCTGGTTTTTATGACTACGAGAAAACCCCCTGCTCCTGAGAATAATCCACTCTTTATTTATGTCACCAGAAACTGACGCTTTGCTCCTAATGAAACCGCCCTTACTGTTATCACAAAGGGTGGTTTCCTTTGCCACTGGCTGGTCCACTCAGCTATCATATGTTCGTAGAAATAGCCCTTCATTTTGCAGATTGGTGGGACTGATGACGGCTTTAGTGCAGACATGGATGTGAAGAAGACTCGCTCGTTTCCTTGAATTGTCGCATGACTCGGCGGCACCCATAAAAGCGACGCCTGATTTCTTGCATGATGGAGCAACTTAAAAGCATAATTAACCTTCGAGGCCAAGATATCCATATTGTTCTGCGAGGAAATCGAATTTAGAAATGTCAAAGAATCAGTTACTGAAAGTGCGCTTCTATCCGTAAATCTTGCCTGTAAACAAGCTTCGAGGCTACCGCATAGGGTGTACAATTCTGCTTCCTGTACTAAGCAATAACGTTTAGACGAAACGAAATAATTTTACCACCGATTAGAGATAGTCAGATATGTGGGCCTGCTTTTGCAACATCGGTATAAATGATCAAAGAGTTAGGATGACTATTGATTTTCTTGGTGACGCAGTGAGTTAGGTTTAGCGTCAATCTGTGAGTTACCGTGTCTAATTGGGATAAGTCTATCCTTGTAAGAATGCTTTTCTAAGGAGGAAGTTTGTAATGAGGAGTGACGAAATTTGGCACTCGCACACCACTATCAACAATCTGTTTTACTCAGTTAGAGATTGGGTCACTGAGGAAGGACGGAGACGGAATATTTGCAGTGTTAGGAGAAGTAATTTCGTAATAATAAAGATATCAGAGGATTAAATCGTACACGGTAATATAAGAACGGATCAGAGAGAATGGGAGAATTTCAACAGCCCCCCCCCCCCCCCCTCCACATTAATATATTTTTTTCGTAAATAGCGCAATCGTTTGTGCATCGTTTGCGCAGAAATGTACACAAAGTTTCATCGTTTGTGCACATCCCTATCCCACGATATTAAAGAAAAACGGCGTGGGACTGTTAAAACGTTAGCCCCTCCATATTAATATTTTTTTGCAAAGTATGGTGCAAACGTTCGTGCTTCGTTTGTGCAGAAACCACAATATGGAAGAAAAATAGTTGTGGGGTTGTTAAAATTTTATCTAATAAAATTAATAAAAAATGGATTATGAAGTTGCTGGGGTATTAGTTCATTACAAAATAATCGTTAAATACAAAAATCGAAACAAACATAATTTAGAAAGCTGTTGATTATTTACATTTTTTAAATACATATAATGTTTTGATTTTGTAAAATTTTAACAAGACGTATTACATAAATGTTAAATTAAATTTTACAAAGTGCAAAACTTAAATACTATGACGTGGAAAATAATAAAAGCGAGTACCAAAATAATCACTAATTAAAATATATAATTTCTCAGTGAATATTTTACTTTTTGTAAATGGAACATAGCCTATAAAATATAAATTAAAAATTAATCATCGACATGTTTCGGGAACACAGCCCCATATTCTTAGTGTATTACAAAATTATAAATTAATAAACTGCAACGTATAAATTTTAATTATTAATTTTAGATATTAAAAAAGTAAACCTATTAATTTCTTAATAAATAAAAATGTAAAATAATTAACAGCTTTCTAAATGATGTTTGTTTCGATTTTTGTATTAAACGATTATTTTGCAATGAACTAATACACCAGCAACTTCATAAGCCACTTTTTATTAATTTTGTTAGATAAAATTTTAACAACCTCCCAACTATTTTTCTTCCATATTGTGGGATAGAAATGTGCACAACCGAAGCACGAACGTTTGCACCATATTTTGTAAAAAAATATTAACGTGAAGGGCGAGGGGCAACGTTTCAACAGCCCTTCACCGTTTTTCTTTAATATCGTGGGATAGGAATGTGCACAAACGATGAAACTTTGTACATATTTTTGCACAAACGATTGCGCTATATATGAAAAAAAAAAAAAATGGAGTTGGGGGCTGTTGAAATGGACCTCAGAGTGGAGATATGCTAATAAGGAAACAAGCACTCGCTGAAGGTGAGGGGTTCGATGAAGACCAAAAAGTAAAGTAAGTCCCATACCATTCACAGGGCGTCGGGTTTTGTGAAGTTAAGCTTTCCATAATGGTGGTGGTACTAAGCCTAATGGATCTAAGGAGAATACTGGGAGGCCAGTTCCTTTCTCACGGGATCCGCCTTTACTTTCCCCCAGATAATTCTCTGGTATCCAATTCAATTTCAGACTGGGTAAACCTGGGAGCGATTCGGATCTGGAACGAGACAAGTCTCGAACCCGTGTCCTCTGGTTTAGTAGTCAAGCGCCTTAACCACTAGGCTACCGCGCTACCTGCTGCTCACAACGGATTCAATTATATTTCATCTTCCAACTTTCCTTCTTTAACTTTTATTTTCACAGACGGCTCTAAGTCGACTGCTGGGGTGTTGATAATGCTTTTATGCTGCCGGCCGACAACTATAAAACGTTAGATTTTGACTTCTTTCTCGCCTATATTCTTATCCGAATCTATCGCTATCCTTTATGTTTTCCGTTGTCAGTATATCCAAATTTCTCCTATCTTTCGATTCAAAAGACGTCGTTTTACAAGTAACATCAACTCTTTTCTGCAAACACTTTTTTATTTCGATTATTCTTTACATTCGGTTCTGAATCTTTTATCTCTGCGCTTCTGGCTCCGATCTTATTTATCTGCTACGGATTCTAAGCTACTGTGGCATTGCAGGCAACCAGACTAGGCTACTCTCTAGCCCGTTCGACCGCAATCAGTGGACTTTTCGTAAGTCGTTTTCCTGACGAAAATCCTCTCTTTTTTCAATTCCGCAACGACTATCGGTCTGATCTCTATTCCTCTTTCTGTTCTAATCCTAACTCCTTTTATTTGGCTACAGAGCTCTACCCTCCCCTCGGTTTTCAATGATTTCCTTAGCGCCAATTTAACCTATCTGCTGTCTATACTGCGGAGATAAAAAAAAAAATAAATAAATAAAATGTTGTTTATTAGTTTTTACCGAGAAATAAAGAATCCTGCAACGAAATTTTTAATAGTCGCTGCTGGAAATACGATTTAGGTTCAGTTACGCCTATTATGGTTTGCTGCCGTAGAATGTGCTTAAAGTTTGTTTTAATTATTATATTACTAATATCCCCCCCCCACTACCCCCCCCCCCCCCAAAAAAGAAAAAAAAAAGAAAAGCTGTATAGAGGAGAAATATCTTTTGTGAAAAGTACAGAGTTTACGATGCAAAGAGAAAAAATGAGACATTTAAACAAGTATTGATGCGCTGGTGAAACCGCGAGCTGTGGTTAGCGAGTGAGTACCATTCATAGAATAAGGAATGATATGATGTGAACAAGGAATAAAAAGGCTTATATATTTAGATCAATGGATTTTTATTTTAAGTTACTTCAAATTTTTCCGACTTATGCAATACTGCGTATGATTATTTTAATTTCGTAAAAGCAACTTTAACCAATAATGTAATATACAGTTTTTATTAAATTAAGTAAAAAAAAAAACCCTTATAAACCATTAATACAATATTACAACTGGTTATAATAGGGAAATATAGAAAATTCGGTGTTTTCTATATTTCTTATTATAACCAATTGTAATATTATATTAATGATTTATAAAGTCTTTTGTTTGTTTTCATTTTTTTCAACTGTCCTTCCCTCAGACTCAAATAGTGCCCTTTGGGCCTTTACTTGCTTACACTTCCTTTATTTCCTGTTTGCTAGATTTTTATTACACGAGCTAATGGCAGCTATCCTTTCGCTCGGATTTGTTCCTCCGATGTGAGTTAAAAAAGTTGTCCAGCTTGCAGAATTTTTCACGGACGTTTAACTTTTTTCTTTCCCAATCACAGAGCAGAAGGTTTTACCGGCACCTGAAATTTTTCCTTTTACTCGCTATTAGAGACACGCTCCCGTCTTTCAGTATGCTAATTGTTAGTTTCCTAAACCACACTGCCTAGTATCATGGTTATTAGAACTGCATTTGTTCTAGCGTGCTTCCTTATTATTAGTAATCAACACTCTTCGTTATATAAGCGTGTTCCTTTTAAGGTACTAAAATCCGAGCTTTCTCCTCGTGGCGCATCTCTCTTGCGCCGTTGTTTGATTGTTTGCTATACTAAATTCTCTATAATTTCCAGTAGATAGCAAAGATTTCGTGCTGCTAAAAAAAAAAAAAAAGTAAATATGTTAAACGTTTCTCCACATTGAAAGTGTCTAAGGGAGTGGTAGTATGCCGGGAAATCTACGACCGAAGTGATTCGTGGGAAACGTAATGGAAATTGGTAAAACGGAAAGTAAAATTTTTAATTAGTCCGCACGTGTTTCTGTAAAAAATTGTAGTAAAATATTTTTACTTCACTGGAATGTATCTGACGGAACAAAGAAGAGGTAATTTTTAATTTTAACCGAAGCAGTATTAGACCGAGGATTATCCCTGCAGACTCGTTTACAGGCCGGCAGATCGAAAAAAAGGGTGTACTTACCGATATCTATGTAAAGCTTCCCAGTCACATACACACTCGTTCAGAGAAAAATACCTCAACTACATCATTTTGTTTGTTTCTTTATATTCATGCTCTAGGAATCATATTTTGTTCACGAGAAAGGTCAATGTTTATGTTTTTACGGAAGCACGGACGCGTGCGCTGCTCGATTTCCGTCGAATTCGGAAGAAAACCTAATCGCAGACAAGTGCGATTTCATTTTTGAAAATCAAAAACTATTTACAAAAAGGAGTAAAATTAATTCGCCGCGGTGTACGTTCCTCTCTGTTCCACATTCGTTTTTAGGGAAGAATAGCCAACGTATAATTGTTATTTATTCGAATGCCGCACCAACAGAGTCACGCGACAGCGAGTTATGAAATATGTTTTGAATTTACTACATATAAAAATGTGTACACTTCGATGATCTATTTCTCGATCTCGGTTAAAGTATACATTTCTCATGTTTTCCGAATAAATGTCGAAAGTGCAAATCACACAGAAATTTATTTAAAATTTGGCTTTTTGGAAGCGTATTTTTACCATCTGTAAGTGTTCGAATTTGCATTTATAGGTTGAAATCGATTTATATGTGTTCAGAATTTTATCCCTCGTAATGACGTCATGGCTGCGATCGTGTAGTTTTCAATTTGTAATCGATTTCACCGTTGATTTCTAATTAACGCAGCCCGAAAACGCGTCTACCGTTTCCATCATGAACGTTTCCGGTTTTAATTTTTGCCTCGGAATAGTTGCGGAGATATTTCAAAAATTTGAAAGGATGAAATTGAATTTAAAAAAAAAAATCGCTTCCGAATTCATTTTTTTAATCTCTGGAGAATTTGTATGTACGGAATTTCTCACTTGAGCAAAAAAATGGAAGACAGGCAGTGCGCTACATGCGATAATATGCATTTGCATGTAAACTCGTTTTTTTTTTTATTATTATTATTATTATTATAGATTTTACAAATGTGTTGTTTCGAATTTTTTTTTTTTTTTTTTTTTTTTTGAAAAAAAAAAAGTTTTGTTGCTGCAGTTGCTGTTATTCCTTTTTCATTTAAGTGATATTTCGCATAAAAGGTATCACAAATAATACAGAGCCGTCGCTGTAATTCTTTTACTTTGGAAAGAGGGTGTTGCGGTTAACTCGCTATAATATAGTGTATTATTCGTTTTTGACTCAAATAAACTCGAAAATCCCTTATTTAGTCAACGAATTTTTTGTCATTTATCGGCTTTGTTCGGCGGGGTACAATCAATAACCGAATTAAGTTAAAAAAAAAAAAATTATATATATATATATATTTTTTTTTAAATTACAATTTTATATTTGGGACACGCCCCAGCTGTGAATCCATGTAAAAACACAATATTCTAATATGCCGATTTATCGGCGAGCAAAAAAAAAAAAAAAAAAAATTCTACATATAACAAAGGTAACATCATGAACATAGCTGAAAATTACTATATAAATAAACAAAAAATTAAAATATTAAACTACAAAATACCAAATAACAATAATCCATTTTTTAATATAAAACTTAAAAAAAAAAAAAAAAAAAAATTTTAATATTTATATTATTTAAATGTTGAAATATTTAATATAATGCTTAGATATTTATTTTGGTCTCTATATATGTACATCTTATTCTAACAATTCTGATATTTTAAATTGTTGATTTAAAGTATATAAACCGTTTTATTTCCTATTTGACCTCAGTGTGATTTATAATTTTTGTTTCTGATCGCATATATTGTGTTCTTAGCTGATGATGGGTTATACCCGTTAAAAGGTTTCTAAGTAAGCCTTCATTTAATTCTTAAATTTGTTTGTTATATTTGTATCTGTTACAAAATTACTATATTTTATATTTAACAAACAGGATGTTGAAAGATCCTTTATTTAAAAAAAAAAAAAAAACAAAATAAAAGACAAATATGAAATCTGACGAAATTAATGGCGGAGGAAGATGATGAATTTTAGACTGGCAGTAGAAGAACCTTGACAAGAAACAGATTTTGAAGGTGCTCTTAAAGCTCGACAAGAGAATGAAAATACAAAAATTCCTCAAAAACGGTCAGCTATAACACCGTCCAAAAGAAGTGACATTCACCCTTAATATCGTGTCGCAACAGGTAACAGTCCCCGGAATATCGGTGTCGCTGATGAGCCGGTCTGCACAGGATATCAATTCTTAGCAACAATGATGTATCTCTACAGCGGTACCTAAATTAATTTCGCGTTAAGCAAGTAATTTTGAATGAAGTTGAGCCCCGGAGTTATGATATTTGCAATTTATTATACATAGCACTTATATTAAATAATTTCTCTTTTTTGCTACCGTATGGTGCATAACAAATTAAAAAAAAACAAAAAAAAACAACCGTATAATGAAAAGTTTTTATAAAAATAAAGATCAACTTCACAGAGTTCGTTGCGATATTAAAATATAATCTTTTTCTTCCTACTTTAATTTCGTTTCGTATTCTATTTTAAAAAATATTTTTCTCCTCGTTTTTTTTTTTTTTTTTTTTTTTATTTGTATCTCATGGTCACATAAATATTGATGGCAACAAAATCAGTGCCAGAAAGTTAAAAATGCTAAAAGAATTATATTGTTCTGCTTGAATGTCCTCCTTACTCGCCATAATTAACATCACCAAACCTTCTTTCTTCCCTCTCGCTCATAAGCACGAGGTCTCCACTCTGTTTAACCCGATCCGTTTGACACCAGTAGCTTTCATCAATCGATGTATTCCATTCGTTCTGATTAGTAGCTGTACACAGCAGCTAATTTATAATACTAATATTAATGTGACGAAAAAAGTGACGAGTGCGGTTGCATATAACGCTTATATATGTATTATTTTGCTTATAGTTAATTCTTTGATATTTTATTATATTTAGACGTTTTAAGGGTTGCACATATGTGAAATAGGACCACTTTATTTATTTCTTTTTCTTTTTGAGTTATACAATGAAAAATGTCTTGTTAACGAAATAGAATGTTGTTCTTCGTGCATATGTTATATCCACCATTATTAAATCTATGGGCAGAGGATGCATTAGCAGGACCGAATAAGCAAAAACATCTTTGAGCGCAAGACATGGGTAACGAGCCTTTGAAACGACGATGTAGATTAACCGGTTGTGAATGGAGGGTCTTTTTCATTGCTGAAAGTTACTAAACACGAGACATAAATTTCTCGTTGAAAAGTTGGAAAAAGTCCTTGTTAATTGTAATAATTTTTTACGAATAGATTCATATTTTAACGAATTATTAATTTAACTTTATTTAATAAAAGAAAATTCAGTTGTTAATATAAATTTGTAGTAGAAACATGAAATTTCCTTTTATTTTTTTAATATACACTATTTATTATGAAATTTTTATTGCACATTTTCGTACATATTTTAATTATTCATCTATATTTTTGGTGATTTTTTTGAAGTTTCTTAATGGATATAAATCCAAACACTAGTGATAAGTTTGGAAATCATTTTTATCAGAATTACTAAAGAAAACGTTTTGTTTATGTTCTGGAAAATTAAGACAATTGAGGGTTAAATGTGCTTTATATAATTTTATGTATATGTATACAAGTATACATACATGTATATATATATTATATAAAAACTCGATCTTTTGTTCTGTGAGAACACCGTTTGAACATTTCTTTTATAACTTTTATAAAATTTCCAAAGAACAGTAAATTTTAAATGGCATTCTTAAAATTAATAAATCACCCGTTTCTCCGTTTCATGTTGAAGAATTAGCGGTACCATTAAAGGTCGAAAACATATTCACGTTTTAGTGCATTGGCGTGAAGCAGAGTTACTGGCGAATTGTACTGATAATAATTTCTGCTTTTTGTTGGATCGATATCGCTGACTCGGCTCATTGTCTTTGCGTTTCCTCTGTTTGCTCGCATTGACGTCAAGATTTGAATATTTCGAATTTCTCTTCTTCGGTTCTTGACGAACTGAAGGTGGTGATAGATTAAAATTGTTCCAGCTGAGACGTTCATCTTCGACGCGTTCATTTACCCGATGAGATTCACACTGTTCAGCATTATCGAGTAAATAAAGGACGACTTATTCGATTAGTGGACTTGTTACGGGCACATTTCTATAATTCTTATAGTTCGGTTTTTACTATGTCTATTATCTTCATTTACGGTTTGCGCAGCAATTTATAACGCAAACTTCAAGATTTGCTTTGAATTACGGATGTTTTGTGTCGCGAAAAGCGTGACATCGTCGAGGACGATGATGCTAAATAAATTATTGGCTCCAGCAGCTCAAAAACTTATCCACATTGAAAAAAAAATAATAATTTGCGATTTTCGTAGAAATTTCGCTTACAATTTTTGTAACAAAAGAATGTTGTGATAAATATTCCCCGCATAAAAATTGCGTCAATAATATATATATATATATATAGTATATATACATATATACAGCCTTGGTCATAAGTATTAGGCACCCTACAATTTACCTCATTTCTTGTGGCAAAAAATTAAATTCATATGTTTCGTCTGATTTTTTATTAACATAAAATCACGATATTAATCAATATTTAGTGTGTCCACCCTTTGTTTTGATTACAGCAGCAATTCTTTGGGGCATAGTGCGTACAAGGTTGGTGCACTCAGCTCCAGTTATGGCATTCCACTCCTCCTCTAAAGCATTTTCTAGGGCTGATTTGGATGTTATGCTCTGCTCGCGTATTCTGCGCTTCAGAATACTCCATAGATGTTCTATAGGGCTGAGGTCTGCTGACTGAGCCGGCCAATCTAGCAAGGCGACTCCCCTGTTTGTAAGCCAACGCATCGTGGTCGTTAATTTATTAAAGGGGTGCATTATCTTGCTGATATTTGTTGTCGCCTAAATTAGCTTCACCAAAAATATGCGTCATCGAAAGCATGGGTACAGAAATTAACATTAAGTTGTATAAAATTAAATGATAATAATTTATTTATTTATCAATAAATATCGCAGCCGCATTCCACAATGAGTACTATGTTTAGCATCGTAACTGCCAAATGTCCGAAGCTCATTGCATATCGTTTGACGACGCTATGCGTGCAAACAATCGTTATTATTCAAATGTTATTGTTCTACAAGAAAACGTGCATATCTGCGAGCGCAACTTTCTGCCGGCTTTATAAATTTGAAATATTTGGCTGTGAGAGAAGTTAGATCAAAAGCCAGTCGGTTTCGCGCCCAGGCCATTTCAAAGTTGTCTAGCCTGCTTGAAATAATTACGGGCCGAACGCAAACGTAAGACAACGCGGGAAGGAATTATCAGATTTATTAGGCCTATTGCTTATCCTGCGAACAGCGGTGTCCTGTGAAAGGTGTCGTTCTCTGCAGAGGTTACTTAGTCTTGAACTGGATCACGCTCATCGACCGGAAACGCCGCTTAATCCCTGTCCGTCCGGACAGTGTTCGGAGACGGAGAAGTGAAATTAATTTTCCCTTTTCGAAAATTCTATTAATGTGCAACGGTGTAATTTTTAAACTTTTACACGAATTTTCGCGAATTATTAGTATCGGAGAAAATGCTAACAAGTCCGAGCGTAGAATGGCGCGGCGGGAAGGATGACGCGAGGGGCAGAGGGGGGAGGAAAGAAGAGAAAATATTGTTTTATGGTTGCGCAGCGTCGAAATAAGCAGTAACGCCGGTAACAGGTGTAATCTGTTCTGATAATAACAGAGTTGTGTATTGTTCTCGAACGGAAAGCAGAAAATAAGAGTAGGACTTGGCAAGCACCCCCGAGAGGTGTGTTCCGAATGAAGTAGAGACGTGAGCCTCATTCAGATGAGGCTGCACTCGCTCGTTCCGTTCCTCGTTACGAACTTTGTAATTCTTCTCTCATCTTCTGAGAACGCGGCGCGCCGCTGCATCCATCCACTTATCTAGACTGTACTGCCTAGTTTCCTTCTTTTTTTTTTTTTTTTTTTTTTTTTGCTTATTCTTAATCGCCGCTCGCTTTATTTAAAAGAAAAGGAAGATACGGAAAAAAAGAAAAAAAAAGAAAAAAAAAGAAAAAAAAAGAAAAAAAAAGAAAAAAAAAGAAAACGGATTTCCACAAGCTACCTTACAAATATGCCTACGAGATATACAAATAAACGAATTTCGACTAAGAAATTTCTCATTCTAATTCCGATTTCGCATATTTTACCGCAAAATTTGTCAGTTCCGTTTTTGACTTTTACAGCCATTTTGCGCGCGGCTCCGCCGATTCAATGAATGCTGCAAAAACAAGCTACCGAACGGAAACTGATAAACGTTGAATTTTTCCAACGCCTAATCTCGACGTTTTTATAAAACAGGGAGAAAAAAAAAAAAGCCGTCGGACAGTCGCAAGCCTTTTCGATCGAAATGGAAATAGTTTATAGGCTAGCAATCCGTTATGCTGGACAAGTTGCCTACGTGTTTACAGTTAAAGAAAAATAACAAGAGGACGGGGATAACAGTAGGATAAACGTATATCCGGACGAAGCGGATTTTATTTCGAGTGGTTTATTTGCGATGAATAAGCTGAGAACGCGGCTCGGGAAAAAACATAATAAGAACGGGGAATGATAGGTGAAAAATTTGGCTGAAGGAAAAGTCGAAAGCAGGACACGTAATATGAACGAGGTGTGACAACAAATAACGGTTTTTTTATTCGGAATTCATTCTGCCGCCTCGGATTTTCACCAGCGCAGTTTGTCCGAGTGAGCTGCACGGTGCAAGTCACCTACCGCAGTTACAAATTTTTGAAACATCAAAGATCCGATTGGCAGTCTTTTTCTACCGACACGGTTCCAGGTCAATACCGCCTTTACAGGACTTATCGCATGTTGTTCCGTTGGCAGCGTAAATGAGCCGATGACTTTTCGGTGGAATGAAGAATATTTCTAGTTGATTGATACCGTTCAATTTTTTTTTTTCCACCTCAGCTTTTGTTATTTAGACAGTTAAATAGTCGTGATTGCAGTTGCGTAAGATAATAATCATCAAAACGGTCGTATCAGTTGTTCTGTTCAACAAGCTGACGTGCCGAGACTGATCAGTTTCGAACAAGCTGACGTGCCGAGACTGATCAGTTTCGAACAAACTGACGTGCCGAGACTGATCAGGTTCCAACAAACTGACGTGCCTGGACTGATCGGGTTCCAACAAGCCGACGTGCCGAGACTGATCGGGTTCCAACAAGCTGACGTGCCGAGATTGATCAGGTTCCAACAAGCTGACGTGCTGAGATTGATCAGCTTCCAACAAACTGACGTGCCTAGACTGATCAGGTTCCAACAAGCTGACATGCCGAGACTGATCGGGTTCCAACAAGCCGACGTGCCGAGACTGATCAGGTTCCAACAAGCTGACGTGCCGAGATTGATCAGGTTCCAACAAGCCGACGTGCCGAGACTGATCAGGTTCCAACAAGCTGACGTGCCGAGATTGATCAGGTTCCAACAAGCTGACGTGCCGAGACTGATCAGGTTCCAACAAGCTGACGTGCTGAGATTGATCAGCTTCCAACAAGCTGACGTGCCGAGACTGATCAGGTTCCAACAAACACGATCTTCTTATCAAATATTCCACTGTTTATGAAAATTTTTACTAATTTCAGCACCGACACATCTTGACATGACCTTGAGGATTATTTCAAAATCCTTACCTATCACCGTTGTAAATGGTATCTCCCCTATACCGGTTCCAATGTTACCGCTAAGCGCTGGTACAATGAGCTTCCGATGAATTTGTTTCTATCTCGGTTTGCGCCACTTGTAGCGATAAAGATGCCCGTGTCAGACACGTGAGGAGCATCGAATCGCTCTAACGAGCTAATGCTAATATATTCACGACTTCCAGATGGGCTACTCAAAAGAGAACATATAGTACACGTAGATTTTGCATGTGTATACGTTCGATGACATTAAACTTACGAAGTAATCATTAGTACTAACGAGATGGGTAAGCGTTACAGAAATTCTGTTCACGAAAAGTTCTTCCATCATCGTCTCTAGGGCTCCGCCTCTGACTCTTGTTGTTGGACGCAGTTTAACGTGCTCTTTACAGAGGCAATAAATTAAAGCGCACAGAGCAAAGATCAGGCAGGCGTGATAGTATCCGTTCTAACAGCTTTTTATGATGGACATTCGGCGCTACGACAAACTGCAAGGGAGCGAACTATTCCGAAATAATCGTTTTCCCTACATAAAGCGGTCTAAACTGATCAAGAAAAAGCTTCCCTATAATCGTGTCGTGCTGCTTCCAACTTGATTCACGTAACTTTAGAGAAGACCGTGGTTTGAGAGGCATTCGTCGTACGTGCGGAACGAATACCGCTGGTTATCGAATCTCTTCAGTGGCAGATTAAGTTCACGAATAGAATTTCACCAATTCGATTAAGTACTCCATAATCAGACCTTAATCTTTCGTAATTCGTTATATACTTTCTTCGCCTCAAGATGTGCCCCAGTGTCGTCATCCAGAGTTGCAAAATTCCACTTGCGATTATAAATAAGTTCATTCGCACGGACTCCTCGTGTGCTGGTTAACCGGTCAGTTTGCTATATGCATTCTACGCGCTTTCGTACAAATAGCTGATATCTATATCGCAGCAGACAATTCGACAACGTTATATTTAAGTGCGACACATACGAATGTAGCAGCAACTTTAACGATAGCGCAGTCAATCCGAGCTGCGACGCTGTCGGCGATTTAAGCACAAAGTCATCTTCGTCTCTGCACTCTTGATGGCTTTTTCTTCCTCATACACGTTACCGTACGTTTGCACTAGCGTATAAGAATATTATTTCGATTCTCTAAATGAATCGGGTCGTCGCGTGAAATAGTGAATTACGAAAGCGAGCCTAATTTTTGATAATAACTGCGGCGAATTTGACTTCGACACACTGGATCGTTAATTTTCCTTTGCAACACAGAATCATTGCTCGAATCTGGTGCTATGTAGCCGGCAGGATCGAATTAATCGAATAAAATTAATCGCTTTATATTCCACGAGTTTATTGCGTTTCTAATGATGCACTGCGATTATTAGAATTGCATGCGAACGAAAATGCAAGTACGCACTGACGTAATGAACTTTTTTGTTTTTTTGCTAAATTAGAGACTGAGCTAAGGGGTCTATATTGAGTGAACTTCTAATTAACTCGTGTTATTTTGACCTTAGGTTGATAATAAAAAGCAACGCATATATTTTTCGGTAGGTTTGTGCGCTAGTTGTGTCAAGTGTAAAACACTGAAACTCTACAATCTGAAATAATTGTATTTTTGACAATATTATGTTAAATATAGCCGGTCTAACAAACTCTCTGAATCGGTCAACGAAACAATCATGAATGGTTCGAGTTGCAATATTAAATGTAGCTTGACGCGATAATAAATAATTATTCTCCAATTGAATGCGAATAAATGACTAAATAAATATTTTTTATTCCTGCCTATACGTTATAATATAATGGGGACGGACAAATTGGAACAGCGACAGCGTGCTACCGGCGAGCGCTTTTTATTCTTGGAATGTAAATTGTACTTATTGAACGCGATTTTGACACAATGACCGGAAATATTATAATTCGAGTGGGTTCTCTTTCGAAATAATTACTACTCGCGACTTTACGCAGTGAATGATGCTATTTACAAGTATTTAAACTGATTCAGCGGATCGCCGTATTTTCCTCACTTCGTTGAATGCGGCCCGGAGGATTGATGTTTTGAAATTAGTTTTGTGTTGAAGAAGATGAAAACAGAGTACGAAACTAGCACATTATAAAAACATCTGAAAGAAGCAGAATTACAGATAATTCCGCACCGGGAGACTATGATGCGTTATCGTTAAGAGTGTAGCTTTATCCGATATAAATTGTTAGCAGGATGTTGTAATTTTCAACAGTTAATATGTACCAAAATGAAGATTTATTGACAAAAAAATGTGCCACGTTTCATTAGAACAATTACGAAACATATTAATTATAACGTCGCCACGATAAGCAGGTTTTTTTTCTCTATCCTATGCCGTAACGTTATCTAACACTGTGATACATTCCGTTAAAGAAGTGAACTTCATTTACCAAACGCATTGCGACTAGGTCTTAATCTTTAACTGTCCCATGGGAATTTTCACTACGTTCAGATTTCTACTGACGGGCTGTCACCGGTTCATTCAGGGGGTGCGAGTATTACGCTCCTCTTCGCGAATATTTTCATTCAAGCATTTAAATTGTCTCACCCGAGTATTATTCGGTATTTGCGGTGGAACTCTTATTTGACAGGACGCGGGTTTTTAATATATTCCGATAGCTTCAATTTGCTTATAGTGTTTCATTTTCAGTATGCGAAAATCGTTTCTATAGTTTTTAATGTTAAAAGGAAATGTTTTAATATTGCACAATAGGGCGGCATTATCAGATTTTGTCATCGAAATCTTAATGACAGAACTGATGCGGCAGTTATAAACGCCACAACATCTAGAAAGCCCCACGTATTCGATTGACTTTTACGATGCGATTAAACAGGTGGTTATAATATGACTGACTGGTTTGTTCGAATATAAAAGTAAAGTAAAATAGCATACCCTTGATAGGGCGTCGGGGATTCGGACATACGTAAAATATATAGTGCTAAGCATGGTTACCGAAACAAGGTTTTGCCACATTTCGGTCGCGTCTAGGATAGTTGGTAGATTTGTTATGGTCATTTGTAGGCTACATGCAGTCGAGAATTGCTGAATTTTTATACCGTAGGTGGTCCTTCCAAATTGTACTACACACTACTGTCAGTTCTGGAGAAGACGTTAATCGTTCATTTTTTATTAGTTCGCGTCCGATTCGATTACGATAGGATCGTTCAGGTTTTAATCTCTGTTAGTATTTGACCCCCACATTATACGTATTCTTTTTGGTAACTTCCTATTATCGCTTAATTTCCCCCCTAAAAATGAAACAGCGTGAAAAAAAGAAATAACAGTAATAATTAGAAAAAATTAATTTGGCAACATCGAAGGAGGGATGCATATTTCGTAGAAGACAAAAAGAAAAAAGGTAAAAAAAAGCGGTTAAAGAAACAAAAGCGGCTGACAAATATGAGATAATATTGAATAAAAAAAGAAAGGTAAATCAATAAAAAGAAAAGCATTTTTGCTTCTTGTTACTAACCAACGTATGTCCATTATTTAAAATATCGATGAATTCTGTAACTGTGTATTAATTACTAAATATATTTCTTTGTAAATTATGTTAAATAAATACTTTCTATAATCACAAACGTTGCAATTTTAAATTTTTTCATAAAAATTTTCGGCTTTCAAAAACTTAAAGCAAACGATTTCTCTAGTTTTAACGCAAACGAAAAAAAAAAAAAAAAAAAAACTAAAAATTACAGGGAAGGTTCCAGAAAATCTGAAATATACGATTAAATTATTAAGTTGTTTCTATTAGTTTTATTTTTGGTTTATTCATTAAATACACGTCTTATTTCTTTTTATAATTCGAAAAAGGAACACTAAAAATACATTAGAAAAAAAAAGGGGTTAAAATTCGTGTTTTTTTTTAACATTAAATTACCCAATACATAGAATTATTACATTACAATCTAATAGTAACTAAATCAACGTCAGCAATTTATAATTAAGAATACGATTCAATTTATTTGTAAAATGTTATTTTACTCCTAGATTTTACAATTAATTGGATATACAAGGTTTTAAGTACATTATTTCGAAACACATTTTATCAAATAATAATACTTCACTTTTCGGTGCAAATTGTTTTGAATTCAGTATGTTTCTTTTTTTTTTAAATTACCTATTTTTTGACTTAGTTGCATATTTGTATGTAAATTAATTTTTTGCATTTAAAGTAAAATTACGGTATTGGTGATTTATTTTCTAAAGTAATGCATGAAGTATGTCGTAAAGTATAAGTTGATCATTGTATGGAAATTGTTCATATTCTAAAAATTTGCAATTTTTTTTTAAACTTCAAAATTCAAAGGGTGGAGAAGAGATTCAATTTTTAGAAAAATATCACACTTCAGCCAGAAAGAATAAAGTATATAACGTCAAAAATATTATACAAATATTACCTATTCACGGGCGATAACGACATCTCTGTGAACCCGAATTAGCGACATGGCTAAATGGCAAAGGCTGAGCCAAAAAAAAAAACAAAAAAAACAGCGGCTCCTTTTTACACCTACCTTTACTAGTATTAGTATTTCAGATAACGCAATAGTGAGTAACACCGAAATATCCTTTATTATTAAAAACCATAAAAATAAAATTTCCCCATAGGTTTCGATAATATTTCCAATGGATTTTTTAACATTTTTTAACAACCGATGTTTTACCGACATTTATTAACCTGTGGTTTAAGCATAATTATTTTCCGGATCACTGAAAAATATCTAAGACTGTAATATTATCTAAGATAAATAAACCGCTAACTGATTCTTCTTCGCATAATATCTCTGCTCTCAAATTTTAGCAAGATCTATCAGAAATGTATATTAAATCAATTCAAACAATTCGATCGCAGAAGTAACATTAATAACGATCCATATGGAGCTCTTGAAAACAAGTCCGCAGAGTTAGCTATCTTCAATGTCTTATAAACTACTAGAACAAAGATTGTATAACGCATGCCTATTAACCTATAAATTAATTGTACTGCTATCTGACTTGGGCTTAGACGATAACTTATTAAATATATCAAATCACTACTTTCATAATAGATTTACTTTTATTAATATCGGATCGTGTACCGAAAAATGTCCTATTGTGACGGGAGTGTTACAAGGATCTGTACTGGGACCGTATTTGTGGAATATAATTTTTTCTCGATTTCATCATCTTACCCCAACACTGTAAACTAAGAACGTTCGCGGATGATATTGCAGTGAGGATATAGCAGATAAGTCTGAACACGCTCTAAGTAATAAAATATTTATATAATATATATATATAGTAATATTGAAAAATTTCTAAATGGATATGGACTAAAAATTAACGTATCAAAAACAAAATACTATTTAATTCTAAAATTCGTAATAGACTATTAAACTTAACACAACATGGGGTAAATATAAATGAAGTACCACATTACTTGGGTATATTGATTGATAATAACTTGAAATTTTACAATCACTTTAGTAGTATAAAAAAATAAGTTTACTAATTACTTTTGTTGATCTTTAATAAACTTTATAATAATAATAATAGCAAAGTAAATTATACTAAAAGGATTATTTTATATAAGGCAGTCATTTTACCAAACCTACTATATATGTAGTAGCATTATTTATACAGATATGATTAAACTCAGCGATGGCTCGTTCATGTGTTCACATTCGCACGTAAACACCCTGGATCCAATTGAAAAAAATTTGTCAACCAATGTTTTTATTTTTATTTATTATTTATATTATTAGTAAAATTATTGTCAAAATAAATAAATTTTATATTTTTGAAAAGATATTAAAAATTGTCCAGAATTCTTTTAGTGTGAACGTTACTTGTAGCACGTGCGATCGAAAAACATACAAGTATAATGTAGTGGTGTGTCAGAAAAATAAAAATGCTGTTGTGTTAGTGCATTTGTTACATCGGCTTGATGGTGCACACTGGAATTGTGAACCTAATGATAAGCACTGTTCTCATAAGATTATATTTTGTAGGTGAGCTCTACTTTAATGCAGTGAATTTAATTATAAACTGAATTAATCGATACATTTTTATAAAACAATTTACATGTTTACATTTTGTTTTGCTGTTTATAATTGTATTTGAATTTTAAAGGAAAAGAAGTTTGATTAGAGTATATTTATATGTATGTTTCGTCAATCATCAATAATTTTACTTTTATTTTATGAGAAAAGTGTTTTGTACTCCATCGTATATTGTATCGATGGTGTTATTAACAAGTTAGTATAATATTGTACATTGAAAAACAGTTATGTATGTGTTTAAAATATACTGTGATTCTCTATTTGTGTCAGCATTATAATTTCCAAATATTGAATAAAAATTGGTTATAACGACATACAACTTATAGCGATGTATATTGTTGCAACCGTTAAAATTCTATAAAAATTCTATGTTAAATTACTACCAGTTAAAATGAGATCGTCGAACCGCTTATCCCAAACCAACATTTTTGTGCGCAGATTAAGAATTATTCTTTGTAACGACAAAGTGACGTAACATTAACTTTGAAAGATTTATGCAGATGAATTTAACAAACAAAAACGTCATCCTCGATCCTCTTCAATGAAGAAATTAAGTTTATACAAACAGAACAGATATATTACATCGTTATTTTTTGCTCTGCTTATTTTGTCAGCATAACATGTAAAATGCTTATTATAAATATAGCATTAATGAAAACTTGTGGTAAGACCATCGCAAAAAATATTAGAAAAAGACTACTATAATTATTTTGTTATAATAAAAATTCGAAAAATTACAAATTTCTTCGAAAGTAAGAAAAATCAAACCACTTCTGTTTTTGCATAGTTTTTTTTCTCTCTTTTGTTCTTGTTTTATGCTGAATAGGTTTTTTTTAATATCGTACTTTTATGTACAAAAAATAAGTGTGTTAGTATTTTTGGCTAAAAAATATGTGTAGTCATGAATGTCATGATTATAAATAAATGATTGTGTTTATTCATTGCAGTTTATACAATGAAAAATTTCATGTCAGTTTTATAACTGAAACTGTTCATTAGTAGTAAATTTTGGACATTAAAAAAATATAATACTTTATTTGATAGCGGATATAACGGCTAACCTCTTTGAATGTTTTTATAACCAATTTCCACTGTATCTTATAATTTGTTATTTTATTATACTCTGATATTGACTGGACGTTTTAAAAATATAATTGTTTTTTTTTTTTTTTTAAGCAAATTCAAAATAATTGTAATAATTGATAAATTAAAATAATAATAAAATATAAATATTACATAGATTTAAAAAATATCAACCAACATTTTGCCAAATTTTAACTTTTGTTTGTTTTTTAAAATACTTTAATAAAAATATGTAACGAGTTTTCGCGGTTCATGTTATTAAAATTAAAATTCTACATCACTATTAAGAATACTATTTAACGTTTTGAACGTGTATACATGGTCCATCATTGGAAACGGAGTTTAGTTCCTAATGATGGACCGCATATATTCGTTCGAATACTTTTAATAATGACATAGTTCTTGCCTAAAATTTTAATTTTAATTTTAGTAATATGAATCACGAAAACTGGTTATATATTTTTATTTAAGTGTTTTAAAAAACAAACAAAAGTTAAAATTTTGCAAAAACGAATTAAAACATTTTTACAACAATATGTGAAGACAGGCTAAATGCTTTAGCTATGTTATCAATTGAGAAACAAATGTTCCACAATATTCCTCATTTTCATTTTACTGTTATAGATTCGTTTGCTTTAAAGAAAGACAGATTTAGTTTATAAGACTTAATTGAAAATTATTAATATTATGCACACGCACACGTGTGTATATATACATATATAGTTTTTGATAACTTTTTTTCAATAAATATTTGTGCAGCATTTAATATATTTAATTGTGAACCTCCACTTTTGATTAAACTTGAAAGATTTCCAAAAATGTTAGCACGTTATCAAAGAATACTAGAGCCATTAAATTAATTAAATCATATAAAAGTGTCAGTGGATATATCTCTAGAACTGTGTCACTGCAGAAATTAGTAAATACATAAATTTATTTTGCATTAAAAATAACATTATTATTTCCTAGCTTAACTCTTCAATAGTGCATATTACGGAAATGGTAAATTTCGCATTTGAGAATAAAACCACTTTTACCGTGAAGCAGTTTAAAAGATTATTATTACATGACTACTACTTAACACTCAATATCAGGCCATGTGGGGTAATTGTAATTAAGTCATACTTTCTTCCCTAACATTAATTAAATAGAGCGAACAGTATAGATTACATGCCAAGTTTTTTTAACGTATACAATTCCTTTCGCTGGTCACGGAAATTTTAACTACACCGATTTAAAATTGCTGTGATTCGGCAAATTGTATTTAATGACACTTTCCCGAGATACGATTGCCCATATCTTAGCTGGATGTAATAGCACACTACTGATTTCCATTTTCAGCGCTCAGCAGAATACTTAGTAACTAAGAATTTTCAAATGTTCAATGATTTTATCGTTGCAGAAATTAATTTCCGTAAGTAACTTGTATTAATTTACCGCAATCAATGTTAAGGATGATCTGACACCGAAGACTTTCTTGGATGGGTCGTTCCTGCATCATACAAATTGTACTACTGTAATTATGTATAATACATTTGTCTCATCGGTATTATCGGAAGTGAGGACTCCGAAAAAAAAAAAAAAAAATTGGACAACTGTATTTTTGTCGAATAGTTTATATCGCATAGCAAAAATTTAATAAAACTCACATATTTTGGTTGGAATATTAAATTTTGGTGTAGTTATTTACGCTACGAAGAAAAAGCGGTATTTTTATTTCGTTACGAAATGGAATTTGTTCTATTCTATTTTTCAATAATTGGTTTCGACCGGCGATTTTTCTGTATCAATTAACAAAAATTCATGGTAATTTTGTTTACATTCTGAAAAATCTGGAAGAAAAGACCGTGGGTTAATTTCAAAAAAAGGATAATATTTCGTTTTCGATAGGGTCGTGATTAAATATCGGGCCCCGGTAAAAGTTTAAAATAGTATCTCGGAGTCGGTAAATCGGGTGTGTGACTACTATTACGTGCAATCGATTTAGCTGAAAGAGTAGGCAATAAGTTTCTTTTTAATTTTAGTACTTTTCTTCTAAAATCGACGTCTACATGCGCGTATTGAAAATAAAATACCATCCGGTACGGCAGAAAAAAAAAGATAGACGCACTGGAAAACTGTGAACAAAAATAAATTTTCACCTTAACGTGCTGTATAAGCATATATAATTTCATCATCGTCATCATCATTATTATTATAACCATCATCATCACCATCATCATCATCGCCATCATCCTCATCATTATTATTATTATTATTATCATTATTATTATTATCATTATCATTATCATTATCATTATCATTATCATTATCGAAGAAATGTGTTTAAAGGTTAAAATGTATAAACTCGGTTAAGTGCTTTACAAGAATTTCATCTTTATAAGTCGTTCGAAAACTGATGCTCTGTAATCCATCACGTGCGATAGACACTTTAACAAAATATTCTAGCCGTTTCCTCTCTCGTTCATCACCTCCTTGACACTGAAGCTGTTAAAAGCTATATAGGCTGCCTTATTTTATCGTGCCGTTTTTTTCGCCATTTTCCAAAGTCTGCATCGTGTGCTCTTCGACATGCAATTGAAGAGCGGGTGAGCGAGTGCATGCTCGCTTGTCTTACGTTTTAGATGACACTTTAAATACATCGCTGTTCCCGTACAAACCCTGATCTCCGAACAACGCACCATTTTGTCTAACTTCAGTGTCAAGTGCGCCCACTAACAGTATTCGTTAACCTGCGCGCCTATTCCCTTCATATACTACGCTACTGTTATTGTCACCCGGTATGCGCGTACATTTACTTTCAAGTACATGCCGTAACTATCGAAGCTACTGAAATTTTTGAGGTTTTTCAAATTGCTAATTAATTAGAACTGAGAATATTGAAAATTACTTTTTCTTTAAAGACTTTCATGTTTCATCACTGGAAACCGAGAAATACAAGTACGTTATTTTTACAAATACTGACGAGCAGGCCCGTTCCCAGAATTTTGGAAGGGGGAGAAGAACATTTTCTTTGCATATTCATTTTATAAATAACAATACATTTTTCACTAATATTCGTACTATTAATAATTTCCATAATTTTGGTTTATATATTAATAATTTACATAAATGAATTACCCCGTTTATGAACATTAATAAAAATTACATATGTTATTATTTATACTTGTAATAAAAAATTTTGCATGAAATATTAATGAAGTACCTAAAAATATGCAGCATATTTTTTCTTTTTTCTTTTAAAGGTAGGTAAGAACACCCTAAAAAATCATCAATATTTATTTTAAATTTTTGATTTCGTATGTTCGTGAACATAAATCTAGTTTTTATGCGGATTTGTGTGCCTCTTTACACGCCCGATCAGTTTTCTTGTTATTCGTTCTTCCAAAGTTATTTCATCTTCTATGTTCTCTTTACTTTTGTCATAACCGATTCTATCTGTTCCGCTTATCGTTCAAGACACCTTTTTCAGATTAGATGTTCACCGGTTTTGCTATTTCAAGCGAATTGCGTTCTATTTGATAGAAAAATAAAATGACGAGCCACGTGATCTCACGACACGGTTGAAACGTTGTTGGAGTAGATGTGCGAGCGAGTGAGCAATGTAAATGAAGTAGGTGGAGTCCAACCATCTGCTTAGGAAATATCTATTTTTTTTTTTCTTCTTCCAAATGTGAATGAGATATGGATGGATCTCAAATATATATTAACTAGAACTGCAATGGTGTTTATAGGCGTCTAGAAGATTTCAAATTAATCCAGTTTATTTACGATCCAACTATAATATGTCTACAGGAAACACATCTTAAGAATAACCAAATCTTATATCTTCCGAATTACAATATCACATCTTCAAACTGCTCTTTGAACTGGGCATGTGGAGGAGCAAGTTTAGCCGTTAAAAACGACCTCAATTTCAGACAGCTCAATTACAGACAACCATACAGGCTGTTGCAGCAACCATATATCTTTCATCACCACTCACTATCTGCTCAATATATTTACCTCCAAGGGATAATATCACTCGAGAAGACATCAGTGAACTCATTTTGGCTCTTCCAAGTCCTTTTCTTATCTGCAGAGATCTAAGTGCCCATTCCCCATTCTGGGGTGGATCATGCCACAACTCTAGAGGAAGAATCATCGAAGAACTTATTTCCAGCTACAATCTCACTCTGCTACACCCCGAGGATCCAACGCACTATAACTTTTCTCACAAGACATGGTCAATGTTGGACTTAATTATTACCACTCCAGCCATTTTTAACGCTGTTGAAGTTTTCAACCATGATGATCTCGCTGGAAGCGATCATACTTCTGTAATTGTTCACCGCAAACCTGCATCCCCATCTCAAGACATAAAATACAACTACCGCAAAATAAATTGGAAAATATATGGCTCAACCTTTCCACCAGTTGCCAGTTTCGAAGCCAGTCAAACTTCAGACACCAAAAATCTCGTCCAATCGTTCACAAATATTATTGTAAACCAGGCGAACTCGATAACTCACAAAATTCCACATTTACGTAAAAACGCTGCCCCATGGTGGACCTCAGATTGCTCCGCCCCTATACGTAATAGAAGAAAAGCACTAAAAAAATTAAAAGCCGTTCCATCTCTGGGAATTCATGTTAATTTTTCAAAAACTTCGCGCTTAAGCATGATACACTTTAAAACAGGCCAAACGAATTTCATGGCAGAAATTTGTACAAACTATAAACTGTTTCACCTCTATCACTACAGTCTGGAAAAAAATTCGAGCGATTGATAGGAAAAATTTTTCATCAATTCCCACTAGTATCAAATTGGATAACTATATCAACACGAAGACTTAAATAGCTTTATCGTTTACGAAATTTATAGATTTACAACCCAGCAACTTGAATTTCTCATCAGAAGCGTTTAATTACAAAAGAAATCAGACCCAATTATCATTCTGGCAATAAAGAACCTTATAACTGTCTTATTACGCTCGAAGAATTACAACGAGGTAATTGAAACCAACTGCAATCGGACCAGACAGCATTCATGCTTACATGCTCCAAAATACCCCTGAGCCCGCTATTCTCATCTTACTATCAATTTTTAATCATATCTGGACAACGAACACGTTCCCTGACTCATGGAAAACTGCTGAAATCATTTCAACCCCAAAATCAAATAAAAATCCAATGTTATTAGACAGCTACAGACCTATTTCGCTTACTAGTGTTCTATGTAAACTCCTGGAACGGATCATAAACGTACGACTGCAATGGCTCATCGAATATAACAACCTCCTGGCCGAATCACAATGCGGATTTTGAACGAGCAGATCAACGATCGACCAACTGCTTTTTCTTAAACAGTCCATTCAAACATCATTTCTTTGTAAAAATCATCTACTGGCAATATTATTTGACATATCCAAAGCCTTCGACAATACTTGGAAAGAAAAAATTAAAAAACTCTTCATGGCTGGGGAGTTCGTGGTCAACTAGCATACTTCGTCGAACATTTTCTATCGAGTCGCAAATTTCATATCCGACTAAGCTCAGTTAAATAAACTCCCCATGAGCTACAGAATGATGTCCCTCAGGGCTCCGTTCTCAGTCCTACCCTCTTCAACATAGCCGTAAACGAAATTCCGAAATAAATACATCCGCCTGTCTAATGATTCTTATTTGCAGACGACTTGGCTATATTCAACTCCTGTTCCGACCTGCCCCTCAGAACATCATTACTACAAGAAACAATCGACAGATTACAAGCTTGGTCAGTCCACAACGACTTCAATTTCTCCAACACGAAAACTACCGCTATTCATTTCTGCAGAGTTCGCTGTTGTAGTCATGAAATTTCAGTTCAACTAAACAACGTAACTATTCCATCATCAGATACCGTACAATATTTAGAAATCATTTTGGATGAGAAACTTACATGGAAACTCCGTATTATATCAACCAACTAAAAACAGGCTGTACCAAAAAACTAAATTTAATTCGTAAACTGGCTAGCACATTGTATGGCTCAGATCGTTCCTCCTTATTGAAAATCTACCAAGTACTAATTAAATCGAGGCTCAACTATGGCGCTGTAATCTACTCTTCGGCTAATCAAAATATCATCAACTCACTCAATACAATACATCACACTGCTGCGTGACTCGCTATTGGCGCTTTTCCTACTTTTCCATCTGTTAGCATTCTTTGTGAAGCTGGTATTCTTCCCCTAAATATTTACAAAGACCGGAGCATTTTAAACACGTGGATTCGTCTTAAGTCGTCGGTCAACCTTCCTTCGCTGAACTCGCTTCGACCATCACCTCATACACTCTCTATAAGCAAGTCACTGAAATATTAGATTCAATGCAATTCACTTTACCGCCGACATATCAACTAACCATAGCACCAACACCTCCATAGGTAAACCTGCATCTCGACATAGATCTTCAAATCCAGCAGTTTTCAAAAAGAGAAACATGGCCGAGCATTTTACGTTCCGCATATCAATGCATGATCAGCAAATATGACAGTTGCAAAATTGTTTTTACTGACGGCTCCAAAACACCTCAAGGAACAGGTTGTGGAATAGCATCCGACAAAAAATTATTCTCCGTTACTCTCTTTCGGCACTATATTCTTTCGGCGAAACTATTTGCTATAAAAATTGCAATAGAAAATGTAATAATTTCCGATCTTCACTCCTTATACATACAGACACTCATTAAACGCGATCACATCAATTCAAAATTACAACTCTCCTCACCAACACCCAATAGCGAAGGAAATTATTCGCACTCTTTGTAGTACAAGTACCTGTGTTTCGTTCGCATGAATCCCATCACATGTTGGGATCCAGGGGAATTCATTCGCGGATACTGCGGCAAAAGAAGGCTTATTGTTCTTTCCGGTACCGAAAATTGAAATTCCGTCAATGGATTTGAAGGCTCATATAGTGCAAAAATCACTTCAAACATGGTCAAAACAGTGGACCAACATACCAAACACGAACAAGCTGCGCTCAATTCGAGATACTATTCGACCATGGAAAACCTCATTATCTAGCAATCGAAGGAATGAAATTGTTGTCACAAGACTCCGCCTAGGTCACTCCAAAATCACTCATAGTCACCTCCTGTCCAGACAACCTATTCCACTGTGTTCCAATTGCAATTCTCCTGTCACAATCCAACATTGTCAGCTGTCCCACTTATAATTCATACCGAGCACAAATTCTCCAGTCGTCAAACTTCAAAATAAATGTAACTGATAAAAGTTTTAAATAATAATAAACTTTATATGATATTAAAAAAGATCTCAATCGGTACAAGTATATATAATTAAATAAATTAAAAAATAATTTACAAGATATGCCATGAACAATACGAGTGCATCAAAACAGAAAGTTACAAAAACGTGAAATTACATCAAAACTATACGTAGTTGACATTTCATCATTTCTTCTTTTTTATATATATCAGTTTTAACAAACAAGTATGTATTCACCTACATATATATATATATATATATATTTTTTTTTTAAATAATTTATATCGGGAATCAGCGTATCACTGCGAAGTATTTTTCAACTAACTTAGTTATATAATAATAAAATTTAAAAATACCAAACAAATAAAACTTTTTTTTAATTCTCCTCCTCACTTTTTTTATATGCGCCGTTTGTAACTACTAGGGTCATTACAGCACTTTCTGTAATAAAACTTATTAAAATTAAGCAAATAAATAAGTTATTAATTTAAACAAGAAATAAAAATTTTTAACAATTAAAAAATTTAAACCGATCCACGCGACCCACGCAACCCACATACCCACGAAAACTGTGTTCTTCGCACAGGCGACTCACGCGTGGCTATAGGTTGTGCGTGGACTAGGTTCAATACGCGGAGTCGGTTTAGATACACGTTTTACAGAATAAACTCTCCACTGTGTCGACTTCGGGATTTATTATAAAAATCGAATTGCACCAAAACTTAAATTACATCCAGGAAAACAGTTTACGGTAGAAAACAAATTTTTTAAACACTGGTCTTCTTCTACCGTAAATTTTTTTCCTAATTACGTCCACCATGTGGGAGCTTCAAATGTTTTTAAGATAGACCTTATGCAGTAAAATACACTCTTCAAATGGGGCATATTATAATAATTCTTAAACAACAGTAGTGCTGTAATTAGAGTCTTGCTACATCAAATTCGAAATGCAACAATTAAAAATCGGCATTAAATTTTCATTATATTCCCAACACTCGGATTATAGAGAATGAGCAACTGCGTTATTATATACTCGTTATTTTGTCTCCAGAGATGCTATTGCAATTTGTGATTTCCGTGCCGACTCTAATTAAGGTATGAATGTTGTTCAAGGATTATCATACTTAATAAAGAATCTTTTATCATCCTGTTTGTTAATTATAGAATATAGTGATCTAAAACAAATACAAATATAACAAACAAATTAAGTATAAAATGAGTGCTTACACTTAGAAACGCTTTCGGGCATAACCCATCATTAGCTAAAAACACAACTCGATAATGTGATCAAAAACAAAATCTAAATCACACTAAAGTCAAATAGGAAATAAAACGGTTTATATAATTTAAATCAACAATTTAAAATCGATATATCAGAATTGTATGACAAGATGATATTATCATATTATCACCTTTTTACGAGTATATTTTGCTACATAAGATCTTCATATCGAATAATTATTTTTTACTTTTCAAATCATTTTTATTCTGTTTTCAAAAGTAAAAACTCTTCAAGTACCAGTATTTAAAAAAAAAAAAAACGCATTTTACGATATTTTGTGGAAGATTTCAGTTGACCGCGTGTCTGTGCCGTTTTTTGAAAATAAATAATTTATTTCAACTTGATAAATATTTTTTAGCACGTATTTATTTAAAAAAGGTAACAGAGCTGTATATTTCGTAACGATTTTTTGAATTTTAAAATTAATAACCGAATTTTAAGGCTCTAATTAAGGCTAACCGATAAAATGAGATTAAGTTTTCTTCTTCTTTTTCGTCTTCTTCTTCTCTTTGTGACTTTAGCACGTAGCCGTTAAACAGTTAGCCTATTTCTAGTGTATAGAGCGATAAGAAGTTGATAACTGTGTATCATCTCGACGATGAAAAAAGTTACTGCGGCGCTATCTCCAAGTTGTAGAGAACAGATTTAATTGCGAATTCACTTTTAAAGCGCGAAGAAGGGAACGGGGAAGGAGCTTTCACCACGCTGAATAGCGAAGTTACCCATAAAGAACTTGTGGAAATTTACAAGATTATAACAAAAAAAAAAAAAAACAACAAAAAAACAAATCAGAGTCGGATAATTACGAAATAGAATTCGGATAATTAAACAAACCGAAATAAGCGAAGATAGTGCCACAGTATGCTTAATTTTATGTAACACTCTCCCGGTCTACATTACCAATTTTATCTAGAATTAGATTAAACAAACTTTTAGGACATGGATTAATAAAATACAATTTAAATATTAAAAATCAACGCGTTTCGCTAATTTTCGCCTGGCGAACAGAGTTACACGGAGTGTTCGAAATATGTCGAGATTTAATTCTTTGAATGTCTGAAATGAAAATAACTTTTAAAATCGTAATAAAGTAATGCGTCCTAAAAATGAACTTTTGACTGACCCCTGTTTCGAAGCAACTAACTGTGTACATTTATGATTGCGTGCGGCGTTATTTTGAAATACATATTGGTAAAATTTCATTGTCTATATGATATATACAATATAATATATAAAATTCTATCTTGTAGTTAAATTATTTTATAGTGTAATTACTTCGCAAAACTTCTGCACAATATCATCGGTAATATTAAATTGAAATTTAGTAATTTCTTTTTTTTTTGTTTATTTGCTATATTGAACTGCCCTAGGGCATACACACGATAATTTTAATAATCAAGAATAACTAGTGTAAGTGAAGATTCGGCCACTGCCTTATCTCAGAGCTATAACTGTATGCGCTTAAGTTAGATAAATCTATTTATACATAAGAATATATACGATAAAAGTATAACAGTTTATAGGATCTCGTGCGGTTTGATCCGCCTTAATCTACGAGTATCTCCTTTTGTATTGAGGAGCGCAGCTACGATTGGGTTTGAATGACCGCAAAGTTTTGTCACGTGCTTCCCGGCGTGGAGACTGGCAATTCCATCAACGTCCAGGATTTTTAAGTCGCGATGTAGTACAGTATTAGGAATATACCAAGGGGCTTTGGTTATCAGGCGAAGTACTTTATTCTGAAATCTTTGGATTATGAACTTGTTCGACCTTTTCGTAGTACCCCAGAGTTGAATACCGTAACTCCAGATAGGCATTAGGATCGATAGGTATATCAGCCGTTTGTTAGTTAAGCTAACGGAAGAGTGATATCCGAGCAGCCAGTATAATTCGCGTAATCGAATGCCAAGTTCCTGGCGTTTGATTTTGACATGATGCTTCCAGTTTAGCCGACGATCAAGGTGCATCCCCAAATATTTCGCCGAATCGCTATTCAAAATGAGCTTCCCATTCACAGTTGGCGGGATATACTGGGCAGAGCGCAAGGAAAAATCCACTCTAATAGATTTGTGCTCATTCAACTGAATCTTCCAACTTTTTGCCCAAGCGCAAATTTCGTCGATAGCTAGCTGCAGATCTTTGACTGCAGTTTCATAGGAACTGCTAACTGATAGCAGAGCAGTATCATCTGCAAACATGGAGACTGTAACTGAAGGAACCGTAGGAGTGTCAGCAGAGTAAACCAGGTATAGAATCGGACCCAGTACGCTTCCTTGTGGGACTCCTGCCTGTATCATATGACGATTTGATATGGATCCTTTGAATTCAACTTTGAAGCTTCTTTTGTATAAGTATGATTTCAGGATTTCGCAATAATTGTGAGGTAAAATACTGCTCAATTTGTGTATGAGGCCTTCGTGCCAAACTCGATCGAAAGCTTTCTCAACGTCTAGGAATATCGCTGAACAAAATTTTTTGTCTTCGAAGGACCGCTCTATTATTTGAGTAACCCTATGGATTTGCTGTATGGTCGAGTGCTGGCTCCGAAATCCAAACTGCCAGTTTGGGATAATTGCAGCGCGATCAATAATAGTTTTAAGTCGAAGAAAAAAAAGTTTTTCGAAGATTTTGGCTACAACTGGCAGGAGAGAGATTGGTCTGTAGGATTGCATTAGCTCCTGGGGTTTCCCAGGTTTAGGGATAACGATGACTTTGGCTATCTTCCACTGCTCAGGAAAATGGAGAATTCTTAGTATGCCATTGTAAATATAAGTTAGATATGTGATAGATTTTTTAGGAAGCTCTTGAAGAATTTTTGCTGAGATGTTATCCATGCCCGGAGATTTCCTGATTTTTAATTTGTTGATGGCTTTAGCCACTTCCTTAGGTGTGATGTGTGCAATTTTCTCCGGCTCAATTGATCTGATGTTAATCTCAACATTGGAGTTTATACTGTTAGGCTTAAATACATCTTCGAAATATGAAGCGAAGGCTCCGGCTTTCTCACTATTTCCACTAATCCAGTCTCCGTTACTGCTACGAATGGGCATATTGGTATCATGCGGATGTTTGATTCTACGCGTAGCTTTCCACAATGAGTAATTTTTCTCTTCATTCGGAGAAAGATGAAGTAAGTACTCATCAAGCGACTTGAAATTAATTTTTCGAATTAATTCCGAAGTTTCCTTGCTCAATTTGTTGAAGATGGTTTTATCTGCAGGATTACGAGTACGCTGCCACCGCTTGCGCGCTCTTCGCCTTCTCAGAACTAGGTCCCGTACCATCCTAGGGTACAATAATTCCTTGTTAGAAGCAGCCTTTTGTTCAGGTGTAGCTGCTATAGCAGAATTGGTGATAATTGATGTAAAATTGTGTACCGCTAAATCTAGTTCATCCGGAGATTTAATTCTTACTTTGAGATTTATGGAGTTTTCAATAGTGACTCGCATTTTGTCCCAGTTGGTATGTTTGTTAGTTAGTCCTGCGCGCGCTGCTTGTTTAAACAATACAGTACTACTTAAGGATAAGATTACAGGAGAATGATCGGAAGAAAGGTCCGCAATATTTCTAAGATCCATGTAGTTAGTAGACACGTTTCGTACAATAAAGAAGTCTACTATATCCGGAGTTCTGTTGCGGTCTGAAGGCCAGTAGGTAGGTTGCTGCGGAGGTAAGAACGTTCCGTTGATTTTGCGCACTGATTTGAGCAATTCTCTTCCTCTTTGATTTGTGGCTCTGGATCCCCAATGCTCATTTTTTGCGTTGAAGTCTCCTCCGACAATCCATTTTGCACCCAATTTAGCAAATAATCCGCTAAAATCGGCAGCGTCAATTGCTTGATTGGGCGGGCAGTAGATTGAAGCGACTAAAGTTTTCGTGTGATGTAATTGAATGCTGAGGCAAGTCGCCTGAAAGAGATTGGAGCATATGTTTGTTTCTTCAGCAAACACAATTGAGTTTTTAACAAAAATAGCACTGCCATCACGAGCTTTGCCACTCGGATGATTGCAATGATTAGTCGAGTACCCCTTGATTCTCTTCAAGTGAACTTTGTTAGTAAAGTGTGTTTCAGAGACTAGTGCAACATCAATATTCTCGTGATGTAGAAAATGTTCAAATTCATTTATCTTCGAAAGAAGACCATTAGCATTCCGGATCATGATTTGAATAGAATCTGTCATTTTCGTTTTTGCTGTTTTCGCTTAGGTGAGAGGTTGGCTGAATTTTCTAAAGAGTTAACTCTAGCAATTAAGTTGTCTAACATTTTTTCAAGTGTATTGTTAGAATCAGGAAGGCTCTGCACTAAAGCTACTAATTCGGGCTGAGCGTTTTTTTCCTGGTTCCTCGGTGGAGCTATTGTGTTTTTGTTAACGTCAGGCGCAGGGGTGACTGTCTGTGAGGCAACACAGCGGAATAGGAGATCCCTTCTCTTGTGAACGATGGGGAACTGATGGCCAACGAGGATTTTGATGTATGCTGAGTAGGTTCGGGCGCCACAGATCTCGCGAGTTGCAGTTTGTTTTTAAAGGTTGGACAGCCTCTGTAATTTGCCGTGTGTTCACCGCCACAGTTGGCGCATTTGCACTTGGACGATTTAGGTTTCACGCATGCGGAAGTTAAGTGATTTTCGGCGCATTTGACGCACTTCGGAGGCTTAGAACAGTAGTTTTTAGAATGGCCGATGGCCTAGCAGCGCTTGCATTGGGCGACGTCGTTTATCTTCCTGGGAAGTTCGGTCTTAATTTTAACGTACAGCATATGAATGATGTCTAGTGCCTCGCTGTTGTTTTCGCGCGGCTCGAGTTCCACCCGAAATAACGGAAGGTTAATCAATGAATATAAGTCTCCGTCTTTTTTCTTAATTTGAATGTTATAGTTATACGTCTGGCTTCGTGCCCAACTTTCGATAATTCAGAAGCAATGTCGTCGACGTTTGTTGTTGGGTGTAAATATCGAATGAAGAACACGAATGGTTTTTCTTCCTTTAGCTAGTAAGTATGATAGGAAATTTTTCCTACTTGAACGTGAGAGTCAGAGTTGGATAACTCGTCAAGTAATTTTCTGAGCTTACGATACTCATCAGGAGTTTTGGGTTGAATTTTTAACACGTTATTTGCAAGTGCTTTTCGTTCGCATACTAGGCGGTTTTCTTTCAAAAGGCTGTCGAATGCAGAGATATTTTGAATACCGCTAGTAAAAATAGGTGGAGGTTTGAAGGACAGAGATTGTCCTTCCTTTCCATTTTTGGGTTTGATTTTTTTATCTGCCTTGATCAGATTAGAATCAAGAGTTTGATTTAATTTACAGCTTCTTCGAAGTAAAGAGTTTTCTTCCCTTAGCAGAGCAACTTCTGCTAACAGTTCCTCAACTTTCTTTGATAACTCTTCAACCGTATTCATGACGCATGATTGGATTGTAATACGCAAGAAAGGTACGAAACGAAATTTTAACGATGGTTATGTGGTAACACCGTTGGGGTACCGATCGAAATAGGTTTACGCTATAATTGCCGAGAAAGCGACAATATTTAGCTGATAGTCGATAAGATGAATAAAATTTTTTTTTTTTTTTTTTTTTTTTTTTTACGGTGCCATGTACTGCTACTATGGCCAGAGACACCGGTTGTAAAATTTATATTAGGGGAAAAAGTTTAGTACGTTTGAGGAATTGGAAAGTTTGATCGATCATTTTAGGATTATCAGAGATGGTGGATGAGAACGTAGAGGGCCAATTCATACGATAGGACTGAAAGACGGAACATTCATGGAGGACATGGACAACCGTTATTGGTTGCTGGCCGCAATAGCAGCATAGCGGAGCATCTTTCCGATCTAGAATATGCTTGTGAGTGAGAGTTGTATGTCCGATGCGGAGCCGGGCCAAAACTACTTCTTCACGACGCGATGGTTGAATCGACGTTTTCCAAGGAAGTATGTCTGCCTTTATGCTTCGTAGCTTATTTGTGGTCGGTGTATCGATCCAGATCTGCTTCCACGTGTCTCGGAACTGATGTCTTAGATAATGGATGGCATCCTTTGCTGGAATAGGGACGGCTGGAATTGGAAACATGGTTGTTGCCTGCTTTGCTGCCTGGTCAGCTAAGTCGTTGTACATGATATCAGTATGACTTGGTATCCAGCAGAAGGTTACACTCAAATTGGATCCGTAGACAGCAGCGTGGATATCTTGACTTATGGGATGGTGTTTTGTTTTTGTTGGCTGCTGGGCGTTGATACTTTGTATCGCTGCGAGTGAGTCTGTGAAGATGACGGTCTTGGAGATGAATAAAATTAATTAAATACAATGAAATACGAATAGATAAGAGAGATAAATAAAACGGTCTCACTGATTATTCGATGGTTGAGCGCAACACATATAAATAGACTTTGATAACCTAGAAGCTGGAAAGCGAATACTACAAACCTCAGTGAACCGAGCGCAACAGTGGGCCTCCCAAAATGGCCTGGAGTTCTCACCTTCAAAAACTGAATGCATCCACTTTTGTCGGCTACGAACATGCAATAAAGAATTATGCCTTACACTTGACAACAATGCTATACCGCAATCTCGCACGGTGACTCACCTAGGAATAATCTTCGACGATACTCTCTCGTGGAAACAACACATCCAGCACCTAAAACGGACATGTCAAAGGAAAATGAATATAATAAGAAAACTCTCGCATACATCCTATGGAGCGGACAGAACAACATTGCTGAAAATTTATCGAATCCTTATACGGTCGTCGCTAGATTACGGAGTCCCCATATATGGCACAGCGAACCCCTCCATCTTAGCCACACTGGACCCAGTGCATCACACCGCACTTAGGATAGCGTTGGGAGCTTTTTACACGAGTCCGACCATGAGTATCCTCTGTGAAGCTAATGAATGGCCGTTGAATCTCCGTCGGGAATTTCTTATGTTAAAATTTTCCGTCCATCTCCAGTGCAGACATAATTCATTCCGGTCATGCGAAACTAATTCAACGCGAAACCGTCCCCACGCAACGGGACTCCTCCATCAAATAATCTACTCGATTAGATCGAAACGTCAAATTGATGTTCCAGGAAATATTGTACAATACAAAGTACATCTTTTGCCACCGGCGGTCCTGGCAAATATCTTCACGGATGTCTCTCTTACAAAACATAACAAAGACTCCGCACAAATAATCTCCAAAGCATATGCACAACTGTTACTATCCTATGCATCCTTTAAAAAATTCTACACAGATGCGTCCAAAACGAAAGAAGGAACAGGATGCTCGGTAGTACACCAAGGCGACGCTATCAGATATACTGTACCGCATGTCTTTTCCGTTCTGTCAGCGGAACTAATGGCATTAAAGTTAGCTGTGCAGCAAGCGACAGATCTGCAATACACCAAGACCGTCATCTTCACAGACTCACTCGCAGCGATACAAAGTATCAACGCCCAGCAGCCAACAAAAACAAAACACCATCCCATAAGTCAAGATATCCACGCTGCCGTCTACGGATCCAATTTGAGTGTAACCTTCTGCTGGATACCAAGTCATACTGATATCATGTACAACGACTTAGCTGACCAGGCAGCAAAGCAGGCAACAACCATGTTTCCAATTCCAGCCGTCCCTATTCCAGCAAAGGATGCCATCCATTATCTAAGACATCAGTTCCGAGACACGTGGAAGCAGATCTGGATCGATACACCGACCACAAATAAGCTACGAAGCATAAAGGCAGACATACTTCCTTGGAAAACGTCGATTCAACCATCGCGTCGTGAAGAAGTAGTTTTGGCCCGGCTCCGCATCGGACATACAACTCTCACTCACAAGCATATTCTAGATCGGAAAGATGCTCCGCTATGCTGCTATTGCGGCCAGCAACCAATAACGGTTGTCCATGTCCTCCATGAATGTTCCGTCTTTCAGTCCTATCGTATGAATTGGCCCTCTACGTTCTCATCCACCATCTCTGATAATCCTAAAATGATCGATCAAACTTTCCAATTCCTCAAACGTACTAAACTTTTTCCCCTAATATAAATTTTACAACCGGTGTCTCTGGCCATAGTAGCAGTACATGGCACCGTAAAAAAAAAAAAAAAAAAAAAAAAAATAGACTTTATCACACGCGAACAAAACGATGATTTCTGCTTTGAACTTTTATTTATTTTTTTTATTTATTTA
The DNA here is from genome assembly GCA_039619475.1 of Icerya purchasi. Classification (NCBI taxonomy): domain Eukaryota; kingdom Metazoa; phylum Arthropoda; class Insecta; order Hemiptera; family Monophlebidae; genus Icerya; species Icerya purchasi. The sequence continues at coordinate 577,793,945 of CM077115.1, forward strand.
TTTTTTTTTTTTCGAATAATTCTAACATATTCAAAAGTGATAGGAATCGGTATCGAAATGGTCACAGTCTTCCGTGCTATAATTTTATTTTGGATTAGTAAGCGGCTATAGCGGAATTCAAACTGATCGTGACAGAAATTATGTCTGTATTTACGTTCTTTTTTTTTTTTTTTTATGAGTTCGTCAACATGGATATTGGCCCAAGAACAATAGAGGGATTTACGTTCTTATTTTTAATGAATTTTTTTGCAGCATTTTATATAATGAATATTAACAAAGTAATATAGGGGTGTAAATACATCTCTATTACGTGATGCAAGCAAAAGAAGCATTTTGACGACTATTATTAAAAATACCGGTTTTGTCTGAACACGGTTGCGTGTAAAATATCTCTTTTTTGAAACGAGCAATCTTTTCCGGGATTTTGAGAGTTTTTCAAATTTAAATTAAAAATTTTACTCGTGAATTAATAAATAAGAAAGTTGTTCCGTGCGAAATGTGAATTATCAACAAATGGTGACGGTAGAAAAGAAATTAGGAAACTGTTTTAAACAGTCACTTCCACTTTCTTCGATAAATTTTTTTAAACGAAGATTTTTATGCCACTTATTTGGAAGTGGGGTTCGTCGACGTTTGGTCCAAGAACTGGAGAAAGAAAAGAAAAAGTGTAATTAGATATTTACGAGATCAAAGACAGTGTAGACAGAAAAGATCCAAGTATAAGCAAGCAAGAAAGGATAATATGGAGTATTGTGGTAAAAGTGACGAGAAGAAAAAGGAGCGTTCAGCGATGGAAGAGCATTGAAAAAAGATTATAAAAAGAGAAGTAGAAGGGCGGAAGGAACGAAATGGAGAAGACGTAAAAAGAGAAATGGGAAAATGACGAAGGAAGCAAACTAAGTTAAAGCGTAGAATTTCGGAGAGAGGTCAACGTTGCGAAGAAGGAGAGTGGAAAAACCGAGGATGAAGATTCGATTGGCAACATCGGCGGTTTGGGAAGGAAGAGGAATGAATAATAGTTACTCTGTAATTTAGGAAGATGAGCAGCTGCAGAGAGAAATGCGACGCGTTAAGGAATTCAAAAACGCTAAGAAATTTTCCGGGTAGAAAGAGCTTTGAATGAGCTAGCGGGTCTGTTGAGCCTTCGATCCTTATCCCCAGCTATCGGTTAGAAATTTCTGTTCATTTAACCGGATTTTCCAATCTCTCGTCTATTATCCAGAGCATGCTGCAGATTGTTATTTCCTTTAGACCGGGGGAATGCTTGACTAATAATATTGCTGTATCGTCAGCGAACATTGCAGTTGGACGATGGCATGTCTGCTAAGTATAGGATAGGTCCCCTAAGACACTACTTCGCGGAACACCTGTTTCTATGCTGATGTAGCTTCTTCAGTATTCCAGCACTGGTGTCTGCAGAGAATGCATGCTGTTGTATTAAGGCGTGATGGTGGTTGAGATATCTGGTTTTTGGTTTGTATCACTGAAGATGCATCAAACAGAAGGAAGTAGTTGGTGTAGAATATGTCAGCATGATGGTGGACTCTTACTTGAGAGCTGAGGGGAAATAGGAGAGTGTAGCGGTGTTAGTATTATTCTCTTTTATATTTATTTAATTTTGTATTTTCTTAAAAGTTGCGTCTGAAAAAAAATCCAACAAAATGGATATGCAACCCGCACATTAAATTCTGTCCCAAAACGTATATATTATATCTACTTAGATAGGCAATGGTGTTTTGTTCGGGTAGAACCTGATTTCCTGTACCAGCATATTGACACTTAAAAAATTTCGCTGTCCAAAAAAAAAGTTAAAGTTTTTTTCCTACTTGCATTTCTGTAAAGATTGATAATATTTTAAACGTCAATGATGTTTTTTTTTTTTTTTTATATTACTAAACATTTCTCTAAAGAGACCCATTTTTTAAAGTTACTTGATGACTACTGGGTATCTGTGTTCAACGATATTCAAAGGTATACACACTCATGTAGTGCTTTCACTGACCGCTGCACTTCAATGAACAATAGCGATCATTAAAATCGGCGTAAATAATCGTAAGGTATGTGCGGACAAAAAAAAAATAAACATACGCGACAAATATGTAAGCTACTCTTTTTGAAGTCGGTAAGAAAACTGCGCACGGACAGCTTGCTAAAGCTGAATACCAGATCAAATTTTATATAATGTTACTATATTTTATACGATGTGGAAACAGCGACTTGTAGAATGCTAAAATATTTAACATAGGGAGGCTTCACGGAAGAAATATGAAAAAAATGTCCTAAACATGCGTGTTTAATTTATTTATTTGCCGGATGCAAAACAGTTACGTACAATGATAAACAAATAATAAACTAATATAATTGTATTCAAAATAATAACATCGAAAACGAAAGAAATTAGTTTTAAGTAAACTCTGTTCGAAATAAGCATTGCAATTTTCATGCTCCGAATTTTCAATACTTGCTTCTTCGATGTACAAAAATTTGTCAAATTTTCGACCGATATCGAACGTTGTCAAACCACAATACTCACTATTTGGTTTGTTTTGTACCACGTACGGACCACTGATTTGCCATCCGAGTTTCGAGTTATGAAGAAAAATTGTTTCATATTGTGAACTTTCGTTTGAGATAATCGCTTCATAAAACTCGGCACCGATTACAATGTCCACATGATCGCGACGAAGTTGATCTTCAGCGAAATTAAACGTCGGATTATTTACGATTGTCTTTGTAATCGGATCAGAAACAATTTTAAATGGAATCTCAGGTACAACGTCAGCTTCTACTTCTATCGAAAAGTTTCCGAAACGAGATTTCAAACCGAAATTTGTAGTTCGACTCGATGATGTACAATCTCCAGTTACACCTCCAATTGAGACGCCTAATGACTTTGATGTAACCCATCTATTGTTATTAACGAATTTTTCGGTAATTAAATTTCCTTGCGAACAATTGTCAAGAAGAACTCGAGTCTTGATGACTTTTGAAAATCCATTTTCAGTTGGCTGCACTACTACTAATACAACTGCGGTTGGGAGTACTACCGGTTTATTTATATTTGACGTTGCTATGCCGGTGAACGAAGTTTTTGTGACGTTAGCATTTGCATTCGATGACGACTGAGGAGCACCATTTACCGATAACGATCCCTCAACTGAACTAGGCTTGTGGAAATCATTCTCCCGATCTGATGATGCCTACCTGCACATTTTGAACAGTTCGGACGAATACATTTAATTACTCCGTGTTCGCTGTTAAAACCTATTTCACACATAACCGAATCTTTTTTAACGATATCAAATCTTTCCTTCACCGATTTAGCATGAAATTTATCACATCGATTTAAGTAATGTTGTTGCGAACATACAACACATTTGGGGAGTTTTGCTTACGATTGGATTTTTTTTTTCACGGGTGACGATTTTTGTAACGATAATAGATAATTATTGGTAGCAAACGATGTTGCCAGTAAAAATTTTTGTAGAGTATCCCATTTCGGGAACTCCGCACTCGAGTCTAGAGAATTTTCGAATTCTCTGACTGTACGCGCGTCTAATTTTGAAATGACTATATGTGCAACGAATTTCGAGAAAGTTTGTTCGATAATTTCACCGTTTGATTTAAGACATCGAACAATCACGTCAGTTTGATCTAATAGCGAACGAATTTTAATTTCATTTTTTATCGGTTCCAAGTTAAGCAATTTATTAAACAGAGTTCGAATTACTGTTTTTTTGTTATCGTAACGCGATAATAGATAAGCTTATGCTTCCATGCTTCCAGATACGCACTATCCGTTAACTCGAAATCGCGAACTATTTCTGGAGCTGAACCAATTAATGATTGTTTTAAATAAAATAATTTTTGTACATTTGATAAATCAGCGGAATTATGTTGAAGGTTTTCATTCAAACAGTTCTTTAAAATTTTTAAAACTCTAAGTAAATCACCATTAAATGAAGGAACTTGAATGTTTTCGAGTTTGGGAACAGCTGCTGATGATTGACAAACTGAGTGATTCACATCGTTTGGCAGTAACGTATCTCGATATAATTCTACAGACAATTTTTTTTTAAAATGATTTAAATTTCCCTTCATACAAAGTACCTGTTTCGCTCAAAATTTGAAGGTCCTTCATCATGTCATCAGCTAATTTATCATAGTGTTCGGCTTCTTCATCTGCTGCCATGAGAAGTTGTTCAATTTCTGTTTGGTGTAAATCTAATTGGATGCAAAATCTATTTTCACGTCGACTTCAAACCGAGAAACTAGTTCCGTGCTTAGTGTTTGTTTAAGAAGTTTTTCAATTTGACTTTTTATTCTGCCGAGTCGCAGTTTAGAAAGACGAATGTTTTTTTTTTCATTCGATCCATTTTTAGAATTTTTCACTACTGATTATAGTAAAAAGAAAAGAATAAGTGAAACTTATTTTAAAACCGAAATTTTCGAAATGATATCAAACAAGAAATAAAAATTTTAGTGTCCTAAATTATGTAACCGATTACGAAAAATTATTCAAACGAAAGCGAATAAATATTCATCAATATGATCGAATGTAACTTATAATAAAAGAAAATAATAACGCTTACTGCAACTATAAGAGAGAATAATTTTCCAGTGTTATATTCGAATGATCGGCGATTGAGTAAACGCACAACTTCCCGATTGTACCACTTTAAAAATCCAATTTGTTTCCTTTTTTTTCCACGATATACGGCTTCCGAAGAATACACGAATAACACACTACTTCGAATTTTACACGGTAAACTAAATGTGCTTTATTGCTTCTGAAACCGATCGGAATGTGATTCGAATACGATATTCGGAGTTGTAAATTCCGAAGGTTAAACACAAAAAAAAAAAAAAAAAACACGATTTAAGATCTATTTCTTACCGAAGAAATTAAGTAAAATATACGAAATTAGCTTTTTTTGAGATTAGTTCGAAACGCGAAATTGACTGAATCCGGCTCGGAGTACCAAAAATGTTTAATTTATTTATTTGCCGAATGTAAACCAATTACGCACAATGATGAACAAATAATAAACCAATAATTGTATTCAAAATAATAACATCGGAAACGAAAGAAATTAGTTTTAAGTAAGCTGCAGGAAGAACGAATGAAACAACAACAAACAAAAATCGGCCATGTTTTTAATCAACGGTCAATTTTAAATTACATTTCCATATTAAAAATGCGACTTATCGATAATAAACGAAATTTTCGATACATATATTTAAAGTAACAAATATTATTTATAAATAAAAGATTATTTATGATTAAGCGAATATATTACTTAAGAATAAACAAATACAGTAGACGCTCGGTTATCCGACACAATTGGGGAATTGAATGTGTCGGATAACTGAAAAAGTCGAATAATACGGAGTTTTTTCAATTTTGTTTTTGTTTTTTAATTTCATTACATATTTATAAAGAGAACAATTACAGTTAAGAAAAAAATTTCAGCATAAAAATTATTTTTTTAAAAAGGTATTCATCGACAATTGTGTTTCACCTTACTTATTCGTTGTTGGGCTGCATAATCTCGTCATTTTCGGAAAATTAACGCTGTCAACGCTGCGAAATAGATTTCAGTCGACAATTTTAAGTGGACCAGAAAGTAAATGGCTAATCGTGATTGGAATGCATAGTTGATGCTAAAAAAATCGAGCGAAAATCAAAACTATCACATATTAAATTTTTTTTTATGCATGATTATTCGCTTCTTCCCTGAGAGATTTTTTAGCGTCGGATAATACGGAGTGTCGGATAACCGAGCGTCTACTGTATTTACAAATAAACAAATATTATTTGCGAATAAATAATTATTATTCAAACAACGCAAGATGAGGAATGAGGAAATTCCGAAGAGTACCGAAAGGAAAATATGCAAGTCGAAAGAAAGAATATTTCAGATCTGCTATCGGAATGAAGAATTAGAACAGAACATGGAAGGAGAAAAACATTTCGGGTATTATGTCAGCGTGTATTGGGAAATAGACGATTGACAAACTGATAAGAATTATGACCCGGTAAAGAAGAAGAAGATTTATAATCGTTGCGTCGTAGCCTTTAATTTTAATTAACTAACGAACTGCCTATACATCCTGGTTGGAATTTTGTGAATTGTGCCTAATTTTTTTAATGCATATAAACATGTTTTATTTGGACTTTTTTTCCATAATAATAACCAGTTTTGTGTTTATAAGGTAACCCCGGAAAGGTTTTACAATTTTGGGACCTTTAATTTTATCGATTTCTTTAGCATTTTAAAGTATATAGGCTGAATTTTAAATGTTCCCAGCTGATTTTGAATCGTAGTCGCTAAATGGTTCCCATTAACGATCCTATGAAGAAGCGGCCACCAGTAACCGAAGAACATCGGGCAAAGTGGTGGAACACCGTCACCAACAAGTGTAATTTTACAACGAAGCCGTTACTAATATTTAGACCGTCCCTTGAAAGCGGATTATTAATTTTATCTCGTCGTCGCATATCGTTAGAGAAGCGTTCTATACGGCTTGCCGTGATTCGTTACGACTTCAGGCAGTGAAATGTTCATCGTAGCTGCGTGTTATTCGATCGGGGTAAATTTGTTGTTGACTGATAAGGAAACTTTCCATTTTAGGGTGACGCAATTGATAAGGGACACGTGTTGCCGGCCTGGAGCGGTCATCATCCCCTTTTCACTGTTATCTGTTGCAACCACGAATACGATCGAGTCATTAACCTCAGAATATGATTATAGTTGGTAATCAAGTTATTTTTTCCTTTTTTTCTTTCAGGGTGCAGCACAATAGAATGGATAATGCGAAATCAGCGCGCAGCAAGCCTCATTAAACAAATTCGCGTCTATCATTTACCGCACCGATGTTTAAGATATCATTATGCCGAGTTTTATTTACGTCAACGGGAAGGTTAGTTTTTTAACTCATATGAGTCACGATGAAATGACGCAGAGTCGAAGATGAATGTCTGTGATATTTCCCCGGGTCCTTTGAAATTCGAAACGCGAGATAATAAAATTAAAAAACAAAAAGATAAAAAAAAAAAAAACGATCGCAGAAAAACGAAAATAAGCAATTTAACAAAAAGATGGCAGCAATAACAAAAGTGTTCGGAAGAATGCGTTACGAAATGTATGATGAAAATTTAATATTTACGAACAACAAAATTATGACAAAGGAGAAACCCTGGACGGTTGAATGAATAAAAAGTATATTTGCAAATACCTTAATAGGCTGAAAATGATTTGTAACTTAATGTGTACGAATTGCTAATTTTTTCCTCATTACAGTGTACCGTAAAATGCCAAAAAACTCAAAAAAGACAAACAAAAAACAACTCATGTTTCTTATAGAAAATAATAGTACACTGATATTAATGACGTTATTCTCACGCCGAGGGTAATTGAAAAAAAAAAAAAAAAGGTTATGGAAAGCCCTTTCTGTCATATTTTAAAACAAAATTACTAGGCAAAGCTGAATTATTATTTTTTTCTAAGGATGACATAATCAATTGAAATTTTCTCTTCTATAAAGCGGAAAGTTACAGAACTATTGTCAGGTGGTATGTGATGCAGGTGTCAAAATAATCGAGTTTTTATGTATTTATTATATATGTACATGTGTACCCTAGCTGTTACCGGTTTTAATTTACTCTTTATAATATTTCACCGTTTTAATATTATTTATTTCATTACAAAGCTCTACCGACTCTGCCATTTTCTTACCGGCATTTTTCTATCACTTGTACATTCGTTGGTAACGTATTCTAGTGGAATGTAATCACTACATATATTTTCAAATTCAATTTAAACATTTTTTTTCTTTTGTAGAGCACGATATTGAATGTAACATTGTTACGCGATTCTAAAGTGCTACATCTGTATTATAATATATTAATGATTACAAAATAACCCGAATATTATCGATGAATCACTAACGAAGGAACGAGTGAAGTTAATTTGAAAATTTTGATTATAAGTTTTCCCTCGCCCCTATCGACCAGCACAGTCCCATTAGGCTTTTCGATTAAAACGCTCTTGAAAACGGACTCTAGAGAGTTCAAAACACACATATTTCGGTGATGTCTAATGCAAACAATTTGAAAATTTTGGTTCTACCTCTCTTCTACGGTAGCCTCTGTGGCGCACTCCCCGGCACTACACTTATCTATAAACCATCCTTACAACCTAACACTGTGCTATATGTTGAAAATATAAAGTCAGCCGATCAAGTCATTTAGCCGTGGTATGACCTTGAAAAAAAAAAAATCTAGAACTTTATACATTAAGACATATACATGTTTTGCCACATTTTTTACACAATTCACGAATTTCATCAAATTGACGCGTGCAAAGTTTAATCAAACTTTTTCACTGAAACTTTTCAATAATGCTTAGTCGGTCCAAAAAATTAAAAATACCATTCTGTTTTCACATCCGTTGCTAATAACACAAACGATTCTTCCTTGGCTAGCCGTGAAAACATTCTCACAAGTTGGTAATGTAGTATTGAGAAAAGTTCAGTCACAGGAAGCGGTAGCCTTCCCAAAAATCAAGCTCTACCTCAGTGAATATTATCCGTTTATTAAAAATTTTTTTTTTTTTGTTTTTTAAATTTTGTCTCTAAAATTCATCTTTTTTTTTTCTTTTTTTTTGTAGGGGGTAACTCGTCAACTACAATAAAACGTTTTCAAAAGTCGGTGTAATGTGTTTATATATACATATTTCATATACGAGGGTGGTTTGAAAAGTTCCGGGCCTCACCAAGAAAAATAGCGCTGCTAGGATTAATTCATCGAGCGCGTTGCGCACTTCCATCCTGCACAGAGTCACTGAACAAGTTTCAGCTTGGTTGTGAAAATGGATTACTAGTTCTATGGCAGTTTCAAGTAGAGAATTCATGTGTTATGTAAAAAATGGAAAAAGACGAAATACGAACTGTGATTAAATATGTATTTTTTTAAAAGGTTTAAATGCAATACAAATACAATCTGAGCTCGATTTTAAAGGAGTCTTCTCCTTCAAAAATCACCGTTAAACGCTAGATTGTAGAATTTAATATGAGTCGTACGAGCAAGGGAAGATGAAGCACGCAGTGGACGCCTGATAGAAGCAACTGCGCCACAAATCGTCGAAAAAATACACAGAATGGTGCTGGAAAACCGGCGCATCAAAATTAAAGAGTTAGCTGAAGGTGTAGTCATATGAACGAGTGTACGAGTACCATATTTTACATGTAGTTTTGGGCATAAAACAGCGTCAAAAAGACATCTCAGCTCAAAACTTTCAATACTTTAATCGTAATACAGCCGAATTTTCGCGTTGATTCATCACTGTTGATGAAATTTGAATTCACCACTATACTCCAGAGTCCAAAGAACAGTCTAGACAATGAATTGAGAAAGGTCAAAAGCAAAGGTGATTTTGTCCTTCAACAAAGTCATGACGACGGTTTTCTGGGATGCACGCGGAATAATTTTCATCTACTATCTTGAAAAAGGTAAAACAATAAACGGAGCATATTACGCGGCTCTGCTTCAACGTTTAAGCGAAGAAATAAAAAAAAAAAAAAAAAACGTCCACATTTGGCGAAGAAGAAAGTCCTTTTCCATCGAGACAACAAATTAAGGTTCGAATTACTTCCGACTACGCCCAATTCGCCAGATTTGGCACCGTGCGAGACTATTATCTATTCCTCAATTTGAAAAAATGACTCGGAGGAAAAAGATTTGCAAATGATAGTGAGGCGATCGTCGGTGTTGATGAATATTTTCGAGACCTTACTGAAGAAACCTACAAGGTTGGTATTAATAAACTTTTCGAGCGATGGAGCAAATGTGTGAACCTAAATGGATACTATGTTGAGAAATAAAGCGCTGTTTTCATAAAAATATGTTTTTTTCATCGGGAGGCCCGGAAATTTTCAAACCACCCTCGTATATGGTGGCCTTGAAAAAGATTATTCTAGAGATCATTTGCAGCAAATTAGGTCCTATCAATTAGGGGTTAAAAATGAATGGTTACTAAGTTATAGCGATTTCACGATTTTTTAGAAAATTTCAGACTCCGAATAAAAAAAAAATAGGGGTAAAAAAATACTTGATTCTGAAAAATCAATTGCTATTTACCTAAAAGCTAATTAGCTATTTATTACCTTTGGAAAAAAATGCATGCCCACAATTATCTCTTCTTCTTTCTCTCCTCAATCTTGTCGGTTGGTGGACAACCTAATTGTACATCTCAGTTGTACAGACATAAGTATTAGTGTTCATAGCAATTGTTATATGCAGTACGAATGTGTACACGCGCAAGGCTTCATTCGGAACTGATTAGTAATCGTTTGATTTATATCGGCATATACAAGTGCAGTCCCCCGTGTGTCTGCTGTATACTGACCTAGCGCGCATATGATGTTGTACGTGGTGGTTTGCCATTGCCTTCCACGTGATTATTAGTAGAGTATTTAATTTAATTCTTTGTAATAAAAGTTCTGTCGTCGCTCGGGATTGAACCCCTGACCTCCGTAACGGAAGTCAAGCACTCTAGTAACTAGGCTATCGCGACGACCCCACAATTATCATAATCTCAGAAATAAAACTATTTAAATAGCACAAAGATAAATTTATTTTCTAATTTTTTTTCGTAATTAAATTATCAGTATTTGAAAAAAATATATGACACTTGACTTACAAATTACAGAAATTAGTAACTGTTCCCTGTTTCATTAGCTTTCTAGAAAGATATAAATGTTATATCAATTAATACACGTGAAAAACAAAGACAATCACATTAGAGACTGAGGAGATCCCTAAATTCCAAGAAACATGCCCTTATCAATACCGTCACGCTTTTGTTTCTTTTGACGCATTCGGGACGGAAGTATAAGTCGGTAGATTTCAGAAACTTTCGGGGCAGTTCGTGAACACGATGAACGGTGCTTGTCTCAGAGAGTTACTTTCGTTCTTCAACTGGGTTAATATGATTACTACAGCGGCGAGCGAACGTATCGTTTAATTGAAATAACTCAAAACTTTTTTCTTTTTTTTTTGAAACGGCTAGTTTTAAAAATGAAGAATACGACGAATGTTGTTCTGCTACGGGTTTTGCCATGGTGATGCCGCTGCAGCGCTAAGGTTCACGAACTGCCCCCCGAAAGTTTCCGAAGTCTACCGACTTATACTTCCGTCCCGAATGCGTCAAAAGAAACAAAAGCGTGACGGTATTGATAAGGGCATGTTTCTTGGAATTTAGGGATCTCCTCAGTCTCTAATGTGATTGTCTTTGTGTGCACGTGTATTAATTGATATAACATTTATATCTTTCTAGAAAGCTAATGAAACAGGGAACAGTTACTAATTTCTGTAATTTGTACGTTAAGCGTCATACGCTTTTTTTCAAATACTAATAGTTTAATTATGAACAAAAATTAGAAAATAAATTTATCTTTGTGCTATTTAAATTGAATACGGCAGCCTGGCATATCTGTCGACGTCAGAGACTTGCCTCGAAATACTTGATCTAGTACATAATAATAAGTCTGCATGCTGTGTTCCTTGATTCCATTGTCGACAGAATAAAAATATAATTTCTATTCTATTCCATGTATCTATTCCTTTTTGCTGGGCTAATGCTCTTTGCTAGCAAACCCAGGGGGGGGGGGGGTAAAAAAAAAAAAGTCTGCATGCTTTTTCGACAAGCCGAATAACTAACATGCAGCTCTTATGCGGTGAACCGCCCCTTTAAGCACTCGGAGGAAATTAACTGCTATCCGATATAACCTCAAAGTCGAAGCAAATCCCGATCATCCAAATTACATTGTACTCACAAACAATGAAACCTTCCTCTCCACCTAAATACGCGAAAATAAAAGTGCTGCACATATTACAGAAGGTGATACACCACCAGCCGACAGAAAAAACAAAATTCTCGACCGGTAGCTGGAAAACTTACGCGTCACAGCACCAAACACCCTGACCACGATAAAACTGAACAATAGCGACTGGATGGACAAAATATTCAAGGCAACGAAAAAGAATAAACCGCTCACATCAGCTATTATCAGGCTATACCTGGGTCATACATAGCTGACGCATAAGTTCATTCTCGAGAAGAAAGAGCCACCGATTTGTGAAACATGCCCTGGTGAAAGAATTACCATACAACATCTGGTACTATGCTGCTCCAAGTTCACCGCCAACCAACCAACTGCCACGGACCTTAACGCTTTTCCGGACATCAATAACCTCAATAACATAATCAAATTTCTTAAACGTACAATGCTACACTTAGTTTTATAAAACTATGTACCGTACTGTAACTAGACTAAGTAGATTATAGCCTATGTAGGCAGTAAAAATCTAAATAAATAAATAAATAAAATAGTTTTATTTCTGAGATTATGATAATTGTGGGCATGCATTTGTTTCCAATGTAATAAATATGTCCAGAATTAAGTATTTTTTACCCTTAATTTTTTTTATTCGGAGCCTGAAATTTTCTATAAATTCGTGAAATCGCTATAACTCAGTAACTATTCATTTTTGATCCCTAGTTGGTAGGGCCTAATTTGCTACAAATGATCTATAGAATAACCCCTTTCAAGGAATTAGTTGAATTACAAATCACCCTATATATATATATATATATAATACACATTCATCTAATATATATTCATATAAACATATATAATTAATGGCTACGCTATTTTTACGCCAGGGGTCATCAGGAAAAGTGTCCTGCCATAAAATTTGCCTCAAAAAAATGTCACAATTTTATGTAACAAAAACGTAACGAAAAAATTTTGTCCAACGGCGTAGCCAATGAAAAAGTTTACTCTTCTATAAGAATTATAGAAGAACTTGACCCGGGGTGAAGGGGCTTGCCCCCTTCCGAGTACCGAAGAGCCAAGTTTCTATATATATATATATATATTTATATATGTATGTATTTTGTACAAGTATATGCCAGCGTGATACCATTTACTTTAATCATAATTACAAATGAAGAAAAAAAAATGATTCCTGGGAAGTGGGTTTACATATTGAAGAACGCTTTTTTGTTTAAAGCAGCCCGCGTTTGATGCGCTCATGTTTGTAATTTTTATTTTGTATAATTCTTTATTTTCGTTGGCTATAGTTGTCCGATAGATGGTTATTGGAAAACTTTTTAGCGCGAAAAAGAAGCATCTTCTCTTTTTTCGCCATAATTTGAAAGCTCTATTTGTTTTATGTTTTATTACCATTAGTATATTCCGAAATGAATGAAGAATTATTCTGCGGCATTTTTTTCGAATAAAATTTCCTCATTGTACTTCTGGTAGTGTTAGACTAAGTTGCGGAAATTACATAATTGAGTAAGGTGAATAAGGCTTTTGTGTAAATAAGCAGTTTATTTTTTGTTGAAATTTTGCATCATTTACTAAATAGAATAACGGGCGCAATTCCGTTTGGTATTTTATTAGTAGCGAACTCATTGTAATTATAAAAGTTAGTCTCCTTTATCGAGAATAATGCGGCGCTGTTAGATATAAATTTGAAAAGAAATACTTTTATCATCTATTGTTACGGACGTACCGATATTGCGTTTTCTTTCAGTAAAAATGATCGTTTCAATTTTAATTTTACTCGGTTTAATTTTAATCGGCCATTTGATTAAGTATTTTTTTTCATTGTACAGAAACGTTTTTTTTTAATCAGCGCTGTAGTGTATTTATTCCGTATAAAGAATAATATTTTAGTTTCGGGAGCTTTTTTTAAAATGATCAGACAATGCCACTCTGAGTTTGTTTTTTTTTTAGCGGCAATGTAATTAACTTTACTGTAAAGTTTCTTTTATTTAAGATAACTCTTTTGATTATTGTAATGAGGAAAATTTTATAAAAGTCAAAAGTTTTGAACAGCGTATAGTATGTTTGTTTTTGTTAAATTTGATGATTACATACTTGCTAACCTACACAGTGAAGTGTAGAAATCTAGCCAAATGGTTTTTCGCCGGGCCAGAAAAAAAAAAAGTGTATAAATTCTCCCTAAAAAAAACCAAACTGTTGAGTTGTAATAATACGATTTTTATCTCAGATTTTTTTCGTGACTTATTTGACTCATCGTATGTCTCTACCGTTTTTTTGGTAAAAACTACGTCACAATTTTTTTTCCCTTAACGTTTCGAATATAGAGTCCAACTATTCGAAACGTTAATAGCAAAAAGTTGAGACATGGTTTTACCCGAAATAATAGATATATGATGTGAAACATCCCTTTAATCTAGCTTAAACAGCTAGTCAATGATATGGGTCAACAATTCATTGTTAAAATAGAATTCTTTCCTAGTTTAAAGCCTGGGATTATTATTGATTCTTTCTACACATTTTAGGATAGTATCCGAGTCGTGATGTTAAATTAATTCGAATTGTAAGTAGAAGATACTCCTTTGTTAGGAACAATCTAATCACCCTGGAATGTAGAGTATTTTGTTTTCCTTTTTTTTTCTTTTTTAACATTATTCATTTCGGATAATAAGCATGTATTAAATAATTAGTGGAATAATTGAATGCAATTTATTATTGAGAAGTCTAAAAGTGTTTTTTATGTGGAGTTTACTATTGAGTTTAAGTAGTTCGTTACCGCGACATTCATTTTGAAATTATAACCTCTTTTTCGTTTAACTGATTTATTAACATAATATTCCAGAAATTATACGCTTTAGTAAGCAACGAGTTTTTTTTTTTTTTTTTGTGTTGAGTGTATTATTATACCAACTTATCTCACCAGGGGTAATTTCTAGCATTGGGGATCGAAATGGTCATATCGTGATATCGTGTGTATTTTTGGTTATTTATTTAATTGCTGTTTTAATTACTTAATTGTTTTACGCCAGTATGCTTCACAAGCATTTCAGTGACTTTGAGAGTTATTTCCCGACGAATTGTCAGAAGCGTGGTTGCAGATAAGTCCTTCCGTATCAATGATTACAGTTGCAACCGTGATGATAGGGTAGCGTGACGCGCAATTAGTCTAAATCCAGCGAGATCCAACAATAATACAAAATCCAATACGGCTGCTAATTAGAGATTTTTTTCGGAATATTTATTTCTTAATTATTCTTTCACAACTCACTTATTAGTTGAACAACCATCCTCGAAGATTTAGATAGCTCGAGTGAAATTCCCACTATTCTAGGTGGGGATTTTAATGTCTTAAATAGTCGTTGCGGATGTAGTCGCAATGACAGAAAGGGTCGGGCAATAGTAGATGTTATCACGAATTCTGTAGTCTTCTAAACGATGGTTCCACGACTAAATTCGGCAACTCGTAATTTTCAAATAATCCGGTAGACTTAACGTTTACCATCTTCGATTGCCCGGGCAGTGTTTCCCCTCGTTCACTGCGTAGTGTCATTTCTAGGTCGCTATTGATATCAGTGTAACTTCTTCCAGTTTTATTATCTCTTATCCGCCTCACTCAGATGGTAATATCCTACAACGAAAACTTACAAACGATCAGTGGAATAAATTTTAATGTACGCTAAATTTAGGTTCGGGTGAATTTAATTCTACTCCTGGGGCGCTCTAGATAGATACAGTTTATTTCAGTACGCCATTCTGGTGGTTTCACAAAATGAGCCCCTTGAATGGCCTCATATGTATATAGGGAAAAAACAGTCAAAGCGCGTTGCTGGAATGGAGAGTGTGAATTCAAAATCAGAGATCGTAATAAGCTTTTAGGAAAATTTCGGTGGTTCCATTCAGAAGGGAAACTCTTAAAATCCGTCAAAAATATTTTAAAAACTTCTACAACAAGTTTAATAGAAATACGTCTTTAAAGAATATTTGGATATTATCAGATACACGTTTTAAGAACAATAATGTAAAGTAGGTCCCACATGACGTCGCAAATAATGAGGATTGGCTTTGTGATTCTATTAGCTTAATGGATGCTTCACGTGTTCTAAAAGCTGAAGAATTAGTTGAATTTAATCAGACCTCACAAACACACACACACACACACACACACACACACACACAATTCGAAATTATCTTTTACGACAAAAAATTATGCTGAACTCCTTGCTCCGTTATGCGGGAAGAAAGATTCAGTACCCGGAGCGCAAACGGTGTAACGTTTTCCGTACTAAGGAACATGTTTAGGAATTCCAGAATTATTTTCGTCAACATCTTTAACGATCTATTATTGCAACGGAGATCAGTTCCAAAGGACTGGAGTT
Source organism: Icerya purchasi (assembly GCA_039619475.1). Classification (NCBI taxonomy): domain Eukaryota; kingdom Metazoa; phylum Arthropoda; class Insecta; order Hemiptera; family Monophlebidae; genus Icerya; species Icerya purchasi. Next base: position 577,810,177 of record CM077115.1, read on the forward strand.
GATTTCTCGTGAGTCCCCTATTTTAAAACTAGGGCAATTTTCTTCTCCAGCAACTTCTTTCAGAGCGCTCTCTTTGAGACGATCATTTGAATACGGAACCGTTTAATATGGTAGCTTGAAAATAATAACGTTTTCCCGCTTTGCATGTTTAGATTGCGTCCAAGTTAAAGTGCTTTAGATTGTGTAGCTTCAGCTTTTTAAATATCGTTTATCTCATTGATAAAGAGTTCCTTCTGACCACCTCTTTTGATGTCGAGGGAGTTTTTAATAATATTTCTATTCCCATTCTGTTTGAGCAACCGAGTTAGGAATTCAATATCTCGCAGTAAAAATGTGTAAGTTATTTCTGAAAAGATCGGTCAATTTTTTTTTAAAAAACGGTTTAAAAACAAACGATATCCCCGTGCGTTTTATGAAGGGGGTACTTGCCGAGGCTTAAGTTCGTTACTATTCAACATTTACATCGGATCAATTATTTATATTTAGCTACATCATCGGATATTTTATCATACGGCGGCGATTCTGTTACATATAGTAGGAATAAAAATCTTTCTATTTACACTCATGGAATAAGCAAACATACGAAACTGCATTTGATCCGGACGCTGGTATTTCCAGTCGCCACCTACGGATCCGAGTCATAGACCATCAACGTCACTTCCCAGAAACGAATTGAAGGTTTCGAAATGACATGCTACCGACGTGCTCTACGGATACCATGGACAGCGAAGAGAAACAACACATCTGTATTAAATTAATTCGATATTAAAGAACAGGAACACTTACTCCCTTCAATCCGTAAACAGATAGCACGGTTCTTCGGACATATGATCAGAAGAGACTCTATTGAAAAATTGATTATACAAGGAAAAGTGGATGGGAAAAAGAGAAGAGGACGTGCTCCAAACCGATATGTGGACCAGATGAAGAAATGGATGGGCTTATCAATCAAGGATTTGATGCGAGCGGCAGAAAATCGAGAAGACTGGAGACTAATCATACATAACATTAGATGATAGACCTCGACGCTCGGAACCGAGAAACGACGACGAAGAAGAATTTACACTCAAGATAATCAGTCTTTAGTCAACGCTTCTTACGATGCTTTTCAAAGGATTGGCTTCAATTTGTCACCACTTAAATCATGCGTTATTTTGTTTACTTTTAGTTCTTATTCTCAACCGAACATAGAAGTCAGAATTCACAATCAAAACATTATATTCTCTAAGCAGGTTAATTGTTTTTTTTTTTTTTTTTTTTTTTTATTAAAATAAGTTGTGGGTCTCACAGGGCAAGTGCCCGACACTCTTATTAACGTTTATTCAAAAAATATATACAATACAAAAAATTATAATTTATCGTAACTTATTCTATACTTATAATATTAGAACTCTAGCGTTAAGATTAAGTATAAATATATAAACGCATGCAACTACATAACACGCCCCGTAATACGTATCTGTACATTATTACATGCCGACAGTTCAATATTTAAAATAGGAAACCTTATCTTCTTTACGACTTAATGACTGGTAAAGACACTAGGAAATCAAAAACACAAACGTATAAAGAAAGGAGCATTAGAAGGTAGGGAGATTCAGAACGTAGCTTGTTATTCAATCTTTGCACCATTCCTTTAACCAAATTTCCACCTCCTTTTTCCAGACACCAATTCTTTTTTCCTCTAATATATGATTCGGGATTGTACTTATTAATTTAATTAAAACCGAATCATCCGTATTATCAATTCGCAGATTTACCCCACGAGGATAGATGTAGTATGTATTACTTTGGTTTCTTGTCAATCGAGTTTTTTGCCTAGATGGTAATTTAATATTATTGACGTTAAATTCTAGTAGTCTGTAATAATAATAGTACATCTTGGGGGACATTTCATTGTTTTCCTTCCACCATGTTGATCCAGGGACGTTTTGCTTCCAATGGGGGAATATGAGTTTCAAACACCTCTTCTGTATTTTACTTATTTTATTCATTTCAGTTTTCTTAGCCTCGCCCCATAATTGAATTCCATATAAAATTCTAGACATTATAATTGAATTATAGTATATACGTAATGTTCGATATGATAGTACCTGCTTTATTTTATATAAGGCTGGAATTGTCTGTCTTATTTTTGAGTTTAAACTTAATATGTGTTTTTTTCAATTCAGGGATTTATCTATATATACACCTAAATATTTAAAGTCATTTACGTTTTCTAACGGTGGACAAGGACATAAATGGGTGTTGATATTTACATGAAGCTCATGAATGCAATTGTTACTGTGGAGGATAATTCGCGGATCGCGTATTTTATATTTAGAACTATTCCGAATATGTAATAATTTTGATTTATTTATGTTTATACATAACTTCCTATCATGTGCCCATTTACTAAAATTATCTACATCATCTTGTAGTAATTTTTCTGCCATCTCAAAATTGTTGTGCTCGATTAACAACGCAATATCATCAGCAAAAACATATACCTTTGCATTTTTAATACGTTTGTGTAACGAGTTGGTATAAATAAGAAAAAGAATCGGGGCCAATATTTAGGTATGTAGATTAACTTGGGTATTCGATATATACAATCGCCGCTTCAATAATTATCCAGATGAGGATTTTTAATCCGCCCGTCTTCAAAGTCACTAATTAGTAAATTGAAGCTTTTTTGAAGAATTTGGGACTGAGGCTTATTGGGTAGGATTAAAAGAGATAACTTAATTGAATAGAGAAATCTTACAGATTAGTCCAGTCGACTCTTCAAGGTAGGCTTTGGCATCAAAATATCTCTATTATTCCGGATAGTTTGGTACGAAAATTTGTGACTGCTATCTGTATACCTCGTGTAGGGAATAAAAGATTGCGGCTTAATTTGGTCATGAAGGCTTCCATTTTCTGACTGCAGTATATAGGTTAGCTCACTCATCGTGAGGATATTAATTACTGTTATTTATCGTGAGACTCTAGCTGCAGACGCGGTTTTCATTAAAATCTTGCAGTTTGCTTCCTCCATACTGTGTTTTCCTTTATCCGCTTCCGGTTATATTGGTTATCATATTTTCATTTATCAAGCGATTATTATTTAAAATACCACGATATTTTCGCTGGTTACAATTCATCAAAAAGAAAAACTTAATATATATATACATATATATATATATATATATATAAATTAATTAATTAATTAAATAAATAAAAATAAAAATCAGTAATGGATCCTGGGCTAAGAAATAATGTTTCTGATTTTGGCTGTTGGTAGTGCTCGAATATCCGTAGCAGCGCAGTAACGATATGGTCAGTTTATGTTCCTTCTTGTTCACTTTCATGGCAAGTTTGATTCAAAATATCTGTCGCAAAGAAGTGCATAATATTCAAGTGTTATCTTGTTAACTGCTCAGTGGATCGTACAGGAAAATAATAATAATAATAATAATAATAATAATAATAATAATAATAATAATAAAGAAAAGAATGATCGACTGAGCGGGAAAGAAGGCCGAAGGAAACGAAAGAGAGAAGAGAATTTTATACCGATAAAATGGCTTGTTGATGGTCAAGTCTATCATGGAAACTTCATATAAACAACTTGAAGAATAACTGCATGAAGAAAATGAATATTATCAAAAAACTTTCAAATACAACCTACGGCTCAGACCGCTCTTCACTCTTAAAAGTTTACAATTTGTTGATCAAATCTAGACTCAGCTATGGCTCTTCAGTTTACAGCTCTGCAAATAGATCACTTTTTGACCCCCTCAATATAATCATGTCAATGATTATAAGGTACGTAACTCCGAAACATGTCGGCTCTTTTTAATATTTTAAAGTATAATTTTCTATAATACATGTTTTGATAAATTTTTAATAAAGAACTATATATTTTTCAGACGAAAAAAAAAAAAAAATCGGTACAAGAACGGTGGAAAAAAAAACCAGATGCGAGCGAATTGTCTTAAAATTTACTAGGTGTTTGGTTTTTGAATAGCACCGACCCCCCAGATTTGATTTGTTTTGCCCCGCATTAATGTTCATAACTTAGGAGAGCGCACTAGGAAAAAAAAAAAAGAAATCTAAAATCGTTTAAAAAAAAGGTTCACTGTGCGGATAAATTTTAAGAAAATAATAATGGGAATAATTAAACTAAATTCAAGTCGCGTAAATCTGTTTTGCAAAAAAATGTTAAAGAAAATCAAAAAAAAAGCTAGTAATCAATTACGAATCAACCAACACATCACATGATCGCAATTCGAATAACTTGATGGAAGCTCAAGCAAGGCCGTGTCCACGAGGAGGGGAGTGGGGTAACCTTCCCACCACCATGAGAATTGAAGTAGTTATAAATACACAAAAATCTAAAATAAATATTGATGATTTTTTAGGGTATTCTTACACCTTTGAAAGAAAAAAGAAAAAATATGCTCCATATTTTTAGGTACTTCATTAATATTTTATGCGAATTTTTTTATTACGAGTATAATCAATAACATATGTAATTTTTATTAATGTTCATATGCGGGGTAATTCATTTATGTAAATTATTAATGTATAAATCAAAATGATGGAAATTATTGTTAGTATGGAAATTAGTAAAAAATGGAATGTTATTTATAAAATAAATATGTGTGAAGAAAAGTTTCAACCCCCCTTTTTTCAAAATTCTGGGCACCGGTCTGGACTACTCGAGTTATCAATCATGCTGTTTTTTTTCCGATGAAAAATAAAAAGAAAAGCATTCGTATTTTTTTTCGTGTGCAATGCGGAGGTAGTGCGTGTAAAATCTCGGCTTGCGATAAAAACATTTCATTTTTACTTTACGAACGAAATGTAACGGGTGGGATTTTATAAGTTAGTTTAAAATTTCCAGACACGAACGAGATATATTTATTTAAACGATAACGCAATTTTTCTTAATGACGTCATTAAACAATGAAACTTTTACTGGGAGCAATCTATTTATTTCTGACACGGCATCGGAAGGTCAGCGTGTTAAAGATAATAAATTGTTTTTCCATTTTTTTTTTGTTAATCGTACGAGGAGATTATGCCATTATTAAATATTTCCCGAGAAAACGCGTACACGTTCGATGAAATGATTCTATCACGATTACGATCGAGAATGTGTATTGTTTCTTTTTTTTTTTTTCGGCAGATTTAAAGGGAAGCTTGCTAGTCGTTCAAATTTGGATATCTTGATGACGTATGTGCACACATATTTCGACAATTCCGCATAAGCAACTTCAGATAATATGCTGTAGGAAAAATCGCGTAAATAATAGGACGATATGTTCCGGCCTGGAAATTTGACTAAAAAGATAAGAAGCACATTTTTGGTTCTATCCGTGCGATTCGGTACTCTTTCTATAGTCTATCTTCAGCAGTGCTCATGTTTAATTACAGCCTTGTTTTTCCTTACACGGAACTTACATTTATCGTTTTTCATTCTGGTGACTTTCAACAGGTAATATGCGGATAGGTGCCTTATTATCTCTTCAGTTTTCCCCGTCAGGGGCTAAGTTGGCTTCTTCGGCAGCTGTTTCGGATTTCACCGGTAACGATATAGATGAACGTAAGAATCCGTGACTTGACCGGCCGGAAGAACAATTTCGAATGACGGTCTACCCCTGATGCATAACAATGCGGAAAATACATACACGCTAGAAGAGTTCCAGATGTATACGTGAAAAACAGCGCGGACAATAAAGGAACATTGCGCTCTGCCAGCAGCGGAGGAACGATAACAACAAACTGGGAATAAATGAAGTGAACACGGCGCGCAGCAGATTTGCTGAGAAATTTTCATTCAAATCGGTCCGCTGCTGATACGTCCGTAAATGTACCGATGAGTTTGACGAATCAGCAAAAATGACGACAACTATTTGGCCGCATGTTTCCTCCGGAAAATTCGAATAATCGCAACGGCGAATTTCGAATTCGGTTCCATTTTCCCTCTTTCTCGTCTGTAAATACACATCGGTCTCTGTAGCTGTTTGAGGAACACTTTACCCCTACCCGCTAGCTACGATTTTTTCTTGCCTTTTTCCACTATGCTTCATTTTTTGCCTCATTTATACCGTAATCGTATTTTTCTCGTGTGATCTATTTACTTTTTTTTTTTCCCCATCTTCCTCCGTCGTTCCTTCTTGATTTTCTATTTATCAATTTTGTTTATTCGTACGCTTCGTTAAACGATTATGCGGCGCAAACTACTCTGTTGCTGTCTTACCGGTATTTTAAGAGAAACAACGAAAGGGTTCCCTTTTTTCCCATAGAATGAATTTTCTTATTTTTTGATTGTCCCTTTCGCGACAAACGCGTGCACACACACGTAACTTATTGCTGACGGTTTTTAATATTCTACTCCCCTTAATATCCGATTTTTCAATTTACCCGAACGCGCCTCTCAGATCTCCGAAGAAATGAAATTGTGAAAAATACGATACCGACGCGCAAAAGTCGACATTTGCAAAGAACACGTTCCATCTCCGGCAATTCGTGTAGCTCCTTTACGGTAAAATAAGCGGCCTATCTGTATCGCAATAAATCGAAGGTCCCGTTTTCAAATTATCAGACGCGGAGCTTAAACTTGCTAGAAACAGTTGTTGAACCTACGAAACGTTCTATTTCGATCATCATCAGCCTTAATTAGTTTAAGCGTGTTCTCTACACCTGAGACGACCTTTTTACGACAATACACAGTTTTACATCAGAAGGCGCGTGTGACGGTTCTAGAAGATTCTTCTACAAAAAAATGACCGGGTGAGAAATGGGCAACCATTAATATAGTAAGTGACAACGACACAGACTAAGCTCGTTAATAATGAAACGATATTCAGTAATAAATCGGCCTAATAGGCTATCTCATGAAACGAGACCGATCTTTTCCGTGCAAATCTTTCAGGTGTGAAGTCATTTAACTTTTTTATTGCTTTCTTCAAACCTTCTTTTCAACGTTGTTTGCATTAGTGACAAACGTGGATTCTAAAAATTACTCCTACATTGATCTTTTCATCACTATCGATAAATACAAAATACCACACATTCTTACTAAGCTTTTTATGTACCGATCTTAGTGCCGGATTAACTACGTAGCAAGAGTAGCAATTGCTACGGGCCCCGCGCAGAAGGAGCCCCCGCCTATCCAGACCCACCGCCGCCTGAGCGTAATTTTTTTTTAAGTGAAACTTATTAAGTCGTGATATATTGAGTTTACTTGATGTCACTAAAACGTGGAATCCTTTTTCAAACAAGAAAATCCATTGCAGACAATCAGTAGCCGATCATTTCGTTGGCGAAAATAAAACACGTCATAATTTCGTTGAAGGTAAACGCACAAGTTCTACAAAATGCCGCTCATATAAATGTACAGAATTTTAATCGGCCTGATGATTAGCTCTACAAAAAGTCACTTGTTGTTTTATCACTTTATACTTAAGAACTCAGTAGATCAAGGGCCTCTCGATAGAATTTACTACGGGCCCCGCGCTTGCTTAATCCGGCACCGACCGATCTATATATGTATATGTATTGTAATACGTACATTACATACTGTATACGAGTACATATATTTTTTTAAAAAAAAAAAAAATAAATGAATAGTATAAAAATTAAATATAATAAGATATTAAATAAGAAGTGCGAGTAATATGAGTACGTGTGCATATGTGATTCAGTAGTCGGTCAGGGGTAATGATGACAAAGGCGTGAAGAACATCACGAGGTGTCGTAATAAAAACCACACAGGCAGCGCTCGAGGAACCGCCGCTGGACGGAAGAATTATTCTGAATTTGAGTCTGATTTCGGAGCTCGGTCGAGAGGTAAATGAATTTAGTTGATGCCTGTGTCCCGTGTCATGGAGATTGGCCATTTCGGTATATCCAAGTGAACATTGTCGCAATGATTTTGAGATCCCTTTTTATTAACAATTGACAAAGAACGGTTTATCTATTACAAAACGAGAGAAAAGCTGCAACATCGCCCGGCCGATTCGAGATATGTACCAATTTTATATATATATATACATATATTTTAATTTTTTATGTAATATATATATATATAAACTCAGCCATTTTGGCCTCGTAAGGGGCTGTGTCCCTTGACCCCCCTTCCTTTCATTTCTGTCTCTTTCTCTTCTATACTTTGTATAAAATGATCAAAATTTACAACGTAATTCTGACTGGCATCAACACAAAAAAATAACATAATCACAAAAATCCTATCCTAACATTTAACTTTCATTATATAAGATTAATTCATTTTTTCTTTATATTTTTCGTTACATTTTCGTTATATATTTCGTTATATAATATTTTGACATTTGTAAAATGGCAATTACAAAAATTCTATAAAATATAACAAACGTTACAGAAAATTGGGAAATTTTTTCGAATGGGGGGTAGCCTAAGAATTACGTTGTAATTAATATATGTATATATGTATACATAAATTTTAGAAAATATATATTTAATATCATTTTCCCGAGCTTCTTTAAATATATTTGGAATTTGCTTCCATTTGCATGGCATGAGCAAGGACGTAATTTTTAGGCTCAGACGAAGGTTCGTATTTCACATTCTGATCTTCGGTGCCTAAACGAATTCCAAAACCAAAAACTTTTATTTAAAAACCATTCGAACAGAAATTGTGTGCACTGTGCCGTCGGTGACACACGATTTAATTAGATCGGTCAGATGGCTAAAAATACAGGTGGGTAAAATACAGGTGGGTAAACGATACTGTAATGGAAGGTTTTTTTTGTTTTATTACGAAAAAAACCAAAAAAAAAACTGTTAAAGTTTTCTGGTCGAGATTTTAAAATTGATATCTACGCAGGAGAAAGGATGTAATTTAAATAGTGAAATTGATGCAAATTCATTCGGCGAACCGTTTTGGTTTTTTGTTTTTGTTTTTTTTTTGTGTTTTTAAAGAGTACGAAAAACCTCAAATCGTTACTCTCATTGCGCCGCAGTCTAGACAGTTTGTTGAGCTATGGGAAACTAGAGAATGATGGTTGTAGAATAAATCAATTGCGACACAGTGCGAGCTGATAAATATGAGATTATGAGTGAAAATCACCTGTTCTCATATACTCCGTCAACTGATTTATTTGAAAAGACTAAAGGGAACACAATAGGGTGGACTGGATAGCTTTTACAGATACCTATCTAAATAAAAGTAAAACTTACAGCATGTTATACAAGCATGGTTGCCCACTTTGGCCTGGTCTAGTTAAATTTCGCCTTTAGTATCGTTTAGAATGGATTGCGGATTTGTTGAGGTTTTTTTTTTTTTTTTGGTTTTTTTGGGCTCGTCAACCGGGGACCTTTACCCAGAAACAATTAGAATAGGATGGGGTCATCTTCATACGATATCACATGTTGTTAGGAGAAAATAATCAATATAATAGGAACAATCTGTGGAGGGGGAAATGATAGAATATAAAAAGCGCAATATGATATAGGAGTACCGAGTAACAATAAAATGAAATAAAAAGAAGAAAGAGATGAACACTTAATAAACACATGATCCGCATCGCAAACACGCTCTTCGTTTGAGAGGACAATATGGAGAAGAAACCAAGGAAAAATGAAAACGGGAAAAGATAATAAAGTATGGCTCAAGGTGCAAGCGAATAACGGAGACAACAACAGGACGACAAAGTGAAGGAAACAGAGAGAACCATAGGTTAACACAGCAAGACACTAGGTTGAACAGACAGATGAAATCAATAATTATTAGAAAAAGAGGAAATGGTATACATCCGATACCAAAGTCTGAGATGAAAATCTTCAGCGGAAGGAGATTGGACGATGGGACTTTTTTAAAGAAAAAGTGTTAAGAGGCAACAACCGGAGCCAAGGAGCCGCCGATTTATTACTGTTGCGGTTATTTCGCGCACTGGCTATTCGAGGATGTCACAGAATTTCTCCGAAGCAGATCATTTGAACTGGAATTGTGACAATGACGCCAGCATCAGTTTTAAGGAGGTCATTAACAATTTTTTAAAAAAAGTTACTGTTGGTTCGAGCGTAGTAGAATCGCTCTTATTGACGAGTTAATCTCTAATCGGATATGCCCATCATTTTGCGTAAATTGTTTACTATGTTTCGATGACCGTATGTTTCAAGTTTATAAGTATAAACCGTATAGTTATTTAATCGAGATTGATACATAAAATTTGTGGTTCCCGGGGATAGATTTGATCTTTTGAGTAAATTGTACCCAAGGTAGTAACCGGGTGAGAACATTTGTACACCATGATGCCAAAATTCTAGAAAATTCTAGGTAATTCCAAACAATTCCAAAAAATTGCAGATAATTCCAAACAATTCTAGATAATTCCAGATAATTCCAGAAAATCTGAAATAATTCTAGTACTTTTAAATAACACTTTCAAGCACTTTTAAAATATTTCAACTAATGCTAATCATGCCAGAAATTCCTTCTTGAAATTTCCTTAGTACACATATTAATTTAATGCAATGTTGAAATTTCTTAATATATGTATAGTAAAAGTTACTTAACATAGCTGAATTTTAAGAAATAGTTTTTTCGCATAGATTTGAGTAATCTTGGATCCCTGTCAGAAGAAAATCATTTTTTGCTTCATTTAACATCCAACAACAAAGCATATCAGTTGAGTTAAAGTTATTATTAGTACCGAAAAGTGACAGACAAAAAAGGGCGGGTGGGATAGCGGTAATCAGAGGTTGAGCTATTATAACGTAACAAATTACTGATTTTGGTGTATTATTATTAAAAAATGTTTTAATGTATTTTGCAGATGTCGCATTTGTGGTAAACCATTTTTTAAAGGTAAAACAAAACCTATTAGTTTGTTCATTTTGTAATCGTAGTTAATTTTTTCTGCTATCCGAGTGCCAACTTTCGATATCCAAAACACTTTAGGAATATTTCTTTCTTCACAGTATTCAACTAGTTCCAAAAAATCTATCATTCCTTCGGTGGGTGGTTGGGTTTAGCATTTTTATTTGAAAATATATTCAAACTTGAAATGGAACACCAAATATTAAGATATGATTAAATTAAGCTATAGATATTATTTTGTTTGAGAAAAGATAGTGTTTTTCTGATTTCATGGGGATCATCAGATAAGGCAGTTTGGATAGTAGTATGGGGATAGATTGAATGTTGGGTGCAGTCGGAAAGGATATGCTCTATTGTTAAAGGACCTTGGCCACAGTATTGGCAGAGTGGAGCGTCGGCACGATCCAAAAGGTGCTTGTGTGTTAGTGCTGTATGGCCGATGCGCAGTCTTGTTAATACAACGTCATCACGTCTTGATGCCATGATGATGTTCCAAGGCGCAGTAGTAGGCTTGACTCTTCTCAGCTTATTTTCAAGCGACAATTCTTCCCAGGAGCGGCTCCATTGTAGCTGAAACTGGGTTTTCGTAACTTTGTAAAGATCCTTCCTTGGGACTGCAACCGATAATAATGTGGATTTCCCTATTGCTTGTTTCGCAGCTAAGTCGGCTGTGGTGTTTCCACTTATCTTTGAATGTCCTGGTAGCCAGCATATTACTATGTTCATAGTCGAGCTAATACCCAAGTAATGTATCTGTTGAACAATCGGGTTTTTCAGGGTAGCATGCCATTCATTAATCGCATTGACGGCCTGTAATGAGTCTGTGAATACGATAATACGATCATAATTCTGATCTATGGCGGATTCGATGGCTAATTTGATCGCAATTAATTCGGCCGACATTACCGACAATTCCATTGGAAGCGCATAGCTGATGATTTGCTGGCGATGTACAAAGGAACATCCAGTACCTTCGATATTTTTTGCAGCATCTGTGTAATACTTTTCATATGCACTGTATTCTTTCAATGCGTTCGTATATGACAAGAGTATGTCAGATTTTGAGCTGTTGGTCAACACTACGTTGCACCGTATTTCCGAATTATGTGTTGGTGGAAGAGCGGAGATTCTTTTATGAAGGATATTGTTCGGTACATTAATATTTCTGGTGTCAGCAGCAAAATATGCGCGATTGTTTAGAAGTTCTGCTAAATAACTAGAACGGTACGAGACCTCAGGCGTCAGTAGAACATCAGGGATATTATTTGTACTTCTTAGGTAAATTAAAAACTTCACCGCTAAATAATCTCGACGAACGTTTAAAGGCCATTCGTTGGCTTCGCATAATATGCTGCTTATTGGACTAGTGCGAAATGCACCGATCGCCAGTCTGATGGCGGTGTGGTGTATCGAGTCCAACGAGCACAGTGTCGATTTGCAAGCTGAACCGTAAATGGGTGCTGCGTAGTCTAGGCGAGGTTTAATAATAGTACGATATATTTTGAGTAATGTGTGTCTGTCTGAACCGAATGTTGTGTGGGATAGTTTCTTCAACAGGTTTAAGTTTTTTAAGCAGGACTGTTTTAATTGATTTACATGTTGTTTCCATGATAAGGTTTGATCAAACAACAAGCCGAGATATTTAACAGTCGGAGATTTTGGTATTCTTGTGCTTTGTAATGATAGTGATAGCGATTTTTGACATGTCCGTAATCTGCAGAAATGGATGCAAGTTGTTTTCGCGGCTGAAAACTCTAGTCCATTTTGTGAAGCCCATCTTTGGGCTTCGTTTACTGACCTTTACCACGGTACTAGAACTTTGTTTGTGGATAACGGCCTGTTTCTCGGGATTGATATTTCGGAACATTTTAGAATTCCGTTGGTAAATAAGCGAACCATTGTATCCGTGTTACTGTCATCAATGTCTACCTCGGTCTGACATAGCTGCTGGAACATTTCCCAATTTGCTTTTTTGAAATTCAGGGCTGGCCGTCTTATATGTGAGGCCATGTTTGCTTTCATGTTTATGATTTGTGGAAAGTGATCACTGCCGCCCATGTCTTCATGATGATGAACCTCAATGAGATGGGCAATCTGACTAGAACTTAACGTAAAATCAATTGTGCTCCACGTTCTGTACGTGGTACTGTAATGCGTAGGTTCGCTTGTATTATGGACGGAAAGGTTATATTGCTCTATTATGCGAGTTAATAGTTTTCCTCTACTATCAGTTTTGTTGCTACCTAGAATCTCATCATGCGAATTGAAGTCACCGGTGAATATGAACGGTGTTGGGAGATTATTTATTATTGATGTGTAGGTACTTTCTTCTATTTTTGTGTACTGAGGAATATAGATAGTACATATTGAGACGGGAGGTGTTATATTAATGCGTGTTGCTAGTGTTTGAATGTGGTCAATGTTGAGTTTTATTTCCGTGTATGTAATATCTTTCCGTATGGCTATAAAAACGCCGCCATGTGCTTTTGGTTGAGCATTTAGACTTTTACATATTATCTGATACGAAGGTAAAGTTAATGTTTGATGCGGCTGAAGATGTGATTCTTGTATACATATAATAATAGATGGATTATATGTAGTTATTAAAACTTGGAGTTCTTCAAGATGCCTGAAAACCCCATTACAGTTCCAGCTTATTATTTTTGTATCTCGTTGAGTAGCATTCATTATTCTGGTTAATCTTCTTGTTGGGAGGAAGGATAGTCAGAAATTTCTTTGTCCGTGTTATTACATTTTTGTAATTTTTTGATTATTTTTGTAAATCTTGCTTTCATATATTTTTATTCGAGTGACGGTTTAAGTAGCTGTAGTATGGTAACTAATTCGGACACATTTATGTCCAATATTTGTGCCACTTGGGATGGATTTAATGACTGTTTTGTTCCTTCGAGAAACTGAATGAATTTATCGAATGACAGTTCATTTCCATCAGAAGTTGTAGAAAAGTATTTTTTCAGCGAAGATAATTGCTGATGAAATTGTTGATGTAGTTTCTGAGATGTCAGCGGTTTTTATATTCAAATGAGGCAATGGCGGTGTTTTAAAGTGATTTATTTCTGATTCTGAGTCCGATGAGGAGCTTAATAAATCATCTGTTTCCATTTTTCCTTTACTTTGATCAAGCATAGTGGACGTTTGTTGAGATGGACTTGTAGTTTTCTTTTTCCGTCTCTTTTTTTGCTGTTTTGGTTTGTCTACTATCTCTGTTTCGGCGATAGTTTCGGTTGTCTTTGATGAGGTTTCTGAACGTGATCGTTTTAAATTATCCTTCAGATTTGATGAATTCGTGATTAAATGGGGAGTGTCATGTATTTCGTCCGACTCCTCTGAGAATTTGGTTTCTGGGTTGTTTATGGGGATTTGTTCTTTTTTCGTGGTGGACGGTTCTGCGGTTGATATATTTGTTATTATGGGTGTTTCATTGATATTCGTACAGTTTTCGGCTTTATGATGTTTTGCTTCGCATATAAAGCATATGGGGTCGTCTGTATTTATAAAAATCCTGTGATCATGGTTACGATAGTTTAGTAAAAAATTTGTAGGAATGTTAACTTCGTCGAAATTGGAAATGTAAACTTGTCTCCGCCAACTAATTATGTGTCCAAATTCGGTATCAGTTGGGTCTATTCTTAAAATGGAAATAGGTGAGGCGAGTTTAAGCCCTAACTGTTGTATTAGGTATTTTCCAATTTCAGAGTTTGGAATAGTTGCTGATACGTTTGAAAGAATAATCTTCGTTGCTGGACTTCGCAGACGTCTTGCTTTAATTTGTCGTTGTGAGATTTCTATGGAGGCACCTGCTGACATGAAGCTATCTACAATTTGTATATTTTTGAGAAATATTAAAACACGGTTTTGGCTAATGCGTGATCCGGCTATGATGTTCGATGCGGTTCCTATTTTTTGCTTTAAAGCGATAAAATAGTCCTTTATAGGGGTGTCCGGTATGTAGGGAAAAAATATTCCTTGTTCATCGGATGGGTGTTCGAAACTTGTTATCGGAATGATTTTGTTGTTATTATTTTCTTTTTATACCGTGAGCGAAAGAATTATTTGGTACGGCGTGATTCGCATTAGAAATTAAAGAATTATTACCTGCAGCGACGGTAGTATAGTTACTTGTTTGTAAAGTTGATGTTTCCTGATAAGAAGATAAGCCTTTTGTGACGACGGTAGATAACGGCGGAAATTCATCTGGTTTGATTATATTCGACGTTTGTTCCGTTGGTCGGTGGTTATATTCGTTATCTTCATCGTCGATGTTGTTCATCTTCCTCGGTGAAGGGGAAGAGGCCGAAATTTATATGATTACGTTAAACTTAAACTCTAATTGTACTCGTATGATGAAAGAGAACACAGAAATAGACTTCTTGACTAAACTCTTTTTACACGCGAATCTTTCGCCGGTTTGAAAAAGTCATATGGCTAATTCTTTTATGGAGTCATTGTAATAATTTTTATTTTTTGATTAATTGTTGTTATGTCTAGGGGTCGTTTAAGGAAATAGTTTCATATATTATTTTTATCAGTTATTTCGTTTTCAATGTTTTCATTGTCATCGGTATCCTTTATTTTGGACAGTAAAATACTAGTTTGAGTATTCTCATTTAAATGGTGTATAGTTTCTAAAATTTTATTACCCATATTGAAGTAATCTGTAATACACATTTGGTTTTCAGACATTTTTATTCGCTTTTTTTCACATCTTTTATTTCTTTGATATTTAAGATTTCCACTTGGGATAAAATGTTATATTCCGCTTTTTTCTAATTTTTCCTCTGTTGCTTTATTATTTATAATAATTTTTTTTGTTATCACTTTTTGTTACGCAGATTTAATCTGAAACAGTTTGTTTCTCGCAATGAGGTACTTGTTCTATGTTTGTGTATTTTTTTTCAATCTTTCTGTTATTATTTATTATTTTATTCTGAATTATGTAAAGAAGTATTTTTTAAAGATTGCGAAGTTGATGATGGTAAACCAAAACAAAAATAATGCGATATACAATTTTCACTAAAATATTTTGCCCACTTTCAAAATTTAGAAAATGCAGATTGAACAGGTGAGTTTGAAAACTGGAATAAATCCGTCTGTCTCAGTTTGTTTTTTTATTGAAATTTAGTTTTAATAATATTATTCCTACAAAAACATTCGATAATACATGTCATATTTTATTTTCATGTTATGCTGATTAATAGCGGCCAAATTGGATTCACTTTTTTCTTGTAGCGTTTTAATCGAAGAGAGGAGCAAGTAAAAAAAAATTTCGTCATTTGCATTTTCCGCATCATTCGGAACATAGGAAATTTACTAATGAACAGGTGATGATCACGTGCTCATTCGCTTGCCGGTATCCATATTGCGCGATCCGGAGAAATATCATCTGACACTTTAGTCTAGTAAGTTTGCTTTGGGAACTCATAAATTCCTCAGATGTGCTGGTAACAATTTTTGAAAGGCTTACTTACTATGAACGTGTTGCGGAAAAAAAAAGTTGTTACATCTATGAATGTAAGATTTGCTTTTTTTATACATAATGCGGAATATGAAAAAAAAAAAGCAAATATTTGAAGTAAATTTTCGTATTTTTATATGTGGCCAATTTTTCAAAAGTAAAACCACAAACGTTTTCATTGCCTTCATTTCTAAAAATACTAAGTGAAATTTTACCTTTAAGTGATATTTGATGCAGTTCTGCTCTATTCTGCTATTAAAATAATTTGAAAGGATTTTCAGGCGATACGTCAACTAAACTCATAGCGTATAATCTTTATCTGATGGCTTAAACGAACATGATCAACATTGAAATAGCGACTGTTTTGTTAACTGTTAAATAAATAAATAAATAAGCAAATATTGGACGAGTAAATTTTTTCAATTTGATTCACTTTCTTTTATCCGTCAAAATTCCTGTTATAAGTTTTATGTGTTTGTATATATACTTCCGTATGAAAGTACACAAAGTCTTCATAGAGTTCGTTGGAATTATCGTTTTTACAAGCCGTAGGGCGAAAAAAGTGATTTTACATGTGTCTAAACTGTGGTTAGAAAGAATACACTACCCTTTTGGTCGTTATTTGTTCTCTTTGCTGTGGTTAAGTGGTAGCCGAAATATAATCCATTTTCGATGGATCGTGTGTAATGAGTAGGCCGATTGTAGTGGAATAAAAGCAAAGCAATTAGTAAACTGGTGTTAAGTTACAGCGAGATGATGAAAGCTTTTGCGAGAAGTATCAGCTTTTACTAAAGAAGGCGAAATTGCACAATATCTTAAACCACACACACACACACACACGAGCGCATATATATATATATATATATATTAATGTTTATATAAACAGTTATTACTTTATTACAAAGTACAGTTATCGTGCGATTTGTAAAATGGAAACTTTTTACTCACTAGGGACAATGCAACATATATTGAACGTTTAGAGTCGGGCATGTTGGAGAAACATGTTCCGTCTGAATTATTCGCAGCCTATACAAAGCAATAAAATTTGCAAGTGATAATAATAATTATACAATTTTACCCGACAAGCTATTGCTGTACTAAAAAACCATTCCTAAATAATAATAAAGAATATTTCGATAATAAAAATATTATCATATAAGAGTGAAATATTGTAGGGAATTAAATTGCCTTCAGATAAATTGCTGTTTTGTTAGAATATTTCGTGAATAAAGTAGCCGACGGTGTCTAAAAGTCAACATTAGATTGAAATATAGGTGAAGAACTGACGGGTATTACGACGCGAGAGAAAAGTAAACGGCGTTTTGCGCGGGAAAACATTTACGAAAATTGAGAAATTATATTTCACTATATACAAAATAGATATGAATAAAAAAAAAACTACAATTCAAAAGTTTGGACGCTAACAGAGGTTGTAAATTCTTTTTTTTTTCTTTTTTTTTTTATTTTTTTTGGGCGCGCCAGCGGCATTGACCCAACAACAAGAAAACTAAGCTACGAAATTAAATAACAAAGCGGTCCGAAATGGACGCAACAAAGGACAGCAGTGCGGACAGCACAGAAGATGAAGGAAAGGAGAGGATAAAGGAAGAGTTATAGGGAGTAGGGAGACCTAATGACAGGAGCTGACTGTATAAAAGGTAGCGATTATTAAGAAAAGCAGGACACTCGAAGAAGAAAATGTGATTAGCATCACATGTACGAGGAGGATCACAATCGTGGAGAGAACAATCAATCAAAATTTAAAGTACTCACTATTCCTATTATGTTAACAAATAAACTTCACGGAAATTACATTTTCTAAAGAGTACTCGTAATATATGTTGAATATATGTTGAAATTTGAGTTTGAAAATGCACTGGAATGCGTCGGAATATGTTTCAATTAGAGACCATAATAATGTGTAGGATTAAATCGGGAATTGTTTTATGTTTTGCGACTTTCTTAAAACGATTATTCGGCACGCGATCATGTGCGCTGAACAGGGACCTCCTTTGAACGTCTGTGTGAAGTCCTTCCATTTTGAAATAGTTTTTGAGTATTCCGGTGCTTTCTGCTTTAAATCATTTATTTTATTTTTATTTTATTGTTATTTTTTTGTTTGCTGATAAGTTTGCGAAATTATTATCGTAATCAGATTATATCGACCAAAAACTGTGTCACTAAAAAAACGAACAAAAACAAAAAACAGAATTGTATTTAAAGTAAGTAAAGTAAATCCCATACACCCTCGGCCATGACGTGGGGGGATTGTGAAGATTAGGTTCATAATGTACTAAACCTAACGACACTGATGAGGGTAGGGAGGTCAGTTCATTTCTCTCTACCGCTTTTACTTTTCTAGATTTCTCTAGCGCCCAATTCAATTTCAAATTAAATATATACCTGAGAGCAACTTGGATCCGGAAGGAGACGAGTCTCAATAACCTATGACACTTCTGGTCTGGTAGCCGAACGCGTTAGCTACTAGGCTACCTCGTTATTGCATATAAACTTTATCGGTTAAAGGTTAAAAATAATCATTTCCAGTCATTAATTTCGTGCGATATTTAAAGGGACTTCTCTGCTGCCAAATGTAGCGTTTCTTTTGCACCTACCTTTTTTACCTTTTTCGTTTAGCTAGTTGCTTTTGGGTCATCTCTAAAAGTTGTAATCTAGTGTGTTAGTTTGATAATCTTGATTTTCTGCTGTCTTCATCGCCAAAACCAGCGACGTTTCCGGAGTCATCTTATTTGATTGAGGTCTTTGTTTTTCATGAATTTGACTAATTTCAGTTCCGTATATATATATATATATATATATATATATATATATATATATATATATATATATATTAATTATAATGTACTTTTTAGGCTACCTCCATTAGGAAAAATTTCCCAATTTTATGTAACGTTTGTAATATTTTATAGGAACTTTGTAATTATGTTATTATATTCATATGGACCGATTTAGAATTACGTTATAAATTTTGATCATTTTCTACGAAGTATAGAAGAGAAAGAGACAGAAATGTAAGCAAGAAGGGTCAAGGGGCACAGCCCCTTGCGAGGCCAAAATGGCCGAGTTTTTATATATATATATATATATATATATGTATTATATAAAGCTGCGAGAAAAATATCGTACAGACCGTTCTATAGTATCTAGAAAGTTCATTTTTTTTTTTTAATCGACGTATTTTCTTCGTGAGATCATAAGAAAATTATAAAACCCTCAAAATTTTAAAGTTATAAGGACTAAATTTTAAAAAATGTGAAAATCAAGTTTAAAATTTATATCGGACGAAGATAACTATATTTTTATTAACTAAATTTTCAACTAAAACAACGATTTTCCCATGAAATTTATTCGGAAATAATAATGTTCGAGCTGATCTATTTTGTGGTTCGTCAATTGTAGCGAAATAGATGAATTTAACCTTGAACGGCGGTTTCGTTCATTTCGTCTAAATTGCCGGCAATTTCTATCGGAACACTATTCTCCAGAGCTGTGACGTTGTTAAGAGTGATATTAGAAGAAGACGGATAACCAGATTGTTGTAGCAGTTCAATAGATTCATCTTTAATGGTTTCAATTGTTGCAACTAGATATTGAGAAGGATCAGGCTTGCCTGTTCCGTCAGATTAGATTACACTAAAATTAAAATCAATAGTACGGACGACGACGATAACGAATATTGAAGCGAATAATAATATTGCGTTGAGCAATAAGTTTGTAGCGTTTTTTTTCGAAAAGTTTTATTTCAACAAAAAACAATAGTTATAACAATAAATTAATCAATTATGTATTCGCCGTTGTTGTTTACGATCTTCTTCCACCTTTCGACCAATTTGTTGATGCCGTTCGTTCCGTCAAAAATCGCCCGGTCTGGTATCGAAGAAGTTGTTGAGCCAGTTTTTAAGGTCCTCTTCGTTGTCAAAGGTAACGCTCCTCATATGGTTCGACAGCGAGCGGAAAAGATGGTAGTCGGTCGGTGCAAGGTCCGGAGAGTACGGTGGATGCTGAAGAACCTCGGGATCGCTTGCAATGCAGCTTTGACGACTTGTGTGCAACATGCGGCCTGGCATTGTCGTAGAGCAGGATGACTTGGTCTTGTCGATTGGGTCTTTTCAGTCGAATAGTCTCGTTTACGCAGTGTAGTTTGGCAATGTAGGGCTCCTTGTTGACCGTGACGTTCCTTTCGAGCATTTCCCAGTGCACCATGCCCTCCCAGTCCCACCAAACGCAGATCATGGCCTTTTTCCCCCCTTTTTATTGGGCTTGTCAGCTACGGACGATTACCCATCAAAAAGGAAGAACTTAGGACAAAAGGAAACTGAGGACACTAAGAAAGTTATTCGGGGAAGAAGGAGATGGCCAGAAATACTATGGAGAGATAGCAAGGGAGTCAAAAAAGGATCGGTACTAGAACCCGTGCAATTAGCAGTTCGAAGGGAAATAAATGTGTAGACGAAAAAATATACAGGATGATATCTTAAAGGAAAGGAAAGCTCTCATGTACAGCCGTTATACCTGATTATAATATATTATATCTATTTAAACTAAATGCGCGATGTAACCAGCATAAAAAGAAAAGTATTTTTATCCATGTCTGCGTTTGCTGGGCAGCGTCCGTAAAAAGATCCTCATCGCTTTCTTTGGGTGAAAATGATCTTGCTTGACTTTCAGCTTTGGCGTGTTTTTTGGAGCCAACCACTCCTTTCTTTGCTTCCGATTGACGTATAAGCACCATTTCTCATCTCCCGTGACGATTCGGTACATAAAACGCTGTTTATGGCCGCGTGTTGCTCGATGCCGGGCAAAATGTTGAGCAGCAATTTGAAGACGATTTTCTTTGTTGTTTCCGTAAGTTCGTGAGGCATCCAGGCTCCCAATTTTTCGGCAGATCCCATCGAGTGGAGATGATTGAGAATCGTCTTCTGATCGTAGTTCATTTTGTCGGCTAATTCACGACTTGTTTGGCGACCGTCCTCTTTCAAAAGTGCCTTGAGGCGCTCTTCATCGAATTCCGAAAGTCTTCCGCTACCGGACGTGTCGTCGAGGTCAAAGTCGTCGTTTTTGAATTTCGCAAACCATTTCCGTGCTGTAGACTCGCCTATGACACCTTTTCCGTACACCTCGCAAATGTCCCGGACTGCTTTGGCTGCTTTTTGACCCCGATGAAATGCGAAGAAGAGCAGGTGTCGAAGATGCTGATTTTTGCTCCTCCTGTTAGTTCCATTTCTAAGCCTGAAAAATGATGAAAAATTAAATTGTTCAAAAAAACAAACAACACAGTTTTGTAGAGCAGAAAAAGCACTTTCTAATAAATACAAACAGTTTGCCAAAAAGGAAAAAAAAAAAAAAAAATCGTTTTTAAATAAGACTTCGAAGATAAAATTGGATAAATTAAAACGATCCTACTGATTATTACAGTTGGACACGGTAAAGATAAACTGTATACAACTGAAGCATAGAAGAGTTACAGGTGTCGGCAACATTGGAAATATGTGTATACCTTTACATGTATGAGATAGTGTATATCAACTAGTACATACAAAGATCTTCAAGTACGCCGATATTAAAGCTTTTAACTTGCGTAATTATATGATTTTCACGGCGACGGGTATGTTAGAGTCTGAATTTGGTGTGATGTATTGCTGAATCAATGTTGTCGAAAGATGTGCTAAAAATAATCGGAAAAAATGAAATCAGAAAACCGGTTCTGTACATCAATATATGTATATTATGTACCGAAGTACGCATGGTAGCGCGGATATGCCTTTCGGATGGTGATACGACTATACACCTTAATAACGGCATGAAATTGATCTAAAAGTAAATAAAATGTTTACCACCAAGTAAATATAAAAATAAGGGTAACACTTTTTTACGTGACGCACAAATTTGTAGAACGATTATTCGTGTCAGAAAAAAAAAAAAATCTCTGTTACTATGGCGAAGAAATACGAGGTGCGTAGCCGTATCCGGATTCAAGGTTTTCAATTGGAATTAGGCCGGCTACAATCTGTGAAATATCAGAGTGAACTTCACGGTGGTCCCTTTAATGTAAACGAGAGAAAATTAACCGCAAAAACATTCACGACAAAGATTTTCGATTTATTGAATTATTTTTATTTTCTATCTTTTTTTTTGGGTTCTCACTTTGGATAATACCGATGAGGCGAATGTATTATACAAAGGCTGTTCAATAAGTAACTCCTCCACCGCTATATCTCGTGAACAAAAAAAAGATTACGCGCTGATTTTGATTTTAAAATATAGGAAATTTTATTTTCTACAAATTACGAACGACAACCTTCCACATAATCGCCGTTTAATTCAATACAACGCTGTCACCGTGAAATAAGTTTTCTAGTCCCGTTCTCGTAGAATTCTTGTGGTTGTTCGCGTAGCCGAGCGGACGTAGCGGTCTGTAATTCATCATCTGATGTGAAGCGAATACCCTTTAGATGTCTCTTCGTGTGTTTAAAGAGGTCGAGATCAGGGCCGTACCGAGGGTGTACAACAACTTCGAAACCAAGTTGCGGTAGTCTGGGCACTAGTGTGAGGGCGTGAGTTGTCGTGTTGCAATAGGAACAGCTGTCTATTTGGTAGCATACGTCTTATTCGTCGTTTCACTGAATTTATTCGCTTGCCTGGCAACATGAATTCCCGATGCACGACTATCCCAATACACAGTCAACATTAGCTTACCGGTGGATCTTTCGCTGCGCACTTTTTTTGGTCGTGGTGAGTCGCTATGCGCCTATATTCTTTTGATGTTGACGGTAGTTCTGGATCGTAATAACTGATCCAGCTGTCATCCCCCCCTGTGACTAAATTCTTAAGGAAATTCAAGTAGCGCGATAACACTTCCTCAGCGGCAGCTTTCCTCTTTGCCTTCGTTTTATTCGTTAAGAACTTGGGTACCCACTTTGCGCGCAACCTCCGATACTCGAGGTTTCTCAGAAACTTATTCGCAGTCCCAACTGCGATACCAAACTGGTTTGGCAATTGTCGCTGAGTGAGCCGTCGATTTGAACGAATTGTTTTATCGATTTTTCTACGCAATTCACCAGTGTTTGGCAGTTCCGGACGACCTGGACGATCCCTGTCGAACAATGGTATCCAATCTTTCTTCGTTTCACGAGCCCAATTGCGCACAGCACTAATGTCCATCACGAATTCACCATAAATAATAACCTTTAAACGGTCGTGAATGGCCTTTGGTTGAAGTCCTTCACGGGTTAAAAACTCGATGACTGCCTTTTGCTTGTACCGATGCTCACTACTTCGTTTTACGTTTGCTGCCATATTTAACGTGAGAACACATGTACGCCTTCGAAAACACATCACTAGAAACTAGATTCCTCCCTTTTTCCAGTGAACACATGCGCGATACTGTAGCTGTTTGCAGTGCTGAGATCTAGCGGTGGAGGAATTACTTATTGAACCACCTATGTTTGTATGATGCAGGAACTACCCATCCAAGAAAGTTTTCGGTGTCAGATCATCCTTAACATTGATTGCGGTAAATTAATACAAGTTACTTACGGAAATTAATTTCTGCAACGATAAAATCATTGAACATTTGAAAATTCTTAGTTACTAAGTATTCTGCTGAGCGCTGAAAATGGAAATCAGTAGTGTGCTATTACATCCAGCTAAGATATGGGCAATCGTATCTCGGGAAAGTGTCATTAAATACAATTTGCCGAATCACAGCAATTTTAAATCGGTGTAGTTAAAATTTCCGTGACCAGCGAAAGGAATTGTATACGTTAAAAAAACTTGGCATGTAATCTATACTGTTCGCTCTATTTAATTAATGTTAGGGAAGAAAGTATGACTTAATTACAATTACCCCACATGGCCTGATACTGAGTGTTAAGTAGTAGTCATGTAATAATAATCTTTTAAACTGCTTCACGGTAAAAGTGGTTTTATTCTCAAATGCGAAATTTACCATTTCCGTAATATGCACTATTGAAGAGTTAAGCTAGGAAATAATAATGTTATTTTTAATGCAAAATAAATTTATGTATTTACTAATTTCTGCAGTGACACAGTTCTAGAGATATATCCACTGACACGCTAAATAACTTACCGTTTTATATGATTTAATTAATTTAATGGCTCTAGTATTCTTTGATAACTTGATGACATTTTTGGAAATCTTTCAAGTTTAATCATATCTGCGTAAATAATGCTAAGTAGGTTTGGTAAAATAACTGCCCTATATAAAATAATTCTTTTAGTATAATTTAATTTGCTATTATTATTATTATTATAAAGTTTATTAAAGATAAACAAAAATAATTAGTAAGCTTATTTTTTTATACTACTAAAGTGATTGTAAAATTTCAAGTTATTATCAATTAATATACCCAAGTAGTAATTTGGTACTTCATTTATATTTACCCCATGTTGTGTTAAGTTTAATAGTCTATTACGAATTTTAGAATTAAATAGTATTTTGTTTTTGATACGTTAATTTTCAGTCCATATTTATTTAGAAATTTGTCAATATTACTATATATATTATATATTTTTTTACTTAGAATGTGTTCAGACTTATCGGCTATAACCCTACTGCAATATTATCTGCGAAGGTTTTTTTTTTTTTTTATATTTTGGGCTCGTCAACCAAGGACCTTTACCCAGAAACAAAAGGGGTAAGGAAAGAAGTCGGTTATATTTTAATCCGATCAGAAATTTTATCTAAAAGGAACAAATAGCAGGAATAATAATTAGTGGGGAAGGAAAGGACAGGATATAGGAAGCATAATAAGGAGTAGCAAGTCCAAGCTTCAGCAAATAAGAATACAAAGCAGAACGCTCCACAGAAAAAGATAAACACTGTGGAAGAACACATGATCGGTGTCGCAAGTAACTGCATCATCCGGATGGTGGAAAGGACAGTGTGGAGAAGAAATCAAGGAAAAACGAAATTTAGATAATGGCAGCAAAGAGAATGGCCAAAGCGCATACGCACAATGGAAACAACATCAGCATGTCGAAGAAGAGAGGGATGCAAAAGAAACCATGAATATAGGCAGGAAGAGTAGGCTGAATAGACAGATGAAATGAATAATTATTAGTAAAGGAGGAAGCGTAAATATCCGATATACCGTCATCTGATATGGAAGCTTTTACAAATCGAATTTTTAGTCCAGAATTCATTTAAAAATTTTTCCATATTACCGTATATACGTATATAAATATTTTATTACTTAGCGCGTGTTTAGACTTATCTGCTATAACCCTAGACTTTGTATCCCTTTTTATAAGTTGTAGTGAACTATTATAAGCCAAACCCCTCACTGGAGGGCTTTGGATTGGTCACATTTCTATCATCATAATACATATATTAAAATTAATACTGGCGCTGTTTGTGGTCCCTCGACTGGTACAGTGGAAAAAAAAAGGAAAAAAAAAAAAAAAACCCACTGCAATATCATCCGCGAACGTTATTAGTTTACAGTGTCGAGGTAAGATGATGGAATCGAGAAAAAACTATGTTCCACAAATACGGTCCCAGTACAGATGCTTGTAACACACTCGTCACAATAGGATGTCCCTGGACACACGATCCGATATTAATAAAAGTAAATCTATTATGAAAACTAAGTGATTTGATATATTTAATAAGTTATTCATTTGCTCATTTTTCCAATACGTTTTTCTTTATTCATATAAAAAAAAAAAAGAGAGAAAAAAAAAGAAAAGAAAAGAAAAAAAAAAGAGAGAAAAAGAAGAGGAGAAGAGAAGAGAAGTGGAATAATTTAAACTTATTTTGATATGAAAGTGGTCAAATGGTAAGCTACTTAGCCGCCAGGCCATAAAAAATAAAAAAAAAAAAAAAAAAGTTATTGTCTAAGCCCAAGTCGCATAGCAATACAATTAATTTAAATTTATACTATCAAAAGCTTTAGTAAAATATCTAAGGTTAATAGGCATACATTGTACGATTTTTGATTTAATAGTTTATAAAACATTGAAGATAGCTAATTTAGCCGACTTGTTTTCAAGAGCTCCATATTGATCGTTATTAATGTTATATTTCTGCGATCGAATTCTTTTAATTTATTTAATAGACATTTCTCATGGATTTTGCTTAAATTTAGGAGCAGAGATATAGCTGTCTGTGCGAAGAAGAATCAGTTAGCGGTTTATTTATTTTAGATAATATTACAGTCTTAGATATTTTCCAGTGGTCCGGAAAATAGTTATTCTTAAACAACAGGTTAATAAATGTCGGTATAACATGAGGAAATCGTTTGTTAAAAAATTTTAAAAATCCATTGGAAATATTATTCAAACTTATGGGGAAATTTTATTTTTATGGGTTTTAATAATAAAGGATATTTCAGTGTTACTCACTATTACGTTACCTGAGATACTAGTACTTGTATAAGTCGGTGTAAAAAGGTTTGGCCTTTTTTTTTTTTTTTTTTTTTTTTTTTTTTGGGATCGCCAGTCGAGGGCATTACCCAGCATTTTGACCTTAAATACAATTTAGTACTCAACAAATTAACTTTTTCTTCATCAGAATAAGCGCATTCATCTAATGTAGGTATTTGAACTGGCTTATTTTTATTTAATAAAATCTTATATTTTAACCTAAATGCTGTCTTTTCATAGTTTCGCAAGTTTGATTTTATGTTTGTATCCCTTAAAGCTTCCTTTATAACTACAGTATAATACTTTACTTTTAATACAGAATTTTTACAATTACGAAATTTCTTCTAATATTTACTGACTAATTGTTTCTGGTATTGCAAATTACTAGTCCACCAATAATAAATTGTTGTTTTTCTTTTAATAGTTTTAGAATGGTTAATATTAACATAAAATTGAAACTGTGATAACCAGTTATTAATATCAGTTATCGAAGTGCGTTGCACAGTTAAATCTATAAGTGAAGCGCAAAGTTAGTGATGTTTAAGTTCAATGTATTATAATTTATTGTGGTAATCGGAGCAGTTGTAGTATTCTTTTCAAGGTTTAACGTCGAATAAATGTAAAAATGATCGCTGCCATTTAATTCTCTACTAACTTTCTAACTTAAAATATAAAATCAAATACGTCATTAGTTACTAACGTTAAGTCGATGATTGTGTTTACTTGCTTCTTTGTTTTAAATGTACAGTTTTATCTTTAATGTTTAATAATCGTAAGTAGTCGAAAGCTTGTATTAACTTTAAAAAAGGTGTTTGCCTTTTCAATTATATTTACTTTATCCCATAGAATATTACGAAAATTTAAGTCCCCTAAAAGTATTAATTGATTGGTGTTATTAGTATGTAGATACGTATTTAAAAATTGAAAATACCTTATTGATACTTTGTTTTATGGAATGTAGGTTAAGATAAACGTGTTATATCGTACATTTTAATGATTGCATAACGCACGCATATAAACAGTCTGTACTGGTAATCCAGTTCGAAAAATTATCATTAGTTTATATTTATAATTAGGAGGTACGTAGGACGCATTACATTTATCGGAAATAAAATTAATATCTATATATTTTTGCCTGCTATAGTAGAAAGTAGTATGTCCGCTTTGCTGTAATTTCCATTATACTGTAGTACTTTTATCATCATATTAGAAACGTCTATATTTATTAAGATGTAATTTAGTTTAATGAAGAATCTTTTTTCATACTGTTTGTTAAATATATAAATATAATAAGTTAATAACAACAGATATAATAAACAATTATAATAAATAAATAAGATAAATGTCCGAAAACGTTACTAATAGTAAGAAAATTTATCTTATTTGTTTGTTATAATTGTTTATTATATCTGTTATTATTAACTTATTATTTGTTAATTTAGTTTAGATATCGGCGATGTCATCTACGCTCGTTTAAGAGTGTTTAGTTAATTTCTAAGTTTCGTTTTTATCTTTAAGTCGTCGTAATTATCCGAAAGTATTTTCAATATTCCATTAATATCGTCGGTGGTGAAACTTCTGACGACAAGTAAAGGATCTTTTTGTCCACTTGCCATCTCTATAAGCATAGTGAAAGTAGGAAAGCTGATTGGATATCGTTTTTCTACGGTGAAATTGGGTTCATTAGGTATTCTATTAAAGATTTGGCTACTTAATTTTCTTCGCTAATTGCAATTTTAATTTTTTTTGTTTGTTTTTTCGGTTTAAAAGAGGAAGTGCCACTGACGGTGTATTGTGCAAGTCGTTCTCAATGCTGTTAGTCTGGGAACTGATTTTCGAAACTGAGGACGAAGGAAGGTTTCTCTTTTTCGATGGCATTGTGTTATTTGCTAACTTCGTAGAACTATCCTCGACTTGTATCTCAGTTTCAGTAGTTTTTTGTATATGTTCGATTTTTTCGTCTTTTTCGATACCATCCACTTTTCCATACTCTACCTCAGCGTAATTATCCTTTGTTGCATTTAGGCAATATTTGCTTGTGTGACCTTTCACGTGGCACACAAAATGTGAAATTGTGTCTAATGACAAGAATATACGGTGTTTGTATATGAGGTCTCTTCGTATGTCAGGATTATTAATGTTTCAGGATTTTTTTTAATTCCTTCGGTGGGGAGATAAAGAACTGTCTTTTGGAATTTAATAGACATGTTCATAACCCGGTATTTCACCCACTCTATATTTTATAAAGGTAATTGTTGAACTTAATTTAATATTGTAGCTGTTTTTTAGTATAGTTCCAATAGTTGAATGCAGAATTGATGGACATACATATATATATTTGAAATGATGATTCTCCCTTTCCGGATTAATTAATTGTCTAAGTTGTATTTCATTGTTATTTACTTCTATAATGTTATATTTTTCTATTATCAAATCGACAAAAGATTTACAAGCTAGGAATATTGCACACCCCTGTTTGACATATGCGTGAAATTTAGCGTAAGTTTTTTGGTTGTACTATTTCTCCAATTTTTAATATATATATCATTTTTTGGGTTTTCTCACTTAGGTATGCTAAAAACTACAGCTTGTTCTTTAGATGGGAAGTTAGTTTGAGTTTGCATAATTAACTTTACTTTTTGTCGTTATCGGTGTATTATTAGACACATGTGTTGATGGAGAAATTAGATCACTATTACATACTTCAGACAGCTGACTGGTGTGTTGAGGTTGTTTTACTTACGGCATTGCGATGAGGTTATGAATTTTTTGTTGAATATTTTGAAGAGTGAACTGCGCTTGCATGGTACTCTTGGGATGGCACTGAAACTGTTGTAGAACGATCGGGCGGCATAATGGCAGTGCCGTACACCTAATTTGTTTATATTATAATAATTTCGTTTTTATTGTATATCGTTCGCGCGTTGAAAAACCAAAATTGTTCGCATTGTACTATACGATTTCGATAACGATTTTAACGGAACACGAGTATACACGACCTTTTCCCAAACGTACTACGATCACAAAGTGATTTTTATTGATTTATTGAAAACGTTTTACCGCGAACAGTCTAGAGCTTATTGTGTTTATACAGTGCGCAATATCTCGCGGCGCAGTTAGCAAAATTCGGCTATAAAAAAAAAGGTTACCTGTACTATAAATAAAAACAAAAAAAAAGATAAATTTCGCCTTCAAAAATCTGAATAGAGCGAAAGGATTAAATTTACCGGCTTCTTGTTAAATTATACAGTCGAAACAATCTCGTTATTCGGTGGAGGCGGCATTGGAAGGTAGGAAATTGTCAACGGCGAATGGAAGGAATAATTTATTCCATCTTTGAGATATGTTTACAGTCTGCGGCTAATAACGTTAAAACACCGTCGCTGCTGTTTCGCTGCCCTGTCGCGCTCGTAACGATTTTAAAAATTAGATTTCTTTTGGGCTTTCTTCTATTCTTTTATTATTTATTTTTTCGAAAACAAAGGGAACAGTAAGAGGAACGGCAGTTGTAACGGAGTACTCAATTCAATAATTACGGTCAACAATGGAAACATTGTTTTTCATGGATGTCCTCGTCTACTGCTATTTGTACAGAAAGCCAAAGAAACAAAGTATTAATAATAATAATAATAATAATAATAATAATAATAATAATAATAATGGTAATAGGATATGCGCTTTTCCTAAGAATATTTCTTGCTACTATGCAGTAGTCATTTTACGGTGGATTCCACACATTTTTTATGTTTGATTTTTCTCTCAGTCCTGCGAATAAGATTGTCGTCGCGTTGGTCGCAGATTGAGTCGGTATAAATTACTGCGACGGTCGTCAGCGTGTAGGCGAACACAATAGAGGCGGGTATGAGAAAAAGAGAGGCTCTCTGTGTTTAATTAACACAAAAGAATATGCCGTATCTTGGCCGGAGTGTACACCTCTCCAGTTCACTTAGTGTTGCAAACTTTTGTAACCTACACTTAAGGGTTAGAGAAACAATGGAGCGACCGGGGCTACATCTGCAGCCTGGCGCGTCTGTGTGTTCGCGCGGCGCGAGCAGATAAGGCAAAGAAAAAAGCGACTAGTGGTTGTCGCGCACCAAGTGGGAATATATTGCTTGTAGTGCAGAAAATGTGTACGTTCTTGTGTTATCTTTTAGCAGCAACAGCGGCCGCAACAAAAGCCGGCATCGGCCCGGATAGGGCCGGGATGGGGGCCGGGGCCGGGAAAGTGGTTGTTCGGTTTTGAGTAATAAAAGTGTCATATCTTGAGGGATGAAGGATATGTGAAGTGAGGCGGTTTAACTTGAGCGCTTCCGGCTTTATTATAATTGGCGCCTGGCAATACAGAGAAATGCTACCGTTGTTAAGCACGACTGCCTTTGCTTCTTGCAATTTTCTTCTGCTCTATTTTATTACTTGGCTTTTAACAGTTACCAGCGACGCCCTTCGTTCCCGCTTCGCCGCCGTCTAGCTTGCACAGAGCATACACACGCAGTCGAGATAAAAATGCTTTAACCGAGCTAAACTGCGAAACGGGGCGCTCCGGCATCCAGGCACGGGATGCGCGACTCGCTGCGAATTATGTCTGCAACGTGTTCGGTTAGAGCGAGACAGAAATTCCGCGCTCCTGCACACGCTGTTAATGAATAATATCTTCGCTGAATAGACACTTCTCGGCCTTTTCCCGTTGCTCTCTAACATTCTCGCCAGCATCCTATGCCTCTGACCCTCTTCTCTGCATCCCGATACTAGTCGTCCAACAGCTCATATTTGCACCCCATTTCCTTCGTGCCGACTCCGCCATATTACACTTTCAGTGTCGACGATCAAATTTTTTTCTTTTTTCGTTCGCCGCTGGTCCGTTCGGTGTCTTCCCGAGACTCGACGATGATTTCCTTCGAATGTGAGGGGGGCGTTGAGAGAAGGCTAGATATTAAATGCGGCGAATCGATCGACCGAAGATGGCGCAAAAAATAGAGTTACTGCGATGACAGGTTGCCGTCAAATATCGCTGGCGACCTAGTGAAATAGGATTTTTCTCAGCCATCGTGCTAGTGATGACGGGAACAGTTTGTTTTCAAAGATCTGTTCATATTGTTCCCGTTAATTTTAAAGAGCAGTTCTTCTTATCAGTTCGCGGCTCTTTTAGCTCCTGACAATAGCTGTTTCTAAAACAGCTCTCTGAACAGTATGGCAGTTCTAGTGTAATAGTTCTCATCTCACTATTTCAACACTCATTGATTAAACATAGATAAGCAGTACTGCAATTTACAATATAACAAAAACGATCGCACCACGATTTTTGTATATATGTCTTAATGGAATAGAAGTTATAACAGATATCTGCTTAAAACAGTTTGAATCATTGCCAGTTTAATAACGCTTATGGTTTCTGGTTAGGTCTTTCTTCTTTTTTCTTTTTTAGTAAATTAATTTTAAATTATTTAAAATTAAAATTTTTTCGTAACTATAGCACCGTCGCAATATCTGAAATAACAGTGAATTGAATGAATGGACAAAGCGAAATATTGGCGACAGTTCTTACACGAAATGCGCAGATCAGCAACGACGTTACTAGAGTGGCAGTGATACGTCATTACTATGAATATTTAGCTATTCAATCCCGTGCAATATTCTTCGCTTGTTCTACTACAATGAAAATCATTAAAACTGAAACAGAAAGAACTGTTCTACTTGTTCAACCCATTTTACCAGCACTCTGCCTTTATGCTGTAGTTTTCTTTGTTCTACTGATTGAACAGTAAGTTAAAACAATTAGGAACTGACAACTGTTCAATTATTTGTGAACTGTTTATGAAACCGGTTCTTTTTTAAATCTCCCGTTTTTTGAGAATAGTTAGCTTCTGAACAGACCATCACTTCTTGGCGGTTGCAGCGATTCTCACAGTGTACTTCGAAGAGAATATCGCGGGGTTCTTTTCAAATCGGCCTCTATCCGTTCTGTCAGACTGAAGGTTTGTCAATGATAACATTTCTTTTTGCGGGCTGGTATGTTGAGCGCGTTACAATCGGCATTTGTCTTTTTTTTTTTTTTTTTTGAGCTATGCACCCGTCATATTTTTGGCCTACTCTTCCGCATTTAGTCATTGTTATCATACTCTTATTCCCAATCTTGTCTGCGAATTGCGCAGAAATTCCCTTCACACCGTACCTATCTGCTAACCCATTCCCAAAATTCCGAACATAAAAGTATTATAGAATTAGCCTAATACCAACAATCAATCCTTCCTCTCTTATCCAAGTAGTTGAAGTTTTTATTATTATTATTATTATTATTATTATTATTATTATTATTATTATTATTATCCAAGGAATCACAGCATTTGCTGGTTTGCTTTATAATACGGCTAATATGTCTAGCAAGCATTATAAATTTTCTCCATTTTGATGGTTAAGGAAGGTCCTTACATTTGTAGCGGCGTTTAATAGAATTGATTTTTGTATCATGTCTACTATATATGGCGCCAGTCCTAGGTTACTTATGTTCTTAACGAAGCTATTCGGTATTATGCCATTATTTCCAACAACTAGCGGTATTATTCTAACTGTATTGATCTTCAACATATGCTTCAATTGTTCCCTAAGTTTTTCATATTTATTGACTTTATCCTCGAAAACTTTACTTATATTTCTACTATCTGGGACAGCGATATCTATTAACACACTTGATTTCTTCTTTTTATCAATTAATATAATATCCGGCCTATTATATTCCACTGTTTTATCCGTCAGCACAGTTCTATCCCAGTATAATTTATGATGGTCATTCTCTAAAATTTTTTCCGGTACATATTTGTAATATGGTTGCTTAGATTTAATTAAGCCGTATTTAACTCCGATTTCTTGGTGAACCATAGACATCATTATGTCTTTTTATATAAAATCGCGCTGCTAACTGTTCACATCCGCTTAAAATATGCTTAATTGTTTCACTTTCTTTTCCGCATTTCCTGCACTTATCATCCGAGATATTAGGGTCTCGTTAATAATATATCTTCTGTAATTTCTTGTTGTTATGGCTTGATCTTGGATTGCTTATTATTATTATTATTATTATTATTATTATTATTATTATTATTATTATTATTATTATTATTATTATTATTATTATTATTATTATTATTATTATTATTTGTTGTTGAATTGGTTAGCTTTTGATCACAATATTTAAGCTGTTTGGTACGCTCGCTCTATTCTATTTCCAATATTCGCTGTCGATACTGCCCTTCTCTCTCCCGAGTCCGTTGTTTCCTTGTGCTTAATTTCAGTTTTCCTTGTAGCTTCGACGTTTTTCTTCAAGGAACGATAGAGTTCGAAATCACTCGGCTTAATATCCGTTTCGTTCAAATTTCTACAATCCACTTCCATTTATTCTTCATACTTTGGAGAAATACAAAAATTCGGTCAGTTAGTCTCGTGTCGCATCATGTGTCCGTATAACATAATTCGTTCTTTTTTTTTGTTTTTTTTGAACAGATCTAAGATTCTTTGTGATATTTTTCTTTCCCTTTCCTGTGATTTCCCGACCATACTAATACAAGAGTTTCCGCGGCATAAAGCGCTTCAGTTTGAATAACCGTTTGGTAACGACGTCGTTTCGCACTCACGCAGACTTCTTCTTGTATACGTTTCTGGTCGGCTACAAAGCTACTTCGAATTTGTTTATTCTTGTCCCTTCTAACGCGCTGAGTTCCGTCCACTCTCCTAGGTAGGTACTTAAATTTATCTACTCTGCCCCATGCTTGTTATTTTCTATTACCAATAGCTTAGGCGATGTTTGTATGTAAATATATCGGTTATAAATTTTGTTTTATCGGTAGGGATTTGGAGACCCGCTTTTGCCGCTTCCATCGCCACTACCTGAATTTGTTTAACTGCCACTTCTATTGTGTTCGCAAGCGTCACTGTATCATCTACGGAGGTTATAGACAGTCTACTTCTAAATTGTTTTTCTTGTGTCCTGATTTCACTTTTGATATTTTTCTTTTCTAATCTTATGCACACCATTCTCTAGTAATTTTTTCCACCACACAATTAAACAATAATAGCGATAACACCTATTTCCCTGTAGATTTTTCGATTAATTTCGGAATAACGAATTTTAAGTTTCCTACAAATTTAATATATATTTTATTAAAACTGTTACAAATTATCTTATATATATAGCAGATTTTTCATATATGTTATTTTTATTATTATTGTTCGGATTACTTTTAAATGTATATAATTTATTATAAAGTTTTTTTTTTTTTTTTTTTTTTTATTTTATTTAACAGCGGTACTTATTGCTTTTCGGCTATGACCACTTAATTTAACTTAACTAAAGATAACGCATTAAATCCGTATAAATAAGGTACGAGCGTAGTTTACGAGTTGTAGGTATATCATCTCGGAGAACATCCTTCAAATCATCCGTAGGTATATCGCTCTGCACTCTACAATTTTCATATTTCTTACATTTTAGTAATAGGTGATGAACCTCCTAGTTTCCTCACAGAGTTCGCAAATTGGAGGTTCACCATCTTCTAAGATATACGCATGCGTTAGCGGGGTATGGCCGATTCTAAGCCGGGCAAGTACTTTTTCATACATGCGACTTTCCTGTGCCGTCGTCCTCAGAGGATAAATGGTGCTTTTAACCATGCGCAATTTATTTGCTGTATCAGTGCTAATCCATCTTTCATTCCATTTCCGTAATGCACAGTCCATAGTGATGGGGCGAATCTTTTCCCGTGGTAGGTGCAGTAATTCGGCCACTCCAAGGTTCAGGTCTGCTAAATCTGCTCGAACCCTGGCTGCCATAGAGCTCGTACCTGAGAGGTCCATTAACGCTAGATTGGGATGATTTATCCTCGTCACCATTGTTGTTCCATAGTTTACCGTCAGCATCTGCCTTCGGATTTGTAGCGGTGGTTCACCGGCCAGCGCTAGTATGCTGGGTGTGGGGCTAGTGATATAAGCACCTAACGCTCTTCGTGTTGCAGTATGGTGTATTGCATCCAGCTTCCGAAGTAATGATTTCGACGCCGTACGATACAGTATGCATCCATAGTCCATCTTTGATCGGATAATTACGCGGTAAATCATCAGGAGCGTGTTCGTGTGCGGTCTGCTCTTTTTTACGTTTAGAACCTTTAGTACATTCAAGGACTTCACACATCTCCTATGAAGCTCCGTAATATGATCCGCCCAACGCAACTTGGAGTCAAAGATGACACCAAGAAAGGTTGCGCGAGGCTGAAATTCTAATACGTTGTTGTACAATTTTAGCTGTAAGGTCGGTTGCTGTCCGCTCTTACGATGGAAGTCGACGCAGTATGTTTTAGAAGTGGAAAATTTGAATCCGGTTTGTTGGCTCCAATGCTCAAGATTATTTAGCGTTATTTGGAGCATTTGCTGAGCAGTTTCTGGATATCGGGTTCTGTATGAGATGTTAAAATCATCCGCATATAATCTGTATGTTAGTGGAGGGGGAATGCAGTTCGTTATGTCATTTATTGCTATTAGAAAGCAGTATACGCTGAGTACACTCCCCTGCGGTATTCCGTTTTGCAGCTTTTGGAGATTAGATAGCGAATTTTGTACCCGGACCCGTATCGTTCTATTTGCCAGGAAGTTTTTAATAAAATACAGCATATTACCATTTATTCCGCACTCTTTAAATTTCTTGATTATTCGGTATGTCCAAGTTGTATCGTATGCTCTCTCAAGGTCAAAGAAAACGGAGTATAGATGTTGCTTATTACTAAATGCGCTTCGGATTTCCGCTTCCAGATGTCCCAGGTAATCAAGCGTTGATCGACCTTTTCGGAATCCACACTGGTAAGGGCTAATTTTTGACTTTGCTTCTAAATATGACATTAGTCTGTTTACTATCATTTT
Source organism: Icerya purchasi (assembly GCA_039619475.1). Lineage (NCBI taxonomy): Eukaryota > Metazoa > Arthropoda > Insecta > Hemiptera > Monophlebidae > Icerya > Icerya purchasi. Next base: position 577,846,791 of record CM077115.1, read on the forward strand.
TTCTATTATTTTACACAGTACACACGTTAACGATATAGGTCGATAACTAGTTGACAAGTGTCTGCTTTTTCCTGGCTTTAGTACTGGAATAACGATTGATGTTGACCAGACGTCTAAGTTCGATCCACCCAGACTTTATTGTATATCTGTAGTAACGCATTTATTGCAGTTTGAGGTAGATGTTTCACGAAGATAGCCGGTATATCATCCGGACCCGGGGATGCATTCTTACTAAAGTGTTGCAAACTTCCCTGCAGTTCCACTAAGGTAAAAGAATCATTATACGACTCAGAAATTCCATTATCTAAATTTATATCATGTTTTTCTTGTTCCACCTTGAATTTATGAAACGCAGATGAATAGTTAGCATTAGACGATTTATCCGTAAAGGTAACAGCCAGAGCATTTGCGATCTCGTCCGGGGATGTTATTATGGTGTCGTTAACCGACATCCATGGAATTGAGAAGCCTGTTTTGCATCCATTTAGGGTTTTTATCTTCGTCCACATGTATTGATCCGAAGTCTGCGGATCAATGGATTCTATGAAGTTGTGCCAACTTTTCTGTTTTTCGGTCCGTATGAGGCGCTGTGTTTGCGCACGTATTTTCCTAAAGTTTTCTAGATCCTCTATTAGTCTTGTAGTTCGGAATTTAGCGAGCGCTTTTTTCCTATTTCGAACGGCTTGCTGAACAGTGAGGTTCCACCACGGCACATTCTTCGGGTTAACTATTGCTTTGGAGCGCGGAATTGCTCTACGGGCTGCTTCCACTATTGAATTGTTGAAACTTTCTAGCATCAAGTTAGTATTGCCGAACTCGCTTACTTGCAAATTTGCACACATTTCCGTAAATAGGTTCCAGTCTGCCTGCTTTAAAATCCATCTGGGTGGTTTTTGCTGCTGGCCTTGGTTTGTGGACTGCTCAGTGGTAATTATCGGAAAATGATCACTCGAGCACAGATCATTGTGTACGGACCACTCTAAGAACGGGGCTAAAGTAACCGAAGTCAAGGTAAGGTCAATAGCTGATAAGGAGCCGTTATAGGAGTTAAAAAGTTTTTTTATTTGTATAAAATGCTATCTAATGTGTTTTTAGAAAAAATTTTATCTTGAAATTTTATAAGACTGGTTCCAGAACTTCTAGAAGGAATTGCTGGGAATTCCTACATGTTGTACATCAAACTTCCTAAGCGGTTTACCCCTTGGAGCAGTCCCTATAATTATCATCGGAATCGAAATCAAATGTAAGTGTATTGTTTGCACTATTGTTATCATATCGACAAAATCCATTTATTGTCTTCCTGCCGCTGCTGTTTCAATGATTTTGCCGATTGTAATTGAACTGCCTCGTAGGTTTATTTAGTTGTATTACTGGTATTATGAGGACTCTCCGCTATTCAGGGATTTACTAGCTGCACGTGAGCGAAAATGTGTTTTTATTTAACACAACGGACATACACAACTATTTTGAAACCCATCTGGACATACGGGGTTCAACTTTGGGGTTGCGCTAAACCGTCAAACCTGAAGGTAATACAGACTTCCCAGAATAAGATCCTTCGGTTGATAACCAAGGCACCCTGGTATGTTACTAATCTAACCTTACATCGAGATTTGTGTATAGATTATGTGGCTGATGTCATCAAAGTTCACGCTAAAAGACACGCAGATAGACTCGATTCTCATCCGAACACTCTTGCTAGAGAATTGCTCGATGTTACCAATAATGTAAGAAGACTGAAACGTCAGAAACGCAGGACCTTGTTTAAGGTAGGGGTAATCGGGTAGGTGCCATTGGGTACTCCTCCCTTCATGTTTAAGTTCATTCACACGTATTACTAAATGTCCTTGATGGACAGCTCGTAATAGTGTATAAATATATAAAAAAAAAAAAAAAATTTAACGAATTAAAACAATAGAAATCAATGAGAGAGAAAAGAACCTAAAGTAAAATGTGGCTATCTCAACCAAAAAAAAAAAACAAAAAAAAAACAACATATACATATATAAAAAACTCAGCCCTCCGTACCTCGCAAGGGGTTCCGCCCTGACCCCGCCTGGGTGCACCCCCAGAACTCCAGCTCTATCACTTCAGAGTAGAGAACGAGAAAAATTGACAACGTCACTCTTAGCCTGACCCCCACTACTTTTTCTGTCGGATACGATGTATCATAAATAACAAAAATGATAATAGTATAGAAAGTAAAAGCGGAAACGCATATTTCGAAGTTGTTATATCGAGCATATTATGTACGCAATATTATGCATGTATATTTTTGTAGATTGTTTAATGTTTTTTAAATATAATATAGACATACACGCACACACAAAAACCGTCAAAAAACGGTTATTATTTTCTTTTCGAAAATTCTTATAAACGTTGAAATATTTTGTTAATATCCAGTTTTCAACAATATACATTGTGCCTGGAGGAAACGAGTTCTTGAGGTTGTGAGAGTTTACTTTTGAAGTTAGCTGTTAGAGGGTACTGTTAACTAGGGGGAATTTCTTTTAACATACAAGTTTATAACCTAGTCTGAAATTTTCAACTATAATACTTACATCGCAATTGAGTGCAGAAAGACAATAGTTTTTTACATTTTCATTTTAAACTTTTTAAAACTTTTACAGGTTTCGTTTTGGGAACCAAACATGATTTCATTTGCCTCCAAATAGGCAGCTTTCCATTGATATACAATACGTTCAGACAAAACAATTTAGCCATAACAAGGTTTAAATTTAGAGTTATTTTTTTCTGAAATAAATAGCCCCTGAATTGTGTTGGTTTATAATAATTTTTGAAGTTTCTAATTGTAAGTGTCGTAATACTTGTGCCTCTTGGTTAACACTATCTTTTATGCTTTCTTGAACTGTTAGCAAACTTCGAAAGTTTCGTGAGGAAATCGAAATCATCTTCAAATAATATACTCCCTTTTCAGCGATATGCAACAGGGGCCCGGACAAATTCTGTTCTTAACAAGCAAACGTACGGAGCGCAGAAAATTCGTATTTAAAAGTTATATATCATTTAGATTTTGTCAAAAGTCCCCTTTTATGTAGTACGCGTTTAAGATGTTTTCGCCTTTTTAAATTTTTATAATGGAGCTGCCGGTACGAAAATATGTTTTTTTTTTTTTTTTTAATTATTTTTTGACCGAAAATGGAGAAGTTAAAGTATTTGTTTTTTATACGATTTAAAAATTTCACTTTTAATTGGATCTCGTGTAAGAAGTAATGAATTTTGAAGTAATGCTTCAGGTAATTTTAAACTCGTATATTACATCTATTCCCGATATAATTTCCTTTTTTTTTTTAGGTTTTTGGCGTTTTATAGTGCAAACAGTTGGCCCAAAGTTATCGTTTTATAATTTATATATGCACAACATTAAGGTTATATATTTTTCGTTTTGTTCCCTTTTTTTAAACATCAAACGAGTTAGAGGTTTTTCAACGATGACATGAACTCTAGAATGAAAAGGCGGAAGAAAAGATGTGTATTATCAAACCGTGATAAATAAATTACGGACACAACTGGGTTAGGAAGAATTATATCAGTTTAACGTTTCGGACAGCTTACACTGACCATCATCAAAAGCGAACTTTCTAACAAGTTGTGTCCGTAAATTAATCAACGATGAGTAATCACTGTGAAAGCATTTAAACATTTATGTTATCAAACGTTTAAAGATGGGAATATTCAAGGGGCCGGGAACAATATAATTAAAAAAAGAAGTGAAAGAATACGAGAAGCATTAAAAATGGTGGAATTACGAGTTTTAGTAGAGTGAAATGGAAAGGAATGATTTGTTCGACAGAAAGCAGCAAATACAGAAGTAAAAGTATGATTAGCGTCGCAACCACGGTGAAATATGAATGAACTAGATGCAGATAGAAAACGAGAAAATTATGGAAAGTTTAATTAAAACGAAGGAGTTAATGTTTTAAAGATAGGAAGTGTAGGGTAATCTGGAATGAGACATTGAGAAAAGAATGCTGAAAATATAGTGAAAAATCTACCAATGCGAAGAATATGCTGGTGAATCTTAACTCATTGCTTTTAATCGGTCAACGGCTGAAAATCCATATAAGATCGGTCTCAACTGAGTGGAAGAGGAAAATAATGGGAAGAGGGAGACGAAACAGAGATAGCGAGCAGAACAGCTGCAGCATTTGAGACTAAGACTAAAGAGAAGGAATCAAAGAGAACAAGATAGCGATGGATTCTGCATAGAAAATTAAGAAATGGTCAGAAAGAGAAAAACTCAAAACATTCCGGAATAACTCGAGGAAGGGCAGAAAAAGACAGAACCAAGTTTGTTTAGCTTTTTGGAGCCGCCGTTAGTAAAGATAATGAAATAAATATCGAATAGAGAGATAAAAAACCATCGAAACATTTAATTCTTACAACGTGTTCGGATTTAGAATGAACTGGAACAGAAGAACATATTTAATCGGATGGGAGGAACGTAAAAAATTTAATAAATAATAAATGAACTTATTACGAAGAGAGACAAAGAGAGAGAAAAGTGAGAAATAAAATGGGAGTTTTATTAAAAGAAAACCGACATTTATGAAGGATGGAAGAGTAAAAAGAAAAAAATACGTAAAATAGTTATAGCAGGAACCGAGTTGAAATGCGAAATAGCGTGTCGATAGTAGGAAGAAAGTAAGGAGATTTAATTTTACAAGAACAGACCTGGACGAGTTATTATAAATGAAACTATAGTCATCCAGAATAGAACAGGTAAATGATTTGTAGAATACAAGCAAGATACACAGCCTTCCCAATTAATACGAGATTAGCAGGTTAGGTTTTTTAAGAGGGCACAAATGATTGATGTGATTTCGAGAAATGGCTTCCAGAAAAGAGACATATAAATAACGAAAAGAGGTTACAAGAGGGACTGTAGACCACTTTTTAAAGTCTAATCAGCGAGAGATGCTAACGAAATATTACATTCAGAGCGTGAGAACGAGCTTGTGAATTTGACTGCTAAGGCAGCAACATATAGCCCAATGCGCGAAAGCGCCCCTCTCCCTCAGCTGGGGCCACCCTTTTTTCAGCAACATAAGGCAGAGCGGTGGGAAACTATGTGGTCAGCCCACACATCATGGCTGCGATCCATCAAGGTCAGCACTGAGCCATGGTGGCCATCAATATCCATGTCCGCAGAGAGTTTGCAGCATTGACTAGACTCCGCATAGGGCACACGGCAATATCCCACAAAGAAATGTTTGGGCTATTTCTGACAAATTTTTAAAACAACTTTATAGCGAGCGAATATCTTACCATCGATGAACAGCTTTTAGCAAGGGGGGGGGGTACCCTTGCATAAATTCCCAGAAAACTGAAAATCGCCGTGAATGTTAAGGACGCCATTGTAATGAAATTGTGAAAAGTCCTCAACGTATGCAAAAAAATTTATTCAAGGTCAAAGTTGGCGAAAATGGGTTGTTTGGATTTTTCAGCGAAACGATTAGTTTTATAATAAAAATAGTTTAGATCAAAATTATAGATCACGCAATTCGCTACAAAAATTGCTTTTACACTTTTTCCCCTAAATTGATCATTTCTGTGATAAAGCGATTCTAAAATTTACTAAAGTTGTATTCTCCGTAATATGCACGACTACGCTGCCTATGTGTACATCATTGGACGCATAATATAGTTGAAACTATTGGTCTGTGTGACTAATACATAAGAAAAAAAGTCAAATGAAAAAGAAGAGCGATTTCAGATCCTGTAAGCTGCGGCAGCAGTCATTCGGGAAGATATTCAACCAGTAGTCATCGATAGTTCTCATTACCCCACATCAAGTTGCAAAAAATAGTATTGAGGAACTTTTCTAGTGCAGCTGGAAGCAGAGTGTGGATTGGCTTCAATGTATTGTTAATTAGCTTCCGACCCCAGTCTTCTGGGTCCAGTTGATTACCAAGCCACACTTGAACTTGGTAATAGAAAGGTCAGTCAAATATAAATGAGACTATTTAAAAATTAAAATTTATCGAAACATTTAAAAAAATTAATACTAGCACTCTTTTTCTACATAGTTACCTATTTTATCGATGCATTTTTCCCAAAGTTTTGGTAATTTTTTAAGGCCTTCATCGAAGAACGAATGCGGTAAGTCAGAGAGACAATTGCGCATGAATTGCATACAACCTTCATCATCTTCCAATTGCTCTCCAACTAATGCCTCTTTCAGCGGCTCAAACAATTGATAATCGCATGTACTTAAATCTGGACTATATGACAGATGTTCAACGGTTGTCCAGTACATTTGGTCGAGTTTGTCTTGAGTATCGGCAGCTGTATGCAGCCGGTGTTGTCATGCAAGAGCAATTCGGATCGGATCGGAACGCCGCGTCTTTTGGAACGATATCTTGACTGAATCGAGAAGTTGACAATAGTATTCGTCATTAATAGTCCTTCCATCGTAAGCCGTCTGTCATGTTTAATGAGACTTTCAAAGCGCTTAATATTTTCGCGGGTAATGCTCTGACGACGTGGATGAGTCAAATTTCCAACTGTATTTCGGCCGCTACTGAACGAACGATGCCACTTGCATACCTGCCACTCTTCGACAATGTTGCATTTCCGAAATCTATCGAGAATTTCACTAACTTTTACTACACCTTCGTTACTAAGAAACTTGACAATAATGCGTTGCTCAACGCTACTCGGTACTCGTTGCTCACTCATCGTAAACAAATGCGGTAGAACGTGTTTTGTTGCGCTACTACTTGCGCATATAAAGATACCAAACAATATCCCCTCCAAGCTACATCGTGAAACGTGCGTTCGCTCAGCTTCAGTTAAAAACGCCTCGTTTATATTTGACTGCCCCTCGTGTACCCGATAAAAGTGGTCGTCTGCAACATATTGAATAAACGTGCCAGTTTCTGGTGGTAATGAGGTGGACGGCGAATAACTGTTGCTGCTTCGTACATCGTAGTATCATTAGTTATCATTATAAGATGCGCCCATACCAAAGAACGAAAAAATTGGTATGAGACGCTTTGACGCAAACCGTCGATGAAGACAAACTACGAGACCCAATTGTAGCTTGGACTTGAAAGCCCAAGGCTGAGCAGCAGTCATAATACTATGACTAATGTGTTTGTACATACAAATTCTATGTGTTCTGCATTGACCCCTTTATTCTTTACACAATAATTTGTTCCAAACAATAATTCAGTGACTCTGGAATATGACTGTTAATATTTTCAAATATACGACCTGCCGGGGAGTAATGAGAATTATCGATGACTACCGGTTGAATATCTTCCCGAATGACTGCTGCCGCAGCTTCCAGGATCTCAAATCGATCTTCTTTTTCATTTGACTCTTTTTTCTTATGTATTAGTCACACAGACCAATAGTTTTACTTATACTATGTGTCCAGTGATGTACACACATAGGCAGCGTAGTCGTGCTTATTATGGAGAATACAACTTTAGTAAATTTTAGAATCGCTTTATCTCAGAAATGGTCAATCTTAGGGGAAAAGACAATTTTTGTAGAGAATTGCGTGATCTACAATTTTTGGTCTAAACTATTTTTATTATAAAACTAGCCGTTTCGCTGAAAAATCCAAACAATCCATTTTTGCCAATTTTGACCTTGAATAAACTTTTTTGCATAAGATGAGGACTTTTCACAATTTCATTGCAATGGTGTCCTTAACATTCACGACGATTTTCAGCTTTCTGGGAATTCGTGCAAGGGTGAGTGTATATTTTGACTGGACTAGATAGGTTGTAGGTGGTACAACCGCTCGAATTTCATTTAATTTTTTTGTAAAGTAATTAATTAATAGGAGAAATTGGGTCAGCCCGATTAAAGAAGACGTGATTTTATATTGTTGAACGGAAGTTGAATACAGCGCCCTCTATGAACAAATGCATAGAAGAAAAATTGAAAACAGTACCGCTATCTCGTAAACTTGATATGGCACACAACCATATGGAAAATAATCGTGAAGATGCGAGTTCACGATTACCTTATGTATAAGTAGGGCGATTGCAGGCTGGAAGCAACCATACCGAACATTATTTGTTGCTTGGTAGAGAGAGCGGTCTTGTGTTGACCTTGGCTAGAGGTCAAGTAAAATGTGTCATTTTAAAGTCGCTAATACACGTATATGTATTTTGCTATTGTGACAAGTTTATACATTGCGTTTTTTTTTTCTTTCTTCTCAAACAGCGCGTGTTTGAGATTTCAGTGGCATCAATACATTTTGATTTCGAATTAGAATTGCTTTTAAATTCTCGTTAAAATTAACTCTGTTAGAAGTTTAATTGATAAACCGTTGTAGAGCATTGTGTAAATTAAGAGATTGGATCGTCCGATTCCAGCATTAACGCTGAAACAAAATATTCAAGCAGGTACCGGAAAATTTTGTAGTAGGATTTTTAAAGTAGAATATTATAATAATACAGATTGGTTATACGGTATTGCGGACGCATCAGTTTGTTTCCCACGCTTGTTGTTTGCAGGTGAAACACATGTTGGACCAAAACAGGAATGATCGATTTATTAAATCATCTTTCTGATATCGAATAAAAGATCATCAAATTTCCGGGGTAAGACGAGACGTCCACGTGGTGCCCCTGGGCAGCGCTATTCAAGAACTCATGATGAATAAATTAAAGAATTTTACCAAGAACTTTAAACTCAAAGCGCTGACTAATCTTGCTTCCACCGAGACGCTGCATACCAAAAAAGGGTCGCAAAGGAAAGAAAAGGCCTATTTCAAGACAGAACTTTAACGATGATTTCGATAAACATCGAAGGTCTGACAAAGGAGAAAGCCATGCTCCTGTCGGTATTATGCAAACGGAATTGTTGCGATATCCTTTGCGTACAAGAAACTCACTTAGCCGCAAAGTCCAATTGTCCTGGGTAGAGCTGCCCTTGGTTGGCTAAACCCGAAAAAAAAAAAGAAAAAAAGGTGCCTACTAAATAAATCTCGTTGTTGAGCGACTAAAATTATAAATGGTAAAAATAAAAAAAAAAAGACGAAAAATTAGTTGAATTTAAATACGTTCACGGTTTAGTAAATTTTAACCGATGTTTCGGCAACGCGGAAGGTGCGTACGAAAATGTTTTTTCAAAACATGATAATACTCCCTTGAATTCTTAATCGAAAAGCAGGACATTTCAATATTTCCACAATCTCCATATTTTCGTGGTTTCTACAATTTTTCCTTATTTCCTAATCGGAAATTCGCACTCGAAGCATGTCATCTGGAACAATTCAAGAGGAAGCTGCGCAATCGACCAGCTAAAGAGTACTGCAGTTACCAACATGGCATTGAAGAGTAGAAGGATTCCCCCGCAGCGTACAGCTTTAGAAAATATAACTACTGCGAAGGAGATTATATAAATATTAAGTAATAAATAAATTTCTATTTTCCATTGACATAGCCTGTACCTAACATACCGTTTATGTACACATATATATATATGTATAACTAGAGGTCACGCGTTCGAGACTTTTTTCGTTCCAAGTCGCTCTCCTAGGTATTTACCTAATCTGAAATTGAACATTGGTTATATCAAAGAATTATCTGAGGAAATAAAAGCAAATCCCATGAGAAATAGAGACTGGCTCCAGTATTCTATCCTTATGTACAATATGAAAAGCCTTATTTCATAATCATCGACGTCCTGCCAAGTATGGGACTTACTTTACTTAAATATCATGCATATATATTCAAGGCAGTGCTCGGATTGAATTATCCTCCTGTCCGACTACAGTTATTCCAGATTATTGTGCCACAAAAATCCGCATAAACACCGCTCCGGAGAGTTGACACCATTCAGTTTCGCTTTTACCGGTTTTCAGTAAATAAGTAACACAAAAAGTTACCCTCGGAAATCGGATGAAACCCTTTGTCGAAGATTTGAATGTCTTATGTAATTATCAACAGTAGTCGCGCCGTTTCTCAATTATTTCACGTATGTCTATTACATCCGCAATAAGTTTTTCTTTCCTTCGTCTTTCTCCTTTAAATTAATTGCGCCATTAAATATCTGGGGCATTTTCTTTTTTGACGAGTTGCGTTTTCGTTAGTTTTAGCCGCGTTCAGTTATTTTAGGCTATCCCCTTTAACACTAGGTAGTAATTCGGAATTTTTTCATTTTATCGACAACATTTTTTTTATTCGCTCACGTAAAAGATGTGTTTTCCGGAACATCGACATTATTCTTGCAGGAAATAAAAGATATAAAAGACAAGAGTCAGTAGTCGACACGTCCGGTAGATCAGGTACGGCGATTATTCCGATGAGCTTTATTCTACGTGAAGCAGTGCGGATAGAGCGCAAATTGGATGGATTTGTCCTAATCGGTGCTACTACAGCCGAAGGTTATTTTTTCCATCGAAGAAGAAGAGACGCTGAACGTTCTGCAGCAACTGTCATGAATCATTAATATCCAGGCTAGAATTTTTTTTTTTTTTTTTCGATTTTCGCTCCCGTAACTGCTTTTGAGTATGTTTTTCTCGGAAAAATTTAAAGAATTTTTCACGATACCCAATTTTTTGTTCTCTTACTTTTCAAGAAACAATTAAAGCACTCAAATTCGCAATCATTTGATAACATCACAGTGTCTATATCAGTTCGTTTTGAAAATCATCTGCCATACAGTATTAAAGCAAAGTCGCTGTTATTAATTCTTTTCTTTTTTTTTCATCATTTCTTGAAAGAAATCGTGTAAAGAACGTTTTTTGTTGCGGGAAAGAAATCAATTTTTTCCACGTCGTTTAAAAAATTGTATGTTCGCTAATTTCTTGCTTAGAGTTAAAAAGTGTTTAAAGGATAAAAAGTGGTGCAAATGAAACTGAAAAATGTCAAAAATTTGAACACATTTATCGAATTAATACAAACCGATCAAATATAATTAAGCATAGATAAGAGGTTAAACATAACGATAAGGACACACGCACTTATCTAACGGTTTTGGGTCTAAACGATCATCGGCTAAGAGTGTAAAATCTTCTAAAATACATATTTGAGAAAACAAGTTTTTTTTGTTTTGATTTTCTTTTTTTTTTTTTCTAGTTTCTCAAACTTTGGGTAGACCCCGGGCCGTGTATAATATCTAGACTATTACGGCCCGAGAGTTACAGGAGTGCCCCTAATCCACTGTCCCCGACGAACAGGAAGACACTGTGCACTTTGGTTCGCTTCTGAGTTTGAGAGAACATGGCTGAGGTTATCAAATCCGTGTCTCGTTCTGGAGGATTGGAATGTAGGGAAATTTATGAGAATGTTCTCAACCGCCGGCGGCTCTTATGCGCGACAGAAATGGCACGTGGTTGGAGGGTGAGCGCCTTCCAACAGGTAGTCGTGGGATAGTCGCGTGTGGCCCATGGGGGGACCACCATGGCTCTACGGATTTCTTTATATTCTGTTGGCGGTGGACGGGGTGGAGATGTGTTCTTGTTTCCACTGTTCCATTATTTGTCTTATAACCGCTTCTAGAAAACAAGTTGATTATATGCAATAGAGGCAGTTTCGGAAGTTCCCGAGAAGTGGATATCTGTCGATTAATTAGAATAAATTTCAAAGAAGATCGAGATAGGGATGTGAATTCCGTGTAGATTATCAAAAATGGGAAATTCATTTAACCGCATTTTTTAGTTGTTTTTTAATAATCGACGTAGAACAGTCGCGAAACGACTGTAAAATAACAGTGAAAAAATTGAATAATTCCGCGTAAGAATTGTTTTATCTTTTTTTCTTTTTTTTATTTTTATTTTTTTTTATTCGTTTTTTTTTTTTTTTAATTGTTTTATCTTCTTTCGTAAAATCAGTTTAAGCGATCTTTCCCAATTTCTCATTATTTCGGACTCTAAGGGCGTCCTTCAAGCCCTATCCTCTCCTCCTTCACATTCCTATCATTAGTATTATTCTCTCAATTCGTTCTCTTACCTCCACTTTGCAGTCATCCCGTTCTATTCTCATTGATTTTTCGTGGGTCCCCAGTCATTCCGGAATTGATGGCAACGACGCAGCCGATTCTTTGGCTCGTTCTGCTGGTCGCCTTGATTCATTCCTCAACCATTTCCCTTCTTCAGATATCCTTTTTCCTTATCCACCTCCTAATCACGCCAGACTTTGGCAGGATATTTATTATTTCCTATTTCTTAATCGTCATTCTCATTACCGTTTCATTCAGCCAATTCCTCGTTCCCTGTCTTGGTTCCATTCTATTCCTCTCAGTCGTCGCTCTTCTATTGTCTCCCTAATTCGTCTCCGAATCAATCATTCTCTCCTCCCCTCCCCATCACGCTTTCGATTTGCTCTATCGCCTTCTCCTGATTGTTCTCTCTTTACGATTGTGATCCCCTTCGTACATGTGATGCTGATCACGTTTTCTTCTTCGAGTGTTCTGCTCTTCTTAATGAACGTTCCACTTTAAAACGGCCAGCTCTTGACATTAGGTCTCCCTACTATGCCCTATAACTCTTCCTTTATCCTCTCCTTTCCTTCATATTCTGTGGTGTCTGCACTGCTGTCCTTTGTTGCGTCCATTTCGGACCGCTTAGTTATTTAATTTCTTAGCTTAGTTTTCTTGTTGTTGGGTCAATGCCGCTGGCGCGCCCAAAAAAAGCAAAAAAAAAAAAATCAAAAAAAAAGCAAAAAAAAGCAAAAAAAAAGCAAAAAAAAAAGCAAAAAAAAAGCAAAAAAAAAAAAGGGACACGCATTAATAAAATAATAATGGCAATAAATATAGAGGGACACGTAGAATGATATCAGAACGAAAATCGGACAAACAGAAAAACTTTAGACGAATATATAGACTTTTCGCTCACAAATGAAGTAGTATCTTGAAAAAAACACGTTTCGTTTGATTCGCGTAAATAGAGAAAGCAAATTACAAGTACTAGGACAAGAACTCTCGAAAAACAATCAGAACATCGAACAGATAACTATGTAGATCGGGAGAGAGTACGTTTTCAAAATCATTCGATGATGATGATGATGAATTGACAAAGATACACACATCTGGACATTACTACATATTATAACGTGTACGCAGTAAGACATCTCGCTAAAAATAATAATACACCCGGGGGGCTCTGATAAAATAACCACACTGAAACAACTTTTGCGAACAGCAAAACACCGATTTATTTAGTGTGCCACACGTAAAACTGTAATTTAATATAATATGATGCAATTTTGGATCGTATCGACAAAAAAGATGCAAAAAATTGTCAAATAAATGTGAAGATTGCGTGAGCCGCGTTCTAAAGAGTTATTTCTACGAATAATTTATGATTAATTTTAAAGAACTAGAAAAGCGAAATTCAGGTTCAGGTTCAGGTTTTGGGTAAGATGCGATTTCCACTAAAGGAAATGCCGAAGCGTTGATCGTGATGTTTACTTAATGATCTTGAAGCGACCTTCAACAGGGTAATGACAATTCAAATGTTGAAGACGACTGAAATCTCGCGGCAAAAGTAATACAATTTTTAAAGATTAGGATCAAACGACAAAAATACCTTCGGAAAGTTCAGAAGAAATAAGTATTAACAGAAAAAAAAATACGCCCGGAACGGATGCATGCATTTGGCCAGGGCGTTATTTATTTTATACTCGCGGAAGACTACAATCAAGAGAGTTGTGGGGTAATAAAAAAACGATATTAAGTATCTCCCCGATTGTCGTCTAACTCGGTCGAAGGGTCTCGAAAATTATTAAGACAGTTCGCAATCAACTTGAATTATTACTATTAAACGTCGATAAGACAAAGTAGACGATAATTAGTAACAATACGCGGGATGAATCGGCCTGACAGAATTGTACCCAATTTATGGTCGAAATATGGGAAAAGCTTTGTGCTTAAATGACTTACGGTATATCTATCGGCCGACAATAGAGAGGTAAAAGTTCGTATTTCGGAACAGCTGACGGCCTTTGTGAAAATGGGAGGTATTTTATCTTGAATTTAGTATTAAGAATGATAAAGCGCGCTTCGTGTTCATTCAATCGCACACATATTTCAAAATATGTTCTAGCGAAGATAAGTCGAGACTGTTGGAATTGGTCGCGAGTATTATAATTCGGAAAATTAAATTCTTTCAATCGTAACGTATTTAACGGTCGAGGAAAAAATCATCGGTCGAACGGCCAAATGAGAACTTCTTGAGGACAAATATATTGTAGGTCGAAAAATTTACTACTGCGATAATTTCAGTGGCCCTGGCCATCGATTGGTTACCAAAAGAAATATATACTAGGCGTAATTGGCGTGTGAAAAAGAAGAAAAATCAAATGCGGTTAAAGAACAATATATGAAAACTTTTTTTCGTTAAAAAAAAAAAAAAAGTAATCAGTATGTTGAATTTCACGCATGATTAATATCGAATACGATCGAGCTTTCAGAACTTGTAAACTAGTCAGAGGATTAACGAGTTTCGGAAACGCTTCTCCTTCTTCATCCGCCATCTCCGTTACGAAGGTTGCTGATCAACACAGCAATGTCTTTTTTTGACATGGCAGATCTGAACATTTCAATGAGCAAACAAAACCCGTTGTCCACGAATTTTGTGGGTGCCCTTTCATTCCTTCTAGATATCGAGGTTTAAAATTTCCTTAATCGAATTTAATAATTCCGGACGCTTATTCATTCTTTTGAACACCTCTTTATTAGTAATTTTTAAGATCCACGGGGAATTTTCAGCACACGCCTATACGAATATAATTCAAATCCCCGTATACTTCTTGCTGAGGTAGCATCCAACTCTCATTGCCATTCAGTAAGATCGAGAAAACGTAGCATGAGCGGGTTATTCATTTTTATGAGCACTGCTCTCGATTGCTTTATTAGCGATTGGATTTCTTTCTTACAGCTGCAACTATCGTCGAGAAAAGTACCACCTAGATATTTAATTGATTTGACCTGTTCTAGTTCTATCATTCGTTATACACATTTCTTAGAGAACACTACCATTATTTTCGTTTAGAAACGCTGGATTTCCGTATGTAACGCTTCTTTTTTTTTTATTTTTCCAATAACGATCAATTATTCGTAAGTCGGAAATGTTCATACAAATTACCCCATTCGTATAATTCTGAAGACCGGTCTGTTTTAATTAAAACGCCGTTTAAATATCATCGTGAGTAAGGTGTATATTATCACGAAAGAAAAGGTGTAGTAGACCTCTTTATCTGTTTTTCTACTCACCGCGGTAAATAAATATGTATTTATTATTAAGCGTATTACTTACTTTTTAATATATCCTAAAAGTATGATGATCACTATTTACGGCCTCTCTTTTTAAAAATTGCTTGTTTAAAAGAGTTTCTCGGGGATGAATTTTATGAAAATTGTCTAGTTAAATAAGTTATGCATATATGTATATAATTAGAAGCTGGTAATTGAGCTTTGCTAGGATCTTTGCAAATCGATCAAACTATTGATGAGTTTCTCAAGGAGTTGATAATACATAGCACACATATATCATCAGACCTGTAGCTAAAACTAACATTCAACAGAGGTCAGTTCACTTCTTGGTATGGCTGACGTTTTAAAAAAAACGTTTTTAATAAGACGAAAACTCTAACTTGTTTTACTGTTAGAAAATCGAAAACTTTCCAAACGAATAACTTTAAGAAGGTTTATATACACTCTAGTGCATTTGTTTATTTCTATTAAAGCCGAAAAAATTATAAAGCTATATTGTGTTTCATCTGTTCCGAGTAAATAGTATGCGGAGAAATTAATCTTTCGTAACCGTTATTAATTCTGTAAATATTTCGAAGCAATTTCAGAGGGTATTTAAACGCCATATTTCCTTGGTTGCTACGAGTCTGAATATTATTCACGCGTGTAGTAATGTGAAAGTTAAATCTGCAAACGTCTATTTGTCGTACTGAAAAATATTCGCGCACTACGCAAAATAAAACCAGTAAATTTTTTTAATTATTAAAACTATCAGAACTTTTTACAGCGACACCGGCGTTAGTTTTAATTGCTGTTTGTATTTAAAATCACCAAACGAATCGTAAATGAATTTACTTCAAACGCCTTTGTATGTTTTCAGTTTTTAAAGCAAAATTTTTTCGAAATTAATCAAAATTATGATATAAGCAATTCATTGACTAGAAAACAATTAATATATTAAAAAACTATTACACCGACGTCTTTCGGAGACACTGCGCTCCATAATCATGATGAATACATACATATATATATATATATATATATATATATACGAGTACAACTAAAGTTTATAAACAATATAAAAAAGTTCAGTCAAGCATGCATATGTTGCGGATTCCGCATGTCAAGTTAACGATAACTATAATTTCTAAATTCAAAACAAAGAAATCTGATATTTCGCGCCGCAAACAGAGGGAAGAGACACGTTATTTTTCGCGATTTTTCTATCTTCGAAAATTTACTTAAGCAAATGAAATCCGGTTTCGTTCCAAATAGTGATCTTTCCAACGATATATCACATGCCCGCGGGAAAAAAATATTTTTTCCAAAATTTCGAACTTTCGGCGTCCAGAGAAGCTAACTTTAAAATTAGAAACCCGGGTGTTCCAAACTAAAGAAATATACGTGGATGCGCATATTTTTAATTAACCCTGTTCAAATTGTTAGCTATAATACTTACATGTCATTTTGAAAATGTCGTTAAAGAAATGAAATCCGGTTTCGTTCCAAATAGCGATCTTTCCAACGATATATTACATGCCTGCGGGAGAGGTTTTTTTCCCAAAATTTCGAGCTTTCGACGCCGTCCCAGGGACCAGAATATAAAGCTATAAGTTCGGCTATATTTTTCCTATAAAGCGGTCCTTTATGCATATGTTTGAGATACGTTTTTGTTTGTTTTTTTTTACGTTTCTACTGGGGGGCTATTACTTACCTAAACTTCCTCTTTTTTTTTTTTTTGCTGTTTTCGGCCTCCAAAGGGAGGTTTCAATAATTTTTTAACCGTAATTTTGTGATTTTATGAAAGGATTTCTGCATTTTGTTTTATATTTTGAATTTCACTTTTAAAGGTTTATCTGGTGATGAGTTATGAATTTTTTAAGGGTGATTTTTGAGATAATTTTATATTTTACATTATACTCGTATATTCTTGACGGGTTTTGGGTTTTTTTTTTTTTTTAGCGCCTACGATGATCGGTTAGCTTGAAGTCATAGGTTGTCTTTAAGAAGAAAATTTTAATTAGAATTTATGATCCAATTTGAAGTTTATAAGTCAAAACCCGTTCGTGAGTTATTGCGTATTTTAATTGAAAATTTTTTTGTCGTTTCTGAACCATCTTATTAGGATTACATACATTGTATGCGTATGGAATCCTAAAAATTTATATAAAATTTAAAAAAATCGAAATACCGAAATCATTAAATTAATATATCGCAATTGTCGAAGTTTTTTATGATAAAAATTAAAATATATAAATAATAAAAACAAAATTGTTATCTAATATATATATAAACAATCGCATAAATGTCTGTATAAAATTTAGTTCTGTTTTAATATTTTAAATATGGGGTTTTTATTAGGTATTTGTACATTTAAATTAATTATTTTTAATATTTCTGAATCGTTATTGATATTCATGGTAATATTATGTTTAGCAGTAACTATATGTTCGGTCGTGGTTGATTTTTCAACATATCCATACCTAATTGCACAAACGTGCTCTTTACATCGTACCTTGACACTTCTACGGGTCTACCCTATATGTATACATTTTACCACGTGTATTGCAAATAATTTTGCACATACAAAATTTATTGAATAAGTCATTGTCATTGTTTGTGTTACTATTGATATTTATAATTTTATTAAATAAATCGTTGTTACTTTTAAGCGCCATTTTGTAAAACGTTTTGAAAACACTGTTAATTTTGTAAATGTTTTTATTGATACGTATGTAAAAGTAATCCAATTTTTACCTAGTGTTTGACTATGTAAATGTTTTTGCTATTTATCGTAGTAAATGAACGTATGCCTCTTATTTACTTTTTATTAAACTCTAAATATGAGCGTGATGAGCACTGTTCGCTTCCAATTAAGTCATTTAATAGAATTTTCCAGAGGACGTTATTCGATTATTTCTAGCCTCCAAGAGCCACTCTGTACAAGAATTATAAAAACACTGTAATCAGCAGAGTTTATGAATTACATGTGATTTCTTTCTGTAACCGCTTATTTCAAATGAATTTAAAATTTTAAAACCATTAAATTCAGTTACAATGTTATCTATTTTTTATTACACGAACATGGTATATATTCACTTTACAAAAAATACATAACGTCATCTATATTAGATAATTAGTTGAAACATAAAATAATAAAACATAATCAAAATATTCATAATATATATATATATATATATACATATATATATATATATATATATATATATATAAACTCGGCCATTTTGGCCTCGCAAGGGGCTGTGCTCCTTGACCCCTCTTGCTTTCATTTCTGTCTCTTTCTCTTCTATACTTTGTATAAAATTATCAAAATTTACAACGTAATTCTTACTGGCATCAACACACACAAAAAATAACATAACCACAAAAATCCTATTCTAATATTTAACTTCCGTTAAATAAAATTAAGACATTTTTTCGTTACATTTTTCGTTACATATTTCATTACATAAAATTGTGACATTTTTTAAATAACAATAACAAAAATCCTACAAAATATAATAAACGTTACATAAAATTGGGACATTTTTTCGAATGGGGGGTAGCCTAAGAATTCGTTGTAATTAATATATATATATATATAAATTGGTATTAGCGTTATTATTATTATTTCTGTTATTATTTTTTTATTATTATTATGAATGGGCTTTTACATCTGGTGAAGGCGACTATATTTAACATGAAACCGTTGGGTTTAATCATATAGCTAGTTTTATTTATCATATTATGTATATTATATAAGAATTTTAAGCATATATTAACCAGAAAGTATACATAATTGCACAGGTAAGTATTTTCTTTCTTTTTCTTTAAAAAAAAGAAAAAAATAGCAAGTATATACACATATACTACTGGGTTAATAAATGTAAATAACTTATTCTAAATATATTGTAAATTTTTAAACTTTGTAATTTTTTCTGTTTTGTTAAAAATTTATAAATTTTGCTTTATGTTACTTGGGTCTGTTCTTTTTAATACGGGTTATTATTTTATTTTAAATTTGATGCATTTTATAGTTATATTTATTATTTAATTTATATCTTTTACGTATTTTTTGTATTTAACGTTATCCACTATTCGCGCTTTGCAGCGCATTTATAGATTTTCTTTTTACAGTAATTTATAATAATAAATAAAAAAATAAATTGAAATTGAAATTGAATATAGTGACGGAGTTTTGCTTAGATCTATACTCGTGATCAATGTATTAATGAATTTGAGATGAAAAT
Organism: Icerya purchasi; assembly: GCA_039619475.1. Taxonomy (NCBI): domain Eukaryota; kingdom Metazoa; phylum Arthropoda; class Insecta; order Hemiptera; family Monophlebidae; genus Icerya; species Icerya purchasi. The sequence goes on from CM077115.1 coordinate 577,866,221, forward strand.
ATATTTTACAGACATTGTGTTTTTTTTTTTGTGTTTTTTTTATGAAAATGTTCAAAATATTTTCGGGACACACAAACTAATACGAAAAATCCAAAATTTATAAACTAGAAATATTATCACAACCCTTAAATAATCGGTGTATTTGATAGAAAGTTTAAATATCGTGAATACATTTACTACGAAACAAAAATGTTTTACGTTTACGCTATTTCCTATGGTGCAGAAACATGTTACTAACTACTTTTTTTTTATAAACCGTAAAAATGTGATTGCTTAAACACTGATCGCCTTTCTCTTTCTCTCTCTCTTTAAAAATGACATGTTTGTGAACGTTCATTCGTTCGTTTATTCGCTCATTCATTAGTTCATTCATTCGTTTGGATCGTCAAATATTGTTAGTACCCCATTATAAATGTTTGGATTTCTTCACATTCACATTTCCAGTAAGGGATTATTCTTCCCATTGATTCATTATATACGCGCTTTTGTCCTGGGCGATTCTGTTTATTCCGCACTAATACCACCGTGGCAGATTCATACCAGGAAGTTCCACGGTGTAGGATAGTCCCCGCAAGGACTATATTAAATGGTTTGCAATTTTTAAACTCTTAGTCTTCCACTTCTCTTTCTGCGTGCTGAGTTTCGAATGTATTTTGCAGTTTGCATATCCGAGACTTTAGTTTTCTTGCTAGCTAGTAATCTTTATATACACATTAAGCGGGTTTTTGCTTCTGTTTCGGAAACTTTCAAGCAAATTTTCCAAACGCTTTTTTGCGAAATTTCCTGTCCACCATTTAAAAGCAATATGTAATTTTCGTGAAGAAAATTGCATAAAATGTTGCAGAATCTAATAATGATGCTATAAATAATGCGGTAAACAGAAAGGAACGATCTACGCCGGGCAATACGGAAAATTTTTTGAACAATTTAAAAGAACCGCGCCTTCGAATCAAATAATTGCTTGTATAATAGAGTTTTCCCAAGTACGTAAAAAGTTGTCTCCTTCCTTTTTTGATTGTAGTTACTTAGGGCCGACACGGCAACAGGACGACAGTGTCACTGATATAGAGGCAACATCGCGCGGCTCTCGTATTAATTATTTACACTGGTTTTTTATAATTGCCCCCGGTTAGGGGTTTCTTAATTTCTCTTTTACGGAATGAGAGAAACTTGTAATTAGTCCTTTAACTTTGATTAACTCGCTGAAATTAACAGAGAGGGACTGTAAACTGAAATCGCAGTTTCGCGGCGCAATTCGGAAGAGGAGAAATGTAATTACATATGCGCCGCGTAGGAGTCAACGGAAGTCGTTGTTCGGCTGGAAAAACGGTAGAGCCCTCCGGGAAATTTCAGGAGCGAAAGAAATTAGTTGTACGAGCAGTGATAATAATGAAAATAATAGCGGGAGGCTACCGATGATCAGTCGGAGATGAGAAAAAGATTTGGAATTCTCCGGCTCGTAGTTTGCAACAGCTGTAGCAAATTGTTGTACTTTAATCGGCTCGATGATGCCGGCGAATGGAACTTTCCTTTCGATTATGAGAAAGCGTACGCGCGTTTAGCGAACAGTCTAGAACGCGTCCGAGCGAAATGTCTGCAAGCCGTGCCGTCGTTCAGCAAGTTATTTAAGAAATTCAAGAAAGAAATATTATTTCTCGTTATTGTTCCGTTGATGTCGGCTCTGTCGACCTTTTGATTTCCGTCTCGGCTTTTATTTCAAACGTCTCTCTCTCCCCCCCCCCCCCCCCCTTTTGCCTACTACCAGCTCTGGACTAAGAAGAAAAACATAAAAAATCGTCCTTATACATCGAAAATCTGTTTGGTGATAGCAGCCGGAATTATTGATAAGAAGTGCGTTCTATTGACGAATATGACCGATGAGGAAAAATTTCATCTGAAAAACGAACACAGTTGGTTAATTTTTTATTAATTTTTTGTATTTCTTCGATAAAAAATTAAATTAAAACGAAATTAAAACAAAATTAAAACAGTTTTGCCTAGTATGGACTTAGTAATAACACAACACCAAATAAACTGTAACAAAAAGGAGGGATTATTATAAAGAAAAATGATTTCTCCGTTCAACGCGTTCCACAATATTTCTACTCGAACAGTCATAAATACACACGTCTGGAGAGAGGTATTATAAACGTTTTGCTTACCGATAGATTTGTTGAATATTTTCATTTTCAACCTCACTAATTAAAGCGCTCCGTTTGTTGTGCAATATAACGAAAATGTTTATAAATAAATTTTAAAATATCTTTATTAAACGTTTCGGATAAGGCTTATAATAACCGTTATCAAAAAAAACGTTTATTAAAAAATTCGGAACATCATTACTAATCATATTTAACCTGAAATACGATTAAACGACTTCTGTCACTTAAATTATCAATAGTTGTACTACTCTTTTCATTTTCATACCTGCATACGGTTTTATACGGTTCTATTAAAAATTTCTCGGTGTTGAAAACATTATTAATCTGATATTTTATTAGGCAAGGCTGTGTTCAATTCGCAAAGCGTCTGAAAAAGGAGATGGCTGCTTCGATAAAATATGTCAAAATAATCCGAAGTGATGTTTGAATAAGTAAATTAAAATAAATAAACAAATAAATAAATAAGTAAACAAAAAAATCTTTTTAACTTGATTTTTTTTTGGGGGGGGGGGGGGACCGGCCTTTTGCGGCAAATATTAATATAACTTATTAAACCACTCGCATCTGTATTAATAAATTTACGCTAAACACATATATATATATTTCAACGAAAACTCAAATCATTCGGTACCGTTCATGTGGCCATCACGTGCGTGACGATGGACTTTTTAAAATTTCAATAATTTAAAGTAGGAGATCGTAAAAACAACGTCTTTATAGGAATGCGTGATTGTGAGTAATTAAATATGAAGGCTCCGGTAGAGAGAGTCTCCGTAATTAGATGATGAGAAACGCATTTTAAATCCGTTCTGACAGAAACAGAAAGAGAACCTTCAAACATTAAACATACGCATAAATTGTAATAAATTTACAATACAGGCCGGGTAGTGGTAACCTCAAGCGGAGATTAAAACGAAGGAAATGATAGTGTGCCGTGATGCTGTTCGAGTAACATAAGTCATTTTCGCTTTTAAACGCATATTGTAATCTTCTAATACGATCGGCGGGAGTTTATATACTTGGCTGTGCGCCAAGGTATTAAACATTTTTGCAGCCCGCGAGACGGCCAAAGTAATAAAAACTTATGTTATGCGCATTCATAATGCGCGCGCATGTTGGAAGATTTAATATAATAAGTTTTATGTTTCACTCTTAAGTGACCTCATAGATACATACTATACAATTGATTGTTGATAGCAGAGCAGACTCCTAAAATTGCGCGACAGAATTCGAGATTTTAAATATTTTTCCTTGGAATTTGACGAAAGCACAGCCATTTCAGACTCAGCTCAGCTTGTAGTGTTCCTTCGTGGAGTAAATGAATCATTTCAAGTAACTGAAGAAATGTTAGATTTGATAAGTTTGTAAAAATACAACAACAGGAGAAGATATTTTCTGTGCTGTTGATGAAAACTGTTTAGGCGAAAACAACTTGGATTTGGAAATACTTTCTGGAATATAAACTGATTGAGCAGCTGCTATGATAGGTAAAGAAAAATAAGCTATAAAATTACTAATCGATAAAACAGAATCCAAACAACAAAACTAGTAACCGCTCTGAAAAAAGAAAGGATTTAACTATATGATTCATCAATAAAATTGATGTGCCCAAGTATTATCGATGGATCATGTTATGCAAGTGATTATAAAAATTACATTCGATTACATGCATTTCTATATCGGTAATTTAAGGATGCCCTGAAAGAATTTGATTCTGAATATTACTTCAGCCAAGTTTTTTTTTTTTTTTTTATCTTGGGCGCGTCAACTTGGGACATTTACCCAGCACAAAGCACTAACAAATAGTGAAACGTAGGGACTTGAAAGTTAAATCAGGAAGCGATTAGAAACAGAAGAAATAAAGATAGCCAATATAGGAACAACAGAAATAGAAGGAAGAGCAAGAATATAGTGGGCACAGTAAGGGGTCGGGAGGCCAAGGCCAAGCAACTTAGAGCCAAGTTAGATGGTTAAGTCGTAGATGTTTACTGAGTTACGAGACGAAATTGAATTGCTTATGAAATTGTGCCAGAATTAAGAAATGATGAACGGTTATTTGATTTATACTTTTTAGTGGATATTGTCGAAAAACTCGATCAATTAAATAATCGATCATTGCAAGGAAAATACTTAACTTATAATCGATACATTTAATCACATCAAAGCATTTCTCAGACGAAATTGTTGTTATTTAAATCGCAATTGAAAAGTGTTATTACTTTTCACCACTTTCCATAAGAATTTAAGAAATCAAAATGTAGCGCAATTACATCAAATACGGAAAAGAAATAAGAAAACTTATATAGCCGCTTCTTTTGAAAGCCGATTCGGTAATTTCGACAAATACACCAAAATTTTTGAAATATATTCATCTCTCGTTTTCATGTTGAAATAGTCGGTCCCAAAATATCTCCAAATGGAACAACTCTGGTTGACTTACAGTGCAATATTGAATTAAAACACATTTTCGAAACATCAGAATGAAAAATAGATTTTTATAACACTTACGTTACAAAAGAGAAATAATTTTCTAATTTGAGAAATGTGGCACAAATAATTGTTAACGTTTTTGGTTCAACTTGTAAGCGAATCGTTTTTTTTTGTTTTTTTTTTTTGGAAAATGAAATTGACCAAATACAAAACACACTCAAACATAACGCTAACCTGCTATACCAATTACGATGTGCAAATACTCAAATTGAGATCGGTTTGCAAAAGCTAAGTAGAAAAGAGTGGAGAAACAAATATCGCACTAGTAAAATAAATACTTTTTTGATTTCGTTTTTTTTTTTTTTTATTTTATTTATATACATATTTTTTTAATTTCATTTTTAATGTTATTATATTTCTTTGCAATGGGCGTTTAGTATCATTATTATTATATTACCTATGTTTACATGTAAGAATAATAGCAAACACAATAATAACACCCCATTATGTTTCAATTTTTCATTATAAAAAAATGCCTATAGTGGGTCTAAATCTAATTTAGTTATGATGCATTTCAAAGCGGGCCGCAAGATCATTCGACTTAGCCACCCCTGCTGTACGACGTGGTACGCTCGCTGTTATAAATATTATTATACACTATGATAGTTTAGTAGAATTTCATCGGCCATACTCAACTGTATTACCACGTTTTTTTTTTTTGCTACGTAATGTATTGCGATATTCACTCGTAATAACATTTTCGAATCTTCCCAAACAAAGTTTGACAAGGTCTCATCGGCCGCACTTGTATCGGTTGACGACATAATAGTCCCTCACATAGGTTAGTCCCTAGGATATCGCAATATATTATTATTTCTAGGTTAGTAGTACTATATAATTAACATATGGTTGAGAACACGAGCACTGTTTATGGTTTTTACCGGTACAGTAAAAGTAAAGTAAAGTAAAATGAAAAAAATAAATATATATATAGGCAGCGCAGTAGCCTAGTAGTTAAGGTGCTCGGCTACCAAATCAGAGGTGCCATAGGTTATAATAGGTTATCGAGACTTGTCCTGTTCTGGATCCAAGTCGCTTCAGGTTTATACCTAATCTGAAATCGAATATATTGGTTATACCAGAGAATTATCTGGGGGGGGGGGGGGGGGGGGGGGAGAGTAAAGGCGAATAATCCGAAAGTAGAAAGGAACTGGCCCCAGTATTCTCTTTAGATCCATTAGAACCTTAAGTACCATTATGAAAAGCTTAACTTCACAATCCATGATAGTTTTTCAATGGGACTTGCTTTACTTAATAATATAGTATATGCCAGTTTTGATGAATAGAAGACTAAAAGGAATTGCTGAACGCTTCGAAATTTTACCCTCCTCGAGAACGCGAAGACAATATTATAATCGTGCTTCGATGATAAAAAATTATGGATTGTTCGTATACTGCGAATGAAGGAAATCATTTCTGGCGCGACAAAATCATCGTACAGACCGTTTCGAAAGGAAATAAAAATTATTAGTAGAAGAATTTTCCCGATTGTTGTCAGCGGTGAAGACGGGTGAGAATGGAAATATTAGCCAGCTAACCTTGAATTTAGTCGATGCGCGATACCACCGTGTTTTAGGCGCAGATTCTTGTTCGGAGAAAAACGAAAAAGTACAAGTCTCAGATTATCCGGAGGAAAGCGTACTCCAGGCAAGGTTGATGGGCAACATTTTCATAAATAAAACGGCGGCCTCCTGCTGGAGAAACAGGAATATAAGACGAGCGGTGGACGACAATCGTCAGCGGAAAGTTGCAGAGTCCTGTGTGCCGAGATAGATAGATAGCGGATGATATTTATTCGGTAAAAAAGCCGAGGAATGAAACACAAGTCAGAATTAAGGGGAATTTTTATACTAAGTTAATTTATAACCTTTAGCCGAGTTAACAGAGAGAAAGCCCCACGAAAAAAGTACGACTCGGATAGAAAGAAAGGAAGAACGAACGAAAAAAAAAGCGAGTGAGATAAACGTTCGTTCTCTCTAGTGGTCGGTTTTGCGCGTTGGTTATAGAAAACAACATCGTTCTAAATTGCTGAAAAAGCATTTTATCTTTACAGTGGAAAGTTTGCCGTTTTTCGCAGCGCTTAGTCGAAATAAGTGGGAAAAAACGCGCGCAAACGGAAAGTTATAAATCTTGATCCGCGAGCCAATTTTTTATTGGAAAAAATTCAAAAAACTTTTAAATGTCAACGATAAACCAACCTACCCGATTGCACTTCGCTCCGACTCAGCTCATTACTCTGTCACGGTGCGCCGAAACCCGACGAAAAATTTCCTCCCGATTCCTACTGTTCCCGTTCCCGCAAAAGCTCCCTGCACCGACCAATTAAACTTCTCCCTAGGCCCCCTTCTATACCGGCGTGTCTGTGTGTGCGCGAGTGTTTTTTTTTTTTTTTTTTTGGTTTTTAATTATTACGGATGAAAACAAAAATCCTTAAATTGGCTCTGAAAAAGTACAGTTTTCTGGGCCAGCGATGAAAACCTTTTTTTTTTTTTTTTTCTTGCCTGGTAAATTACTATTTTTCACATTCCTCAGGGCTATCTAGACGAAGAACTATCGTCCTCTTTTTTTTTTTTTTTTTTTCTATTTTTTCATTTTTGTTGGGCTATCTGACCATCTTGCGGTGTATTTGGATCGTGTAAAAATAAACACCGAAAATACGAATCCGCGCCTTTTTTATACACAGCGCAATAAAAATATATATAAAAAAAAAAAAAAACGAGGTTTTTATCACTAGGCCGGGAAACTATACTCTGCCAGAGCGAATTTAAAGATTTTTTTAAGTTCGTAAAAATTACACAGACATTGAAATCGACACACATCAGAGTTAGTTGTACATTCCCGCCGAACACGTCGGATTTTTAAATTTGTTAATTGTAGTTTTTGCGAATTTATTGTCATTTCTGATGATGCGAAATATAAGGAGCTGTTCGTGATTGCAAGGTGAAAGTTTAAAGGAGAATTAAGATTTGACACAAGCACGCAACACTGCCAATTAAGACAGAAATTCGGTCGTTGGGGAACGAAGCAGCGTTGGCACATTGTTAGCAGAGCAACCGGTGTGAGTTACGTCTCAAATAGTGCCGATAGACTGGGGGATTCCCACACTGGCTCAGACGACAAAAGTTCTATGTAAACCGAAGAGGATTATAGAAGAAACGTTTATTAGAATCGGGTATTTTAAGTAAAGATCGGTACTTGTCGAGGAGTAGGCGTAATTGAATTCGGATCGAATTGGAAGTTAAATAATGTTTTTGTTATTGCATTTGTAATTCGAATTATTCCAGGGCCAAATTTTCATACCCCCCTGCCGAACAACTTCGTTTGGCGCGGAACAATTTTCGAATTCGTTTACTGCACCGATATTATTTAGTTCTTGTATATTCTAACTTGTTTTTAATTTTTTCGTTCAGCCACTATATTCTCGGGTCTAAGCTCGGCGTGAACATGCTTTTTTGTCGCCGACAACTTTACATTAAAAGCAACAGTTCGTCGCGCTGGCGTCATAATTAAAGTGTAGGGGGAAACGTTTCAATTTCGCTAATAATGTGTTTAACTTTTTAGCTGTTCATTCGACTAGTGTTAAACGAACACACGTACGGACCGAATCATAAGAACATATTTTATTGTAAAATAATTATAATATAGTGAACAATGCGTGAAATGATATCTGTTAAACGCTAAAATATTGAAATATTAAAACACCATCATCATGTTTTGTAGTAACTAACTATGTGTATACTATGGGATGAGCACTAAACACCGTTTAATAATTCGTTAATATGCTAGTTGTTCTATTATTCACGTACTGCGTATTTATGTTTGAAAAGGCTTTAAAGCGTAAAAGCATACAGGAAGTACTAGTTAAATCCCAAAGGAAATTTCTTTCGTTTATTCTCCGTGCTCATAGAACTACTTCCCCGGTGATGCGTTGCGAACAATAGCAGGACAATTGCCACTGTATTCCGTACTGCAGCATAAAATTTTGTATTTCAAAGGATTTGAATAATCTCAATTTGGAGTTGGATCTAAACAATAGAGATTTATTGAAATGCAAAATAGCTGGAACAATAGCTCAACTGGAAGATTAACATTTAGTTTCGTCCCCGAGGTTAAAACCAATCCAATCAAAATTAATAATATTAATACGTATGTGACACGCAATTCCTTACTAGATTCCAAAGTTATCTGCACCGTTTCCATCTAGCAGACACCGATTTGTGTTCCTGTGGAGATGCTCCTGAAACTGTCACCCATATCGTTAATGAGTGCGCCAAATGGAAATTCTTGTTTAAAGACGTAAATTGTTTTCCATTAAACAACGATAATTGTTCAAAATTCCTGCACGCGCGGTGAATTTTATCATGGCTTCCCAATATTCGGATGTTGAAGATTTTTCATTAAATGAATAATTTTATTTTAATTTTTATATTGGTTAAATTTTTGTCTTTTTTATTTTCTTTTTATTGTTTCCAATCCATGAGGTGTTCATTCAACTGAGATACTCATGGCTATGTTTCAATTACTATGTATTTATGTTATTATTTACCAAATAAATAAATAAAAAAAAAGATAAACTATGTGAATATAAATTCATGACGTAAAGTTAACTGATGTGTCATGATTTCACATAACTACGAAATGTGTGTTAATGTTTTTTTAAGGTTCGATATTTTAAAGTTTAATAAATATAATTTCACGCGTGGTTTACCGTTTATATATTATAATGAATACAGAAATCGGAATTGTAATTAAACTGATCTTAAGCTCTAAAACAATTACTGAAATTTTAATTAAAATGTATTTTAAAGCGGAAAAAATATTTTCATTCTAATTTGACTTTTAGTAATGTTCTCTTATGTAATATGTTTTAATTCGATCAAAGTTCATTCAACACTAATTGAATGAATAAATAGAAGCAAATAATATTGTACGTGTACATATATATATATATATATATATATATATATATATATATGTGTACTTTAATGTTTTTATAAATAATCTACAGAAATGTTAAAAGTAAGTTTAACATATTAGCGAAGTTGAACATTTCCCGTCCACTTCTAAAACGAACGCCCCTTTATTATAACGCCGATAACAGAACGTGCCTGCGACGAAACGTGGTAGAATACAGTGTGTTATTTTTCTATAAATATACTTAAATAAAACTTTGAATGTATAATATATTTTTCTTTTTTGAACAACTTTTTATTTCAGGAAAGTCCGTTCTTAAATAAATATAACGCTGTTAATTCTGTCTCCCTAAGAATTGGACCCCCGCCAGGGGGGTACTTTGTACTTTTCCGGGCCGGAACTCTAGCCGGAACTCTAACCGGAACGGGGCGCGACCACTGGCGGCGGATAATGGAATGACCTGCAGATATGTAGGTTAACTGCGAATAAGACAGACCACAAGGAAGATGCCCGATGCGATGGAAAGATCAAATAACGATATTAATCGGGAAGTCAGTCAACATGCGAAGTTGGAAAGACTATTAAAAACGCGTGGGAGCGGAAGGTACAGACAGTCATAATGTCACCAAGTCCTTTATGAATTGGACGTTGTGACTATATTGTGCTCTAAGGTCGTGCATAAATAATATAAATGCAAAAAAAGGGTGGTCGATTATGTTTTTGCAACTTCTCAGCAATTTTTAATTGGCATTATTGATAGGCCGGAATATGTTTTGACTAGTATAATTATTTAGAGAATATGTTGCTCGCATTTCTTAGTTTATTTTAGAACAGTTTGAATTAAAATACGTAGTCTTAACGAAATCGTTTTTTTCTTTTCTTTTCTTTTCATTATCTACAAATCCGTAACCTGTTTTTGGTAAAATTTATAAATATAAAATACATAAATTTTCCTTATTAACGAAAACAACAAAATAAGTATAAATTAATTTACTTTATTGAAATTTCGATTTAAAGGTGTTTTTTCTTCTTATTATTATCAATGAAATAAGGTTTTACGAAACAACGGACTGGACGATATGTATAATGTAGTCACTGCTACAGCCATAACTACAGCCATAACTAATTATTATCCATGATTAGGAATTTACATTTATCAGTGCAGGTCGTAGCATTTTTTTAAAGGAACTTTTATAATATCGTATTGAATAATCAGTGGCGGATCCACGGGGGGGGGGAGATAAAAGGGACATTTCTCGCTACAAAGAACCAAAGCCTCTATGAAAAAATTTATTATAACAAAGAAACTTAATTTATGCTATAAAAGATTTGTATAAATGTTACACCTAGGGATTTAATTACGAGTATAACTAATATTTAATAATACTGTTTTCTAGTAAAACTATTAATGTTACGTTTTTTATTCCGTTTTAAACGTAACTGTCATCGATCTTTTGCCTTTATTATTTATTTTTAATTTTTATTTTGTAATTTTAATTGAAAATAATAGTTCAATGAGAAATATATATATTTAAACTTGCTCATGAACAAAGAGAATTCGGATCGAATTACTAACAAAAATAAAAAAGAAGTAAAGTGTCTAATAAAAATACTATCTTTCTTACACTATTTCTAAACTACCACATTTAAGGTATAATTTTTGTAATTTCGTTTTATTTTTCACTCCTAAAAATGAGACAAAAGTTAAATTAAAAATCGTAATCTTCTTTCCTAACGATTTCCCGGTGCGGGGTCCGCTTGGTGGAACTTTCTTCTCCAATTTCTACGGTCCTCGGCGTCCTCTATCCCAATACCGACTTCCACCATGTCGTTGTTGACGGAGTCTATCCACCGTCTTCTCGGTTTTCCTCGTGGTCGCTTTCCTCCAGGGTTATATAATCCATTAACATCCTCACAGGACTATTGTCTGTTTTCCTCATGATGTGACCGTACCATCGGCTTCCCGTAATTTCAAACGTACAGGCGCAACTCTTATAGGCTCCCTTATATCCTCATTTTTGATATGGTCGAGGAGTGTGTGCCCGAGAAACCAGGGTAACATTTTCATTTCAGCCACATGAAGTTTTTGTTCCATTTTTGTGGTTGTCGCCCAGCATTCAGCTCCCTATAGCATTGCAAGTCTGATAATAGTCTTGTAGATCCTCCCTTTGAGATGTATTCTCTTGTCGTATAATATCCCGGTTAGCTGCCTCCATTTCATCCATTCTGGTTGGACGCGGGAATCTAAAAATCGTAATAATTATGTATACTTAAAACATTTTTAAATTTCTATAAAGGTCGCTATTTGATTTTCTTTATGAAATAAGGGGTATTTCGCAAATCTACCGCCTACCATAGAAGATTTTACGTAATTATATAATCCTCCCCCCAATGTTTTTCTGGATCCGCCCTTGGTATCATTACTTTGAACGGTACCTAAAAAAAGAAAAAAAAAAAAAAAAAAAAAAGATTAAAAGGAGTTTCCTATACTCTGACTAATTATCTGTCACAACGTTAGGTTTTCCCATGAGGAATTCTGAAATATTTATAGTAATCCAACTATAATACTTGTACCATATTGACTAAGTTTTCCTTCCGTTGTGCAAAAATTTTTAATTACAAATCTTGGTCGCAGATCTTCTCTTCCTTGTCTGATTATTATTCATTAGCTACCTACTTTTAGCTTCCCTATCCGTGATTATTTTTGCTGCTTTGCCGTTCCAGTTTTGTATTCACTATTCGTCTGCGCTTTTAAGCCTCTTCTCGATTTTCATTTTTTACTAGCTTCCTCCCCGCAATGTCTTCTCGATTCTGTAATGCGTACATTACATTGTACAGACTGTAAATATAAGTACAATAAATAAAATAAAATATGAAATTTTGTCAAAAGTGGCGAAGATGAAAATGTGTGAGTGTACGCGGCTGGAAAATGAATACCACCCCCACTGACAGAAATAATCGTGCTTGGTGAAGGAGAAACAAAGAAAGAAATGATTGGAAAGAAAAGAAGTGGTTTCCAGACTGCGTTCGATCGAGTCGTCAGTCGCCGTTTTACCTTTCTCTGGAATTGTTGTTTTTTGGTTTTGCGAAGTAACCGTGAAAATTAGGTCAATCAGTCGCGTTACGATCGTGTTACCGATCACAACTGATTCGCTCGAACATTCGGTCGGCGTGAACGTGAAGTCTCGAATACGAAACATAGCTGCAGCAGAAGTAAAAATCTGAACGAAAAATTAAGGGATTCTTCTTACCAATCGATTACAGTCTCGGTTGCCCGAAGGATAGTGGAGTTTTAATGAACTACGAATCACTGCCGGCAACAGTGATCCGTTCAGTTTTGCTTTATGCTTAAACAATCCGTTTTTATTCTTCGATATTTTGAAATTTATTAATTCAGCGGCCGGTGGGTTAAGAAAGATCGATGTAGGCATAATATAAACTTTAAAGAACAACTGATACTATTTTTTGTCAAAAATAATAATAATAACAAAAATTTAATAATATAATTTTACGTCGACGGTGTTTGCAAGACCGTGGTGGCATCCCTGAGGGCGTAAAACATCGTTGCAATTCTAATAATACACTGTGTTTGCGACACTGTTTGTCTTTGAATGTTCGTCTTTTTCTGTTTACTGTTCTTCTTTATATTCCCTATTTGTTGGGTCTTGATCTTATTATTGAACCTTCGTATATCCTGTTCTTTCCTGTCTCGCACATTATTCATATTGGTTGTTTTTTATTACATTTGTCTTTTGAGAAAAGCCTCTGGTTGATGAGTCAAAAAAAAAAAACCATAATAATAATAATAATAATAATAGTAATACAAATTTGTCTGGGACGTAAAAATTGTTGCGCAATTATTTAACTTAAATTTATAGCATTTTCGCGCAACCGCATATTTGTATATTTTATTGTGTAATATTTGGCGGAATATTGCTTTTTTAAAATTACCACTACACTCGTGTGTGCGCATAAACAAAACGTTTCACTCGAATCCCACATTCTGTTCCATAATGAAGTCGTTCAACCAATAACCCCGATTATGCACATTAAGAAAGCAATCGCACCGTTTAAATTTTTTGTTTTTTTTAGGCACAATGAAACGGATTGTGAATGACTGCACTTATAATTCTACATTTCAGTTATTTCCGAGAGTACATTAAGTGTTGCACGTCAACATCACACTGATGATACAATATAATTATGTAATTTGTAGGTTTTTTCTTAATTTACTGCGTGACTAAAGTCGCCTTATATTTCCGCTCGAACGAATTATAAATTACAAAAAAAACAACAAACAAAAACATGTAAAACGTCAAAAACAAAAAAAACAATTCTGCGATTATGGTGAAAAAACTTCCCTTTGAAAATATTCATTAGAAGACTTTAACAAGTTGCAGCTTGTTATTATGTTACTGTACTTTTCTCTTTTTTTTTTGATTATTCTACTGCACCCTTATTCTGAAACCTATCTTACAGGTGTAATATCAGAGCAGACAGTTATTATGGCTCTCTCCGCGGATTTTTTTTCGTTTATTCGCGTCTTGATCCAGATCAGACTTATCCACAAATTTTCTTTTCTTTCTTTCTTTCTTTTTTGGAAAACTGAACTGCTCCATTTCTTACCGCACTTTTCGAGTCTTCACGTCTTCCAACACTTTTTCTTCTTGTCTCTTTCTCTTCTTATTGATATTGTCGACGTCTGACAGTTCAGCACAGTTTCGATATATTTAAAAAAAAAATAACGAAAATATTTCATTTATAATGAAAAAAACCATCATAACGTAATAAATAAACCGTCCATTTTTTCGTTTTTTCTCTCGTTAATTTTCCATAAAAATAATGACTATTTTTACAATATTCTATTTTGAATACTTACGCACACTGATGTGTGATTGAAGATATCAGTTAGTCAAAGGAAAGCCTCGATAGTGTTTCACTTAACCAATGCGCATTAATAGTTCTACTATTAACGATGTGGTCACTTTTTTATTTCATTTTGAAACCTGCGTTCGTGATTATTCCCTTCCATTCAGATTCCTATTACTAATTTCATCGATGCTCACTCGCCATTGTTTCGGTTCTTTTTATTAATTTTGTTACTTCCGATTTTTTATTTTTTGCATTGTACTTTATATTTCGATATAGTATCCATTCTATATTTCAAGGTTATTTCGATAATTGCTGAAACATAGAACCCTAGCGTCAATTCTAGCAGCAAAGTCAAAGGCGAACACAATATGAAATCGATAATCATTCGTACACTGGAAGTGAAGGGGATCTTCTCTTTGTGTAAAGGTGGTTCGTATAAAATTATAATTGCCGTGGAACAAAATTACGAGCATATTTTTTCGCCATATTTTATATATATATATATATATATATATATATATATATATATATATATATATATATTAATTACAACGTAATTCTTAGGCTACCCCCCATTCGAAAAAATGTCCCAAAAAATGTTGAAGAGAAAAGGTCCCAATTTTATGTAACGCGAAAAATGTCCCAATTTTATGTAACGTTTGTTATATTTTATAGAATTTTTGTAATTGTTATTTTACAAATGTCACAATATTATGTAACGAAAATCGAAAAATATAACGAAAAATATAACGAAAAAATGAATTAATTTTATATAATGAAAGTTAAATGTTAGGATAGGATTTTTGTGATTATGTTATTTTTTTTGTGTTGATGCCAGTAAGAATTACGTTGTAAATTTTGATCATTTTATACAAAGTATAGAAGAAAAAGAGACAGAAATGAAAGCAAGAGGAGTCAAGGGGCACAGCCCCTTGCGAGGCCAAAATGGCCGAGTTTATAAATATATATATATACTAACAATCATAGGGGGGATAATCGAGCGTTATTCTGTTTTATCGAGAACGATTCCGGTGTGAAATTTGTATTAAATTTCGTTTGAAAATAAGCTAAAAATTTCTTTACCGGCGAGGTAATAAAGCGATCTTAACAATGTTCGAGTTACTAGATATAAAATACTTTTATATATTATAAGTATTTTTCTTTCGTAAACTGCCAATAATAAGTAAGTAAATAAATAAATGAATGTCCAAAAATTGCATGTTAAAATCGAATTTTAATCACTACTATATATTCACCTAAGTATAACATTAATTATTTATAAATAAACATAAATTAATTTCACTAACAACAGCTGAAAAACTTTATGAACATCTAAAAATTACATAAAATATATTTAAAATCTTCTCATCCGTTTCGTTAATTGTTTGACATATTCATGGAATTTTTGGACATTCATTTATTTACTTATTATATTTTTATACTTTGAATTCCAGTTGAAAGTTAAAAACAATTACAGAAAGTACGGGTTGTGTGTTATTGATTACAATTAGTGAAATATTATTGTGAACATATCAAGAACACGTATGTTAAAATGTTCTCTGAAATAAATTACCGTCAACTATTCATGTCGAAAATAATATATATTTTTAAAGTATTTAAATTTTTATTTTAAATTTACGCTTGTTCGTTATTTCAATTAACTTTCTATTACCTTTCGAACATGAGAGATAGTCTGTCAGATGATGTTGGACGAATTCGAGGCTTTTTCCTCGCTCGAATCTTTTTTTACTTGTAGACTCGATGACGAGAGACTCGTTATTTTTTATATTTCTACCGAAAATTTTGATCGCGACAGCATTCTCTCTACTAAACGTGATAGACGAAGTAGTTTGCCCGACCTCCTGGAGACTGTTTTTTCAGGGAAAGTGATTTGCTGGAAGAAAAGCACGCGGCCAGACTGGCATGATTACTAAGGCTATCCTTGAATTCCCCCCTTCCGGTATGAGCACATTCCGCGTCATTTCGGTAATAGCGATTTGATTGGTTTTTTTCCCTTCTTTTTTTTTTTAATTCAAAATTAATTGGCCGGAAAGGCGTTTCTAGTACGAAGGAATGAAAAAGGAGTTCGGCGTAGGAGAGTGTAACAATAAAAAGCCGCGAATGACGTGAGGTTAGCCCAGCTTATCCGTAAAGCCAGCAATATTTAGCGAATATTTGGCAAATTCCCTTATTTTCAACAAGAAGTTACCTTCCTGTTCTCTCGCAATAAAGCCGCAAAAATTCCAAACTGTTCGCCAGCGCAGAACACGCCGATTTTGCAGCTCCCGAATTCTTTACCGTCTCTTCAACAGGTTCGCTTTCGTGTTGCACCCCTCTGTCACGTCTTATTATCTTGTAATTTTTACTGTCCCGCCTCCACACACCCGGTTTTTCTCGGTCTTTCGGTAGAATTTATTTTTGCAGTACGTACAAAAAACATAAAAATAAAAACAACAAAAAAAAAAGAAAGATTATCTTTCCAAGTTTCTTCGATTACGTCCATTTTGTTGCCGCTGTATCGAGTTAAATCGCTAATGCGTTTTTCAAGAACTTTTTCGGCCTCTAGGGTAACACCGCGCAAAAGGCGTTGCTGTCCTACACCGTATCCCATTAATAACTAAGCCACGAGTGTGTGTTCATCTTTGACAATTTACGAAGGGCCGGAGCAAAGGAAAAATCGTTTCCTTCAAAATCTACCACACCGCCGAAACTCTCCTCGAGCAAATTTGCATACATATGTTACACTGCATTGTTATTATTACTATGATTATTATTATTATTATTATTATTATTATTATTATTCTTACTAGTATTATTATTATCTTGCAGCGCTGGTCCAGTCGGATTACGTCACAACTACATCTATTATCTGTATAGATGCGTAAAAAAGATGGTGGAAAATTTAAGCGTAAGCCGGCCAGCCTTTCAAAATGAAAATATAATTTTCAGCGGTAATGCGATTGGTGGGAAATTTGGGAAAATGTTTTGAAAATTGATCGGCCAGCGCTGTCATCTTGTTCGGAGTCGATCATCGGGTTAAAGAGTGCTGTGGAACAGTTTAGTGTGCCGGCTACAGATTAGGAGGAAACCGCGCATAGGTGGACGAAGAAAGGCAAAAAATATTTCAAAGAAATTTTTTTTCGTTTATTTTGTTGATGCTTAAAGCCTAAACTACTTGTTCCAGAATCTTTGAAATTAGCTTGCGTACAAGTCCGCAACACAGTGAGACATTTTCATGACTTTGTCCGGTAAAAGTAGGCTTTGTACAGCCATTCAGACGTCCACCGGCACATTAGAATCTCGTTCGCTTCGCGGCCTCCGTCGACAAACATCGCCGTGCAACCTGTGATTTCCTTTGTACATATTATATCGCAACGTATGCGCAAAAATATATCCATTTAACAACTAACTACCGCTAGTACAAGGTTCCCCTTATTTACATCATTATCGTTAGCGGTGGTAATATTGAGGAAATGACTTTTGAAAAATACACAAACCTACGATCTTCACAGGTCTCTCTACAAGTCATTATAGGAAACACTTTAACCTACTTTTGTTGAATGCATACTCGCGTATGTGGGAAATCGGTCTCATTAAATACTCACTTATTAGTATAATCAGTCGTATCTAAGTAAATACATGAAATTCTCGTGCCGCTTTTCGAGTTTATGTGCCAAAATAAAGACATGAACAAACGTCCATCTCTCCCACTGTGCAACAAAAAATTATTAAATATAATAGTTCTACCTTTAAAACGAGACTAGTTTGGTTATTGCGCCGTTATTAGTTTAATCTTATAGAAAATCCGTCCCCAATGTTGATGTTTTGAGACAACAACATTATTTTAGTGGAATTCATGGAGCGTGGACAGACCATTAACGGCCTAAACTATTGGAAACACTCATCAATTTAAGGAGAGAGATAAAAATTTAATAAAAAGCAATTCAACCGTTGCATGACAATGCACGGCCATTCACAGCGAACATTGCCCGAGAATTTACCGCCAAGACGTCAATTGACTACAGTTCGGACCTTGCCGAAGTGATAACGCTTTATTTTCTCAATTAAAAGAAAAAAAGAGAAAAAAAACATATATATATATATATATATATCCGGCGATGACGAACTGTTTAAAAATATCGAGTCACTGGGCCGGACGGAAAATGTTATAGGGTAAGTATTGAAAAGTTGGTGGTTATTATATCAAAAACTTTGTAAAATGTTCAAGCAATAAAATGTAAGTTTTAAATTTAATTTTCGTTCATTTTTTGGAACCTTACTTTCTGCGTGACCCTCGTAGACACAATGCATCAATTCGGATTCAATATATATGGCGCGCCATTCTATTAGTTGATGTGCCAAAGTAGAGACATGGACATAATATTAGTAATCAGTCGTATCCAAGTAAAGACATACAATTTTCGTAATGTTTTTCCGTGACGCTCCATTTCGTAACGCTTTTCAAGTTTATGTGCCAAAGCAAAGACATAAAAATGTCAAAAAAAAAAATAACTCTTCTCGTTGCGATTCTATGAATATTTTTGAGCGCAAAGAGGGATCGCGCCTACACTCTAGAAAGTTCCGTCTAACTATCTCGGTTGAATATTGGCAATGTAATAATACGATTCGAACGATGAGTAGAGAAGGGAAAGAGACCTTGAAAATGCGCAAAATAAGAAGAAGTGCTAATTTTAATAAACGCGAGACACAATGTTTGGCAGAAAGCAATGGGAGCAGTGTGCCATCACATTATTCGGATGGAGCGCGCAATATGAAGAGGAATCTACGAAACAAACATAGAATAAAAGATGGCGGAAAGCAAAGTAGGAGAATGCTTGGCCGGGAATTAGAAGAGGAAAGTTTTTTATGGCCAGTCGTTAAGATAGGAAAAAGTGTACCACCGGGCGTACCGATGGGATTTCTTCGCGAGACATCATGATATTGTAGAGGATGGAATTTTATTCGTATGCGATTATGACATAGTGAAGGATGGGATTTTCTTCATGAAATATAATGATTAGCCGATCATCATTTTCCGCACTCGTGATCGTAACAGCACCGGTCGGTGGGAAAACTTTTTTTCTTTTCAAAAAACGACCAGACTGTAAAAGTTTTAGGATCGGCGGGCCAAGTAGCATGAAGATATAGAAATGGGTAATTTTCTCATAGAGCAAAAGAAAAAAAAAAATAACCTTAATTTTTTATTATGAAGTGTAAATATTTTACTACCGCTGGCAAAAAGAAAAGGAACGAATAAAATATTTACATTTACATATTCCAAAAATGTTACTATTAAATAGATTAAAATTTCTAATGCGAAGAGTGTAATTGTTTCTTCTGAAATAATATTCCCATCTAATATTATGAAGTTCGAAATTCGGGTACACTTCCCTTACCATTACAGTTATTTGCAAACGGTCATTTGTTAATAACGATCTGAATTGCGATTTTTTCATTTTCGAAAGTACCTTTTCCCCAAAGTCCTGCCAACAATGCATATAAATCTCCCTGTGCACGTGATTTTTTTATTGAGCGTATTTATCGTCCGAAAGATATTTATAAAATTAAGTTAAATCCTTGTTTTTTTATTAAACATCATTTTGCAAATCAATTACTTTCAATTGAAGGTCTGCTGGAAGCTGCTCAATTACACAGAGTCAAATAAATTTCGAAACATGGAAATACATTTTTTTTTTCGTATTTGCATCAAGATCCGCTAAACACTGTCGTCCAGTATAAGTTCAGAAAATATGTTCCGCGCGAATTATTTTTGCAACAACGCGATTTTGCTCATATTTGAAATTTTTTATAGCATGGAAAATTATCATATTTTTTTAGTGTTTTATTTGCGTTTTGAACGATGCAAATTTTCGACCACATGTCTGCACGATAGAGAATACACCGGTTCACATATGAGTACTGTTTTGCCGTGTAATTTTAAATTTCAATTCGTTGAGATATCTCAGGACAGCCCCGTTACAAATGCTAACTGTTAAAGCCGTTCGCTGTTCGATAATAAAGAGATCGCGGGAAATTGTTCGTAATTAATAAAACGATATCCACAATTCAGAGAATTTTAACAAAGCTTTCTTATTGCTGAGCCGACGAACGCAGCTGTATATAATAAGGCAAGTATATTCAGCTTCGATCTCTAACAGAAATACACGAAACCAGTGATGGTGAAGTCGATGAGAGCGAATGAAGTTTACCACTGATGTTTAATAACACCGGACAGATCGAGGTGTTTCCCATAAAGAGCTTGCCGGTGAATGATGCAATGAATTACCAACAATTTTGAACATTTAACATCTTCACAAGTCTTAAAAATGTGCTTAACCGATCGTTTCCCAGTTCCCCACACACACACATTTCTTGCGCCGTCATACTGTAACTGATTCCATCGCAAACTGTATTATCGTTTTGTCGACTTCCTTGAAGATATCTTCACCTGCAGTTGTTCTCCAGGTTATATTCATGAAAGCTAGTTCTTCAATCACCTCGAATTCAGCATTAAACCAACACACCAGCAATTGGGTGGCGTATCAGTAATATTTCTGAATTCATAAGAGCCGGCAAAAACCATTCGAAATATTTTGCCCTATCTTTTAACTGACTCCTGACGTGTCTCTCGATATCCTCAAGTCTTCTAACCGTTATTTATCAATAAATGACTGACAGATCGAAACGTATCTGTTTTTTTTTTGTTTTTTTTCTGAGCACATTTCTTCGGCTGCCATAAATGAGATTTCATTAATTCACCATCATTGGTAAAGGGCTTTCCTTTTACGGCTAACAAATCAGCTCTATTCGTAAGCTGACTTTAGTTACCACTTCATTATCACTCTTCTCATTTTTACAGAGTAAATTGCGTTGTGACGATGCTTTAGTTTACAAGAACTCAACGAAACGAGAAGTCGACCTAGATATGAAGAAATGAAAATTCCTACGATGTTCAAAAAATAATCAGAAATTTAAGCTGCTCTACACTCAGTAGGGTATTCTGAACAGGGGGGAGGGGGGTAATTTTCATATATAACTGCTCGTTAAAGTAGAAAAAATAATGTATCACTTCAGAAGCATCCTTTCTTCCTCTCATTTATTATATCCGGCTTTTCAGATCAAAAGGACGGAAAAAAAAGAAAAAAGGAGAGGTTTATCCTACTGAGGTCGTCGCCATGACGTTATTTAGAGAAGAATTGGATATATTTTTGTTTAATCTCTTGGACTCGTCAACTAAGGACCTTCATCCAGAAACAAATAGAAAGGAAAGAAGTCGGTTATATTTTAATCCGATCAAAAAAGTCTGTGATAAAAAGCAATCAATATAGCGGGAATAATTAATTTGGGAAGGAAAAGACAGAATATAAGAAGTACAATAAGGAGCAGGAAAAGCCTCAACAAACGGAAGTACAAAATGCTCCACAGAAAGAGATGAACACTGGAGGAACACATGATCGGCGTCGAAAATAACTGCATCATTAGGATGGAGAGGGCAGTACGGGGAGGATATCGGGGAAAAGCGAAATTTAGATAATGGTAGCAAAGAATAGCCGCAACGCATACGAACAATGGAAACAATATCAGAACGTCGCAGAGAGGGATATGAATAAGGAGGAAGAGTAGGCTGAACAAACAGGTGAAATGAATAATTATTAGAAAAGGACAAAATATCCGATACTAACACCTAGTATGGAAGCTTTTACACATTGATAGTTAGCGGATGGAATTTTTTTTTTAAAAAAAAAAGGGCGGGAAGAAGCAGCAGCCCGAGCCAAGAATCATTACCAAAATATGCCCGAGTGACCACCGGCAGAAAATCAATGTTAATTGAATGGAAAGAGGAAAGATTATTGAGTGAACGTATACGGAGAATAACAAAGTGTCACACGAATGATCAAGAAGGGGAGAAGATATGGCCTGAAGGGCGCTCAAGGAATCAGAGATAATTAAAAAATTGGAGGAAAGGTGATTCGAGGAAATGAAAATAATAGAACGTAGGACAGTCAATAATTCGTTTACGAATATGAAACAGAAATAAGGAAAACGAACAGATTCTGCTAGGTTAAAATCAGGAAGGATAAAGGAAACTTCAATATCACCAGACCTCCTCGAATCGTCCGTGTAAATGGTAACATGAAAAGGAAATAGGGAATATTGATGGTGCTGTAGAAGAAGAAGCGGTTAATAAAAACTACCGAGAAAATGGAAAAATAGTATTAGGCTGCTTTCACACCAAATCCATCGAGTTGAGTTGAGTTAAGTCGTGTCGAACAGTGTTTGACTCAACCGATTGATTTTATGTTGGTTTTAAATGCGCTTTCGCACTAAGAGCGTTGAGTCCAGTCTCGTTTTCATCCGTCTGAGAGGGTCTGAGTCAGGACTCGTATGGATTCAACCGGTTGGGTTTATGCGAGTCTTCTCGAGTCGTTTCTTTGTTTGCATTTTATATTTTTTCGTTGTATACATTTTGTTTCCCCTCTTTTTTTTTTTTCTATTTGGTTTAAACTTTGATTTTATTTTGTTTATAATAGATGTGGAAAAACTGATTGTTCTTGTTCAAGAGAAAGACGAGATTTATAATTTAAGAAATTCTAAACGTAGGAATAAAGATTATATCTCTAGTGTGTGGACTGAAATTGCAAAAGAATTAGGAACTACAGGTAAATTAACTTTTGTACATTATTCTTATGATTTGAGGCAATATACTTCTTAGCAATTTTTAGATAATTTTTGTTTCCCAATTTAACGTATGTGTTAAAGAATTATTAAATTGACCTTACCTGTATCCATATTTTCTAAGACTAATAACTTATATTCATGTATATAATTTAAATCTATTTGCCTGACTCGATTGGCTTGGAGGCGACTCGACGGATTTGGTGTGAAAGCAGCCTTAATGTTGCAGACATTGGATTCCGCACAACTAGTATAGTTTGTGGGAAATTGTGACCAAAGTAGAAGCTGAAGGAAGGCCCCTTACTGGCCGTTTTCACCGCGCTCCATGGTGAGTGCAATGTGCTCTGCTTATTAAAATATACAGATTTAACTGAATTACATAAATAACGTTGTTTCCAGCTGATAATAACACACACACACACAACGACAGTTTGACCAGTATGGATAGAAACACGTTATACGTTATTTTAACTAAATTTGTAACTGAAGGAATCCCAGCCAGTTACAGCAGAATAGTGTTGCTTTATTCATCATCTGGTCGTGTACATATTATCGTGTAATGAGCTAGTGAGTTGTGACCAATAACAGAGCAAGCAGTGTGAGAAATACGTACGAAAACTGTACGAGTGATTAAAAGGCGTCATCTGTACTTCAGTTCCTCCTGATCACCGTCTGATATTATTAGGCATAGTTAATCGTTTCTTTTGTTCATTCAGTTCTAAGATAAATTACATAGTTACATTTCTTTTAGTTTACTCATTTCTAGGACACAAAAGTGACAGGAGTAACGAAGAACGTAAATATGCTATCGATGTTGTAATATGGAACGAACTATTTCTCAAAGCTGGAACTAGTGTTTCTAGTTACGTTCGTCATTACTTTACACATCACTAATGTAAACTAACAATTATGTCAAGCACCCTTCGCAGATGAACTTTTATCTGGAACCGCAACTTACTGAAAAAAGAAAAGCAAAATAAAACAAAAAAAAACAATAATAATTTCGCTCATGCGCAGATAAAATAATGTACTACTCTAAATGTAAACAAAAGTATTTTTAAAACGTTAAAAGAAAAAGCAATTATTCGAAAAATCCAACCGCACGAAGATGGTTGTTACAAAAACTATGCCGAATCGGCGGTTTACCGAGAGTTTAACTGCCGCACTTGTCCGAACACTAAAAATTCGAAAAGCGTAGAGTAACGCTCAATTTTTAATCTATTTTCTGAGGATTGTGTTTGTTTTGTTGTTTTTTCTTTTTCCCATCATGGTGAGCTAATTACGAGGCGCCTTCATTTTATTACCGTATAGCGTTGAAAGCAATTAGTGAACAGTTAGCGGAAGACGTTGAAAAATCGGTGAGCAACTTTTCGAAGAATAAATCGGAGAGGAGCGACTTGAATAGGAACGGAATTTCGAGAGGTTCAGTGCTACGACATCGAAAGAGAGCCCCGTTTGAACAGGTTTGCGATTTATGTAGTAAGAAGATAAGAACTTAGCGCACTAGAGCGAGAACTTTTTTCCTTAGTATTCTCTCGCTGTGTTGGAGACGAGACTATTAACAATGTGTTTTGGATAAAAACGAATAATTAAATTTAACGCTTCCGTCGGCGAAGCAGTGGACAGCGGCCAGACCACCGGAATGGTCGGGGTTGTGCTAATAGCGGCCTTGTAAGGAGTTGAAGGATTAGCGACAACAGTTTCGCAGTCGTGATCCGAATTCAACATGTAAATTTATTTCGCCGGCGCGTTGTCCGAATGCACAAGTCAGGGTCGGCTGGACAGTGGGCTGCAGGCAGCGTGTGTCATTTGTAGCCGTGCATGGGTGGGGTGTGGGATGGGGACGGGGGGGGCGAAATCTTTAAGTCTTTAATGATGTATCGACGGCAGCTAGATATTTACACGATAGTCGGAGGAACGTTTTCCTTGCGGGATTTGCAGCGAGGCGAGGCGAGGCCGCCTCAATTGATTGCAGCCAGTTCTGGGCATCATTATCGGTGTCGGACTTGTTCGTTTGCGCCTATCGCGGCGGAATCTCAATTCGGCCTGCTGACAAACAGCTTCGTTGTCCAGGGCCACATTTTATTTTCATTTCCGCATTTCCCCATTTCACCGGTTCACCTTTCTCCGATGACGGCATCATTGTCAACGTGTACGTACGTGCTACATGTTGTAGTATCCGCTCGGATGCAACGGTAAACGAATTTAGATAAGGCCCCGTCATTACAAAAAATACAACGACATTTATATTACCGAACCTAGATGTATTTTTTATCTGCCGCGCGCTCTTCTCGTTGCTTCCTCTTTTTCTTTTCTCCGATATCCATTTTTTATTTTTCCTACGACGCACTATTCCGTTCCGTCTGAAATAATATACGAAGAAAGAGAAGAAGAAGAAGAAGACAAAATTGGAATGCCGCCGCAGCCGAGGTAATCAAATAAAAATTGCGCTATCGTCCGACTTTTCTCTGCTGCGATGACGACGATAATGAAATGATAGCTTTTCAATGTAAGGCACTATTGCCTTTTCATCATTTTCGCGCAAAAAACTCCGCCCTGTTCTTTTTGCAAACGCAATTTCCTGACAATTCCCAGAAATACATCCAGGGGAATTACAAATTTAATTTTCGACTTTTTCACAATGTCGACGACCGCCTCTCACGAACAAAAACGAACAAATTGATAAAGTGGCCGTTTGAGGAAAAAATTCGCGCCGAATTTCCTTCTTATTTCGTTAAATGCAATCAACACCGCCAAGCGACATCGACGCAAGTTCATTAGCAGATTAGCCAAACTGGGCCGGCATATGACCTAACATATCCGATATCGGCAGGCAATCGTTTAAACCGACCGCGGTGTGAAAATCTGATTTTATTAGTACCAGTTAAACAATTGAGAAATTCAAAAAACATATCTGCGGAGCTTTCTTAAAAGTTTCAATACTAAATATAACCAGCGAAGGAAAAGGTAATCGATGTAATTGATTATTTTTATTTTTTTTTTTTTTTTTTCACCACTCCGGTCTTAGAACCACAATTGGCGTTGCTGTTTGGTTAACTAAATCTTGACTTTTCTATGTTAAGCAATTACTTCCTCATATCTCTTCTCATTAGAAAAATACATGATTTTTAACTAATATACTAATAACTTACTATTAGTTTACGTTACACACAGTTTATCACAGTAAAAAAAAAAAAAAAACTTTTACAAATTAAGTCCATTTTATGACATTGTTCAACACAAATTAGGTTTGAGCGAGTGAAATTAATTCCGTAGATGCTGTTGTAATTTTCTCGGGGTTATCCGGGTAATGCATCTCTACACCAGTATCTCTTGAGTCTTCTCCGCGGATTCCCAGGGAGAGATGCACAGAACATGCTGGACGCTTCTATGTTTTCACTGAGTTCAAGTTTACTAAAGAACGTACCATATCGAAGTTTGTAATAGTCTTGCACGAATGGGATCTTCAGATCGTGATGGAGTGTTCTATTGGACACGAAATAAGGAGCGTTGGCAACTTGTCTGAGTATTTTAGATTGAAGCTGTTGTATTCTGTTGATATTGCTTTTGGATGTTGCGCCATATACTTCGATGCCATACCGCCATACTGGCGCCAGTACGGCTAGATAGATTAGTCTTTTGCAAGACATGCTCACGGCAGACTTCCTTCCCATAAGGCTATTTAAGATTTGAAGTCTCGAGCGAATTTTTTGCCTTGTGTACGCGACGTGGATCCTCCATGTCAGACGTCGGTCCATTGTTAATCCTAAGTATTTAGCGCTGTTGCTTTGCGGAAGAACATTTTTATTTATTTCTACCTGGGGACAGGACTGTTGGTTTAGCGTAAACGTCACCTGTCAACTTTTGGAATGGTTTATTTTAATCTTCCATTTCTCTGCCCATGCTTCAATCTTGTTCAAGTGCTCCTGCAACAGTAGTGAAGCACGCGAAGGATCACTATTTGCCGCTAAGATGCAGGTGTCATCAGCGAAAGTCGCTGTTACCGTGGTTTTTAGCACTGGAAAATCCGCCGAGTACAAGGAATATAACAGTGGCGCAAGTATACTTCCCTGCGGGACGGATGCATTTATCCCGTATTTTCCGGATATTGATGAATTTATCTTCACTACAAAACTCCTTCTTGACAAGAAGCATTGTATTACCGCATAAATATCATTTGGCAGAATGTTCTTCAGTTTGTACAGGAGGCTTTGATGCCACACCCGATCGAATGCCTGCTCGACATCAAGAAAGACCGCGCTACAATATTGTCCCCTTTCCAGTGTCGAAGCTATTTTATCGGTAATCCGATGAATTTGTTGTACGGCCGAATGTTTTGCACGAAATCCAAACTGGTGATTGGGCAAGATCTTGTTTTTCGAAATTACTTTTATAATTCGATCCTGTATTAACATCTCAAATATCTTTGACAGTACACTAAGCAAACTAATTGGCCTATATGATGAAGGAGCTGATAAGTCTTTATGAGGTTTTGGTATAATTTGGATAATGGATTCTTTCCAGGTTTCGGGGAAATATCCTGTTCTTAAGATAGCGTTATAAATATATGTCAATAATATTAGGCTTTTATTCGGTAGATTTTTAGCTATTTCAGCGGTTATAAGATCTTTGCCTGGAGCTTTTTTGTTTTTTAAGCGTTTAATTTTATTTTGTACCTCCTTCGGCGATATGTATTTAGTTGGCCATGTTAATTGCAAAGGTGCCAAAAGAAATTCTTTAACTGATATTTCGTGTTGCAGCTGACCCTTTATTTCAAACGGTTTAAATGTATTGAACAGGTGCTTCCCAAACGTCTCAGCTTTGTCCTCATCGGTTTTAGCCCAATCCCCATTAGGTTTCCTAATGGATTGGGGTTTGGGAAGTTTATTGATAAAGGACTTTGTAGATTTCCATATCGATCCGTCTTCCGGATTTAGTTGTGCAAAAAACTGTGAGTATCTGAAATTTTTATATCGAATTATTTTATTCCGTAACTGTTTTTGTAGCCCGTTATAGAATCTTTTAAGTGATGGGATTCTGTTTTGCTGCCATTGAACTCTTGCGTTTCTCGTTAATTGAATTAGTTCCCTTATTTCAAACGGAGTATAAAATAAATGAGTTTCCGACAATCTATCCTCTTTGGGATATGAAGTATTTGTTTTACACGCCTCATGGATACTGCTTACCAAATTGATCACTGCATTTTCTATTTCACTTGAAGTTTTTAGAGGAATATTTAAATTGGTATTATGTTCAACTTGTTTAGCGAATCCACTCCAGTTTGTGCTATTATTTGTTAAATAACTTCGCCTTGGTTTGGGTATCGTTTGGATGGTGATGCATGCTAGGACTGGTGAGTGGTCTGAACTGAGCAGAGGCAGGGATTTGCAGTTCCAATAGACCTGATGTAAATTTTTTGTTATAAAGAAGTCAAGTATGTTCGGAATGCGGTTTTGGTGCTTAGGCCAATAGGTCGGCTCATCTGGTCCTACTACCTGCAAGTTGTGCTGTCGAATTAAATTAACCAGCATTCTACCTCTGGAATTGTCCTTCCGACATTTCCATAAAGTGCTGGTGGCATTAAAATCTCCTCCTAATATTACCCTGGTTCCTAGGTTTTGGAAAATTGCTCTTATTCTCTCCTTGGGTAGGATTATGTTTGGATGACAATATATTGCTGCAATAGTAAATTCTGATTCCACAGCCCTGATGCTGACTGCCATCAGTTGATAAGCGAAGGAGGCTTCTGAATGAACTACATGATGGCTTAACCCAGTTCTTACTAACACTGCCACGCCTCCGTGAGCTTTCCCATCAGGATGAGAGATACAGTAGGTATTATAGCCAGCAATGTTGAAACTCATCGTTGATATTAAATGCGTCTCGCAGATTAATGCCACATCTAATCTATGTTGATGGATGAATAATTCGAATTCCGCTTTCTTTGATATTATTCCGTTAGAATTCCATAGCATTAATGTTAATGTTTTATTTGTTATAGTTTTATTGGCCATTACACTAGCTTATCCAGTAGCTTGTTTAATATTGAAAATAATGGATTAATCAGCGCTTTGAAGTCATTTAACATTATATCTAAAGCACCTATGATTTTAGTTGAGAATTGGTCCATTAGGTTGCTATCTCTGAGAATACTGCTGGGATAGCTCTTCTCACTAAATTTATTGTCGCCGATGTTGTTGCTGGTTTCTGTTTTCGTAAACGTATTTATTCCTATATTCCATGGGTTTCTGCTTGTCGGAGATTTACTTGGTAAGGAAGGGAAGTCCCGCTGGTTTACTTCTAGGTTTTTTATAATGCGATTTCTAGGATGTGTTTGTTTTTCATATACTGCCCGTTTGTGTTCTGGACACCCTCTATAGTTTGCTGGATGATCACCCCGGCACAGAGCACAAGTTGGTTTCGCGGTAACGTCTTTCTTGCAGTATTTAGAATCATGTTTGTTACCACATTTCACGCACCTAAATGGCAGGTTGCAATAATTGTGCGAATGGCCATACAACTGACATCTCTTATACTGCATAAGTTGTTTTTTGGTATTAAATTCCTGAACCTCTACGCGCGTGTATAATAGTCCATTTAACATGAAGATTTCGTCATTTTTGGCCGACTGGTTCAAATCGACATAGTGCATAGGTAGCTGAGATTTGTTTCTCGGATGTATAACGTTCACAACGTTTCGGACGCTGAAACCTAATTTTTCCAATTCGGTTTTAATTTCGTTTGTGTCCGTAGACGGATGCAGGTTCCGTATAACGACCCGAAACGGTTTTTCATCTATTAATTGATATGTGAAAAAATAATAATTTTTCGCTTGTAACAATTTAATTATTTTACGATAACTGTCCGCATTTTGGGGGATTATAGTGACTCCAGTGTTTGTTGACTTCAATGCAAATGTAATGTTTTGATCGGAAAGTAAATCGGTTCGGAGAGTTAAGATATTACTAATATTTTTTACTAATATGGGAGGTATTGTTTTGCTGGTTTTATTTGAAATGTTTACCGAGTTTGAGTCATTAATTCGATTTTCGTTTGCGCTATTAATAATATTGGTCGCGTTTAACTGTGACGAATTGACGATATGTGTTGAATTCGGCATCGGAATAATTGGTTTATCGCTTACCTTTGATTTGCTGGTTTCATTTTCATTAGTATTGTCGTACTTACTGTCATCATCATCATCAAGCGCTAAGAATTCGTACCTATTCCGTCTGTGCGGTGGTGGTGTAGAAGCCGGAGGGGATGGAGAAGAGCCAGAATAATTTCTGATGACTGATCTTCCTCTTTTTCTATTTTTGACGATGTGCCACTCGTCTTTGGTTTCACGTAATGATAACCGAATCGGCGATATCTTATCAGTTTTAGCTGACGAGGACGGTGCAACTGTAGCAGCGGGAGGAGGCAGTGAAGCGCGGACCTGGTCGTGTAGTTGATGAGTTGCCGCTGTACTCGTAAAAGTTTGGATGCTGCGGCTCGCAACTGATGACGGTCTTCCGTTGTCATCAGAGGAACTCTGCGAAGGGGTAAAGAGATCCATTTGCGGAGTGTCTTGTCGTGTGCAACTGTGTAATAGTCACACGACGAGTGACCATACCAGGCAGCACGACGAAAAGATCGCGGCGCGCGCAAAGAAGTTGCGAAGCACCGCTAACCGTTCGATGCGTATCACACGTAATTTAATCGTACGATCTGCACTGACTACCAACTTTATAAGAGAGAGATAGTCGCGAGAAACTACAAAAGTGAACTTTATCTCAGAATGAACGCGGAGATAAACCAACATATGTTAAAAGAGAAAGAGTTGATATCAAATAGCTCCTGTTTAACATAACGTCGCGAGAGCTGAGAGAAGATAAAGAAAAAGAAAATAAGACGGAATAAAAAAATGTTTTCCTTTGTAAAAAAATTACCGATTTCGAGATTGCCTATGGAAATTTAAGAAAAGTGCGCTAAAAATTAAACAAAAAGCAATTATTCGACGTTAAAAATTTAATAAAAATGCCTCCTAAAGAGTAAAAATAATTATTCCATGTACAGCGAAATATACGCCTTAAGATGATATTATGACAATTTTTTTTTCCCCCCTTAATGACCCGGCTTTAGTTAACAAATGATATAGGAATAATGCCAACACTAATGAAAGATACGTAATATTTAATTGGGGACAACCATGGCCGTAAATATTCAACATTGCCCACGGATGGCTGAATAAAATCATTAGGAAAGAGAAATTGGCCAGACTGATCCCGAGGTACGTAGAGTATACCTGAACTCCGGGAAATTAATGGACCGGGAGAATCACAATCATCATATACAATAATTATAACAAACAATCATATGGAATGCTTCGGCATAGTCTACGAATGTCCGTAAAAAATCATAGCGAAGGGGAAACTGCCCAAGTCGATTTCGAGATGCGTTGGGTTCCCCAACATGACAGGGCATCAAGAATTAGGATAATATGTATCATCAAGAGTTGCATAAAATAATTATACGAGTAATTAATCAAATAAATAAATGTATGCTGTTAAATTTGGATTTAATATAATAAATTTAAACAAAATATACAGGACCTGGTTTTTCTGGCACAGACGTTTATAGGAGCAAAGAACCCAAGAGACATTAATAATTGTTCACAAAACGATCTTCGGTATTGTTCATATTTATTACAATTAAGCAGCAAACGGCCTTCCAAGAAATTTAATGCGTGATGATCATTGCATCGTACATCGTCACCTTAGTCAAAAAAATTCAGAACTATCCGTGAATAACCCGTACGCAGTCGGCAAATAGTAACCACATATTTACGAATGAGTCGATCCGGGCTGGATTTCAGAATGGAGTAATACCAAGGGCTAGAGGAGAGCGGCTCTGACTGAACCCCGTGTGGTAGTATTTGCCTTGGTTCTGACTATTTATAAACTCAATCCATTCTGCCCTATTATTAGAATAGAGGTCTGATGAAGGACTAAACGGTGACAATTCACTCTCCAATGTAGCAACGTTCACTGCAGCAGCGACAGCCCCTCATTCATTGCAACACCACAATGACCAGGAGGCATCAAGCAGAAACTTACTTGTACACACTTGATGAGCAGATTGGCACATTTATATTTAGTAACAATAATAATAATGATCAAATCAAATCAATTCAAATAAATTTATTCTTATTATCATTACAACATAATCCATCTATGCGCATATTTGCGCGAGCGATGGGTATTAAAGAAATAAAAATCTTTTTTGAAAAAATACTGAAATCCTTAAAATTACAATCAAAAACACTGAAATAAAGGAATAAAGTAGAAATATACCGTACAGAACTTATATAAAATAATATAACTTACATTGAATCTATAATCTTAATTTATTTAATTCGTTAACATTTACAATTAAAATAAAAGAAAATTTCTACATTTCCATGCAACCAACGTACTCTATATGAATATATATTACATCCTTTATCGATTATTTATAAGATTCCTCAGAAAGATTATTGGAGTGGAAAAATTTCAGTAAACATTTACGTCTTTTTTTAAAGTTTTTTAAATCGTCTTTTAAAGCTAGTGGTAAATGGTTGTAAATGAGAGGCGCCATATAGAGGGCTTGGATTCTTGAATGGAATTTCATAAATTTAGGTAGCGCAGCTATTTCATTTCCACAACTTCTAGTGATACCCTCCTTAATGTGAAAATTAAATTCTTTTTTTCTATTTAGCATAAACAACAGCAATTCAGTTTTATATAGTGTACTAACATTAAATAAATTATAATCAAATGTATTTTTCTTGTTTTTAGTGATTAACTTGATTACTCTTTTATTTAAAAACTCAATCTGTGAAAAGTGGCATTTAGCGGTATTACCCTAATGCATCAAACCATACGTCAAGACAGGTTTGTATAGTGATTGGTATAACATATACAGATGATATTCATTAAAAAATTCATTCATGTCGTAAAATATATAATTTAACTTTCTGAGTTTAGCAGCTAAATAATCAGAATGTTTATTCCACTGTAATCTACAATCTAAATTTAAACCCAGATATTTGATTTCAAATACTCTTTCTATTTCAGAATTTTCATTTAAACAAATTTTTTCGCAGTTCTTTAAATTAACTATAAGCCTATTTGCCTTAAACCAATTTACTAAGGTATCAACATTCCTATTTTCTAGAGTTGCATTAGGATATGGCTGTAACGAGAACTCATGACAATAGCAGTATCATCTGCGTATGTGAACAGTTTTCCCGATATTCTTAAGTTGCACACAATTCATTTATGTAAGTAAGAAACAGAACGGGACCTAAAATACTACCCTGAGGCACCCCATAAATCTGCGTTATACTTTCGCTATGTAATTTATTAATTTTCGTAACATATTTTCTATTATTTAAATACGATTCGAACCAGTTGTAAATACTACCCCGGAAACCGCACGAATAAAGCTTGGCTAACAAAATGTTGTGGTCTACCACGTCAAAAGTTTTTCTCAAGTCAAAATAGACAGCTAAGCATGATTTTCCCTTTTCTAGATTTTCCGTAATGTAGGATACGTGCTTGAATAGCGCAATATCAGTTCCTTTTCCCTCCAAAAATCCGTATTGGTTTGTACTAAAAAAATGTTTGCTATGTAGGAAACCCATTATTCTCATCTTTATACATTTCTCAAAAATTTTTGAAATAGTAGGTAGTATACATATTGGTCTGTAATTTGCCATATCACATTTGTCACCTCCCTTATATACTGGAGTAATGATACCTAATTTTAAAATGTTGGGGAATATTCCAACCTTTACAGATTCGTTAAACAAAAGAGTTAAAGGTCTGACAAAAAATTCTACATTTTCTTTTATTAATAAAATAGATAGCCCATCTGACTCAAACGACGATTTATTTGGAAAAGACATAATTACATTTTTTATTTCTTCATTCAAGAAATCAATGAATCCGAAAGTTTGCAGGACGTGGGGGCGATTTGAATGATATGCTGCAAACCTTTCGTTTTGCAATAGGTCGATAATTATTAAAATGACAGGCAACATCATATTCATTCTCGTCTGCATCTAATTTGTTATTATTAACAATTACCTCACGTATTCGATGATTTTTACCTCCTAATACTTTTTTCACCACCGTCCAGTATTTCTTCTAGTTCTGTTCGCAACCGTTTAATAATGCGCTGTAATACTCCTTTTTTGCTGTTCTGGATAACTTTTGTATTAACTTTGATATTTCTTTATACTCAGAAATCATTGTTTCATTTCCCTTGAAAGTTTTCATTTTCTTATAAATATTATTTTTCGTATTGGATAAACGTACTATTTCCTGAGTTACCCACGGTGTTCTCTTGCGTGTATTATGATAAAAACAATACTAACCATAATAATAATAATAATAATATCAGAAACAATATTAGTAATAATAATGAACAACAATGAGTATAATAATATTTTTCTTCTTCTTCTTTTGCCTGCGTTACATCATTGATTCGATGTAGGCTTCCCTTAATTTACTCCATCGATACGTATCTTGCGCTTCACGAAGCCATTGTTTCCCTGCTGTTGCCACAATATCTGAAAACTTTACCGAAATATGTGAACTGGACTGTTTCTTCTATGTTTCCCGCTTGTAATTGTATTTCGTTATGCCTGTAGTCGTTGTTCTGATTTCGGATATGTATTTCATGTACTTTGTTTTATTCGGATTTATTTGTAAACCGACCTTGTTTATCTCTAGTTCCTTTATCGTACATTCTAAATCAACCATTTTGAAAAAAGTAGTTTCGAGAAAAATGCGTTTAAAGTTTCAAGTTTTTTGAGGCGCACGCGAACAGTCCAAGTCGTAGAATGGTATACTTACATTTTGTGGTAATGATTCTACAGAATACGTACCTTTTTCGACTTCAATATCGATATTTTTAGTGTTGTGTAAAAACAGAGAAGAATGTAACCGTAATTATTTTAAAGATTGAAGCTAAACTGAGTGTGCTGAATTTTCAAAAAAAACAACAAACAAAAAACGCGTTACCAAGACCTAAATCGATTTTTAAGTGTTTCGGGTTACCCGTACATTTACAATAATGTATTTATACGAAAAATGGTCGGGTAGAGAGTCTCGGGCATTGCACACGCCGTCTATTATGCAATTTTCTCCGACCGGTTGGCTTAGTTGTTGTGCCACTAAAACAGCTATAACTCTGTAAATTAAAGGAATTTTACGATTTTCTCTCGAGGATATATTCTTAAAGGGCTAAACTTTAAGAAAATGAAAAAAAAAAAAGTCGGATCAAAATTCCCGACCGGAATACGCGCCACATATCCTTAATGCGTAATTTACAAGTTGCTAAAGCCCCCCCCCCCCGCAAAAAAGAAAAATCGATTATTTATATCAATTTGTGTCGAAAATTGTCAGAGAATTGTCGAAAAATAATCAACCGCGCAGATTGTATAAATTTAAAGTTATCACAATTCGCAGTTTCCGGCAAGTGACTCGAGTTACATACTATACTATTCAGTACCGCTGAACGGCTTTTCTTTTTATTATTATTATTATCGTCATTATTATCGCTAACTAGTTGCAGCGATGTTGAAAATTAAGAAATAAAAATCTGAAAGATGTCTTTGTTAAGACAGCGACGAAGTTGGACTGCGGTAGTTTTGATTAATGCCGCGCTGTTAGCGGCGTGCACGGTTCATTTGTTTTCAAGTCGATATCATCAACCGCTTTACACATCCAGAGGCAAGCCCCGCTTCTTGATTAATCCCCTTTATGTTACAGTTGAGCACAAGTCGTATTAGAGTCATTTTTCAAAATCGTAAAGCTCTAATGAAAAATCTTCGCAAACGCAGGTTGACACTCACACCTCTGCGAATTATCCTCGCCCCTTATTTATAATTTTTTTTTCTTTCTTCTTTTATCTCTTTTTATTTTTTTCGTTTTGTTATACTTTTTTTCCGCCCCCTTTTTTTAAATCCCGAAATCTGTGAACCTTTTTTTTTTTTTTTTTTCATTTTTTCCGCTATTTGGTTGCATTTTCCAGTGCGAAGACGCGATGACGGCTAAAATCGGATGAAAGGTATTTGTCGCTATCGGTCGATTACGATATTTATCGATACTAAGCACATGGAGGGAATGATAGTTGAGACTATTTATCATCGCAGATTACGAAATGCAAATTGGTTTATTTTTGATTGATTTTTAACCAATAAACTTTCAAAATGTTGCGCAAGTTTCCAAAATAATACCGATGCTTGATCAAGCTGAAATTCGTTGAAATTTGACAATAGGAGAAATGATGTACACATATAATTTGCCAAATGTTGCCGATGTTTGAAGGTGCTAGTCGTGAATTTCATTAATTTCACGAAACGCTTCTATTACAAATTCTCTGCTACGTAAAACACGAAAACGTCACTTGTTTCTCTCGACGAAGTCTAATCGACCACAGACGACAGTTTCATCTATAGATGAAACTCAATCTTTCGCAGATCGCCAAAAATGATCCTCCAGATCATTCCCTATAATGCTTATATTTAGAAGAACTGTATCAGATAACAGCCGATTTATTAATAAATTTCCAGCCTACGATTATTTTATTATCGTAACATGCTCCTTTTTTTTACAAAAAATCAATACTATAAGCTTTACACTCCACTTTCACTTTTTTAATCCTCACTGGTTTTTAACATCAAATTCAAATATTTATCTTTCTCTCTGTGTCTTGCTTCCTGTCTTAACCTTATTTTAATCGCGCGCCATCTCCTTAAAATACGTCTCCGTATTTTTTTATTTATTGTTTTAAATAATAAATTTACAAATATAAATCTATGCGCCGTGTGCAACTACCTGGGCTATTACGGCACCTAGACTCACTGGAAATTACAGAAGGCGGTGCAGTCTGTTCGATGCTGCAAAATTCAACACTGCCTGAACACAATCCGGGTAGTTCGACAACAGACGGTGGGGTGAGGTATCACTAGAAGTACGGGAAGTATGCCGGCACCATTTCAGCAGATGCTCTACAGTTGGCGAGGCCATGAACCCGCACAGGGGTCAAGCGACCGGAGGGGGAGCTCCTTCAAAGACGTGATTGTGTGACAGTGCAGTGTGCCCCAGACGCAGTTTCGATAGGATCGAGAAATCCCTACGTGTGACGGGGAACGGCGGCCACCATGGGTCAGTGTCCGACTTTATGGACCTGAGCCAGGTCGTTTGTTCTGACCATAGTTTGCTCCACTCTTCAGCAAAGTGCATCAGAAAGACTGATGACCCCAAACGAGACAGTAAAGCGTTAAACGGCATCGGGCTAGATAGAGTTGCCTTAGCAGCCAAGTCAACCCGCTCATTGCCGGGAACCCCAACATGACCAGGGACCCATACGTATTAATTACACGTTTCTTCCTATTTGTCTTCTTCGCTTCTCCATCGCTTCATCCCGATCCTGCAGACCGTAACTGAATTTAAAACACATTTTGCCCCCCCCCCACGTTCTATCTTATGAGCGTTCAGTTTTGTATTACCAACTCTTCAATTCGAGTCTTCCTACCTCGCTTACTGATATCATCCTATCCTTGCTCTTGTCTCATTATGTTTCTATTTGTCCACCTTCATTATTTCTATATACATTAAAATATCTATTATTTTTTCTCATTTTGTAACGCTTTTCCCTTAGTCCCTCTTTTCAACAGCACTCACATTCGGAAAAAAGTATCTAAATAAACAAATACCGTATTCTTCATCGGCGTTGCAGGTAGAGCGCTCGCCGCTAAAGAATTTAAAGCTTCCGATTTAACAGAAATACTTCACTGAAGGAAACGTGGATATTATCGAAGTATTTTAAGAATAAACATTCCTAACATGCGGATGTTAGACACCTGTAGCCAAAATGTTCGAACGGTGTAGAATTAATAATAAAATATAATAAAATAAACTTTAATAACAAACAATATAGATCAATAAATTAGATAAATACCTATTTAGAAACGTTTTCGGGCATAACCCATCATCAGCTAACACTAACTTAAAGGAAACTTAAAACATACTGAAGTGAATATAGGGAATACATGTGTATATATAGTAGATGTAAAGAGGAATAAACATGGCAGGTATAAAAATCTGTAGGTTGAAAATGCTAATAATTAATATAAAATATAAAATAAAACAAGAAGACAAAAAGTTAAATTTTTATATTAAACAGTGGATTATTATTATTAGGTGTTTGGTCATTTAAAATATTATTTTTATATTTATTTATATAATAATTTTCTGCAATGTTCATATTATTACCTTTGTGATAAGTGGCCAGGATGGTTACAGTATTTTCTATTGAATTAGGTTTATGTTTATTTTTAATTAGATGTTCTGCATAGGTTGATTTTTCTATTTCATTATTATTAAATGCTTTTATATGTTCTTTATATCTGCAATTGATTTTTCGCCCTGTTTGACCAATGTATGATTTCTCACAATCAGTACAATTTATTTTATATATACAGCTATTTTCGTAAATATTATTATTTTTTAAATTTAAGGTGTTTATTTTATATTTTAAATTATTTTTAGTTTTGAATGCTACATTTAAACCTTGTTTTTTGAATAAATTGGTTAATTTGTATATGTTATTGTTTATAAATGTGAATGTTATCCATCCTTTATTGTTAGTAGCATTATTGACTCTTAATTTTTGTATATATTTTGATTTTGATTTTATTTTGTGAATTAGTTTATCTATTATTTGTTCGTCATAACCATTATTTCTTGCCAAAGTCTTTAATATATTAATTTCTATTTGTTTTTTATTTATATTCATGGGTGTAGTTAATAATCTATTTATTGCAGTCATGAAGTAAGCATATTTATGTTGGTTTGGGTGATTTGATGTTTTATGAATTATGTTATCAGTGGTGGTTTGTTTTCTATAAATATTATATGTTAACTTATCATTTGATTTTATTATTGTTATATCTAAGAAATTTATTTTGTTATTTTCTTCTTTTTCCATAGTTAAACTAATTCACAAAATAAAATCAAAATCAAAATATATACAAAAATTAAGAGTCAATAATGCTACTAACAATAAAGGATGGATAACATTCACATTTATAAACAATAACATATACAAATTAACCAATTTATTCAAAAAACAAGGTTTAAATGTAGCATTCAAAACTAAAAATAATTTAAAATATAAAATAAACACCTTAAATTTAAAAAATAATAATATTTACGAAAATAGCTGTATATATAAAATAAATTGTACTGATTGTGAGAAATCATACATTGGTCAAACAGGGCGAAAAATCAATTGCAGATATAAAGAACATATAAAAGCATTTAATAATAATGAAATAGAAAAATCAACCTATGCAGAACATCTAATTAAAAATAAACATAAACCTAATTCAATAGAAAATACTGTAACCATCCTGGCCACTTATCACAAAGGTAATAATATGAACATTGCAGAAAATTATTATATAAATAAATATAAAAATAATATTTTAAATGACCAAACACCTAATAATAATAATCCACTGTTTAATATAAAAATTTAACTTTTTGTCTTCTTGTTTTATTTTATATTTTATATTAATTATTAGCATTTTCAACCTACAGATTTTTATACCTGCCATGTTTATTCCTCTTTACATCTACTATATATACACATGTATTCCCTATATTCACTTCAGTATGTTTTAAGTTTCCTTTAAGTTAGTGTTAGCTGATGATGGGTTATGCCCGAAAACGTTTCTAAATAGGTATTTATCTAATTTATTGATCTATATTGTTTGTTATTAAAGTTTATTTTATTATACCATTTTAACAAACAGGATGTATTCACCTACATTTAATAATAAAATGTTACGAAAAATTTAAAGATTCGCGCTTTCGTAGGGTAGATGACATGATTTAAGAAAAAAATAAAAATTAACGAAAGCAGTGAAGCTGAATTATCCAATAGTAAGACTAATTATTCGCAGATTTGCCATCTCATTAACCCTTTTTTTTTTTTTTTTTTATTTGAAGGATGATAATTGGAGCGATGCTGCCTTGACCTCTCTTAAATCTTAATTTTGGCTTTTGACCTGATTGCAACATCGTTGACAGTGTTCCTCCGCCATATACTTTAGAGCAAGTTAGTACTTAACAGAGGCGCTCACTTTTTACTTTGTATATTGAATTTTACTTTTTCCGTTACAAGAAAAGCATCAGTGTCCGGTCGAACTTTTTCGATGGTAAAAGATTTGAGTGAAAAGTCAAAAATTATTCTTACGGATTGGACATAACGATTTCCTTTATGACGGTTCGTAGCGAAGAATTAGGTTCAATTTGCGTTGTTTCTAGAACCTACTAAACCGTTTATCATTTTATTTCAGACTAACCTCGATTCCGTAATCGAAACATGTCGATGTTTTAGTTTTAAATTTTTAAACTTATATACATACATTTTCCAAATAAAAGTTTATTTGTTCCGTTTACTTTAATTAATACTGGAAGGAAAAAAAAAAATATTCTCCCAACGGGGGGTGGTACGTTTTCCTCCTTTGTGGCATCCATTCTTTTTTGTTACATAGTGGAGCTTCGATAATGTTTTTATACTGCTTAGAGGGTTAACTAAAACTCGAATTTCCCGTTTGAATATCTAAACCATGGGTTTACCTTCGGACACACAGTTATGTCCTAGGAATTATATGTGTCCGAACGCGGATATATTTCGGAGGATTTAACTGTAGTCGGAGAGTTACCCATGATGTAAAAAAGGAATGGATGCCATCCGGACATATCTCCGACGATTGTCATTACTTTGCGCCTTTGATTTTGTCTGCGATGGTTTGTAAATTTTTGCTAAGATTTTTGTATAGCTGCGCACTGGTTATTCTAGAATATTGCGCAGTAGATGATCTCTGTTTGTAGTGTCGGTTTTAGATTTTCTTTAGTTTTAAAAATGGTTTAGATCTCAACGGAATCGCGTTAATTTCTACTCGCCGTGTTGCATATATGTTGTACTATTCATTGTTGAATTTTGGATGCGTAACAGGAAACTCGAGCAGTCGATGATAATAAAATAACATCTTTGAGGACATTTCTTTTTTCTCTCTCCACCAGCTACGTTACTGCTATCCTGATCTTTTTTCGGGATTATTATCTTTAAGCATCTCTTTTGTTGATTACTAATCCTTTTGATTATTGTACTTTTTGCTTCCCCTTAAATTGTTATTTCATATAACATTTGTGACAAGACTATTAAAGTATACACGAAGACCATCATATGGTATTGATTGAGCTAATCTATATAATGCAGGCATCGTTTGCCTCACTTTGTTAGATAAATTTATAATACGCTTGTTCCAGGATAATATTCTGTCAAAAGTTAGTTCAAGATATTTAACCTCGATCCGTCGTTTCCAGCGAAGTACAACCACAATTCAAGATAGGAGTCAAACAGTTGTGTAAGCAGCTATTACTATGCATTATAATATATGGTCTGTATGTTCTATATCTACTGGACGTTCTCATATATATAAAACCTTTGCTTTTTTCATATTAATCTTTAGTTGTTTGTCATGTGCCGACCTATTCATGATATCAACATCCTCTTGCAATAGTTTTTTGGCCACCTAAATGTCATGTTGTTCATGCTATGTCATCTGCATAGGCGTATAGAGCCGAATGTGTTTAACATATTTGTGAAGAGAGTTGATGTAAATTAGAAATAGTAATGGAGCTAATATAGTTCCTTGTCCTACATTTCTTAAAGCAATTTCCTCTCTGCTTAGTTCTTCATCGATTTTAACAACTCTCGTTCTATTATGCGTGTAACTTTCATACCATTTATTTGTGTTTGCCTATAATACCAATATCTTCCATATCCCGCAACAGTATTTGATGATTCACCGCATCAAATGATTTACTGACGTCTATAAAACTTACGAGAAACTGTTTCCTAATTACCAGTCCTTTATTGATTCTACTTGTTAATGCTCTTAGCAAATGTTCATATGAAGACTACCTCGGTTACCGGAGTAGACTGTATCATTAATCTAGTATGTGAACAAAATTACACACTATAGTCGCAGAGTGTTACGCTTCGTTTAACCCAGAACGAAGAACACAGCCGCTTATTTTATAATTTTTGAACTTATCAATTCTGCGTCCACAGAAGCGCTACAGATTGGAGCTTTAGCTATCACATCGCAGTAAGCGATTAAAGCTTCTTCTAAGTCGTCAATGCCGGACATAAACTATCAACAGTGACCGATACTAAAAAATCTGTTCGTGACGACTAAGCGAATATATTACAATATTAAATTATAAGAGTACCCTCTAGCCCTCTAAGTCAGTGTTGAACGTAAAACAGTGTTTTATTCCTAGCCCGATTTGAAGGTGTCTGCGAATGTTCTCAACACGTTAGAATGAACGTTCTATTTAAAAGACTATAAGACGGGAGTAATTTTTCGGTAGCGGAGAACTTTCATTATGTTTTAGTATTGCGGGTGGCAATTGTAACTAATCTGCAGAAGGGTAAAATTCAAAATCCGATTACCCATAGGTAATATTATAATAATCGGAGGTATGATTTTACAGAATGGGAGGAGCTGTCATGCTCGAATTTGAGTTGAAAATTTAATTCGATCGCAGAAAAATCACCAATGTATAACGCTGGGATATAACGGAAAATTTTTGTTATTCCAGTGATAGCTGAAAGTGATGAGAATTTCTCTACAGCGAAGCGATGAATAACACACGCCGTGATAAGTGAACTAGAAAGATTTATTTACTGTTCCGTAAGAGATATGCTTTTTAAAGATTTTATCTTGGACCAAATAGCGGAATTTAATGTGCTTTATTGGATGCGAAAGAAAAAATAGAGCTCCATGACTAACGGTTGATTTGTGCTTTTTAAACACGTGCGTTTTCATTACGATTGCAGTTTCGCAGGTACGGGGTAAGATTTGGAAATAAATGCGAGTGTAATCAAAGTTGTTTTTCATCGACTTGTTGCTTTGAAATGTTTAATTTAGAGTACTATAAAATTCTCGGTTGGTCTGTGTTAAACGAGAATTCCGTTTTGTTTACTTTTTTTTTTTTTTTTTCAGTTCATAAACTATAGACATTAAGAAACTGTTCAACTGGTAGAAAGAAATGGTTGCTTTCCATAAATGTCGTACAAGATAAAGCTATACTTAAATTTTGAAATAATAAAGGTGAGAAACTAAAATGTGTGTTTTTTTATAACCGAGAAATATTTTTATGCGAGAAGTTCATTTGTTTGCTTTAATGCCAGTTCTCGTGAATGCCATTGTTGCGTTGTGTAAAGTATTATTCATTGCCAGCTCATTAGTACTAATAATGTACTATATATGTATATATATATATCATCCGGTTAATCCGTTCTTGTTCGTTTTTGTCGATAATCCTACATTAAATTTACTTCGAAAATGTTTTCATCCGGAGTGATGCCATCAGAGCGTTAAATTAATTAATGATTAAAAGGTCAATGAAATATAATAAACGATAATAATAGGCGGCCGATAAAGGAAAGGTTTATTGAAAAAAATCGGTAAAATATGCAAAAGTTAAGCATAATTGTGAGCAGTACCATATGCGTATTAAGTAGTCAGTTTTATCGAGCTTACGAAGACATGTTTTTTTTTAACGGATATGTATGTATAATATAAAGGTTGAACTTCCTGT
The DNA here is from genome assembly GCA_039619475.1 of Icerya purchasi. Taxonomy (NCBI): domain Eukaryota; kingdom Metazoa; phylum Arthropoda; class Insecta; order Hemiptera; family Monophlebidae; genus Icerya; species Icerya purchasi. The sequence continues at coordinate 577,910,052 of CM077115.1, forward strand.
AATATTCGAATTAAACGATCGAAAGAAAGAAAAAAAACAAGGATACTCATACACGAAATCAATTATTTCCAGAAAAGCATTAAAAATGTAAGTAATTCCTAAACAAAGCTCGTACTAGACTTTTTGAAATTTTTCTTTTATTCGGACACGTTGACAACAAGAAACAATAAGATGGGTGAGAACATCAGTTAGATGGCAATTCGATCAGAGGTTATCTGGTAAATTCCACAAAAAATCTCTAAACTCTCTATTAGAGTAACAAGTTATAATCATCTAGAAGAATATTATAATAAATGGCTATTATTATCCGCCCATTTCGTAAATCTGATTCAGTTCATCTAATTCTACTATGGGAATAAAATTCACAGCCTTTTCCAAATGAATTCTATAGAATCACGTTAGAACTATTAACAGTTTTTACGCATATAGAATACCTACTCTAGATTCCTCCTCCTATCCTCCGACTACTACTCGAAAAGTGTTTTATTCCATATCTCCTCTCCTTTTCCTACTCATGTATCCCATTATTCTCCAAATCTGCTCCCCTTAATTTCGAATTTATTCCCATCCCGCTCCTCTGTTCTAATTGATCTACTATGCATTCCTGGCCATTATTCCTGGCAACGAGTTGATTAACTCGTTGGCATTAGTAGATTTCCTGCTCAAACTCTCTACTGTCTCTCTTATCGTTCCCATCACGATTTCTCGACCGGATTCTATCCTTCATTTTTTACCAATCCTCCATCTTTATACTATACAGCCCTTTCCTTCCTCTCTTCCCCCTGGTTTAATCTTTTCCCCTACCTTAGCCGTTCGATTATTTCTCCTCTACAGTTCACCTGCGGTTCAATCATAGTTTGCTTCCGGCTTCACTTTTCCATTTTTTTATTGTTCAATCTTCTTTGTGTGACCCTCCGGAGCTCAATTATACCTGCGATGCGAATCACGTCTTGTTCGAATGCCCCTTTATTTCCTCCGAACGTGCTACTCTGTATTCTGATCTTCTGCATCTTTTCCTACTCCTTATAGTGTCCACTCCATTCTTGCATTCCCCTCTCACAATATAGTTTTCTTTTCTTAGCCTTCTTTATCTATTCAATTTCTAATCTTTTCCCCTTATATGATATACAATTCTTTGCGTTGGTAAGTTTCACTGTTGACGTGCCCAAAAAAAAAATATTTTATTGATTAACTACAGCTGAGAAATAAACGATAATTTCCAACTGTTATTGACACATCTCATGTTCACAATATACGAATTTATCGTCCTATGTGAGAACCTAAACATTTACTAGCAATCGGCAATTTAATTTTAATAAATTTTATGTTTCCATATATTATGTGTTTTTATTTAATAAAAGTGTTTTACATATAAAAGTATATTAGTTCATTCAAGGCCGTGTACACGAGGAGAGGGGTTAACCACCCGCCCCTATGAGAACTAAAATAGTTATTAAAGACACCCAAAAATGTAAAAAAAATAAAAATTTAAAATAAATATTGATGATTTTTTAGGGTCGTCTTACTTTTAAAAGAAAAAAGAAAAAATATATTCCATATTTTTAGGTATTTCATTAATATTTTATGCAAAATTTAACATATTTAATTTTTATTAATGTATGTAAATTATTAATATATAAATCAAAATGATGGAAATTATTAATAACATGAATATTAGTGAGAAATGTATTGTTATTTATAAAATAAATATGTGAATAAAATTTTCAAAACCACTCCTTTTTTAAAATTCTGAGCACGGGTCTGAGCTTATTATAGAACACTAAATTAAACCGTTTCTTATCTAATAACAATCCCAATTTATCCCTAAATAAAACTTTTTATTTCACAGATAGGCGACATAGAATTATATATAAACCTTCATTCTTCGGTCTTCAACCGATCAGGCAGGTCCCTCCTTCGAGTAAGCGTTAACTATCATTCTGATATGTTCCATTCTAACTACTACACCGCTTTCAGAATATGTACATGCTCAGTGTTACGAATCGAACACACCCTACACCGCAACTCAGCCACTAAACGTCCTGGCGGGTGTAGGGCAAGGAACAATACTGGCACCTTTATTATTTCTGATATATACAAATTCGCTCTATAGATATATAAAAAATACGCGATAGTATTTGCTTTTGCTGATGATATTGCGTTGGTGATGGAAAATTCTGCTATACAAAAAGCGGAGGACTTACTACAAAAAGATTTAAACTCTTTTGTAATTCCATTAATACGGATAAATCCAAAATGATGCACACTAGAACACCGAGCCGTTACAGGACTTTCATTCCAAAAGTTCTAATCAAATGTTACAATTGTAGTCATGCGAATAACTCTAATTATTGTAGTGATGATTATACGATGTTACAAAATGTGCAAAAAATCAAATACTTAGGGGTAACGATTGATAGTATGGTATATTGGAAACAGAATATATTGGAACTAATAAAAAAGATCAGGCAATCTTTACCGGCGATTTTTAGGCCATTGTTACCTTCTAAAATTCTAAGACAATACACTACAATGCTCTGATAACATCAAGAATATCTTACGCTATACAAGCATGGGGAGGAGCAAAGAAATCTGAACATAAAAAAGTAAACGTTATTCATAAAAAAAAAGCTTAAAACTCATAGTAAAAAAGGATTTATGTGTCAAAGAAGGCGTAATCTTAATTGGTGGAAGAAGGAAATGGAAGAATTACCGGCTAAACTGAGGGGTATTATTTATTTATTTTATATGATTATAAGCTGAATCCTCCCGACCTTGCCCTTGGTTGGCGTTCCCAAAAAAAAAAAAAAAAAAAAAAAAACCTTAAGACTAGGAATATAGTGAAGATAACTCTAGAGGTTCGTCCAAAATTACGTATATTAAGCCTAAAGGTATAAATAATTATATTGATAAAACAAAGGACACTGTACTGATTGACTTGTTAAGGAAAATTCCGACGGATATTATAAAAATAAAGAATAAAAAAAATTGCCTCTTAGAAATTAAAAATTGGCTGTTGAGCAACTACAATGACTGCAACTGAAAGAGGTAGAAGGAATATGTGATAAGTGCTTTTTTTACATTTTTTTTTCTTTATCTTTTCTCAGTTAATTATATATTTTTTTTTTTTTATTTTACATTTTTCTTTTCTCATTTTTTTTCTTTTTCTTGCATTGGGGTTTTATACGAATTGCTATTATGTTTTTTGCCTTGTTTTGTTTAGATGTTTTTACTTTGTTTTGTGACGCATTTGTTAGTCAAGCGGATAATTGTATATGATCGATTGTAACTTTATTAAAAATAAACGTTGTAACTGTGATAAGAACCTACAGACGTTGCCTTGTGGGTTTTCCATATGTTATTTCAAAAAAAAAAAATAAAAAAAAAAAAGTCACCGATTTTTTTTTTTTTCCTTTAAATTATGAGCACGTCAGCACAGGACATTTACTCGACACAAAAGATTAGAAAAAATAGAAAGACATATGGAGCGACAGGTTATATCAAGAAACGATTAGAGACAGAAGAAATGAAGGCGGCTAACAAGGGGGAACAACAGAAAAAGATGGAAAAGCGAGAATGTAAAGAGCACTGTAAGAATTAGAGAGGCTGAGACTAAGCAAATTGGAATAAAAGATCGCGCGTTCTGTAGAAATGAAGGAACATTCGAATAGTACTTGCGTCACAGGTGACATTTAAGGTAAGACGATGAAAGGGACGACACAAAGGAGATTGAACAAGAGCAAAGCGGAAACGAGAAGCCGGGAGCAGACTATGATTAAAACGAAGACGAACTATGGAAGAAGTGACAGAACAGCCGATATTAGGAAAATTGTTAAACCAAGGGGAGAAACGGATGGAGAAGGCTGTAAGGCAAGGTAAAAGCAGTCAGGGTTGGAGAAAAATGACGGATAGAAATTAGTCCAAAAGTCACGGTGAGAACGAAAAGACAGAGAGAGTAAAGACTTTGAGATTGCCTATGAAACGACCATTTACTGCGGCCGAGCATGCTAATGAGTTAGTAAGATCGTGACCAGCTATATCACAGTGGCCAGGAATCCAAAGCAGGTCAATATGGACAGAACGAGAAGCTAATAAATTGAAAATCAAGGAACGAATATAAAGAATAATAGGACAGGAAGAAGGTTCAGGGAAAGGAGACGCGATAGCTACCAGAACTTCGAGTCGGAGCATAGAAGGAAATTCACTAAATTCTGAGTTGAAGATATAAAAAGGACCGCACCGCGAAATAATCATGAATTCGGCTAGGAAGACAGAAGAAAATGAGGGAAGTTGAAATGACTCGGAATAGTTGATAGCAGGAAGAATAAAAGCGGCCCCGACCCCCGAGGCAGATTTCGAGCCGTCCGTAAAAATCGCGATGTGAGCAGGTGTAGTTAAATTCTTCGTAAATAGCAGGACGAGGAAGAGGCTCCGATTGCTTTCTGTGCAGTGCAGACAACAATGCATGAGCCACCTCGGCCAAACACTCGACCAAAACACAGAGTTAAGGGAAGGAGGATTTAACTAACCGATTTCAATGATTTTTCTAACTTGTTCCAAGTTGTTTCGTATGTCCACATCTGTGTGTGTGCGCATATGCTTTTGACAAAACACTTAATTGACATTTACTAATCTGTACTAAGTAGTTTGTATGTGCTCAAAGACTTGAAAGAGCTTTAATTTTCAATATGGCAAAACATTTTTGATTAACTTCGGTTGAACAATCCTTTCGATCGACTTAAATCGTGTACATATTTAAAGTTAATAATAATGATATAATGCGCGCGAAAAATGCTCCATTACCAAGACCTGTCGTGTGGCGTAGTTAGCCGTGGAAATGGTGAGTGGAACTTCGTTCGGACGCTACTATTGAAAATATCGAACAATGCCGTATGCCCTTAGTGGATAACTCCAAATAAATTCTAAAAAAAAAAGAAAGGAAACAACGAGAGTATCAGCAGTTACAATTTTTTTTATAAAATTAATATTAATCGGGCGGGGAAAAAAATTTAACAATTAATTCGACAGAAATATAATATGTGGGGCAAAAGATTCGTTTGCCATAGGGGAAAATATATTGTCGAAGAAAGTTATTGGTCTAAAACAATTTGTGTAAATTATTGTTATTAGTTTTATGCGGACGCGAGAATTTGAATTAATTATTTTAAAAAAAAACAACAAAAAACGACACATACGTAGACGCTATATAAACGCGCATAACACACCTAGATGGATATTCATGGTTGAGACGGAAGAATTAAATTCTCTGCAAAATAGATCGATTAATTTTAGGAACAAATGAGGCGGATTTTATTCTAAAAGGCTACATTTAAATTTCAAAACTGTATTTTTTTGTCGATAACTGACCGCAATGAACGTTTTGTTCGCTGACTAGTGTCGCTTTTTGTAGAAAAAAAGGAAAAAGTAGAAAAATCGTTATTTCAATTAGTTTCAGAAGGCGGTCTTTTCGACTTCCGGTTAATGTGTATCCAGAATTATTCGCGACAATAGCAGACAACGGTCAATGGCGTATTTATCGAACAAGGATTGTGTTAACAGTTTTGCCTCGATAGCGGAAAAGACAAAAAACCGCGCTCACATAGAAAACAGGAAGTGTGTAAAGATTTAAAAATTAGTCGAGCAATCGGAATACGTCATTGTTTGAATTAATGGATTATTAGTGGATATGGAATTGGTTATGCAGAAGGAAAAGATAGCGAACATTTCGCCAATCGTGTGACTCGACAATTCGCAATTTTCATCGCATTGTTGTCATTATTTATTGCTTCCTGCTACGTTCGACATTTCGCTCCTCTGGCCGCCATAATATCTCCGATCGACAATCTTGTTTTCTGCCTTATTCTTATCTAGCTAACGATGGTTGAATGCGCTTTAAATCTGCGCTACGTGTTAGCTTGCCTTCATTTGATGACGAACATTTTCAATTACGTCGGGCCCGTTGCAAACATCTTGCATTTCACGCAATCGGCTCCGGATGTTGCGCGTGTTCGATTGAATTTTATAGAAAACCGAATTCGTCACTGCGCAAACTGCATCCAACAATCCCGATATAGGCGCGTCGTCTCTCTGTATTATTTGTTTTGTCGAGTGGCGAAGGAATTTCGAGGGGCCCTTGGTGTGTTTCTCTTCAGATTTCAAAACAGTACCATCGGTTAATAAGGACAGTTTTTCTATATCGTATTTAGTGTGTTAAAGGCCATCGTTGAAATGGAAATACACTTATTTTTTTGTAAATTTTAACTCTTTTCATTTTTCTAATTTTTTCTTCGCCGCTGTTAACCGCGAAATCTTTTCATTATTCGGTGCAATGTAGTTTTAACGAGTCTAAACGTGAAGCAGTTGCAGTCCGGATTCATTAAAAGTCGAATAATTGCCACGTTTGCAAAATCAATACTTCCAATTTTTCTAGTGCTAAGTTTTTAGGAAAATCGTTCACACTGCGGACATATTTGCCCTGTGAGACCCGTAACTTATTTAAAAAAAAACAAAAAACATATTTCGAATATCGCAATATCGGCGGTTTTTTTTTTATAAAAGTTGTTGGAGGATACATTTGAAGTAATTGAGCTAGAAAGAAGAAAAGCATGGAAGAAAGAAAGAAAAATATGTATTCATAAATTATTGCTAAACTAAAAAGGACGTATTACCGGGCAGTATTTTTTCCATGCACAAATCACGCAGAGTAAAAAGCTGTCTGAAAATTTAAAAAGCATCATCACGAGGGCCTTTTTAGTATTGAAACTGTAATTCGGTAGTTTACTATATATATTACCTTTGATTTTATTTAGTAGAAGAGAAGGAATGGATTTTTTTTATTAAAAATAACATATTTTATAAGCGCGAAAGTTGTTTAAAAAGAGTGTAAGTGTTACAAAGCATCTATAAAAGTATCATTGTAAAAAAAAAATAGAAATTTTTTTTTTATCTTGGGCGCGTCAACTCAAGACATTTACCCAGCACAAAAGACTAAAACAAATAATGAAACGTAGGGACATGAAAGTTAAATCAGGAAGCGATTAGAAACAGAAGAAATAAAGATAGCCAATATAGGAGTAACAGAAAGAGAAGGAAGAGCAAGAATATAGTGGGCACAGTAAGGGGTCGGGAGGCCAAGCAAATTAGAATAAAGGACTGCGCGTTCCGAGGAAATATAAGATCATTCGAATAATAGAAGGTGATTTGCAGCATCACAGGTCAAATTTAAGATAGGAGGATGGAAGGGACACAAGGTAGACTGAACAATATTAAAACGAAAGAGGGAAGCAGGAAGCAGACTGTGATTAAAATGAATTATGGAAGAAATAACAGAACGGCTGATGCAAGGAAAATTATTAAACCAGGAAGAAGAAGTAGGTGGAGAGGGTTGTATAGCAAGGTAAAAAGAGTTAGAGGATTGGAGAAAAGAGACGGATAAAGATCGAAAGTCATGGTGAAAACGATAAGAGAGAGTGGACAGAGACATTGGGAGGGGATCTATGAAACGGCTATTTACTGCAGCTAGACATGCCAATGAATCGGCAAGATCGTTACCAACGATGCCGCAGTGGCCCGCGGAATCCAGAACAGGTCAATTAGGATAGAACGGGATGTTAATAAATTATAAATTAAAGAACGAATGTAAAGAATAATAGGATCTGACGATGGTTTAGGGAATGGATATATGAGATGGCTGATAAAACGCTTTTCGAATCAGAGCATATGATGAATTTTGATAAATTGGATGATGAAGATATAAAAAGGATAGCACGTAAAATAGCCATGGATTCGGCTAAGAAGATAGAAGAAAAGGGAGGGAGTTGAAAAGACTCAGAATAGTTGATATCAGGAAGGATAAAAATTTAGTTATTCCAAGTTATTTTGGTACACATACAATCGCATTGTAAACAATATGAAAATCTGTTTTCTAAAAACATGTGATTAAACAACAGATTAATGCTCGCCGATAAAAAAAAAAAAAAAAAAAAAGCTTTAATAATACCAAACCCCAAAAATTGACCGAAGCCGAACACTTAATAAAGGGCATGACGGTTTGACACAGAGGAGAAATGTGTAACAACATTTTTTTTTTTTTTTTGGGGGGGGGGGTTGTCCTAAAAACATTGGCCCAAGAAAAGGGGGAAGAATGAGAAGCGGAATCAGATGTTTATGCGTGTAACAACATTAGAAACACATCAGAAACCATTTTTATTTATTTTTTTGGCGCTCTCCTCTTACTCACCCCTCTAATAGGAATTCTGTCAATTTGTTCTCTTATCTCCAACTTCCCATCATCTCGTTCTATTCTAATAGACCTTCTATGGATTCCCGGTCATTGTGACATTGAGAGCAATGATACGGCAGATTTTCTAGCTCGGTCGGTCGCCCTTAATGGTTCTTTCTCCAACCACTTTTCAGCTTCTGACTTAGTGTCCTCCTTTTCTCTACCGATCATTTCAGACTTTAGTGGGATAGATCATCATAGATACCCTTCCTTATTCCCAAATCGCGCTTCGCACTATCTTCTCATACAGCCGGCACCTAGTCCTCAGCCTTAGTTTCCTTCCATTCTGTTCAATATCTTAATCGGACTAAAGCTTATTTCTCTTCTCTCTGTTTCTCGCTTTCGTTTTTCGTTATCTCCTTTTCCTCTCTGTCCCCTCTCCACAACTCTAATTCTCCTTTCGAATGAGATGCAAACCATGTTTTCTTCCAATGCTCGGCTCTTATTAGCGAACGTTCCCTTTTGTATTTGAAAATCTTGGCCTTTCGGCTTCCTACAGTGTGGTTCCTTTATCCTTTCCTTCCCATCTTCATCGGTAATTCCCTTACTCCTTTTCTTTAGTCTTTCCATCCCTTATCACCTCGGAATCGAACTTCTTAGCATAATACATTCTAGTGGTTGGGTCAAAACCAAAGGCGAGCCCCAAAAAAAAAAAAAAATAAATAAAAAAAAATGTCAACTATGGACATTAATCCGGCGGAAAAGAATTTTTTTGTCTTTAATTTGCAAAATCTAAGTTGTACCCGAACAAAGCCTCGTTTCCTTGCCAATTACCGTACGAATATAGCTGAAAAATGACACTAAATATAATTAAACCCAATTTTGAACGTTTAACGCAAATAATCCGTTTTTTCGCGTCCAGCGGTGTTGGTATTTTTCAAGATCCGCGGCACTGATTTTTACATTTATCGTTGTCAATAAATTTTTTTACGATTCATTCGCTTTTATTCGTTAACCTTCTTAATTATTTAACGGTTTTTCGATAATTTCGTAGTTCGTTCCGATTAGTTCATCCATTGTTGTTAAAATGTTTTATGCGAACATACATTTTTTTCGGCATTTCCATTTTCTCTAAATCAGGGTGATTTAGATCTGTTTCAGATTCATCGAATTGCACGAATATTTCCTTGATCTTATTAGCTTTCCTGAGAGAATGCAACAGCGCACAGTTCATCTCTTAACAGAGACAATTCCACCATATTCGATATTAATCATAAAAACATTTAGGTTTATTTTTAATAATACACTTTTCCTTTCTAAAAAAAAATAAACTATTTAGGTTTCCGTAAATTCAAAACATTGAATACTAGATTTATTTTTATATAATATATATTTTATTCTTGTTTGTAATAATAAAAATTGGGAAATTTTCTCGACGTTAGTGTTTTATTAATGTTTAATTTAAATGTTGATTATAATGTTGATAATTTTATTAAACTTAAAATGTAATGTACAGATTTTTGTTATAAACGTTAATGATAAAAAAAAACAAAAAAACAACGAAATTAATCGTTTTATTGTATATGATATAAGTTTAATTCTGGAAAAAAATGATTTGATGTAATATTGAAGTATTAAAATTTCAAAAAAATCGTGTTACTCCGCATTTCGTGCACAGTTAACGGTGGTCCGTATATATTGAAATCATGTTATTTAAAGTTTGATGCGGTATCCGCAAAAAGTTTGTACGTCTCAAAAACAATTAATAATTAAATGGTTCAAGAAATGAAGTTGACGAAGAAATATCGACTTTATCATCGAAATTATTTCAGAAGCATCTAAAATTAACCTTCAGGTTCAGTTACACATTTACATCTGAACAAACAGCTGCGAGGACTGTTTAAAATAATATTTCTAGACTAATGGAAAACATTTAGGAAAAAATACGCAAAGATTTTTCGTGGTTCGTATTAACATCTAAATCACAATTTTTGGTAGACACCACGTCAACATTAAACCACGCCTATTTAACGTTTCGAATTACACGGGCTCCATCATCAGAAAATCAACTAAAACGAATGCGTAAATTACACTTTCTTTCTCCTTTTAAAAGGATCGCTATCATTATTATTTCCTTCGTCACTTATACTTGTTTGTGCGTCAATGCTACCACTAATCACTTCTCGGTTGGGGGCGCGGCAGAGACCTCTACGAAGTGTAGATTTTTATTTAGTGATAACCGCTGTGTAAATGCCCTGGTGCCCCTGGAAACGATTTCAGTGATTTATCATTGATTTCGGCTAACTCTGCCACTAGAATTGCGCGCAAGAAAAATAAAATATTAGAAGAAGGATCAAACAAGATAATGAGTTCATATAACCGAAATAGCTCTCTTTTCAGGGCTGTCTGACGACGAAGTTCGGGACTCACCTCGGTACTCTTCAACTTAATGTAGAAGGAATCAGCAGAACTGAATAGCTCGAGAGAAAATATGCCGATATGGCAGATATCATGCTCTTGTAAGAAACGCATACAGTTTCAGGTAACTGTCCCAAAGAGAGAAAATTAATAACTTCGCGCCATTGGCGGCAGACCAATCTTAAATTAAAATCTCAATCATCTCCAACACGGTGAAGTACGTGGCGTCCGAGAACAATGTATTTGTAATTGCTATTGAAGTGGAGAAGGAAGCTCCATTATAAATATATACAAATCACCAAATACCCAATGGCCCACCCCACCACTTTCAGTTTTCGAAAGCAGAATGTCTATTTATACCGGAGACTATAGTATCCATTCTCAGTGTTGAGGATACAATGTGGAAGATAAAAATTGACGGAAAATAATTGAATGGATGGAAGTAAACGACTTTATGCTAGCATATAACGCCAAAGACCCAGACACATTTAACTCGGCAAGGTAGAACAGATCGTATACCCCGGACCTTTACATCCACACAAAACCTGCAACGGATGTATATAATATAAACAGACAGATTGAACGTACCGGTGCTGGTAACCACACGGGTGGGGAGATACCCCCTGTTAAGTCCATAAACAAACCAAGATGGAATTTTGCTAAAGCCAATTGCAAAAACAAAAAATTCTCATCTAAGCTGGAGAAGGAGATAATAAAAATCGAACCAGAGGTAAAAATCTACCACCAGTTTACAGTAATTCGTTATGCTAAAAACAATATCCCAAGAGGCTTCCGTACGTTCTAGGCTGGAATAAGCTGCGTCAAGATCTATACAATAAATTCGAAAAGACTGGCGACTTAGAAACCGAAAATGAACTCATGCACCAACTGAACAAACAACGACAGAAGAAATGGGTAGATACCGTTGAAGGCCAAGAGACTTCACACATTCGAGCAGGAAAGCGTGGCAGCTACCGAGATGAAACAGACAGCGCGGAAGTCAGTTAAAATAAAACCAGACAAAATAGCAGAAAGACTCTTAAAAATAAGCAAAGTCAAAATCGACAAACAAGAGTCAATACAAGTAAAAAACGAAAGCTAAGAAAAGCAAAAAGCAAACTACAGAACGATAATGTACTATCAGCTCCGTTCGATATGCCTGAATTGACATCGTATTAATTAGAAACAGAAAATCCGCAGCACTAGATAACGTACACCCGGAATTTATCAAACACTTTGGAGTAGGGGAAAGTTTCTTACTAAAACTGTTTAACCCCGTATACTTCTGACTGGCCAATTACCTGCGATTTTTAAAAAATCCAAAGTTATTGCTATTAAAAATCCTGGCAAGGAAGGAAAAGATCCGGCAGATTATAGACCAATATCGCTTCTCAGCACAGTTTACAAGTTGCTCGAACGACTTATACATCAAAGAATTGCCCTCCTGTAATAGACAAAATACTTCCACAATTTCAAGTTGGCTTCCGTCCAGATAGGTTATGTTGCAATCAAGTTATGGCTAACTACGTTTATCGAATCTGGCTTTTAAAAATGTCTAAAGGTGTTACATCTTCTCCATTTTGCATGGTTGCGAGAGCTGGACCCTGAATGCATCATTGGAAAAAAATGATTAACACATTTGAAATGTGCTGTTATCGACGCATTCTGAAAATATCATGGTGAAAAAAGTTACCAATATCGAGATACTTGAAAGAATGGAAAAGACTTTTGAAATAATGCAAACCGTCAAGAAACGGAAGGTGCAGTGGACACAACATACGAGCAAATACAAAATTCTGAAAATCATTTTGGAAGGAATGATAAATAGGAAGAGATCGAGAGGAAGACGTCAAAATTCATGAATAATCTTATCAACTAGTTCGACTGCTCTTTTATACAACTCTTCCGATCGGCCGTTGTAAAAGAAAATTTTCAATCGTGGATCGCCAACCTCCAATTTGGAGACGGCGGATAAAGAAGAAGAAAGACAGCCGCAGTTTTTATTGACCTCACAGCCGCAGTTTTTATCGACCTCACAGCCGCCTACGATTCAGTTTGGTCAAAAGGCTTGCTTCTGAAAATAGGCCACGTAATACCCTGCCGTAAAATCGTGATGCTACTTGGAAATATGTTGGCTGACAGAAGATTTTCAGTATATACGGATACTGAACACAGTCGTTGGCGAAACATAAATGATGGCCTATCACAAGGTTCAGTGTTGGCACCATTGTTATTTAACTTATACGTTCATTCAAAGGAAAAACTTAAAATACAGCGAGGATATACTGACAAAGGATTTACACAGAATAGGCGAGTACTGGGCTAAATGGAGACCCGTATTAAACCCATTAAAAACAGAAAACTCGATTTTCCATCTTAACTCATAGATGGCAAAAGCTAAAATAAGTGTTAAGTATAAAGACTTGCCTTTTAATCCAACGCCAAAACACCTCGATGTTGTCTTAGATCGAACACTTACATACAAAGAGAACTCGGAGAAACTAGCTCGAAAAGTGAAGACAAGAGTTTATCGGTCGCCTTGCAGGTACAGCATGGGAACGAAGGCAGAACTCCTCAAGACTACTACACTCGCACACTAGTGTATTCAGTTGCAAGATAATACTGTTGCCCAGTTCGGCTGGCTGTACAAAGAAAATTGATATACAACTAGATACAGCACTACGCTTAGTTACCGATACACTCAAATCAATCCGTGTAGCTTTCTGTGCTTGCAAACATATTTCCATCGTTCATCCGTAGAGAAGAGGCATCATTAAAACGAAAATGGGCTAAACACGATAGCACGCAACCTCACGTGGAAAAATTTATTAAAGATATTCCAGCTACACGTCTAGGAAAGCAACATGGTTGACGGCCAACGAGCTTCAGAATAGATACGACGCAGCTACCAGGTGAAGGGAACGTTAGAATAAACGGACAACTAATTTTAAACCCAGCCAGTAGGGTGCCTAGATTTGATCTGAGCCGAAAAGCATTTTTGAATAGAGTTAGAACCAACCAGGACCGCTGTAATGAACAAATGGGGAAGCTCTCGGATTTGGATGTAGCTGTGGCGAGACTCAAACGGTGCCGCACTTTGTTAACTTGTGTGAAGTATTTCAACAAAGGATTGACTGGGCTACATTCTCTTGAGGAAGGCGCAATCGATTGGCTGACAAGGGCTAATTTATAAATAGACGATACATTGTTTTCATATTGATATTTTATCTGTACTTTTGTAAATTTTTAATCTAAATTTTACTTTGATACGCCCGTAATTGATAATACGATAATAATAATAAACTTCCGGGTTTTCCGTAACCGGTATGCCATTAACATGCTGGGTAATGCCTTCGACTGGCGATCCCAAAAAAGAAAAAAGAAAAAACAATCGTTGAATTGGAACATTCCCTACTGATTTCCGACATAACAGTACTTTTTATCGAATTTTTCTTGTCTTTCCTATCAATTATGCTTTTTCTCAGTAAACGGTCCCCATGCCGGTGCTTCCTATATCTTAGCTTTGCCGTCATCCAATGTGGTTCCTATTCTTGTCTCTTTCCTGTCATCGATCTCTGACCGGATCAAAATCTAATCTCTAATCTAGTCCAATTGTCCTGGGTAGCTGCCCTAAGTCGGCGAAGCCCAAAAAAAAAAAAAAAAAAAAAAAAACTTATCCGCACATCCTCCTCTTTATTAATGATTTTAATAATTTTGATTTCGATGGCTTCTCTAACCTTTCCGTTTTTAAATTTATCCACCTTCCCCAAGGTTACCGTTTCGTCAAATTTCAATACGTAACCACGGACTGGTTTCGTGTTCAGCCAACGCTGATATTTCCACGTGTCACTGTATTTATTATTTAAACTTATTGTTAGAAATATAATTATGACAAAAAATTATATATATATTTATATATGTAATTGTTAATAAGTGTTAAAATTTATTCTTGTCATAATTTCCACGTGTGCTAATGCGTCCAATCTGCTTTGTGTTCTTTTATACGTGTACTAATCGTTACACCCACTTGTCCAACATAATAGCTACCACATTCACACGAAATCTTATACACGATACGATGAAAGTTCATCTTTAACGCTGCTCAACAATTTATTAACTTACACGCATGGCTTGTGAACACCAGTGTAATATTATTTTTCCTGAGGACCCTGTCAATCCTATCTGTCACTCTTTTAATGTAGGGTGACGAACTTTTATTACAAGAATTAAATAAATAAATAAAATACTCGGGCTAATAATCACGTGGTGCAAGGCAATGGCAAACAAGCATACAGCATCATATGCGCGCTAGGTCAGTACATAAAAGACATAAATAGGACTGCACTTGTATATGCCGATATAAATCGAACGATTACTAATCAGTGTTCCGAATGTAGTCTTGCGTATTGTATACATCTGCGTACTGCACATAAACAATTATCTAGTACACTATATGCTTATGTCTGTACAGCAGAGATGTACGAGAATAGAGGTAGTCGCCGACGCTCAGGAATTAAGTATGGCGCACTATATAGAAGAATGGTAACCATCAATTCATCGTTCCGTCTTAATTTGTCCATCTGGCAACGTCCTCCGGAAAACTAATATTAGACCAGTGTTTAAGACAGGTGCGAAAATTAGTAATCTATTCGAATCTACATTTTCATACATAGGTAACATTAACGATACTTTTAGCCATTCTCTGTTAATTTTAATATTTTAGTCGTTCGTATTCTCCCTATAATCGAATGGAAATTTTTTAATCAATTTTTTAGTCAATTTTTTAGTCAATTTTTTAATCAAGACATGTTAGAAGTTTTTATGCGAACAATAGTAAACTAAGCATTCGCAAAACATTGTCAAAGCTGTAATAAGGAAATAAATATCTAAAACCAAAAAAAAAAAGCATAAAAATACACTACCAGTATCTGTCGATGAAATTGCGGCAAATTCTTTTTTTTTTTTTCTTCTTTTAATCGGGCTCGTCAACCGAGGACCTTCACCCAGAAACAATTAAGAGAAAACGAAAGTTATATAGTGAGGCGATCAGCTATCGTTAATAAGAAGGAAACAATGAAGGGGATAATAAGTGTAGAAGGAAAAGACAGGTTATAACAAGCACAAAAAGGAGCAGGAAGTCCCAGCCCAAGCATCAAGTACATTAGCTCGAGTATTATATTTATACATATATAAAAATACCGAATATTAAAAAATATAACAGCGATTTAAACTGAGATGAACCAACCTGTCTCGTTTATCGACTCAATTGTTCCGTCTTATGTCCCGAATTTCAACGAAGTCTCAGCCGCCCCTACTACTTACACTATTGGTCCACATTTTGCTAACTTCCATCTTTAACATTAGCGAGCTTCGCGAATCTTTAAACAAATCCTCCAACTCTGCTCCTGGTATCGATCGTATCTCTTCCCTAATCCTTAAAAACCTTTGCGATTCTTTCCTCAACACTCTGCTCAATATCTTTAACTCCTTTATTAATTCAGGTTATGTCCCAGAATCCTGGAATTTCTTTATCATTGTTCCGATTCCTAAGAGAAATTCCTCCGCCTTCCGAGCCATTTCTCTTGCCCCTTGTATAAGGAAACTCTTCGAGAGTAAGCTGAACAGGCGACTTGTTTGGTGGCTGCAGCGTAACAATCTTCTTCCTAATAATATGTTTGGCTTTCGTCCGGGGTTGGGTCCTCCTGATTCTATTAGTCTTTTCCTTTCCGATATCTATAAATCTTTCGTAAATTTCCTCCTTCGTTGATGTATCCAATGCATTCAATAACGTACACCTCTCTACGCTGCAGGACAAAATGTTCTCCATTAACATTCCTTCTCAGTTTACCTCACTTATTATTAATCTTTTTCAAAATAGAACCGTGCACCTATCTACTATTTCTTCGTCAAATCGTATTAACTCTTATCTTTCCATACTGCACAACTGACGCTTCTCTCCTAGGAAAATCCCTATTCTTTCTCATATATCCAAACGATTTAATCAATTCGCTCCTTACGTTTTCTCTTATAACAAACTCCCTTACTTCACGCTTAATTATTCCAATTTCCTTTGTACGCCTAAGATATACTCTTTTTCCGTCTTTTACAAGAACCTGTCGGTAGTCCGACAGGAATATAACCATGTCATGCAATCCTTATTTCCTTTCCATACTGTTATCTTTACTGATGGCTCCAAAACAATGGTCGGTACGGGAGCTGCCTTTTTGGTCCCATCACTCAACTATTTTGAATCTTATAAACTGCCTTTCTTCTGCTCCATATTTACCGCGGAGTTCTCTGCAATCGTTCGTGCTATCCAGTACATTTCTTCCAACAACGGCTCCAATAAATTTCTGATAGTCTCGGAATCAAAAGGTGTTCTACTGCCCATCGCCTCTCCTCTTCCTCGACATTCCTCAAATTTCATAATTCTCCTGATTCGTTCTCTGGTCACTAGATTGTATAGCGTTCGTTCCATTCAATATGGTCCCCCAGTCATGTTGGCATTGAGGGCAATGAATTGCTGGATTCATTAGCTCGATCTGCCGTTCAGACTGGTCAATTTCTATCTAAATTTTCTTCTTGCAATCTTAACGTTCTTTCCAGGAATTACCATCGTCTACGATCGCACGCTATTTATCCTCTTTTAAACTCGAATCCTGAATCCTTCTATCTTAGTATCCAAACCCATCCTCCACCGTACCCTTGGTACTATGACTTCCCTCATCTCCCGCGCTTTCTTATCTCTTCCATTTGCAGGCTTCGCCTAGATCATAGTCGTCTTCCGGCATCTTCGTTTCGCTTTTCTATGTCCTCTTCTCCTTTTTGTTCCTTCCATCCGGATGATTCTGATATAATCTGTGACACAAATCACATCTTCTTTGAATGCGCGTCTGTATCTACAGAACGCTCTCACTTCTATAGTAAACTCCTGAAACTCGATTTGCCTACTTCATACAGTGCTTCCTTTATTCTTTCACTTCCATCCCCGGCAATCATTCCTATTATAGCCTACTTCATAGCTTCTATTTCCAGTAATATTCAATTTCAATTAATTTCTCCCTCTCTCTCATTAACACAACATAATGCTGGATAATGCCCTCGACTGGCGATTTCTAAAAAAAATAAAAATAAAAAATACGATAGAGTCTTGTTAATCCAGATTTTGGGTGATCCGGATAGGTCCAGGTAAGACTGGATTAAATGGAATCAACTTTAAAATGTGTCAGAAACAAGTTTTATAGGTGAAAGAAAAAATCTTAATGATTAAAAATCTTCTTTAAACGCCCGGAATTATTACATTTGATTAAGGAAAGTAAACTACGTTATCTAGGCCACATCATGAGAGGCCAAAATATGAGATTTTACGTCTCATTATGGAAGGAAAGCTTGTCGGCAAAAGATCAAAAGGGCGCCCACAAAATTCGTGGACAAATGATTTTCATCGTTTGTTCACCCATTGAAATGTTCAGATCTGCCATGTCTAGAAAAGACATTGCCGTGTTGATCGCCAACCTTCGTAACGGAGACGGTGGATGAAGAAAAAAAAAAAATGCATCCCAGACGCCTGAGATTTTTTTTTCATTTTTTATTTTTGTCGATTCGTCTGGATTAACCGGATTATCGAGATTCTACCGTAGTTATTAACTCATTGTGATACTATAAAATATTTTAAGGTCGATAGCAATCAGTTATGTTTTTTTGTTGTTTTTTTTTTTCTTTTGTGGCATCATTGGTAGGACAAAATAAATACTCGTAATTTAAACTGATTTAGACGTAATTTTCGAAACTAATATTTCCGGTTAAAAGTAAACACATCAACACAAGTTTACAACCCTACACGCACATGGTTTGAACGATAATAGAGCTCGTAGAGTCTGTAAATAGTGTTCTTTCGTTGATGATGAAAAATATTTATGAAAAAATTGATGCGAAACACGCCACTCCGAATTAACGTCAAAATTTGCTGCGGGTCTCTCTTCATATTTAAAAGATGGAAAAGTGTAGTCAGCGTCAGGGAAATAATACTGGTAAATGCGAAATACACGCTTTCCATATAAATTTCGAATAAACAAGTACCGAATTATGATAATGCACTTCGTAATATTTATTTTTAATTTCAACTTTTTTTTTCTTTTTTTTTTTTTTTATTGTGTTTGGATAAATGTACTGAATGTTATTATTAGCATCTTTTCCGATACATTTTCCTTGATGATTGCTATGATCTTTTTATTTGCTCTTTAGAATCCCGTCAATTTCATATTATATAATTAATAAACTCTACCTACTTACCCATTCACTTCCTTCGTATTTTAATATGTAAGTAGTTGCTATTTTTCTGTTTTTAATTAAAATTGACATATAAACGTAGTTATATTAATATATATATATATATATATATATATATATATATATATATATATATATCAAAACGAAGTACACCTTCCCGCACTCTTTGACATAATATACGTCTACTCTGCTTCTCTTATTTTATTTTATTTTTTTTTTTTTGGGGGGGGGGTCCATGCGCCCTCGAAAGGGGTACGCAAGATAGTTCCGGCGCCTTAGAAGGTCGGAGGTCATTTTGGGCTGGTGTTTTGGTCGTTGGTTTGCGGGGGGCCCTTTATTTTTCAGTGCAGAACTGTTTTTCATCATTCTCTACTTTGCCACCAGGTGTTAATTTTTCCAGGTCTACCTTAAAAATCCTGACCTGGAATTTAATATGTAATCAAAATTTTCCCTCTTTTCCCCTCAACACTACTTGGTGTTTTTTTACGACGCTGTGCTCATTTGCTTCTCTGAACAAAATATTTCTTTAGCTCCATCAATGTAACTAGAAAATTTGAACTCCAATTTTAATCCCCCTTTCTTTCCTTCAATTTTCACTGTATATTTATAATCATAATAAACTTCCTTATTTTTCTTTCAGTTTTTTCAGTCACCTTTATGCTATTAAATGTTTTTCTTTACACCGGTCTGTCCTAAATCTATTGGCCAACATGTCGCCTAAATTGAATTTTCTAGTCTTCTCTTTTCTGCTCACGTCGTTAACTTTGTTTTTTTTTTTTTTTTTCATTTCGAAAATATTTTTAAAAAGTAATTTCTCTATACTCGCACATCAGAAATCTATATTAATTTAACACGCATATAGTAATATAATGTATAATAAAACAAACTTTAATAACAAACAATATGTTTGTTATTAAAGTTTGTTTTATTATACAGTTTTAACAAACAGGATGTATTCACCTACATTTAGTAATATAATGTTTTCAGTAAGTAGCGGATAAGCAAAAATAACGAGTCAAAAGATATATGTGAAATAGCATTATGCAATTTAAAGACAGCGAAACCGAAACACAATGTCTCTCTACCACATCAATTTACTCAACTATAATTTTTACTACATATGAATTTTTACTGTTCTTTTCATATTGTACTCGCCGATACGTGATTTTCAAAGGTTGCATTATTACGAATTAAAATAAGTGTATTATTAAAAGTATAATGAAGAATCTTTCAGAGCATCCTGTTTGTTAATTATAAAATATAGTGTAATTTATTACAACTATCAAAATATAACAAACAAATTTAAGAATAAAATAAAGACTTACTTAGAAACCTTTTAACGGGTATAACCCATCATCATCATCAGGTGACTTGGAATTTGTGTTTCTGATGACATATATTGATTATTGTTTTTTCGCTGATGATGGGTTATAGACGAAAACGTTTCCAAGTAATCCTTCATTTTATTCTTAAATTTGTTCGTTATATTTTGATAGTTGTAATAAATTACACTATATTATTAAAAGTGTGTGTCTATACATGTGTATTTCACAAAAAAAATGTGTTTTTCTATTAACTTTTTAACATGTCGATGATGGCGGGTAGAACTTTGAGTTAGAACTGAGAATCTGTTCGCCTACTAGAGAATAAGAATGTCTGCAAGCAACAGGGATGAAGTACTCTTTTCTACGTTCGAAAGCATCGAATCGTACACAGACGAACACATTCAACTTGACAGAATATTACGTCGCCCAGCTTCAGACTGAGAAACTTTCATTTCGCTGTTCGAAAACTATAGTCAACAGCATCATGGCCGCCAAACACGCGCGTGGTCCGCTATTACATAATCGCGACAATAATAAGTCGAACCGCGGTGAAAGCTGTTCGGCAATTTCACCGAATTGGCCGAATCGGTTTCTATGTGAAATCTCAATAAATAAAGCAAACGGTAGACGGACGGAATTACGAGAGGCATTTTGGAGCGTCGTCATGGAGTCGCGAAATTCGGAACATATAAAATGGTATGCAAATCGGTTTTAGGCCAAACGAATACGTCGCGTACACACATTCGAAGAAGAAAAATCGCAATTTGTCTTTGAAAGCGCCATTTGAAGTGAAACTGGAACGGCGATAGCCGGCTATAGATGAACGGTGCTAGGCTGTTGATTCGGCATTTCTAATTAGCCGGTTATGCAGACCGACTGCTAGTCTCAGTTTCCCGTTGTGTCGCTTGTAGCAGTTTGAAAGTTGCCGTCGAAGCCGCGACAGCATTATGCAATGTAGATTTTAAGTTGCCGCTGCCTAAGCAAACTTTACAGAAGAAAGTTGCAAGAAACGCGCGAATATAATTGCAAAGCGACTGCGAACCGCTACCGGCTTCCGAGATACAAAGCGATGCCTAGATAGAATATTTAACTGGCGACAGTAAACGATATTATGCAGATTGTTGAAAAGTTTCGCAACGTCGAATATATTCATTTCTCGAAGTTTTTACAAAATACATAACTTGTTAACGTGCGACTAAAAATTAATTACACCCTATACACCGCCGGTTTATCAAGCCCGCTCGCATAATCATTTTTCAAGTCGCAATCAGGATAAAGAACCCTCTTTCGTAATAATTAATAGCAGCGCTCAAAGGTGTATCTTCAGATCGTTCCGTGAAAAAAAAAACAAAAAACGAAAACCAACAAACTTTCCGATTTGATGAAAGACTCTATTGTTGACGTCACAATATACACCAGCGGTGAAAAACAGGTACATCGGCAAAGGTCGCTGGTTGAGGAAGAACAGGAACTGCAACCGTTCGGCAACTTCATCGTTTCCGTAAAGTACAGTCGAGGAAGAGGAATTTCAGGATACTGCGAAGGGGTCGGGCAATTTCTTTTTTCAGCCCCTAACACCTCCCCCTTGATTTCCTTAATACTTTGTTATTTTCAAACTCAGTAGACTCGGAGGGGTGATCCAAGTTTGTCTCAAACGCTCCGATCTTCACAAGTTTAACAACTGAGAATGGTTTAATAAAAGACAGATTATGAATAAGTTTTGGCAACGCATCGTGACCGGTAAGGGCGATAACAATAACTTCCCGATCTGTAAAATGATGCAACGTTTAAGTGTGCGGGTTGCATATTCAATTTTTTTTACCGGAGCTATTTTCCTTTTTCGAAATGACGAATTTTCGAATAAAATGAAATAATACCGACCGTATTCTTAAAATAATATATACGTCTTGTTCCTATGCGGTACATGGCTTTTTGTTTTCTAAAGCGAATTAGTCATTCTAGATAGAAGAACTCCAGAAAGTTTCCAACGACGAGAGAGTGTTAAACCGCTTTCCAATTCTGATTTTGTTTTTGTTTTTTTAAATTTGTGCCGTAAAAATTACCCTATTCGTGCTGCCTCCTAAATGTTATATTTTTTGTTCATAATTGTACAAATGAGAACCTTTTTTTGTGGGATCCTTCTTCAGCAGAAATCAAAAGTCTACCAAACCATGAGATACAAGAGATCTTAAGAAAGATACTACATCGGCTGCCGGAATCGATCATATGTGTTACACAGATGCATCCAAAACAGCATCACATCTAGGTGGAGCGTATTCTATCCAAAACAACATCCCGTCTGTCAACTTTCCGTCCATGCTGTCAGTCCTTTCGGCTGAGCTAGTGGCTTTGCGTCAATGTCTGCTTCAGATCGCTGATCTTCCGTCTAACCACTACGTAATTTGCTCAGACTCATCGTTGGCTTTAAAACGTATAGAGGCTTTAAATCCCAAAGAAACAGTTGTGTTGATCATATCCTGTTTTCCGTACTGCAGTTCTCTTCTTCTTCTCGTGTCATACGCAGATATATGCGAGTTATATAATCTTAATACTAAAATTACCTTTGTTTAGATCCCAAGCCATCAAGTATTTCTTTCCATGACGCTGTTCATCGTGCGGCTCAATGGCCATCGCGGATTTGCTTACCGATAACTATAGGAATGGATTACGAAAGAACAAAAGTAATTCGGAGGTGTTTGGTCGCGTTCGTTTAGTGCGTTGTTCGTCGTCTTCGAATAATTCCTGAAGTATTTAACTTAAGCCTACACATACGGAACTACATTTACATTTACACGCATCTTCACACGCATACACACACACTCAACTTTCAAATTTAATCCCGGTGCCTGGTATAACACCGATATATTGTTTATTTTATTTTAATGATGTCTGAGGAGGGGGCCGGTACAGACCGGCCGCCGGATGATATAATGGTCATAGATGATAATTCAAGTTCCTCTGTTATCTCGAGTAATCGTAATTATACTGATAAGCCTGATATAACAAACAAAGATGTTTCTATTGCTAATTCAATTTTCGAAACAGGTAACAATTCTAACAGCTGTGATAGTTCTAACTCTAGCAATCCCGATAAAGACAAAAATAACGTTAATGATAATTCTAACGCTGAAACAAGAGCAGCAGTTTTCTCAGAAAATAAAAATAATTATTCCCCGAGCAATTTCAGTAATGACAATTATAAAGTTTTTATAGAAAAAATAAATTCGGATAGTAATGTCAGAACATCGATTAGTGCATTAAAAATAGCTGAATTAATAAGAAAACAGCCTTTTTATAAAAACATAATCGAAATAAAAAAAGTAAGCCGTAATAGAGTAATAGTACAACTCTCTTCTTATATCACAGCTAATGAAATGGTGAATAGCTCTCTCCTTATAAATAATGGATACAAGGCATATATCCCCTCGTATCTCATCTCACGGGTGGACGTTATTAAGGGTGTAGATTTAGATTATTCTGAAGACCAGCTGATCGAAATGATAAATTGCGATCCGTTCATTGTTAATAATATCAAACGTTTAAATAGAAAATGCTTCTCTAAAGGTGAGATAAGTTATGTCCCCAGTACCTCTGTACTTGTTTCCTTCGAAGGACAAAACCTTCCTTCTTATGTGTTTCTTTGGCACGTTAGATTTCAGTGTGACCCTTTCGTCAGAAGAATTCGGCAATGTTTCCGTTGTCTACGATATGGTCACGTGGCAAATCAATGTAAAGGAAGTGCCAGATGTGATAAATGCGGTGAGAATGATCATACGGCAGATACATGCAAAAATGAATTTGTATCATGCGTTCATTGCAGAAGTAGTCACAAATCGTCGGATAATAATTGTCCCGAAAAAAAGCGACAATCTTTAATTAACGAATTAATGGCCAATCACAATCTAGGTTATCATGAAGCAGCTATTGAAATACCCCAAACGTATAAACAGCAACATCTTTATTCTAATAAATTAAGTTATAATAGATTTTCATTGCTCCCGCATGATGACAGCTTCCCCGCTCTTGTTCATGATCCGCCTACACAGGATCATCCAGCAGGCGTCCCTGTCTTTAAGCCAAAACCGATTTCTAAACGCACAGGATTTCACGATTCCAATCAATTAGTAGACTCAAATTTAAAACGGTCTGTTTCATTCTTCTCTTCTGATGAAGACGGGAAAGCAACGAAAAGAAAGAATACGGCAAGGGTAACAATTCCGAAAAGCCAAACTGTTAAAATAATGGAGAAATCTGATCTAGATAAAATGATCAAACCAGGTCCGTCTGGATCTAAAACTAGTTCGATTAAAAGCAATATCGTAGACCCTAAGGGTAATAAACATAGTATTCGGAAAAATCCTATGATCTCTAATAAAAAGTAATTATTATATACCGTTAATATTGTATAATGGGAATTTTATTTTATTTTTTTCTATTTTTCCATTAGTTATATAATAAACATTCATAATTATCGTGATAATACAACTAATTTTAAATTATAATAATATTAAATTCCGTTCATTCACAGTATTATACCATAATTATTTAGTATTATTTAAATAGATTTTTTCCTACAAGATAAAATAACTGGGATATTCATTTAAGTTTAGTAAAATAGCTACTTATGGTAATTGTATACACTAATCAGCCTCGAACCCAACCTTTATTTAATCCTTTTCTATTTTTACTCTTCTGTATTCCACATTGCTTAGGGTAGTTCAATGGAATGCCCATAGCATCCTGTGTAATTTGTGCGAGTTTGAGGTTTTTGTATTTAATAATAACTTTGATATAATATTATTATGTGAAACTTGGTTATCCCCCGATAAACAGTTCCACTTAAGAAATTACAGCTGTTATCGTGATGACAGAGCCGACGGGTACGGCGGCGTCGCCATACTAGTGAGAAATGACATTGATCATGATCTGATTCAAACTAATTTAAAATCATTTAGTAACAATTCGGAATCTAATGCAGTTTCCATCAGGGTAAATGTTTGTAATTCTTCATTTTATTTTATATCATATTATTCTCCCCCGGGACATCTTATCAATCCAACATCTGTTTCAGCTACTCTTGCCAGTTTAAGTTCGTGGCCTATAATTTTCAGTGGAGATTTTAATGCTTTGAATAGGATGTGGGGCTGCAATTGCAATGATAGTAAGGGAGCAGCAGTCATAGAAATTCTCTCTGAATCTAATCTGTGCCTTCTAAATGACGGTACACCGACTAAAATTCCTCATCCATCTCGGTCTACGAATCCGGTTGATTTGACGATGGTGTCGCCCGATATTTATCTCGATTGTTCATGGCCAGTATTTCCCGATTCTCTTGGTAGCGACCATCTTCCCATATTATTTGAAATCAATAACACACACAGAAATCCGTCATCATTCCCTGAAATCAAGGAAGTCGACCAAAGGAAGCGCTGGAAACTCTTAGATGGTGATTGGGGAAAATTTAGAAATATTATGGAACAGGAGGTAGGAAAATCCAGATGGAAACTACCCCATTGGGACAGTATAATCTTTTTCTAAAAATGTTAAACTCTGCCTTGGATCAATCTTTTCCGAAACCATCTCCATATCTAGGTAACAAACCGGCTTCTCCCTGGTGGAACAGGGAATGCGGGGAAAAGATTAAAGAACGGAATCAGGCACTAAACGTTTTTCGAAGAAGTGGTACGATGCAAGCTTACCTTGAATATAAAAGGATTAATGCGGAAACACGTAGACTTCTCAAAAGCACCAAAAGAGCCTCTTGGAGGAGATTTTGCTCATCGTTTAATCGAAACACTCCGCTCAAAGTTATCTGGTCTTTAGCTAAACGATTCAAGAATAAGAATTTCCACTCCACATCTCTAAAAAGTGATTGTTGGTTCGACCAGTTTACTTGCTCTGTAGCCCCGTGTTATGTTCCTTGCATCTCGGAAGTATATGGAATCGAGCTTGAAAACAATTATCAACAATCTCATATTCTGTCCAATCCCATATCAGTCGAGGAACTAGGATTGGCATTAAAGAATAAAGGTAAAGATTCTTCGCCGGGGATAGACGGTATTACTTATTCGATTCTGAAAAATTTAGGGAACAAGGCGAAAAGCGTTCTGGTACACATATTTAATGAATTGTTATTCAACTCAGTCACTCCTCTTGAATGGACACAATTCATAATAATTCCTATTTTAAAATCCGGTAAATCTCCGTTAGAAGCTACGTCTTACAGACCGATCTCACTGGCTTCTTGTGTTAGAAAAACATTCGAAATAGTCATTAATAATAGGCTTGTTTGGTGGATAGAGAATAAAAAAATCTTCCCAGCCGGAATGTTCGGATTTAGACCGGGCCTTGGAACGTTAGATTGCACTGCTCATTTAGTGAACGAAATCTATGCTTCTTTTTTGAGAAAGGAATTCCTTTCGGCCATTTTTCTGGATATCAAGGGGGCATTTGATAATGTTAGTATTCTGACATTACATCGGCAGCTAGTAAGTATAGGAGTTCCAACAGTCTTGGCTAAGTACATCAGCAACTTGTTTCTCAACAGAAAACTTAAATTTTTGAACCCGGTCACCAAGGAAATGGTTGGTAGAGTTGCTTACACGGGTTTGGCACAGGGATCAATTTTAAGCCCGTTTTTGTTTAATATCTATGTACATTCAGTCTTCAGCATACGGTTGCCACATAACTCACAAATTTTCTCCTATGCTGATGATTTTATCATACTGAATAGAAATAAAGAGATAAAGGAATGTACAGTAGAGAGCAATCAGTCAGTCTACTTATGTGGCAAATTCTTTCAGGAAATTAGACTGGAAATTTCCCCTGCTAAGTCTACTGTTGTGATATTCACATTAAGACCCTACAACGCAGAATGTATTAGGATAAAAATAAATGGGATTAATATCGCGCATAAATCTTATGTGAAGTACTTGGGATTGTATTTGGATTCAAGGCTTACTTGGGCTCGTCACATCCAAATACTTCAAAGTCAAATCTTGAAAACACTGAACCCCCTGAAGGCTATTGGAAACGCTTCATGGGGATCCGACCCTGTAATTATAGCCTTGTTATATAAATCACTGATACTTTCCACAATTGATTACGGCTCGATATTTTATGGCTCAGCCTCCAAATCGAACCTTAGGAAACTAGATACTCTACAGAATATCGGACTTAAACAGGAAATGTTCGATCCGCTCCAGTAGCGGGTCTTGAAGCGGAGACGAAGATTGCCCCACTACAGTTAAGAAGAAATATGTTGGCGGATAGATTTTTATTAAAGTACTGTAATTATAGTTATCCGCATCTGCTTAATATTACTTATAGTATTAGTAATAACTGGAGATTTCTTTCCTCTAAACTACCGTTATTATCAGCCAGAATTCCTCAATACTATAAATATTGTCCGGCCCTAATTCCTAAATATCCATCTAAATATTTCAGAATTCCATACGAAATTAACCTTATTAACTTAAACATTAATACAACATTATTTGACAATATTAGACATAATCAGAATACTCTTCTCGGTCGGGAAGCAGATCTTACTACCGTATTAGAGACAGCATTTTCTGGATATTCCAAAATCTTCACTGATGGCTCCAAATCCGGTCGGAATTCCGATCCTGTTGGTGCTGCCTTTGTTGTTGACGAAGTTACTGTACAAAAATTTAAACTCCCACCTTTGGCATCTATCTTTTCAGCCGAGCTGTTGGCAATTGCCAAGGCCTGCGACTACATACTTAATGTACTTGGTAGCAGGGGCACATATGTTATATGCAGCGACAGCCTTAGCTCCCTTTTAGCGCTACAAAATTGCCTCTTTAAACCCAACTATCATCCCACTGTTTGGGAGATAAGGGAGAAATGTTCGATTATCATTTTACAGGGCGGTGTTGTGGAGTTTTGTTGGGTTCTAAGTCATGCGGGGATAGAATTAAATGAGGTGGCCGATAGGGCCGCCAAGGATGCGCCTTCAATGAGCATTGAATTTCCTTTTATTCCAGCTGGTGATTTAAATTCTGTAATTAACCGCAATCATTATACGTCCTGGAATAAGCATTGGCTATTGGCCAGGAAGGGTTCATACTTTAATATCGTTCAACCTTTAATTCCGACACACCCATGGTATCTCCACATGTCAATTTCAATGCCTCCTCATCTCCTCCGCAGATATGTTACTATATTGTGTAGACTGCGTATGGGGCATTCTCGTGTGTCACATAATTTTATGCATGCAGATAACCAGGGACAATGCAATAACCATTCGTATGTTAACTTTTTGGAGGACATAAATCATCTTTTGTTTAATTGCGAGAAATTTGAAGACAGTAGACATATTTTTTTTAATAAATTGATATCCCTCGGAAGGTATCCACCGTATTCCCTGCATCATTTGCTAGGATGCGGAGAGAAGGCTCAATTTTTGATTTTTAAGTTTATTTTTCAAAACAAGATTGTTATTTAACTTATTTGTATGGAGGACTATTTTATTTTTTATTTTTTTTATTTTTTTATTTTTTTATTTTTTTTTCCTTCGCTCCCGGAGTTTGTTTATCCTTAATATTCACAGGTATTTATAATAATAGTTCTGTCAAGTGCGTCCTATATTAATTGAATTCAACCAGAAGATATGATCATCGCCGACCACGAAGATATGGTGCAATTTGTACCATCTTAATCTAACGAGCAAAATATTATGGCTGTTCAGTTGAGTCTGGAATTTCAAGTTCCCGGGTACTGACCAGAACAGTCAGGTTATTGTATAAATGATTCCAGCCAGACAGGCTGTGGGTAATGTTAATTCATTTACGGCCATAGTTGTCCGGAAATTCAAAAAAAATATATTTATATCTTGCTCAGTTGGTCCGGATAGATGGCTGGTGAATTGTCCTTGTCATTAGATTTTCATTTGCTCATTTTTCCAATACGTTTTTCTTTATTCATATAAAAAAAAAAAAAGAGAAAAAAAAAGAAAAGAAAAAAAAAAAGAGAGAAAAAGAAAAGGAGAAGAGAAGAGAAGTGGAATAATTTAAACTTATTTTGATATGGAAGTGGTCAAATGGTAAACTACTTAGCCGCCAGACCATAAAAAAAAAAAAAACAAAAAAAACAAAAAAAACTATAGGAATGGATTATGTACAGTAGTCTCTATCCAGAACATTGTAAGTTCGTAGAGTCGATTATTCCATGCTCGTCCAAGTATTCTGGGAAACACCAAAAAAGACCACTCAGCATGGTCCAAACTCATTGGCAAGGCCTGCTTACCAAGATTGGAAACAGCTGTAAATAGAGTTTATCTTGGACATACTCTTACCACTCGCTCGTACTTACTCAGCAATCAGCTACCACCAGTATGAGACGTATGTCAAACTCCGCTAACGGTCCACCGTATTGTCACAGCTCGTCAAAAGTACGCCCAACACCGTTCCAAGGAGACAAATGCGGTTATCCCCCAGATGATTACAACCAGAAGAGCGCCTTACAGACTTTCTAATCAAAACTAAGATTATTAATAGTATTTAGTAATTAGTGTTTAATTAATCATCGAGTAATAGCCACAAGGCATTAAATACTCGTTAAAAAAAAACAGAAAAAAAACAAAACAGTAAGTTATATAACAAATACAAATTTAAGTGTAAAATTATTGCTTATTTAAAAACGTTTTCGGGTATAACCCATTATCAGCAAAAAACACAACATAAATTCTAAATCACTTAGAATTTGTTTCTGATCGCATATATTGAGTTGTGTTTTTAGCTATATCCGAAAACGTTTCTAAGTAAGCAATCATTTTAAACTTCGAATTTGTTTGTTATATTTCTATTTGTTATAACTTACTATATTCTATAATTAACAAACAGGATGGTAAAAGATTCTTTATTGAATTTTTAATTGTAATTTGTGATCCCCAATTTTGAAAGTCAAACCGTTGGTGAGTTATTGATTTTTTTTGATATTTTTATCTTTTCTCAACCATCTTATTAGAATTCCGTGCATTATTAGTTTAAGGAATCATAAAATGCCATTTAAGCTTTAACCCATTAAAAACGTGAAAAAAAAGTGCGAAAAAATTGTTATTGGTCAAAGTCGAGGAGATCAATTTCTTCTTTGTGTAAAACGTGTCAGCACCATCATAAAGAGAGGCAAAAAGTACACAAACAAATATTATTTAAAAAATCAAATTGTAACATAATCTACCAAAAATGTGAAAAAAGCGTGAGAAAAATAGTTTTTGGAAAAAATCGGAATAGCCTACCATTTTTTTTTTTTTTTTTTTTTGTTCGGAAAAAGTAGTGGCACCATCGTAAAGAGCGGGAAAAATAAATCAAAATTATGAATTTAAAAAAAGGTCACCTTAAAATTAAGAGTGTGAAAAAAATTATTTAAAAACATTTCTAAACACATCTTGGCTGTAGTCGGGACTGCGTTCTGGTCATCACTGCTCCTAATTACAAGTACACTTGCAGAAGATTACTCGAACACATTATTTTTTTTTTTGTTATTCTTGTTTTTTTTTTAACGATTACACTACACGCGTTGGTAGTAATCAGAATTCATTCAGCCCTTTGAACTTTTTTATAAATATTTACAAAATAAACGATTACTCTACAAAAAAGTAATACGATGTTTGGTAAATAAGTTACACCCATTCGTTACTCTATTTCACACGCGAAGTTTGTTTTAGTAAATATATAATATATTTCCTTATTTTCTGCATTAATTTCAATTACAAAAATCGATCGGTCAGAATCGAATAATTTTTTTTCCAAGAACATTAACTGACACAATAATTTTTAAACTTGATATAATATCCTTTTTTTTTTTTTTTTTTATTATTATTACACAAGTCGGCTAAAAGAATTAAGAGGAACGGTTCTTCGCACGCAATGTTTTTGACTGCATTTAAATAAATCAATGCGAAG
Source organism: Icerya purchasi (assembly GCA_039619475.1). Taxonomy (NCBI): domain Eukaryota; kingdom Metazoa; phylum Arthropoda; class Insecta; order Hemiptera; family Monophlebidae; genus Icerya; species Icerya purchasi. The sequence goes on from CM077115.1 coordinate 577,941,233, forward strand.
GCATCATTTGAGATGCTTTTTTTGGTTATTTGAATTCCTATTATTGCGTACTACTGGAAAAAAACAAGTTATTTGTATGAACGCATATGTGTTCTCAGAATGATTATACAAATTCGCATACTTTAAAAAAGAACGTTATTGTTCTTTAACAGAACTGTTTTTCCAACATTCCAGTGTTAAGCAACCGATTCTCGTCCTAAATACACTAGTAAAATCACGTGTTTTCGCCATATCATCAAATGTTTGCGTAATCTAAAAATCATTCAGGAATTTTTCCTATCAGTATTAAAATTCACTCAAGATACCTTTTCAAATAAAAGATTTGCTTTCTAATTCTCCCAGTATGCCTCAGGTGATTATTAAACAGGAATTTCATAGCATTATCAGTTCCCTCTTTCCTTCTCATGTACTCATCATTAATGCCTCTAGGGGGCCTAGTGTGGTGTTGGGGCTTCCTTTATTATCCCCGTTTTTAATTTTTCCGAATCTTCCGTCTTTCTGTTCTATTTTCATAAATCAATTAATGACTATCCTATTTACGATTATTTATATTTCCTCCAATCGGTAACTTTTCCCACTATCTGATAATATCTGACTCCATGAGTGCCCTTCAATCAGTTTACCTCTTCCCCCTGCCTCGTCAGACTTCATCATTCTTCGTATACGATCTCTCATACACAATCTTTCCTTTCATCACTCTATCCGCGTTGATTTGCTGTGGGTTCCTGGTCTCATAGAGGCATCGAGGTTAACGAAATGGCGGATGCTTTGGCTCAGGCTGCTGCCCCACTTTTACTTTAAAAAGATTTCTAGTTCTAATCTTTTATCCTTAAGTAAGAAATTTAACTGTAAATTTTGGTCGGATATGTACCCTTCTTCTTTTACCAATGATAGTTCTCCTTCTACCTCTTAACTCAACCTAACCTTCCTACTAATTCTTGGTTCTCAGAATTCCCTTCTTTTTCACGTTCCGATATTCTCCCTATTATTCACCTACGCTTCAATCACACTCTATTTCCCGCTTCCCGTTTTCGTCTCTCTTTGGTTTCCTCTCCGTATTGTTGTCCCCTACATACTAATGAAGCAGTTGCTTATGATGCTAATCACATTTTCTTTGAATGTTCTGCTCTTTCTGCGGAACACTCGTCCCTTTATTTACTCCTTTTAAAGTCAAGGCTTCCTGCTCCCTACTGTGCTTCCTATATCCTGTCCATTCCGTCTTAGTCTGTTGTTCCTGCCATTGGTTCCTTTATTTCTGCCATTTCCGATCGAATCAAGTTTTAATTAGTTAACTCTTCTTCCTATTGCTTCTGGGTGAAGACCCTCGTTGACAATCCCACAAAAAAAAAAAAAAAAAAAAAAAAAGAATCTGCTCATATCGTTTATAAATAACATTAAAAAGAAGCTGCCGATTCGTTCTTCCAGCAACCGAAAATTTCACTTTTTATCTGCTAACTACATGCACATTTTACAATAAGGTAAACACGAACAGGAAGATAACTAGAAGAAGAAGGTTAACAAACTTTTTGACATCTTTTAATTTTATCTTTTAATTTTATTAAAAATATTATACAGAAAATTATATTTTAAAATGTTAAAAAGAGTCGACATGTTTCGGAGTTACTGTCAGTATACCAGCCTGGCCGCAGAAGAAGCACATAGTTGGAGGCGAAGATTTGCTGATTATATGACTGTGCGAGACAGTGACGTGACCGATTCGCAGCCGGGGCTAAGGATCTTAAAATCGTGCTGGGATATTCCCTCCGGTGACCTGTGGGCTTAATGATTATTAAGAACGTTGTAAGCTGTCCATTCTGTTTTCCACTGGTTCTCGCACTTCCTTAGAAAAATATGCATCATGGAGGACGGTAGGTCTGCGTCCTTTGGCATCGGCGAGAACAACGTCAAGCGCGTTTCCACATCAACCCTCTCATTACCAGGTACCTCGATGTGTCCAAGGACTCGAATGAACGTCACCGGACTGTTCGTTTGGTTTAACTGATTTAGGTAGCAGTGTATTTTTAATATTAGCGGGTTGCTGAATTTTTGTTTTTCCAGCATACATAGCGCCTGTAGGGAATCGGTGACTATGAAAACTTTTATAGATTTGTTGTTATCCGTGAATAGGTGATGGAGGCAGTAAGAAATTCCGTGAAATTCTGCATCTAACGCATGGGATCGTTAAGTCTGGCTTGATGTGAGATGCCCTGGCCTACGAAGGCGCAGGATGCCGATAGTAGCCTTGCTTCGCGTTTTGCCTTAGCACCATCAGTGTAATAGACACTAGGTGGTTCACGTATTTGCGAATTGCTCTGGCTGCCATTTCTGTCGTACACTACAAATTTTTTGTACCTGGGTTCGATTTCAGCGATGTGTCGATGTTCGTTTTTTTTGGAACTCCAGGGGGGAATCAGAATCGTTGAGCTAGGGGTATTGGCTTCTCCAGAAACGTGATCCTGTGTCATTGCGAGACAGTCATTACCTCCAGTAGGGAGCCTCGTGCAAAACATGGCTTGAGAGGACACTTAGCTAAGTGAAAAGGAAAGTTTTGTATGTAGTTCAGGTTGTGGTATATGTTTTGCAGTATAAAATAGTTTCGGTAGTAAGAGAGAGGGGGCAGCCGGTTAGAGCACAGATGCTGGCTGCTGGAGATGTTTGATGCGCCCCCAGGATAGTTCTCAAAGCGGCATGGACTTCAGTAATGATTTACATGCAAAGAAATACACCTGGCACCCGTAGTTGCTTTCTGATAGGATTATATATAACGGAGGAATCTAGGATTGATGTTGCATCTGGAACTCATCAGATATTTCAGAACAGGGATAGTTTTGGTGTATCTCAGTTTTCATTCAGAAATATGAGGCTTCAACATAAGCCTGGAGTAAAAAGATAACTTAAGGAATTTTTTGGGGAAGAGGAAGATTGTTTAATTTTAGGAATAAACTCGAAGAAAAATGGATATACACCGTGTTACTTACTGAGATGGCTAGTCCGTTATTTCTCTGAATTTTGTTTATCGCTTTCTGGAAAATTGACTGAGCATTAGAAGGACGATGAGAAGATAAGAAGATGTTTAGATCATCGATAAACACCCGGGTGGAAATGAGCGACGAAATGCAATTTGCTATGTCATTGATGTAAATCATAAATAAGGTTGCACTAAGGGCAAAGCCTTGCGGCACACTATTCTCAGTTGTAATGGGTGTTGTTATTGATGAGCCGATCTTAACCCGGATCGTTCGGTTGCTTAAAAAGATAGTTATACATCTGCCCATGTAATAGTCCATGCCGCCACACACGATTGAACGCTTTTTCCAAATCGAAAAAGACCGGTGGAAGCCTGTTCCGTAATTGCATCTAAATTATCGGAACCTGATAAAATCGGTAACAGTATTGTTAAAATTATTATTAATAGAAATTCTGATCTATTCATAGTGTGTTGTCTGAATCGCTATTAAAATTTCAGATATTTCCTGACATTTGGAAAATAGGTGATAACAAACTTATCGATAAATCTAATAAAGAGGCAGATAACGTTTTCAAATTCGGTTAATAAACTATAGAAAAGATTGTTAATGCAAAATTTCTACATGTAATCGAAGCTATCAGGTCTGCTCTTTCTCTATCTTCTCCCCCTCGTCGTTCTCTTGCATCCACTCATCGTTGTGCGGCCTCATCTCTTTGGTGGAATGAGGAGTGTAACGCTGCATTTAACCATTGTCGTTCGACTTTCAGATCCTATCGTTCTAATCCTACAACCCAAAACTTTCTGGCTCATAAACAAGCCAACGCCAGGGCTAGGTTTATTCTTAAAACCGTGAAAAAGGCCTCTTGGAAAAAATTCTGTTCTTCCTTTTCTAGAAATACCTCTCTCTCACATATTTGGAGGTTAGCTAGAGCTTTTAAATCTCCATCCTCTGAACGTCCTTCTCTTTCTAATGTATCTGAGGATAGCCTAATATCCTTCATTGATTCTGTCGTTCCTGCCTACGTTCCTTCCTTTGACGAACTGTATTCCAACACCTCTCCGCAAATCTCGTCCCCTCCTTCTCACTTCCTCACTTCGGCTTTCAATCTTAATGAATTATTAGCTGTTTTATCTAAATCTTCCAGCCCTACTCCAGGCCTTGATGGTATACCTTATCTTGCTCTTAAAAATCTGTCTGAACTATCCCTTAACTTTCTTCTCAGTCTTTTCAATTCTTTCCTTTCCAGGGGTTCGATCCCCCCCCTCTTGGAATTCTTTCATTATTGTCCCTATTCCTAAGAAAAGTTCTTCCTTACGCCCCATCTCCTTGGCATCCTGCATCAGAAAATTGTTTGAGGGTATGCTAAACAAGCGTTTTGTCTGGTGTTTGGAACACCATAATGTGCTTCCTAACAATATGTTCCGCTTTCGGCCTGGTATCGGCCCTCCTGATTGTGTCAGTCTTTTTGTGTCTCATTTATATAAGTCCATTATCCAAAAACATTATACTCTGGCTTCCTTCATCGATGTTTCCTGTGCTTTCGACAATGTTCATCTCCCAACTTTAAGAGATAAAATGACAGCAATTAACATTCCAGTGAATTTCACTTCCCTTGTTATTAAGCTCATGTCCAATCGTTCTATCCACCTCTCTCCTCCATTATTTGACACTTCTAGAAAGGTTTTCTGCGGTCTTCCTCAAGGTTCCTCCCTTAGTCCTACTCTTTTTAACATTTATACTGCTAGTATCGCTTCCCTTCCTTTAAATTCCCACTCTTTATTCTTTGCCGATGATATTTTGCTTTTTTCCTCTTCCCACGATATTGACGCAGCTAATGATGCTCTCAAATCGTCCCTCAATTTCCTTGAAAGTGCTCTTGCCTCAATTAACCTTTCGATTTCTCCTTCTAAGTCCTCCTGCGTTGTATTTACCCTTCGCCCTTATAACCCTGCTTCTGTTAATTTATCCTTAAATAGCACAGCTATTGCTCGTGTTAATTGCTTTCGTTATCTCGGTATCTTTCTCGATAGTCGTCTGACTTTTTCCGAACATATTAAATATCTTTCCTCCTCCTCTACTAAACGGTTGAACCTGCTGAAGGCCCTGTCACCGACTAAATGGGGTGGTGACCCTTTCATTCTTATTCTTCTATATAAATCCATCGTCCGCTCCAAGCTTGATTACTGTTCGTTCATTTATGCCTACGCTTCCAAATCCCGTCTCTCTAAACTTGATGTGATCCAAAATTCTTGTCTTAGACTCTGTCTCGGTGCTCTTAAATCCTCTCCTATTCCAGCACTGCTTGCTGAATCGAATGTTCCTCCCCTGTCTATTCGCAGATCTTATTTGGGCTATCGCTTCCTTGCTAAACGGCTTTCTCTCTCATCTTCTTCTCTCATTTTTTCCTACCTTTCAATTTCTCGGAATTGGCGCTTTGTGCCTAGGAAAATTCCTATCCTGTCCCTTATTTCTCTCCGTCTTAGTTCATTTTGGCAGTATACAATTTCCTTTAATAGTCTGCCTTATTTCTCCTTTAACTTCAGCGATCTCTGCCATCCTCCCAGAGTATTTATTTCGCCTACACTTACAAAATCTCTCCCTCCAGCTGTAATTAAACAGGAATTCCACAGTATTGTCAATTCTCTCTTCCCTTCTCATGTTACCATTTTCACTGATGGTTCTAAGGGGCCTGATGAGGTTGGTGCTTTATTTATTCTTCCAGACTATAACTTCTCTGAATCCTTCTGTCTTCCTTCTTTCTGTTCCATATTTACAGCCGAGCTAATGGCTATTTTACGTTCCATTATTTTTATCTCCTCCAATCGTCTTTCTTCCCAGTTTCTGATCTTATCCGACTCCATGAGTGCTCTTCAAGCCATCTCTTCTCCTCTTCCTAATCATTCCTGTGATTTTTCTATTCTCCGCATACGTTCTCTCATTTGGACTCTCTCTTCTCTCCATGGAATCCATGTTGACTTGCTGTGGGTTCCTGGTCATTCTGGCATCTCAGGTAATGAGATGGCTGATTCTTTGGCTCGGGTTGCTGCTTCTTCTTCTACATTCTTCTTCAAAAAAATCCCATCCTCTAATCTCTTGCCTTTGTGTAAACATTTTCATCTCAGATTTTGGTCGAATATGTACCCTTCCTCCTTTTCTAATTGTCGCTCCTTTTATCTGTCAGTTCAGCCTAATCTTCCTTCAAATCCTTGGTTCCTTCTGTTTCCTTCACTTTCTCGCTCTGTTGTTGTCTCCATTGTGCGTTTGCGCTTAAACCATTCCTTGCTACCTTCCTCACGCTTTCGCCTCTCGTTGACCTCTTCCCCATGTTGTCCTCTCCATTCAAACGATGCGGTTGTTTGTGACACCGATCACGTGTTCTTTGAATGCTCTGCTCTTTCGGTGGAGCGCTCGGCTCTATATTCCCACTTGCTTGGGCTGGGGCTTCCTGCTCCTTTTTGTGCTCGTTATATCCTGTCTTTTCCTTCTACACTTATTATCCCCTCCATTGTTTCCTTCTTATTAGCGATAGCTGATCGCCTCACTGTATAACTTTCGTTTTCCCTTAATTGTTTCTGGGTGAAGGTCCTCGGCTGACGAGCCCAATTAAAAAAAAAATAAAAAAAAAAAAAAAAGAAGCTTCGTAGTAATTAGTTTAGATTTAGACGTAATTACTCTACTGATTGTGAGCTGCGATAAATAAATTTCATTACACGAGCGAGAAGTAACAATTAATAAGCATCGTAATAACTTTTGATGTAAAGGGTACGTTTGATAATTGTAAACATTGAAATTATAGGAATTCTTAAATGTAATAACGTAAAGTCTTATCTGATTAATATAGTAATTAATTATTTTTAACTAAAAAGAATGTAAGAAGATTATCTGATAATTTTTCAGTGAATCGAAAAAGTTCCTCGGGGTTCTATTTTAGGATCTATTCTATGGAATCTTTCATATTCGTATGTTTACAAAACTTTAGAAACATTTATTACGGAAAACAAATATAAGACGAAATTTATTAGCTTGTTGATGATTTGTGCACTGACATAAATCTTAATTTTTTTTTTTTTTTTTTTTTTTTTTTACTACTTCTGCCGATTCGTGCCTAGCCTATTTGGTTATCTGCGAATGGACTCAATGTATTCAGTTGAGTGGAGAATACATCCATTGATGTATTCAGCCCATCACTTATACTAGATCACGGATCCTAGTTCTTTCCAGTCTTCTTGTTATTGCATTGTCCGGAAGGGCAGCTACTAGCTCGTTACTATGTCCACAGAGGCGTAACGCATGACTACGAGCGCGTTGCTTTATAGCCTCATCGACAGTACAGACTCTTAGGTCTCGATGAATAGCCTCATTGGTAACATACCACGGCATTCTGTATATCAACCGTAGCGTTTTATTCTGGAATCGCTGTATCACATTTCTGTTTGACTTCTTTGCACAGCCCCAAATTGGTGCTGCATAAGTCCAAGTAGGTTTAAGGATAGCATTGTATATTAAGACCCTATTAGCTAAGGAGAGGTTCGAATGATATCCTATTAGCCAATATAGCGATCTTAATTTAATATCAAGCTTATTCCTTAATTTCTGTACGTGTGTCCTCCAGCTTAAGGTACGGTCTAAGTGAACTCCTAGGTATCTGTCACTATTGCTTCTTGGTATAGTGTTACCACCCAGTGTTAGGTGGAGCTGGTGCTCAGCTCTCTTGGTAAATGATACATGACTACACTTTTCCAGGTTCACTTCGAGTTTCCACGTTTGAGCCCACTGTAGAACCGTATTCGCGCTTTTCTGTAGCTCAGCAACTGCAATATCAGCCCTCTTGTCTTGCGAAATTAGCATTGTGTCATCGGCAAATGTAGCCACTTCAATATTTCCTTCGGTGGGAAGGTCTGCTGCGTAGATATTATACAGAATCGGCCCTAATACACTACCCTGCGGAGCGCCAGCCGTGATTGGATACAGCTGAGAGTAGTCATCACTACATTTGACGCGAAATTTTCTGTTCGTTATGTACGACTTGATGAGTTGATAATACTGTATAGGGAATGCTGCTTTAAGTTTATATAGTAATCCTTTATGCCATATTTTGTCGAATGCTTTTGTGAAATCTATAAACAAGGCTTCGGTATATTTTTTGTTCTGAATACCTTCTTCAATTATTTCTGCAATTCTATGTATCTGTTGTTCAGTGGAGTGAGCGCTCCTGAAGCCAAACTGATGTTGTGGAATAATTTTTCTTTCTTCCATTATTTTGGTTAGCCTGACAGATATTAACTTTTCAAGTAATTTAGCAAGAGTAGATAACAGTGATATTGGACGGTAGGATGCCGGATGAGTACCATCTTTTCCAGGCTTCAGAATCATAATAATTTGGGAAAATTTCCATTGGGCTGGAAAGTATGACGTTCTCATAATAGCATTGTATATGTATGTTAGCAAGATTACAGATAAATTTTCTCCGATCACTCGCCAATAATAGCCACGCTAAGTGCTGAGGTAAAACACACAGCAAAAACAAGATTGCTACACAATAGGAAAACTGACTGGGAATGGTATAAAGTTCTCCTACAACAAGATACTGATTTATCAATTAAATTAAAAACGCCTGATCAAATCGAGCACGCAGTGAGGCAGTTTACTGAACAACTGCAGACAGCCGTCACCAACTCTACTCCACATGAAACAAATGTCCAGACCCACAGCTATCCAAAAATTATACGTGAGCTAATAAATCAGAAAAGGAAAGCGCGTTCTCTATGGCAAAGGAATAGAACATTAGAAAATAAACACCAATTAAATATATTAACTAGGCGAGTTAAATACGCCCTAAAAGAATTAAAAGATGAATCATTCTCTAACTATGTAGCAACGTTAACCCCAACCAAAAATTCTGAATATAACCTTTGGAAGGCAACAAAAGGAATGAACAGACCGGTAATACGAAACTCACCCTTGAAGCAAAATGATGGACAGTGGGCAAGAAGTAGTAAGCAGAGGGCTGACACGTTTGCTAAATACTTGGCTAACGTTTTTAAAACAGACAACATAACCACCAATCTAGTATTCCCGGAAGTACAGCTAAATAATACAAAAATTAGAATGTTCTCTCCTACAGAGGTAAAGAAACATATTAAACATTTAAATAATAAAAAAAGTCCTGGATTCGATATGATAACAGCTAGGATGATAAAAGAACTGCCAAAAAAAAATCTTAATAGTGAAGTAGAAATTTGTAATATCCAAAATACATGTAAAAAACTTCAAATTACCTTTAACCAACTTAGTCTTGAATTTTCAAAAATCGGAAATGATGATAATTAGTATAAAACAAATTTAAAAATTTAAAAGTGAATTAAAGAAAATTGAACTAATTTGTAATGAACCGCGTTACCTGTAATAAAATCTATTAAATATCTGGAAATTTCCTTGGACGATAAATTCAAATTTAACGAGCATGTTAATTATTTACTGAATAAATTTAACTTTCGTTACATAAAATTAGGACATTTTTTCGTTACATAAAATTGTGACATTTTTTGTTAAAAAATGTAATAGGGGCCAGCCTAGGAATTACGTTGTAATTAATATATATATATATATATATATATATATATACACTCGTGTTTATATTATCCTGCTAGTAGTTTTAGTTTTTCAGATACTTTAATCCAAATTTTACCTTGTAATTGACGTATTCATATCTATTTTTCCTCTTTTCTTTTTTTTTAATCAAATAAACATTTTGTGAACGCATCCTTATCAAAAATTCATAAAGTAAAACAATTATAAATCCAAAGGCTTGGGTCGCAAACCGTCTCCTAGTATATACATGTATATATATATATATATATATTAATTACAACATAATTCTTAGGCTACCCCCCATTCGAAAAAATGTCCCAATTTTATGTAACGCTAAATGTCCTAATTTTATGTAACGTTTGTCATATTTTATAGGATTTTTGTTATTGTTATTTAAAAAATGTCACAAATTTATGTAACGAAAAATGTAATGAAACAATATCTTAATTTTATGTAATGAAAGTTAAATGTTAGGATAGGATTTTTGTGATTATGTTTTATTTTCCTTTTTGTGTTGATGCCAGTAAGAATTACGTTGTAAATTTTGATCATTTTATACAAAGTATAGAAGAGAAAGAGTCAGAAATGAAAACAAGAGGGGTCAAGGTGTACAGCCCCTTGCGAGGCCAAAATGGCCGAGTTATATATACGAGTATACATATATATGTATGTATGTATATACTCAATTCTTCAGATTTCGCCGTGAAAACAACACCTGGTCCTTGAGGTGATTGTTTTCCATAACTTTTATAAAAGATTCGGCTTTAATGTGTATGCCATTTTTTTATTTACAGTTTACATAATACTTTCTATTAGTACAACATTTTATGTCACAATTAGCAGATTTCAATAATAGCGTTACAATATTTTCTGTATTTTTTCGTTCGTATTATTTGACTAACCTACATCTCCGCCCACTCTCATAACTGGTTGTTTGTTCGTCAGTCTCGTAAAACGTAATTTAAAAGTAAAATAAAAGTGTATAAGAGGAGGAACGTCGTACGTTTATTTTATCTTTGTTATTTTGAATGTTTACCGGTTAGCCCAATTAAAGTAGGTACTACCTTTTATGACTTAAATTTCTACTAATTCAAATTGAATATTTACATGGTTCTCTGGATTGAACGCTCCATGGCGGTTTTCATAATTGAAACTGATCGACCACATATTTAGTGATGCATAGAGAAAAAAAGAAAATAACAGTTTTCTTTATAGTTCACGTTTTGCTTTGTGTAATTTTTTTAATCGTTAAAAAATATTTGAACTGTTTAAGAATTAATTTTGTTTCAGAGATGATGTAGCGATAAAATAGATATAAGTTCCCTGTTAAGAATAAAAATAAATAAAATGATAATTTAATAATTCTAAGAATGACTTTAAGCGTGACTTAAAGTCATTCTTAGAATTATTAAATTATCATTTTATTTATTTTTATTCTTAACAGGGAACTTAAATTGTTCAACCATCAAACATGTCTGGCAAAAAGCGGAAAGGCAGTAAAATTCAACCTCACCCGTTTGAGAAACAAAATGAAAACGAAGGAATCTATTAGAAGCCATATTGAACATTTCTAACCAAGTTTGAAATCAAAACTAACAATCCGATCGATTTACTTAATCAAAAAGCTAGCGCTTGTACCATTAAAACGGTAAACTACATTACGGAAGTAGTGTAAAAAGATAAATTGTAGAAAATAGATTATTAGTAGACTAATGTTGCTTGAACTTAGTCTGTGTGTATAGAGTATTGATGAGATATATATTACCTGGTGACTAAATAAAGAAATTAGAAAATTTTTAAATAAGGAAAAAGGAGGTAGTAGCGCAAAAAACGTTTTTTTTGGGGGGGTTGTTTTCCATTACAAAAACTAGCAGAAATATAGCTTAAAACATAATAGAAATAGTTTACACGAAACGTTTTCAATAAATTAAAATGTAAAGGTTAAGCATTTTTAGCTCAGTAACGGTTTTTTGTTTTTTTTTTAAATAGCGTAAATGTCTTTTTGTGAAACAAACGGAGTGCGAATAAATGGCATAAAATGTTTTCCATAAATTGAAATGTGCCGTGTTAACATTTTTACAGCTCCACTCGGTATCCAGGCAGGAAGTAGCACAAACGATGATTTTAAGGTGCAAATAGAGCATAAACAACTGGCATGGGACGTTTTGCATAAATCAAAATGCATACAGTCGGCATTTTCATAGTTCCATTCGTTGTATTTCCAGGTGAGAAGGCAACCATGTTTTTTTTATGATATGGAATGCAGTGTAAACATAGTAAACTGATGCGAAGAGAAATTCAAAAATTAAATATTTAATTTCTTTACATGTCTTATGGAGGAATGCGCCGTAATAACACAAGTTGTGCTTCTTCTAGGAATCATGAATAAAAAAAAAAAAAAAAAAAGAAAAGAAACGACATAGAATAAAAGAGGCGGAAGGAATTGTAAAAAAGACCAAACGATTTTTTTACTGAATTACTCTGGTTTTTAAGGAAGTAGAGACACACAATGGAGCGAGGTAAAAATTCTCGGAAAGAAATCATGAATGTAGCCATAGTATTTACAACATGGAATTGTAATGATGGCGATAATTATGCGGTGCCTAAATTAAGTATAGCCTGATCAGCTTCGTTTATCGTCAGTGTGAAGTTATGCAAGAAAGCGATGAAACAGATCACCGGAGCACAAAATAAGTTATAAATTTAACCTTTACCTTGCAAATTCTTAATTGTTGAGTTTAGTTCAATATTTATCCGCTAGTGTGCAGTAACAGACGAGCTAGTTTCTGCTGTAGTGTTGTAGAGTGTCGTTCGTTGCGGAAACAGATACGAACGGCGATGGAGCCACCGGAATCGGCGCAAAATGTATAATATATTCTGGCTGATACATTGTGTAAGAAGAGCATTGGAAAAAGGCTGAGCTGGCAGTTTTCATTTCGATCGGTTCTTGCAAAAATAGGCATCGCATTATGAATGCATTGCCGTGTCTATGTAGCACATCGATGATAGACTAGCTGAGCGGCAGTAGGAAATTATTATACGGTTCACCGGTTTCTAATCGTACGCGATATTCTAATATATTCGGTGAGGACGAAGCCGGTGCGGACTCCAGTGACAGATATGCAGTTGCATGCAGTGCACTGAGAGAACATTGCAAGGCGAGCGAGCGAAGTTATGCAGTGCATGATATAGATATAGGCACAGTGCGGAGAGAAAAATTATGTAAAGCGATTGAATTTAGCGTATAATTTTCTCTGCAAAGGTAATTGCTGTATTGCACTGGATCGGAACAAATCGGCGGGAGTTTGAGTGCAGTACAGCCTATTGCAGCGCTGGCATTGGCAATTGGCAATTGGCAATTTAATTCCTCCGTCAGACTGGTAGCGCGCTGCTTTCCCATTTTCCACTTGTATCTGCTGCTCGTTCGCTGATATCTGCCGAATAATCCGGCCATATCAACAAACTTGCGTTTTCAATTCGGCCGTTCCGTTTTATAGCTATCTCGAACTACTTTATAATGAGAAGTGGAGCGGCACGAGCGCAGCAAGAAACAAAATCTATTATCGGACAGGCGGAAATGGTAATTTCAATTCCATTCAGTCGGTTAGGTTACATTACATAAATAGGATTTTCCACTGCTGCAACGGGACTTATTACTTGCCATGGATATGCGCATTTGTAATGGAGCTCTGTCGGCATTACGTTGTTGTTATCCAGAGCCGCAATCATATCTGGATTATATTCTAGCTGCACTGTGTACGCCGATTATCGGCTTTTTTTTCGGCTTTATATATATATATTTCCGGTGAGTAAATATAATTACGTCGGTTGATTTTCGAAAATGACGACTATAATCCGCTAAAAGGATATGCTTATGGTGCAGGGAGTAGCAGGTGAACAAGGATAAGAACTTAGAGATGTGGAACTTCCGGTAAATTTTAAGCAAAACATCAAATAAATGGTCAAATGAAAGTCTGATAAGGAATGCAAGCGATGTTGGTAAACATAAAACAATAATTTTTTTGCACACACGTTATACGATGAATATCGACTGTTGCAAACTAAAATTCTTTATAGTAAAGAAAAATGTTTGTTATAGGCTATTTGCAATTGAGCGAGCATATCGTAGAATGCAGAATTTTCTAAATAAACATCAGAATATGCATTGTACTCTGTCATTAAAGTATTGTAGTCTGTATGCACATGTATTCGTATAATCACACCGTGGAGCTTTTTAAACGACATTGGAATCCAAAAATAATTAACAAGAAAAATATAAGACGATTTCGTTGCATAACTTACACAAACTTTATATGCTTGCGTGTATGTGCATTTGTACAGAAAACATTATTGTTATATGCGGTTGTATATTTATGCTTGTTTTGTTTTTTTGGTTTCTGTTTATTTTTTAATTTGTGAATAGCTGCAACTGAAAGTAACCGCCTGGAACTCGCACGTGTTATTTTTTCTTTTACCTCTTATCGACAGATTTGTCAAGAGAGACCATGTTCTCAGATTGCTAACATAGTTATCTTTAAATAATTGTACATATGTGGGAAGTACTTGTTTCGGTGCATGTATTTTATGGATGCGTACACATAAGCTCTAAGTTCCACAGGGTGCTTGTATTCAGACGTAGAAAGTGGCTTACTAGCTAAAGTGTTGAATGCGCGGTATACGTTTATATTTACACTTATTATACGTGCGTATTTAATAATAATAATAGTAATTACAATAATAGTGATAATGAATTATGTGAATTCATTAATATCATAATAAGTATGATCTCGGAGTGGTCTTAATTTTAAAAGATTCAAATAATATTTTTATAAACCTTTAAATTATTATTTGTTTATTTACGTTTAAATTAATTAATTTTTTTAATAGGAATAAACAAAGAAATATATTTGTATCATTATAAAATCTAACCCAAATCGAAATATAGAAAATCATTATTAAATAAGAAACAGATTATTTTATTAAATTTAAAAGAAGTGAATAAACAATTTCTATCATCATATAACAATTTTGTTAGTTTGTCAACAAACAACAAAACAAAACAAGCGGACGAAACAGTATCTCCAGAATATAAGAATTACTATACTTTAGTATATACTTGTATACATATACATATACATATATATATATATATATACATACATACATATATATATATATATATATATATATATATATATATATATATATGTATATTATTATTATTTCGAATTAGCCACTGATGGACTACGTTATCAACTGGTTCTGCCATTCTTCTTCCTCTCTTTCCATACTATTTTCATTCATTCACTATGTCTTTTTTTTCTTTCTTCGGTCCACAGAATGCCAGTTTTTCCTTTCCGTTTCTCCGCGAATTCTTTACAGTTAAAAATAGTTTTTTTCTTTAACGTTGATCGCTGTTCTATATTTTCAGGCGTAATTTTAAGTCCGTTCAGGTCTTTTTTGGTCTCAGTGTACCATGTGACACTTATTTTTAGCTTTCGCATGTAATTAAGCAACTTTCCAGTGAGCCTGCTCGGCTCCATCCTTTGCATATGACCGTAGAATCGAATTGTTCTTTTCCGGATCTCGGTAGTGATACTTTCCACATGTTGGTATATTTCCTGGCTACTCATTTTTATATATTTTCTACCTTGTTTCACTGGTCCCAGTATTTTTCTTACGATCTTTCTTTCTGCGATTTCAAGTTGCTCATTTAATCCTTTTCTGTTCATTGTTAGGCCTTCCGCTGCATATAATGCTTCTGGTCTGATCATAGTTTTATAGTGCCTCAGTTTGGCATTTCTCGATAGATATTTTTTTTTATTTTAATGGGCTCGGTGTCAACACTGACCCAACTACATGGACTTAAATCACCTACTCAGATTCTGAGGCGATCGGAGATAGAGAGTATAAGGGAATGGAGGAGGGGAATAACGGCTAGAGTTCGGCATATAGATGAGAACACTCAGGAAAAAGAGCAGGGCATTCAAAAAGGATATGGTTGGGGTCGCATATAAAGGATGGATCAGTAGAGTGGTAGATATTTCTTATTCTATATTTCTTTTGTTAAATAAAAAGCCGCTTTCATTCTATCGATCCTATATTTGATTGCTTCTTTTTCTGACACACTCTGCTCGATTACTTGAATTTATTAACTCTCTTCACTTGACCCACATCAGTTTTTATTCTATCAGGAGCGGTTGTAATATTTGTCATAAATTTGGTTTTTTCAAAGGAAACTTGCAGCCCTGCTCTATCCGCTTGCTCTTTTAATAGTTCTATCCGCCGCTTTTCTGTCTCCATAGATTCCGCTATTATTGCCAGATCGTCTGCAAAAGCTAAACAATCTATTAATAAATTATCCTTCTTGTGATATTTTCTTCATTCATAGCTTTTCTACATTCTCTTATAATCTTTTCAAGTATGCAGTTAAAGAGTAAAGGTGACAGACCATCCCCCTGTCTAACTCCTGTTTATATTTCAAACTGTCTAGATATTTCACCTCTAAATTTTACTTTAGCATATGTGTTTGTTAACGTTTTTATTTTTAAGCTTGTGGTTTTTTTTTGTCCAGGCCAAATTCTTTAAGGATATTAAACAACACTGTTCTATCTATGGAATCATACGCTTTCTTAAAATCGACGAACATTATTAGATATTTTTTGGATCTTTTCTTCAGATACAGCATTATTGACTTGAGGTTGTTGAAAACTTGTTCCACACATGATCTATGTTTCCTGAATCCACATTAATATTCGCCAAATTGTGGATCCAGCTGTTCTTCTGCTCTAGTTTTGAATTGCCTTAGAGAGTATTTTATAGGTAACTGGTAACAGCGAGATTCATCTGTAATTGTTCACATCTGTCTGTTTTCCTTTCTTATGTAGTGGATGTGTCAATGCTGTCGTCCAATCCCGGGGGATTGTTTCTGTTTCTCAAATATTTTCAACTATTTCAACCAATTTGTTTTGGCATATATTATTCGAGTTTTTCCATAACTCTGCTATTATTGTATCCTCTCCTGGGGCCTTATTGTTCTTCAAAGATTTAATTATATTAGCAATTTCTCCTTTACCTGGAGGCACAGAGTCGTCATTCCTATGACCTTCTTCGCAGGTGAAGGTTAGTGTTGGGCTCTCTTTCGCAGTTTAGCAGCGATTCGAAATACTCTGCCAATATTTCACAATTTTCTTTATTATTAAAAGTCATCTTTTGACTTCTGTCTTTGAACATAAGGCATGGGTATATAAATTTATTCACATATTATTTGAATGTTTTATAGAAACCCCTTGTGTTGTTCTTCTGGAAATCTTGCTCGATTGTACTTAGTTGGTCACTGTGATATTTTCTTTTCACCTTTCTGATGATCTTTCCTGTCTCTTTCCTCGTTTTTATAAAATATGTTCTATTTTTTAAATTTTTATTTGCATTTCACTTTTTCCACGCCTGTTGTCTTTTTTCAACGGCTTATTCACATTCGTAGTTCCACCACGAATGTATTCTTACTTTTGTTAAGCTAAACGTTTCTTTAGCCGTTTGCACCAATGCTTCTTTCAGTTGTTCTCAGTTCTCCGGATTTTTTGTCTCTAGTTTATCCTTAAATTCAGATCCTTTCCTTAATTTCATCGTGTCATACTTGCTTATTTTTGTTTTAGTTTGTTTCCTTGTATTTCTTGGTTGAAAATTAATTTTAATTTTAGAAAGGTAATGGTCTGAGTCCAGTTCAGCATTTCTTATTACTTTTACATTTTGTATCTCCTTTGTGGATACTTTTGACACCTCCACATGATCTATTTAAAATTCGCCTAATTGGAGTTTGGAAACGTCCATGTTTTCTGTTTCCTCGGCAGGTGTTTGAACGCCGTGGATTTCATGATCAGGTTCGCTGCTCTGCACAGATTTATTAGTCTTTCTCCATTTTTGTTAGTCCTTAAATAGGCTGGGTATCCTCCAACAATATCTCTGTACTTCTTTTCTCTGCCTAGCTGTGCGTTGAAATCTCCCAGTAATATAATTGTGCGTTTCCTGAGAATATTTATAAGGACTTCTTTTAATTCTTCCCAAAAAACATCTGTTTCTTTTTTATTGGTCCTATTTTTTTGATTTATTGGAGCATGCGCATTGACAAACGTGTACGTTTTATTTGTGCATGCAATGCTAAGTAGAGGGATTCTACTGTTAAATGACTGAAAATCTGCAACAGAATTTAAGATCCGGCAGTTAACTACAAAAGCTATTCCTAAATAAGAAGCGTTGTTTGTTTTTACTCTTGCTGCTTTTCCTTTGAAAATTCGATATCCCTCAGATTCAAAAGCATTTTCATCTGTATATCTTGTCTCCTGTATTGCAGCGATACATATATCATGCTCCCTCAGAGAATTTATCAATTGTTTCAGCTTCCCTACTTTTTGTAATGAATTAATATTGACTGTTACAAAAAAGTTTCTCTGTCGGAAACTAAACTTTCTAAAACGTTTACCATCCTTCGAGCATGTTGGTGCAAGTTCTCCAAAAAATGATAACTTGCTTGCATTGCCTACGGCAATGGTGGATTGGTTACCACCCGGAGTAGTTAAATGATTTTTCTTTTCCATCGTGCCTTCCAGTTGAAAAAAAAAAATATTCTGGTCAGCCATATTCTAGCTGAAACCAAAATACTGCCAAGATTGTTATTCTTGGAGGGTAGTAGCTCTACTCACCAGAGCTGTGGAACGCCGCCATTGACCATTTATTACAGTTCTTCTGCCGCCGTCCTAGGGTAATAGACCTGCCTCCTCTATACCCAGTCTATGAAGGCCTTTTGACTTCCACCAGGGTTGGTTACCCAATCTCCATCAAGCATTGACTTAACAGGGGAACCTCGTGAAGACGTGTGTGGGGTAGAAGTGGAGAGGCTACAACAAACCTCTTTAGCGTTTGTATATTGCGCATCACACTTCCTGGGGTTTCCCCGATATATATATATATATATATATATATATATATATATATATATATATAATATACACTTATCTACATAAGTCTAAGTGAAATATTTTTTTCTGTATGCACTTGAAAACGATCTACCTCAATAACCACTGAACATTCCCATGGCCCCTCTTGTTTTCTTGGCAGAGAAATCTTCGCATGGTACCCTCACTCAATAACAGCACTAAAACACAACATGGATTAGAAAAAGGCTTTAACTAACTAATTTAATAGTTTTTCAATTCATACTAAGTTGTTTGGTATTCTGAAACGTTCACAAACGCTTTTGATGATGTCTATTTGTTGCTGACTAACCAACTTTAACATTTTTCTAACCCATACTAAAACCTTTGTTAATATGTGTATACTCTTGAGTATGTACTTTGTTGTACCCATAACTGATCACTGCTTATAACTTCTTCTTTTCAATCGTATCGCTCAATTCCGAGCTTCGTGACTACCTATTTGTACATTCTAGTTGTACAAAATAGGCAGCGCTCATGGCAATTGCTATACGCAACGCGAGTTTACGCGTGCAAGACCACACCCGGAACTGATTGCAGTCGCTTATTATCGCGCTACAAGTGCAGCCCTGCGTGTGTGTCTACTGTGTGTACTAAACTAGCGTACATATGATGGTATGCATGTTTATCATTGCCTTCCAGGTGATTTTATTAGCCCGAGTATTTTAATTTAATTATTTTTAATAAATAACTTACTAACCCAATAATTTTTAAATGGATGTATCTTTAAGAATTACTTGAATTAGGTACCTAATCTAACTTAGATTGCACACTAGCTTATGTCGACACAAATATACAGCTTGATGTTTATTTCACTTCTATTTGAACCATCTGTCCGTTCTATGTGATTTATAAGATTCTTTGATACATATCTAACTAAAATAATCATACCACTTAAGTTTTACAAGTGTATGTATTTCAGCTTGTAAATTCTGGCAGCCATTCATACACATCTAACCAAAATAACTGCAGCAATAATCCTTATTACAGTTTTATTCTTGTTCACTCTATGCACTTCCTGTGAGTTTCTTTCAGCATAAGTAACTAGAGTGAGACGATTTGGCTAAACTTTACTATGTTGTCTGTTCTAACAATGTACTAATAAGTTTACGTTTGATCTGTATCTAACTAAAATTAATTTAGTACTCTTTATTACTATTCTTTCGTTTAAATTGCAACGAAAAATACGTTTGATGTACATTTTTTACCAGAGTTGCTTTTCGGACATGTGTTGAGTCTGCTTATTTAAATATATATATATATTTCTGGACAATCTTTTGCGATATAAAGAATCAAAACATTCGATCACACTAAGGAACTGATGCAATTTATGTATGTCTGATGCAATATTTTCAAATGAATGTAGCATAATGATGCATGTAGTGTGCTGCTGTTGATGATGATGTTGTTAATGGTACACGTGTGTGTTAGTTGTTATGATGTGGTACACAGATATTAATTAATTTTTTGATAATGCTACACATAACCGATTTTATAAAATCTAGTCACTATATGGTGTCGATTTGTGACATTTTGTATGCTGGCCATAACTTTCAGGCTAGTCTTCTAAGCAGTTACCTAGCGCGCTTAGGAAGAAGGTCGTTATTGTGACTTTTCTACATGACAAACTGGATCTGCTTTAGATAAATAATAAATTAATTTTCGGCATTTTTTGTGCATCAGATGGGGTTTGGTGGACCAGTTAAATTTTAATTCCTAAGCAAGGCCGTTCTTATTCGTAAGTGTTAAAAATTTGCACAAATTAAAAAAAAAAAAAAATGTCCATCTCATTGTTTTGTTTTGTTTTAATAAAAATTAATGTTGAAATAAATTTTCAGTGTCCTTATTTTCCACATTTTTTTAACAAGCTAGACAAATATCAATCTCAACATAACGTTAATTGCTTTAGATGGCTAACTTGATTTTATTTTGTAGTCTGATGAAGTGCTACCCTTAACAGGATCATTTTTTGCAGAAAAATGAAATAGCGGATAAAATCCCATCTCAGACGTATTCTTCAAATAACGTAGTTTTTTTAACGTTGAAAAATATTCAATTTTAAACGTGCCCGAATTCCAAACTCGTATAAAATATTTTTTCTTAATAACAGCCGACGAGTTCTCAAACAAATGACCAATTTGTACGCATTTAAGGAAGATAATCAGTGGTGTCCTAAAGTTGAATGGAGTTATGGAATTTTTTTACAAACCGACTAGGTTCTCGAAATCGTGGCGCGAAGAATTTATTACTGTGATTTTATTTCGTGATAGTACGAAACGTTTAAATTATAGTTGTTAGCTGCGATGTTTCACAACTATTTTGTTTATTTTGTTTCTATCAATTACACGTTTCTTTTTTCCAGCGTATAGAAATGTGAATTTAGGCTTCTGCACGAAATTTATATTTTTATATTCCCCAGTATCTCCGGCATAAATTTAGCACGAGTAAAATAACGACGAAGATAAATAAAAAAATTTCAGCGTCACCACGTGGCGTTCCGGTTATATTATTTATGTGACACCAGTGTGCAGAAAACGATGCCGAATAAGAAGTTCCACAATTGCAATATTATTATTATCGATAGACCAGTATATCTACTTCCAGAAATAAATAGCAAGTTTATATGAATTACTTTTAGATCATTTTGCACAAATTTTCTTTCAATACCGTTGAAATATAAATAAATCGTTACTTTTTTAAATATAAATTTCTTCCGTTTTTTAAATTTTTCCTGAAATTTTTCTAGAGCGTCACGAAATAGAATAGCGCGTCATAAATATCGAATCCGAATTGACACAATTTACCTGGGCACATGAACTCGAAAAGCGTTACAAAATTGCGCGTCATGAAATTGTGCGTCACGAAATTGAGTGTTACGAAATAGAATGGCGCGTCATAAATATCGAATCCGAATTGACACAATTTACCTGGGCACATGAACTCGAAAAGCGTTACAAAATTGCACGTCACGAAATTGTGCGTCACGAAATTGAGTGTTACGAAATAGAATGGCGCGTCATAAATATCGAATCCGAATGGACACAATTTACCTGGGCACATGAACTCGAAAAGCGTTACGAAATTGAGGGTCACGAAATTGTGCATCACGAAATAAAATGGCGCGTCATAAATATCGAATCCGAATGGACACAATTGACTTTGGCACATGAACTCGAAAAGCGTTACGAAATTGAGCGTCACGAAATTGTGCATCACGAAATTGAGTGTCACGAAATTGTGCGTTACGAAAATGAACGTCACGAAATTGAGCCTTACGAAATGGAGCGTCACGAAATAGAATGGCGTGCCATAAATATTGCATTTGAATTGTTTCATTGTGTCTACGAAGGTCACGCAGAAAGTAAGGTTCCAAAACCCGTTGCATTGGCGTAATAATGAACGAAAATTAAATTTAAAACTTACATTATTTTATTGCTTGAACATTTTACAAAGTTTTTGATATAAGAACCACCAACTTTTCAACACTTACCCTATAATATTTTCCGTCCGGCCCAGTGACTCGATATTTTTAAACAGTTCGTCATCGCCGAATATTAATATATTCTTTTTTGTTTTAATTGAGAAAATAAAGCGTCATCACTTGGGCAAGGTCTGAACTGTAGTCAATTGACATCTCAGCGGTAAGTTCTTGGGTAATGTTCGCTGTGAATGTCCGTGCATTGCCATGCAACAGTTAAATTGCTTTCTAAATGTTTATCTCTCTCCTTAAATTGATGAGCGTTTCCAGTAGTTTAGGCCGTTAATGGTCATGTCGACGGAGGCCGTGCAGCGAATGACATTCTGATGTCGGTGGATGCTTGAATGGCTGTACAAAGCCCACTTTTAAGGGAAAACATGAAAATGTCTCACTGTGTTGCGGACTTGTACGCAATCTGATTTCAAAGATTCTAGAACAAGTAGATAGTAGTTTTCTAATTGAGGGTAGCCTAAGAATTATGTTGTAATTTTTCTCAATTTTGAAAATCAATTTGATTCAAATAGAAGGAAATTATGTTATTAATATTTCTGCAAAATTTGAACCAAATCGGTTAAATAGTTTTTGAATTATCTTGCACGGCAGTTATGAAAATTTAGTTTAAAAAAAAAAAAGCTCATTTAAAGTTTTCGGCCGTAAAAAGTTTATGGATTAAATTACTTACAAGCTAATAAGCTATACCGAGACCATATAGTAAGCCTTCGTCTTTGTCGTACTGTTCATTTTCCTTCATTAATCGGTTCCTTTTAGCTTTTCGGGCATCCTTTGTCTCTAAAAGATTACGCAGCTCTTGTCGCTTTATTCGTCTCCGATCACAGTAGTCAACAAATTCTTTTCCGCCTAAATATCTCTTCAATAGTTCTTTATCAGATAAATTTTCGAAAATTGGCAAAATGAGTTTTCTTCATTAAGTAGTGAAGTTGCAGTTTTGTCTTCATGATATGTTTTAATAATAATGCCTTAAAGAAGACGAAAAAATTATATTATATATAAATTTCGAAAAAATATATCGTACAATTTACTGTTATGTAGTTTACGTTTGCATTTACCGTGATATTTAGGTATATTTTGACAAAAATGTGTCGCAGTTGGTTATTTTTCTTCACTTAAAACCGTCTAACCAGAAGAACAGTTTACTTACGAGTTAGTAAGTTTAGTCCTAGATTTTTTGCTGCTACTTGGCATGTTTTCATTTTTTTCGTTACAATTTTTTATACCGTTTTTTCTTTAAAATAATTTGTTTCTTAAAATACTGAACTATTCGTAAAGAGGTCACGGGTTCGAGACTCTTCCAGGTATATATCCGCTTTGAAACTGAATTGGTTATACCACAGAAATCTGGGAAAGTAAAGGCGGATCCCAAGTAAAAAGGAACTGGCCCAGTATTCTAATCAGATCCATTAGGCTTAGTATCATTATGGAAAGCTTAACTGCACAATCCATGATACCTTATCAAGGGTATAGGACTTCCTGTACATATATATGTATGAATCTAGATCTAGATATAAGCACAGACACAGATATAGGTATAGACAGAGATAAAGATATATATATATATATATATATATATAACTGGGTCCCTTGGACGTTAACCTCGAGACATCCCCTGAACTCCAAGATGATAGTTCCTCTATAATACTTCTTCTTTCCTTCCTTCGTTAGCTCAATTTCGAGCGTCGAGACTACCTATCTGTACAATCTACTACATTCGGAATTGATATTATGATTGTTTGATTTATCGATATACAAATGCAGCTCATGTATAACTGCTGTGTACTAACTAGCGCGCGTATGATTTTGTACGTGAGAAATTATTGCCACTGCTCTTCACGTAAATTAGCGATTGTTTAATCTAAATATTCGTAATAATTTCTGTCATCGTCCGGGATTGAAACCGAGACTTCAGTAACGTAAGTCAATAGTAACTAAACTATCGCGACGATTTTTGAACACTTCTAGGAGAGTAAATTTCAATTGACTATGTCATTTTTAAAAATAAAAACAAAATTAATGGTTTACTTAGAAATTTCGTTACGGTTTTTGGTACGATTTTTAATAACGTTTCTTCCGGGAGCAAAGTAGGAGAGAGTGATTAAAACGTAGGTGATAATAAAAACGATAACAGGGAAGCGAAGGAAATTCAAGATTTAGAACGAATGGTAGACTTAGAAAAGAAGACTAGAATATAAGGATCATATCAACACATTTGGCTGGGGATAGGGTTTTGGCATGATTAGCCTTTTAGAGAAGAAAGATATGAAATAAAATGTTAGTTGACTGTTAAAGAAAATTACACCATAGCAGAAGCAATTAGCGCTTCTAAAAAGGTGTATTGTTTAAGAATTGATTAATCGAAACAGAATAATAAGAACGAATGGCGTTGCCATTCATATGTACGCGTACACTCGCAAATTCTTCTTTTTAAAAGTGTCTTACTCAGTCCCCGAACGTAGACGATCGCTATCATTACAGCGCTTTCTTCTCCGCTTTTATAATCAATTCATTGAGATTTTTGAGTTCAGTTCAGTCCTTAATATTGTCCAACCACTCTGTTTTTCTTCTTCCTGGCCCTCTTTTATCTTAAATTTTCCCTCCTATGACCAAACGTAAGATGACATAGTTTTTCCTCTAATTATGTGCCTAAAATATTCAATTTTGCGTTGTTTAATTATTTAACTTAGGGTCATTTCAGTGTTGACTCATTTCAGTACTTCTTCGTTTGTCATCTTTGCTGTCCTAGGTATTTTAAACATTCTTCTAAGTGTCCACATTTCCAGTGCTGCATACCTATCCAGTTGTTTTTTCCTTAAAGGTTGTGCTGCCTCTATCTCATAAAGTAGAATTGAATAGATATACGTTCGTCCCCAAATTAATTTTACATAATACAAAGTGTTTACATAGTAAGGAAATATGTGGTTGTGAAAAGTTAGAAAATGTGAATGAATTTAAATATCTTGAGATAACATTGGTAAAATTTTCTTATTTTTTTATTAAAATTTCTTTCATTAGTGTTTTTCATTTGTTCCATATGATTAAAAATAACTTTAGAACTGCTGCTGGGACAGGAGTGCTAAAATCCGGGACGAGGATGTACATCAAAACCGATACATTCCGGGAAATATTTTCAGATTAGGGCTTATGTAAGCCAAAAGTTGAAGTGACTAAAAATTCAGTATTTTAAACGTTAATGACGGAAGAGTAAGCCACGAAACTATCTGGGCGTGGTCATGCTTGTAAAAGTTTAGCATGCAACTAACGAATTTTGTACCCTTTAATGATGGCGTTATACTTATTAAGAGGTAGACAAACGAAGGCGTGTTTAATTATATGCTTCTACGACTGGCACATTGAACGTTTTTATACCAATAAGTGACGGCGAAACAACTTGCGTAACTGCGGTTGATTTTAATACAAACATGAATTTCATCATCATCGCGATGTCTACTATACGATTTTCGTATACAGATAAAAATGTCCTTTCTATTAATAACCGTTTAAAATCCTTTTCCTTTACATTTTTTTACACTCCATTATTTGCGAAATGCTATCCTTCTTTATTTACGACATACGTATGAAAGTATTTCTTCAAGGAACTTCAACAAATTGCTAACGGGCATTTCAACTCGTTGATTTATTTCACCACTCGTGTCACTTGCGTTAGTCACTTCTTAGTTAATTTGAACAGTGAATTTAAAAATACAGGAAACATTATAGTGTCGTTCATTTGGATTCCGGTTTACAAGGGCATTTATGAACATGACAGAATTCGTCAACTAGGAAGGCAACCCCATCAGATTGCCGTCAATCACACTGTAAACATGAAGATGTTAAGAAATACAGCGGGCGAACAATGCTAAAAAAAAAACAGATTAATGGCTCAGTGCGCAGAATAAAACACTTATCAACAGACCAAGGATTGGCGATACAAGTTTCACACACAGCTACCTGTTAAATAATAGCCCAACTTCACGTTATAATCGTTGCAGTACCGAAATATCCGCACCAAATATTCTACAAAAATGTGTCAGATTATGAAGTACACTATAGCAGCCTTTCAGCATCATCACAAAAGCAGTTAAAACATATACAGCTTGTTACAGTTTCTTAGATCTCGCAATCTTATATAATAAATTACAAATTAATTGATTAATTAATTATGTACATATTACGTAAGTGGTAACAGAATGGAGCATAACCATCTGGGCGTTAAATCTAAAAAAAAAGGGGAAAAAAAAAGTTACGGGACGAAGAAGTTACAGTTGCCTTACATAGATATCAGGTATTTACAATTGCGCACTTCAAGGGCGCAAAGAGTTATACTGCCGGCAGCCTAGCTATCAGAAGGGCTTCCCAATCCAAAGAGAGGTCTTAGAAAGTCAGACGAAATGTGTCCCCTGCTAGGCGGCAGCAGGCCAAGCAGTACTGGTTACAAACATATTGCATTGTATGGCTGTGAAACGGGAACATCATCAGCTATGAATAAACAAAACTTGAATGCATTTGAAATTTGGTGCTTGAGAAGAATGATGAAAATCAAGTGGACAGATAACATTTCCAACGAAGAAGTACTACAAAGAGCTGAAACACGAAAACAACTTTTAAACACAATTATTACGAGACGAGATGAATTGGTTGGTCATATATTGAGGCACGATTCCCTGACGAAAACAATAATAGAAGGAGAAATATATACGAAAAACAACCTGCAGGAAGACCTAGTCATAAATATATGACACAGATTCTGGAGGACCTAAGATGTAGTAGCTATGTGGAATTAAAGAGACTGGCAAGAAAGAAGAAAAGAATGGCGTGATGCTACGAACAAGTCCTCGGATTGATGACAAATGATAATGATGAAGCTGGATACAACGTAAATATGGCTGTAAATCAGATACCCGTAGACGCTATAAGAATACTTAAAGTAAGGTTATAGTAATGCGATCAGCCAGGCAAACCAAATGAAATCCGGAAAAAGAGAAACCATATGAAATGCCTGGTAACCGGAGTCATCATGAGTCCCCAGGTCGGATGGTGTGAAATGTGTAACCGGGCAGATGGTGATGGGCGACCAGGACACATATGCGAAATGGGTATCTGGAAGGAAACTTAGATTAAGACTACGAGAAAACAAATACGATATAGCAAGATGGAGACTTATTTCAGACTGGGAAGCTGTATATATAGTTGAATAAGAACTTTGAAGAGAGAATATTTCCGAAAGGAAAGGTAGAGGGCGTTTCAAGGCATCGACATACGTTAAGTACATTTCAGACAATGACGAACAATATGTGGATCTAGTAAAGGAAAAATGAACCAAATATGTATACGTGCCATACTCGGTTACAATTAACAGTGGTCCAAAGAAAGTACACGCACTTCAAATATACATGCCTAAGGTGCAACGGATGAAGAGGCGGAAGAACTATAAAGCAATCAAATTGATTACATACTAATCAGAAGACGCTAGGGGTCTTACGTAATTGACGCGATAGGAAACCAGGAGCAGAATGTGGCTTAGGCCGCAAAATTCTGAAGGCTTAACATTGTGAAGTTGAAGACGCATATAAAAGTAACTAAAACAGCTAAGGGAATTTTCCTAGAAATGCTGAGAACTTCCGTTTACAGCTATCACAGTACCACTTACAGGAAATCTAGAAAAAACTGAAAATAAAAAAAAGAAACAGATTGGTGATGCACTAAATAGAACGAACAATAAAGAAGAAAAATCATTGAATGAATTTGCAAATGCTTCAACTGGTAAAAAAGAAGAATTTTAAAAACTCTTTCTCTTTTATTTTTTTTTATTTTGTTCGTCAAATAAGGAACCTTTACTCAGAAACAATTAGAATAGGAAGGAGTCAATAATATCTTCATACGACATCAAATGTTGTTAGGAGAAAGTAATCAATATAAAATGGGAATAATGTGTGGAGAAGGAAAAGACAGGATATTAGAGGTGCAATACGGAGTAAGAAGACCAAGAGGCAGCAAACTGGAATACAAATTAGATTTTTTTTTTTTTTTTTTAGGTTCGTCAACCAAGGACTTTTATCTAGAAACAAACAGAAAGGAAAGAAGTCGGTTATATTTCAATCCGATCAAAAATCGATCAAAAATCGTTGATTAAAAGGAACAAAGAGTAGAAATAATTAATGGGGAAGGGAAAGACATGATAAAAGAGGCACAATAAGGAGTAGGAAGCCTCGGCCTCAACAAACAGCCGCTTCATTACCAAAAATGCCCGAGTGGCTCGGTACCAAAGTAAATCAATATTAATCTAATGGAGAGAGGAAAGATTATGAATGAGTGAACGTATACGGACGATAACAAAGTCACACAAATGATCAGAAAGAGGAGAAGATATGGTCTGAAGAGCGCTCAAGGAGTCAGAGATCATTAAAAAATTGGAGGAAAGGTGATTTGGAGAAATTAAATACAATAGAGCGAAGGGTATACAAATCAGCTCGACTGTAAATATGAAACAGAAATAAGGAAGACGAAAAAATTCTGATAAGTTAAATTTAGAAAGGATGAAGGAAGCTCCAACACCACCAGTCCCCCTCGAACCATCCGTGTAAATGCTAACATGAAAAAGAAATAGGGAATTGATGGTGCTAACTACGACTTAGGGGAGGTTTTTTAAAAAAAAAGGAAGAATAAATATCGTAAGAGGATGACAGAGATCAGTGCAGTTGAAGGAAAAATAGCGGATGTTATTGAAAGAGATTGTGTAAGTCCAAAATTAATAAAGACGATGGGAAATCTAAGCTAGAATAGGGGTTTTGCTAGGAGTAAAACGCCACAGCTATTATAAATCGAAAGGAAGAACTAAATAAGAGTAGAGGGCGTGAGGGGAAGACGTTTAACAAGGAAACGATAGCCTAAATAGGATTTAAGAATGGGTGGGGATGTGGCGTATTAGATTCAGCAAGAATAATAGGAATTGGAGAGGATTTAAGCACGCTAAAACAATGTCGAAGGAAGGAGTTTTAAATTATATCTAGTTTAGAAGGTACTTGGAAGCACAGCCATAAATAAAAGAATAATAATGAGTCGGCAGGAAATAATAGAAACATAAAAGGTCTAAATACGAAAATAAAAAATACGTGCAATAAAAATAAGAACAAACTATATAAAATATGCTGGTCATAAGGAGCGTAAAAAACATTTTAACACTGTAAAGTACTTGAAAACGGTTGAAAATATTGAAAGAGTAGGCTGGATTCATGTCAGGACCGAGAACCAGATCCTAAACATCGGACAAATTATAGAAAACGCGTGAGAAGTTCAACTGAAAACGTATTTATGTTTTGTAGGCTTTTATAAGGCGTTTGATTCTATAATATGAAATAAATTGTGGCAATTATTATAAAAAACAGGCCCACCAGAACATATGATAGAGAGCATTAGAAACCGATATGAGAATAACATAAGCGCAGTACTAGTAGTTAACAATGTCAATTTGCAAACCTTTTAAACTTGGAGTGGAAGTTAGAAAGAAATGTATTTTATCATTTCCAATACTATTCAATATATATATAATATATATATATGTATGTATGTATAGTGAATACATGATGCAGGAAATACTTGAGGATTTAGAGGAATAACAATAGGAGGACATAAGGGATTAACAATCTTTGTTACGACAACGATATAGTATTGTTAGCATCATCTAACGAAAAATTAGTATATTTTATAAATTAACTAAAGATCACAAGTGAAAACTGTGGCTTGAAAGTGAATAAGTCCAAAGACAAAGAGGTAAAATGGATAATTGACCGAGCCAAAGGAGTCAGCCGCAAATTAAGGAAATTACAGAATAGGAAATAATAAGCGAATTGAATTACCTCGGATCACTAATTACAAACGCAGGGGAAAGTAAAAAAGAAATGTGTAGGCGTCTCATCGAGAGCTGCAACAATGAAACTCAAAAAAATGTAGAAAGGTATGAATAAAACGAAAACCATTAAGACTAGTTAAATTGACTTTGACAATTGCAACAGATGCATCGGAAACATGAATCATAAAAAATAAATAGATATTAATCGGATAATAAATGCATTTGAGATGAGAGTATACATAAAGATGCTCCGAATACCATGAGTGACACGCTGATCTAACAAATATAATCGATAAAAACAGATTGCTATTCGTAATAAATGAAGTTTTAATGAGACGTCACATAGCGAGGAAAACTAATTTAACGAAAAGAAGAACTACGATTATAGAGGGCAAGGTACAAAACGTCCTAGCGGAAGATTTCCCGACCTGGCAATGGATCGGGTTAGTGGAAAATATAATGTCACCTGACACGTCCTTGATGATGATGATGATGATGAAAATCAAAACTAACAGACCGCTACTAGCATTAAGTAAATACGAAAAAAAAAAGAACAAAACAACAAATGAATACATTGCAATCAAACGCATGATCGCGATGACCATAATTCTAAACTACTCGATAACCTGTGTGTTTTTCGTAGTTTATTTTAGAGAAATTAGAGCGAAGCCAAATTGTAACGTTCGACCTCATGAAAGTATCCGAGCTTTGATGAAGATTTTTGTACGGGTATGAACTGTTGCTGGTTTGGCTGTTATTTCACGTTTGCGAAATATTATCCGAAATAAAATTCTCGGCGAGCGAGTAAAAAATTTCGGCCAAGTTTCAAAAGAAGAAAAAGGAGGCCGGCGCTCGATTACTTTAATTAGACGCGTGCGCTTTTATCGTTTTGGCCAGACGTCAACTGGCGAGTAATTAAAACTCACTCCGGCGACGTAATTAAGAATTCGGAAGTGCGCATTAAATCATTACCGATTTTACTTTTCGCCAGCAGCAGCAGACGAGGAAGAGGAAGAAGAGCTGCAAGGAAGAGCGTTCTTCTTTTCGGTTCGCGTATCTATTCCGGCGAAAACTTTTAACGAACTCGGCAGATCGACGAATCAGAATAATGCGCTTCCGGCAGAGTTGAGCTCGCGCTTGACGACAATTAAATTCGCCGGATAGAAGAGGGAGGGGGGGGGGGGCGAGCTGGCGCAAGTTTTTGATAACGCTGATAACGAGTTACAGTTGCAGGGCGCGGGGATCGGCCGCTATTCATTAAGTTTAAGATATTACTGGTGGCCGAGTAATGGTTCGGCGTGAAATTAAAAGTTTTTATACGGAACGCGGTGACAGCGTAGAGGGACAGCAGCGAGAAAGAAAGAGAGAGACCGATAGGGGGGAGAGAGAGAGAGAGAAAAAAGGAAGAATTCGTTATCGATTCAGGACGTCTTCGTTGCAGAAAACTGATGAAAAGAGAGTAAGTAGTACTTTCGGCATATTTTATACGGGACGTGAGCCGATGATCAGTATTCGTCTGTCGTGGAAAGGAGGCCTTTTTAACGAAGACGCCGAGCACGACAATGTCGCGACTCTGCATGTTGATGAGCAGACACGACTGCGAGCCGTTGTTGTCTTCGGAGGCGGTTGTTGCCACTGCGCAAAGCATAGTCGGTCGAGCATGCTCTCGACAGCGGAACATGTCGCCGAGTAAGTAAACACGCGATTCGATTCGAGCGAATCACGTTCTACTCGTCCGGATGAATTACGAAATGACCGACTCCGATCGCGCTACGGCCAGCTCCCGTTCCGAGACACACTTGCCGAAAAGCTCGCCGAGAAAACTTTTCTAACCTCTCCGGCTGGCTGCTCGGCCGCAAACGGTGTAATTTCGATTCCGGTCGCCGTTAACTTTCCGAACTATTACGTAGATTTATCCAATTTTAAAAGCTGCGCCGTTTTCCGGACGGCGGCAACGCCATGATACGCCGCGCTCTACACACTTTCTTTATTATTCCGACCGCTTCTTGCACAGCCGTACGAAGAAGGAAAAAACCGCGCCGTTCTCATGCCGGGTGCCATAGAATTCTGCCGTGCGTCTGGGCCCGCGAGACTGCCTGATTCGACTCTCTTCATTACGTCAGCAAAGTCTGGAGCTCTATTCGACGAATTCCAAACTGACAAGACGTCGGCAGGCGGCGGCAGCTTGATTTCGGCCGCTGAATGTGTCGACCAGCTTCACCAAGGTCTTCTTAATTAATTACACCCTTCTATCCGGAAGAGTATTAATTGTTCTTTCAGATTACATCTGCAGACAGTTGCCGCTGTTTCGCCGGTGTCGGTTGTTAGTCTTTGGTCTGCAGTCGGCTTCCTTTCACCGCCTCATTCAAAGCCCCCCTCCTGACAGAATTAAAAAGGCCAACTATAAAAAGCTCGATGCGTCCCCCACCGCACCGCCCAACCCTTTTTTGTTTTACTTTCTTCGATAAGCTTTTAAATTCTAGCCTAGTTTGGTTTATTCGTTGTTTTTTTTTCTTTTCTTTTTTCAAAATCATTTAAACAGAATTTAAAGTTTCTGTTCCCTGTTCATCATTATTATTATTATTATTATTATTATTATTGTTCTTGTTGTGATTATTAAAGGAATGTTTGTATTTATAAACATTGCATGCTAAAAATGTTTCACTCTTTTTTTCATATTTATGGACCGCGTCAGTGCTTGCCGTCGCAATTTCGTTAATCTACAGAATATGCATTGAGCAAAAAAGACTGGTTCGAAAAAAAAAAAGGAGGGAACATAATAATAAATGAAAATAAATCCGTTAATTATCACACGGTCTCGCATCTTCAAAATCACAGTATAATACCAATCCAAACAAGTTATTTAATATCTAGGTATGCGCTTGAATAGACGACTGACAAGGAAAGGCAACACACATATTTATTAAGCCTTAATATTCGAATTAAGAAAGTTAATTGGATTTTGGGCGGAAATATAACGCTCGCTGCATGTTAATCAATGCATGCACCTAAAGTCAAGCAAGTCTCTTGATAAGGGGTATCATGGATTGTGAAGTTAAGGTTCACACTGTGCTAAGCCCAATGGCACCAATGAGAATAGGGGAGCCAGTGGTACAATTTTGGAGGGCTGTGCTAAACCAACAATTAGAAAAATATAAATAATTTACTTCCGTGTAAACTGCGTTTAATATTACCGAAAGTCAATTAAATCACCGTATATGCCCTTACGTTATGTTATATTTCCGTTACATAGTTCGCTAAAACACTAAACTATGAAAACACAAAGTCACATAATAATATACTGGTATGTAAAAAAAAAAAAAGAGGTAAAACGGATAATAATACTGCAGCTCGAC
Source organism: Icerya purchasi (assembly GCA_039619475.1). Lineage (NCBI taxonomy): Eukaryota > Metazoa > Arthropoda > Insecta > Hemiptera > Monophlebidae > Icerya > Icerya purchasi. The sequence goes on from CM077115.1 coordinate 577,974,478, forward strand.
CGGTTTCGTCTGTTTATTTAGTTATGTTTTTGTAGATTCGCGTTTTCAGATTTTATGGAAATTGGACCACCGCCGAATCTTGTTTCAGTAAATCTGTTTTAGAAAATTTATTTTAGAAAATTTGTTTTAGAAAATTCGTTTTAGAAAATTTGTTTTCGAAAATTTATTTTAGAAAATTTGTTTTAGAAAATTCGTTTTAGAAAATTCGTTTTAGAAAATTCGTTTTAGAAAATTTGTTTTAGAAAATTTACTTGTCGTCTTTCGAACAACAGTTTTCGATTTGTTAATCGTATGAGACCGTCTCTTTCTTTGTCGTCGTCTCTGCCCGGTAAACAGCGACTGGTACTTTCACGTGAATATCCGCTATTGATGAACGTCAGTCAAAGATTCACCAAACCACTAGGCCGCATATTGAAAAACGATTAGTTCAAGTCGTTGAAAGATAGTGAAAACTCCTCCACCCTGGTATCCGTAGCTTGCGCTTCAACGCGCTGAATTTCTTTAATCATGCTACACGGCCGGGGCTTTAATTTTTTTGCTTTATAATCATTCGGAGGATATTTCATCTCAAGTAAGTGCTGTCGTGAAATGTGTTCGCGAACTTTCGTTCGTGCAGGTTTATCGGACGACCGAATCTCTTGACCGATTGACGAGATTGCATCCGTTAAAAACCAAACCACTCACACCGAGTTCGGTAAAAATATCCACACTGTAACTCTAAACGCGAAAATAGAAAATATGATATTAGAAAAATACGACTCTATAGAAAACCAATAAAATAAGTAACTTCTCAACGAACATGGGGAGACAACTTACAAATAAACATACTACGCAATATGTTAAACGCACTACCGGTGGAACATATTAAACGATTACTGCCAAACGGAAAAACAACTGACATCGAATTAAAAAAATGGTTTACAAAAAAAGTAGTCTAAAATTAAATATATGATTACCGTTCACGGAGAGTTTAAGTTATCAAATAAAATGATACGTAATGAAAATAGGGAGATTACACTGAAAATGAAGAAGACACTCGCAGCTCATGACTTGGACCTTGATTTAAGATTCAGAATTCTGAAATGCTATGTCTGGTCAGTATTACTCTATGGTGTCAAAACATGAGCATATTGACGTCCAGAACACTTTACACATTAGAAGGCTTCGAGTTTTGGTGTCTATAATAGACGCTTATTACTCAGGGGATCCCGTGGACCAAAAATAGAAGACCAACGCTGAGGTACCACAGACAATCAGAAAGGAAAACGAGCTGATCGACACTGTCAAAAGAAGAATAATAGTGGGTCGAAATACACATTACTACAGAATATTGTATTGATGAGGAAGGTGGAAGGAAAAAGAAGAGTTGGACGAATAAGATTATCTTGGTTCAAGAACCTACAGATATGAACCAGTTGCAGTGTTGAAGAACTGTTCCACACAGCAAAGGATAGGGGAGCCTATAATGACATTAAATGAGTCTAAGGCCATGGCACTGAAAGAACAAGTCGTGGATTGTAATGAGAAAATTATCTTTATTTAAATTATATGCCGACCGTGTGAGTGGGAATAGTTTATTGGTAGTGAAAGTTCATATATATATATATATATATATATATATATATGTATATTATAAGAATCACCGATAAAACTGTGTATGTCTCGCTTTTGTTAGTTATAGTATTATTGTTTTTGTTTATATATTAACTAATGAAAAATAGAGACATGTGTTAATTTTTAGGACTCTGCCGACAAGCTGCATGGCTTGGCGAGATCCTTGAATGCACATGCACATGCATGAAAAAAAAAAAAAACTAATGTCGATTGCAAGCGTGCTCTGAACGGCGATTGATAACATTATGTACTCTACACACATAGAGACCTTCCAGTGTTTCACCAAGGAGAAATTATGCTTCTGCTGTAATTCGTCCGTACAATTTTTGAATTTCCATCAACTGAAAATCATTAATAAGTTTTCACGACGTTGTTCGGTTCGTCCGCTGTTAATTTTTAAAAATTTATTATTACTCATTAAATTCTAAAAATTCGAATATTATTCCCCCCCCCCATCCCCCCAACTATTTTCATCGTTACCGTGAAACTACTCTCATTGCTGCTAGCCCCGTCCGTGAGACACGCAGGAATAATAAGCGGCAGCCGAGATAAATGACGTGTCAACATCATTAGGAAGAGATCCATCCGTCAGGCAACTTACTGGAAAAGCTTGTGACCTTTTTCCAAGAGACACTGGAGAGCGGATACTTACAACTCGTCGCTCGCTTTTTGAGAAGCTTTCTCATTCGGTTGTGATTGGAACGCTTAAAATTCCCGCGATGGCTGCTTGGCCGATTAGAAATTGTAATAATAACCAGACCGAGAAGACTGATTAGCATTTTTATTACATATATTATCATTGCCACAGCGTTGCCACTATCTTTCCCTGTTGCAGAGCCACTACTTTATTAGTGATTTATCTTATTCAGTGTTCTTTTTTCGTTTTTTCCTTTTTTCCCCCATCCCGTTCCATCATCTTCTTCTACGCTGATTTCGTTACGAGATTTATGACGGCATTGCTTTTTAATATCCTTTATCTGCGCCCGGACGGGTTCCTGTTTTCGCTCTGTATCTGCGTAGAAAAACATTTAATATCGTGCAACGAATAATGAAAACGGAAACCGATATTCCGACGGTAAACAAGCAATATCGAGTACACTGCTTAATGTCTACGAGATATGCAAAAATCCGAACTTACATCAGACTATTGTTTTACCGCGCTTTCTCCGCTGCAACCAGTAAAAACACAAAGAAAAAAGGCCAAAACAAAATGATGCGCGAATAAATAGCGAAAGCATTTTTCCATTTACAAGCAAATTATTCCAGAATCGCTCGTCGACGGATGACGAACGGTTTCTAAAGGGAAAAAAAAAGGAACGAAAATAAGAACGAAACGGCTACTCGAATAAAATGTACGTGCACTTTAAATGAATGACATTTTTCTATTCGAACTAGTTCAGTCTTGAATATGTACACAATCTGATAGCAGTATAGACATCCTCCTCGCGGCACTATTTCATTAGTTCTTCTTGATAAAATACATCCTGTTCTAGAATTAGGTAAAAGTTCCTTTTTTACTAGCGTTGCAAAGTATTTTCCAGCGAAGACGATGTATGTTATATTAATAAAATCTATTTGCGCGGAGTTTGACGGTATTTCTGCGTTGGAATCCCCTGCTGGGAAAAAAACGAAAACTTACACAAAAATTTATATATGTAGAACCGAGCTTGTAGGGGCGATTGGCTACGAAATCAGAGGTGGTACCATGGATTTTCGAGACTTGTCTCGTTTCAGATCCGAATCGCACCATGAAGTTGAATATTGGTTATAGCAGAGAATTATCTGGGGGAAAGTAAAAGCGGATAATCCGAAAGTATAAAAGAACTGGCCCTAATATTTCCTTATCGGATCCGTTGGAACCTTAAGTGCATTATGAAAAGCTTAATTGCATGATAGCTTATTAAGTATATATGCCTTTGATATCATCAACCAGCCTAAAATAAAAGTCAGAAAAAGTGGCTAAAAAGTTGAAAAGGGAAAAATTATTGAACAAAAATTGACGAATAGTGATAATAATGTAATTAAGATTTGGCCTATTATTGTTGTTTTTTTTTGAGTTTTATGATCGTTAAGATCTATTTAACACGCGAACAACAAATCATATTACACAATTCTACGAGTATACTTTACGGGTGGTACAAAAAACAACCAGTTTAGAACACTACTGGGGATACCTCTGTGTACTTTGTAAAACACTGGAAACCACAACATTCGGTAATGCACGACACGTAGTCGAAAGAATATCAAATGTCGACACTGTCAATGAATGTGTTAAGTATTTCGAAATATATTCCATTGATCTCAAGTTATGTAAATTGATCGGAAGCGCGCTATTAATTAAAACGCGCTTACATATATATATATATATATATATATATATATATATATATATATATCGTGTTATTCTTTTCACGCATCATTTTGAGATTTTGAAACCAAGTAAAAAGCTCTGGAAAAAAGGAATATTAAATCGTAGACGAAGTTCTGACTTAAAGCGAACAATCATGTCGACTCGAGAAATATGCTGAAGTGGAAGAACTTCGGTATGATTCTTTCAATGTACATAAAAAAAGGGTCGAAGACATGACTGGGAAATTTCATGAATGTTAATAGAGGTATTGGTAGCTCAATGAAGGTGCTCAGCTACTAACCTGGAAGTACCATGGGTTTTCAGCAGTTGTTTCGTTCCAGATCTAAGTCGCTCTCAGGTTTATCCAACTTGTAATAATTAGGAACACCTTGAATAATGAGGTAAAAATAGCTGAAATTGGAAAATGAAGAAGAATAGGAATTAAGTGTTACAGTCGAGAATGAATCATTTAAGGAACGACGAGCAATTTTACCACTAAGGTCGGGCTAATAAATCCACCATCTTATTGCGCTTAATGATTAAATCACGAGGAATGTGCAAAGGATCGATCGCAACGAGTGAAAAAGAAATAAATATCAATTAATTGTTTATATTTGGGGTTTTTTTCGTTATTATATGTTAAATTGGAGCAGTAAATTCCAAATAAGAGCTAAAAGAGAGAAGTTTAAACGATTCAGAATAATTCAACGCAGCACAAAAAAAGGTAGAAACAACTTTATTTTGGGCTCTTTGGAACTGCCAACAGAGGCAGCGATGTGAATAACAAAGCAGAGCATTGGAAAATTCAATTTTGGCGACATGTTAAGAAACAGATTTAGAAGGTAAAAAAAAAAACATTTAATACAATGAAGACGACTGGAAAAACTGAAATCAAAATAAGTAAGCTCATCATGACTATATAAGTATGCGGTAAAAATTGTGGAAGACAAACAGAAATTAAGCTCGCTAGCACATTTCACACTGTGGTTTTTTCCCCCTTTAATTTCCAACGTAGCGGATGGGACAAATTTATTCTGAAATTTGTCTATAAAGGAGCAGGGAACTAGAGTACTTAAGAATATAATGCGTGTATGTGTCATGTTTAACCGATAAATGTAGATGAAAAGATACAAAATAAACTATGTATCTAATAGCTTCCTGCAAGTGTACTTAGATTATTGGAAGGTGACGGGATGTAAACATAGTCGCGCCACCAACCACATTGTGTGTATCTAGTCTGTATTTCTTTTTTTTTTTTTTAATATAATCTTGTCATGTTAGACATAAGAGAAATAAATGTAATAATAGCGAGAAAGGCCGAAGAAATCACGCCGAACATCCAAACAAACAGTAGCCTCAGGATTACGTTTGAATTAAGGTGTAGGCAAACTATTACTGATTGGACAACGTAAATTTTAAACGCACTGCCCTTTCAGAATATTCGAGGAAGACTGCATTGTTTCTTCTGTCGCGAATAAGTGAAGTGCGTAAGGATTCTAAGTTATACACGAATATCGGAAAGGGCAGGACAATCAAACAGAAAGTGTCTCAATCGGCAAACCCAAACCTGTATAAGTAGGATTGAAACTTGCCATGGTCGGACAACATCCGCGTGTTGAAAAAGTTTAATTTCATGTTTTTAAACTTTAGTCTAAGGGAGACATCGGGCAAGAACTCGAATGTTTTCCTACCAGTGGAGTCATTGTCTCACCGTCTCTGCTACTTATCCAGTATCAATTTATCCCCATATTGCTTAAATAGTTTTTTTTGGAAATCGACTGCAGTATCTGTAGAAAAGCCTAATTGTGTCATAGATGTGGAATCAGCCACTAATCTGTGCTCATTGATCATAGCCCTACCAATGAGATATAAATCCGTTGGCACGACGCCACAGATTACACAAGCTGCCGAGGTAGGGGAAGTCTTATATAAAGATGCTGTACGCAACAGGAATTTCCTTATTTACTCGACGTAAAACTCGTTTATTGACATAGACAGCGGGCGTCATACGCGTATAAGGCCTGAGTCAGCCCTTTGTAGAATACAGCGGTGCGCTCCCTAAATTCCAACTCCCAATCATTAGGTTGAATTTTGGCGAGTTTTGAGGTAGTCACATTTAAAGGTGATCATGTTATAGTGAGAAATAAAGGTGTGATTTTCATCCACTATTATTCCAAGATATTTTAAGGGGGGTTTATAAAGTACTGAATTTCCGGACACTAGCGAAAGATTGGACTGTGGTTATCGTTCGGTAACCACGCAGAGTCGATTTCCAAATGAAAATAACACATGGCACACTCACTTTTACCATTAATCCGATTTATAATACTGCGAGCATGTCCTTGGAGTTGTTTTTCGGTTACACCATGTTATGACCGTCGTACTGTGTAGCTGTGACTACAGATGTCTGACGAGTGACCGTGGATTTGAATTATTTTCATATCGTTCATTCACGTCTGCATAACAAAAAATTTTGACCGTTTCAAACTTAGGGAATGGACTCTTTGTAGCCGATAACCGTCCCTACCTTGAAAGCTTTATTTGTCCGGCATCATCACCATTGAGAGCTTGCTGTTTTGTATGGCGCTTTCACCTTCAACAAGCTTTTAACTTGACCGATGCATGAACGATCCTCCGTCACATTAATTTACTGCTCCCCAAAGGGAGGGAAAAACTAAAGTCACGTTGTTCTCACTGTTAAAATTCGTACAAAAAAAAATTTTCAATTACAATAAATTCCTTTGATTTGCTTCAATGGAAAAATACAAGCGGCAAACGTTAATAAAGGGAAGTGTGTATAATAGAATTTCTCCGCTTTCTGGCGTTCTTCAATGGTTCGCTGCATACCTAATGAAAAGTTTTTTATTTTTTCCAATTTATGTATCTCTCGATTTTTTCCCGTGTCTTTTTCTAAGCGTATTATTTTTGTGTTTCAATTATTTATCACCTTCCTTGTTTATATATATATATATATATATTTTTTTGCTAATAAACTTATTTAAGAAATTCATATTTTTTTTTTCAATAACACTCCATTATGTGCTAGAAGTCGGAAGGTCTGCTCCGTGAAAAAGAGCCTGACTAATTGCAAACCATTAACGGAAAATTAGAAAAATCTGCGAATAAATAATAACTTTAATTACAGCGAAATAAGAAGAAAACCTGTACTGAAACACGGCTGAACTGTTTAGATCGTGTGATACGGATAATTTGTTATCAGATACTAAAGGAATATCAAAAACGGAGAAAGAAATAAGTACCGCGTTGTTCTAGTGAGGAAAACAATTATATTTTCTTACTCAAATCTAAAAGTCACAGTTGTCTATTTCCTTCTTTTTTTTTTTTTTCAGATTAATTTTCAAGTTCTTCTTCCTTCTGCGTACACTTCGTGGGAAGAAAGAATTTTTTTTGGTTTCTAAAGTAAAGCTTTTTGCCGGAATCATTGTTGTTCTATCAATATTCATTTTTTAACTGATCCAGTCCTCGGCGAGAGGAAATGTGCGGAAAATGAAAAATATAACACTCAAGAAAGTAAAATTATTTCAGTAAAATGCGAAAGGATTGGCCTTTGTCAGACTTTAAATAAATAAACAAACCAACACTTTCACTGTACATTGTTTGAAGGCGAAGGATGCTGGTAGCCGTTTTATAGACTTTCAAACGGTCTGAACGGTCGCCAACTTTTATTTATTTTATTTTATTTTTTCTCATTATTTTCATAAATAAAATTTGAAGTTATATTTTAAGTGAATAGCGGTTATTTGTTGTTTTTTTCGTTCTAATATTAAAAAAAAAAAAAAAAAAATCGAAAATGATTGACACTCTTCCGAACGTATCTTATTACAATTTGTCCTGACATTTATTAATAACCAATATTCTTTAAGAAGAGCAAATTTGCAATTTACAAATCTTGCTAAAGAATGCTCGAAATATAAAACTGTAGTGTAAGGTTTTATACCAGCTTAGTAATAATAAGCGAAGGCACAAGGGAAACCCCTCCCTCTTTCCACACGTGCGACATTTATTATGATTTTTACATATTTCTTTAATATCTAGCAAAACGTTTTATTATTATTTTATCAAAGTGCCGTTAAATAAAAAAAAAAAAAAGTAATAAAAGTCGATGGGTGTTCAGTATGCTGCAGTTTGAAATTTCTAACATTGTCACGTTTTTAATTTTAACAATTATTTTTTTTTCAGATACAATGATGGAAAATTATACAATGTGTACATTGCATATTATTCGAATATCACATTTAATCGCAAAATTAATTTATTGTATTTATTTATTTTTTCTTTTTTTCTTTTTTAAACAAAAGTTTATGTCTGTTGGCATTAATCATTTTTAAAATTATTTGAAATGAAAGTTATTGGATTATAATCAGTGAACGTCAAGAATTCCTCCCGACCCTAAGAAAAGAAAAAAGAAAAGAATATGATAAGTTATATTTAACAAGTTCAGTCAAGCATGAGGTTTCATGCGCTGAGGATTCAGTATGTAAGTTAACGATAACCATAATATTTACGTTTACATAATATTAAATTAAAAACAAAGAAATTTGATTTATGCGCTGCAAAGAGGAAGAGATGCGTAATTTTTTGCGATTTTTTGAAATTATCGCCATCCTGAAAATTTCCGTAAAAAAATGAAATGCGGTTTCGTTCCCGACAAATAGAGCGATCTCTCAATCGATATTTCACATTTCAGAGAAAATTATTTTTTCAAAATTTCGAGTATTCCGCGCACCCGAGGCTTAATTTTGACGTTGGAAACCCCGGATGCTCCAAATTCGAAAAATATACGGGAATGTACATATCTTTAACCTTGTTCAAAACTTTTAACTAAGATATTCGCGTCGTCGAGAATAGGACATACGTCGAGGCTTTTTTGTGACCTTTTCGTCAACTTCAAAAGTTTCGTTAAGGATATGACTTATGGTTTCTTTCCCGCTAAATAGCGATCTTTCTAACAATTTATAACGTGTCCGGAAAAAAAGAAATATTTTTTTGAATCCTTCGAGGTTTCAGCTCCGGAGATTTAAAAGTTGGAAACCCGGATGTTCCAAAATAAAGAAATATACAAATCTTTAGCTACAATACCTAAGCCACAAGCGGGACTACACGTCACTTTTCGCGATATTTTTTGAACTTTTCGGCACCTTTGAAAATTTCATTAAGAACATGAAATATAGTTTCGTTCTCGACAAATAGAGTGATCTTTCCAAAGATGTATCAATTGACTAAGAAAAATTAATTTTTTTCCAAAATTTCGAGCTTTCGGCGCCCCGAGGGTCTAATTTTAAAGTTAGAAACCCGGATGTTACAAATTAGAGAAATATACGAGAATGCAGCGTATATTTTTAATCGTGTTCAAAATTTTTTTAGCTGTAATACTTGCAGCTCTAAGAGGGGGCACGTCATCTTTTGCGCTTTTTTGAACTTTTCGGAAACTTTGAAAGATTTGTTAAGGAAATAAAATAAATAAAATACAGTTTCGTTCCCAACAAATAGTAGACTTTTCAACAATATGTTACATGCCCGGGGGAAAAAAATATTTTTTTCCAAATTTTTGAGCTTTCGGCGCTTCAAGGGTCTGAATATAAAGTTGTCATGCTTGGCTGTATAATTCTTATGAAGCGGTCCTTTATGCATATGTTTGAAATACGTTTTGGTTTCTCCAACTTTTTTACTCGGGCTAATAGTTACGCGAACTTGCACTTTTCTGCTATTTTTGGCTCCGAATTTTTTTTTTAGATTGTTTTAAAGAGAATTTTAATTGTAATTTATGTTCCGAATTTGAATTTTTTAAGTGTCAAACTGTTCGTGAGTTATTGCACATTTTTTAATTGAATATTTTTGCCGTTTCCGAACCATCTTATTAGGATTCCGTACATTATATCCTAAAAATAGGTAAAATATTACTTAAGCGTTTGGTTTTCATTTTTTTCTATAATCAAAAATTCACGTTACTGCCTGTAACTTTTCCGACTACGTAATTACTAGTTCTTTATTTACACATATTTATGTTCCACTGTCTTCAAAGTACATTTCCGATTTAACTCGAATATTCATAAACGATTTCTTTGTCGTCGTCGTCACGTAGCGTCTTTGTTTACCAATGATTGCAAGATTTAATTCATCGATTTAATTTGGACCTATATTTCCCTTGAAACGTTAATTATGTCCTTGAGCGTTTTTTGTTCATATCCGACTGTCGCCATCTCCAGTCTTCTTCTTCTTGTTCCTCGTGGCGGTTTTCCTTCGATCTTTCTTTGTATGATGAGTGTGGGTAATCCTTACTCTGCAATTTGTGGGTATTCTCTTTTCCTTCTCCGGATGTCCTCTGTCAGGGCCATCTGCTCCATTCCGCTCTTCCGGAGCACTTCTTTATGAAATCTGCCACATTTAAGCGTTCACATCTCAAGTGCATTTAGCCATTGCTTTCCGCGTTCAACGTCCCCATGATTTTGAGGCATATTTTACTATCGACATTGCGTAACACTGGTTTTTTGACTTTTAGTTTAGTTCAATTTTTACTTTTCGATCTTTCAATACAGCCTACAGATTGATAAATGCGTTTGTAGCCATTACGCCATCGAATTTCTTTAATATCTGTGCCATCGTTAGGGCTCCCAAGTATCTGAGCCTTTTAATTGTCTCAACTGTTTCGCCATCTACTTTTATCTTAAATAGTGAGTCGCCGTTGACGGTCTGCGTGAACTACTTTGGTCTTCCGAAACGTTTATTTTCATAGCCAGTTTCTTTCCTTCTCGGTTTAATTTGTTCAGCATAATTTGCAGCTCTCCGGTTAAGCGTGCAAAGAAGTCCTTATCAGCTGCGTATTACATCCATTGATCTTTATCATTGCGTTTTTCATAACTTCCTCTGCATACAGCAGGAATCTCTGCGTTAGCCCTCTTCTTATCGGACATCTTCTGGTCGAGGGTTCTATTCTTACGGTCGCAGATAGCTCCTAGTATATTTCTTTAATTATTTTTACATCATCGTTATCAACATTCTACTCTTGTAGAATTCGTATCAACTATAGATGCTTTACTCTATCAAACGCTTTTTAGTAGTCGATGAAACTTGCATTCACATCTCGGTCCACATTGAGCGATCGTTGTGATACTGCTCTTTAAGCAAGGCTATCACGTCTCTGATGTCTTTTTTAGCTACAAATCCGTATTGCGTCTCACTAAGCTGCGTTCCCAACTTTCGTTCGATTTGTCTATTAATTACTGAGAGCAGTATCTTTAGGATATGGCCATCAGCGTGATTATTCGATACTCGGCGCATGTCTGTGAGGTTATCTTTTTAAGAATTGGTGTAAACTTCAGGGTTTTGAAGTCATTAGGTGTCTTCCTTTCATCATATATTCTATTTAGCAGTATCAACAGAGTTAATACTCGAATTTAATTTTGTTTCATCGTTATCGTCAACTTACTATCAAAGTCAATGTTCAAGTGCCCAAATCTTGAATTAGCGAGGTCGTAATTCTCAAACGGCGCGTGCACATGCTGGTGTTTTTTTTGCTGCGTTAGCATGGAATGCATTCTCAGGTCCATTTTTTACAGTCGATATTAAGTTTAGTCGAGACGAAACGTTGTGCAATTAGTCTCGCTGATGCCTGTGTACCAGGATGTAAATGTCCGTGCAAGGAGTTAAATACTTGCTCGCGGAACGGCTCTGTGACCAACGGTCGTACGTTGTTTGTCAAAACGTCGAAATACAACATCTCATGGACAGCACAACTTTTTTCATATGCAACGAGCTTCCATATCGGAGTAATTTTTGGAGTTTTTCGTCATTTCCTTGGGAGCGCGCAAGTTGAGCGAATGTTGCCAGAGACAGCTTCTATGCGTGACAGTGCGTCTGCAACGACGTTGTCTTTCCCGGAAACGTGCCTGATGCAGTAGAGAATTGGCTGATGAAATCCAGAAATCGAAACTGACGAGGTGTGCATTTCTCAAGTTTCTGTCAAAGAACAAATGTTAACGGTTTCTGATCTGTGAAAATCGTGAAATTTTGACCTTCAAATAGGTGTCGAAAATGCCAAGAAGTTCGTGGTCGAAGGCGCTGTATTTCGGCTGGGTATAATTGAGTTTCCAATTAAAAACGCCAAGGGTTGCCAACCCGGTTCACTCTTTTGCTGCAGAGTACTCCACCGATGGTAAAATTTGAGACGTCGGTGAACAGTGTCAACGGTATCAATGGATCCGGGTGAGTAAGAAGCGCGGCAACAGCAAGTGTTTGTGTTTACAAGTCTCAAATGCTTGTGTGTTTATCTTCATAAGTTCACCGCACGGGTTTCTTTGCTCAAGCGTCTGGTCCTTTAAAGAAGTCGTGGAACGGTGTCTGGATTTCGGCTGCTTTAGGAATGAATCGTCGATAAAAATTTGCGTAGTTCTCTGATCGTCATAGGCTCCCGGAAATCGAGGATCGCTTGGATTTACTGGAACGGGCTTAATTCCATCTGCTGGCACTTCGTAGCCAAGGAACTGTACCGCCTGCGCTCCAAAAACGCATTTGGAACCATTGATAACAAGGCCATAGACGTCAAGTCGTTTGAAAATTTCCAAGAGATCTTTCTTGTGCTGCTCCTCGTTCTCTGATGCAGACATGTGCAGTACCTATCTTAACCATTGTCTCAAACTCTCAGGCGCTTGGCCCCGTATCTTACATGCGACAGGCTGTCCAAGTGTTGTTTTAATATGATGTATCGTGAGCTGTGCTTAACGCCTCGCTGGGTCGTGTGAGGTTGAGAAAATTGCATAAAAAGCAATGAAACTACGACTCTGCGGTGATCATAGATTTAACTTCAGGTACTAGGGAATTCCGAACTGGTTGGCCGTATGTGGATTGGCTGGTAACTGTGACCCAGAGACGCTTCTCTCGAAGGTCAACTAAAAGTGTGTAATGAGCGGAAAGATCGGCTCCGATAATCAACTTTGGAAAGTCGGCGATGAGGAAACGCCACGGGAAATCCCTGCAAAGTCCCGAATTAAGCGCTAAGTGTATTATATCATACGTTATGATGCTTGATCCGTTTGTCACGCGAAGTTCGTATGAAGAAAGTGGATGTCGTCGGTTTAACTCCGGTATCGACTGGAAATTGCAGTATTGATGGCAGATCAGTAACGAACAGTCAGCTCGAAATTGGGCTCGTGTGTCACCTTTAGGCGAATCTAGTGACCTATCTTGGCGTTTTCCGACGGGAAAGTACACGGTTTACGGCATTTTCGGGAAATTGTACCATAATTCGCATCGTACCGATAATGTGCATTCTCATTGAGCGGTCTCTTGCCTTCTAGCGAACGCGGAATTTTCTGCCTCCGGAGAAACTTCGTCATCGTTGGTAATGATTTGTGGAAACGGCTGGCTTTTTACGAAGTTTTACCGTAAGTTGAGCTGATTTTTCTTCGAGTCTGGATATGCTGCTCGATATGTTGGGAGCGGTGGCTTCGAAGATGCTTGAAGAGGATCTAATAGCATCGGCGAGGTCGGCTAATTCATATAATTTTGTGTCCTTTTGTGTTTCGAGGATTGCATATTTTTTGGTAGACCCCCAATCTAAATGGTGCGCAACATGGTGTGTCATTGACTGCCGTGCCTCTTAATTCTTTTAGGTATCGCAAGAATTGTGATCGGTTCGAGTTTCTCACGTTCGAGGAACCGGTTGATTTTTTCTTCTTGCGAAGCTGACAGGCGCTTGAAAAGTTCGTTTTTGATCGTTGTATACGGATTATTCTTTTCTGGCGGACTAATCAAAATGTCTGTTACCTCTGCGGCGTACTTAGAATCCAGCGCGCTTGCGACGTAGTCGAATTGCATATCCTCTGACGTAATTTTAGACAGCGAGCTCTCGATCAGGGCAAATCGCCGTCGTCCTGTCTTATTAAAAAGTTGTTGTATTTTTCAATCTAGCTGCACATCTTACAGATATTTTTATACGATTTTATTACACCTGCTATGTATGTTTGTGGTTCCGGTACAAAATTTGTAATCGATTTTTCGATAACTTCTATTTGTCCAAATGTTGGAAGTTTTCTTCCGATTTTGGTCATATTAAAAGTTTTGTTATTCTGATGGTGGAAAAAATTATCTTTTTCTTTTTAGTGCAGTTACATATATTAATAAAATTGTATTTTTTAAAAAGATTTTTTTTAAATTTTTATTTTCATCAATTTAATAATGATAATAATTTTGTACTGGTGGCTTCAGAAAAAAATATATTTGGAATATTTTTATAGGTTGAGTGGACCGAGAATTTTACGTTTATTCAAAATTTGAATGGACTTCCGACATGTATTATTTGTAAGGAGAAATTCGCGCATAACAAGAAGTCAAATTTAGAGAGACACTTTACAAGAAAGCACGCGTCATTTAGCACTAAATATCCTACCGGTGATGCAAGGAAGAAAGCAGTTGAGGAACTTCAGAAGAGTCAAGAGTCGTCAACTTCTGTGTTTGATAACTGGATGCAATCTTTTCCCAGCAATACTAATATGGCAAGTTTTGTTTTTAGCCAAGAGATTGCTAAGAGAGGGAAACCGTACACAGACGGCGAGTACATAAAAAATCGTTTTATAAATGCATCCGAAGAGCTAAGAACAAAGCAGATACAGGCAGATATTCTGAAAAGAATTAAAGAGTTACCATTGTCTGCCAAAACCATTAAAGATAGAACAATTAAAATGTATTCGAATATAACCACCCAGCATATCGAAGATCTGAAATTGGTTTCGGCTTTATCAATAGCAGTTGACGAGTCTTGTGACATAAATGATACAGCGCAAGTTTCACTTTTTGTAAGTTTTATGTCTCATTCAGGCCCTAAAGAAGAACTTTTAGGATTATTGCCACTCAAAGGTCAGACGCGTGGAGAAGATATCGCAAATGCTGTAATTGAGTGTATGGATAAACATCATATTCCCCTCGATAAAATTGTGTCGATTTCAACAGATGGGGCCAAAAGTATGACCGGCGCGTAAGAAAAGGGTTTGTTGCTATTTTGAAAGAAAAAATTAATCACGAGATACTTGTTTACCATTGTATCATTCACCAAGAAGCGCTTTGTGCGTAAACATTTCCGGATGAAATTTGTAAAGTTACGGAATTAGTGATTACCATTATCAACTCCATTTTAGCTAAAGCTCTTAATCATCGCCAATTCAAAGAATTTTTATTTGAAATGGAAAGTGAGTACGCTGATCTTCTGCTTCATAACAAGGTACGTTGGTATTCAAGAAGGAACGTTTTAAAACGTTTCGCGTCCCTTTTTCCGGAAATTAAAGCAGTTCTCCTTGAAAAGGGCATTCACTATCCAGAACTAACAGGCGATTAGTGGATCCAAAACTTTTATTTCATGGTAGACGTTAGGTCTCATCTGAATCAGCTTACTTAATTTTTTCGATGTTAGAAGAAGTAATAACATTCGAAAACAAATTATCCATTTTTGCTCAGGGTTTTGAAAGGGAAACATTGTTTCACTTTCCGAGCCTGCTGAAGCATCGCCAAGAAAATAATTCCTCTATTGATAAAAACCATTTTAAAACAATAATTTTAAATATGAGGGAAGCATTTATCAGCAGGTTTCAGGGATTTAAAAACAGCAGAGCAACTTTAGCATTTGTCAAATATCTTCTTAATGCTATGATAACCGAGTTGAAATTTTCTCCTTTTGAAATTGACATTGGTAGCTTTGAAATACGATTGCTGCATTTAAAAAACAAGGAGATATGGTGCTCTAAATTCGAACGTCTTTGTGTTGAATTGGAAATATTGGAGAAGAAAAAATGTGATCTTAGTTCACAACACAAGTGGTCCGCTTTGAATGACCTAGAGAAGGAAGACATGATCATTTTCAACGCTCCCTTTTCGGTTCTACATATATATGCGAACAATCTTTTTCAATCATGAACATTTTCAAGAGTAAACTGAGAAGTCGTCTTATTGATGAGAACTTGGAATCATGCATAAAATTAAAAACAACAACATACAAAAATAATAAAAAATTTTCTGGATACAGAAATAAAAGAAAAAGCGATTTTAAACGAAAATCAGTTTGGCTTTCTTAAAAACAAATCAACCGAGCTAGCAATAAAAAAATTATGCGATTACATTGAAAAATGAAAAAAAACGAACAAGACATACATTACTAATCAGCTTTGACATATCCGGAGCATTTGATCAAATAAAAATTGATGAAATCTTAAAAATAATGAATAGAAAAAATACATGTCCGGTACAATACAAACTATAATTCGTAACTACTTAACAGATAGAAGAATCGGTTTATTTAATCAAGAAAACAAAATCCTATACAACAGGAGTGTCAACTCAGGAGTACCACAAGGTTCGGTTCTAGGGCGAGTACTCTTCAACATAGCAATGAGCGAAGTTCATAATTTGCATTTCAGTCAACACTGCAATATGATAAGCTACGCAGACGATATAATGTTAGTAGCAGGAATTAATAAAAAGGACGAAGTTTACAATATAAATGAAACAATAAAAAAATTGAGTAAAAACATTCAAAACTTAGGCTTACAATTCAACATAAATAAAACCCAAGCACTACTAATAAGTAGAAAACAAGACAGGGAAGAAATGGTACATTGCATTGAACAGCACTTATGCATAAAGATAAAGATAAAATAAAAATAGTAAAAGAAATAAAATACTTGGGAATAATCATAGACACAAATTTAAATTTTGGGAAACACATCGAATTCATAATAGACAAGATTAAAAAAATTTATTTCAAATTAAGATCACTATATTCAAATATGTTCGGTTTCAAATATAAAGATAGAATAGTATTCTATAAAGAGTCATTTTTGGATCAATAACAGAATACTACAGTATATTTTCCAGTTTTACGAGAAAAAGACAAGAATAAGCTGTTAAAATTACAAAGGAAAATATTAATAGGAACAATCTGTGGTTATCGCACAATATCATATACTTCAGTCAACATCATAGCAGGAATAATACCTATAGACTTAAAGTTAGAAACTGTAAACCAAATCAAAACATGCAAACAAGAAGAACTAAAATTTTAGACAAAAAAAACGTTACGAAAACAGATCAATAAAATTAATTCAAGTAGTATACGACACTCTGGCAACACTCAGGTGTGATAAATCAAAAACTGGCAAAGTAACAACACGGGAAATAGTAGTTCCAAACATAGAAGAAAGACTACAAATAAAAAATTTTTATACCGATTATAACTTCACTCAATTTTTAACCGGACATGGAAATAATGGTGTCTATATGAAACGATTTAAAATTGCTGAATCAGACATCTGTAAAGACTGTAAAGACTGTAAAGAGACGATTAACATTCGATTTTCGAATGCAATAAGTTTAAAAACGAAAGAGAAAAATGGAAAATAATAAAAAAACCAATAACCGAAATACATAAAAAAAACTTTTTTAATTTGATCAGCTTTGTCAACCATGTAATGAATAACAAAACAAAACACATCAACAACAAATAATAACAGTAACAATCAGAAACTCTGGCTGAAAAACCGCAAGGTACAGCGGAGTAAATAAATAAAAAAAAAAATACAAACCTGACTTACTCAAACTTTCCAAAAGCGCATTGTTCGCATTAATAAATATTTATTAAGTATGAAATTTAGTTTTATTTAGTGTACTAGTTTTTTAGTGTAATAAAAGTTTACTAAACAAGCAGATTTGGCTCCCAATTTTTTTTTTTGAAATTGTTGTAATGTTCATATTTGGCTCTTTGGCTAATAAGTTTGCCGATCACTGTTCTAACTAAGCAATTCTAGAACCGGCGATATATTAAAAAAATGCTCTTTCTTTCGATAACTAAATTTCTAATAATTTTTTTTTTGCGTGTGTTGCGTCATCGTCTTCAATTCGCTTCTCGCTATCCGTTGAATTATTCATTCATTTTTTTTCCGTTTTATGCTGTGTCACCACAATATCTTACATCTAATGGAAGGCAGAAGAAAAATGAAAAATTCAAATAAAACGGAATATAGAAGAAACTTAGGCTAAAGAAAAATATGACGAGATTGAAAGTTTACAGAAAAAAACACAATCATTTCATGTTACATCAAAAAGCAACAGAACTAACCGGAACATACAGAAGAAGAACAGAGCTGAACGTCTAACCGATAAGCAAGATGAAATAATAATGAAAGGACGAGAACGTTTAAAAACATGGGAAAAACATATAGAAGTATTCGGTGATGAAAGACGCTGGCGCACCTGTTATTCCTATAAATGTTGAGTCCGGATCAAGTATTACAATGAGCGAGATGCAGTAGGCAGTTAATCTTATGAAAAATTGAAAAGCTCCTGTGGTCCAGATAAATTTCGCAGTGAATTTTTAAAAATGATGGAAGAAAACGACATTTAACCAAAATTTTTAATAACATATGTGATGAAAGATGAATATTACCCCGTGACCGGCTAAAATCGGAGTTCATTATTTTACCAAAGAAATCTGGAGCAAAAGCATGCAATGAGTGTAGAACAATCAGTCTTATGAGTCACCCCCTAAAAATGCTCTTAAAGATCATTCACCGCGAATTTATAAAATATGTAAAGAAGAGATATTCGAAACACGGTTTGGATTTCAAGACGCTTTGGGAATAAGAGAAGCGTTCTTTTCGTTACAGGTGCTATGCTTACAAGAAATTCATGAAACCAAAAACTCTCCTTCATATTTATGCCTACCTCTTGAAAACGTAAAAGCTTTCAAATATTATTTAGGTGAATATACATCAATAGATCACTAAATTGAAAAAAGCAAATACAAGTTTTAAATTCGAAAATAAGACAGACAGTTCCAATTTTATATAAATTAAAGCTAGTGCTGTCGCCTTATAAAACACTAAGTATATACTACAATTCAATAATTATGTCTAGAATTCTATATGGAATCCAAATATGGGGAGAGGCTAAGAAAACGGAAATCAATTCAAAAAAGGTGTCTGAAACTTATACACTACCCTACTGGAAGCGAAATGACTCGAAATCAATTATGTATAGAAGGAAAACAATGAAATGTCTCCCAAGATGTACTACTACTATTACAGGTTACTCGAATATAATAGCAACAATGTAAAGTTACCAACTAGGCAAAAAACTCGAATAACAAGAAATCAAAGTATAATATATATTACACATTTATCCTAGAGGGTCTAATCTACGAATCGATAACATAAATAATTCGGTCTTAATTAAAATAATCAGTAATATTCCCAGTCACATTTTTAAAGGAAAACAGTATTGGTGTATGGAAAAAGGAAGTAGTGAAATGACTGAAGGAATGGTGTAAGGAATAAAATACCAAACTAGATCATAATTCTTTCCATTCAGATAATTCAGTTATATAATAATTTGACTATATATATTTTCTTCTGTGATTCTTGCGTCTTTCCTTTTCCGATACTTTTCTATTACTTAAAGAAGAATAAGTATGCGTATTGAATACATAAACAACCTTTATGTTTGGTGTGTATGCCTAACTCGAGTGAAAGCGTATATTATTATAAATAGTTATTTATAAGACATATATTATATTAATTAAGGCGTATTTATTTCGATTTCGTTCAATAAGTATGAATAATTTTGTAATAATGTGTATAAACTGAATAAACGATAATAAGAGTATCGGTCACTCACACAACGGGCATACTTGCCCTGTGAGACCCACAATTTATTTAAATAAAAAAAAAAAAAAAAAGAAAAATATAAAAGTGGTAAATTATCCACCGCGCATATTACTTATCGAATGCGATGGTGAATAAAGCTAACCGTTAAGCTCCGATTTTGATCTCATAGCAAGGCAAGCACCATTCACAGGGGCGCCCTTCAGGAGTATTCTTGTTCTTTTTAAGCTCGATAGTAGTAGCTACCTCGTTGGGCTCTTCGTATCTTTTGAACACCGCGTTAATCGGCTCTCGTTGCTGTGATGCGAAATTATTACGGTTATATCATCTCTATGGAACCACTTTTCTTCTTCTTTGCCCATACCGCTATCAAATCTCCTTCAGTGCTGAATTTCCCTTTTTTCCGCCTTTGGATTGTAGCATTAAGTATGCTTTTGTCCAAATCCTGGGATGTGGTAGGATTTTTGTTCAACAGCGCGCCTGATTTCAAATTCTTGACATTCTATCGGTGAAGAACATTGCACTTGCTGTAAATTTAACAAATTCTTAATCGGACACCACTGGAAAAATAACAGAGCAGCGTCTTTAGCTTTTCTCGTGTACTTTCCAATAAAAAAGCGATCGAATTATTACCTGTTTTTTCTTTTTTTGCAATAATAGCGAGTATTCTCCAGCCTACCGTCCAGAGGCATTTATGGCTTTTCGGAATTTTGTTTCATGCGACAACGGTGATTTATTGTACGCATTGCGTGGTGCCGGGTATCCGGCGAGTAGCGAAATCGGAGCTACATTCGCTCGCGGCGAAATTTAATAAATGGATTTCGTGCAACCGGCTTTGACCTGGCCACGCTACACTCTCACCTGTAGCAATGTTAAAACAGAGATTACGATTTCATATTCGGTTATTAATAATTTAACATGCGCGCGTACGGATTTAGGTGTACGCAAAAAGAAAACGGAAAAGCAAAAAAAAAAAAATTCCGCGATCTATTATTAAACGCGCGAATAAAACTGCGACGAGCGAGAACGGAAGAGAATAAAGGACGGCCTTGGTTGGGCTATAATTGTGATTTAGTATTTGCTGGCTTAAGGGCAATAGTCGAAAGTGGCATCATTTAAGAGAAGAATTCGGGTATTAAAATCAACCGATGGTTCCGGGCATGCACGCTGGAACGACGGACCGTTTGATAACGGCACCGTTTCTCATTCCAGAGCCACTTTCCAGAAGAGCATCGCTATAGTCTGCCTCTGTCTATCCCTCGTACTTTGTCGTTTGTCGTCGTCGTCGTCGTCGTCGTTGCGGTGATGCTCGAACGTTTCCAGGAAGTGAAAAGTGTAAAAGCAAAAGTATAGAGCGTCGTTGTCGGCAATTTTAAAACTTCTAAATGACTTTTGTATACACGGATTTATACTTTATAGCGATAACCCGCCAAAGCTTATGGCCCCTCCGCCCCTCTAATCCGTTCGGTGACCGCCCCTCTCTTATCACAGCCGAGGCTTGCGAACCTCCGGTGCAGACACGGGCACGCGTTCCGATGCATATCGCCCCCGCTTCTTTGACGATTGAAATTATTTGCATACTAACTGGTTTAAAATAATGTCAGCCATCGCGCAGGCCATTCTGGAAAATTTTTTATTTCGCTCTCGTTCAGCGTTTTCTTTCTTTTTTTGCTTTTTCTTTTTACTACTGGTTTTTATTCTATTTTTATCCGTTCGCGCAGGCTAATGTCTCGGCGGCAATAAAAACTTTTATAATGGAACAAAGAAAATCTTTTTTACATCCGTCGATAATTCTGCCACTGCGGCGTGTTGTTCGCCGTTCGCGCGCGCACGCTCGCTCGCACGCGCCCTCATTATAAATCGCGTATAGCGCGGATCAGCGATCGATATGATGTTCATCTTGAAAGTTTCCAACAAATGGTATAATATTTCACCGGCAGCAGTCGGCCGAATTATTTATTATTATATCGTAAAGCTCGCGGAACGAGCTCGTTTAAATAAATGCGTTGTAAAATTTTTTAAATGAACGATTAACCTTTCTCCGTTTTATGGCGGCGAAATCGCCGTCGTTTTCCCGCTAATAGCCGTTAATAATCATATCGCATTCCATATTATTACGCCAGAAGTTTCCTGGAAATTGCAGCGATTGGTCTTCCTTATCCGCTGAATACAAATTGTTCTTTAATTGTGCCCGCTTGCGTTTTGTCTCGTGACCTTTGTCGAATTTCAGATTGCCGATACAAAAGCCACGTTAGCCCGAAACTTTGCCGTATTTCAGCATAATATAGTCATGGAGTACTCTACTCTGGCTAGTCTTTTATTATTTCCCTGTCCTTGTCAGGTGCATTTTACGCGATGGTTGTCTAATGTAAACACTAATTGTCTCTGTAGCGGCTCAGTAATTTAACCTGGAGGAGAGCTTTTCGACACTATTATAGTGTGTTCGGTAATATTTATTTATACAGTCCCCGCTAAGAAGCCGACACTGCTTTAGAACTGGCCATTTTTTTTTTTTTGAGGGGGGGGGGGGTCTGTTGGCGTAACACATTGTATTGAGAACTGTTCGAAAATGTTCATAACACGTTCCCTCATCGGACTCAACCGGCGCATAAAAGAAGTGTCTATCGTTACAATTATTTTGCAATATAGAAGAAAGTCCTATGAACGATTGAAGTGTTCTGAATTAATATATATAATCTACTAATTTCGATTTAATATATGTATATATATATATATATATATATATATATATATATATATATATATATGAACTGCGTCCTATTAAAAGGAGACAATACTCTCTGCTTTCCTTCAGATAATAGTTTTTTTTTTCTTTTTGTTTTTTTTCAATACTTATAAATAAGAGTAAATTTCAACTGAATAAGAAGTTGTTTTTAAAAATGAAGTGAATTTTCAGTAGTAATTTCTATTACAACTTCGGATATATATTTTATATGGCATGTAGAAATGGCGCGACTCGCGAAAATTCGGAAAATCGTCAATGTAAAAATATGTGACCGGTCAACACACAAAAACCGAATAAAAGTTATAAATAAATTATAAAAATTTAGAAATACGTACATAAAATCGAAAATGTATCGCTAAGAAGCACCCAAAAATAAGCTAAAAGTCAGCAGAACGACACAAACTATTATCATAAAAAAATGATTTAAGAAAGAATGTTGTATACACGTCATGGTTATGTAAAAAAATGGGTGACCTCCCCCTCCCAAAAAAAAAAAAAAAATACGAAAAAAGAAATACTTTAAGAAATATATATAAAAAACTTATGAAAAAGTAAAGTAAAAAATAAAAAAGCAAAAAGAATAATTTTCAAAACTGTAGGGGTATCCAAAGACAAAATGAAAGACAAACCAGAAAATAACAAACGTTTTTATTAGAAACCCGTGAAAATTTAATTATGGACCATGGCAAAAGACAAATTTTGTTTGAAAATCTATTTAAATTTTTACATTGAAAACGGGATTACTGTTGTTTGGTATTTGGCCGTTTAATGTGTATTATTAGACTTATATCTATTTCTATAGTAATCTTCAGCTACTGGTATTTCCTTTGTTGTATGTGTAGCTAGAGGACTGTTATCGATTTTTCTAATGAATTCGGCCTATGTTTTTAATTTTTAGTGAATGTTTAGCGTAGGTTGACTTTTCAATCTCGTTGTTATTAAAAATGCTTTGATATATTCACGGTATTTGACTGAAATTTATTGTTTTATCTATGGAGTTGGAGGAATCATTAAGAGCTAGAACATGGCTTGAAGGAACATGGAGAGAGAGAGAGTCGGAGAGAAGCTGTCTTTAAGCATGTGAAAATATGATCAACCGTGAAGCCCTCTTTGCCACAATGAGGACAGTCGGGAGGGAAACGATTTGATAAGAGATGGGAGTGAGTAAGTCGGGTGTGTCCAATACATAGCCGAGTAATCACTATCTCTTCTTGACGTGACTTTCGGTTTGAGGAGTTCCACGGTATCGGCTTTTCTTTGAGGTCTCGAAGCTTATTACTTTCTATGTTATGCCAATACTGCTTCCACATAGAGAGTATTAGCTCTTTATGATGTTGTTTGAGGTCTTCGGCAGTGGGACGAATAAGCATAGAAATTGAACTGTTGAGTTTGGCAGATTTGGCAGCCAAATCCACCATATCATGTCCAGGAATTCCTACTGGCCTGGGATCCAGATGAATTTTGTTGAAATAGACTGTAGATGCATAGTGTTTAGAATCACTTTAATGCGCTGAGCAATTGGGTTTGATGGAAATGGATCTTGTAGTAGTTGGAGTGACGTAAGAGAATCAGACAGGATTATCAGGTTTTGTTGAAAGTGGCGTACGAAATATTGGAGACATAATAAGATAGCTGTTAGTTCTGCAGATAGGATAGATAGACGGTTGCTTAAGCGATGTGAGAATATTTTTTTATTTACAGAGTACGCACAAGCCACTCTTTTTTGGGTTTTAGAGCCATCGGTGTAGCATTGGATGTGGTTAGGGTATTCTTGGAGGATTAGTTGTAATTTTCCCAAGATTATATTTTTATCAGCTGGTCTAAGAAGTTTTGATAAATCCAATCGGATCTCAGGGATTTGAGAGACCCACGATGGAGGTTCAGAAAATATGGTTAAGAGAGGGTGGGTGTTGTACTTTTGACAGGTCAATTTTTGCTGCCTGATCATTATATGATTTGGTGAATTGTTTGGGTTAAAGAGATAGTCATATATAGGTATACTGGGGTTTTGGGCAGCTGAGATAACAAAATTAGAGGTAGAGAGTAATCGACGGTAGTGGAGTGGGGGAATAGCTGTTTCCGCACATAGACTGTCTATTGGAGTAGTGCGGAACGCTGCTGTAGCGATTCGGAGAGCTGTTGTCTGGATTGTGTCTAAAAGTTTTAATGCTGACTTATTAGCTTGGCCATATATAGGTGCTCCATAATCAATTCTGGCTAGCACAAGAGATTTATATAGTTGTAGTAGTCTACCTCTATTGCAGCCAGTTATTGGGTTAGCTAAATATTTCATCACATTAATTGCCCGTTGGCATTTTGCTTTCAAATTTTTTATGTGTGGAAGCCAGGTTAATTTCTGATCAAACTGTATACCTAAAAATTTTGTATTATCTTGAATTAATATTGGTTTTCCATATAAAAGCAGGGTATGAAACTTGGGCGCTGGCTTTCTTTTTCGAAAGATTACTAAATGTGTTTTTGTGCTAGAAAATCGGAATCCAAGATTATGTGTCCACTGAGATAGGCGATTTAGGGTTTCTTGTAATAGTCTATGCGCTCTTTGAGGGTTTGAACTTATGATACTAATACTGTAGTCATCAGCAAATAACCGTTGTGTAAGTGGGAAGTGAACATTAGTCACAATATTGTTTATGGCAAGTAGAAAAAGTGTTACACTTAGAACTGAGCCTTGGGGGACTCCGTTTTGGACTTCATATGGCGTAGATAAAACACCATTTATCCTGACAGTAAGGGAACGGTTATTTAAAAAACTTTGGAGTAGAATAGGAAGGTGACCACGAAGGCCACATTGGTGTAATAGTTGACATAGGTAATATCTCCATATCCGATCATATGCTTTTTCAATATCAAAAAATAGTCCATATAAACAGGATTTATTGGTGAAGGCCTTTTGTATTTCACTTTCGAGGTCACAAACCGCTTGAACTGGAGATCGATTTTTCCTGAAGCCATATTGATAGTTAGTGATAATATTATTAGATTCAAGGTACCATACTAAGCGTTTGTTGACTATTTTTTCCAGAGTTTTCCCAATAACGCTGGTTAAAGATATAGGGCGATATGATTGTGGGTTAGATGGGTTTGAGTTGGGTTTTAAAATTGGGATGACAGTAGCTGTTTTCCATTGAGGTGGATACTGGCCTGTTGTAAAAATTTCGTTAAACACTTGAGTGAGATATGATATAGCTTTAGGGTGAAGATTTTTTAGCATAGCAGGATGAATTTGATCTGGGCCTGGAGCCGTATTTTTGAATTTATGGATAACGTAATTTACTTCTTGGCTTGATATAGGCTGGTTGTAGTAATAATTACCAGAGTGATAGTGGAAATTTATGGGTATTTTTTCAGCTTTCTCTTTAATAGTGATAAACGATTTATCATAATTTTTATCTGATGACACAGATGAAAAATGATTCGCTAGAGTATTAGCAATATTAAGGGGGTCTACATAGATTTGGTTGTTGTGTTGGAGTTGGGTGATAGCAAAATTTTTTTTTTTTTTTTTTTACCCCCCCTTGGGTTTGCTAGCAAAGAGCATTAGCCCAGCAAAAAGGAATAGACACATGGAATAGAATAGAAATTATATTTTTATTCTGTCGGCAATGGAATCAAGGAACACCCCTAGGACAGGAACAACAGAGATAGTAGGTAGAGAAAGAACATAAGAGGCGTTGAAAGGAGCAGGAAGACCAATCTTTAAAAGATGACAATAAAGTAACTCACGCTCGCGAGATAAACCGAAGCACTCGAAGAGCACGTGATTCGCATCGCAAACATACTGGGAACCTTCAGGATCCAATGGACAAAAAGGAGAATCAGCCAAAGAGAAGCGATTTAGTGAAGAAGGAAGGAGACTATGCGAGAAACGGAGGCGAGATAATTTAGTAATTATGGACCGATGCAAACTGGGAAACTCATAGAACCAAGGACGAGGGGGAGGAACAGGATTAATCAAGAGATAAAAGGAATTAGGATTAGTGAAAAGAGATACATAAACAGAATGCCAAAGTCTAAGATGGCAGGATTTAGTTGGAAGAAGAATATTGTGTGCTGGAACCCTACTAATAAAATTCCCATTGGAAACAGCAGCTTTAGCAAGGAGGTCGACGGCTACATTTCCATCAATGCCTGCATGTCCTGGAATCCAAAGAAAGTCAATCTGGGTACACGTCGATGAGGATAGATCATGAAGAAGAGAACGAATAGAAAGGATAATAGCATCAGTGGAAGGAGAAAGGGAAGGTGGAGATAGCGCTAGAAGAACACTTAAAGAATCAGAAACAATAAGGAATTTGGAAGAACTTGCAGAAGAGGAAATATAAATAATGGCTTGTAGAATGGCAACAGATTCTGCAGTAAAGACAGAACAAAAGGACGGAAGTCTAAAAGACCGAGAATGAAAGAACTGAGGGCACAAGAATGCCGCCCCAACTCCGATCGGGCTCTTCGATCCGTCAGTAAAAATTAAAGAGTGATCACGGAATAGAGAGTTTATTGTATTATTAAATTCCATACTGACGATATGAGAGGGAGAGGATTTAAGGAAGCATGGCATGAAGATGATATTTGGTGGCTTTAACAATTTGGAATAGACGTAAGAAAAAAATGGAAGCTTGTGATGAGGAATGACAAAAGGGGAAAATTTAGAAAGGCGAAACGATATATGAGATAGTATAGGAATTTTATTGGAGGAAAAACGCCAGTGACGAAGGATAAAAGAATAAGAGGTACTGATATTTGACGAGGAAGTGGAAAAACGTTTAATGAGAAAGCGATAACCCAAATAAGATCTTCGGATGAACAGAGGACAGATATTGGATTCAGATAGAATGGCTGGGATAGGAGATGACCTCAGAGCTCCGAGACAAAGCCGAAGGCAACTGTTTTGGAGACGATCTAATTTGTAGAGAACGGATTTGGAAGCGTTGCCATATAAGAAACTGCAATAATCCAATCTAGAGCGTATGAGAGATTTATACAACATTATTAACACAGAAGGATCGCCTCCCCATCTCGCAGGGGAGAGAGCTTTAAGAAGGTTAAAGACTTTAAGCGAGGAAGCATATAAATGGCTGATATGATCATGGAAAGACAGACGAGGGGATAAAGTGATACCCAGATAACGAAAAGAACTGACTATTGGAATGGAATGATTTTTTAGATTTATTTCAAATGAGCCCGGGTTGTAAGGTCGAAGGGTGAAGACTACAGCTGCTGATTTTGGGGCGGAAATGAAGAGATGAATGTTAGAAAGGGCCTCTTCTAGAGTACTTAAGGAGCTGTTTAGTTCCTCATTGGCAACTAGAAGATTACGGGAAGAAGAGTAAACAAGGATATCATCTGCAAAAAATAAAGTTTTGGATTTTAAGGAGAGAAAACCAATTTTGGAAACATATAAATTAAATAAAGTAGGGCTAAGGCAAGAACCTTGCGGAAGGCCCTGGAAGACCTTCCTTGAGGCGAAAAAGGAAGGAGCAGAAAGGAGGAGAGTTCTACTTTGAAAAAGATTTATAATTAGGAAGGATATGGATGCAGGGATATTTAAAGACATCATAACGTTTTTGAGCGTGGGAAGATGGACGCTTTCGTATGCACTGGCTACATCAATAAAAGCTGCAATTGTGAATTCTTTGGAAATAAATGATTTGTAAATGTCAGCAAGGAAAAGACTGATACAATCTGGAGGGCCTAAGCCAGGACGAAAACCAAACTGGTTGTCTGGAAGCAAGTTATTGTGTTCCAGCCACCAGACCAGCCGTTTGTTAAGCATGCTCTCAAAGAGTTTTCTCAGGCAAGAAGCTAAAGAAATGGGCCGAAAGGCAGAGGAATTATTCTTGGGAATTGGAATAACAACGAAGATGTTCCATGAATCAGGAATAGAACCAGATTGCAGGAAGGAATTTAAAATTATTAAAAGAATTTGGAGAGACTTTACAGATAGGTTGTTTTATTGCCTGTTAATCTTTTTATACTATTCCAAATGGCTGCAGAAGATACAGGCTGGTTTATACTAGATACAAAATTTATCCAACTCTGCTTTTTGGAGTAGCGGATGAGTATTCTGGCTTTTGCTCTAAGTTTTTTGTATTGTATAAAGTCTTGTTGACACATGCTATTTCGAAATTTACGCAGGGCTTTGTTGCGATTTTTTATGGCCAATTTTATTTCTTCGGACCACCAAGGTACTTTTCGAGATTTAATTGAGTTAAAAGATCTGGGTATGGAGTTCTCAGCTGCACGAATCAATAGATTAGTGAAAGCATCAACCGAATCTGCAATGATTGTAGGACACGGAAGTTGATCTATGTTGGCTGTAACATCATAAAACGAAGACCAATTTGCTTTGGGAATGTTCCATTTTGGTATAGATCCTACTTGACATGGTTTGTGGTGTTCTAAAGAGACCACGATGGGATAATGGTCACTATCACAAGGATCTG
Source organism: Icerya purchasi (assembly GCA_039619475.1). Lineage (NCBI taxonomy): Eukaryota > Metazoa > Arthropoda > Insecta > Hemiptera > Monophlebidae > Icerya > Icerya purchasi. The sequence goes on from CM077115.1 coordinate 578,003,311, forward strand.
TGTATGCGGCCCATTGGAGTTTAGGTGCTAGAAAGTTTGAGCATATTGTTAGATCAATAGATGAAAAACATCCGTAACTTGAATTTATGTGGGTTGGGGAGTGTTTGTTATTTAAGAGGATTAGTTTCGGATAATTAGCCAGCACATGCTCAACTATATTGCCTTTAGTGTTAGAGAATTTACTGCCCCAAAGTGAATTGTGGGCATTGAAATCACCACACAGAATGAGCGGTTCTGGGAGGTAGGCTAGAAGTTCTGTTAGAGATTTAGTAGATATATTTTGAGTTGGTGGAATGTAAACCGAGCAAACTGTAATTGGTTTTTGGGATATCTGTGGGATAGAGATAGAGACAGCAATGTTTTGGATTTCTGTTGGTGTTTGTATGCTAGTGGCTTGGAATGAATTTGATGTAAATAACGCAGTTCCGCCCTTAGCATAGGAACTGGTAAGATTATCGTGTCTAAAAACGGTATAGTTTGGTAGGTTTACTTGGGATTGTGGTTTAAGGTGTGTCTCTTGGATTGCAATTATGTATGGTTTATGTTTATAGATTAATTGTTTGAGTTCAGCTACTCTTTGAAAGTAACCGTTTACATTCCACTGTAGACAGACTGTCATTGTATATAGCAACGAAGTTTAACTTATATATAATTACACTATATATGTTAGTACTTATATTAAGTAATATTAAAAATAGATGATCGCTTAAGTTGACAAGTTTGATTCATTTGAGTCCAATTCTTGTGTCGCGTCAGACGTCGGTGTATCATGGTGACTTAAAATTCTAGTCAATCGGTTTTTGAGGCCGCGGTGCTTCACATTAGGCCGCAGCTGAACGATGAAAGGAAAGATTTCTTCCGGATTTTGATAGTAATTGGCAATGACTCTATCGGCCATTTTTGTTTTGGTTTTTAATATCTCCATAAGGAGTTTGAACATATCGTTTTCTGTACTTCCTGTAGGGATAACTTGAGGCGATTCATGGAACATCTGTGAGATGGTGTACTTTAGTTCTCCATCGAATTCGCTATCCGTATTCTTATTTTGTTGTGACTCATGTTGGGAGTTTGTCTCGTTTCTTTGCTGATTGAGATGTTCAATGAGGGTTTTTTTGATTTTCGTAAACCATATTTTCATGCTACGGTCTTGGAGGAAAGGCCGGTTTTCTTCGATCATGTTGATCAATCCTGCGAGATCCGATGTAAACTCAGCAGCCGTAGTAGGGATTTGGCCGTTGTTTCTGCACATATCGATAAACAGTAAAAAATTTGAATAAGCTAGTATAGGGTACATATGTTTCTTTGTTTCGAAATTTTCTTTAATGGGTTGTAAGGCGTCTTTTATCGATAGTACTGTCGGTTGGTGCTGAATTTCTTTCTCGTCGTTTGATGAATCACTTTCCTCTTGTTTTTGGAGAGAAGGATTTTTGCTGGTATTTTTCAGTTTTTTCTTTACCGGTTTTTTGTTGGCTCCGACATCTTGCATTATCGGTCTGCTGGTCTCACTTGGAGTCGATGATGCGTGGGATAGTGGTCGCTTATGGTTGTTAATTGTCTTTTTGGGTACCATCATATCCGAGGTTATGTATGATTGATCTTTAGGCGCTGACGAATAATTAGTATTGGAAGGTATTTTTGAATTGTCGTTGCTTAGATTTACAGGGGTATCCATAACATCTTCCCTGTGCAGTATATGTTGTATTGATTCATTTATTATGTTTCTGTGTTCTTTATTGTCGTCTCTAGTTTCTAGCTGATCTTCTACATCAGGAAATGGAGTGTCGTCCAAATATGGGCAATCTTCGATTTTATGTCCCATTTTATGACATTTGAAGCATGCTAACTGATCGAAAGTTAGAAAAATTCTGTATGTTCTCTCATTATGTGTAATATTAAAAGAGTTTGGGAGCTTTATATCAGACATATTATTTCGGACGTAAATTTGTCGACGCCAGCTAACAACATGTGAAAATAAACTGTCACTTGGATTGACTCTTAATATAGATATCGATGACGCTACATCCAGTAAAAGTTCATTTTTAAGGTAATCTTCTAAAACACTATTTGGTATTACGGGAGAGGCGTTTGAAAGAATAATTTTTGTTGACAGTTTTGTAAGCGGTTTAGCCTTAATGAAGTTATTTCCGATTTTAATTCCTCCATATTTGGTTAGAAAGTTTTTTGCTATTTCTTCATTTGACAAAAAGACGATTACTCGGTTATTACTAACCCTAGAAGCTGCAGTAATATATTTTGGTCCTCCGATACGATCTTTAAGTGCCATTAGATAGTCTCTTATTTTCAAACCATCGTAATGATTAAATATGATTCCTTCAGATTCAGTAGGGTATTTAAAATCTTTTATCGGCGTTATTCTTTGTTTAACCATATTAGCGTATGTTGTATTGTTAGTGATATTTTGCTCAGAAAACGGTAGAGACAAATTTAACGGACTATTTTTAGTATCAGAGTTTAAATTAATATTATTGTTAGTATTATGTAATAACGGATTGATTATACCGGTAGTTGATGCAGGTATCATTGTTGTTGCTGTTTCGGCTGATAAGGATGTTGGTACTAACGTAGATGATGGTAATGATGTTGATAGATTTTTGTCGGCTGCTAGCGACATGATGCTAACAGGACCGACGATAAGCGAAGTTTACTTTAATATACTCGTACTATTATACAGTTAACGCGCAACAATGAACAGACTGATAACAATAGAAACTCGTAACGAATGTTATTTTTAATCTTTTGCTTTTTTTTTTTTTTTTTTTTTTTGAATAAATTACTTAATTTATATATGTATACAAGGGCGTCGCCAGCCGATGAGCCGGGGCAGGGGCAAGATGATAGAAAAAGGATATGAGTTATATAGGAAAAATAAAATTTATAAGTTGTAAAGGCTTAATATTTTATTAAACAAGAATAAAATCATTATTAAAACATAATTTTCGTGGGTTTCTGGCAAATTGTTCTACTACTTTATTATAAAAATCTTCCAAATTGTCCGTGATTACGCGCCGATGAATACTCATCATGGCCAGTTGATTAAAAAAGTTTCAAAGCTCCAGAGGGGAGCCCTCAGCTGCTCCCCTTTGACGACGCTCATGCACAGTATATATTGTTATTTATGAAGGTAAAACTTTTGCTGTTTTTAAGATTAGTATTCTGTTTATAATTTTTATTTTATATTTTACGTTAGTTCTTCAACTATTTGTTCGTTGTAACTGTTGTTATTTGCAATTTGTTTTATTATTTTCGGGGAATTTTACCCAGAAACAATTAGAATAAGAAGGAATCACTTATATCTTGATACGGTCAGATATTGTTAGGAGAAAGGAACAAATAATAGGAACAATCTGTGGAGAGGGAAGAGATAAAACATAAGAGGCGCAATATGCCAGGAAGACCGAGTATCAATAAAATGGAATAGAAAGCAGAGCACTCAGCAGAAAGAGATGAACACTTAATAAACACATGGTCCGCATCGCAAACACACTCTTCGTTTGAGTAGAGAAAACAGTATGGAAAGGCAACCAACGAAAAACGAAAACGGGAGGAAGATAATAAAATATGGCTTAAGAGCGCAGACGGATAACGGAGGCAACAACAGAACGACGAAGTGAAGGAGACAAAGAGAACCACGGATTGGCATGAAGACTAGGTTGGACAGACAGATAAAATGAACAATTATTAGAGAAAGAGGAAACGTACATATCCGACCAAAACCTAAGATGAGAAAACCTTTGCACAGCGGAAGGAGATTGGCCGATAGGACTTTTAAAAGAAGAAGAAGAGAAAAGAGGCAGCAGCACGAGCCAAGGAATCCGCCGCTTCATTGTCGCAGATGCCCGAATGGCTAGGAACCCACAGCAAATCAATTTGAATGGAATAAAGGGAAGAAAGAATGTGGATAAAGTATGATAAAATCACAGGAATGATCAGGAAGGGGAGAACAAATGGTCTGAAGGGCAGTCATGGAGTCCGATATAATCAAGCATTTAAAGGAGATGTGATTGGAGGAAATAAAAATAATGGAATGTAGGATAGCTATCAATTCGGCTGCGAATATGGAACAGAAAGGAGGAAAGCGAAAAGATTCTGAAAAGTCAAAATCTGGGGGGATAAAAGAGGCACCGACACCATCCGGCCATCTATAAACACGGTTGTATGCGAAGGAAATCCAGAATTGATAAAACTGGAATTCCTGTCTAATTAGGGCGTATAGAAGAAATTTAGAGAGTGTAGGAACAGTAAACATATTTGGAGGATGGCAGAGATCGGCGAAATTAAAAGTGAAGTAAGGAAGATCGACAAAGGACATTATATAAGGACAAAGCGAACTGAGCCGAAGAGAAATGAGAGATAGAATAGGAGTTTTCCTAGGTACGAAACACCAGTTCCTAGAAATGGAAAGATAGGAATGAATAAGAGTAGAGGACGTGAGTGGGAGACGCTTAGTACGAAAACGATAGCCCAAATAAGATCTGCGAATAGAAAAGGGTGGTGTATTAGATTCGGCAAGGACTGCTGGAACTGGAGAAGATTTAAGAGCACCAAGGCATAGACAAAGGCAAGAGTTTTGTATTACATCCAATTTAGAGAGTCGGGACAGAGGCACAAACGCAGAGAAATGAACAGTAATCAAATTTTGAGCGGATGATAGATTTATATAGAGAAATAAAGACATAAGGATCACCACCCCATTTGGTTGGAGATAAGGCCTTCGGCAAGTTTAGCCTTTTGGTTGCTGAATAGAAAAGATACTTGATGTATTCGAAGAAGAATAACCGACTGTCAAGGAAGATACCAAGATAACAGAAACAATTAACACGAGAAAGGAGTGTATTTGCTAGGGATAAATAGACAGAAGTAGGATTATAAGGTCGCAGAGTAAATACGGCATAACAAGATAATTATATTTTAGAAAAATATCAATTGATTGTTCAGACTTAATTACTTTTTTTTACCGCATTTTTTTTTTTTTTATGCGAAGTCTGAAATTTTCTAAAAATTCGTAAAATTTCTATAACTCAATAACCATTCATTTTTGACCCCTAGTTGACAGGACCTAATTTCTGCTACAAATGGTCTCTAGAATAACCCCTTTCAAAGAATTGGTCGAATTACAAATCATTATATATTTATATATATATATATATTAACAAAACTGTCATTTAGCAACAGGAATAGAATAGAAATTAAAAAAAACATTATGGAAAACTATTGAAATATGCAGGATTTTTAATAGAAATTGTTTCAAAAACCATAAATCACTCCTTTTTTTAAATGACGTGGCCAACTGAAATTTCTGTTTATGGAAGAATTATCCTAATGTGGTCCTAGCCAAGTGTAAAGGATTGAGTTCTTATATATATGTATGGCCGTATTTAGACCAAAATTTTTTTTTGGGGGAGATTTACGAAAATATTTTTATAATTATACACATATATATATATATATACATACATGTGTGTGTGTCTGTGTTATCATGAAACATATTTATTTATAAATACCACACTAAAGCCTTGTAGTCAATTATTGTATATGCAATATTTGAACACTACAATAAAAACAAATAAAAAATAGTTGTTTCCATACAATTCATAAAAATTTTAATTTTCTTTTTTTTTGTCAAAAATTGAAAAGACATAAATTTATTCTGAATTTCGGTCCATTTAATTCAAGCAGTTCATTATTTCACAGACATTTCGGAAAGGTTTGAATCCGGAAAACCCCCCCTCAGATACGGTCCTGTATATATATATATATATATATATATATATACGTATGTATAAATGATCCTTCAGAACTTACCGTGGAAAGTCCTTTTGGACCTTCAAACGGTAGTGTTCTATTGTTATTATTGAAAAGTCGACTTTAACTGACTATGGACACTTTTATGGTTTCGATAGAAATTTCTTTTTGTCATCATTTCACTTTCATTTACATTAAGACGTTATTTTACAGTAATGTAACATACAACTGATATAAATAAGTTTTCATTAAATTTGAATTATAAATGTTCCTATCCATTTTCTGTTTTGTCACTTTATTATAGATATATAAAAACTCGGATTACACAAAATAATTATAGTTATAGGAATATAAAATATACCTGACATGTTTCGGGCTTCATCATAATCAAGTCCATTGTCGTCCTACGTAAGGACGTGGTGGCATCATATTCCTTTTACCGTTTTCTTCCATTTATTTCGGTCCATTGCTACATGAAATGCTTCTGACAGCTTGTATCCAGTTAGCATATTTACTTAATCATCCCATCGTAGTGGGCATCCTCCTCTGGGACGTTTTCCTTGCACCTTGCTCGCTATAATGTTTCTTTCCATGAAATTTATGTTCCTGGCTGTGCGACCGAAGTATCTGATCATATTCCGATTTATTTCCTGCAGGAGCGCCTGGTTTCTATCTTCAGCTCCTCTAGAATTGATTTGTTGGTTCGTTTCATTTACATACTCCATAATCATGGCATTAATAAGTAAAGTTAAAAGTTAAAAAAACGATATCATATTTGTCAATCCTATAAACTAATACAATATATCGATATGCTACGATTGATTGTTAATTTGAAATAGCCGGTTATTATTTATGATAAGATTATTATTAATTAAATTATCCTTAAATTTATTAGTATAATACGTTTCAGGGAAACAGTGGCTTCGTGAAGTGCAAGATAGGCATCAATATAAATTAAGGGAGGCCTACATCGAATCAATGATGTAACGCAGGTAAAAGAAGAAGAAGAATACGTTTCGGCACTATTAAGTAAATTATAATTATTGATATATTTTATTATTTTAAAGTCGTCTTGTATGTTTAAGTTTAATCTGTGTTTATTAATAATAATATGTTCCGCAACAGATGATTTTATTATTATTAATAATCCGCTATTTAACATCAACAAGCAATTATAACGTATCGATATATTGTATTAGTTTATAAGATTGACAAATATGAGTTTATTTTACTTTTAACTTTATTTCATTATTGCCATGATTTATGTAACTCCGATATTTTTGATAACTATAATTTCCTGTAATACGTGTTTTTATATATATATATATATATATATATATATATATATATTTAATAAATAAATTTTCATGTCATTAATATGTACTACATACTTACGCAACCGTATTAGGATTTTTTCTTCTTAGTTACAAAGTGTGTCCGTCTGACGTTTAGTGATCGTGCTCCTGCCAAAGGAGAGTGAACTTTATTCGCTTAAAAGGGTCCTGCCGTATAATTTATAAAATTTTTTAGTAACGAAGCCACAGCCAAAAAAAAAGAGGTACGTGTTTCGCCTCTTCATTTAGCGAAATAGAGCGCGAGTTGGTTGTAATTCTTTTATTCGTTCACGTTCAAATCGCAGAAGTTGCATCAATCGTGATGGCGCGCTCCTTTGCGTTTTAAGGAATTTCTGCTCATTAATATTTCGCTTCGTGATTGATAAAACAGAATTAGGGTTCTCCTCTTTTTGTTTTCCAACCAAGAAAATATTTTAATCGAAACACAAATTGCGTTGGTTCGTGTCGGCACGCCGGCGTATTTAAGTAATTTACGTGCGGCGAGGAAGCCGGCGAATGCGACAGCTGATAGGGCTGCGAAATGCAATTTGGACGGGCACCGACGAACAAAGGTGAAAATAATTCTAGCGGGCCGTGTGCGAAGGGAACACAGAAGGAGTTGTGACCGAGCGAGGAGTGGAGGTGCCAGAACTGGGGCTTCTGCGAGAATTATTACCTGGAATTTGGGAGAATGTTAATGAAGGTGACTAGTGTGGGTTCGGTTCAACAAGTTTTATATTTCTTCTCAGGGACAAGCCAAACTGACCCCAAACATCCTGAAACAGTCCCCTACTTTCCGTTGCTAACCGAAATATGCGACTGCCGCTGTAAACCCCTTGCATACATTGATACTTCGCCCTAGTAGAACCGGGCACGCTTGTTGCTCGCTTCCCGGATTAATTCTTCGCATTTATTGCCGGCCCTGTTTAATTTGTTTTGCTTTCTTTCAATTTTTTACCTTTTCGCTTTTTTTTTTTCCGCCGCGATTACCGCTTCCTACGAAGTTCACCTTAACCGCACGCTACATGCACATCACCGCATGTAGCCTACGTTCGAAGACGGTAATGGTCCGAAACGCGAAAACTAAATTACCCGATTTGTACTCGTTCTGCGAATCAGATAGGGGGACGCTAATTCGCGGTAATTAACGGAAAAATAAAATACCAAACTACCTCCCCCCGTGTAAAACATACTCTAACGATTAACAAAAATTACCGAAAATAAATTGGAACAGTTTATATTTTCGAAAGATAATAAAGGTCGCCCCGAGCATTTTTTATCGTTTTCAGTAATTAAATCAGCTTTGTTCTTTCCACTTTTCTCTTTTTTGCTATTCTATTTAAATTATTGAACTTCTTTAAAACAGAACGGGTTAATTGCGAAAAGTAATTGTGTAAAAAAGTATTAACTTATGATTAATATATAAACAAATTATACGAAAACATCCTGATGACCTACAAACACAAAGTATTTACATCCCTTTCGATAGAAATATGAAAATGATAATTTCTCGAACTGTAGTGTTGGATTAACGCATTCGGTAGGCGGACGCAAACAAAAACAAAAAAAAAAAAACAAAACAAAATATAAATAAAAAATTTAAGCCCTAAACATGGGCAATAAAAACTAGAGTTGGGTAAGAATAATGTAAAAAAGCTATTGACGGCCTATTTTACACGGATGGTAGTAGAAAGGATTTAAAAGTTATACGACTAAATAATTGGAGATGGAAGTGGAATACGCCAAAAAGAAAAAAACCGAAAAACGCTAGATATTTGACTTAATTACTATTCAAGTAATAAAAATAATGTATTCCGAATCATTAAAAATATTTGCTACGTAATAAAGAAACTCGCGGGGTGAATGGCCAAAAGAATGGACTACTTTCATTACTATTACATAAAACGAGCCCGGAAAATATTTCCGAAAACTTTAGAACGATATTTTTAATACTGCACGTCAGTAAAAAGTTATTACACGAACAAACTTCGTAATTTGGTTTGTAAAGAAAAGTATCGTCTTCAGAGCAAGCCGATTTTGTCAGAAATTAAGGGGAAAAATTTTCATTTGACGCAATTTGATATTAAAAACGTCGTCGCGACTAACTACGTTTCCTACCGTTTTCTATCGATATTGAAAAAAGTATCAAATGGCGTACACAAAAATTGTGAATTCGTTGATATTGGTTGTGTTTTACTTACTCGTATTTTCAACCTTTAAGATACGTTTTACTTAATGTGTTAATAGTTTAAATTATAATGTAATTAAAATATTTTCTGACCTTATTGTAATGCAGTCTTCGGAAAGAAAATATCTTTAGCGGTTCGTATAAAATATTCAATTTAATAATTTCGAACTGTAAAATAAAGTTCCGCGTTCATATTTATGTTACCTGTTCCTTATCAGTGAAGTAGATAAACATATTATGCACACGCATCGCGAGAGAATAGGCGATCAGTGTAGCCATTTGTACTATCGGAAATTATCGACTAGTATAAATATTTATCGCTTACAGTACATCGAGTTAAAGGTAAACGACATATCGACCGCATTATCTTTTTCCCATCGCACGTACTACTTCGTTAATTTAGTAGCCACATATGAAACTTCAAAATTCTGTGCGTACATTTACACTTGAATTCTAAACGAGTGTACAACACTCACCACCACCTTCGCGGCCAGTGTCGCCGACAGTAAGCACTGCACACTTACAAACGAATGTTAATGATGAAAGGAAGACCACTGCTCACGCGGTGCCACCAGTAAAAATAACGAAAACCGGTAGTTCATACTCCATAAAGAGGCAACTATCTGCGAATAGTAATGGAAGTGAAGAGTGTGTCAAAAAAAAGCACAATCTGGAACACGATGATTGTGAAGATGAAAATTATGAAAGTTTACAACTACATGAAATAAAACAATTATGTCATGATCAAGCCATGACCATAAACAAACTAAAGCTAAAAATTGATTCTTTGGTTGATAAAATACACCGGTTAGAAACAAAACAAACTGCACAAATGTTGCCAAACGACACTTATACAAACTCACAAGACCTGCAACTGCAACAGCTGATGCAAATTGATGAATTGCCACTAAAAATCACAGAAACTCCTGCCCAACTGAACACGACATATACGCCGTCTACTTCGTCTACTCCACAGAGTAACAAAAGACGAACAAACGATAACTCAATAGCCAAAAAAGATAACCCACCGCCGATTTTTGTAAGTAACATTAAAGATATTAATATACTTACAGAAACCTTATTAAAGAATGTCCGGGGAAATGAAGTAACATACAAAGCCTTAGCAAACAACCAAGTTAAAATCAATACACCGAATAATGACACTTTCCGAAGTGCAATCAGTGTTTTAAAAGAATTGCAAAAGCAATATGGAAACAGCAAGGAAACCCCATTCTACGAGATGGCTTTTCACACATACCGCTGAAAAGCAATGAGACCCTATCGTGTGGTTATTCGAGGACTACATGCCTCAACTGATACCGATAGTATCAAAACAGAACTTGCTCAGACTGGGCACATAGTACTACAAGCAACAAATGTAGTTAAAAATGTCTGGATTGACAGAAATGACAAAAAAAGGGGGAAGAAAACAGTTTCTTATCCTCTGTTCTTTGTCGATCTTGAGCCCAGAGAGAATAATAAAAACATATATGAAATTCAACACTTAATGTACCACAAAATAAAAATTGAACCACCGCATAAAAACACCGACATTCCACAATGTAAAAAGTGTCAAGAATGGGGACATACCAAGGGTTTTTGCTTTAAGGCTGTTAGATGTGTCAAATGTGCTGGTAATCACGATTCAACAGACTGCCAAAAGACAGAAAAGTCCAAGTGTAAATGCGCAAACTGTGGCGGTGAACATACTGCCAATTACAAAGGATGCTCTGCACATCTGGCCAAAAAGGAAATATGGAATAAACCCAAAATTAAACCAACGCAGCGACTACAGCAAAAAGATAAACCTCCTGCACAAAAAGTGCAAGCAGGTAAGTCTTTCGCAGATGCTGCTAAAGCTTTCCCTCAACCAAAAAAACAACCAACCGGGATGCCAAAACAAACGTCCTCTCAACAGCAGAGTAAGGAAAAACCCACACTGGCTGATGTCATGAAACTGCTTCAAGGAATCAATGCAAGACTCGTCAAGGTGGAAACACGGCTCAACAGCCTTGAAAGTAAGCAGCCCAAACGGGTGCAACCACAGTTCAAAAATAAGAAATGACTGACTCGGCATTTCGAATTGCAGCATGGAATGCCAATGGACTTCTCGCACGATATAAGGAGCTGGAAGTTTTCCTACACCATAACAAAATTGACATTGCATTGATTTCTGAAACGCATTTTACAACAAAAAATGTTGTTAAGATATATGGATATCAAGTTCACCACACTCCACATCCTAGTGGACGTGCTCATGCTGGCGCAGCGATAATAGTGAAGAACAGCATCTCTCATTGCCTACAGGAACCCATTGCCGAAGAATAATTCCAAAGCACTGTGGTAACCGTAACACATGGGAACACTGAGCTCACCCTAGCATCAGCTTACTGCCCACCTAAACATTCGATTCAGCAAAGGCAATTTGAATCAATATTTAACAAATTTGGTTCAAGATTTATCGTCGGAGGAGATTTCAATGCCAAGCACACAGCCTGGGGATCAAGATGTATAACCCCCAAAGGGAGACAGCTTATCCAGGCTTGCAACAGACTACATTGCAGTTTTCTATCCGCTCAGAAGCCAACCTACTGGCCTACAGATAATAGGAAAGTGCCTGATCTCATCGATTTCTTTATCACTAAAGGAATAGGAGCGAGTTTCATGGACATTGTAAACATTGTTGACCTGACGTCAGATCATACACCCATATTGTTGACGATCAGCAATACAGTCACCAAGAAGCAAAAAAGAAAAATGCTGACCAGTACAAAAACAGACTGGGATCTATTCAGGAATAAACTAGATCTAAACATTAATCTCAAAATTAGATTAAAAGTGGAAGCAGAACTGGATGCACAGGCGGAAAACTTTATTGAAGCAATTCAAAAAGCAGCAGCCATCTCAACTCCGGTCTCTGCCTCAACCCAGGAACCAGGAAAGAGCTACCCACTCGAAGTTCGAGAACTTATTGCAGAACGTCGAAAAACTCGACGCACGTGGCATAGAACCAGAAATCCAATGGATAAAACCATCTTCAACCGAACTAGTCGTCGATTAAATCAGCTAACTAAAGAAATAGCAAGAAAAACATTCGAATCCCACCTACAGAACCTTTCTCCTGAAGCGGATAAAGACTACTCTTTATGGAAAGCTACTCGCCGAATGAAACGCCCCATTGTCCACGTTCCACCATTAAAGGACGAGCATGGAAAATGGATACGAAAAGATGCTGATAAGGCAGAATTATTTGCTAAACATCTTTATCAGACATTTCAGCCGCATGATATCCAATCTAATATAAACACTTATGCTAGATATAAGGACAACGATAACTTCAAATTTGTCACTCCACTCGAAGTAGCCAAAGAAATTGAAAACAATATTAATCCGAAAAAAGCGCCTGGAATTGATGAAATCCCTCCAGGATTATTAAAGGAATTATCAAAGAAAGGAATAGTTACACTAACATACCTATTCAACGCCTGTCTGCGACTTGAGTATGTACCTCAGTGCTTCAAAATCGCTCAAATAATCATGCTCAAAAAATCAGACAAACCAAGCAGTGAGGTAGCGTCATACCGACCAATATCCCTGCTCCCAGCAATATCAAAATTATTTGAGAAACTGCTCCTTAAGCGTCTCAAACCACTAACAAGAATTCCAGACCATCAATTTGGCTTCAGGAATAATCACTCAACAATCGATCAAGTACATCGAATTACATCAATTATTGAGAAAGCGCTAGAAGAAAGGAAATACTGCTCCGCAGCCTTCCTCGATGTATCACAAGCGTTCGACAGAGTATGGTATCAGGGGCTAATCTTCAAGCTAAAGAGATTCCTTCCTGGTAACTACTGTCGGCTACTTGAATCATACCTTGCCAACAGAAAATTCAGAGTAGCACATGAAGAAACTCACTCAAACTTCTACGATATAAGAGCAGGAGTACCTCAGGGCAGTGTCCTTGGGCCCCTTCTGTACGTGATGTATACACAAGATATACCTATGACTAAAGACACTACCACAGCTACTTTTGCCGATGATACAGCTATATTAGCAGTAAGTGACTCACAGGTCGAAGCTACTGTGAACCTGCAGAAAGCTCTCGATAAAGTCACCAAATGGACCTGTGACTGGAAAATTAAGTTAAACGAACTTAAGTCAGTACACGTCATATACGCTCTCAAACAAATTGACAGCCAGCACTGTGTAAGTCTCAATGGTACCCAGATCCCACAGAGCTCATCTGCAAAATACTTAGGTATGCACCTGGACTCGAGACTCACCTACAGAACACATGTCAAAAAGAAGGCAGATCAGATAAAACTCAAGATGAGGCAGTTATACTGGCTGATCGGTAGACGATCCACCTTGGATATCTACTGTAAGCGACTCTTGTATCAACAAATTATCAAGCCTATCTGGACCTATGGCATACAAATCTGGGGATGTGCCAAAGAAAGTAATAGGTATATGATCCAAGCGCGTTAAAAAATCATCCTTCGAGCTGTCGTTGATGCTTACCGCTACTCAAGGAACGATGACATCCATAGAGACCTCAACAAGAAGATGATCGACGAAGTCATCAAAGACTTTGCCATAACTCACCAGAAGCGGCTACACCAACACGTCAACGTGGAGGCAATACAACTTCTCAACACCGAGCTAGACATCAGGAGGCTTAAACGCTTCAAACCACAGGATTTGGCCATGTAAAGAATATATATGTATATATATAGTTTTGGATTACAATCTATGGATTATAGTTCCACTCATGTTCTACTTACTCGCTAAATAACTTTTGTTAAAGGTAATAATTATTTAACCTAGTGTTAAGATTGTATTACTCAATTATAATAAAAAAAAAAAAAAAATGGCGTACACGATGCACTCACAATCCTAGAAACTGGAGTAGTTCTAAGACGTCTCGTAAAAATGATTCTAACTCTATATAATAGCAACTTAACTATAAAGCTAAAATTGTATTTTCCCGTGAATTATTAGTCAAAGCGGCGCATTAGGATAGGTTTCATATCTCTAGTGTTTTATAAAAGTTAATAGTGCGTTATAAAAGTTAATAGTGCGTTCGGTTGTGAATGGAACGGAAAAATATTTGTAAGATAAAACAATTTTCAAATCTCCGATTTTCAGACCAGATGATAATACGAGAGTCTGCAGAATCGATCAACAGGTTACAAAATATTAGCAGTGAGTACACGGCCAAAAGTATTGCTCGATGCAAAGTAGTAAACCATTTTATTTAGTTCGAAGTGTCAATAGAAGATAGGTTGGTACCACAGCGGGTCACCCTCTTTCGGGCGCAATCGATCGGGCGCGATTTAACTCAGACCTTTTTACACTACGGTGATTTTCAGATATCATCCGTTCAACGTTATCATCTGAATTAGTGAAAAATACAAGTTACCAAATACTGCTATCAGAAATTCCGCCCAAAAAATACCGTTCTTCGTTAACGATTTAGTTTTTCCGCGTGTATAGCATGTTATATATGCATATATAATCACAAAACACATATTTTACATCATTTTATTTGGTTATTCACTTTTTCTATGTATTTTCAATTTTTTTTTTTTTGGAATAACGACTTCAGCGTGAAATACTGATAAACAGACTTTCACGATGTAAATTTAAGAGTTCTGATAGCAATAGTGATACGAAACGGACGAAAATTATTAATATTAATAATCGGTCAAATGCATTATCGGTTTTTTTCATTTTTTTTTTTGCTAATGTATAGTCAACCATTTTTAAAAAGTTACAAACTATCAACTCTACGTCATTTAAAGTGTAACATAACTGGATTAAATTTGCTTCTGATACATATTCCTTATATTATCTTTCTTTCTTATTCGTATCTAGCTAGTTTATTTGTGGATACGTTTATTGAAGTTTTTTCTGTTATCTACGATTTTAATTATATATTTAATTCCTTGACGAATCAACCCTGGTTTCAAAAAAATATCGAAAAAGACAAACAAAGGCGCAAACATTTTTAAACATAAACACATTTATGTTAATACTGGGCGAGAAATATATACGATATTACAAATTAAAAATTAAATATCTTTGTTTTAAATTTAGTATTATGTAAATGTAAATTATGGTAATCTTTAAATTAACTCAGAGAAGAATGTTCAGTACATGAAACATCCTTCCCGGCTAATCTCCTTTTTTTTTTTTAGTTCGTTTAGAAAAATTTTTAATCTTCAAAACACTGGACTAATATTATTTTCGTAAAAATTTTAATAAAGCCAATAAGGAAGAAGCTTTTAAACCTTGCATTTGTTTCAATATTCCCGATAAATGCACTGTGGGAAATTCTATTTAAAAAAAAAAATGGATAACCTTCTTCTGTATATAAATAGGCAAAGACAAAACAGTTCACACTACCTTCTTCTCCACTGTTTATTAACCGATTTTCTTGCTTTTTTTTTTCTGTTTAGTAACTATTGATGATCTTTAGAGTTATCAGTACACAAAATTTTGGAAACAGTTATATTTTTTTTTTTCGTATTTAAATAAAAAAGTAATACAAAACGTGAAAAAAGAAATCGCTGCATCCAGTAAATCTGTTCTTATTGAAATGTTTTAATTTTTCTTAATAATCATCATTATTGGCCTTTTTACAGTATACTAAATCTTAAGTTGTCATTTAATTTTTGTATTGAAAGTACATACATATAAAAGTATATGTTTTCAGATATATAATGAACAAATATATAAGAGTGGGAAAAAATTTTTGGAAATATACAAATTCATATATATTTTCCTAAAATTTTTAATGATAATTATGGTCAAATTTGGACCATTGGGGGAACGCTAGTATTTATAAACACGTGACTGAAGTGGCAAACTATAAATTAATGAGATACATCTACATTGCAAAATGATTTAATCAACCCAGAATAACGCTCCTACTGAATAGCATGGACTCATCAAATCAAATGACGAATTAAAATCACGGTTTTTATAATCTTTTTGTATTTACCTGAAATTGCGCACAAGCAAGAATATATAAATTGACACATTCCCCGTTTTTAGAATTCACTTAAAAATATTAATGACTTAATAATTATATAATGATTCATTAACCTTAGAGTGATGAACATTAACGTTCCAAGTCCGAGTAAAAACAGTCAGTGAAAGTTTTTATACATATAATAATTGAAAGTTTTTAGAATATTTATTAATTAATAAACTGGCGTACCTTGGCGGATGGTTTTCACAAAATTAAAAATACAGTATCGCGATTTTTTTTTTATTTTCTAGCTATTAATGCTTAATTAGTAACCTACATGTTCACGCCGGGTGTAGGAGTAATCACATTTTTTTATAATTTTTTTATACCTACCTAGGTAGTCGCATCGTTTCGGCCGCAGCACGATTCGCTTCGTTACATTTCGACTTCGGCCTTTTTCCAAGTTTTTAATTTTTTTTTCTTCTATAATTATCAAATATTTTAGAGTTAGATATTTAATTCTGCACGTTATGTAACACGAATTAATTATTTATGTGTTATTTCTTCCTGTAATCGCTTGTCTCAATAATATGATAAGTTATATATTTTAAAACCTTAAATTACGTTACAAAAGTTATAGTTTTATATATTGCACGGACACAGAGTACCTTTCAATTCATTAAAACATATAACTTTATTTATATTAATATTTTGTGAATTAATAATGTTTGTAAAACTTGTATTTTAATTTAAGTAATAATTTAATATAAATAAAGTTATATGTTTTAATGAATTGAAAGGTACCCTGTGTCCGTGAAAGTAACGAACCTTAGTTTTAAAATATATAACTTATCATATTATTAACGAATTAATTACTTGGAATTTGTTTTTCTTATTACTGTGAAATATAACCTACATAAACCAGAATTCACTTTTAAACCATATAAAAACATCAATAAAGCAGATCATTTAGTAATAAAATTTACATAATTAAGTAACAAAAATTTTCCGATTTTTAAACAACTATTTGACATTCCTAAAATATTTGTTTTATAACCGTTATATGTAATTATTTTAGAAAACAAGTAAATATTGATCGGCAGTGAGTATTCCGAAAAAATACAACAGTACTAAAAAAAAGGGGGGGGGTATTTAGCGACCAATACGAGTATTGCACGTAATATACGATGTATCGATGAAGTAGAAGGTGTGTAAACAAATAAAGATGACTCGGAAGGCCCTACAGATTAATGTATCCTTTAAGACGCGTACAAAAGAAAAGATTTACAAACAACACATCGGATAAATATTCAGAAATTATATGCATAAACGCAGAAGTTGTTTTACTACATCGCAATAATTTTAAACGAATTTTCCCGACATATTTCGGAGAACAATGCTCCATAATCATGATTACAGCAGTATTATGTGTTGAAGTTAAAATTAAAACACAAAATAAACAATGAAAACAAAAGCAAATATCGATTTCGACTTACGATTAACATAGATGATTAAAATTGATATTGGTTAAAATATTTGAAAACATGTCGGGAAAAAAAAGGTTTAAAATTATTGCGAATTTAATATAGTGAAATAACTTCTGTGTTTATGTATATAATTTGTTAATATTTATTAGAATTAACCAGAAGGTGTTTAGAAATAACGGTAATATAGACAACTTCAACATGAAGAACTCTACATGTATCAGTTTTATCATTTAAAGTTAAAACTTCAGAAAACAATGGTCAACATTTACTTTAAAAAAAAAAAGAAAAGGCTTTTGGAACAACATAATTCCAAACTACGCAAAATTAAAAATAAGGAATAACAGCCAAGCTGCCAAGAAAGTAAAATCATTCGCCGAAAAACATTGCATCACGGAAGAAATAAGTCTGTTATACAAGAAAAAGAACTATATTAATGGTAAGATATTAAAATTACATTTAGCGCATTAAGTAACTGTCTATCGTTTAATATAATTGAAATATACATTATTAATATTAATAATAAAATAAATAAAATTGTTTATAAGAAATATAACTATATACATATATACATATATATGTATATATTTATTCATAAAAATATTTTCGTAACTCTTCACGAAATTTTGGTCTAGATACGGCTCTGATAACACCCCATTGTTACACGTTAATATATAATTAAAAATCTTAACTTTTAATTTACTTATATAATATTTTTATATTCTTTATTAATTATGTTATTATTTTTACATTTTATCGTATAGATTTCAAATATTTAAATTAATATCGATTTCAATCATCCGTGTTAATCGTAAGTCGGGTAATTGATATTTGTCTTTGTTTTTCATTGTTTTTTTTTGTTCTAATTTTAACCTTAGGGAGAATTAAATTCAATGAAGAGAAATGTCAGCAGGTCGTATTTACAAATAGATTGATTACGTGTCTCGGAATAAAAATAGATAATAGGGAAATCAAACAATCAGATTCTTTGAGATACTTAGGAATGGATCTCGATCGCAGACTCACTTGGAAATATCATGTTGCTCAGACCTGTCAAAAATTGCCATTCTGGTTTTATAAAACATGCTAATTCCTATTAGAATTATATTATTATCTCCGACTCAATCCTTCATTGGAAGGATGGGTTGGCTATTACATGGTTAATAAATATAAGAAAGAGAAGTCACGAGCACTGTGTTTATGGTTCTTGCCGGTACAATGGGAAGAAAAAACAACCTTAGCACATAATACCGTACTCGTAATTATGGAGCATTGTTCTCCGAGGCATGTCGGAAAAATTCGTTTAAAATTATTGTGAATTTAATGTAGCAAAAATAACTTCTGTGTTTATGTGTATTCATTTTAATCTACCAAGTACTAGTTGTCTCCAGCGACTTTTGTTCTGGCTGCTTCTCATTGCCGTGGTTCGCGTTTTATCGCTTAGTGCTGTTATTATGTCTATCCATCGTCGAGGCGGTCTTCCACGAGGCTTTGCTCCTTCTATTGGACCCACTAAAATGCATTTTTCAAGGCTATCTCTTTCTCTTCTCATGGTATATGACCATAGTATTTCATAATTCTCTTTTGACAAGTAACCGAGAGACGTTGTTCTATGTTTAATTGGACTAAAATCGAGTTGTTTGTACGCTCCGCTGTCCATGGAATTCTCAGCATTTTTCGCCAAGTCCACATCTCGAACGCGTCAATTTTTCGTTTATCAGCTTCTCGCAGGGTCCATGTTTCTACTCCATATAGGAATATTGGAAACACGAAAGCATTTACCAGCCTCTGCTTTGTTCCTGTATTAATACACACACCGCCGGGGTCTTTCCAGATTTTATACAGTCGTGCCATATAATTTGTGAATATTTGAAGATGTTTAGAAATAATATATGAAAAAATAGTGTTACTGATTGTGGAAAATCAAACACATCGGTCAAGCAGGTAGAAAAATTAAATCTATAGATGCCGTGGACATATTAAAAATCATTTATTAACAATAAAATAGAAAAATCAACTTATGCCAAATATTTAATAAATAATAAAAAAATACACCGCATTTATTAGAAAATATAACAGTCTTAGCTACATATAATAGAGGAAATACCATGAACATAGTTTTAAAACTGTTCTATAGACACAAATATAAATTTAATATATTAAATGACCAAATCCTAAATATGTAATAATAATTCCCTTTCCAATGTAAAAATTTTTAATTTAAAAAATTTCATATTCCTTTTAAAAATGTTGTAAAATTGTCTCTTATTTGTCTTGTTGTCTGTGTATTTTATATCGTTTCTTAATGAGTCAAAGTTTGTTATTTACTTTGTAAACAATCTATTATTGTCTTCGATATTATAAACATTTCCTTTCATATATATGTAAACAACTTCCCGCCTATATTCTTTGAAATGTCTTTATACCCGCTTTCAAATTATTCATTTATATAAGTACGGGGTACCTATTATTGAATTCAGTGCATTTTTAGAGTCTGTTCTGATCACATTTTTTGTGCGGTTGCATTAATTTTTAGCCGATCATCCATGCCCCGAAAACATTTTTAAATAGTATTTATCGTTTATACATTTAAATTCGTTTGTTATTTTTGTATTTGTTCCAATTTAGATATATTTACAGTACTTTCGCTAGACTTGTCACGGTATCGAAAAATTATCGGTAATAACAATTCCGGTGTGGAAATTTGAAAAAAATTGTTGTGTTACATTAATATTCGGACAAGCGTGAAAGAAAAAAAACGTACGTAGTGATAACGAGGTGAAGAATAGCGTGTTACTGCTGCGATTTATTTTTGTAAAATACAAAAGGTACCCCCCCGGAAACAGAACCGTTTAAAAAACGAAAAATAAAACCGTGTACAGCTCCGAAGAAGAAGTACTTAAAATCGAACGTTACATTAATATTCGGACATCGAAAGTACTGACAGAAAAACAGTTGCTGGGTTATCCCCCCCCCGTACACGCGTAACGCACGAAACAACTGGACGCGACCAGTCATCACTACGCAGTTGATGCAACAACGTTTCGTTCGTAAAACGGTAATTTAACAAAAAGTGTTTTAAGTGAACTTGGAAAAAATGAACTAAAAATCTGAAAACACATCGTTGGAGGTCCGACAATTAGTTATCTTTAATCATGCGAAAGGAATGCCTCGCGGTACAGTAGCGTCTATTCTAAACCTGCCAAAAAGTACCGTGTATGATATTATTCGACGCTTCGTACACGGAGGTAGAGAATTGATTCGATTCCCGAAAAAGAGCAAAACCTTAAAAAACTTTCCTCGCAAAATAAGCAGTTCATCATGCGAAACAGACCCGTGCCTAGAATTGGGGGGGGGGGGGTGAAAATTTTCTTCGCATATTTATTTTATAAATTAAAATACATTTTTCACTAATATTCATGCTATTAATAATTTCCATCATTTTGATTTATATATTAATAATTTAAATAAACGAATTACTGTATAAACATTAATAAAAATTACATATGTTATTGATTATACTCGTAACAAAAAATATTGCATAAAATATTAATGAAGTACCTCAGCTATTTCAGTTTTCATGGGGGGGGGTAACCCCCAAAACCCACCCCGTGGACACGGCCTTGATGCGAAAAGTAGTCAAAACTCCTAAAGTAATTGTGCCTAAATTAACTACCGTGATAAATGCAAGGGGAATGACAGAAATATTTCAGCTCAAACGGTTCACAGACTTATTAAAACGTGTACGGCTATAATAATTCACGAACTTTTTTTTCATGTTTGTTCATGCACACAACTCTCTCTATGGGGACTGATTTTAATGATTCTTTGTTTATTCGTAAGTGCACCATTCGTGCAGTGGTGTCGCATCGATGAGTTACTCGGGGGAGCAGTCACTGAATAAGATCGAAAAAAGGGGGGTCCTTTAAGAGATACTTTTATTAATATAACATACGCCGTTGACACTTGGATTGCGGAAGGAACTAATTTTTAATGTAATTAGATTAGAAAACTTAAACGATTACGAATGTTAATTACAATATCGATTCGAATTAAACAAAATTAAAGCTTTCGTAACAACGAGCGATTCATCGCCGACAGAAATATTAATATTAACGACAACTTTACAGAAAGTAGCAGCACTTTTAGGGTTACTCCGTTTCTGTTAGCGATTAAAAAGATTTACGCTGAACATTCTGAAATGAAATTGTCTAAAAAAAAAAAGAAAAATGCCTACTTCAAGATTTAAAATAAAAATGCAGATAAAACACTACTTGATAAGAAGATAGAGTTTAGCGTAAAATACTTAACGGGATGTTACAATTGTAAACAACATTAATGCATAATAGAATTGGTACAAAAATCGAAATAATAACGAGACCAAATTAAAATTTTCAGTAATTTGCTTACAGATGTAACATTGTATTGCTCATTTAGTACGGTTTATTACTTGCTGAAATTTGCATTTGCTACCGACCCTACTCATAATAAGTATTAATGTTGTTTAAGAATAATTATAATATCCTCACCGCATTTCTCTGAAATATGCTATTTTTCGATCAAGTATAGTTTTCACTTTTCAGTTAATTTTTATTAAATTTTTGAAGTAAATTTCGGTATTTCTTTTTCTCTGCAATAATTTTATTACAATATATTCCGCCCTATTGTTATTATAAAATTTATTTTTTTAAAAATGTATTTGTTTTTTATTACATAAATTTCTTTTCTATATTTAAACATTTTACCATCTCTTAACTTAACTTATACGTGTATATAACTTCGTGTAATATTTACCAACAACTACTATGCCTTAATCTTTTTAAACTTATAATCTACTATTTCCTATTCTTTTGTAATCGATGTGTTTTTTTGTTGCGCCTTGTCATTTATTTTATGTTTATTACTTTTTTTTTACGTTTCCTTCTTCCCGAAGCCATTCCTTTATTTTCCTTTCTATTTCCCCTATTTTTTCCTTCTCTATTACCTTCTTGGGTATTTTATTCAAAATCTGGGTTATAATATATTTGCCTGTTTCCTCCCCCATTTTTGTTCTTGTTAACGGCAGTTGGTACGTAAGTTTTTTCCTCTAAGCGTATTCTATTTTTATTTTTTCTTCCAATTCGATTTTCTTTTCTTTTGATATGTATTCTCATATCTTCAGTAATCGGTACATTCCCCTTATGCTCATTACGTCTTCTTTTTTAATTATTTCACTTTCAGTTTCTCCCCTTAAGGATTTCCTATTAATTTCAAGCATTTAATTTTTGCAGTTTATTTATTTTCCCTTCAGTAAACTTTCCTCATCATTGTGCCTGGATTCCATATCTGATCCTCGAAATAATAAACTACTTTTAATGTTTCATTTGTTGCATATTTCTTTAATATATATAACGCTCGTAAAACTGCCCTTATTTTCTTTGCAATATATTCCATATGTACGTGTGCAGTCTTAAGTGTTGGTTCATCATTACTCCGTAAAAATATTTATATTGAGTTACTATGTCTAACTTCTGACAGTTTTTCATTTCGCATTCATTTCTTCCTTATCGAGTATGCAAATTCATTCGAGTGCATTATTATATTTCGGAGCTGTTCCTTTTCATACGTAGTACCTTTAGTCTTTTTTACATTAATTCTTAGATTTTTATCGTGCGCTCATTTATTTATTGTTATTAAATCTTTTTGTATCTTTATTTCTGCCACTTTAACATCTTTATGTGACGTAACTGTTACCAAGGGCGTCGCCAGCCGATGGGCCGGGGGGGAGATGAGTTGCCAGCCGTCAGGGGGGTAGATGAGTTGCCAGTCGTCAGGGGGGGGGCAAGATGATAGAAAAAGGATACGAGTTATAGAAAAAAGTAAAATTTATAGGTTGTAAAGGCTTAATATTTTATTAAACAAGAATAAAATCTTAATTAAAACATTATTTTCGCGGGTTTCTGGCAAATTATTCATGATTACGCGCCTATGAATACTCATTATAGCCAGTTGATTAAAAAGTTTCGAGGCTCCAGGGGGGCAGCTCCCCCCCCCCCGACCCCCGCTGGCGACGCCCATGACTGTTACCATATCATCTTCACTATAACTTAATTCCCCTTATACAGAGACCATTTGTATATATAATAAACAGTATTGGCGCCAAGGTACTGCGTTACTCCTACATTCATATCCTCTTTTTCACTTTGCACATTTAAATACATGTACACTTGTTTTCCTCTGGTTCAAATAACTTTGGAACCATTTTGTTAAACTTATTTCCTCTAATGCGTTTTATTTTATAATTAACCGTTTCACAAGCTCTAGTAAGATCTATAAACTTTATCAACGCTTTCTTTTCCTCTTCAAAGCTCTCTCTTATTTTTTTCGGTGAGCTCACCGATTGCTTTCGATGTGGAATTTCTCTTTTGAAACCCGCATTGTGTTTTGTCAATTATCCTATTTTCTTGTAAATATTTCGTTAGATTATTTGCTACGTACTTTTCTAATATTGATGCAATCACATTGCTTACAACAATTAGCATAATAGAGTTTTCATATTCGTTACATTTCCCTTTTTTATATATTGGTCTCGTTTTCGATATTTTTAACCCATGTGGCATTTTCCCTTCTCTTAATATTTGATTAATTAGCTTAGTAATTTCCTTCACTATATATGTATATATTTTTACTGTTTTTATATCTTTTATTCTTATTCCATCGATTCAGTTGTCCCTTGTTTCTCTGAATCCATCAATTATTTTTCCTACTATCTGTTCTATGTTTGCTTTAGGTAAATACATGTTTACTTTTACTTCATCTTCTTCTCTTTTTTCTAATAGCACTACATTTGTGTTCTAGTTTTTTTTATGCCATTTTCAAATTCTTTACTGAATAATTTGTCTGCAACTTCTTTTGCTTCTTGCCCCTTACTAAAGTATTTATTTATAGTTTCATCTACTCCTAGGCGCTTTTCTTTTCCTATAATCTTGTTTATATTTAGCCATGTTTTTCTGATACCCCCCTGTGCTACTTTTTAACTTTTCCCAACAAACGTATCTTTTGCCGTCTTATTTCTGTATTCACTTGATTTCTTAATTTATCGTATTTCCTTCTTAATTCAATATTTTGATTATTCTTTTTTACTTTTTTGTACGATTTGTCCCTCTTTTTAATCATTTCAATTATTTTTTGCGTCATCTTCTTTCATAGTTTCTCTTCTTTTGACGTATTTTTTGTTTGCTTTTTCTTCTTCTTTAAGGTGCCATATACTCATCGGACTTCAGGCTGTTGACATGAAGATGATTTTTTTCCATTTTTCCCGAGATTCCTGGCTGTACGAACTATTTCTTCTAGTTGAATGGTTTGTCCAATTTTTTATGTTTTCAAACCATGTTATATTCTTCCTACCAATCCATCTTTTTTCTTCCATCTGCCCAAGTAAAATTGCCCTCAATAGCTGATATTTAGGGCCGCGCATCATATGTCCTACGTATTCTCTAGTTTCCTGTTTTTTATTGTATTCACCAGTTCCCGATTTTTGTCCATGCGCAGCAGTACTTATGAATTATTTATCTTCTCTGTCCACGAAATCTTAAGCATTCTTCGGTAGCACTACATTTCGAAGGCTTCTAGTTTTTTTTTTATCATTGCCGTTTTCAGTGTCCATGTCTCGCATCTGTATAATAGCTAAGGCCATATGTAGCATTTGAGAACTCTCAATTTCAGCGATACCTTGAAGTTCTTAGATGTTAGTACTTTCTTCCAATTACTAAAAGCATTGCTGTCGCTAAGCGTATCTTTATTTCTTCGTTCAGGTCTGCCTTCTCATTTATCCAGCACCCGAGATATTTGTACGGGCCACCGTTTCAATGTTTTTTCCTGATAATTTGAGCTGTATATTGTCCAATCTTTCTTTGCTACTTATCATCATATTTGTCTTTTCGGTGTTAATTGAAAACTCGTGTCTTCTGCTTATCTCATTGACACTATTTAATAATTCCTGGGGGTCAGGCAATGACTCTGCGTCATCTGCGTATCTAATATTGTTTAAGATTTCACCTCCAAATCCTTTACTCCTATATGCTTTTCTTGCAAAGCCTCCCAGAGGATTATTTCTAAATATACATTGAAAAGCAATGGTGATATACATTCTTTATATATTAATTTTTCATATTTTTCTTTTATGTTTTCGTATAAATTTTCCGCGTCCAAATTATCTGATTTTTCTTCCATTTCGTTGCTACTGAGTTGTGTTTTTTAGTATTTATATCCATGTTTTCTATATATATATATATATATATATATATTGTAGAACTGTTTTCCATGTATTTTTCGTCAATCCTATTTATTTCTTTTATGTATTTGTTTACCTTTCCGGATGGTTACCTGTATAACGCCTATAGGAATAATTTTTCCTCATCCGTGTTATTTCAATTACTACACATTCTGCATTTTACATATTTTTATTTCTAATGGAGTTTGTGCTTTTTTGTCCCGCTTTATATATATCACAATCCTATGTTTTACCCCTTCTGCATCTAAATTGTGACATTTCTCGTAACGTTCTAAATTATATAAATTTATTTCATCCTCTTTTATATTTACCTCTCCTAAAATTAATATATCATATTCTTGTCTCGCCTCTGATAGCTCTACTTCCTCTCAGTTTTTCCTTATTGATCTAATGTTTATGTGTGCTACGTTTAATTTTGTATTCATTTCTTTTTTTTTCTTTTTTTTATCTAATCCCTTATTTTTTCTAAGCTTATCCTATTTATATTTTTTCCTTCCTTTCTCTGGTTCTCTTTCCCCTTTATCTGTTTATTTTAAAATTTCTAATTTTAACGCACCAAAAACTAAAACAAGAAATTAACGGCATTTTTAAACTAATACGCTTAAACGTACCTTAGAAACGTGCAACGGCGAGGTAAAAATATATCTGCGCGTCTTATCTATTCCACCTGCCTTCTCGTCGTTGTTTCTTTGTATACATGTTTTTCGGCCGTCGTCTAAGCAATATGTATTAATAAAAAACAAACACTTGAAAAATGATGTGATCGAGAGCAGTTCTTGTGCATAAGCTATAAAAAGTTCAAATTTATTAACTTGCATAAAGAAAAGCTTTAGAAAATCGACTGAATGCGATAAAAAATCATTAATAAAAGTTTAATTTCAAAAAACTTTCGGAGTCAATTCGGAATTCTTTTTATGCTGAAACACGATTAATTAATAATTATTCGAAGAATACATTTTTCAATAATTTCTATGCTTTTTTCTTTTTAAAGAAATCACCTATTTAACTGTAGAATCGTTATGTAATGAACAATCAGTATATAATCTCATCAGTGGCGGCTCGTTCATGTGTTTACATTCGCATGTAAACACCCTGAATTCAACTTTAAAAAAATAGAATCCAGTGTTTTTATTTATATTTATTATATACATAGCACTATTAGTAAAATTAATGTCCAAAATAAATAAATTTTATATTTTTGAAAAGATATTAAAAATTGTCCAGAATTCTTTTAGTGTGAACGTTACTTGTAGCACGTGCGATCGAAAAACATACAAGTATAATGTAGTGGTGTGTCAGAAAAATAAAAATGCTGTTGTGTTAGTGCATTTGTTACATCGGCTTGATGGTGCACACTGGAATTGTGAACCTAATGATAAGCACTGTTCTCATAAGATTATATTTTGTAGGTGAGCTCTACTTTAATGCAGTGAATTTAATTATAAACTGAATTAATCGATACATTTTTATAAAACAATTTACATGTTTACATTTTGTTTTGCTGTTTATAATTGTATTTGAATTTTAAAGGAAAAGAAGTTTGATTAGAGTATATTTATATGTATGTTTCGTCAATCATCAATAATTTTACTTTTATTTTATGAGAAAAGTGTTTTGTACTCCATCTTATATTGTATCGATGGTGTTATTAACAAGTTAGTATAATATTGTACATTGAAAAACAGTTATGTATGTGTTTAAAATATACTGTGATTCTCTATTTGTGTCAGCATTATAATTTCCAAATATTGAATAAAAATTGGTTATAACGACATACAACTTATAGCGATGTATATTGTTGCAACCGGTAAAATTCTATAAAAATTCTATGTTAAATTACTACCAGTTAAAATGAGATCGTTGAACCGCTTATCCCAAACCAACATTTTTGTGCGCAGATTAAGAATTATTCTTTGTAACGACAAAGTGACGCAACATTAACTTTGAAAGATTTATGCAGATGAATTTAACAAACAAAAACGTCATCCTCGATCCTCTTCAATGAAGAAATTAAGTTTATACAAACAGAACAGATATATTACATCTTTATTTTTTGCTCTGCTTATTTTGTCAGCATAACATGTAAAATGCTTATTATAAATATAGCATTAATGAAAACTTGTGGTAAGACCATCGCAAAAAATATTAGAAAAAGACTACTATAATTATTTTGTTATAATAAAAATTCGAAAAATTACAAATTTCTTCGAAAGTAAGAAAAATCAAACCACTTCTGTTTTTGCATAGTTTTTTTTCTCTCTTTTGTTCTTGTTTTATGCTGAATAGGTTTTTTTTAATATCGTACTTTTATGTACAAAAAATAAGTGTGTGTTTGCATTTTTGGCTAAAAAATATGTGTAATTATGATTATAAATAAACGATTGTTTATTCGGTGCAATTTAGACCGTAAAATATTTCATGTCAATTTTATAACTGGAACTGTTCATTAGTAGTAAATTTTGGACATTAAAAAATTGTAATACTTTATTTGATATAGGATATAACGACCAACCTCTCTGAATGTTTTTATAGCCAATTTCCATTGTATCTTATAATTTGCCATTTAATTTTATACTCTGATACTGGCTGGACGTTTTAGTATTAAAATATAATTGTTTTTATTTTTAAGCGAATTAAAAATAATTGTAATAATTGATAAATTGAAATAATGATAAAATATAAATATTACATAGATTTAAAAAATATCAACCAAAATTTTGCAAAATTTTAACTTTTGTTTGTTTTTTAAAATACTTTAATAAAAATATGTAACGAGTTTTCGCGGTTCATGTTATTAAAATTAAAATTCTACATCACTATTAAGAATACTACTTAACGTTCTGAACGTGTAAAAAAAAAAAAAAAGAAAAAAAAACGTGTATACATGGTCCATCAATGGAAACGGAGTTTAGTTCCTAAAGATGGACCCCATATATTCGTTCGAATATTTTTTATAGTGACATAGTTTTTGCCTAAAATTTTAATTTTAATTTTAGTAATATGAATCACGAAAACTCGTTATATTTTTTTATTTAAGTGTTTTAAAAAACAAACAAAAGTTAAAATTTTGCAAAAACGAATTAAAACATTTTTACATAGCACAATGTGTGAAGACAAGCTAAATGCTTTAGCTATTCATATGTTATTAGTTGAGAAACAAATGTTCCACAATATTCCTCATTTTCATTTAACTGTTATAGATTTGTTTGCTTTAAAAAAAGACAAAACAATAGATTTAGTTTATAAGACTTAATTGGAAATTATTAATATTATGCACACACACACGCACACGTATATATATATATATATATATATATATATATATATAGTTTTCGATAAATTTTTTTCAACAAATATTTGTGCAGCATTTAATATATTTAATTGTGAACCACCACTTCTGTTACTTACGAGCCGCCACTGGTATAGATTAGACAACGGTGGAAGTAATTCTTTTATAATGCGTCGCTAGAATCTGAAACATGTGGTGTCAATGATGGGATGACAAGCCATTAAATCTGACGAATGACCTGAAGGTATAGCACACGAAATGAAACTGTGCAGGAGAACAAGTGGCAGCAAAAGAAGGTTTAGAAATTACTTTATCGTCAGTTCTGTTTCATTTTGCCGATTGAGAGGATCTTTTTAAGCTGGACTTAATCAATCGACTGTATGAAATTCACACTTTTTTTTTTTTTTTTTTTTGGAAAACAGGTTTGGTTTCGATTATTTTTTGCGAATTAACCAAGAGCGTCGCCAGCCGATGAGCCAGGGGGAGGGGGCAAGATGATAGAAAGAGGATATGAGTTATAGGAAAAATAAAATTTATAATTTTTAAAGGCTTAATATTTTATTTCACAAGAATAAAATCTTAATTAAAACATAATTTTCGTGGGTTTCTGGCAAATTGTTCCACTACTTTATTATAAACGCCTTCCAAATTATCCATGATTACGCACCTATGAATATTCATCGTGGCCAGTTGATTAAAAAGTTTCAAAGTTCCAGGGGGGAGGCAACGCCCATGCACGCAACCAACAACTGTCGTGAAGAAACTATTGAACGTGAAATCGAATAATCTCGGTGTCGCATTCCAATAGCCTTACTAATTTTTCCAGTTGAAATGTTACTCACCGTATGTATCAGCCATCGATGGTTATCCAACTTTCCGTCCACAAAGATAAAAAACCAGAAGCAAAATTTGTTAATAATTAAAAATGTGAAATAAGTGTAAGCATTTGTTAACTTGTACAGTCCGTTTGCTCGTGTGCCGGAAAACGGCACTGCAACGGATAACGTTATCAGCTTTAGAAGGACCAGAATTAAGCACGATTATAAGCCCAGTGGCCATTTATTATCACTAAGCCTTCGCGTTTGGTGAATGCGAAAGTATCGTCTAGAACGGTAAGGCTGGTTTAGAACTTTGCGCTTCATAAAAGTTTTCTTGCCAGCTAGGATTTCCCTAAACGGAGAAGAAGAAATTCGCATTCAGCCGAGATAGTTGATGTAGTAGCTGTGTATACTTTTGAGGCGAACAGCCTTAAAGCTTTTTTCACTAAAACTTGCTAACCGGCGTACTGTAGCTTTTTAAACAGGGTGCATCAACGGTCGTGACAAATTGGGCGTATTTTACCTTCTTTTAGAGATGCGGGATTTTATTGTTTTCACATCTTTGATGAAATTTTTGCTCTATTTTGATTTTTCTATTTTAGCTTCTAATGTGTATTAATATAGGAAAGTATACCGGGACAATTTTTTTTTTTGTTTTTACCCCCACAAATAATAATTACTTTAGAAACGAGATTGTACGGACAATCATTCAACATCAGTGCCGCCATAAATCCGATGCTACAAACATGTTGCTTATAATTGTCACTGGTTCGACAGGTTATTGAGGAAAGAATAGTATGTTATAATTGTTCATTGCTTTTAATTTTTTCTTTTTTCTCTTCTTCTTTGACATAAAACGATAATTTTAAACCCTTCGTGAGAATGAAGATTCTCAAACGTTTGAATTTTTTCACTGGTGCGTCTAGTTTATTGCTGTTTAATATTCCGACCATAGTTAATCGAAATGAGTTCAAAACGCGTGGACTACTGATTAAATAATCGGTGAAAAATATGAACATACACTTCTATGTCCTTGCTAGTTTGAGGCAGTTCTTTAACGAAACACCGTTACAACTGGTAAATTTTCTGGCTGCATACTCTCCACGAATAATTAAGTATTTCAACATTACAAAAAGATTATAATATGTTGTAATAATAACAAAAGTACTCTTAACAAATACAAATATAAATTTTCTTCGCTACTACACGAAAAAATTATAGAACTATTTTTTTGAGTTTAGCGTAAAATTACCGATTGCTACGCAAAAATCGTAATGTTCACTGAGGTCACTCAAAACTATCCACAGTTCAAAAACATATCTATGTTAAAAGCGAAAAAAAGGAATGATAACTGATAGAAAAGAATTGGAAAAAAGGAGGAAAAACGATAATCGTAATTTTCACGATGACAAGGACACTTTATATATACATGTATTATATATATATATATATATATATATAAAAACTCGGCCATTTTGGCCTCGCAAGGGGCTGTGCCCCTGGACCCCTTTTGCTTTCATTTCTGTCTCTTTCTCTTCTATACTTTGTATAAAATGATCAAAATTTACAACGTAATTCTTACTGGCATCAACACACACAAAAAATAACATAACCACAAAAATCCTATTCTAACATTTAACTTCCGTTATATAAAATTAAGACATTTTTTCGTTACATTTTTCGTTACATATTTCATTACATAAAATTGAGACATTTTTTAAATAACAATAACAAGAATCCTACAAAATATAACAAACGTTACATAAAATTGGGACATTTTTCTGGGACATTTAGCGTTACATAAAATTGGGACATTTTTCTGGGAAATTTTTTTGGGACATTTTTTCGAATGGGGGGTAGCCTAAGAATTACGTTGTAATTAATAATGGCATAATTATAGTAATATTAAGGTCAAGATTAAGCGCTAGGTTTAAAAGGAAATCAGAGAGAAATTTTTAGAATAAAATTTCCAAACGCGTAAGTTTAGTGTCCGTTATTCAAATTTAAATGGTACCGCGGTTAAGGGACCGTCAAAGTTTTTCAAGGAATTACTTTATCTTTTACTGAAAGAGTGAATGAAGTGGTATAAAAATAGAGAGAGAAAAGTTATTAACAATTTGCGATACACTATCGACGTCACTATTGTTGCCTCATTGAAATATAAATCAATTACCCTTTTCAAAAAACTTGAAACCGTTAGCAGAAAATATGGCTTAACAATAAATAGAAAAACAGAATAAAAATAATGATAATTGACAGAAATAACAATAACGGTAACAAGTAATTTTGAACAAAATTCGTATACTTCAGATCGGTAATAACCAGCGGCAAAAACCACTTTAGTACAACTGCCAGGAGTATAGAAAAGTCACGACATTACAATGGATACCAAAAAATGATTGATCAACATGCTGGTTTTCTCTGTTTTCCTGCACGAGTCGGAATACTGGACATTAAAAAGAGCCGAGACACCCGACGGATTATGTTTTATTAGAGAAGAATGCTGCAGGTCTCGTGAAGAATAAACATATTAAATAGAAAAAATAAAAAAAAATACCACAACTCTTCACAAAAGATACAGGGTACAGAACCGGGCGTAGAAGTGCTACGCAAGAGTAAGGTCCATAATTTCATGATATTCGAAACACCATGTTCAATTTCGGTATTTGAATGAGAACTGAAGTATACGGGAATGATATGAGTACTGTTATCAAACCTAGGTCTCCAATGGATGCGGTTGCAAGAACACATTCTTGTTTAACTCCAGTATTTGCATTGATTAACTGCGTTAAACCTGCATCACATATTACGGCCCTGTTTAGTTTGGTCACGGAGTTGTTTCACTAAACGTAATATATTCAGTGGGTATCCAACAGCTTTAAGACAAATCCGCAATTCTTCTCTATTAACGGAATCAAAAGCTGTTTTTACATCAATGAAAACCACGCATATATATTAGATGACTTTCGAGTAACTGTCGCATCGTAAAAATCATATTCACCAGATGCATTCTTCAGGTAGAAATTAAATGATCAGTACAGTCTTCCTTGCAGAATTTTAGCGAAAATCTTGTCCAAAGTACACAAGAGCGCTATGTCTCTATAATTGGTACATTCCGTTTTATCCCCTTTACTTTTGAAAATGGCAATTATGCTTGCTGCTTCAAAATTTTGAGGCACTCTTTTCTTAATCTAATTTTTATTGAATAGAGAATGCAGTTAGGTAATCGTATCGTTTCCACCGACTTTGTAAATATCTGCTGGAATACCATTAAGGCCTGGAGCTCTGTTATTTCTCATATCGCTAATTGCCTCACATATCTCTTCATGTGTCAGTAGCACTTTAAGTTTCTTATCCTGCTGTTCTGTCGGTATGTCTTAAATTACTTTTAAGTTAAATTCAGAGATGTTACTTAATATTTGTTGATAATATTCAGCTCATCTTTTTCTCACACCTCGCATATTTTGTAACAGTTCTCCTGAAATATTTCTGATGACTTTTTTTCGTTGGTATCACACACCATATACAGCGTTTATGGAATTATAAAATCTACTCGAATCATTTGCATCATCCATTGCCTGCATTTCGATTGACTTACGTTTCACCATTCAATTTTTAGTCTGCTGGTTTCTATTTGGGACTGTGCTTATATGTAACTAATTTTGATTTGTTTCTTTCTTTCACCACCCAACTGGTTTCATCTTTTTCTGCACCTCGTCAACAAACCGGTTTTGTTGTTTTGAGTTTCTATACCCCAGAAGGTTCTCTATTCGGATACAGTTGTGTAGCATCTCGTGAATATATTTCTTTTAACGAGTTCACAAATTTTGCTTCAAACTTCTCGGCAAATAATTTATTGTCTAGGGTGGTAAGATTTTAAGTCTTAGGTCTATAACTCCTAATGTTTTTTCTGGGTCGATAACAACATTTTCTAAAACGGAAGCGAGAGCGTAAAAGAATGTGGTCTGTGTCACCATCCGTATAGTACGAGTCACTAAACATTCATCTTTCCTGCTTTATTATCACATAAATTATCGTATGTGCCACTTTTGATCGCAGGTGTACTCAGGTACCTTTATATATATATATATATATATATATATATATATATATATATATATTATATATATGTTTTTTTGTTGTTTTTTTTCTGTATTGGTAATAAATAGTCCATTTTGAGTGTAAAGCGGTGATCGTCGATTGCAGTTTTACACTAGAGATAGACTGTTTATTACTGCATTATTAAATTGAAAATTACACTTTTAAACAAAAAATATATATTAACAATTAAAAGTATAATTTTAATTGTGAACATATATATTTTTTGTTTAACCCGGTGTCATTGTGGCGACCAAACAAAACACGGCTGTTGTGGTCGGGTATCTAATACCCATGTATATCATTGTACACTGAATCAATCTTATGTCAATGTTAGTTTTCTATATTAGGGAAATAGGTAGTTATATACGTTATTTATGAAAATTAAACATTTATTTATTATAAAATGAGCACATAATCATCAAAAATTGAAAAAACTAAACATTTTTCTCCTGAGATAAATTTGTTAGAACCTAACTTAGAATATATATATTCAAAAACAAAAAATAATAACAATTTAGGTACAAAACATAAAATTGTTTTTAACAAGTTAACATCAAATTATGAATTATGTAAAACAAAGCTTATTTATTACTTATATATACTATAATTAATCGCTATCGAGATCAACGCAACTTTGACATACTGGCATAATATGTTGCATACAAATAGGCTTGTTACATTTATTGCAATTATGCCTTGTTTTATTGTCTTTTCCAGTGGGACAGTCTTTACATCTCGTATATGTTTTCCAACTTTTATTCGGAGGGTAGGTCATAATTTCTCCAACTTGTTCGTGTATATGCATAGCTTCTCGGTAAGTTCTCCATATTCTTCCTCACTCGTCGTCTGAACTGAACTATTCACTGTCACCGGTACAAGCTTGTTCAAACAAGGCTAGAAGTCGACTATTTCCGTATGACGTCGTTCGTAAAACTGCGAAAAAGGATATGCAATTCATCAATAAACAATAAAAAACACAATAAACACGTTGTATATAAAAATGTTACGTGGCCATTGTGGCATAACGTACCGGCGCGCTCTTCACAGGTGTGAATGCTCCATCGTAGCCGCGGTGACACTAAATAGAATAGCTAAAATAATCTCAAAGAGGTCAACGACCGAAGCTACTGTGAGCGGCAGATAACGCGCGTATTTTGTTTTAAAATTATTAGGGTTTTAAAAACCGTCGGCTATTAGATACCCGATCACAATGACGCCGGGTTAAAATTGTAATTTGCAATTTATTAATGCAGTAATGAAAACATAAAAAAAGGATGAAGATAACTTTAATTAGGCTATGTGTTACTAATGAAATTATCGAATAAAAGATGTATACATAATTCATACTTCTTACAAAATAAGTAAACAGTTTTTTTCACATTTTCTTGAATTATTAAAAAAAAAAAAAAAAAAAGGAACATGGCTTAAATTTGCATGAAATCTTTTTGGTGTGATCGATCCCACAGCAGTTATTCAGTGTGAGTCTACCTCGTGTAGATCAGTGAACTACAGTGTAGTATCTGATAAACTTATATCGGTGAAAATTGTAATAAAGACACAATACAAACTAGTCTTTAGAACTCTGCACTAGTTCCGTCAAAAATTTACCGCTTAGTCAACTTTAACAACATAATGAAACAAATGCGAAGTTCAGGAATCACGTTTTCATTGTATTTAATACATTTTTTACAGAAGTAAGATAATCAGCTACAGTATTGTAGTTGATTGAGCAGTGTGGTATTTCAAAGACCAAAAATTATCCCTCGAATGAATTTAAAAAAAAAAACAATGAAAACAAGTAAGAATATTTAAGTGAAATGAATAACCTAATAAAATTATATCAGTGGCGAATCCTCAGGTACTTCTAGTCTTGTGATGAAGTACCAAAGAAAATTGAAAAAGAAAAAAATCTGCCACTACTTCTTAGGCAGCGGAGATTAATGTGACTGAAGAGGCAGTTGTTAGCTTGCCAGTAGAAACCTGGGAAGTCGATGTAAAGAAAAATGCTTAATCTGCAAAGCCTAATCACCCATCAGTGTCAAGTAGTAGTGAATTCCGATTTGATGATATGCTTGCCTTTCATGTTTTGATCACCAGACGCTGTGTGAGTACTTCTCTAAAGTTATGCATTGAGAAGCGCACACACTACAACAACAGTGTATGGCAGGTAAACAGATCAAAATGCCTGTGTGTCATTGCATAAATTTCACTGCGAAACTGTGACTACATTACCACTTATTTTATCACAATGAAATGAACTTGCCTAATTTACAAATGCGCTTAGCCGAATATACTGTTAGGCAAAATTTTCCGAGCTGTACTGAATATTTTCCTTGGAAGGATTAATAACTTTCTAGAGGGGCTGATCTTATCTTGTGACCCTAATCTGGCCGCGGTCGTTACAGCGAAACTAGCGGCGTATTTTACCTCATAAAATGTAAATGTCAACTGAGAAAATCGAAATGCGGAGTAGAAGCGGTAGTGTTGCGAACCAGCTATTATTAGATCGCCCATTTATAAAAGTTTATTAATGTGGGCAGATGTATTTAAATCGATGTCTTAATTTATTTGTAATTTTCCCCGTTAAATAATATATTTCAATTTTTTTATTATAAAACAAAGAAGCGGTATATATGTATAATTTTAGAATTATGTAGCTTAATAATCCTTTTACCTTATCTATTTCTTGACTTCATTTTGCATTATTCCTTTTTATACATAAATTGTTTCCTTTACCAATGTTTAAAAACATTAATTTTCTTTTACACAAATTTAATTTTTTATTATCTAAAACGTAAAAAAATGGCTTTTTAATTTGGTTTAGTTTGCGCATTTCGACGTTTTTTATGTTTTAGAGACAAACTGGGGGAAAAATCAGGATTTGCAGTCGTTAAAACTATTTTTGCTTAGAATTATTGATAGTGGTGAATGGATGTTTTATAATAATTTGAAAATAAATTTAATACCCCATATTTCTTACTAACATGATGATGTTTAGTGGTGAAATTTGAAGATAATCCATACAAAGGACCGAATAAAAACCCTTCCTCACTATTACCAAATGAATTTATGCTCGCTCCCGCTGAAACGATTACGCCCAAATGAACTGGTCCCAAAATATATTGGCCATGGGCTTCGATATAAGTATTGAATTACATAAACTAAACGTAAAAAGCATCATTTTTGCAAGCACAATGTGTTAAAAAAATTCTGTTTGTAACACGCATACATAGATATATATATATGTTAAGGTTTAAGAAATATTACTTTTTTTTTTCACTCAACTCTATTCAAAAATGTCATAAAATTTCTGATTTCAATATTTAGGTGATTGCAATAATTTCGGAAGGTGAAAAAATTTCAGTATTAAATGAGGCAGAAAAATATCTGTGTTTGAAATGGATTGTTATTTTTTTTCCCCTTGTTTGGGTTTGTCCCTGGGCTTGCCAATAATAGACGATTACCCATTAACACGTGTAAATAATAATAATTAGGAGTCACAAGGAATGGAATCTGACAAAGAACGCTATGCCAAGGATGGAAAAACAATGATAATCAACGTCGATAAATGCCAATCATATGCATCCTGAAAAGAGAAGGAATGACATTGCTGAAGGTTGAGCTGGCTGTCCCATACCATGGCCACATCTGCAATTACAGAGCCCACAGTACCAGCAGATAAAGGAATCAGCCTACAAATAATTAAGGAAGAAGAAACACGGGATGTTTAAAAAGCAGTTAGAGCCATCAAGAAAGCTATATAGAACAGATTGTTATTTCGTATTTGAAATGGATGTTCGAAGTAAACAAACAATTTCCCAAGTTAGTGGGGGTAAAGTTTGTTCCACGTACAAATTAACATTGTACATTATTGGAAACATAATTCAACTATACAAAACGAACATATAAATTACATGCTGCGTGATGTAAACTGATCGAAGAAAACTCCGAGAAGACGTTGTGTAAAATTAAACTAATATTCAAAGTTTGTACGCCTCGGTAATACACAAAGTGTGTGTTCGCACTTAAAACGTACGATAATAAAGCGGAATTGACAAATGAAAAAAAAAACAAAAAACAGAACTGATTCTAGAAAATTACTGGTATATGTTAAGTCGTTCAATAAACTCAGACTTTTTTCGATTTTTTTTTTAAATGTTACAATATGAAATAGTTTGACTAAACTGATCATCAGTGGTGGATGATCAGACAAACATGGTCACACCGCTATACACAAATACACACCTGTAGTGCGCATTAATTGTGTATTAGTAAAGTGTTGCTTATATTTTTGTCGGTCCGTAATAGGGAGGGACTCCGTTTTAGAGTTCCGTTTAACTGACATGGTTGTAAATGTCACATATTTCACTGAACCCCTCTGCGAAGAACCACAAAGACATCTGAACCGCTTGTATTCAGCATCACTGGGGTTAGGGGCAAAGCTTGATTGCGCATTAACCGTATTACCAGTCCCGAATTGTAACCGGCAATTACACCGCGTAGTCTAAAATGGAGTAGCGCGAAAACCCGCTGATCCTCGATTTTGAAATAGTCACCGGTTAAAAATGAAATGAAATACAGTAATAATTAAAAAATTAAAAATATAAGTAGTTGGGTTTACTAAGAGACATTTTTACCGGGACAAATATAATGTATAAAGATTTGTTTATAGTGTATTTTGCTAAATTATGATGCATATTGAATGTGTTTTATAATCGAGATAATCGAGAAATACCGCTTAACAATAACTATCTGTAAGGAAAGAGCTACTCTGCAGCGTTAGATTAGGCAGCGGTGTTTCGTTCGTGTAGGGCATGATTCGAATCCCGATTCTGTAAATTAAGAATACGTATAAATTCTTTTATGCCCACACTTGACCAGCTCAAAAAAACAAACTATTATTCTGTAGAATTACGCATTTTATCTTATTCGTAATGGCTAAACTTGGTTAACAATTCAAAGAAGGAGAAAACAAAGATATACCAGCATAATCAATGGAAAAATATAAACAATAATACTGACAAAAATAAGCGAACGAAAATTCTCTAGATAAAAGAGTAAAAATACTTTAGTCGCATGAGGTTGCTTGCTGAAAGCCCTGTCGCCAACTAAGTAGGGTGGTGATCATTCCTATTTCTTGCTATGAGTGTCCATCATTCGTTATAAATTTGACTGTTATTTGTTTTAGCTAAAGTACCGACACTGTAAATTAGATTAAATGCAAAATCCTCGTCTAAGATTGTGTATTGGTGCGTTTAAATCCTGTCCAATTAAGTCAGTTCTGGCTGAATTATTACGCCATCTCTTCTAAATCTCACTTAGGTTATCGCGTTTCTTTGCTAAGCTTTTGCTGGTTACGTTCTCTTCTCTAATTCGTTCCCACCTCTCGATCTCTTTAAAAATTGGCGTTTTCCTCTTAGAAGAACCCTATCGCTTCTCTTTGATTTTTCTTCGTTTTAGTTCATTTTGGAGAATTTCCTTGAATAATATCCCCCTACTTTTCTTTCTACTTTGCCGATCATTATCATTTCCGTAAATTTTTTTATTCTATCCTGACTTTCAAAATACCTTTCACGAGGTTAATTAATCTAGAATTTTACAGTACTGTGAATTCTCTATTTTCTTCTCATGCAACCCAGCTTTTTTAAACCTTCCAGATTTTAATATTTCAGGATCTTTTCGTCTTCTTTCCTTTTGTTTTATCTTCGCAACCGAATTAATGACTGTCCAATGTTCCATCGTTTTCTTTTATCCCGTCTAATGCCCGTATTATATCTTTGGTTTTTGGACAGTCAGATGCGCATTCGTATATATTCTGTATTCGTTTGTTTTTTCGATTATTTGCCTAATAACGTGTATATGATCTATCATACTCGTTTATTTTCTAAATCCCACCTATTCGTTTGGCTTGTATCAAGTTTTTCCGTTAACCTTCTTTCTTCTTTATAGTGCCATACTTAATTCCTGAGCGTCGGCGACTACCTATTCGTACATCTCAGCTATACAGATATATGTACTAGGCAATTATTATATGCAACGCAGGTGTACACACGCAAGACTACATTCGGAACTGATTAGTAATCGTTTGATTTATCGATATACATATTCAGTCGTATTTATGTTTACTGTGTACTGACCTAGCGCACATATGATGTTGAACGCGCTGGTTTGCCATTGTCTTCCACGTGATTATTAGCGAATATTTATTTAATTCTTCTAACATAAGTTCTGTCGTCGCTCAGGATCGAACCCTTGACCTCCGTAACGGAAGTCAAGCGCTCTATCAACTGGTCGTAATTATTTCTGTAAATAACTTCAAAATATTCGAGAGGAGGAGGTTAATTGGCCGGTTATCTCTCCTTTATCGCCTTTTTTATATATGAGTATAATTTCCGCGTTGTTCCATTTTTCCAGGCTGCTACTGTAAATGCAGTAAAATGCTTAACGATATTGGATTGTAGGAACACCTTCGGCAGGTGAACCTCCTTCTGTTTTCCTATCAGCGATGTATTGTGAGTTCAGATTTAGCTTTTCTAATCAAGCCCGTCGAATAGAAAATTACTACCCTGCACGACATGGACGTATTGAACTCACGTGGTTGTTATTTCATTTCTCCGTCAGTGGGATTAGCACTATATGATGGTCGAGTGACCACTCATTAGAGAAGGTGACTCTAGTTACAACAACCTGTGCCGCAGGGCTATGAAATTCAATTTTTTAAAATTACTTTTCTAAATTTTTCAATATCTCTCGATACTTAACACTTCTAGTCCTTATATGCGCAGAAAAGTATAAATTCGAAAAATATAAATATATATATATATATATATATATATACTATACAGATGGTATGCTCAAGGATCTCACTTTTAATTACAACGTAATTCTTAGGCTACCCCCATTAGAAAAAATGTCCCAATTTTATGTAACGTTTGTTATATTTTAAATTAGATTTTGTAACGAAAAATGTCCTAATTTTATGTAATGAAAGTTGAATGTTAGGATAGGATTTTTGTGATTGTGTTATTTTTTTTTTGTGTGTTAATGCCAGTAAAAATTACGTTCTAAATTTTGATCATTTTATAAAAAGTATGGAAAAAAAATAGACAGAAATGTAAATAAGAGGAGTCAAGGATCACAGCCTCTTGCGCGGCCAAAATGACCGAGTTTCAAATATATATATATATATATATATATATATATATGTGACGGTCGCTGAGAAAAGGTACACATGGTGTCAGAAAACAAATTTTCAAGAAAAACACGTTTAAAGTTCCGCAGTATATAATACACTTCTAAGGTGGTAATTTTAAACATACAATTACGATTTACAACAGGAAAAATTTGTTTTTACCAGTCTCACCCATTTCATATTAAGATGCATGCTTCGCAAGTGTCCGAAACCGTTGTTGAGTCAGAACCGCATTTTTGACACACACTATGTACCTTTTCTCAGCGACCGTCACATTTATATATATATATATGTATGTATATAATTTATACACATGCACACACTCACACATATGTAGGTAATTTTTTTATTACGCGTAATTTTAGCAAACTAATTTAGTGCTAATTATAATCAGTTATTAATAATATTATCTGTTTCCTTCATATCGAATGAAAGGAAACCATTCAATTAAATCTGACGTCTTTAGACGTTTTAAATAAGTGAACTCTTTGCGAATATTTAGTCGCAAGTAGGGCGCTAGCTAACAAGCCGCTTGATTTCAAAGTCTCTATGTTTATATTTTGTCTATTTGAAGCAAATTTATTCTGGTTATATTTTATAATCAGCCTATTGGACACGTGGTATATCAACGAATTGAAGTAGTGCAGGTCTATCTAATGATATCGCTGTAAATTACGCGTTTGCTATAAAGGTTTGTTTCGCATGCCATCCTATAATTTAGTATTTCAACTTTCGGCTAGTGTTTTCGTGTTAACCGTAAAGCAATTTCCGCTGGAACGATCGGGGTAACACTTAAGTATCTAGGACAGAGCATACTTTTAAGCCGCTAGTTCTAATATGGAATGTTCCCGTAATTTGATTTGATAGTTTTTCGTCTGTGCCATAAGTTCACTGAGAACTATTTGTAAATCCTTTTTTTTTTTTAGCAGCTGACACGTATCACACAATACAATTATCGAAATCGTTGTACGAAAGTGATAATTTCCCATTTCGCCTAAACGGGGAAAAAAAAAAAATACGTACAAATAATAATAATTTTGGCAACATATAGGGGACAAAAAAAGTTTTTTTTTTCTTAGCGGCGCAGTGATAAAAATCCTATGCCCGGAAGCAATATGGAGGGGAAAGAATCAACAGTTGAATAGCAGTAGTTCGGTCACAGATAGATAACGTAAAAGAACGAAGTAGTGGAATGAAGGTAAAGAAAGGAATGGCAAGTACACGAAGTTCGGGAAGAAGCAAAAAAGGCAGTTAGAAGAACAAAACAGATTGATAAATGGCGCAGTTGGAAAGCGCACAGATGCGATTTCGTCGTAATTGCTACTGTTTGATGGAGGCATAGGAAAAAAGTGAGTTGCATCTCCGATTTTATATCTTATCATTTCTTTTTCAACGTGTGGCGAATTACCGCGCATCTGTGCGTCAAATAATTTGTCGTGGTTTCGGCTTGATCTCGTGTACATTATTATACTAAAGGAAACTGTTCTTCAATAGCGAATGTTCTTATAAATTGTCACTTACGAAGCAAAAATCTGAATCACTTTAGTGCAAAATTAAACGGAATAGCATCAATTTTTCGGTTTAATATTAATTTCAAAAGACCGGTATTAAACTAAATTTAACAAAAAAAAACCAATGAAAAAATAAATTTTAATTTACATATAGATTAAGGTTAAATCACTACTAATCCAG
The DNA here is from genome assembly GCA_039619475.1 of Icerya purchasi. Taxonomy (NCBI): domain Eukaryota; kingdom Metazoa; phylum Arthropoda; class Insecta; order Hemiptera; family Monophlebidae; genus Icerya; species Icerya purchasi. The sequence continues at coordinate 578,046,426 of CM077115.1, forward strand.
TAATTTAGACTCTCTATTTCACGCTCTGTATTCATTTGGAATATTTTTATTACCGTTTACTTTATTTTTTAACGAAAAGCAACTCTATTTGTGTTTTTCAGTCATTATCTTATAAACATTTAACATTTGTTGTTTAATAATGAGGTTTATCGTCGTTATGATCAGCTGACATAGTATCATTGTTATTAATTCTATTTCTAACCTTATTTTTTACATAAAATATCATCGAAACCCATGCGTAATTGTTGTTTTTTTTTTTTTTGCATTATAAAATAATTTTTTGTTATTTTATATAAATAAATCGGTCAGATGAACCATTTTTTACTAATTTCCGATCTGTTATTTTTCTTTATCTGTATTTTAATACTTAAATGCCCGAGATCCTGGCAATGATTGGTCTTGGTTTATTTCAGTTCTTACTAAATCGTTGATATGTTATACCTATCTACCGTTAATTCTTAAACGTTTTCCTCTCCTTTGTTCTCTCGTCTCTAGTATATTGCTCTGAATCATATTTGCTTAAGCTTGGCCTACCCCTTATTGTGCTTCCCGTGTCCTGTCCTTTCGTTCCCCACTAATTATTCCTGCTATTTGTTCCTTTTTAGATAAAATATCTGATCGGGTCAAAATATAACCGACTTCTTTCCTTACCTTTTGTTTCTGGGTAAAGGTCCTTGGTTGACGAGCCCAAAAAAAAGTAAAAAAAAAAAAAAAGTATCATTTGATCACTAAGTTGTTTAATTTTGCCTTCGCGATAGTCTAGTGGCGTAAACTCTTGATCATTTAGATAGTGGTCAAGAGTTCGATTCCCAACGGCGGCCAAAAAGAAATAGACTAATTTAATTTAATGAATGGTTAGTGGCCAAATGGTATTTTCAACCAGGCCAGGTTTAAAAAAAAAAAAAAAAAAAAAGTTGTTTAATTTCTCGATGCTTTGGATGATTTGCTTCCAATTAGGATTAACTTGTTTTATTTCCTTTTCTGATTCTTCGTTTTTCATTTTTATCATTTTGTTCTATGATAAACCTAATTGATTTTCCCGTATCGCTATTTTATTTTATTTCGAATTTTATTCACCGGCTCTAATATTATACTAATTTTGCTCAATTCTTTTTATATGATACTCGGAGCTTCGTTTGCTTCTTATGTTTTTTTTTTTTTTTTTTCTTTTCATCACATGTTCAACCTTCGGATGTAATCATATAAAAATTTAAATTTACACTTTATCGCAAGTACATTTTATATTAGTTAGATAAATTTATTTATAAAATACTCTAAATATTTTATTTATTTTATTTTATTTAATTTATTGGATTTTGGAAGGAACCAATCACAGTCCATGTGCAGTACAAGGAAATATATAGTAAACTTATAATTCTACATTCTACAATAAAATTATATAAACAATAATATGTATTAAGATCCGCCGAAGAAAGTAAAAAACGTAAAACGTACGGAGGCTAACGAAATAATTCTAGAAAATAAACGCGAATGTTTCCGTCCTTACAAGGGGAACAGTTGAAAAAACGAACGATCGAGTTATATCGGTATCATCCGGGTGTGAACAGGTACTAATTTCTGCTAAGCCAATTCTGTAGGGAACAGTGGTTTAAACGAAGCCGAATCAACGTTGTGATCATTACTCTAAATAAATATTCCAAAAAAAAAAAAAATAAAAAAATAAATATTCCCTGTATAAAGGTAAACTTAAAGAAGGGTTTTTGTAGACCCGAACAAAAATTACAAATTACAGATAAGTTTTATTGGCTCACAGAAACTGTTGATTCTTTCCCTTCCACATTGCTTTCGAGCATAGGATTTTTGTCACTGCGCCGTTAAAAGAAATCTTTTTTTTTTGTCCCCTATATATTGCCAAGATTATTATTATTTTTACAATTTTTTAACTTTAATTAATTAATTTTTTTTTTGGTTTTGAAATACACTTTCTGCTTTTTTTTAACATTCGAAAAGAGAATATTGAAAATAATAATTCCCAAGCTCGAAAAAAAAAAAAATAAATAAGAAAAAAACATTTTTTTAATTTATTATCTATTAAAAAATTTTTTAGGTAAAACACGGCATAATAAGATGTAATTTCTCGGCGTTGCAAATGGCTTTGGCTGCCGAGTGACTTAAAATAAATAAATTATTATTATTAAGTGTATTTTTTTTTTACCCCCCTTGGGTTTGCTACTAAAGAGCATTAGCCCAGAAAAAATGAATAGATGCATAGAATATTTATTATTAAGTGTATTTTTTTCAATTTGTCGTGTTTTTCTTCGATTTTTTTCTGGAATTCCGTATTTTAATAAGCATATTAATTATCATCAAGACTTTCTGTGTAGTGACAAGGAAAGTGGGATTTGAGGAATAACTTGCAATTTGTTTTGTGAGTTTATATTATTAAATGCTTTTAACGATATGTTTTCACTTCTCTGCATATGCTTCAGTTGTTAAATGCTTCTGTTGTGTTTTCGAAAAGAACAAAAAAAAAAAAACTTTGATCGCCTAGTCAAGTGGCACGAAAAACATGCTTCTAGTCTTTTACAATTGCCTGGATGATTCAGAATTACCTTTCCCGTTCTCTGTCTGAATTTCAAGAATTACGACGACCCGTTGTTGCCTAATCCTAAATTTAGACGAAATGGGACCAAAATAGCCATTTTCGATGTTTTAACAGACAGCCGATCGCGTTCGCGGATTTAATTTCAGCGTGGTCGTGCATTTACAACACGGTAGATTGGATAAGCCGCAGTATCTGATGAAAAAAACATCTTCCTATAAATACATTTCATTTTATTTTTTTTTCTCCTAATATCATTTTTGTAATCCATATTAACCGATAAAGAAAGAAAATTACAAAAAAAAAGGAAAAAAAAGCTAGTGTGTCGCGGAAATAATTGTGCATATTGGAAAACGGTTAAGCTATTGGAAAAAAACCAACGAAAAAAAAGTGTCTTTTTAATGGATTTTAGCCTTTTTTGGTTTATCTTTAACGTGTTTATTGAACACCTCTTCTGAGCAAACTGATTGCAAATGATTTAGATATATAGCGAGAGAATTAAATAGGTCGGTTTTTAGTTCAGTTATCGCGCGAGAAAATCTCCAAGATTCGTTCGAGTTCTCGTCGAACTATCTGGCAGCGCGATCGTTTTTTTTCCTCAGCGGAAGTAGTACGGAAAGAGAGATACCGAAATTTATGGACTGTGAGAAAACCCAAACGAAACAATAGGTCAAATAAAATCGATGTTGCGGGTTATTAATTCCCGCGTGTCCCGTTCGAAAACCCATGCCACGGAATAATTAATGATGACGACGACGTCGATGATAGGTGGTGTGTGGCTGGCTGTTGCTGGTTTTTGTCATTTTTAACGGTTCGTTTCAGAAGTCAAAAAAAGCCGCTCGTTCAGACGTGACTTAACTGAAATTAACTTTTCCTTCGACGCCGCTGACTGAGACGACATGTTGGGCCTGTAGTGGTAGCGAGCGCATTTACACGTCGACCAGACAGCGCCGATTTCGGTCCAGCGTACGTAATTGCGAACGGCGTCGCCGATCACGTGTTCTGTTCGGCGCACGGAAACAGATCTCGGCCCGATTGATTGCACGCGCTCGCTAACAAATCGCGCGCGACACGTGCCGCGTGCACCCGTCCGGCGATCAACAGTCACAACCTCTCGAACGCAACCGCACGCCATAAAATCCGCTGCCCCGTTAATAAATCGCGTTCCTTTCAACGGCAGTCATTTGCACAGCCATCAATGGCCGGCGCCCTCTCCGGCCTGACTTCATTATATGTTTGCTTTGTAGTGCACTTTCTTCCAGTCTCTCGTTTCCCTTCCCCTCACTTCGTTGCGCCTTTGCGCTTTGGATCTGCGCGCGCGCGAGTCTTTGAAGCTTATCATTACGCGTGTAGGCCGGCAATTACAGTTTGACATTGTCCCGTTTTCATTACGATCGTCCTGATTACGGGTCGCGCAACCGTTATCCCATCTCTTAACGGTCATTTGTATTGTCGACAAGCGTGCAAGCGAAGGGAGCTCCGTTGTTGGCTGGTGGTTTTCGCCTAAAACGTTCACGAAGCTGCTGCGCCCCGTGTTCCTGGGATACGTATTCGAACTGAGTCTGACCCGAGATCGCGTAAAATTTTGATATTAAAAGTCAATTATGGCGCCTGTATGTGACTTTTTCCCTCGTTTAAGTCACCAACAAGTGTGTCCGAACGAGAACGATTGGCACGTGAATATGGTCATCGGCGTACGCCGATCCGGCTGCTGTATTCTCGACGCTGCCGGTAGCCAAGTTCGGCAGATGATTGTGCAGGAATTCAAGCGGCCGATTGTTGTGCTCTACATCGCGGTGAGGTTGTGTGAACTTAATTTCGGATCCGGGTAAAATCGGTAATGCTGAAGTGTGCAGTGAAATGTTTTTACAAACTCGATTCGGCACCATGAAGCAGATGAATAATGCGAGATGGGGGTCGTTGTTATAATATCAGGTACTTCGGTGATGTCCAATTCGAAAATTCGCCATTACTGGAGAATAATTTTTCCCCGATTACACGAATAATCTCTCTTTTTCGCGTTAAATGTCGGAGGATATACATATTACTTTCACGAAATTCAGTGAGGTTTTTTTCCTTTTAATCGATTTTTTTCCTTCACACACATTGAATTTACGTGTCCTCGTAGTCTTTTCAGACGAGGTTTTTTGAAAATCCGTCGATGACTGTTTCTCCTTACGATAAGACAAAATGTCGAATTTCAGCAAATTTTTATCGGTTTTTTCTTTCTTAAAACTTTCGTCTCCCGATATACAGGAACATTATTACTTAACGCGAGGATTTAAACTCTATTCGTGGAGATTTTGTTCAACTTGAGATTTACCGGCACGAATTTTACTCCATTTTGCTATTCCCCAGGACACTGAAGAAGTTTTCTCAATTCTCTTTGCACTATGAAATTTTGTTCCTACAATGTAAAATAGAGCCTTTTCGCTTTAAAGTTTTCTTTCTTCGTTGTTAAAGGCCCGTGCGTTCGTCTATTCGGGGCCATTCTGGTCGCTTCCGTAGCGGACATATCCGTTAACTAAAACAGTATACCATCGGTTTCTCTTCTTTACCCTTTTGTCCTTTACTCGACCATGTAAAATTGTAATATTTGCTTCTGTATCGAAGACGTGTCCATTCGAAGCTGCTCTATTATCGATTTAGTCTCTTGCCGTAGCGGAATATTTCCGGGATCTCTACTACAACAGCCGGCAGATTCGGATCTGCAATAGGCAATAGGGAACATCAGCGGCGTTTTAAGCAGTTTAACTATAGTTTTCTTACTCGTATCTATCTACTAGATTTTTGTTCACATGAATTTCTGGAATCTTTCGATTTTACACGCCTAACTAGATTACTCCTCCTTTCAGTTGGAATGTACTCGATATTAACACAATAGCAGTTCTCTAACTACAACCATTAGTAATTTCAATCGTTTGTAGCATTAGCTTTCGATTTTACCAGCGATAGTGCCACCGATTGACCTCTTTTTTTAACTACACACGCGTTGAATAGGATCACAATATATATATATATATATATATATATATATATATATCCCTGCACTATACGCTTCTCTGATGTTTAAACGCTTTTGATATTACGTGTCATACGTTATGTTTGTCGCAAGATATAGTGGAATACCGTGACTACTCTCTGTACGACTATATCATCATGCAGTAGTCCAAGAATAAAATATTTCCAATTAATCGTATAATTTTTCTATTTTCCACACGTAAATATACCGTTCGCCCTGTCCTATCTTTTAGAGCAGCTAATGTTGCAATATAAACTAATATTTATAATGTACAACATCACTTTACTAGCGCGTAAAAGGTGACTCTGTGGTACGATGACGGTCGCTGTGTATAGGTCAGTATCTCCCCCTTTTTATTTATCGGTACGCGTATTGAGTCGGCCTAGACTCTTTAGGGCTATATTCGATTACACCGTAACTTATTACAGGTCCAATTTTTCTTCCGAGATGATCGGAATTACTATATTTTACCTGATCATCTTGAAGCTTTATTGCTTCGTAATCTTTTCTATAGCCGATTCCATTGCCGAGTGTAATACCAGGATAGTTCTCTAATATTCATTCGTTAATCCACTTTTCCGTTTCTTTCATCGCAGTACTGGTAAAAATCTGCATCTTTTCCGTTAATACCGTGTTTGTCATCAATCGACTAAGAAGGACGCGATTAGATTTATTGCTAAGCTGAAATGCTTTCCAAACAGGTGCTTGATTATTTTCAGCACTTTTCTCCGGTTCTGCGCATATTAATAGTGCATAGTTTTTTCTACCTTTTCTCAGATTTTTCGTTCCAATTTCGATATGCTGACTCTCCATTGTCGGACGTTCCACAATTCTTCAACCAGAACAGCCGTTTTCTTCCCCTTTGGACCGTTGGCCTATCCTCTTTTGCAGCGTTATCTGTAATGTCTTGTATTTTTGTCCGCTTTTTCTGACCAACGTTTTCTTCTGATCCATTCCTGGCAACATGTGATTGTTAAGTTTTGTGTGGTGGTTGTCCCACGTTATTTAAAGAATCCCTTTAAAAGTCCACATTTATCCCCATTCGTAAGTTGGTTCACATTTTACATCAGAAATGTTCAGACTGAAGCTGTAACTCTAGCGAAGAACGATCGCATTGTCAAAAATGTCGTCCGATCTTAGTCTAATATCCATTATCTGGAGCCAGGTTTTCTGTTATTCGGCATGCAAAATATCAGACCGGGTTTCCGTATATTTGTCTCTTTGTGTTGTATGCTTTTCCACTTTTGCTCAATACCACGATATTCGTCTATCTTATTTTCTCGCCCTCGGGCAAAAGAATTCTTTTTATGTTTCTCCGTCCATTCACACACTTATTGGATCCATTCTTATTCTAAATTTATACGGATGTTTTTTTGTTCGAGGATGTTTCAATTTTTTTTATCGTGTACGAATTTATGCGCCATTTATTTCCTTCGTACTCCAAGTTAAAATGAATACTTTGAATATCGTAATATTTTATTTCGGTCGTTTTTGATTTCTTTTCTGCATACTCTGCCAGGCTATTTTTCTTCGTTTATTCGTTCCGTTTTTAACGGGATATATTCTTTCTTCCGCGAAACTTGTAAGTGTTCTATCGATCGGTTAATTTTTCTTTTAAATTCTCGAATTACAACCGGCCAAAGGAACCGATAGAGACAACAGTATGCTCCGAATCCCCACTTTTTTCTGCAATTCACAAAGAAATCAAACGTTCTGCGTCGTTTTAGTGTACTTCGACGCTATGAACAATGTTAACATCATTAGTCACGCATACCAGAGTAGAGATACAATGAGTCTGATGGGCTTATTTCGGAACCGCCGTATCTTACCGATGTGTGTGTGTATCTTTGGCGCAGCCCTACAGCGTAAGACATTAAAACGAGCTTTAGTATTGTTCTATCGATTAACAGTAACTGTTTTATAACGATCGGTGAAACTGCTTGACACGTCGTAACTTCAGTTCTAAAAATCAATTTCCTCTTTTCCGAAGTATGAATTTCCCACGCTAATTTGCTGGTACACCCCTAGCTGCACTTAAAATTTCCTTTCTGGGCAATTATCTCCGCATTCAATTGAATGCGATTTTCATTTCCCAGTGCAAAGTATGTTTACTTTTGCTTTCGTTTATTCTAACGCGCCACTGCCTTAGCCAGGTTTTTCTTATTACCCTTTGTAGTTTATCGGAAGCTGTGGTATTGCTTACAGCTATGAGGTGTGTGCTGACGTTTCTGAAATAATCATCTATAAAAGTAAGCAGTAATGATACAGCATAAATACTGGATAATTCTCATTCAAACCGGGGCCTGTACCTTCCTTAGAGTGTACCAGTTAAGGAGAAGATATTTATCAAAGGCTTGCTTTATATCCAAGAACGCAGTCGTACATATATCTATTCTCTATCGAGACAGGCTTGTCTTCAGAAGTAGGCAAATTGGACGAAACGGTTTTATTAGTTTTGTTAGTCGTTTTAACGTAATGCTTTTAACAACGGTACGAAGAGGATTTTTAGGGAGATGGACCTCACCGGTCAGACGAGTTCGGCGTTAATTTAAATTTTAAAATTAAATTTAAATTAACGATTGAAGTTAAAACCTAAATAACGATGAGTCAAGGAAACCGACAAAAACAAAACGGACGAAATAAAATACAACAATCGAAATAAAGATAAAAGAATATATAATATAGATGAATTAATAAACGATCTCACCGATGGACAATTGAACGCAACGCGAGTAAACTTTATCACGCGTAAGTTAGTATCGTTTAATTTGGCATAGAAATTATATACCATCTTTCTTTCTTCTTTATCTTCGTTTAAATTTCACTTTTTGCTCTTTGTACTCTTTATACAGTTTAGACACCAGACGAGGAAAAACAAAAAAGAAAAAAAAAAACATCGTATAATTTATGTTAAACTGTTTTAGTGCTATTCTCCTTCTAGCTGTGTCATTTTCGCCGATTATTGCAATATTTGTATTTTATTTTTGGTCCACTTTTTTTTAAATTGCAATATTACCTTTTGTTCCTTTGTTTACAATTAATGTGCACGTAATATGTATTGTCAGGTTTATACTCATTCATCAAGTTTTATCTTTTTTTTTTTTATTTGGTTTTGAATTATCACAATTAATTTTCTTACTAACAATATTGTTAGCGTATTTTACGTTTCTCGTTTCTGTGTACGCTTTGTATATATTATTTTTCTTCTACCGAATTATAGTGTAGGGCAATGGTTTGCTTCCCCCACTTCTTCTTCTTCTGCTTCGTGTCAGGAAAAGGATCTTTATGCGTTACACGGTGTTTGCCCAGGATTCTGCAAACGCGACACGGTCTTCGTCCAGTTGTAATAGGGGTCATTAAAGTCGCACCTGCCGCAGATGAAAAGATGTTGAATAGATTGCTCCTCGTCACATATACAGAAAGAGTTGTCAGAAATCTTCATGTTGCCGCTGTTCGATCAACCATTGTTCTTAGTTTGTTTAATGAACGTCATCTGGAGGAAGGTGCTCCTTAGGTTCAATCCATGGTTCCTGATTTTTCTTCGTCCATTCTTCCTTCCAGGCATTGTGTCGAGCGATTTCCGGGCTCAATGGCTTGATAACTGCCATGAAACTGTTGCGGGACTTCAATCTTCGTTGAACAGGGTTTATATGTAAACATCACATGCCGGCCATTTCCTACTTGCTCTTTTCAGTGCTAGCAGCTGTTTGCCGTCTAATTGCAGCGATACCGGAGAGCACACGGATTTTTTCGATAGATGTCGGTTTTAAGCACCCTGTGATGATGCGGCAGCTCTCGTTTAGTGCGGTATCACCATGTTTCGCATATGCATAGTTAAGCCATACTGGACATGCGTACTCCGCGGCTGAGTTGCATAGATGTCTGCAAGGTATGCGGTCTAGCACTTCATGAGCTGCCGGCTAGCTTACGTAGTATGCTATTTCTGGCTGCAATCTTCATTTTTGTGTTCAGGCAGTGTTTCTTGAAGAATAGTGTTACTCAAAGGTACGTGGAATTCTCATTGAAATCCACTTTTGTCCCTCGCCATGTTATTTCTAGGCGCCTATTAGCATCGCTGTTTCTCAAGTAGAAAGCGGTGCACTGAGTTGTTTTTTTTTTTTCTATTTGGTTTCAGGTGATTCTGTGAGTAATATTCTCCTAGTTTTTCTAAAGTGCTGGAGAGAGTCCTTCTTCGATTACTTCAAACGACTTTCCTCGGCAGGTAACAGCCAGGTCATTGGCATATGGTCATTTGCGAAAACATTGAATAATATTGGCGCTAACACACTTCCTTGCGAAAGCCCATTGCGTTGTTTCCTCCAGAGGCTACTTTTCCCATCTAAGCAGACATAACATCGTCGATTTTCTAGTAGTTTGGCTATAACGATTGTAAATTTATAATCACCGGCGATACTATACAGTTTATTTAGTAATGAACGACGGATTTCTGTATCGTAAGCGGCCGATAGATCTATAAAAACTGCACGTGTGATTAGTTTTTTTTCGGAAAACCATCTTCAATGTACTGCGTTAGGTTATCTGCCTGGTGCATGACTTACCAGGTCGGTGCTTGTTGTGGAATTAAAGCTGAATCGATGGTATCAGCAATTCTGGTAAGGAGCAGTCTCTCAAATAGTTTAAACGTATGAACAATAGAGTGAGATCGGTCGGTAATTAACGTCATTGTCAGGAAGCTTCCCTGGTTTAAGTAGGGCAATTACCTCGGATTCTCTCCATGATTTAGCTATCGGCTTATTATTCACTATGCCGTTGAAAAATTCTAGAATCCATAATCGCGTTCCCGGTCCAAAGTCTTTTAATTTGTTCTACAGTTATTTCGTCAACACCGGCTGCCTTGCCATTTTTCATAGTGCTGATGGCTGCATCGAGTTCTGATAATGTAAAGCTTCGGTGAAGACAGCTCTGCGTTCATCTTTGCGCGTTTGTTTTAGTTTAACTTTCTTAATACGGATTCCTTTAGCTGGCTTGCCATTTAGTAACAGTTGATGTACGACTTAGTTTGCAGTAACTTTAGCTAGTTCTTTGCTTATCGAGGGGTCTCCACAGAGTTTCTTCACTACATGCTCTCTTGCTTTTATTATTTTCAATGTCCAGTGATTCAATAGTTTATATCCATCGATTTTTGCGGGCGTTTCTGATACTTTCTGCAACTTGTTCACCATACGCCAAGGTTTCCCCACTGAGAATGGATTTATTTTGAAGTTCCTTTCATATTCGTTGTAAAGTTCCAGTGTGTTCTTGTCCAGTCCTGGGATGTATCTAGTTCGACATCCTCTCGGTATACATTTCCTCGATGTTTCTTTTATCTTTCCAACAAAGGCTTCATATAAGCTGGCTGTTGGTTCTGTGCCCTTTATTTATCCAAGTCTCTGGCGAATTCATCCCACTTTGCTTTTCGGAAATTGAAGCGACGTTTAAAAAGTACATCTATTGGTCTAACCATAGGTTTAAATTGTATAACCACTAGACGGTGTTGCAAGTTCGGGATAGGTTTAGCGATTTTAGGTGGCTGCTTACAAAAACAAGATCTGGGTTGTAGCCACGTTTCCAACGAGCGCAGTTAAATGATGGCGGTAGTTTTGGATCATATATAAGTTGCAGATTCTCCGCTTCAGCCTAACGTTTCACCAGATCACCATTGATATTTGGCTGACTATTATAATCACCAATTACAACTTTGCTTCTGCTATTGCCATAGTTTGAAGTTGTGGGTCGGTGGAAAAGCACATGCGTTAGCTTATATACAGAAGTGACGGTACAGTTTGACAGTTCTATTGTAATTTCTTCCATATCGAGATTTTTAATGTCTGTTGACAGGAGGATAGTTTCAGGTTTAACAAAAAAAGAACACTACCGTACTTATCATGTGGTATTACCGCTGCAATCATCTGCATACCATGGATTTTCGGTCGATTGTGTTTTATTCCTCTGTGCGTTTCTTGTATGCATAGTACATCGCAGCTAGTGATTGAGCAAAGTTCTGATAAAATCATTTCCTTTATACCGGGACAGGCCTTCGCGATGTCGATCGAGACCACCATCATGGGTGGCCCTCATAAGGGCCGTTTCGGAATACAGTTACCGCGTTCATAATCTTGGTCTGTGTTGTAAGAATTAGCCGACGAAATTTGTAAACAAAAGTCGCCATTACCAGAGGCACCACGCAGGGTTCCTTACGCGTCTGCTGCTTCCCACTAAATCAGTGCGATCTATTTTTACTGCATGTTTGCGATATCACGAGTCTTCTTCTTCTTCTTCTTCGGGTGCCATGTTCGTTGTTGAACTTAGGCGATCATTTGGATGACATTTCTACAGACCTTCCTGTCGCCGGCGAGTCGGAAAAGTTCCTCAACGCTCCTATCGGTCCACTACCGTATATTGCACAGCCATGATAATCTCTTACGGCCGATGCGGCGTTTCCCTTCAATTTTACCACCCTGTATGATCATTTGCGCCATTCTGTACTTTGGTCCTCTCAGTATATGTCCGAAATATTCTAATTTTCGTTGCTTGATCCTTATCAAGATTTCCCGTTTTTTTTTTTTTTTTTTGGAACTCTTGTAGTACTGTTTCGTTGGTAATGTGCGCAGTATATGGGATTTTTAACATTCTTTGTAAACAGCACATCTCAAAGGGGCCTCTCTAAACGGTTCATAGTTTTGACTTTGAGCGTCCAGGCTTCATCATAGGTCAGTACCGACCAGACGTAACAACGAAGCATCCTTAACCTCAGTGTTTTGTTTAGGTGATGACTGCATAGCGTTTTTTGAATTTCGATGAACGCGCTTCGTGCTATTTCAATTCGTGTTTTAATTTCTTCGTCCGCATCTACTTCCTCGTTCAGCCAGGCTCCTAGGTATTCGAAGTGCTTTACTCTTTCTATTTCCTCACCTTGTACGTACAGTTTCGCTTGTCCGACATCCTCTCGGCTTACTATCATCAACTTTGTTTTCGATGTGTTTATTCCAATTCCTTTCTGTATAGCATTTACGGCGTCCACTAATTCTTGCAGATCTTCCATCTTCTCCGTTAACACTGCGGTATCGTCCGCGTATCTGATATTGTTAATGATCTCACCGCCAATCCGGACTCCTTTTGCTCGTCCTTCCAAGGTTTCTGCGAAAATCACTTCCGCATATATATATATATATATATTGAATAGTGTTGGCGACAGTACGCAGCCCTGACGTACTGCCCGACGGACAGAGATGTCTCTTGTTTGCGAATTGCTTCCAACTTGTACTACAGCCGTTTGACAGGTACATAGGTTTCTCAAAAGGCGCATGTCTCGGTCGACTAAACCTATCCGTTCTAATATTTTAAATGGTTCGTAAAAATATATCAAGTTTCGATAGAATCAGATAATTCGCTTTATTTTCACCGTTTTGTTTCTTCAAGCTATCTAGATGTCGACTATAACACATGAATTACATTTCACTTCCACACTTTTCATTCCATCAAGCCTTCGCTAAGTTGATAATATTTTAAGGTTTTTTTGTTTGGTTTTTTTGTTAATGCGTTTACCTTCATATACATAGATGACGCTTATTTCAGAATTAAAAAGTTTATTACCGTTGTTACCATGTAGGTTATGTCATTGCGAATTAGAATAGTTGTACCTTGATTCCCATTCTTATCAAATTATTCAATGTTTATTGCCCTTTATTTTACTTCGACTGTTACATCTATTTTTATACGTAAAAATCGTTTAAATTTAATCCAGTCGGATTTTAGACCTTTCCTCTTTTTTTTTTTTTTTTTTCAATTCCTTATTTCTAAAGCGCGCGTGTACCTTATGCGCCAGAGCGCGCTAAAAATTAGGAACCATACTATTATTTTACGAGCAAATAAGTTACATTATTATAATTATTATTAAGTATTATTTTTTTTATAGTACTAAATTATACATGTTCCTTTTTTTGTAAAATCTGTATATGTTGGCTACGATCCTCTTTATCTACTAGTGCTTCTACAAGGTCTTGACAAGGTTTATTTACATGGTATTTCCGACAAGTGAGCAGGAGATGTTAGACCTTTGAAATTACATTTTAATATTCTTATCGATTTAGCGTTTTATTTTACTATACGGTTATTGGTTATCGTTTATAAGAGTATATTTTTTTCTCTTTCTTATCTGCATGCTCCGTTAATGATTGTGATATTCTTAAATTTATTTTCTGGTTGGTTTTTTTTTTTTTTATATTTTTTGTAGTATTGGTTTATTGCGAGACCCTGTTATTTATTGCGTCGTTTGTTTGCTGTAGTTCGTTTGTCTTTATGGCATTCTTACGTATAATTAGTTTTTGATCTTTTGTTCCTGATTTAATTTTTTCTCAGATTCTTCTTTTAGGAAACCGTAGTCCCAACAGGTGTGCATTTAAAGTATTCCGTTCGGTAAGTAGCGAAGAGTGGTCAAACAAAATACGGTTGGAGTCACCTATAAAGAAAGAATCTGCAGGGGGCAGTGCGGACTCGGGGCAAGAGAAAACGATACACCGGGAAGATGGAAGCATAGTGTGGCCGAAGCGCAGACGACATATCGTCGAAATTAAAGAGTGACTGAGAAGATGGAAGTCGTAGAACCATGGGAGATTAGCGGATGAGACTGTATCGCCAGGTAATAAGAGGAGGAATTTGAAAAGGATGCCACATAGATGTTCGAACGGAGCTTTTTAATTCATATTCCTTGGATAGTGCCGGAATGTTACTTGCGGGTATTTCTCTAACCAAGTGCGTTGCATGCATCGAACAACGTGTTGTCCGCCACTGCACTTCTTTTAATTCTTACGTGGCGAAGACCCACAAGAACTCGACAAAGATAGAATGCGCAGAAAAGAGATTGTAAATAAGCGAGCGAATACTATGAGTGATGAAATCATGAGAGAATCTTACGGAGTTAGCAATAATTATGTACAGGTTGTGCCAAAAGAACATCCCGAATTTTAAATGCTCGTCAAATAAAGACTAATATACTTACGGAAATGAAACAAACGTTGAAATACTTCAAAAAAAAAAACGCCATTTATTGTACACTATCAGTTTTGAACAATACTCCGTATGAATAGTCACCACTTTGATTTTTACATTGTTGCAATCTTTCCTCAAAATTATGCATTACTTTTTTAAGAGTTGGTTTTTTAATCGCCGCAATTTCCTTCTGAATGGCCAATTTCATCTCGTCGGTTGTTGCTGGTTTACCCTCGTACACCTTGCTTTTCAAGTAGCCCCCCATAGGTAAAAATCTGTCGGTGTTAAATCCGGACTGCGCGGCGGCCAAAACAGCTCACAGTTTCGCGAAATCAAGCGGTCCTGAAACTTCTCTCTTAATAACCGCAAAACATCGTTACGAATATGTGGTGTGGCCCCGTCTTGTTGAAAGCACGTTTTAGATAATGCAATCCTCTTCCGTCTGAGCTCCGGTAGAAAAAACTCGTTTAACATTTGGATGTAGCGGTCGCCGTTCACAGTAACATTCGCTCCGTCCTCCTCGAAGAAGTAGGGACCGATTATCGCTTTCGCACTGACTGCGCACCATACAGTGATACGAGGGGAGTGCAAGGGTACCGGGTGAACGATTCGAGGGTTCTCAGTAGCATAATACCGCATGTTTTGTTTATTAACGTTACCATTTAAATCGAAATGCGCCTCGTCGCTAAAAAAAACATAATCCAAATCGACGTCTTCTTCCTCCAGCATATCCAAAAATTTATTACAAAATTCTAACCTTCTTGGCTTATCTGTTGGTATCAATTCTTGGGTTAGTTGTATCTTGTATGGGTGCATATTGAGGTCGTTTCGAATTATTCTTCTGAGTGAAGTACGGGGAATTTTCAAGGCGGAAGCCTGGCGACGAACGGATCTGCGCGGACTTCGCGACAATGCTACGCGCACTTTTTCGATGTTTGTCGGGGTTCTAGACGATCGACGGCGACCTTGATGGTTGACCGCCACCACACTACCGTATTCTCGGAAGTTTTTTACCCATTTGAGGATACTTTTACGGTCGGGCGGATTGTCATGACGTTTTAAATCAAATTGTTTTTTAAACGCGCGTTGTACCGCGATTACACTTTCACCGTTTTTCACAAAGTACTCGACAACGAAAGAGCGTTGTTTACGCGTCCACGACATCATGACTACTAACCAACTATATCTTTATATTAAACGGCATATTATTTAGCGCCAGACGGCGTTGCAATCGCCACGCTAACTCACAGTGTATCTTTTGGCCCACCCTATATTTGTTAAAATGGCGAGCGGAGGATATTTTGATATTCTTCTTTTAAAGAATTTTCTATTGTTTGAAATAATTTTTTTTTTCTTTTTTTCTTTGGTTTTTGTAGTAATCTACCGTCTTGTTTAAACATCGGGGCTTGGATAATATTTCAGTATTCCGTTATGCGTTTCCTTTTCAAACCGTGCAGATTTTGGAAAATTTTGATTATAACTTTTTACTCTGCTAAATTTTCCGAATGTGAAATATTTTCTAGTGACAAAACTTTGTAAACGTTTAGTTCCCTTTTTATCTGTTTTTTTTTGTTTTTTCAATCTTCTTTATCATGATTTATTTCACTGCATAATCTAAGAAGACTGTTATGTTTTTTACTGTTTGCTCTTGCGGGCTGAACATTTTAAACCATAGTTGTGTAGCGGTGCTACTTTACATGGTCGATGTGTAAATATTATGAAACTAATTTGCCACAGAAATGAACTTTTACTGTCTTCTTATGTTTAATTTGTTTTTAGCCTTTTTATATACCATATAATTTCTGCTTTCCATATCGGCTATTACTTCTTCTTCCGTAAAAGCCGCATTAACAACACCGTTTATTACTTAGAGCTGCTCGTTATTTAACACGTTTAAAAATCTTGTCAGCTTTTCTAAATGAACTACGGAAACCGTAAATAAGAAACTATTTCAAATGTTCTTTCAAGCGCAGTATTATCTATTTTTAGTTCAACATTCTTTAGCTACGTTTGAGGTGCATTTCTACAAAGAACGTATTAGTTTTTTGTTTCTTTTTCATTTCGGATTAAGTCGTAGATTTTATTTACCCCTTTCTTGTACTAGATTTTGTAATAAATTTGGATAGTGTGATTTTATTACTGATGCGGTGTCGTTCGCATAAACCATACTTTTATTCGTAATTCTGAAGTTGCATTGGTTGTCCATATATATATATATATATATATATATATATATACATATATGTCAGATAAGGGGCCAGTATATTCGTAGTTCTTAGTTATGCTTTGACTGAAGGTTCATTTGATTTAGGAGATGTAAATTTTTTTATGAAAGATATGGCTTAAACTTCAATATTTTGTCCCTGAAGCTGCAAGTATTATTTTTTTTTTGCATAGGACGAAGTAAATGAGATTAACTTCCCAATCCTAACTCTTTTTACCTTGCTATACAACCCTCTCCACCTACTTCTTCTTCCTGGTTTAATAATTTTCCCTGCATCAGCCGTTCTGTTATTTCTTCCATAATTCGTTTTAATCACAGTCTGCTTCCTGCTTCCCTCTTTCGTTTTAATATTGTTCAGTCTCCCTTGTGTCCATTCCATCCTCCTATCTTAAATTTGACCTGTGATGCTGCAAATCACCTTCTATTATTCGAATGATCTTATATTTCCTCAGAACGCGCAGTCCTTTATTCTAATTTGCTTGGACTTGGCCTCCCGACCCCTTACTGTGCCCATTACATTCTTACTCTTCCTTCTCTTTCTGTTGTTCCTATATTGGCTATCTTTATTTCTTCTGTTTCTAATCGCTTCCTGATTTAACTTTCAAGTCCCTACGTTTCATTATTTATTAGTCCTTTGTGTTGTTGGGTAAATGTCCTGAGTTGACGCGCTCAAAGAAAAAAAAAAAAAAAAAAAAAATAAATAAAAACTTCCCCTGTTCAAGTGCAGTGTAAAAGAGGTGTGATCAAAGAGCGCCAAATCAATTCCCCGCCGCGGAATAAATCTCTATCGATTCTTGCTAAAAAAAAAAAAAATGTATTTTTTCTCGATGTAATAACATTTTATTTTTTTGAGACATTTCTCAGAGATTTCGGATATGGTAGGAATGTAATTAGCGCAGTCAGTAAACTGGAGTAATTAACCCGGTTTTTAATTGGATTGGGAAAGTTCCTGCATCGACAGATTCATTAAATATACACGTATAAGAGGTTGTTTTATAAAAAGATGTTTGTTTTCTTCTATTACAGAATAAATAATTCCATCTGCACCGTAAGATATTTTGATTGCAAGTGAAATAATAGCATTACGGACATCAGTTTTAGGGAGGTCAATAAATGCAAAAGACTGTTGATAATGCGAGAAAATAAATCGGTGTATTTGTTTTAGTTCGTAGAATATTCGGTGCATTATCATTAAAATATTGGTTAACTCCGGTCAACAACACAGAGATATTACAGCTATTTATTTTACTTTTTAACTGCAGTACTTTTTTCCTTGTCAATTGTTTTATGACTGGTCAGCAGGAGGTATTTCTCTTACATTTATCTAATGTATCACAGTGTAATATTCAGATTTGGCTTTCAAGATGTTTTCTTTTTTATACTTGATTTTCAGTGAGCTACTACTGGTTGGGTTTAAATTTATTAATTTAAATAAAATACTTTTTTCGTGCGCTAATTTCATTATTTCAGAGGTTATCCTCCAGTCAAACGTATTTTTCTAAGTTTCTTTACGGAACGTTTCAACTAGGATTTCACTTCTTCTTGTGATCGGCTAGGTAACTTTTTCATCGATAGTGGCTTTACTGGTGTAAATATAACATTAGAAAATTTCATTGAAACGAGAAATTCCTTTAAAGTTTCGTATATAGAGGGGAGTTTGTGTAAGTTCTTCGTACGAAGAATTTAGCGATGAAGGGAGAAGTGTGTAAACTTTTATTATTATTTTTCGTAGTGAATATTAAATTTAGGGCTACAGAATTCCAATTTAGGTAAACGCGACGTTTGGATGCGATTGTGTAATGTGTTTATCGATGGGGTGTAAATCAGCTAGGCAGAGAGTTGTCTCCGGACGCTTAGTAAGACACGGAATACTTCTGTCGCCGGCGTCACCGTTATGTAAATTCATCGTTTAAAACTGGAGATGGAAATAAATATATATATAATTGTCGCGAGTTATCGCCAAGCTGGAGAATATTAAGCGAGACAAAAACGGAAAGATCGGATTTTCATAAACAAAAAGCGAGATGACATATTGCCGAACGAACGGCGTTTAACGGAGTTTAAGTCGTAGAGCAGATTGTTTTCTCGACGCATCTCGTACAAACGAGTTGATTAATCAAGGCAGTGCGCGGCGATATTAATAACGGCGCGTAAGATTTGCGAATTGATAAATTACGGCTCGCGTCGGTCTAGGCGTGGACTAGAGAAATATAAGAAATAAATCTGATTGCGAGCCGCTAGTGGCAAGACTGTGTTCGATCGCTGAATAAATCATTAGGCGGCCGAGCGGCCAGACCGAGGAGCCGGGCCTCGGCCCGAAACGAAGCGAAACGTGGCGGAGCGGGGAAAGAAAGTTTTTCAAGAGAGCGGAGTTATAAATTGCTTAGTATTACTAACGCGGTGGGCCCTTCGATATTACCTTGTCAATTTGATTCTTGCCCGAGTACACCGGCATTGTGTGTAATGAGAAAACTCATTCGCTTCCTGCTTCGTCCGACCCGCTCGCTCTGATGGTAATCGCGATGCCGCTAATATCTGTCTGTGTATGTGTAAAATATGAAAGTTAAAACAAACTGCCGGTAATTTTTCCCGCGGATGCGTTCGCGCGTGCCTCGGCAGCGGTCGCGTGTGCGCCGGTGTGCTATAACGGATGCTTTATTAAAAGGTAATTTGGGCAGCAGTTCGTGACTGGAAATAGGAAAGCCGTCGATGACGCGTTTAAAGTAGCGAAAATTTGCTGTAGCACTTGAGAATGCGGCGACGGTAGCCGTTGCGTACGGCAAGTGGCACGGCCGCGCAGCGCTTGCTCGGCCACAACCGTTCACACGTCGCCACACACAGACACCAAATCTTCATCGCCGCCGAGCAACTTTCAAGCAATAACCGGAGCAACTCTTCTCACCTCCATGGACGGCTTTTTTCTTTCGGGTTTTTCCAATTTTTTTTAAAACTTTCTTCCCAACGACGCAACAACACGTCTCCGCTTTTCCCGCCCTCTTGCCGTTCTAAACTGTGTCTGCGCCTCTTTGTCATGCAATGACGGCAGGCTGTGCTGTTTTCTAATTTCCTGTAACGTCAACAACTTTGAATGGCGCATTTCGCTGCAGCTTTACAACAGATAACCCTCTGTTATCACTTTAACCTTATCGAAGACTTTTTTTTTTTTCTCCTGAAAATGCCCCTATTATCACTTTTGGTTTTTGTTTTTCTTGTTTTTTTGTTGTTTTTTTTTTTTTTTTCAGCGACGGAGATGGTGTCAAACGATTTTCTCTTATCCTGCAGCTTTATTAGCTGCACACAATGGTGGTCAACACTAAATTAAGTCATTGCCGTTGGTATTTAAAATCGGAAGAGTTTTCACTCGGTGGTCGCTGATCTATATTAGCGCTTTTATGTGTATATATGACTCGATAAATTAAAACGTGTGTAAAATTGTAACTTCTTTTTCTTTTCGTTAACCATGGAGTTTCGCTTTTTTTTTTATATCTTAATGCGGTATCAAATATTATTTATAGTAATTAACACAACAATTATGATAATGAGAGTGGGTTTAAAAGAACAACGATATACTCAAAAGAAGTAGAAGCCCAAGCCTCCGGAGACTGGAGTACCGAGCAGAGCGCAACACAGAAAGACATGAATACTTAATAAATAAACGATAATCGTTTCGGACAACTAAATCGTTTTAACTCGGAGGACATTGAGCGGAGAAAAGCATATGCACAAGGAGAGAAAGAGACAATAAACACGGACGAATAATGGAAGATAACGACAAAACGGCGGAACAGGTTAAGCGGATAGACTAATAATTATTAGACACGCCGGACTAAAACGAATTTCGACGCCCATTATTCATGCTATTAATAAACTGCGAGAATGCTTTTGATTCTATTTCAACACATCAAGCGGTGAAAACAGTCTCAGGGTAAATAATTAGTCAATTGATACGGCTTGTATATTAGAATACAAAGTATACCGGTTGACTCAGTGAAAAACAGAGAAGAAATTAACCTATATTATATTAGACAAGAAGACTGAATCCTAAAGCGGTCTCGCAATCGGAATTTTACAAACTAAACCGGAACAGTAAGGGTTTAAAAATTGGACAAACATATCTCAGCCGTCTCAGATAAGCGGACGACAGAAGACATAGAGATATGAACTAAAAGTGCCCAAGAACTTAATACAAAAAAAAAAAACAAGGAAATAGGTCTGAAAATCAACACAGCGAAAACTGTCTTGCTGCGAAATTAGTTCTCATAAAATTTACGGTAGACTAAAGTGTGCAGGAAGTGACATAATTTACAATTACTTAGAACAGATTATAAAAGCTGACAACACAGATTGCAAGAGGAAATAACAAGAAGAATATAGATGGCCGCCCAGAGTGTGTGGTTAAAAGGGACATCTTACGAAATAAAAAAATTCCCACACAAGTCTTGAAAAAATTTAATCAAGGAGTGAGACGGTCTACGGATGTGAAACATGAAACACTACATCAGCAATGGAAGAAAGACTAAGGATAGCAACAGAGGAGAATTGAAAGATTGGCATCATAACTTTGAAGGATTAAAAAGAAAATAAACGGACTGAGGAAACTACAGGAATAAAAGATGTAGTATGAAAACGGTAAAAGAATCAAAACGGAGATTGGTCATCTCGCAAGACATCCAGAATTCTCCTTGCAAATACAGTGACAACAATGTGGGTACCAAAAAACGGAACGCGTACAAAAGGGTAGACCACTAGCACGTTAGATGAACGATATAAATAAGTTTCAAAAGGAGTAGACAAGCAAAGCAGCAGGCAAGGAAGAGTGGAGAAAGAACTTCCCAGCGGTTGATTGAAAATAAGAATAAGAAGAAGCAGGATAAGAAGAAGAAGAAGAATACGAAGAAGAATAAGAAGAAGAAGAAGAAGAAGAAGAAAAAAAATGTTTGTTTGCATTCGTTATTATAATTTTACATTTTATTTGCGATTGTACACCGCGAATATAAATTGTTTAATTCGAAATTTTAATTAGTTACCCACGACGATTGGTGTACGTTCCTATTATTTTATAGCAACGCAATATTGGACAAAATAAAGTTAAAAAATGAAGAAATTGACGTAAACATGAAAATATGCTAGAAACGTTTTTGATATAGAAAATAAGAGAAAAATATTAATAATGACGTCATTCATGTGCATAATAAACGTGTAATGCAACGCGAACACTATTATTTTCATTCAATTTCATCACCCATCGACATGTTTTTGAGTTGTAACATAATCTCACATAGTGAAATAATACGTGATAATTGAAAATGGTATTAAATGAAAACAATCGCGCTCGTGCTATTTAATTCGTTATGTATATTATGGAAATGGAAACGAAATAACATATAAGCAAAAGGGAAAAAATCGATAGGTTAACGTAACGGTTCCGAATTACGTATATCTTCTTGTATTCTAAATTCCCAAAAATATGTTCGAAATTGGTTTTAACGGAAGGTATTTCAAAAAGGAAATATTACGAACATTTCTAAATGAAACATTGTCTTCTTTCTTCACGTGCTGATCTTTTTCTTCCTTTTTTTCCCTTTCTCTCTCCTTCTTTTTTTTTTTTTTTGTTACCAAATTCGCACTTTTGCTGTTGCGATCGTTAATCAGCGACCCCTGTTCAAAAAATTAATTAAGACGGGAAAACAATTCAATATAAATCAATATAGCAGTAATAGTGGGGAAGGGAAAGCCGGGATGTAGGAGACGCAACATGGCCCGGAAAAGCGGTCCACTAATTTAAATTTACTAACGATTTATCACGTGGAAGAATCTTCCGACATAATGTGTTCGAAATTTATTATTCAGATAACAGACGGCATTAACGCAATGTTGCTAATGTCCCCATAAAAATTAGAGAACATCAAATTTTTGGAATTTTAAATATTGTTAATAATAATAAAAAAAAAAAAATGGTATTAAAAGAAACCGCATAAATCAGCCAAATTCGATTATTAGAAAATAATAAACAGTCGGTACCTGTAGAAAAGGTGTTTCTACGGGGAGATGAAACAAAAATACCGGACTAAGATCGCGGGAGCTATACAATTAATTACATACGGACGGTATTGGGTGACGAGGGAAGAACGGTAAAACTGAAATAGAATGCAACAGGGAGATATAAAGTATTGTTATCGGAAACCCGAATATTATCCTCAATTCAACACGTTTGGCTAGAATCTCGTTGTAAATGCATATTCGATATATTGTGTTTTTGATGCATTAAATGGTTGTTTGCCTCTGATCATCCAGGGCCTTACACCGTTTACGTCGAAGGTTGTTCTTCAGAGGAGAACCTCGGCAATCTTCATCCTTTGGCCCTTGCCAGGCTAATTTACTCTATATCCTCCTCCCTTACGAGCATTGTCCCTCAAGGTAGGGGCCGTGTCTCAGTTAAATTTCCTTCGGTCTCTTCCGCAAATTCTTTTCTGGCGCAGTCCAATTTCTTCGCATCGCACAATATTAAAGCGTACATCCCCAACGGTGTTCTTTTTAGAATGGGCATCATTTCAGGCGTTCATCCGTCCTTCTCCGAGGAAGAAATTGCTGAAGGAATTGAGTCCTCAATCCCTATTGCCTCAATTCGCCGAATTTACCGTTCTTCCGAAGATTCTAAAATTCCCACCCGCTCAGTCGAGATCAAATTCCATAAAACTACCCTAATTTGTCTCAATTTACAGATTAAGTTTTCCCGTTTCCCCCAGTGTCCGTTCACCTACGCAGTGTTCCAAATGTTTTCTTTTTGGTCACATTTCAAAATACTGCCGTAGTTCTTCGTATATCTGTTCGCACTGTGCTTCCAAGCACCCAGCCTCAGAATGTAGTTGCCTACAAGTTCCTCCCACCTGCCGAAATTGCAAAGGCTCTCACCGTGCCTATGATCGGTCTTGCCCTGAGTGGATTAGGCAGAAAGAAATAAAACGTATTATGGCTTTCGAGAATATCTCTTTTCAAGAAGCCACACTTATCAAAAAAAACAGCTTAGCTACTCATGCCTTTTCGTTTGCTGACCGAGCCTCCTTGCCTTCCTCTTCCCACAATAATATTACTAAATCTCCACCATCACTCCCCTCTCTTCTTTCTAACTCTATTCCTCGTCCCAAATCACCTACATTCCACAAAAAACGGTTCTCTAAACCTATCTACGATTCCTCTCCCCAATTCCCCCCTCTTCCATCTAATCGTATTCCTTCTCCCTCCAATGGATGGGCTCTCAATAAATCCGTTCCTTCTTTTCCTAACTCTACTTCAGAAAGTTGTCTTCCTGCAAATCTTACTAATATCAATCCTGTATCCTCAGCTCCTCTAAACTCTTCCTCTTCGGATCTTTCTCCCTTAATTAATAATATTTCAACAGCGGTTCTAGAGCTTCTTTCTTTAAACAACATTGCTTCCTCCTCATCCTTTGCTGATTCTCTTTCTCGTTTCCTCTCTAATAATATACGTTCTTAATAATTTTATTCTCCTAATAACAAGGAAAAATCAAATAGGACTAAAAAGGAGTAGAAGTGATAAGATTCAGGGCAGAATTTTCTCTATTTTCTTCTTTTGTCCTTCCCCCTTCCCCCTCTCCTTTCCCCTATCCTCTTGCTTAATCTCTTTCCAATTGCGCAGTATGATTCATCCAAGTCAGTTGGCCATTGACTCAGGTTTAAGCACGGCTTTCTCCTGTTTTACATTTCCTTTTATTATTAAAAGGGCCGTTGCTGTAGTGGCCATACCCACTATTGAGCACTGGTACCTTTTATCTTCTTATTATTTTCTCGAATGGGCTCATGCCGAGTTGACGTACTCAATCTTTGGGCTGAGTTCCATTCGAAGTTGCTTTTTTTCTCACTTTTACTGTTACATTTATACAGTTGTGAGACTAGCTGGCGTGTATAGCTATGGCTTCGTAACACCCAGCTCCAGTTTTAAGTGCAATGGTCCAACTACAACTGACTTTACTTTATTTATTTGGATGTTTTCATACCTATTTCCTGTTTCTCTAGAATCTTCATATATCTCCTTCACTTCTGCTCCCAATTGTGTTTTATCATCTCCCTTTCTACTACGCTCCGTTTCCCTCTATAATCTAGCTGCCCTGACTCACTTCCTCCCGTATTCTAATTATTATAGTCGATTGTTCTTTTCTTCTCTATCCACCTATCCTTGCTATTTTAGTATAATTGCTTTGCATTTATACCCTCCTCTGTGCTCTCCTATTGCTTCCTACTCCATTCTCTTACCTCTTTTTTCCTAATCCCTCTTTAGCTCTACAATGCTGGCTGCGTTTAATCTGCTACAATGGAATTGTCGTAGTCTCAGAGCCAACAAAAATTCATTGGAGGGTTTGTTGGATCTTCATAATATCCAAGTTGCTCTCATCTCGGAAACGTGGCTTCGGTCAGGCGTGGATTTTAACATTAGAGGCTTCAAGGTAATCAGAAGCGATCGCGAGGATGGCTATGCTGGTTCTGCGATCCTCGTTAGAAATGACATTCTATTCCGTTCTCACGAGATTTCTCTCAACCTTCCTTCTACTCCTAATATTCCTAATATCGTTCATATCTCCATCAATCCTCCTTCTATGCGTCCTATTAACGTTGTTTCGATTTATGTCCCTCCTACTTACGATCTTCGTCACTTCCCTCTTTCTACATTTTTCTCATCTATCCCGCAACCGTTTATTATCGGCGGCGATTGGAATGGTCATTCCCCCATGTGGGGCTGCACATCCTACAATAGCAATGGTTCCATCCTTGAGAATACTATCCTTTCTGATAACTTGGTGCTCCTCAATGATCTTTTCCCAACCTATTTTAGGAATGCTTTTGTCTCCAGTTCTCTTGATCTAACTCTTTCTTCCCCTTCAATTGGTCTTAACTTTACCCGGAGAACCCTTTCGGGTTCTTTCGTCAGTGACCATGTTCCCATAATAATTACTACTGATATTTTTCCTTCTCCAACTTATCCCAGGCATCTCCATTCTCCTCGATGGAATCTCAGCAAAACTAATTGGACTCTTTTCCGCTCTTCTGTTGATTCATCACTTCCTGATCCACAGATTAATTGTGATCCCATTTCTCTCTATAATTTCTTTTCCCATTCTATCAGGTCTGCTCTTTCTCTATCTTCTCCCCCTCGTCGTTCTCCTGCATCCACTCATCGTTGTGCGGCCTCATCTCTTTGGTGGAATGAGTAGTGTAACGCCGCATTTAACCATTGTCGTTCGACCTTCAGATCCTATCGCTCTAATCCTACAACCCAAAACTTTCTGGCTCATAAACAAGCCAACGCCAGGGCTAGGTTTATTCTTAAAGCCGTGAAAAAGGCCTCTTGGAAAAAATTCTGTTCTTCCTTTTCTAGAAATACCTCTCTCTCACATATTTGGAGGTTGGCTAGAGCTTTTAAATCTCCATCCTCTGAACGTCCTTCTCTTTCTAATGTATCTGAGGATAGCCTAATATCCTTCATTGATTCTGTCGCTCCTGCCTACATTTCTTCCTTTGACGAACTGTATTCCAACACCTCTCCGCAAATCTCGTCCCCTCCTTCTCACTTCCTCACTTCGGCTTTCAATCTTAATGAATTATTAGCTGTTTTATCTAAATCTTCCAGCCCTACTCCAGGCCTTGATAGTATACCTTATCTTGCTCTTAAAAATCTGTCTGAACTATCCCTTAACTTTCTTCTCAGTCTTTTCAATTCTTTCCTTTCCAGGGGTTCGATCCCCCCCCCTCTTGGAATTCTTTCATTATTGTCCCTATTCCTAAGAAAAGTTCTTCCTTACGCCCCATCTCCTTGGCATCCTGCATCAGAAAATTGTTTGAGGGTATGCTAAACAAGCGTCTTGTCTGGTGGTTGGAACACCATAATGTTCTTCCTAACAATATGTTCGGCTTTCGGCCTGGTATCGGCCCTCCTGATTGTGTCAGTCTTTTTGTGTCTCATTTATATAAGTCCTTTATCCAAAAACATTATACTCTGGCTTCCTTCATCGATGTTTCCTGTGCTTTCGACAATGTTCATTTCCCAACTTTAAGAGATAAAATGACAGCAATTAACATTCCAGTGAATTTCACTTCCCTTGTTATTAAGCTCATGTCCAATCGTTCTATCCACCTCTCTCCTCCATTATTTGACACTTCTAGAAAGGTTTTCTGCGGTCTTCCTCAAGGTTCCTCCCTCAGTCCTACTCTTTTAAACATTTATACTGCTAGTATCGCTTCCCTTCCTTTAAATTCCCACTCTTTATTCTTTGCCGATGATATTTTGCTTTTTTCCTCTTCCCACGATATTGACGCAGCTAATGATGCTCTCAAATCGTCCCTCAATTTCCTTGAAAGTGCTCTTGCCTCAATTAACCTTTCGATTTCTCCTTCTAAGTCCTCCTGCGTTGTATTTACCCTTCGCCCTTATAACCCTGCTTCTGTTAATTTATCCTTAAATAGCACAGTTATTGCTCGTGTTAATCGCTTTCGTTATCTCGGTATCTTTCTCGATAGTCGTCTGACTTTTTCCGAACATATTAAATATCTTTCCTCCTTCTCTACTAAACGGTTGAACCTGCTGAAGTCCCTGTCTCCGACTAAATGGGGTGGTGACCCTTTCATTCTTATTCTTCTATATAAATCCATCGTCCGCTCCAAGCTTGATTACTGTTCGTTCATTTATGCCTGCGCTTCCAAATCCCGTCTCTCTAAACTTGATGTGATCCAAAATTCTTGTCTTAGACTCTGTCTCGGTGCTCTTAAATCCTCTCCTATTCCAGCACTGCTTGCTGAATCGAATGTTCCTCCCCTGTCTATTCGCAGATCTTATTTGGGCTATCGCTTCCTTGCTAAACGGCTTTCTCTCTCATCTTCTTCTCTCATTTTTTCCTACCTTTCAATTTCTCGGAATTGGCGCTTTGTGCCTAGGAAAATTCCTATCCTGTCCCTTATTTCTCTCCGTCTTAGTTCATTTTGGCAGTATACAATTTCCTTTAATAGTCTGCCTTATTTCTCCTTTAACTTCAGCGATCTCTGCCATCCTCCCAGAGTATTTATTTCGCCTACACTTACAAAATCTCTCCCTCCAGCTGTAATTAAACAGGAATTCCACAGTATTGTCAATTCTCTCTTCCCTTCTCATGTTACCATTTTCACTGATGGTTCTAAGGGGCCTGATGGGGTTGGTGCTTCTTTTATTCTTCCAGACTATAACTTCTCTGAATCCTTCTGTCTTCCTTCTTTCTGTTCCATATTTACAGCCGAGCTAATGGCTATTTTACGTTCCATTATTTTTATCTCCTCCAATCGTCTTTCTTCCCAGTTTCTGATCTTATCCGACTCCATGAGTGCTCTTCAAGCCATCTCTTCTCCTCTTCGTAATCATTCCTGTGATTTTTCTATTCTCCGCATACGTTCTCTCATTTGGACTCTCTCTTCTCTTCATGGAATCCATGTTGACTTGCTGTGGGTTCCTGGTCATTCTGGCATCTCAGGTAATGAGGTGGCTGATTCTTTGGCTCGGGTTGCTGCTTCTTCTTCTACATTCTTCTTCAAAAAAATCCCATCCTCTAATCTCTTGCCTTTGTGTAAACATTTTCATCTCAGATTTTGGTCGAATATGTACCCTTCCTCCTTTTCTAATTGTCGCTGTTCAGCCTAATCTTCCTTCAAATCCTTGGTTCCTTCTGTTTCCTTCACTTTCTCGCTCTGTTGTTGTCTCCATTGTGCGTTTGCGCTTAAACCATTCCTTGCTACATTCCTCACGCTTTCGCCTCTCGTTGACCTCTTCCCCATGTTGTCCTCTCCATTCAAACGATGCGGTTGTTTGTGACACCGATCACGTGTTCTTTGAGTGCTCTGTTCTTTCGGTGGAGCGCTCGGCTCTATATTCCCACTTGCTTGGGCTGGGGCTTCCTGCTCCTTTTTGTGCTCGTTATATCCTGTCTTTTCCTTCCAAACTTATTATCCCCTCCATTGTTTCCTTCTTATTAGCGATAGCTGATCGCCTCACTGTATAACTTTCGTTTTCCCTTAATTGTTTCTGGGTGAAGGTCCTCGGCTGACGAGCCCAATTAAAAAAAAACAAAAAAAAACAAAAAAAATGAAATCTAACTTGAGTCAATTAAGGATTATTATTATATTGGTATTTAACATTGGTATTTAACATTGGTATTTAACTGATAAAACTGGACAAAGCCGGTCCGTAAAAAAAACCGAAATTATTAATTTTAATTGTGCTAAAAAATTATTTGCGCATATTATAAAGTAATATTTTCCGGTTTATTTCCGGTTCGTTTTCGGTTCAGTTCGTATAACAGTCGGTTTTTCTCGTTTTGCATGCGTTGAACGTTTATAAAATTGCGCGATGAAATATGAACTTTTCCTTCAATTCCTACCGATACACATGACTGCTGTATTATTTATCGCTTTTACTTACATAGATTGAGAGTCCTAAAATGTGTTCTTCTCGAGTGAAATAAATTAATTTGTTTTTAGATGATGTTTTCAAAGCCAAAACGCTGATGTGAAACCGAGGTGGCTGTTTTTATTCGCCGATTTGATTGCAAATAGAACTTCGGGAAGTATTATTTTGACGCGTTATGCCACTTACGCACGGTCCATGGCACATTTGTGAAAGTTTTAAATCAGTACAATTTATCATTAAAAAAAAAAAAAAGAAAAAAAATGGTTCGATGTCGACAACCTAATTGATACTTATTAAAAAAGTCGCCCAGCGAAATTTTCTGTCGACATATTCCTCAATTTATTAGTAAACTTTATGCGGCAAAGTTTCATTTGTCAAACGTGCACTAAAGATGACCCGGTAAAATTCTAAATTACATTCGCTTATACAGACATACTGTTTTTCAATTTAATCGAAAAATATAAGAGGAAAGCGATCGCGGAAATTCTTTGCATTTCTAATTTTCATCACCTTACATTAATTATTTTCTAACGGCCGATTGAAATCATCGACTGCTTATTTAGAAAAAGAAATTACGAATGCGAAACACTGAAATATTAAAAGCTGACGATTCCAAATGAGACATCTTTTTCGATGATTTATTTTACTTCAAAAGATTATATAATCATTGAGTTATAAAGAGTTCGTATTACAGAGGTGTCTCTGACCCTGCGCCGCCGTATTGGCTTAATCACATTCAGTCATCTCTTACATAAGATTCTTAAAGAGAAGATTAAAAGAAGAAAAAAAAATAATTATCCTAATTTCAAACATCAGACTTATACTCCCAATTGTGCTGGTTATGTACTATTACAGACATACTCATATGTATGCATATTATATGAGTGGTCGTTTTTAACTGCCCAAATGGTCTCAGTGTATCACTGAGTCCTAGTGTGTAGAGAGATATTTATTTACTTTCTCATGCCCTGTAAGGGGAGCTGTGTGGAATAAAAATCAGGTGACATTTTCATTTTTTGTCTATTGATGACACACTAATTGGTGAGTACGCGCTGCTATATCGTTATTCCATTCTTGGTTCCATACTTCACGGTAATGTTGTTTTATTTTATCTTTAACTATTGTTTTGTTAATCTAAATGTCTACCGGGAAGAATAACAATTTCCCTTGACCAATGAGATCGTTTACATGTTGGAAACCTAAGTTATTTTGTATGATATTGCTGCTCTGTTGACGATGAGAAGGTTGATGGTTAGAACATCGCTCAGGACTAGTGCAACACTGAGTGAGACAGTTAAACTTTTGTTACGTTTATTAGGTATTTTCTTGAGTCGAGTAAAGTTTCTTCAAAACTAATTTATATTTTAGTCGGTGCCAAAAGACAATATGCGAGGGTATTTTCAACTGGGAATTTGCACATGTTTTTTTGTGATTGAAATTATAGCCCCCGGTGTTTTGATAGATTCTGTATTTAATTTTTCAGTGATTTGATCGAAGTGAGCGTTAAAAGGGAGCTTGTTGTCTATTGTAATACCGAAATATTTGAAGTTTTCAACTAAGACTTTAATTCTGTTCAATTTCGAAGATCCGGAGAAAAATAATATGAACATTTATTTATAGAAAGATTTAGTTTGACCTTAAGCAGCCATCTGTCCAGTATTTTTCTGATTTTTTTTCTTTTTTAGTATTACCCGCAATTATGTAAAGTATATTGTCTGCGTGTACACCTAGGCCGACGTTTTGATTATATGACAACTCGAGAGCTTTGTTTAAGGTAAAGTTCCAGAGTAATGGGCCTAACACACTGTCCTGAGGACACCCCATATTTTGTGTTTTTATGTATAGATTTTGCTCCTACTTGTAGTTTAACACCTCGATCACATAGATAGTGGATTAAGGTGGTTTTTTTTTTTAGCGTAAAAATGACGGCTCCAGGACAGTTCAGGGTCACCATTCACTAAGCCGCCTTATGATGGTTTGCCATTATTTCGCCAATTCAAAGTTTGTACTATGGTCTAGCCATCCGGCTGCGTCCCAGGCACCTTCCGTCACCCACAGCCACTAACTATGACGAAAAGATACTGGACGGTGCTATAGACGCTAATACATGCAATCATGCACATCACCACCCCCTGCAACCTTCAACCAGCCAGACACACACTGTTACTTCGCCAATTCGAACTTTGTACTATTGCCTAGCCATCCAGTTGTGTCCCAAACACCTTCCGCCACCCCGTAGAACCACGGGGCACCTTCATCTACCCCCTGCACTCCTCAGCCAGCCTGACACGCCGCAAAACCCAACCAACAGTGCGATAGCCGCTAATACATACTATCGTATACACCAACACGACCATTCATTAAATATATATTAGCGGTAGAGCTAAGCTAAACGTTCACCTGTCAATCTCCGTCCGCGAAAGCCTTCTCTCTATTTTTTTTCACAGCATCCGCCTTCGCCATGCGTATCTTCAGCTTAGCGTCGCTGCGGATGTAGAACGTTTCAGGTCTTCCACGGCGGCAACTTATGCGATTTACTGGTCGAATCGGTCACACCTTTGGGCGTCTGATTAACGCATCGAGCCGATCTTCGGTCGTCCGCTGCTGGAGATCACACTTGATACATTCTTGTCATCTTTTTGAATTTTTTGTACATTCTCTTTAAACAAATCCCACTACCATACGATACCAACCTGTTCTTTACAAACTACACACTGATGCCTCGATTAGCTTTCTACTTCCTTACAACGCCCGACAGAGTGCGCTCTGCATTACTTTCGCGACAACCCTCGTACGTACAGTTCAATTTGTCTACAATACGCTACCTTCTATGTGCAGCGCACAAATGGAATTTATACTGAGAGAAGATTTTTTTCATTATTTAATTATCTTTTTTTTTTTTTTGAAATTTTGACATCGTCGGTTAGAAATGGGTTCGATGTGTCCGCTACAATTTCATCTGGAATGGTAAAATTAACATAATAGTGGGCGACCGCAGTATAGAGTACAGTGAAAGAAATAGTTGCAAAGTTGGAAAAGTTTGAAGTTGGTCTAACTAACGCGGTGACAGACTATTAAAGTTTTGCCTATTTACGGCGAATACATTTTCTCAGATACACCCATAACGCGTATACAATCTGGAGGAGGTAAGTGACGGTTTACAGAAACATCATTATCTTCGATAGTTTGGCTACGGATCCGAATCGAATTAATGGAGAGAGGTCTTTGAAGTGTTTCGCTGCAACTATTCCAATTTTTCTGCACACAGCTCGCAGAATAGACGGTTCTAGAGCGAGGCGTGTAACATACCGGCGATCATTGACGTAGCGTGATAAAAATGTATTAAGACACACTTTCCTTTTTTTGGCCAACGAGAAAGTTGATAACTGAAAGGGGAAAGTGAATAGCGACAGAAGGCAACCGTAGCTTGGTTTCATCGAGCAAGTCACTTTCGAGAATGATAAAGCGCTAGAAGATATCGTAATAGAGTTCTTCATTTCACGCGTATAATTGAGAATGTGTTAACGAGAGACATTTGTGAAGGAGAATTAGTTGCAACTCAGGTAGATGATCAAATGGAAATCTAAAACGGTTCTAGTCGGGATCACCTTCAATCATTCACTCATTCCGCAGGATACAGATGAAAAATGTTTTTGGAAATTGTTAAGATTTTTTTACATTTCGAGACCAATTCTGAAAGCTATTTCTAAAAGGTTTCATCAAACTAGTATTAATCGGTGGAATTTTAATAGCGAGAATTCGTAATGGACTTAATGACGTTGACAACTTTATTAAAGCAATTCATTAAAAAAACTGAGAACAGAAAAATAGAAAATGTAGAAGTAATGTAGCCTCTCAAATGCTAACCTCTACCGATGTAATACTATATCATCGACGATGAACTAACTAGTGTATATGATGTAGTTTATCAGCCTGTTAATTGCGCAGAACTCTAGGCGATGCATTTGCCGGCCTATATTTCTTCAAATTACAACAGAGATATATATGATTTCCAGCTTCGCTGAAACAGCCGTAAGTCACTTCATCTTATTACTGCTTACACACGTCTTAAGCATTTTGTTCTAGAATCTTCCGTCACAAATCACACACAGTTACGTCGATACCGACGCCTAAAGGATTTTCTTTAAATAAGTCAAGCATCGAAAGACCACATTTACGCATTCCGAAAGTTTCCCTATATTAAAAATGATAGCAGGCATCAAATTCAAAGCTAAAGACGATTTCCAATAACTCTTTGCTGAGTCTAAAAAAGCTGACCGTATTTGTACAATTCTGGAAAATACTAATGGGTAATGTGTATTGTGTCCTCCTCTTGCCGCTGACCGCCCAAAACAGAAATCTGCAGCTGTGTATGTCGAATTTAGATACCAAAATTGTAAGTGGAGTTATTATATTTACGCAGTACTGCCGCGGACGTAATGTGAGGGTGTTTAATCCAAGTTAAATACGGAACAGATCACGTGACTAGTGTAACGAGACCTTCTAATGTGAGTAACTTTAGTGATACATATTTTAACTCTCTAATTTTAGAAAATCAAAATTTTATAAAACATCAAAATTTTATAAAAAATCAAAGTAATCAAGATTTGATAAGTTTATTTATTTATATATTTATTTACTTTTTTTTAGTGTTATATTACATATTTCCTAAATGATTTATTCGAGTATCCTCGTGGTTGCGAGGTACTTTTCGCTTTAATTTTGCATTCTTGAAGAGAGGTAACTGTAACAGAAAAAAAAAAAAAAAAGTATAAGAAAATAATTTATCGTTTTCGTATAAGTGAACGCGGTTTTGTAGAATATTTATGAAGAAAAAAAAACAAGTGAAATTCAGCAGAGAAAAAAATAAAACAAATAATGACAATAATTGTGTACTGTTCAGTAACGAGACTAATGCAACAACGGCTCTAGTGTGTTGTTATAAAAGGCTCCAGCGACGTCAGAAAAAAAATCACGTACCTGATCGGCATTTTACAGTTATTGCGATTCAACAATTAGCGAAAAAAAATGTAGCGCCATTTTCAGAAACATTGAGTTTTCTGGGGATTTTAATTTTTCTTTTTTTTTTTTTTTTTGCATCCGGAATATTGCACACTTCCTGTAATTATTTTAAAGTATATAGATGAGAACAAACGGAAGAACACGTTATCGCTCTATGTTAATTTGAAAAAAAAAAAAGAAGCGGCAACATAAAGCAAAAAATTTTTAATTATAATTTTCAGATAATTCTAAAAAATATTGTTGACGTCAGGCTGCATTTGGCCTATTATGCTTTACGGGCTCGAAGCTACAACATATTCTGGCACAGCACTCAACTACTTTGAGGCATGTGAAATGTGGCTTTGTCGCCGTATGATTAAGATTCCTTGGACAGCGCACATAAGGAAGATGTATTAAAAACCGATTCAAGAAGAAAGAATCGAAGAGAGAAAAATAAGATACTTTGGACACACACATTCAGAGGAGAAAGATATGAAATCATACCGCTGCTTCTTCAAGGGAAAATTAAAGGAAAAAGAGGAGTTGGACGCAGAAGACTATCTTGGACGCAGAACATTCGGAAGTGGACCGGAATAACATCTCTATACAGAGAGACTAGTTGAAACTGCCAGAAATTGGGATATATGATCAACATCCCCTGTGATCGCTATACACGACAACCATGTACAGCATTTTGATGATGATGATTGATGACGTCATCGCAACTCATTTTTGTTATATCACGTTTTTCTATACGAAATTTAAGTAAGTGAAATTTTCGTCGATTATTAATCAATTATTAACTCTGTAGTAATGCGCTGCCCACTTAGTGGGGCTCGACCAAGGTCGCTTAAACCAGTTTTATCGGCGACACTTTCTCTACAGTAAATCGGCTAATTTCCTAATTGTTATGCAATCGAAATCGCACTCAACAAACCTACTTCGATGTTCGGTACATTTATTAAGCAAAGCCCGGTGTAATTTGTCTATCGCTGGTACGCGCGCCGCCGAGATTATATTCGGATAAAATTTGTTAATTTCGTTTCGCTAGATAAATCTGATGGTAGATTTTCGTCTCAGGTCGGCCGAATTACTGCAATGCCGTTGCAACGTTGGTCAATCAAATTCGTCAAAGATTTTAAGTTGTTTTCAAGTTGGCTTCAAGTTGGTTTCAAGTTAGTTTCAAGTTGGCTTCAAGTTGGCTTCAAGTTGGTTTCAAGTTGGCTTCAAGTTGGTTTCTCGATATGCAGCGAAACGCGCGGAGGCTGTCAGGTGAAAAACATGATTGCCGCCGTCTGTCCGATTTGCAACTGGGATCTAGGCGTGCGGCAGAGTTATAGGCTGTCGTAAATGTCCTGGCTTAATTGTTGATTTTATTTATTAGCCGTTTCTGCAAATGCACCGACTGCATCAGGCGGTCGCCAGGCATCCTGGTCGCGTGCGATTACTCGGTTGTTTGCTCGCGTTAAACTGTTTATTCGTCGACAGGCGTTGTTCCGAAACTTTGTTTGAACATCCGCTAACGTTGAAGCAGACAACGCCGCGCAAGTGCGTGAATATTCATACGCAACTCTTCTCTATGTACGCTTATAACGTCGTGTGCAGAAACGATTCCTCCGGCGAACTATAAATCGGCTAAGTAGGTAGCAGCGGAACCGGTAAGAAAATTTCAAATTAGCGCCATGCGATCGAACGCAGCAATGAAAGTGTTCGAGAAACCTTTTCGCTCACGCAATGTTTTGCTCGGGAAATTCTTTCAAAACTCCCCCCTCCGACCTACGCTGATCACGCTATCTGCTTAGGAACATGCGCAATTCTAACTTCAGTCGACGAATAAATCGTAGCCAGCCGCCGAACGATAATTTATATTTAAATAAGTGTTTTGTCGAAAATTAACATATTCCCTTCCCGCCCGGTCCCGTTCCCGTTCCATTCGTTAATAATGACCTCTCTAGTCGACAGAGGCCGAATCCGCTCTTTTGAGCACAGCTAATCGACGGGCCGATTTCCGAAAAATTATTCATAATTTACGCCCGGACGAAATTTCGAAGAATACTTACCGGGGCATTTGTGAATTCCGTCTCTGCTCGTGTCCAGCGTACGTGTCATCCGTATCTCTTTAGAGCTGCCTTCTCTCCGGCTTCTCAACTGGCAAAATCAGTTTCAGCTTTAGATGATGTACGTTTCGGCAATAGATTAAGGTGCTCAATTACGCCAATGGGATACTCTTGACAATCCCAAAGAGGAATATCGGGTAAATCGGAAAAGTGTCAGGTCTCGCTGAAAGTGAAATTCCAACTAGATCGACATTTTTTTTGTTTTTTTTCTATTTTTTGGAAAAGCTTAATTACACTACTCACGATACTCTCTATCAAGCAAGGATACATGTAACTCTACATGTTTTCGTATTTTGGCATCGAGCCCTCGCCGTGCACGATGACAGACAGCGCCCAGTCGTTTACGAGGAAAGCCAAGTTTATCGTGTATGCAATTGTAGGAGACGACCGGAATTAACATCCGTCGACTGCGCATGTGTTTTATGATCTGCGCTCCGTTTGTTAGGCGCACATTTAAGCGCGCAAATCCCGCTAGAAAGCCAGTTAGTCGCACGTAATTCTTTACAGATCTCCTGAACGCAGTTCTTTCGAAATCGCTACTACGACGGCAGACTTTAATTTTCACTTCCTATGGAACTACTGCTTAACCCTGGACGGAGCAAGTGTCGCTGTTATTTCTTTCGGAAATAGATATTGGATAATACAAGAAGTGAAAGACACTTCAAAGAAACCATTGACATCATACATCAAGGAGGCATATTATAACGTTTTTGAAGTGTAGTGAATACGCACATCGGAAACAACCGGTTAAAGATCTATATATTAATACATACTGTTATTTCAGACACCGTGACAAACATGTGTGGGTAATCAAGAAAAAAATAAAAACCCCATTAAAGATTAACCTAAACGTACTGAAACGTCCAAAGAGTCAGATGAATGGTTTTTGCGCGATCACAGTACCCTATTAAAAATTGGAATAGACATCGATGATACGATGCTCTAATATTTTGAAATAAATTTGTGCGGGCAATCGAGGATCTGGCCGATATGTACACATTACGGCAAGGTTTCAGAAGTTCCTACCTACTATGTATTACCCCGGTTTAGTATTTTATCTGCGATTTTATTTATTTAATTTTTTTTTTGATGGCGGCATGTCGGGCGGTAATTCGATTTTTTGTATCTAATGCTCACCGAGATATCCGCAGACATCAAAATTTTGGAGATTATTCTTTTGCAGAGAGACATTCTGCGATGACTGGAGCTGTGCTGCTAATGGGTAAATTTTTAACTTGGGCACCATCTTGTATTCTGGTAGGAACGCGATCTCTGTGGAACACTGCTCCTTACTGATCATCTGCGCTAATCGAGCGATTTATTAGTGTTCTTCACCGAGACATGATAAGTTTCCTTCTACTGACATTTTTGATTCTGGTTTCCCTGTGCAGCCGACCGAGTTTAATCAAGGTTCATTTTAAGCTGCGCCGACTGCTTATTTTTCTTTCGTTAGCGAACCGGTTTAGTCGTTTGAAAGGATTAATCTGTGCGCGGATGTTAAATGTTAAATATAAGCGAGCCTTTCGTTTTTGTGTTTCGATTACTTTCGTTTAAATGTTGTTTCCCCATTACTCTGGGTAACTCGCTTATTTTTGTTATTTAAAGCCTCCTTTTCGCCGATGGGAGAACGATGTAAGGTACTTCCGATCAAACTTTCATTTTTTCAGCACGTCAAGCCCCGTCAGCGGGCCAGTTTTAGCGCATCTTATTCGTCGTTTGTCAGGCTGACGATAGTAGCGTAATTGATTAAATACCGGTGTGCTCAACTTACGTGTCAGTTGTTCGAAATTTTTCTCAGCCGATAAAATAAGTGTCATTGATGCTTTGCTACATTAAGAAGGGCCCCGCCCCCATCTTCCTTTAGATTAGCAACCAGCATGCTCACCGGTCGTTTCTTTCCCGGTAAATCTCCGATATGAATCCGATACTATAGCATTCTCGCCTCTAATTCGTTACATATAATCTTATTATTCAATTTATCCGATCCGAAGTTGGCGGCGCTGACAATAAAGTTCGGTTTGTGAAATTTCTCCTTTTCGAGCCATCACCCTCTTTTAATATTGCCAGATGATGATGTACTGGGATAACTTTTCTAGGTCGCATTTCAAAGATGCCACGATTGGCAGTGTTTTCTACCAGTTGCTTCTTACCTACCATCCGCGAAGTCATTCCGCATTTTAGGCAAAAAATTAGTCAAATTTCAAAATTCCGAAAATTTATAATCGACAAATACGATTATATTTGTTGTTCACGGTACTCGTATTTATTTAATGCGTAAACTAAAGGTAGTCTCAACCTTTTTTTCTCCGCTCCTCCTACGTTACAGATAAAGTAAAATAAAGTGAATTCCATACCCCTGAGAGGGCGTTGGGATTGTGAAGTTAAGCTTTTCATAATGGTAATAAGCCTAATGAATCTAAGAAGAATACTGGGGCCGGTTCCTTTCTCTCGGCCGCCTTTACTTTCTCAGATTTCTCTGGTACCGAATTATTGCAGGCTGGGTAGGCTTAGCGATTTGGATCCAGGACGAGACAATTCTCGAACCCGTGACCTCTGACTTGGTAGCCAAGCACCTTAACCACTAGGCTACAACGCTTATAAAATTATGATGTGGATCTAACCATAATAAATAGGGGAGCGGGATTTTCGAGGCTGTCAACAACTGCTGCCATTGTGAATTCCGATAGTATATCGTGTACAGAAAAAAAGGGCATTACATATGTGTGTCGCGAATGCTGATTAAACGAATTTCTATTTCTACGAAAAAGGGAGGACCTTCGTTAAATGGTTGTTATTTTAAGCATTTCCTTTTTATTACATTTGCATCATTTCGCTAATATACATCTATTTCTAAATTTTAATTTGTTCGTAATATTGTTAAGTACTCTTCATCAACCTTATTGCTTCTACAATGTTCCCCTCGTTTCGCTTTAGTTTTTTTGTAAATTATATTTTCTTCATAATATTTTTTTTGAAATTGAATATAATTTAATAATATTTCGTCTATAATTCGTATTGTTATTCTTAATAATGTTGCTGAGGTCGAGATATTAACGGGGATTTAGTGTGTATATGAGATTAATGTTAGTTTATTTTACATACAGTCTGTATATGATGTAAACATGGGCTACTGTTAGCTCAAAACCTGCGACTTTTTTTACTTTTTTATTTTACATTTTGATATGGCACTACATCGGCTCGTGTGCACAAGGGTAGTGTTATGAATATATGTATTGCGCTCAATTGTTTAGATTTATGAATTTTGTTCCGTGCAGAAGCATATAAATTTCAGTTTACCATTGTAATGGTTATTTATTGTTATTAGTTTAGCATTAACCGTAGTTGTGTTTACATTAGTTGTATCACTAGTATATATATATTACTACACCTGTATTCTCAATATTGTTATTCCAGTATTGTTATCTTTTTATTATTAGGTTTAAATGTAACAGCTTCCGGTTAAAGATTAAGTTGGT
Source organism: Icerya purchasi (assembly GCA_039619475.1). Lineage (NCBI taxonomy): Eukaryota > Metazoa > Arthropoda > Insecta > Hemiptera > Monophlebidae > Icerya > Icerya purchasi. The sequence continues at coordinate 578,086,258 of CM077115.1, forward strand.
GTGGTTGAATGGAGATTTTTATACGTTTACTTGCGATACTGTATGAATTTTTAATTGTATATGTGTGATAGAGGTTAGTCACGTTCATATACATTCTCCTATACTTTTCATAGGTTTTACAGTGTACTTATAATAATTATAAGCTTCAAGTAAATAATAAAATTGGCTTTGGATGTAAACATTCAGAGAAGTTATGTGTAAACATTGGTCAAACAAAATCATACTGTAAATTGAATTTAATAACAGATTTTTCGGTTAAAACATAGGTACATATTTGAACAGTGAAATTTTTGATATATATATATATATATTCCGCAGTTCGCGCAACCTTTGCGTATCCGCGGTTATATTAATTTGATTAAAATTTTTATATTTTAATTTATGTGTAAATAAAGTTGAATTGAATTCATTCAAAAACTGATAATCCCCCCAACCCCTGTACCAATATTGAGCAAGTTGTAGAAGAAATCCAAAGTTATCGAATTGCAAAATCATCTGCAAGGATATTTTTGAATCTAGCGTCAACCTAAAACTTGAAATTTCTTTAGCGAATCTTAGAAAATTCACATTACGCTATTATATTTTCAGCAACATACGTGTATGTGAGCAGCATCTTCGGCGTCCTATTCAAATATAAGCGAAAAAATCGTTTGAATGCCAATCGTGCGTTGGGCTTTGAATGAACCAAAAAATTTCCCATTCGCTGAAACAAACGATAACTCAAAAATCTCTCCCTGATTTCAGGGGAGATTTTGTTAGTTTTTACGATTATTTGTCTGTAAAGATGAAGGAATACATTTGGACGAAAAATGTCACGTGATTTTTTTTGCGCAACGAATTGGTGGAAAAAAAAAGAAAAACGAATTAGTCAAGCGCGTTGTCCTCTTGCATATGGTCTAGTGTACGACATCTGGTACAGTAAAGAATTTCGGCCTCCGATTTTTTCAGCACGTGACTGTTTCAATCATTATCGATTCCTCCCTTAGGGACGCAGAAATATGTTGATTCAGTTCGCGCGCTACGATCATTAACGTCTTTTTCTTACATTGTTCCGATAGAGAAGTATTATCGGTTTAATGTTTAGATCCTAAGCCAGAAGAAGCAGCGTGTTCTTCGCAATATGTTGCTCCGTTTCATACGTTAACGCATCTTTTCTTCCGCGCCATGTTCCGTATGCTCAGGGGCTCAGCGGGTAGTAAAACACGAGAAAGATTGAAATGACGCTACCGAGGTAAACGACAACCGAGGCACAGACAATGTGCGTCCGATATAAAAGCAGGTGGGGAAGGATGTCGACGAAGTTGTTGCGTTATTTTCAACGATTTGTTCCTTAACTCTTAAGCAGGTTTCTTGCATGGATTGTTTGGCTTAATGACTTGTCGGATAGAAGTTATACATGCGGGTAAGCCATGATGCACTGCTTAGCGCAAATCTGCCGGACAAAATAGGATAGTAACCGGACAACGAAAACCTCCGGTTCCTAAGTACACTTTCTATCAGTACTAGTCGGGTAGAATATCATCATCACTACTGTGCTAATCAACGCCATTCTTAAGCAGTGCGATGCAATTAACGAATTGAAGATTGTTCACGCAATATTTCCACCTGAAGAAGATATTTCTATGGAAATTTTTCCTCAATTACTAGTTTTAACGCGGTCCTCCGAAATCGAAAGCCACTACACGGTCGAAATGCTGACTTAGCGACAACGATTAAATCTCCACTGAGAAGCCTTACATACGGATATTCTTTTACGGTAGTCTTAGTGAATTCTATTCTAGTGCGTATTCCTTGTAATTTCTCCTGATCGCCCTGCAATCATCTTCGGAGGTGCCGTTTGTGCTACTGCGATGGAAATTCTCGTAAAATATCACTCGCGGAGATATTACTATCGTTTCCCTTTTTGTTTCTGCAACTCTGGTCATTTGAAGTTTGATGCGCCGTTGCATTTATTCCAGTGATTAATCACCGACGGAGAATTTTGCGTAAGCAAAATTATTTTAAATGAAAGAATGAAAAAATTTTCTAAAATTTCGTCGCTCTCAAAGAGTTGAGGAAATCGGAAAAGGGAACGAAACCACTTCGTAATACCGATGCACTGAACAACTATCACGAGAACTTACAACTTTGAACTTTTTCCAAAACAAAATTCAATTTTTTGTTTACTCGAATCCTTCGGACTTTTTTTTTTTTTTTTTTTTTTTTTTTTTGTGGTGCTTTGCCTTCTTTCTATTCTTTAGCTTATCTCTCCGCTTTAAATACTTCGTTCACGGCAACGACCGATTTATGATGTAACCGCGCACCGTTCATTTATCCATTTTCCTCCTCGACGTTAGTTGCATCGAACATAATAATAATTTGGTACGGCGCCGGCTGTTGTTATTCGGTAGCAAAAACATTTGCATTTTTCATATTTTACTTCGGTACACTCAACGCGTGTGCTCTCCATGTCGACCCGCCTGTTCCCGTCATTCGTTAGATCTTTCTTCATTGCCGACCTTGCTTTGCTATTTTTAGCTTTTTCCCTCTGAACTTCTAGGTCATTTAAGCAAATCGTTTTTCTTTCCCTCTTACACCGCTGCAGTTTTCGATGTTCATAAACCGTTTTTGCTGATCATTTTCTCATTCCTCACTTCTTTCTTTCTCATATATTCTAACTATAAAAGTATGATCTCTAGGTGTTATTAACCGTACGGATTAATTTCTTGCTTGTGATTCAGTCTGTCTTTTCCGGCAAAAAATATCACTGCGTCGAATTTGCCCCGCGGAAAAATAAAAAAGGAAAAAGTGAAAGTTCATTGTTTAATGAAAAATATTCTCCAACAGTATAAGACGGTTGTAATTGGGAAATGTTCATTGATTAATGAAAAATATTCTCCAACAGTATAAGACAGTTGCAATTGGGAAAAGTTTATTATTTAATGAAAAATATTCTCCAACAGTATAAGACGGTTGCAATTGAGAAAAGTTCATTATTTAATGAAAAATATTCTCCAACAGTATAAGATAGTTGCAATTGGGAAAAGTTTATTATTTAATGAAAAATATTCTCCAACAGTATAAGACGGTTGCAATTGGGAAATGTTCATTATTTAATGAAAAATATTCTCCAACAGTATAAGACGGTTGCAATTGGGAAATGTTCATTGTTTAATGAAAAATATTCTCCAACAGTATAAGACAGTTGCAATTGGGAAAAGTTTATTATTTAATGAAAAATATTCTCCAACAGTATAAGACGGTTGCAATTGAGAAAAGTTCATTATTTAATGAAAAATATTCTCCAACAGTATAAGACGGTTGCAATTGGGAAATGTTCATTATTTAATGAAAAATATTCTCCAACAGTATAAGACAGTTGCAATTGGGAAAAGTTTATTATTTAATGAAAAATATTCTCCAACAGTATAAGACGGTTGCAATTGAGAAAAGTTCATTATTTAATGAAAAATATTCTCCAACAGTATAAGACGGTTGCAATTGGGAAATGTTCATTATTTAATGAAAAATATTCTCCAACAGTATAAGACGGTTGCAATTGGGAAATGTTCATTGTTTAATGAAAAATATTCTCCAACAGTATAAGACAGTTGCAATTGGGAAAAGTTTATTATTTAATGAAAAATATTCTCCAACAGTATAAGACGGTTGCAATTGGGAAATGTTCATTATTTAATGAAAAATATTCTCCAACAGTATAAGACAGTTGCAATTGGGAAAAGTTTATTATTTAATGAAAAATATTCTCCAACAGTATAAGACGGTTGCAATTGGGAAATGTTCATTGTTTAATGAAAAATATTCTCCAACAGTATAAGACGGTTGCAATTGGGAAACGTCCATTGTTTAATGAAAAATATTCTCCAACACTATAAGACGGTTGTAATAGAATCCCCGCTAAATCGATACGAAATTAATTTTTTCGGTATTATTTTTCTCTTCTAAAACATTTCCATCCAATCAGTCATCAGCGGTGGAACTGACGTGCTAGAATGCTCTAAGTTTTATGTATTTTCACAGTTTTATCATATAGGTGAACTAAGAAAGCGCATTGAAGTATTCATACATACGAGTATATGAGCGTATTCTGAATTTTAGAATTGAGCTGGCTCACATACGACCGGTCGCCACTATGGCTTCGTAATTGCTTCGGTTTAATTGAAACTGCAATACAACGTTCTTGTCATTTAATGAATAGGTAAAGTATTTCATTTTCATGATCATGCTTCATCATCAATAGGGTCCTCCATGAACACGTTGATTTTTCAATCAACGCGATCTGGAATATTTTTAAATCTGCAATTATTTCCATCAAAAACTTCCAAAACAGATTTTGGCCGAGGTTACTTGCACCAATATTCTTCCTGTGATATTCGGTATTTTTTTAACGGAATTTCTGGGATTTCGAAATTTCACTAATTCACCGAATATTATAATATAATTCTGAACACTTTACTCGAAGCGTATTGGAGCTTCTCTGTTTAATCTGCTTTTAAAAATAGAGTAGAGAGTCCTAATTCACAATATTTTTCCATTCACCCCAATCCACCTACTCAACCGTGGTATCTACATTTTCCGCACTTTCCCCGATTCATCATGTCTGCTATCTGTCGTCTTCGCTATCTAGTCACAGTCGACTTCCTGCTTCATTGTATCGTTTCTCGCCATAGTGTCCTGTCCTATTTGTCCGCTGTGTATCGATAAAAAAATCATAAGTGACTCTGATCATGTATTCTTTGAATGCTCCTCTTTATCATCGGAAAGGGCAGCTCTATACGCGGAGCTTCTCTCACATGATGTTCCAAATCCATATTGCGTGTGTCCTTTATTCTCTCTTTACAGTCAACGTTGGTCATTCCAATTGTAGCAAAATTCCTATCCTCTGTACTTCATTATATTAAGATCTATAATTCCTTCAGTAGTTTCACTTTGGCATTCCTAACTCTTATCGTGTCCAGTTATTTCTAATGAACTCCTCTCTAAACGAAGAACACGCGCACTGATGTTGCAGTTACAGTTATATAAACATACACAGCTCGCAGTTAATTTTACGGGCCCGCTGTCGCATTCCCTAACGGTAGATAGGTGAACTCCTTGTCAGCCGGCGCTGCGGGCGCTGCTGTTGCAGTGTGGCCATAGTGTGTTGGGTATAAATTCTGCTCATTTCCTTTTACCGGAATGGTAGGCGCTGTTTTCGCAGTCGTCGACATAACTATTATTAATGCATCATAATTAAGAACTATAAACTTTTTGCTTTATAGTGATGTTCCAAGTCATTGAACTTTCGGATAATTGTTTACAGACGCTAAGAAGCGCTGTGTTCTATATAAGTTTCGTGCTTGATGGCTCTAGCTGCTTTTTAAACATACACCTTATTTCTTCTTCCTTAATTATTTGTAGCCAGATTCCTTTGTCCGCTGGTGCTATGGGCTCTGTAATGCAGATGTGGCCATGGTATGGGACAGCTAACTCCTTTTTAACCTTCGGCAATGTCATTCCTATTCTTTTCAGGATATGCATATATTTGGCATTTTTCGACGTTGATTGTTATTGTTTCTCCATCCTTGGTATAGAGCGTTTTTTGTCAAATTCCATTCTTTGTGACTCCTAATTATTATTATTTACACGTGTTGATGGGTAATCGTCTATTATTGGCGAGCCCGGGGAAAAACCAAAACAAGAAAAAAAAATAAATAATAATAATAATAATAATAATAATAATAATAATAATAATAACTGAGTTCATGATGGGGGTCGTTGCGATCCGTGTCCCGTTTATGACTTTTCATCAACGCGTCGTTGAAACTAATTCGAGTACTAAATTGAAAAAGAAAATTATATTTGCCAACTCTCGAAACGACGCTTAATATCCGGGGTCAGAGAAATATTAAAAAGTAATCTCATATAGAGCAAAATTTCGCGAGACGTTCACACAGTATTCGCCGGCAAACAACAAATGGGGTTAATTCTAATTAATTCTAAAATTAAAATGTAATTTCTGTTCGATTTTACTTGTTTCTTTATTCGGCATGTACGAACCAAAGAGAAGAAAAAAAATAAATGGAAAAAAACATAAAAATGTTGTTATTATGTTCTCGTAATGCATATTAAAACAGCTTGCGTACAAGTCCGCAACACAGTGAGACATTTTCATGTTTTCCCGTAAAAGTAGGTTTTGTACAACCATTCAGGCATCCGCCTACATTAAAACGTCGTTAGCTTCGCGGCCTCCGTCAATATGAGAATGTTGCCGTGTTACCTCTAAATGCCTTGTACATATTATATCGCAACGTATAATTTCGAGATTGAACATACCTACTGTACCTCTAAATGCTTTGTATATATTATATTTCAATGTATTTGAAAAAATATATATTTAACAACTACTACCGATGGTACAAGGTTCCTTATTTACATCATTATCGTTAGGGGTAGTAATAGTGAGCAATGGCCGATGGTGAGAAAAGTACGACAGGTAAGCTAACGGTTGTACGTTCGATACGTTTCGAGTAAAGATTCCGTCGATGCACGTCATATTTCGCGTTGTCCAGAGGTCCACCGAATTATTCATCTCGCAACCGAACGTTTCACTCATGAATTGACGGAATCGCAATCCATCGTCCACGCGGAAATCGATGTTGAAATCACCACAGATTATGATCGGTAAATCGTACAGCTTTATTTCATCGATAAAGAGAAACAGACCTTTCAGCTTGATCGAGTACGGTAGTAGATAACGCTCGAAGAACTTGATCTTATCGTTCAACGTTGTCCCGTTTGAGAGGTACGTCGCTACGAGTAACACACGTTCTCCATTGATCGTCGTTTCGGCTTTGCATATATCACCGACGTCCATCGATATCACGTTACATTCTTCGAGACCATTTTTTTCCTGATTAATACGAATCAGCGGCCGACTGCGGCTCTTCAGAGCGTCCGAATCCAATTTCCTTTCGTAAATCGCTATACCACCAGCCATGTTGCCGTTGTCGCGTTTGTGTCTATTTACGAGCGAGTAACTTTCAAGTTCAAATTTATCACAATCGGCGTTTGATAACCACGTTTCAGAGAGAGCGAGTAAACTGCACGAAGGTATAACAAAGTCACACTTTATATCGAGCGAGTGTAAGCGCAACGACTGAACGTTGAATGAACATAGTGTGAGAGCATCGACAGTCCGAGTACGCGAACGATCCACAAAATCTCGACAGCGGGAAGCGTGCGTGCTCAAACGATGACGCGTAAGACGTTCAAACTCAGTTCTAATGTCTTTCAACTGTTTTTCAAGTCCGTGGTAAAATCGGTGGTCGCCATTCCTATTCGTTAGGAACAACCCTTCATACAAAGAACATCGAGACAGAGCGACGTACACGAGTTGCTGGTCGTGGGATTTCGAGTATTCGTATACCATCGCCGAGTATGTACTGCCTTGCGATTTGTGAATCGATATCGCGCAAGCAGGTGTGAGTGGAAATGTCGATCGTTTACAGGTAACCATCTTACTAGGAAGTGTCACCGTTGACGAACGTAAGCCGATTGGCGTCCAATGCTCGCAGATACACGGGTACGCTACATAGTGTCCCGCCGCTTTCGATCGTAGTAATGTACCGATTTTAACGTTATCGAATTTTAGCCAAAGTCGAATTATCTTGCCGGTTTCGCGAGAGCGTTCGATGTACTGCAGCAGGCCTATCGCGCCGTTCACGAGACCGTCGGTGACGTCGATGTTTACTCGCACCATGTACGGCTTGTCAATAAGGAGCTCGATCTTGTATGGTAGACCACCCGTCTCGTCGAGCTTCATCTTGTGCACCTTGGTGCGAGCCGACGCGAGTTGGTCTCTCGTTCGTGCACCGGCGTACACGTCGTCCGCGATGTGCGTCTCGTACGTCAAACCCTGAAAGACGCTCGCGTGGTATTCGTCTATTTCGCTGTTCGTATGGAACAGTCGAATCGCCGTCGGATGCGTACGGTCGACAGTTCCGCGATCGATGAAGCGCGCCTCTAAGTATTCGACTTCCTCCGCCGTCAGTGCGTCGCCGTTTCCGATTTTCGTAAGGACGCCCGAGAAGCGAATGTTCGACTGACGCATGACTTGTTCGAGTGGGTAGTAGTCAAGCGTCTGCCATATGATGTCGGACGCAAAATTCAGTGAGGTGCGCTTGTAAATCGGAATCTGACGAACGGCCGGTAACTGACGTAGGTCTCCGCAGAAAATCATATCCTTCCTTGCGAATGGTGTATCGAATTCGTGAAAGATTTGTTTCATTCTCGAGTCGATCTGTGACAGCAGTTTCGCACCAATCATACTACATTCGTCGATGAAGACGGCCCAAATGTCGGAAAAAGCGGCACGGAACTGATTGAGCGTCTCGGTCTTTAATCCGTCCGCGTTCGAATTGCTAGAGATGTGGAAAGCGGAATGTACAGTCGTACCGCCGAGGGCGGCCGCTGTCACTCCCGTCGACGCCGTCGCTACGTACGCGTTGTAAATGTTGTTGCGCGTTCGCGAGAAACGATTGTACGTCTCCATCATCGCCTTCATCGTATACGTTTCACCGCAGCCCGCCGGTCCAGTGAGGAAGATTTGCAGAGGTTTTCGCTCGCTGTCGATAAATATTCTGTGGATAACTTCGAGTACCAGTTCGCGTTGGAGCATGTTGGTTTTGCGCATTATATCGCAGTACTGCTCCGCGGTGAGTGTGTTTTCACGCTTACGAACAACGGCAGACATTCGTTCCATTATTCGAGCCACCATATCTTCGTTGACGGGGTCGCGAACTTTTTGCACAAAGTCGTCGTGCACGGCCTTCGAAGCGATAAACTCAGCGGCCGCGTCCCCTTCACTGTTCTTGTCGAGCTCTTCGTTCTCGATAAAAAGTCGACGGCATTCCGCGAGCACGGCGTCGATATCGATTCGAGACTCGAATTCCTTTCGCGCCTCGAGAATGTCGGATTCGCGCACTTCGTACAGTTGTCGATACTGATGTTGATCGAGAATGTCGAGTTCTTCGTTACGAAACGGTACGTGCAACAAGCACTGTTCACGTCGATAATCGTCTTTCTTCGATGGTTCGTAATTGACGTATCGAATAACCATCGGTACCTTTCGACGTCGCCATTCTCCGCTTCTCTTCTTGTCGCACCAAGCCACGAATTGAGCGAGCGTGACGTCCACTAAATGCTCCGGCCGCGATTCGTATTTCTCGATAATGTTTTCGCACCAAACGTTCGTCGAATCGTTAGCTAAACCTTCGTCCTCCATTCGAGCGAGCGTTTTAAGAACGCGATGTCGTTCTTGCGGCCATGTCGTCGGAATGTATTCGCATTTACGCGACGCTTCGCTCATGTGCAGTTTCAGGAGGTACCACGCGGCCTCTTGACACGAAATTTCGACCGAATCGAGTAGTTTCGTTCCAGCTTTGGTCGCGAGCTGCGTGAAATCGAGATCGGGGTATTCGTCGCGCAGTTTACTCAATTCGCGGTTCAGGTCGCTGAATCCTCTATTCGTTTTATTGACGTATTCGACAACTTACGAGGCGCATGAGTACTCCTCTAGGATGAATTGTATGTCCATGTTCGAGCGTAACGTTTTCGCGATCCACGGGTGAAAGTTATTGGTCCACTTTTGTTCCATTGTACGGCGAAGAAAGACGCGAGGACGAGTGATGCCAGCGCGTAGCACGTTCAAGTAATGTTCTTCGTCGCGAACGTGATACTGACGCCAAAGCGCGTTGACCGAATCAAAATCTCCGAATTCCAATCCTCGATGCATGTCGGCGTAAATCGCGCGCAAACGCTCGCGCCGGCCGTCCTCTTTCGGTATCGGAAGCAGTACACAAGTCTCGCGCATCGGCCAAAATGGAGCTCCGAATCGACATACTTTGTTCTCTGCGTCCTTGCACTTCTTGTAGCACGTAAACGTGTGCTTGTGCGTCTGTCGATATGGTCTCTCGAGTCGATTGTCGTCCACGCAGCACAGCGCTTCTACCAACGCTACCGAGTGAGGCATATGTTCGTCTACATTTTCTTTCGGATCATCGGCCAACCAGAGGAGAATGTGAGCGTGCGGACTCCCGCGCTGCTGAAACTCGATTCGCTTGAACCAATCGACGATGCGATATCTTCCAAAGGGACTGCACGGTTTCGAAAGAATGTACATAAACGTATCGATGAGCTTGTTAAAGTATAAACAACACGTTACCGGATCTTCGTTGACGAGTGTCGTACGTAAATCGCCGCTCATCGACGTTTCGGGATCACCTTCTCCAGTCCATTTGCGACCGTTATTCTCGAGACGGTAGAGTACACAGAGTAAGTCGTTCCAATCGTATTCGGATGCACTCATTGTAAGAAAGACGGTCGGCTTGTCGAATCATCGCGAATACATCTTTTTTACGTGCCGACCAGTAACGAACGGAGTTGGGTATTGACTTGAGGAAAGCGAAATTCTGTTCTACCATCGACGACATCAATTCTTTGTCTTGCATATTTTCGCGCGTCAAAGTCTTGGTATCGCCGGTTGTTTTAAAGACGTGTCGCATTCCGTCCGTCAATCGCAGTCGCATAACCTTCATCGCCATGTACAGAATGTGCTCCGGTTTGACGCCGCGACGGTCGGTGCGTCGAATTTCGCTCGTCGCCATCGCGTACACGGTATTGGATACTTCTTGTCGCATATCGTCGTCGCTGTCATCGTCGGCGGCCTGATCGTATACGCGCTGACTGAAGCGGCGAGATTCACCGAGGTAGATGCCGGGGAAAGACAATTCCTCGGCGTGTTCGTCGTAACCGAGTGCTACAACGGGGCGATTCATTCCGGGTGCGAGCGAAAGGTACTTTTCTTCGTTCCAAAGGATTGTTTATTGCTTCGCCATAAGTAGCGATTTGACGCTAGATGGGTCGTTTTCTATCGGTTCGATCATCGGTTCGTCCTCGTCCTGATCATTATCAATGGCCGCTCTTGCTCGGATATCTTCCGTATCCGAACTTTCGCGTAGAAACGATTCGTCCACTGTCACGCCATGTTCGCGATAAAGCGGTGTATTGACAAGGTAACGTAACCACGCTTTCACCGCACTTTTCCTGACGAAACCGCTGTACGCAGACGATTTGTGAATTTGATGTTTCTTGATATGTACGTTGAATGCGTAGTCGTCGTCGAGTTGTCGCGGTAGAGCTTGCAACATATTATTTACTTCGACCAAAACGTTAATGACTTCACCGACGATCGCTTTGGACCCTTTGGCGAACCGCAATCGGCGAATTTGCATGAACGGAAGGCGCGACGAGATGAGTCGCTCCGTTATGGGATCCAACCGCGGTAGGTGCGATGGAATCGGGGGATAATGGAATCCGTTCGATCGCGACAAACGCGGAATTTTGTTTCGACATAGGCATCGGTAGCAGTTGTCGCACGTTCGGAAAGCGGATACGTTTTCGTTCGGAAATTCGTTGTTCAGTAAAGGTCCGGCACAAACCGGCGCTGGTCGCAAATCTCCGTCGAACCACAGTCGATCACACACCGAACATGAGAAACCAAAGAGATTCGACGTAAAGCGTTTCTCGAATTCTATATCGGCCAGAGAACGAGGCGGTGGAACGTACAAGTGATTTACCTCGTGAATTTCCACTTCTTCGGCTACGTTTTCAGCGGCGGTCATACTCGCGCGCAGTTTCTTGCGTAAACGATATTCACGCATTTTTTCGGAGGCAGATGCAGGCAGTTGTTTACGTTCATGCGATAGAGACCATTCGTCGTTGTTCGTCACACGTTTCTTTCGCGCGCGATACTCAAGCGCTCGTTCGGCGTCCGATACAGGCGGTTGTTTAGGTTTTGTTTCATGCGATACAGACCACTTGGCGATTGGTTCTACGTGCAATTCATCGTCGTTGTTCGTCGCAAGTTTCTTTCGCGCACGATACTCAAGCGCTCGTTCGGCGTCCGATACAGGCGGTTGTTTAGGTTTTGTTTCATGCGATACAGACCACTTGGCGATTGGTTCTACGTGCAATTCATCGTCGTTGTTCGTCGCAAGTTTCTTTCGCTCGCGATACTCAAGCGCTCGTTCGGCGTCCGATACAGGCGGTTGTTTAGGTTTTGTTTCATGTGATACAGACCACTTGGCGATTGGTTCTACGTGCAATTCATCATCGTTGTTCGTCACACGTTTCTTTCGCGCGCGATACTCAAGCGCTCGTTCGGCGTCCGATACAGGCGGTTGTTTAGGTTTTGTTTCATGCGATACAGACCACTTGGCGATTGGTTCTACATGCAATTCATCGTCGTTGTTCGTCGCAAGTTTCTTTCGCGCACGATACTCAAGCGCTCGTTCGGCGTCCGATACAGGCGGTTGTTTAGGTTTTGTTTCATGCGATACAGACCACTTGGCGATTGGTTCTACGTGCAATTCATCGTCGTTGTTCGTCGCAAGTTTCTTTCGCTCGCGATACTCAAGCGCTCGTTCGGCGTCCGATACAGGCGGTTGTTTAGGTTTTGTTTCATGCGATACAGACCACTTGGCGATTGGTTCTACGTGCAATTCATCGTCGTTGTTCGTCGCAAGTTTCTTTCGCTCGCGATACTCAAGCGCTCGTTCGGCGTCCGATACAGGCGGTTGTTTAGGTTTTGTTTTATGCGATACAGACCACTTGGCGATTGGTTCTACGTGCAATTCATCGTCGTTGTTCGTCGCAAGTTTCTTTCGCTCGCGATACTCAAGCGCTCGTTCGGCGTCCGATACAGGCGGTTGTTTAGGTTTTGTTTCATGTGATACAGACCACTTGGCGATTGGTTCTACGTGCAATTCATCGTCGTTGTTCGTCACACGTTTCTTTCGCGCACGATACTCAAGCGCTCGTTCGGCGTCCGATACAGGCGGTTGTTTAGGTTTTGTTTTATGCGATACAGACCACTTGGCGATTGGTTCTACGTGCAATTCATCGTCTTTGTTCGTCGCAAGTTTCTTTCGCTCGCGATACTCAAGCGCTCGTTCGGCGTCCGATACAGGCGGTTGTTTAGGTTTTGTTTCATGTGATACAGACCACTTGGCGATTGGTTCTACGTGCAATTCATCGTCGTTGTTCGTCGCAAGTTTCTTTCGCTCGCGATACTCAAGCGCTCGTTCGGCGTCCGATACAGGCGGTTGTTTAGGTTTTGTTTCATGTGATACAGACCACTTGGCGATTGGTTCTACGTGCAATTCATCATCGTTGTTCGTCACACGTTTCTTTCGCGCGCGATACTCAAGCGCTCGTTCGGCGTCCGATACAGGCGGTTGTTTAGGTTTTGTTTCATGCGATACAGGCCACTTGGCGATTGGTTCTACGTGCAATTCATCGTCGTTGTTCGTCGCAAGTTTCTTTCGCGCACGATACTCAAGCGCTCGTTCGGCGTCCGATACAGGCGGTTGTTTAGGTTTTGTTTCATGCGATACAGGCCACTTGGCGATTGGTTCTACGTGCAATTCATCGTCGTTGTTCGTCGCAAGTTTCTTTCGCGCACGATACTCAAGCGCTCGTTCGGCGTCCGATACAGGCGGTTGTTTAGGTTTTGTTTCATGCGATACAGGCCACTTGGCGATTGGTTCTACGTGCAATTCATCGTCGTTGTTCGTCGCAAGTTTCTTTCGCGCACGATACTCAAGCGCTCGTTCGGCGTCCGATACAGGCGGTTGTTTAGGTTTTGTTTCATGCGATACAGACCACTTGGCGATTGGTTCTACGTGCAATTCATCGTCGTTGTTCGTCGCACGTTTCTTTCGCGCGCGATACTCACGCACTTGTTCGGCGTCCGATTTCGTATCGAGTTTATCCACCGTCGATTTATTTCGCGCGCGATACTCACGCATTCGATCGATGTCCGATTTCGCTGTTTGTTTACAAGGATTGTCATTCCTCGTTTGTTAAATTTGGCAAATTTTTCGGCAACAGTAATTCGCGAAGAGTACGGTGTATCGCGTACGAAACTATAAAACTCTTCGGAATCCATAACACTTTTCATGGGAAAGAAACGGTGTACACGGGACTAAAGTTACAATTAATTTATAATTACTATGGTAATTGTTTTGTGCGCTCAGAAAATGTAAACAAGGAAATGACGTGTGAAATACACAACCCTACGGTTTTAATAAGAATTCGTTATAGGAAACACTTCTCCATTTTGTGACGGTTTTCGAGTTTATGTGACAAAGTAAAGAGACATGAAAATATTAGTAATCAGTCGCATCCAAGTAATGACATGAAGTGTTCGTAACGATTTTCCGTGACGGTCCATTTCGTGACGGTCTATTTCGTGATGCTCTATTTCGTGACGCTCCATTTCGTGACGCTCCATTTCGTGACGCTTATTTGGTAACGCTTTTCAAGTTTATGTGCCAAAGCAAAGACATAAAAATGTCAAAAAAAAGATTGCCAAATATACTGAAGAGGGCGTATCTAAGGAGAGGGCTCGATTAATATAACTCTTTCGGATATGTATTACGTTCTTTATTTGGTAAAAAAAATAAAAAGAGAGATTTTATCGCTATTATTAATTTTTATCATTAAAGGTGGTGGTAGTTACCGAACCATAGGCAGTTAAATTAAAACGGGAGATTTTCGATTTCGAATAAAATCGACCGCAAATTATTTTCCGAACTGCAATACAATCGAGCTTTTGATTTGCACGCATTCTGCTCGAAACAGTCATTCGGAGATGCTGTTGTCTCCGCTTACTTTATTCTACAACATTTTCTCTAAGCCCTTTTACTACGCTAAACACAATTTTCTACGCACACCAGCGCAACTCGGAACTTTTTGCAGCAATTTTTTTCTATTCACTTCCGTTATACTAAATTTTCAAACTCTTTTTATTCTGCCCGCTTTTTTATTTTTGACATTCATTTTCTTTTTTTGCTGTTTTTCCCTTTTTTGCTTGTTTTTCTTTATCCTTTTTTTTTCGTTCCGCTATTTCGTTTTGCATTATCTCTCGGTGCACGCACTTTCCAATCGGACTAGAGGGAACATTATTTTCTCTATTGTACAAATAATTCCCTCCTTCTCATTAACATCATTGAAAATCTCTTCCGATTGTTCCGTGAATTCACTGTTAATTTATTTTTAATCTCGACTGGTGCAGCGATTGTGTTCCGTCTTGTACTTTTTTTCCCGGTTCGGGGGTTTGATGAGGTGCCCCGTACGAAGAGAGAGAGTAGTACGTAGTCGAAATTACTTTTTAATTACAATTTCGCAGTTGTGTCGTTGTCTCTTTGTTCCTCATTCCGATGTCGCCGGCGCAGCTTTCGGTAAATATTAAATCAGATTCACTCATTACTCATCCGCGCGTCTTCCGTACACTCAGATCACATCGCCTCTATATATACCTATATCTCTCTCCTTCGCCCATTATAGAGCCCGCTTTAAAATTTACAACAAATTACTCGAGTATTTTTTCCTAAATGGAATTGGGTCTCCCCCCCCCCGTTCGTTTTCTTTTATTTTCTCGCCACTCTTAAATAGATAAAAATACGGGGCATGGTACCACCGCTTTTTATCTTTAGCCCAAAAACACCGAAAGTATAGTGTCATTTTTTTTCTTTTTCTTTTTCGCTGTTCTTTTTTTTCTCATTTTAGTTTGGGCGACGAAGATTAATTTCAGGTAATTAGTGTTTATTAATTCACAGCTAATTATGCAATTAACTAATTTAAGTAAAAACAAAAACAAAACGCTGAACGTGAAAAAACGCAGACGAAATCTGAACGCGGCACAGTGTACGAGTATTTCTTCTTACTTATTAAAAAAACGGTCAAAAGCCGATTTTATAAATTTTTGTTTAAAAAAATGCCCAAGCCCGGTGAAGTTAATTTTTGCTGTCGGTCACTCTCTTATTCATCTGCACGATCAGAGTCTGATAGTTGCCGACAATTGACGAATTAAAAGGAGAGTTTAAAAAGCGACGTCCGGAACGGAAAGTATTTTTTGTAATTATCTAATAAATCAAAAAAAAAAAAAAAAAAAACCGATAAATATAATCCCGAAACATGGGATTTTTTTTTTTTTGTAATTTATCTAACGGGGGTATATATTGTAAAATGTTTTTTTCGTTTTTTTCGTTTTTTGGCTTTTTTTTTTGCTCGTTTGTTATACCGAAAATGGACTATTTTGTTATTACTGTGTGCAGGCTGCTTTTAAAAATTTCGCCCTCGTTTTGTTACGAGCGTATATTTAAATTGTTTTTTTTTTTGTTTTAAACAACAGAATCTTTTGCCCGGTCGAATTCGTAAATGTCGGCATTCTTCGATCAAATGACAGCGGCATCAAAGGAAAGTTGAAAGAAATTGCGCGACTCGTCCAAATTTTTCTAAATTGGTCTATTCGCACATTTCAGTAGGGCTCATTAAGAGGTTCTACTTCATCGCTTTTTTTTTTCTTTCTTTTTTTCATTTATCACACTTTATGTAAAGAGTACGGAAAGTTGGCGTTATATTTCTTTAATTAGTTCAGACTCTTTAAGAAAGGATAGAAGAGATATGATAGTTGCAGGATCGTCTTGTAGTTGAGATTTAAGGTAAGGAGGTTGTGCTTGAGCCTCAGACTTCAGAGTATCCAGCGGCTTTGATCCAAGAACACGATAATTCAATAAGGAATACTAAATAGCCAGATAGCCAGAAACGGAATTAACAAAGGAGGACAGCAGCAGCGGAACAATTGAAGACAATGGGAAGGAATATATAATAAGGAGTAGAGGAAGACCGAAAGTTTAATTGTTGGCCGTATAGAGGAGAACGTTCGTTGAGCAGAGCAGAATGATTAGAATCGCAAATACAAGGAAGCTCAGAAACACGAAGAGAGCGGAAAGATGAGATTGATCCGGAGTCTGATTAAGGAAACAACAGTGGAACGATTCGGCAGAAAGGAATAGAATGAAACTGCGGCAAGGAAAACCGGAAGAATAAGAGTACTGCGAATATCGATTAGAGAATAAAGGTTCTGGAATGATTAGAGCGTGATAGGGAGAAAGGATGTCTGAGGAAAAGAAATAGACGAGGAATAAACCGTTGTAGGCGGCTGTAAAGGGTAGTGTGTGCGTAGGACGAGAAAATAGGTAAACAGAGACGTTGCGCAAAGAACATAGCGGAGCGGAGAATCCAGGCAAAATCTGGCCAAGTGAATTTCTTGTGCGCCCGATGCGAAACCGGAACGGAGGGGTCTGTTTTTTTACGAAGCAAGGGAAAATTATTCCATGGACAGACGTTGTCTTTGACGAGGCGAAGGTGTGATGGTCTGGAGTTTGTCCGCTTATCTTGGATCCGGGAAAATTTTTTGGATTAAATATTTAACGCCTGATAGTCCTCGCATTCGGAGTAGGTTGCATCAATGCTGCTTCCTTCGCTGCTCTGTCAGCTATTGTGTTTCAGTTAAAAAAGGCCCGCTGTCCCGTCATTCAAGTAACTGGATGAGAAACCAGTTTTTTGCAAGGACCCCATACAGTGCGGAACGGAGAAACATTTGGTTTTGCAATACTCGCGAATAATCTTAATAATCGAAAAGTTACGCATTAATGAATTTTTCGTGTCCGTGGCAGGGTGTCCAGTACAGTCGAAGATTCTTAAAACGGTTTTTTGAATAATGTCCCTTGGGTTAAATTTTGATTCTGCTCCTCGGCCAAATAGTATACTAAAACTATGATATTTTGACTATAGGAAATTGTTTTCCAATTTGTACCTTTTTTTTTTTTTTTTTTCTTCCTCCTACTAAAAAAACTAACACCGCAGTCTAATACCTTCCGATGTATTTACCACGTATCCTTAATTACGTTTAATGCTGATCGGTTCTAAAACTGTAGCTTATAGTTGAATTTCTTGTCCTCAATTCCCATAGTGTGCAGTTTCGTACTCTTTACCTTTTAGCTGTTTCGGCAAAAATCCCTTACTAGCGCTACGTAATTTCTGTTTTTTTTTTCGAAATTCAGCAGGTCCAGACATTACATTACTACCGTTTAACCCTATAAATCTTGATTTTGGTGTCGGACGCTTACTGGCAGTGCAATAAATTAAGCCACCGGCAACTCTCTTATTTTCAGACTCCAACAATATCTAGACTTCCGGAGCACAGAGATTTCAAAGCAACATACAGATTTTTTCTATCTGAAAAATGAAAGCATCAAAACCGAAAGAATTCGAAAACTGCTTGCTGTTGGAGGTTTTCATTTTTCACGCGATTAAACGTACATTTTTCGTGCAATGGGGTAGATCCAGAAGGACATGGGGGGCCAGTTGTATAATTACGTAAAATCTTCTGCGGTAGGAAGTAGATTTGAGAAATACTTCGTTTCACAAGGAAAACCAAATAGCGACCACCTCTTTAGGAAATTAAAAATGTTTTAAAAATACATAATTATTACTTTTATTTTTAGGTGAAAAATAAAACGAAATTATAAAATTATACCTTAAATAGACAGTTTACTTGTTTTTTATTTTTGTTAATAATCCGATCCGAATTGTCTGTAAGCAAGTTTAAATATATACATTGAAATATTTTTAATTAAAATTACAAAATAAATAAGAAAGGCAAAAGATCGATGACAGTTGGGTTTAAAATAAAATAAAAAAATAACATTAATAGTTTTACTAGAAAACAGTAATAAATATTAATTATTAAAATCCATGGGTAAAATTTATACACAGATCTTTTATAGCATAAATTAAGTTTTTCTATTGTAACAAATTTTTTCATCGAGGCTTTGGTTCTATGGGAGGGGGATGTACCCTATGTGGATCCCCCGCTGACTTATATATATTTTTATACGTTACTTAGCATCACTCTCCGTAAGATAATATTCGTTTATCGCGTTATTTTAATACCGAATTTTATAAAAAAAAACGAATGTAGGTTAATAATTTTTCGTTGTATGACAGATTACAAAGGAACAAAAAAAGCACATTAGTCTATATAAAATTTTTATTTGAATAAACAGTAATTATTTCAGCTGAACAGAATAAGAAAATTAGAGTATACAAACTTAGGTGAAAACTACCCATACTTTGAAATTAGAATCAATCATGATTCAGTATTTCGTTCGAAATTAATTTTAACAACTGAAATTTTTACTCGCATTTTCAATCGCAGATTTGTCAACGCTTTTTATAATTATCTATTTCCTCAACTTTCAAATGCCGCGAATAAAAAATAAATAGCGAGTTAGTTTTTCAGATGTATTTTTCAAAGTCAGGAACACATTCGCTTATTACACTTACAAGTGAGAGTATCTGAATCGAAAATGTTTTAAAAGGATACCGTACGTGTCGCAAAATTCTTCCGATGTTAATTCTCCGATTTTTAAATTTTAAAATAAAATAAAAATTGCGAAAGATTTCTCATTTTAACAAAATGTGAAATTAGAATTGCACACACTATTCTAATTTACTTTTTTCCTTTTGTTTCTAATTGTAAGTGTAAAAAAAAATTAAACGTACCCCGTTAATATCTGTACAAGTGCAAAAATCTATGTACAAAAATCTAAATACCTAAGTATAAAAATCGAATTCTTTTGCTAGATTAATTTCTGGTTAAGCTAATAAATTTTGCTTCCGCAAAATTCTTGATTTTTAGTTACTTCCACAGTGTGATAAATAAGTAGCATAGCGTTTATTGAATATTACACCTGTGCGTAATGGAAAATATTGATAGATCTCAATAATTATTTATTTGCGTAAATCGTCTTCGAATTCTAATTCGAGTTACCATTCAAGCGGCTATTTTTAAATTATATCACCTTTTCGCTAAACTTCTGTTACCGTTCGCCATGTTTTGCTTAATTAATTTTTGTCCAAATGCTGAGTTCGCCAAAGTACAGAACGCTAAAAATAATAATTTAGTTGGTCAGTATGTCGAAGCGGTAACCATCGATTAGGGTGAAACAACGTTGCTATCTAACAACTTTCTCTGCATAAGAGAATGAAAAGTATAATATAATTTTTGTTTCAACTGTTAAACATTCGGACCGCTCTTTTTTTCCTCTAGCTAGTTCATTTTCATCATGATTTCTTTGAAAATAATTATTAAAAGGGACATATTATATACATCTATAATATGATATATTAGCGCCTATGTATATCATTATTATTACGTTGAGGATAATAGGAAAACCCCGGTCTTTGCGTTATGTTTATTTTATTTTTCATTGGTCATCATAAAAAAAAATATGTATATATATAATTTTTGTGCATGATTAAGTCATATGTCAGCCCGGGGCAATATGAAAAATTATGTAACGCTTTTGCATTGATTACATATGTATAGTGTTTAAACATAGTCGAAACCAATTTTTCTATGTGACTTATTAAAGACTATTATCTGGGAAACCGGGAGATGGCAAGACAATCGAGTTAGAGTTATAGTTATAGTATGCACGAATATAGGTTTGCGTGCGTGTGCGATTGTTTGTTGGATTAAATTAAATCACATTTCAAAATGCCGGAACAGTGTTTTCCACAATACTAAAGAAGAAAAAAAAAAAAAAAGGAAAAATTCGGAAACAGGCTGACTAGAAAACTGAATGTTATACATTTACGTGAATAAAATTACTCGTAAGTATTTATCAGTTGCGTATTTAAGTGAAACAGTGTAACATTACTCGTTATTATTTTGAAGTGTTGTACTCGGGTTAGGCGCATTACAGCTGCATTTAGCATTTGTATACATAGCTTTGTCGCTTAGCGGATAGATAGCGCTGGAAACTGTAGAACTTTTGTCGGACAAGTTTAGATAAAACGGATATAAATATGCTTTTAGTAAACATTGTTTCATATTATATATATATTTACATTTTTCAGATCGTTATGCGCATTAATGAAATTGTAACATACATGTCGGTTATTTTAAAATTGGTAAACAGAAATTTATTCTATTATCACTAAAACTGTCGGACGTTGAATGTTTTCTAACGATCGTAATCGAAATTGGAAATTTAACATGTTTTCCGATGGACTTCGTGATATTTACAAGTGTGTATGATGTGTGTTTCCTGCGTTCCGGTTTCCAGTCTCGGGTAAGATCTTTCCGTGTATTTATTTTTTCCGTTGGACTGATTAAAATCGTGCTTATAATTGTATGATCGATTAGTTATCGGCGCGCGTAAATCGACAGATATTTTCGGCCACTGTGCCGCCGTCGTTTGCTACGGTGTGCTCCGTAGCACGTACACATACTACCCATAATGTCGCTACCTGCCCCAGTACAACCACAGCCTGTTGCTAGTAATAGCGGTGTTGTTAAGCGGAATGTAATTGATACTGCCAAGGCTAATACTGATAAGATGAGCCAACCTAACCGTTCTGACAATGCTGATTTGTGCGGTAATAACAAACCGGAACAAAGACATCGGCATAATGACAGTAAAATTAATCCAATCCGTTTAGAATTGTCCGACAACAACAATTGGAGCATAGTTAAAGGTAAAAAGAGAAGAAAGTACTATACTTCTGCCTCGTCAGATTCATCCCCGGCTATTGTCAAGCGTAATATTTTCGAATTTTTATCAGTAGAAGACGAAAATGGAGAAGAAGAGGATAACGTAAATAAAGTAAATAATCAAATGCAGATTGATGACAGCATTAAATTAAACGACGAGAATACGGCTATAAACAACAGTAGAAACAACATAAACTCGCACTGTGAAAATGTCGCAGCTACCGATTCTTTTTCAAAAAACAGAAAGAGCGACAGTCCCGCCAATAAACAAAAAGCCGTTCCCCCCGTTTTAGTGAAGAATATTACAGATATCAGAATGTTACGGAATGACTTAGCGACAGATACGGATATTAAATTTACCTTAAAATCAACGATTACTGGAGTAACGATTGCTCCGGAGAATGCCGAGAGTTATCGTAAAATTGTTCACCTGCTACGAATTAAAAACTATTTCTTCTTTACTTATCAATTATCAGAAGATAAACCATTTAGAGTGCTAATAAGGAACCTCCATCCATCTACGGACTTAACTGAAATCAAATCCGAAATTGAAAGGAAGGGTTTCAGTGTTCGCAACATCGTTAACGTAATTCATCCCAAAACTAAACTGCAGCTACCGATGCATTATGTAGACTTAAATCCTTCTCCTAAAAATGATGATATATTCTTTCTTACTGGCTTAATGTACGCGAAAGTCGAAGTTCAAGAAATTCGTAATAAACGTCAACCTATTCAATGCAAGAGATGTCAACTGTACGGGCACTCCCAAAATTACTGTAATTTACCCTTCCGCTGCGTTAAATGCGGCAATAGACATAACACCAAAGACTGTAACAAAGAAGATTGCGCTAAGCCAATATGTGCGCTTTGTCAGGGAGATCATCCGGCTAACTACAGAGGTTGTCCGGAATATAAACGCCTAAATAAAGAAAAAGCAGAGCGCCTAGGTAAGCGACCTAACGATCATTTACTCTTCAATCAGCAGAATTTCCTATCGTTGGTACAAAATGCGGGAAGAGTAAATCCTTGGTTTAATGAGAGGCGAAAGGAGGTAAATAACGAAAATTTTATCCCAAATTATGAAAATAGTAATGTTGGCGTAGAAAGCAGTAGTATTAAGATAATGGAGCAACTCTCAATGCGCATGGTTAGCGCGTTGGACAAATTAATGAACGATTTCAAACTACTAATAAATCCGCTCTTTAGTATTTTAAATAAACTATTGGATAAATTAAATTAATGACACTTAACATACAAGGAACCGTAATGATAACAAATAACTCACTGTTAATTATGCTATGGAACTGCAGTGGGCTTATTCAGAAGAAACAAGAGCTTGAATTATTTCTTTATAGACATAGAATAGATGTTGCTCTCATTTGTGAGACGCACTTGACATCTTCACACAGCTTTAGAATATCAGGTTATACTAGTTATCCCTCAACACACCCTGATGGCAGAGCGCATGGTGGCGTAACTGTACTAGTAAGATCGAGTTTAAATCACCTTAAAGTATATTCTGAAGCTACTTATGCATATCAGATTTCAGCTGTAAATATTAGAACCTCAAATTTTGACTTAGTAATTGCCAGCATATATTGTCACCCTAATATTATCTTACCTAAAGAAAGATTACTGCAATTAATCTTTGGCTTGGGACCTAGAGTCATTCTAGGTGGCGACTTTAATGCCAACCATCCAAGATGGAATTGTAATCGAACAAATCATCGAGGCAGAATGATAAACAATTTAATATCAAATTACAATCTTCAAATCTTAAGTCCCAACGAACCAACCTACTGGCCAACACACGCAAATAGATTGCCGAGCACACTTGATTTTTTCATCGCTAGAAACCTACATCATGTATATAATACTTGTAAAACGGTACCTGAACTAAGCTCAGACCATACTCCGTTATTAACATGCCTCTCAGTACAACCAATAATAAATGAAAAAACTAAACCATTATCAAACAAATATACAGATTGGATGAAATTTAAGAAATACATGGATCTGATTACGGACTTAAATATTAGATTAAAAACTAATGAGGATCTTGATGGAGCGGTTTCTGCATTAATTAAGAACATCCAAGATGCCTGTAAAACAGCCACTAAAACTCCAGCGTATAAAACTATTAAAGAAAAACACTTTAATGTTCCAGTAGAAATTAGAAAGTTAATACAAGCGACAAGAAGAGCACGTACTAGTTGGCAACGTATAAAACATTGACTGGTAAACAACTATACAATTCACTACAAAGGGAATTACGCAAAAATATACAGATATACAAGAATAATAGGTATGAAAACTTCTTTTCTCAATTAAATCCGCAAGATGACTCTATTTGGAAAACAACAAAATCTTTCCTAAAACAACATCCAAAGCAGTACCCGGTCAAAAAAGCAAATGGGGAATGGACCAAAACTGATGCTGATAAAGCTCAAACGTTTGCTGAGCATTTGGTACAAATATTTAAACCACACAATGATATACAGGATTCCGCACATGATAAACTAATAGAGAGACATATGGAGGCCCCTTTTCAACTCACACTGCCGACAAAGCTTATATCACCTAGAGAAGTACAGGCTAAAATTAAGATGCTGCGAGCCAAAAAGGCTCCAGGTTCCGATGAAATAACAGCGGTGAAATAATTAAAATGCTCCCATCGAAAACGATCACTTTAATTACTTATATATGTATTTAACACGATTCTAAGAATTAGATATTACCCTGAAACTTGGAAAAGATCAATAATTTTGGTGATTTTAAAACCAGGAAAAAATCCAATATATCCTTCATCGTATAGGCCGATCAGCCTCTTAAGTGTGCTTTCTAAAATATTCGAAATGCTAATATACGATAGAATACTTTCGATAATAACAGAAAATAGGACTATTCCAAATCATCAGTTCGGTTTCCGCGGAAGACATTCAACTGTTTACCAGGTACACAGGATAACAGACAAAATAGCAGCTACATTAGAAAAAGGAGAATACTGTAACGCCACTTTCCTGGATATTGAACAGGCCTTCGATCGCGTTTGGCATCAAGGATTACTATTTAAACTAAAACTAATTTTACCAAATGACTTATATGCAGTTATGGTATCATATTTGACAAACAGAAGTTTCAATGTCAAGATAAACTCATCATTATCTTTGTCAAATAACATAAAGGCATCAGTGCCACAAGGTAGTGTACTTGGCCCGCTCCTGTATTCCATCTACACAGCGGATGTGCCAGTACTAAGGACGACAGTAATCGCTACCTTTGCGGATGATATCTGTATTCTTGCTCGGCACAAAAATCCAGTGTACGCATCCTTGTTGACGCAGGAGCATTTAACCGTTATCCAGCAGTGGGCGCTTAAGTGGAAGATTAAACTAAACCACCAAAAAACCAGACAAGTAACTTTCACTTTAAATAATCAAAACTGTCCCCCTAATACAATAAATAATCAGCGCATAATTCAAGAAAATCATATTAAATATCTAGGTATGATATTAGATCGAAGACTTACATGGAGAAGTCATATATCGTTCATCCGGCAAAAAATGGCTTCAAGAACTAAGGCTCTCAACAGCATAATAGGCAAAAAGTCACCAGTGAGCTTGAAATGCAAGAGGCTAGTTTATCTTTCAGTCATAGCGCCAGTCTGGAGATACGGATTAGAAGTATATGGAGCCACTGCGAAGAGTAACCTAAATAGGGTTCAACAGTTCCAATCGAAAACGTTGAGGCAATTGGTAGACGCACCGTACTATGTATCGAATCACACTCTACATACAGACTTAGATGTTCCATACGTAAACGATTTATACTTAAAACAATACAAACACTTTTATGAGGCTCTTCAACTCAATCAAAATCCAGAGATATCGAACATCAGTCGCTGGGATCAGCCAAGGAGGCTCAAAAGAACAAGGGCCGGTGACGCCCTAGGTGTCAGATGCGATAGATAACATCGTCGTTAATACCTCAGCCGTCGAACGAACAAAATCCAGCGCTATAGTAAACAGTATTAGATATCAGAAGCAGAAGATAACTCCGCCACTAACATCTCGGACGTGAAAGGAATGAACTCCAAATTATAGTAATCAGTTTTTCCGATCGACTAATGCTTATGCTGCCACTGGGCAACTGAGCATGAAAAAAAAAAAAAAAAAAAAAAATAAAATAATAGCCTCGTCAATTATGGTCTTAGGACCGGTGTGATGTAAAAAAAAAAAAAAAAAAAAAAAAAAAAAAACATGTTTTCCGGTACAGAGAATACAAAAGAACGTGTTTTTAAACAAATATATATATATATGCTTACACATACATATGTATATGTGAAAATATATTTTTAAATGTTTGGATGTTGCGACCGATAAATTTTAGAGAAGAAATTATTTCATTATTTTGTAATAACCAACAGTGGGAAAATGTGTTTTAATTGAAAAAAGAAAAAAAAAAAGGTACATTTTTAAGAATAGTTCGCAGTAGTTGAGGCTCTGTATGTATATATGTATATATATATTTTTTGTTTTTTATTTTTTTTCTGGCTGGTCTAGCGGTCTGAATTTTATATGGTAAAGTGATCGTGTAGACGGAAAGCACGAAATATTGAAGCAAGTGGGTCTGTACAGATGTACCGTAACGTATTCCGAGGGTAGTAATTTTCGAAACAAATTTGTATACACAAATTGGTGCAAACTTCATTGGTCACACAGTACGTTGAACTTGTTTTTAATTTTATTTTTTCATTAAAACTAAAATTCGCGTTTTTTTTTATTTTTAATTCGTTGTTTTTGATCACTTTTAAAATACTTGTTTGTCCATTTGATTACTTTTTTTTTTTAAAATTAAAAACCATTGCTCTGATGAAATTTCACATAATTTAATTTAGAAAATAGTAGTTCATGCAGTGGCGTTCGTTCAGGTAGGTCCCGGTTGCAATTTCGCTGCTGTACATTGAAACTTACAAAAATTCCCTCGTGCGCTGGATTTGTGTCCATGGTTAATGCACAAAAAAAAAAAGAAAAAAAAAGAGGAATAAAAAAAATTTGTAAGATTTTGTATTTCAAACTGGTGCAATATAAAAAAAAAAACAAAAAAAAAACGAAAGGAACAAGGTCATAATAAATCTAAATACAAGCGACGGGCCTACCGATTAATAACCTGTTAACTTATAGATAACAAGCACGAAAACATACAAAATAAATATACTTAATATTTAATATCAGATTTCATCGATGTAAGTTATTTCACTATGGGACAACATTAATCGATTGTTGCACATCATGTAATAAATATACGGCCCGCTTAAAATTAATCTCTCTCCCGTCGTTCGTTAGTTCGATTTCGAGCGTCGAGACTACCTATCTGTACAATCTAGCTGTACAAAATAGGCATAGCGTTCTTGGCAATTGCTATATTCAAAACGCTGGTGTACACACGCAAGACTACACTTGCAACTGATATTGCGACTTCGATATACAAATGCAGTCCCCCGCGTCTATGTCTGCTGTGTACTAACTAGCGCGCATATTATACGTTGTAGATTGCCACTGCCTTCTACGTGACTATTAGCGATTATTTAATTTTAAACGTTTTCATAATAATTTCTGTCAACGCTCGGGATCAAACCCCAGTGTAAATTAAGTGCACTGGCAATTACCCTATCGCGACGACAATACTGTTACGCAAACTGTGTAATTCATTGTGAACATTTCGAACAGATGTGCTCCTTCGCGAACCTACTCAATAATAATTTTTTTATACTATTAACTATCCGATATATCGAGAAAGAGTATTATTTAATTCAGAAAACGAATAATAAAAGTTGGAAATACGTAAAAGCTTCCGTATCAGGTATTGGTCGGACACGTACGTAATTATTCATTTCATGTCTGATTCATGGTTTCTTTAGAGTACTTTTCCTCGACGTTCTGATGTTGTTTCCATTGTTCGTATGCGTTTTAGGCCATCTTCTGCTGCGCCTTTCTCCAGATTTCGTTTTTCCCTGATTTCTTCCCGACACGGTCCTCTCTATCCTGATGATGCAGTTAATTTGCGACGCCGATCATCTTCCAGTATTCTTCTCTTTTTGTGTAGCATTTTGTATTACTATTTTTTGAAGCAGGGGCTTCGTACTCCTTATTGTGCTTCTCATGGCCTGGTTGTTTCCTTTCCCACTAGTTACATTCCCTCGCTATTTGTTATTTTTTTTTATCGAAGATTTTTGATCGGGTTAAAATGTAACCGACTTTTTTCCTTTCTATTTGCTTCTTGATGAAAGTCCTTGGTTGACGAGCCCAAGAGGTTTATACAAAACAAAAAACAAAAAGAAAAAGAGAAGTGATTGGTTTTTTTTTTTCTTTGTCGACTGCGTTGTTGAAAAGGCACGTTAATACGTGACCGATATTTAGTAATTACTGTGGGATCCTATGAACCAGCGTTTTGACTGCGAGAAAAGTAAAAACGAGGACTGGAGTTAAAAAATAACTCAACGATTAAAGTCAACGTGTCTAGTGATGTTCTTTTAGTGTCTGGTTAAGAAATGGACTATCGTGCGCGGTAATGGAGTTTAGGTATGGTGTCAATTACGTAGATAGCTGGAAATCATATAACTTAGGGTGATTTTAGATTTTGAATAAACTTTAAAAAAAAACTAAAAATGTAAGGTTGCTGTAAAAGGAGAAACACGTCCCCGTAAAAGATGGAAAAATGATTTGAAATCTTTTTCAGAAAAAAAGTTCAATGGTCAGAAACTCAAGATTGAGCGACATGATGAAAATCAGACGGAAAGTTCTTTGTCCGAGAGTTGTAAAGAAAAAGTAGTTAGAAGAAGAAGAAAAAGCAGCCAAGACAACCCGATAACGGTATTACGGCCGGGTCAGCGAGTTTATGTACATATACGTCCGGAGGGGAAATTTAGGAAACCGGTAGCGATGAAAAAATAAAAAAACAAAAAAAAACCCAGAGCAACGAAATTAGTTGCATTCGCAAAGAGATTGATAAGATTTAAAGCAAATGAATAGGAAGAATTTATACAAAATTTCTCAGTGTACGTGGCGCCGGTAACAACACGTGCGAAGCGGAGTTGAGTTGGTCAATGGAGAAGGGGAAGCGCCAAAGGGTAAAATTGAAAATGAATTTCTAAGAGGACTGCTAATGAAACCGGGACGAAGACATTTGCAAAGGCTAGCCAGCGGAAGATGAGCACGAGTGTAAGCAGAATTGTTTTTCTAGAAAAATCGGCTTGAGTACACTGGAAATCTCCTTTCCAGCTGCAGTCTAGAAGAAGTTTTGCCGAAGTCGATGAAAAAGCACCGCGTCGCGTCACCTTATTAACCAGTAGTATCCTCTCTGACGTAACAAGAAATAACGATTAGCCAAGCTCGGCGTTTTCATCTGGAAATCGCCGAAACGGCTTTAACGGAATTTCCACTAGCGCGCTTCTTAAAACCTCAAGACCGTACGGACAGGACGCCGTTCGACGGTACCGGGAAAATTTTCAATTTTTTACCTGACCCCGTATAGTTACGGTCAATGTTCGGGAGGAAAAAATAAACTGCGGCCTTCGGCAAGATTTCCAAAAGAAAAACAAAGTCCGGCCACATTTAAGGAAGTGAAAGTAAACAAATGAAACGAAGTTACAACGTGTACATTGTCGGCCAGCGAGAGAACTAAAAAGCGACTATATTCGGCGGCAGTTAATGTGTTAGAACACGTGTTAAACGTGGAATATTGTTAGAGAAATTCGAACCTTTCATTTCTGTTCTTCCGTTTTTGCTGCCTTTGAACAGCCTCTAAGGAACGCTATAACCGCTTGGCCTTTTCGACAAACGCTACTTAACGATCTGCAAGTGTTGCTATATTCCGAATAGTAAATAAAAACATATAAAAGCAAACTGAATTATTTAATAGAATGATCAAATTATAAAAGGTAGACTATTAAGGGGAATTCTGATGACGGCGATAGGATCCTGCGTTCAGTACTGGAAAATAGAAAAGGTAATTAATAAATTTGCTATTATGCTATTTGAATATCTAGAATTAACCTTATTTTTTTTTTTTATTTATTTTTTTTTTAAATTAAGAAGAAAAAAAAATGCATTGAAGAATTTAATAATTAATATTGAAAAAATGAAAATATAAATACAGTGGACTCGTGGTTATCCGGATTAATTCGGGCAGCCAGCCGGTTCGGATAACGAAAATTTCGGATACACCGGAGTTCAAGGTGAAATACTGCAAATTAAATGAAAAAATGAAAATTAACTTATTCTATACAAAAGCAAACATGAAAATTTACTTACGGTGGTGGGACATGAACTAGTTTTTAAAAAAGTCTGTGATTGAGGTCTGTGGGTCTTTCGCTGCATTCTCTTCCTTGCCGATGTATCTCACCACTTGCGTAAATAAATGATATCAGCTGGCGACGCTTCTTCCTGTTGAGAAATGTACTATAGCGCTAGTTCGATCGCTTTCAGTCCTTCATCGCGTGGTATAACACTTTGAAGGGGCTTGTTATCCATATTTTCTTCAACTGGATCCTCGTTGAGTTCCATGGCTACAATATCCTCATCTGCCGTTTCTTCGATCTCGTTGCTGTCCATCCATTCTGTAATGTCATCCGTATTATTATCCGTTTCACATCCTGGAATAATTTTTATTAGAGAACCAAGCTCCTCGTTGTCCAAATCACATTGTCAATTTCATCCAATTTATAACTGACTTTATGGTCTAATAATATTTTCCACGACTGCACTAGTGCTATAGGAACTAATCTCTTCCCAACCCTCATATAACCCCAAGTGATAATAACATCAAGCATATTAACTGATTTTAAAGCAATCTGACAGTCCTCTCACATTACAATCATTATGAGTCACAGTACATTATGGCCACAGACAGCATCTTCATTTGAAGCGTATACAAACAAATATTCAGATAAGGGCTGCTATAGCTGTGGATGTTATAAAAGCGCTTTGGAGCTGAATAATACGGAGTCCGGATGAACGCGATCCGGATAACCGCGAGTCTACTATGATATATGTGCCCTTTGACCCCTCTTGCTTTCATTTCTGTCTCTTTCTCTTCTATACTTTGTATAAAATTATCAAAATTTACAATGTAATTCTTACTGGCATCAACACACACAAAAAATAACATGATCACAAAAATCCTCTCCTAACATTTAATTTTCATTATATAAAATTAAGACATTTTTTTATTCCATTTTTCGTTACATATTGCATTACATAACATTGTGACATTTTTTAAATAACAATAACAAAAATCCTACAAAATATAACAAACGTTACATATAATTTGGGGCATTTTGCGTTACATGAAATTTGGACTTTTTTTCTAATGAGGGTTAGCCTAAGAATTACGTTGTAATTAATATGTATATATGTATATTAATGACAACTTCATTGTTAGCCCGACTCGCATCACTTTTTTTTAAATGTTACATGTAATGAATATATAAGAAGACAAAGTATCGATAATAGGGATTGTTAGGAAATGACAACGTCATTCTTATATAAGAAGACAAAGTATCGACAAAATGGATTGCTTGCTGTTTGAAATATAGAAATGATAAAGCTGGAGGTTCGGAGGTGTCCCCAGGCGGGGTCAAGGGGCGGAGCTCCTTAAGAGGCACGAAGGACCGGGTTTATATAAGTATAGTAAAGTAAAGCAAGTTCCATACCCTTAGCAGGGCATCGGGGATTGTGAATTTAAGCTTTTCATAATGGATCTAAGGAGAATACTGAGCCAGTTCTTTTCTCATGGGATCCGCCTTTACTTTCCCAGATTTCTCTGGTATAACCAATTCAGTTTCAGATTGGATATATACCCGGAAGCGACTTGGACCCGGAACGAGTTAAGTCTCGAACCCGTGTCCTCTGATTTGGTAGCCAAACTCCCTAAACCGCTAGTCTAACGCGTTACCTTATACTATAAGTAGAAAAAAAATTAATACTAAAGGAGTGTATAGAGTATGATGGAATTTTTGTCTGTTTTTGGAGATGAATTATGTACGGGTCCTCTTGAGCTTGCTTTATGATCACGTATTTAGCGTTTTGAATTATAATTCGTTTTTCCCGAGACAGAATGTAACGGCATATCTCGAACTTTACTTCTATATAAATCGATAGTTGCGGCTTATTATTATTCATTTTGGCTACTAAACCAGAGGCGCGCCATATGTTATCCGGACTTGTCTCGTTTCGGATTCAAGTCGCTCTCAAGTGTACTCCTAATATGAAATTGAATATTGGTTATACCAAATAATTTATCTGAGGGAAAGTAAAGGCGAATTACAAGTAGAAAGGAACTGGCCCCAATATTCTCATCAAGTCCATTAGAACCTTAAGTACATTATGGAAAGCTGCACTTCACAATCCATAATATTCTATCAAGGATGTTACGGGTTTACTTTGTTTTACTTTTTAATAATTTCTGTGTGCGTATATTTTTGTTTTAATTTTTTCAAATTATTAAAAATATTTAGCGATTTTCCTTTACACTTACTTACCTAATATTAAGTTTGTCTTTGATTTATACTTTTCTATTTCTATTGAGGATTCGAAATTTCCGTGCGAAAAGCGACGTTTCTAGTGTATTAATTTAATGTTCAATCTTAAGGTGAAACAGGATATGCTAAATACGTATTATTTAAATCAAAAATACCGCGACATGTTTCGTAATTTAAGTTGTCATATATACGTATGTCTATTTATTAACCCGCCAGTACTCGCTGCGTGAGTTTCTCTCACATGTCTGGATGAAACGGTGTTACCCAGGATACATGAAGGTGAAAAAGTTGCGGCCTTGTCTAGCTGGAACGGAGGGGCTCCGCTAGCCAAAGGACACCCGATAGTCAAAGTCAGTCACCTATAGGCTTCGGAAGAAGGTATTTGTTTTCGTTAGTGCTGAGTTGTGAGAAAAACTCTCACACGCGAGTGATCCAGTTTCAATTTTTTCGGTGCCTGTGAAACTTTTTCATGAGCATGTGAGGTATTATTTTTCATGTAATGTTGAGTGCTGAATCGATTGATATGGGTCCGACAGCCGTGCAAGTACATGCGGGGGTGACTGTGGGTGAAAAATGGGTGTAAGAGTTCGATTTTTCGATGTTTTTCAGAATACAGGCATGTATATCGTTTTCTATGTAACTTCGGACGCTGAATCGGTTGCAATTTATTATGATTTTTAGAATTTTGTTAAATTAACGTGATAAAATCAAAATCAGAAGTGTGATTATTTTAAAGTTCAAAAAATAATATTGTATGCGGATTGACATATTTCAATAAAGATTCTTCGAAGAAAAAGCTGAACAAAAGTCAGATCGTTACAGTGCACCGAGTTCTACACGATAAAAACCAAACGATGTGACTATACATGTATATCGTTCTTCGATTGTCCGAGGAGAATAGAGTAGCGAATTTCTCAAGATATTAGATAACTCTTTTCAACAGGAAATAGCCGTTGATAATTTACGAGAACACAAACTGTGAAATTGAAGATGATTTTCTCTAGTGCCGTTGTTATTCTCGCCCAAAATCGTAACACCCGGCGCCTTCTCGAATTCTTACAGCGGACAATTGGCCGATTGTGACTCGTATCATTCCTAACGAAATGAAATAAATATGTTTTTTTTTTTTTTTTGTTTGGGTTTTTCCATGGGCTTGCTAATAATAGACGATTACCCATCAACACGTGTAAACAATCATAATTAGGAGTGACAAGGAATGGAATTTGACAAAGAACGCTATACCAAGGATGAAACAATGGCAATCAACGTGTCGAAAAATGCCAAACGTATGCATCTTGAAAAGAAAAGGAATGACATTGCCGAAGGTTAAAAAGAAGTTAGCTGTCCCATACCATGGCCACATCTGCAATTACAGAGCCCACAGTACCAGCGGACCAAGGGAGCTGACTACAAATAATTAAGGAAGAAGAAACACGAGATGTTTAAAAAGCAGTTAGAGCCATCAAGCACCACAGTTACATAGAACACAGCGCTTCTTAGCGTCCGTAAAAACGCAACTACGTGACACAGATTTCGTTACAGGATTTTTTACATATCAGATGTGTACATGTTACTCCAGCGGCGACGTAAGGGAATCTCTTAATCATTAGTAAATACGTACGGTTATTACAACAGTACCAGCTAGATTTAGTTCGATTAAGTTCGTTACGGCGCAAGTTGTAGACTTTCGGTCGCAGCCATGCTAAAATATTATTTTCCAGTAGACACATTCTGTCTTCCTTTGTCTGCAACACACTCGTCACCAATGTTCGCAGTAACATATATTCCTGAATGCGACGTCAGTTGTTACCATACACAGACACATATCATTATCATTATTATCAAGCTTAACAAAGCTTTCTCTGTGTTCTATGCGGCCCATTGAAACTACCGAATGAGACTAGACGATTACTGCGCGGTGTTGAAGTATTGTGAATGGTAATTCATACGAAACGGAGTTGGCCACAGACTGATTGCAGACATTTTCAATACAAATGTGCCAACTGGCGCACGCATATCAATGCAAGAGCCGTGTGACTGACCGACTGACTGACTGACTGACCCCTTTGTATTTCGAAGTTTTAATAATTTCTCTCCTAGCAAGCAGCGGTGGACCTCGACTAAGCAGAGGCGAATAGATATTTCATTATGTCACCAGTGTGTAGACGTTTTACTTTAAAAAGGCCGCAAAAAAATTTCTTTTTAAACGAAAAGAACAAAAAAAAAAAAAAAAGACGGGAGACACGCGAAACATTATAAAGTCGTAGATATTAAGTCGAAAAAATAATATTAATACTTAACCGCAAAACCAAAACAAAAAACAATTACGCAAATAAAAAACAGCCATATGTAAAAAAGCTTTTACGATGAATATTGTCGGAACCGCAGATCAAACGGTGGTTCCTTTTTTTTTCTTCTGTTTCTGTTTTTCCTTTGAGCCATTAAGTAGGCTTCTTAAAAAGAATCCATGATTTCAATGTCGGGCGCAGAATTGAATAATGATCGAACACCGTTCACGAACGAGTCCAAAAACTTTAGGACAAGCTGGTGATGTCCGGAACACGTGAGATGCTCCAACCGTATCATGTGACGAATAATTACCATGTACGCCCCCTAAAGAGTATCAGCGAAAAGTTAAGTTTTTTTTTTGTTTTTTCTCGCACGAATTGAACTACTGCAGAACATATTACTTTGTTTAAAGGTGTTATTTGTCGGACGAAAGCAAAATTACGACTCAATTGGTGTTTAAATTTAGAATTTCCTCGTTCACTCGTTGTAACGAGCCGAATTATTATTGGCCTGATTGACGACGGCCCTCGCGTTGTTTTTAGTTTTTCCTCGCTTCTGGGTAGGTGTTGACTTTTTATTTATTTATTTATTAGTTTTTTTTGCAGACGGCGTTCCTCGCTTCTTATTCGTTTATTTTTTTCGAATTTGATTAGGTAAAGTTGAAATTTTTATTATTCCGGACGACTAAAACAAGCCCCAGTGAACATCGCGAACAAATTTCATTTATCGTTCTTCTCATTATCCTTTTTTTTTTAATCATTCCGCGCTCTTCCCGATACACCGTAATTATGGGGTTAAACATACGTTGAAGTAAAGAGTAGTTCCTTTTTTAATGAATCCGTAAGAAGAATAAAAAAAGAAGAAAGCGAAAGAAAAAAAAAGGTTATACTGTAAATTACGTTTGGCGAAAAATATTCTGCAAAAAAAAACAAAACAAAAAACAGTATTATAAAATTAGAAAATGCTGTTCGGATTGGAGCATTTCATTATTATTTTTTTTTTTTTGGTATATTAATCCGAAATTATTATTTAGCTGAAGTGGGAACACGCGGCAAACTAGGTAGACGAAAACACGAACACTGAAGGAAAACTATTACATAAAATTTGTAAGAAACACAATTTTCTCGGTGAATTTTGTAATTTTACATCGCTTTTTCTGTAAAAATAAATTAAATATATATATATATATATGTATGTCGGTAAGAATTGAAGTTTGGAGTTTATTTTTGTTCAACGGCCATCCTAAACGGAATAAAAATTCCGTAAAATATGTTTACTTGCGCAAGAAATATTTCCAGCTTTGCTTAGTGGCTCAGTTAATAATTTCTTTCTAAAATTAAAAAAAAAAAAAAAGTAATATACTTTTCCTAATGCGCCTGTCGCTAAAAATCTCCTTCAACATTATAGGCCGACATGGTATCATACACTGAGAAAGACTGCAACTCGTTAATAAACTTCTTATTCGCAGTGTGTAGCTTTGCTGCATTTTGTCGTCCGTATCCGAATAATACGATTTGCCTAGGCTTCTTAACGATTTGCCCCGCCGGGCCTCTGAACAATTTGCCCAGGCCGGAACGATTTGCCCAGGGGCTTCCCCTAACGATGGGCTTCCTCGAATGTTCGAAAAACTTTACAGAACTCTACGGAAGAGGATGAAAGAAAACGAATTTTCCGACTTTCTTGCAAATTACGAAAACTTTTAATGAGATATTTAGTCAAACCTGTAGTAGTCGAACTGTTTATAGGCCTAGATAATCCGGGTTTTAAGATAAAACGGTCAGCTTTTTAATGTGTCACCGTCGACGAGCGACGCACCCCAGTCACATTGTTCGCAACACCGTGTATCATTGTCTATCGTCGTCTAGCGACCCGGTTTTTTTTTTGAGTTGGAAACCGCACACGCTTAATTGCTCGCTGCAAATATGTTTTGTTGTTACGAATTTATCACAATGTTCCGGAAGTGACGGGTGGCGAGCAGAATCAATATTCGCATGTACGCGTCGCAGAATAACTCCCCCCCCTGTCATCTTGTTGAATTTTTTCCAAGCCGTATAGAGATAGCGCGGCATCGGAGAGATGATAAAGTTTGTTCTTCTAATGTTAGTTCCAACAAGCAAATGTGCTAAAATTATTTTTCTATTGCCTTCAAAAATTTCAGTTGCAAAGTTTTTATTGCTTCGCAATGTTTCCCCGCCGTTTACCGCCCCATTTATTATTACACTATACTAAAGTATTATCACGTCATTATGATTATTATTATTATTATTATTATTATTATTATTATTATTATTATTATCGTCGTAATAATTATTATCGTTGTCGCTGTTATTATTTATTATTCCGAAGAAGAAATGTGATGAATTTTCCGAAAATGCGGGTTCATCATTTTTATTTTAAAAACTATTATTACTTATATATAGAGCGCGCGTAGTGATTTTTTATTGTTTGCCGCTTTTCCTGTCTTTGTTTTACACATTAGTGTGCGTCGTCATATATCGCGTCGGTAGGGAATACAGGCCGAAATGCAGAGAGAATAAGTTGCGAAAAGTTAGAACAAAGTATATTATATCGCGATATAAATGTTGTTTTTAATGCGTTCTTCATTCCTCCCCGCTCCGGGGCCGCGCCGGTAAAAGGCAGACTGCGAGCAATTTTCGAGTTGGAAAAAGGAACAGACCAAAAATGGGACAAACAAAAAAAGGCGGCGGAGAGGAGCGGGGAAACAAGAAAAAAAACTGCAACTTGTAGTACAAATATTTTTCGGTAGATTTTTTGGCAGTTTGCTCTCAAGTTGGCCACTAAATTAATCGACAACCGGCTGAAAAATAGCTGAAATTGCGGCTCTACTTCATTCGACGCAACGTTTTATTCACGGGCCAAGTTTCTCCTTTTTGCGCTGCAAAGCGATAAAGTTTAATACCGTTCGAGGACGGATTGTTTCTTCGCTCCGAGAGAGGGAATCAATTTTAAGCCTTTAGCAGGAAATAGATTTGCGCGGAGCAGTTATGAGGCTTGGGGGGGCAGTGATGGGGTGATGGGAAGTGGGGGACTGTAAAAGTTCTCAGAGTAAGCGGGCAAATGGCCGTGTACAGCTCATATATTTTAGAATAAAAATTTAGGAGGGTGTTAAAGCGGCGGGGCCGCTCGCAAACCGAAGCAGGCAGAACGTGCAGATTGCTGCGGCAGTTGGAAAAAAGTTTCAATGGGCGGCCGGTCGCAGAAAACTAAGTTAAACATGAGAGCAAGTCGAGAAGAGAAACTTGAAGAATACGAGAAACGGTGGCAGATATGGAGAAGAAATCTGCGAGAGGTCCCGTTGCAGCATTGCGCCACACCGAAACACAGGACATGGCGGAAATGTACGAATGGCTTCGCCCGGCTTCCTGCAAGTATCCGTTATCGTTATCTGCTGCCTCCTCGCTATAGAGTTGCACTGGCAAAGTTGCATCTTGAAATGACGAAAAAAAACATTTTCGGCAACCACAATTGCACGCTAATAATGTGCTGGCCGATTTCAATGTCGTCTTTTCCCACGAATAGAGAAGATACTAGCCGCGCTAATGTTCCTCTCTTCTTTTTTTTCCCTTTCGTTTTTCTCTCGTTTTTCTCTTTCTTCTTCTTATTATTCTTCTTGTTTTGTTTTTTTTCTTTTTCTGTTTTCCTTTTTAAATTACATTCTTATTTTTGTCGCCCGACCGACTAGTGTAAATTGAACGTAAACTGTGTAACAGATACTCTACTGGAACAAGCTTTGTATGCTGGGAAGAAAGGCGATTCGCTAATCTGAGAAAGACTCCCGTCCATAATTAAAAATGGGAAGAAATACTTAAAAGGTTTGTGCTGTCTGCTTGTCCTATGTATGACAGGGGGGGGGATAAAATGTTTACTTTTTTTTCATTATTTTTAATTTTGGGCAAGTGCCTTTAAACACTAACTCAGTCGCCGTTTATGTTTTCTTTTAATTCTTCGCTCGATTCACAAGCCGTTGAGGTAATCAAAAAAGTAAGTATGGTACAGAAACACGCGTATGTATAGTTAATCACTGCATTAGTTGAATTACGCGGTAGTTCAAATAATACCTCTCACTGTTCTGGCGCGGTGTCATTCTCTTCGGTACTAGCACTACGACTGGGCACTGGACTTTTGTTTTTTTTCACCAGCCGAGGGTATTACCCAGCTTTTGGGGTTGTTTAAAAATATTTTTATTTGAAACTTTCGATACAAGAATTAGTTTTTTTTTTAAATATTTAAATAAGTTGTGGGTCTCACAGGGCAAGTATTTGTGTGTGTGCCTGACACTCTTATTATCGTTTATTCAGTTTATACACATTATTACAAAATTATTCATACTTATTGAACGAAATCGAAAAACAAAATACACCTTAATTAATATATGTCTTATAAATATTTATAATAATATACGCTTTCACTCGAGTTAGGCATAGACAACAAACATAAAAGTTGTTTCTGTATTCGACACGTATACTTACTTCTTCTTTAAGTAATACAGCAGAAAAGTATCGGAAAAGCAAAGATGCATTAGCCGGTAGACATAGAATTTCACGCAAAAATAAATATGGTTTATATTCGGTGTAACAAATTAATTTCCAAAGAAGCAATACGACACAGTAATGTATAAAACCGTTCTTGTAACCCCAGCTCCAAAAAAAAAAAAAGATTTCTTCGTCGATAGAGTTGTAAAAAATCTAATAATAAAAAACAAAAAAAAACAAAATTAGGGGGATTACACAATGTTAGAGTTAATCTTTTTCCGTTTTTTTTTTTTTTTTTTTTTTTTTTTTCTGTTTGCATAGTTCTTTCCAGTAGGGTCGACGTAGTAGTTCATTATAATCGTCAGAGAAATGAAGCTGTCATTTTTTCGCCCACATTCCTTTTCCGGTATAAAAGCGGCGCGAATATTTTGTGACTCCGCAAAACAAGAGCAGAAAAAAGGACAAAAAAAAAACAGTACTTTTCCAGAATAGAGATTCTACTAATGGAATTTTTGAACACAAAAACAGAGTTTTGCAATTTGCAAGTGTTTTTTTTTTCATTTTTCTGTTGTTTTTTTTTGTTTTTCTGCTTTTTTATCTATTAATATTGACAAAAGATGATTTTAATTACAACCTGTTTTGAAGGTAAAATACAACTTGGTAAACGTTTTTATTAATTTTGGGAAGAATTTCTTTAAAAATTTCGCTCACATAAGAAGCTTTTATTACTGAAATAATAAAATTATTTTCGGGTTTCATTGGTTAAAATTATACATAAATTAAGCATTTACTGTTAATATTTATTTTGTACCAATTTAAAAATAAAATTGCTCTTTTCATCGGTATATCGTTGGTATTTTTATAGTGTAGTTCGTAATTTACATATATGGGAATTTTTTTTTTTTTTTTTTTTCGTTTTATTTTAAAATAAGTTATGGGTCTTAATTAAGACGCTACCTCGAATCGTGCATACACGTGAAAATACTCCTTAAAAATTATGGACAGTTTTTACATTACCGCGCCTTCGATTCGCAGCCCTTTCATCTCTCTAGACTGCTTTTCCTTGCATATCTTGCGCGTCGCTGTTGCATCTTGAAAATTTGAATTATCTTTTTTGTCATGCCATCATCATGATTGAGTCAATCGTGATTATGAGTTTGGTCATCTGATGTACCATAAGATGTCGCCGTTGATCTCTGTTGGGAGCCAGTCGAACACATACTCCTCGAAACTTTTCCCTACAGCTAACGCGATGCATCTCTTCTCGTTGGAACGCGACCACATCTTCTTTTTCCTTCTACTTTTCCTTCAAGTATTCTCGTAGGTTCACTTGCTCTTAATATATAACTGAAAAGTATTTCAGTATTCTTCTAACTACAATACTTCCGACACGAGATAATCTTCTTTTCGTTACTTCTTCTTCTTCATCCGCCGTCTCCGTCTCGAAGGTTGGCGATCCACAATTGGAATTTATTTCTATCAACAGCTGTTCGGAAAAGTTCTAATGAGGAACAATTGAACTAGTTGTTAAGATTATCCATCCATGAAATTTGACGTCTACCTCTCAATCTCTTCCCGGCCACAATTTTACCCTCAAGTAGTATTTTTAGACATGATTTGATCCTCTTAAGATATGTCCCAAGTATTGTAGTTTCCGTTTTTTGATGGTTTTTAGGAATTCAAGATTCCTTTCCAGTGTCTATTAAGTACTTCAGTATTCTTTACTTTTTGCGTCCATGGTACTTTCAGGACACGTCGGTAGCAGTACATCTCGTTACTACTTGCTCCAAATGCGTTTTATCCGTTCGGGTAATTCGTAATATATGTGCATCTCCAACATACGTACATTTCTAGCGCATCTATCGTTTGTCAATCGGACTTACATAGAGTCCACGTTTCTGCGCCATGGAGAAACATCTAGAAATCCATGCGGTTCTCACTCTAGTTTTTTATTTTTACTTTCTTCGATTATTAGCCGACACATAAAACTTTTCCTCGTATTCGTTCTGTGGCTAGTTTCATACCTCCCGCTCACCCTAGGTTTTCCACTATCGAACCTAGAGAGAGATATCCATACTGTTTCACAATTTCCACACCGTTAAAATCGTGCATACTTTGCCCGTTTATAATCATTATTTTTGTCTTGTATTTATTTAACACACATATCCTGCGCCACTGCATTTTTCAAGACAACTTGGAGTTTGCATCGAACTGCTTAGGATTATTATCGTTAAAGTTTGAGATACTCATCTGACTGAGAGCCCGCTATCATTATTCTGCGGCAATATTTACACATGTTCTATTCTCCATGGAGGTTATAGAACAGTGAAGATGCGTTGCTGTACACCGCGAAACGGGTTAAAAAGTCTTTCGAGGATGTATTTTTATTTATTCGGACTTTTGATATAGCGTGCAGATACTTACGGATAAGACTAAATGTTACGGCAAATGTCGATCGAGATCGGCCAAAGTTTACTCCATCGAACACAATCGAACGCCTTTTTATGGTGTCTACAAAGCGTAGTACCATTATTCGCGTACTTCTTCTATATATTAGTAGCCGCATGTTCAAAATCTGCTCTCGTGTTCCCCTCCCTTTTATGAAGCCTGCTTGTTCCCACAGAATCTCATTATTACGGATTAGATTATATAACCCCGCTCATGTATGATCTTTAACATCACCCCGCTGACGTGAAAATTAATGATTTTGTGAGATCCCTTCTTATATTAATATATGTAGATCGACACGAACAATCGTTAGGCTAAATACCGGGTTTTCATATGTTTTTGCAGATTGCGTGTATAGTATATGTTAAAATATTTCCGCAGGAATGTGGTCAGGGTCTGGGGGACCTTATTCCGCTTTAAATAGTTCATAGCATTTCGAACTGCTCTGAACAGAATAGGAAGCCCCAGTTCATTCATTAACATGTTGTCATCGACTTCGTGCACTCCTTCTTCCGCGTTCTACAACTAGCGCGGTCTATGTTTCTGTTACCTCGGCAGCATTACTTTTTAATGGGTCTCGATTCTCGTCCTCAATTACCTCCCGCGGTTTTCATTCTGAACTATCTCACCAATAATAGCCGAATGTTCAAAATTTGCTTTCATGTGTGTCCATTTTATCCCTACTTTTTTGAATTGAGTCACATACGAAGCAGATGATACGTTCGTTTTTGTCATTTCAGCAAAAAGTCTTTTAATCTGTTTCAATGATTATACTAATTTAGAAACGTTCTCAGGGCCTAGATGATCAGCTAAAATTTCTGAAACAACATAAAGTGATCAGAACAAATTCTAAATCACACACTTTCAGTAGTTGTTCTGATCACATGTACTTTGTGTTGTTTCATAAATTTTAGCTGATCATCTATGCCCAAGAACGTTTCTAAGCTAGTGAAATCATTTATACATTTAAATCTGTTCATTATACCTGGATTTAATACAGTTTAATTTATATTTTTAAATAAACTTTTTATAATTTATATTTTTAAATATACTTTTTTTTTTTTTTTTTTTTATTATTCAATTAATGAGCCACATAGCTACACAGAGGGCTTCACGGCTCAATTAGGAAGGGAATGAGGTTAAATGAGATGGAAAAATTTGACTTGTTTAATGAAATTTATTGTTTTATCTATGGAGTTGGAGGAATCATTAAGAGCTAGAACATGGCTTGAAGGAACATGGAGAGAGAGAGAGTCGGAGAGAAGCTGTCTTTAAGCATGTGAAAATATGATCAACCGTGAAGCCCTCTTTGCCACAATGAGGACAGTCGGGAAGGAAACGATTTGATAAGAGATGGGAGTGAGTAAGTCGGGTGTGTCCAATACGTAGCCGAGTAATCACTATCTCTTCTTGACGTGACTTTCGGTTTGAGGAGTTCCACGGTATCGGCTTTTCTTTGAGGTCTCGAAGCTTATTGCTTTCTATGTTATGCCAATGCTGCT
This sequence comes from Icerya purchasi, assembly GCA_039619475.1. Lineage (NCBI taxonomy): Eukaryota > Metazoa > Arthropoda > Insecta > Hemiptera > Monophlebidae > Icerya > Icerya purchasi. The sequence continues at coordinate 578,128,981 of CM077115.1, forward strand.
TTCACATAGAAAGTATTAGCTCTTTATAATGGTGTTTGAGGTCTTCAGCAGTAGGACGAATAAGCATAGAAATTGTACTGTTGAGTTTGGCAGCTTTGGCGGCCAAATCCACCATATCATGTCCAGGAATTCCTACATGGCCTGGGATCCAGATAAATTTTGTTGAAATAGACTGTAGATGCATAATGTTTAGAATCACTTTAATGCGCTGAGAAATCGGGTTTGATGGAAATGGATCTTGTAGTAGTTGGAGTGACGTAAGAGAATCAGACAAGATTATTAGGTTTTGTTGAAAGTGGAGTAAGAAATATTGGAGACATAATAAGATAGCTGTTAGTTCTGCAGATAGGATAGATAGACGGTTGCTTAAGCGATGTGAGAATATTTTTTTATTCACAGAGTACGCACAAGCCACTCTTTTTTTTGGGTTTCAGAGTCATCGGTGTAGCATTGGATGTGGTTAGGGTATTCTTGGAGAATTAGTTGTAATTTTCCGAAGATTATATTTTTATCAGCTGGTCTAAGAAGTTTTGATAAATCCAATAATCGGATCTCGGGAATTTGAGAGACCCACGGTGGAGGTTCAGAAAATATGGTTAAGAGAGGGTAAGTGTTATACTTTTGACAGGTCAATTTTTGGTGCCTGATCTTTATATGGTTTGGTGAATTGTTTGGGTTAAAGAGATAGTCATATATAGGTATACTGGGGTTTTGGGCAGCTGAGATAACAAAATTATAATTTACAAATTTCACAAATTACCAACACAATACAAACATATATAAAAACAACTTCGTAATAATGCTGTATGAAAGTATCTTGACTTTCGGTTAATCTAATATATGCGGTACAAATTGAATTGAGTAACTATCGATGTTACCAAATGGAAACATATATTGTTAACAGTTCTAAAATGTTTGTTACGTAATAAACAGCTGTGTATTTTCATGTAGTCAATTGGCTACTGATATTGCATGCAGATGCCAACCTAAAACCTGCCTAATGGTAAAATATAAAGCTGCGAATGATTAAAGTCCATCAAGAATATAAGTTAAACATGATGCATTGAATTTTTTTTCTTTCTAAATAGCGAAGAACATGGTGCGAACAGCTCACCTCTTTAGTACTTCGATAGCTGATTTAATTCGCCGGTATTGCAGCGATTCCCCCTGTTCCGGACACTCCGGTACCCCAGCTTCAGACTTCGCTCACTACCTAAAATTGGCTTTGGGCACACTACGGAATCAACGATGGCTGTCCAACCCGTGTTCAAATTAAGCAGAATAAATTAAGCAGAATGTCCGACCATGGAAGACTCACCTGAACCGAAGATGAGATGATGTAATCGTTACCAAACTCCAGCTGGGACATACGCAACTTACGCATAGTTACCTACTGCAAAAGACATCGGCTCCAATCTGCACCATATGTGAATCTTACTTTTCTGTTCTCCATATCCTCACAGAATGTCCTCATTTCAATTACTAATTCATAATCTTCGACCTAATAATCAGTTTCCCGCACCATGTAAAGCTGTATACTACGCGATACAAATTCCGTAATTCATTTATTTAACATATACATCTATATTTATGCCTCTAGCCGATAGTTGCTGTTCACGGTACATAAATGCAAATAAATAATAAATAAATAATTCGCCAGTTGTGTTACATTGCGTTTAGGATTATTATTGTTACCTTCGCAGACGAAGATTTAAAAAGAAAATCTTCCAAAACCGTTGCGTCAAAGAAAAACAAAAAAAAAAAAAACAAACAGGAAAGAGAAAAATAAAATACGACGCTAATCGAGGATTTTTCGGTTTATCGTGCAATCCGAAAGGGTATGCAAAGTAAAAATTGCGTACTTCTAATGCTGCAAGAAGCGTGTATACCTTTTTCTTTTCTTTTTTTTTTCTCGGTTTGCAACGAGAGTTTAGTAACTTTTAATAATTGTAATGTTAGCGAAAAAGTTACGAAATTATGCTCTGTATATTTCAGAAAACACAATTATAAAATACCTTTTTCTTGCAGTCTTGTGTTGTGTCCTATGAGCGGACGTTTTCACCAAGAAAATACTTGAATTCAGGTGTGAAAAACGTTTCAGTGTCTAAGTAATAATCGAATATAAAGATAGCGAAAAATATGGATATTATTTTCAGTGTGCACAATCTGTATGCAAAACTACTGCCAAGTGCGTCACAAGTGCAGCTAATTAAATATAAGCCCTTCATAATTCAGAGGTGAGATCGAAAAATTAATCGGAGCCAGACTCTAGTATGGATTGGATGGACCAATTCTTCGAGTAGTCAACTTAAGAAACGCAACTAGGCTGTAATGTTCACCTCTTAAAAGTATTTTATAACGGTATACATAATGATGTCATGGAGGTTTCATTACGCGTAGCTGCTCGCGAATTACGTTGTTTATCTTTTTCTTTTGTATTATTATTTAACCGACTTCAAAAAAGAAGGAGGTATTCAATTCGACTGTATTTTTTTTTTTTATTTATTTATTTTATTTATTTTTTTTTATGTGTGTTACCACAGAACTATCTTCTAGGTGAACCGATTTTGATGATTCTTCTTTTATTTGAAAGGTGGTGTTTCTCATGTGGTCCCATTTAAATTTCATCAAGATCTGACCGATAGTTTTTGAATTATCCTTAATAGTAATGCGGGAGATTGAAGCTTTTTGGATGCTTTTCATTCATGATCGGTTTCACCGCCGTCGGGTTAGATTTATTGACTTAAAAAATACTATAAATTTGCCAAATTACCATGGAAATGTAGCTTTTGATGTTTTCACACCGTCGTGGAAATATCTGTTCTTATTAAAATGTTTTAATTTAATTGAATAAAAATGCACTAAAAAGTAACGAAATAATATGCTTTTTTACAAAAAATAAATACCGATACTTGAAGATTTATTGTACAAATTTAAAAATGCACTAAAAAGTAAAAAATAATTACTCCCGATAAAAAATATATATCAGAGTGATATAGCACACTTAAGTGGTGATATCGTAATTCTTATACAACATTAATACCTTAATTAGAGTTGGCATTAAATTCATGTTACTATATCTAGAAACAATTTAATGAACATTTAATGCAATTTTTAATTATTCTTTTAATATGAATTTGATGCCGACTCTGATTAAGGTATTAATGTTGTATAAGAATTACGATATCACTACTTAAGATCACTGTGATATATATATTTTCTTATCGGGAGTAATTATTTCGTTACTTTTTAGTGCATTTTTAAATTTGTATAATAAACCTTCAAGTATCGGTATTTATTTTTTGTAAAAAAGCATTTTTATTATTGCTGAAAATTGAAACTTATTCAAGTCAGTGTTCCATATTAAAAAAAAATATTGAAACAGATGTATACACAATAATTGCGTACATAAATAAAATAGAAAAAAAAAGAAAATTATACGTAAAATAATAAAATAAAAATTGTTAAAAAAATAACCGACTTCAATATTTACTCCTAAATTTCAATAAAAATGCATTAAAAAGTATTGAATTACTCGAGAAAAAAAAGTAATGCATTTTACGGTAAAATACTGAAAGAGATCTATTTTGATTTCTCTTAAATACTTTTCTCTTGTTAAAGTCTCGGGGTATTGCAACAATTAAATAACCGCAAAGAATCTTTTCCTATTTCAATGGCTAATAGGAAATGAGCGAGATTGAGTTTAAACACTCGTTAAATTATTTCAAATTATTGTTGCGAAATTTGAGTTTGCTACCGACCCCGCTCTTGTTAATGTTGTTTAACAATAATTTAACTGTATATAATGTCTTTTACGGAGTAAAATTATTTCCGGTACATTCTTATTAAATATCTCGAGTAAATATCGAAGTTGATATTTAAAACAAAAAAGAAATCCATTTCATCTCAAAACTTTTAATTTTACAGCGATAATAAAGATCAATCCGAAATGCTATTATTTTCCGTATTCTATAAAAAGCCGGATTTTAGATTGAAGAGTGTAAATGTTCAAATTCTGTCGGCGATAAGAAATCGCGGTTTTGAAAGTCTCAAATATTTACTATCTATCCGTATTCCCGCATACGGTTATTAATATTAGTTAAAATTACTCTGGTTTGCGGCTACATATTTACATTCTAATGAAAATTTTTCAGCTAATTTTTGCTTCGGTTATAATTTTTTTCTGCGAGTTATATTAAACGAAAAGAGTATATGTTCTCAAATGTTTATTTTAATGACCACTACTGAGTGTGTACTTATCAGTGTACACTTATAAGAGACACCGACCGGTATACAGTTTTTAATAAATATGGGTCATCATCATTTTAGTCAGATGATCTGTGTGCAGTAATATTTCCGTCAGTGATGGAACTTTGAGTTTCAATTATTCGAAACTACAATTCTACTATTAACACTAATGAATTTTAAGTTTTCTTTTTTTTTCTTCCCCGCGCTATGAACAGCAGCTAGGATAGGAGCGCGGCCAGCGAGTTTATTATATTTTATAAATTTACTGATTTGAGAAGATCGAGAAAGGATGCGACGGATGGCGAATTGTGGGACAAGAGTGACAGAGGAGGGTATTGCGGAGGAAAGCTAGAGCATAGATTAAGCATCTCTGGACATTCAGTCAGAAGGTGCTATAGAAACTTCACATTTGTCACAGATTGGTGAAGCAAGATTCTGAAATATATATACGTGTGTGTGTATGGAATGGCCAACACGTAGGCGGCGTAGCACCACCTGATCCTTTCGACCTTCTGGTTGAAATTTCCATAGTTTGACCACATGTAGGTGTGGTGGATTTTATTGTTACGCCAATTTTTCTGTCGTAATTTCTAAAAAAGGTATTTACCAGCTTCCTCGATATCACCGGGCGGAATCTGAATTCGCATTTTGGGTGCCTCTTTTATCGGTCATGAGGTTTCCTGGTATCTTTGTGTAACCAGGAACAACCTCGGGATGTTGAATTATGGAAAATTATATTTATGGAGTCAGCTATCGGGTAGTTTAATTTTTGTTGGATGCTCTGTAAAAGGCTGTCAGTAAGTCCGTGGCTATTGTTATTATATGTTGGTTTGATTTAACCGCGTGTTCCGAAGCTGGCAGAGGATCCTATACAATTCTGCGGACAGAGCGGAGAATAGCGTTTTGACCACTGCGCAACCGGCATATTCTGCCGCCTTCGTGCCATCCGAGTAATATGGTCTATTTCTTTCCTGGGAAAGTAGTTTATGAATTATGGAAAAGTGAGAGTGCTGTTTGGCAGCAGCGAATAGTCAAATGAGGCCAGTTTCGCTGTCCACGGTGGAAAGATTTTTGCGCAGGTTTATTGTGTCTCCATTGAGGAAATATTGAATAACGATTGGTGAATCGGTGTTAAGAGATTCTGATGCGTAGGGGGTAAGATCCTTTTTAGTCGAGATCCTAAGAGTCTGGTTTCTGATGGGCTCTGAATTGATCTTTTAACGTTTTTTTGCTGCTGGAAGAGCCGGATTTGCAACTGTGCGCAGTAGCAGGTTCACTGTAAGATAATCGCGTTGAAGTGGCGGGAGCCACTCTGAGGCTCCACATTCTGGTGGTTATAGTAAGAATTCGTTTATTTCCAGCGTACGTTTCCATATAACGTTGGCAGTGATGTTTGTTATTGTTAAACGTTTCTCTAAAAAGACCGCCCTTTTTTTTAACGTTTATTTTAATTACTCAGTACTTGTATGTCTACTCTGATACACTCAACGGTGTACTTATGCGGTACGCTACCATTGGTCAGTACATTTTCGAACCAACAAAAACTACGCAACGAACATATGTAAGCTTCTGTTTTTCAGGCCGGTAATGAAGTCAGTAGAAAATATTTTCGAAGCTCCTTTGGATATTCCGTTATACTTCCAGAAAACAGAAATAAAGAAAATACATATTAATAACGATAAATTAGCACTAAATGTTTAGAGTCTGAAGGAGACCTAAGTTATCTTCATTTAGAAATAAAAACAATTTTCTTCATATATTTATTTTATAAATAACAATCCATTTTTCACTAATATTCATACTATTAATAATTTCCATCATTTTGATTTACATAAATGAATTATCCCGTATAAACATTAATAAAAATTACATATGTTATTAATTATACTCGTAATAAAAAATTTTGCATAAGATATTAATGAAGTACCTAAAAATATGGAGCATATTTTTTCTTTTTTCTTTTAAAGGTAGGTAGGAATACCCTAAAAAATTATCAATGTTTATTTTAAACTTTTGATTTTTTTCAGATTTTTGTGTATTTATAATAACTATTTCAGTTCTCCTGGGAGGGTTAACCCCCGCCCCCGTGAACACGGCCTTGCACACACACACACACATATATATATATATATATGTGTGTGTACTTTCTTTTGGCACACCCAGTATATATATATGTGTATATATATATATATATATATATATATATATATATATATTTAAAACTCGACTCTCCGTGCTTCATAAGGGGCTATGTTCCTTGACTTCGCCTGGTGACAACTCCAGACTCCCAGCTCTATCACTTCTGTACTTCGTATAGAACGAGGTAAATTGATAACGTCATTTGCGACAAAAAATGAAAATAAATCTTTATTTAATATCACATTTTGGGACAAATTTTTGTTGCGGAAAACAAATTTTCCTGACATAAACTTTGTCAAAAATTTTTGTGATAGAAAAAGCTAATGTGAGTCGAGATAAGGATGACGTTGTCATTAATATATACATAGCGTTGCGTATAGCAATTGCCATGAGCGCTGCCTATTCTGTACAACTACGAGTAGAATGTACCAATAGGTAGTTACGACGCTCGGAATCGAGCGGATACGACTCAGATATATGATACAGTGAAATTTCTACTGACGAACACTTCTAAATAGCGAGAATTTCCTAATAAGCGGACAATTTTAAAATCCCCGTAATTTACCCATAAGATACAATATAAAAATATTTCCCAATAACAGACCTTCCCAATTACGGACGCGGACACTTTGATAAGTATTATTTTGGAAATTCGATTTCTGTTAAAAGGGGCAAAGTTTGTCAAAAAAAGTTCAATTAGTGCCCTAGATTATTGTTTAATAGACACGAGGGGGATTGCATGATCCATGTACCGACTTAAATGAATTAGCAGCTGAATTCATGCAACAACAACAAAATTAGACACTGTGATGACAATAATGTTTATGACGGCGAAGAAGACGACACAACTACTGAAGTTGACGGTGAAACTTTAAATAATGTTCACTCTCGTTAGTTGTTATTGGAAAATTAAAAAAAATTGTATTTCATATTCATAAAGCTCCGGTGCTGAAGGTTTAAAAATGATATCCGAGAACTGTGAAAGCGCCTGTCGATTCGCGGATTTTAAATGAAAGAAACAAACGAAGTAAAATTACCGATTTTTTGTCATATAGAAACTGAAATATGTTCGATACACGCTAGGATTTACAGTATGCGTTAAAAAAAAAAAAAAACTTTGAACATGAGCGATTAAACGTATAGATTTTATCTTGCGTTCCTAAAAACAAAAAGTGATTTACACTCTATTGCGTAATTTGTTTATCAACGAATCCTGGAATATAAACATAAGTAAGTACTATAGTAGTACTGTACATACATACATATTATTATATTATACGAACACTTTTTTTTTTTAATATTTTAAAATGTACATATGTCTTAAGTAAATATGTACTGTATTTTTTTATATTACGTACTATCTTTTATATTCTTATTAAATACGTTACAATACACAATAATGTAAATTTCAATAAACTGTACATACATTATAGTATTTCCTCCATAGCGGACACTTCTTAATACCGGAAAACTTTTTTTGGTCCTACGACTGTCCGTTATTCAGAAGTTTCACTCTACATACATACACATACATGTATGTATGTGTATAATTACGTTTTACTTAAATTTCACAAAATAACTGTTTTAATGTTTTCCCGTCTTTGCTACCTTTTCAATTATGGCAAAAGTTAAATAGGGTAAACCGTCGTTGTTACGCCTAAAGTTTTTCTAAGCCTCTCCCACCCTCCGCGTCACATGTTCGTTATTTATTTATCTATCCGTCTATCCGCTTATGGTTTTACGAATTCACGTTTTTAAATGCTCTTACGCATTATATGTTAATAGGAGGACACAGACATGTACGCGCGTGTGCGTCAGCGGATGCGGCACTGACGGGATATTAGCGACACATGACAAATACGGAAAGTTGGGGCTGTTGCAGTGTGATGAATGCGTGACGAACGAACGCAGTCGCTGGCTTTTACGTCTCGTGTTGCACGACCACGACGCTCCTAATCTAATTTTCTTCCATCGTCCTCGGGACAACGTGTTCAGTGCGACCGTGTGTCCTCACTCATCTGATCAGATATGACGGACTCTCGATACGTACACTCGCGCCAAGATATGACTCACCTAGTAATTGGATAAGTACGGAATAAACGGTCGTAGCACGTCAACGTGGAGGCGGCCCTGTTTAATTTGAAAGGAAAACGCAGTAAAAACCGAACGATATTAATGCAGTAACAACACCGCTATTAGCATTATATTCGCCTTCGACCATGTCCGCCATACCGTATTTGCTTTTCTCCGAATCAATGCTGCCCGTTTAGCACTCTGTCCCGTTCCTTCTTTCTTCCGTCGCTGGTCATTTATTTTAATCGCGGCCCAGGAGGTGTCAGTTTAATGCGCACTACACCTATGCGACAGATGCGCTAGGCTTTTACCGTGTCCTTAGAAATTGTTAATGAAACGAATCGAATAAAACTTTCTTCCCCGCTCTTCCATTAGAAAATGATTCATTAAATGGGCGAAATTTTTAGTATGGCCCGGAGGTATCATGGCTGGTGAAATTTACTAATAAAGGGAACATGAAAAGTGTGATTTGGTCCAACTTTTTTTCTAGATGGTACTCTGTTCGGTAAAAAACGAAATCGAATTTCATGCGCTAGCCCGCAAATCTCGGGGTTGGACGTTTGCATCCTCGCTTGTCAACTTTTTTTTCGTCTTTTTTACCTTTTTCTTTACCTGCTGATACGATATCAGCGGCTCGGCGATTCGATGAGAATGATCTACCTGCTGACTGATGTGATATCTGTAATACATAGAGTACGAGTAAAGAACCGTTAGGCTGTAATTTATTAATTGTTACTTTAGTTGATCGCTGCGGACGTCGATCTCTCGGTTACTAGTCGGATTTGTTCGTCATTTACATTCGTATCCGGCGAAGACTGTTAATAATGGTTAATTACTGTCGATGTTGATCGCCAATTCCCGGTTAGTGTTGTTCGTCGTGAGAAGATAGTCGTGGCACATCTTTTGCTCGCTCGAAAACGATGTAATTGCGCAACCCTTGAATGCCCGTTCATATTGTACGAGTATGAAGGATTTTCATTATTAAATTTATTAATTTTTTCAAAAAAAAAAAAAAGGAAATTCCTTATAATTATTTTTCTTCGAGTCATTATGACGACTTTCTGGCCAGAAATTACGAAACGAAAGAAATGAATAGGGACGAGAAACCGTAACAACTGGCTTCCTGGAACATAGCTGACGAAAGATCGGAATACCCGGAATGTAACACTGTAGAATAACGATTTGATGAAATTTATCGAGAAGTAGAAAAATTAAACGTAAAAAAGAATATTGTTGTTATTATTATTATTATTATTATTATTATTATTATTATTATTATTATTATTATTATTATTATCATTATTATTATCATTATTATTATTATTATAAGGTAAAGAAGTCCAAAAAAAAAAAAATTGTCGGAGAGAGAATTTGATAACCGCGAAAGATTTACGATAGATGACTAATTTTAGACACACTTTTCAACAATCATTTCTCAAGAAAGAATCAAAAATTTTTATTGCGGAACTATTTTCGGAAAAATGCACATTTTTAGGTGAAAAAATTAAATTTTGCTGTAAGTTACTTGTGTGCGTGTGTTTTTACAGGCTTTTTTTGAATAAGACTCTATGGTGTATATGTGTTAGCATAGTCCATAGCCATATACTCTACTCGTATTTTCTTGCCTTTCCCACAGTATAACTGTGTCGGCCACATTATTGACTCAAAGCGAAAATGCGAATAATAAAAGAAATATACCGCGATAAATAGTGCAGATGATATAAGCAACAACATAGAATGAGATAATTGGGTTAGTGATGCGAGAGAATGATTCGTGAACGATATAAAATGTTTTTTTTTTGAAAAACTTAATATTAACTTGCACGATACTTCTCTTGTCATCATATTTTCCACAAAGAATGGAAGTTTTCCTATGTTCGTATGTATTTTAATGGAAAAATCTGGAGAAGAGAAACTTTCCAAACTACAAATACATCTATAATTCATTAACGAAATGAAATATTGAAAATGAATAATTATTCACATGCATTGAATGTTTGGAATACCTTAAATGGGCAGACACTTGGCGATTCCAGTAATGCATACCTCAGAACAAATGTGGGCATCAAACATGTTACTACCGAGTTTTTCGTATCTATTATGCACTTCCTCTTCACCATACTAAATGCTATTGCTTCCAAACTACTGTAGCACATTAAATTCAATTCGAAGAAATCTCGAATATCTAAAATTTTTGCATTAGGAGAAATGTATATACAGATGTTCAAGAGTATATAATGCTTTCTTGCTTTTAATGGTCGGTTTGTATCAAAACAAATGTCACCAGTTCCATGATGAGAGGATTAATTGAAAGAAGACTTATGACTTGTAACATTCAATGGCTTGCGCATTTACAGATGATGTAGTTAAATCATTACAACTTTTCAATATAAAGAGCAGTCCAATAAGTCCGGAGTTTTACTTGGATCAGTTGGCAGGTAAGTAAGCTCACCACAGCTGACGGGCTTTACAAATATTACATGCTTGTAGGAGCGCTTTCCATCAAGTATTAATTACATCAGAGCCCCAAGCGGGGTATGTTTAGAATTAGAATCAGCTCCAATAATGAAGCGATTTCCTAGCTGATTAAACAATACGATGTCCTTCTCTTTCGTTTAAACCTCCTTGTGGCCAAATGGTAAGCTACTTAGCCGCCAGGCCATAAAAAAAACAAAAAAAAACCTCCTTTGCTTGTTGAAAAATACATTAATTTCTGTATTATTACTGAAAACGCTAATGACGAGGTTACCTGCGCATATTGCTTCCACTCATATCTGCATTTCGATAATGCCTAATATTATTCCCGCTTATATCTGCATTTCGATAATGCTTAATATTATTCCCGCTTATATCTGCATTTCGATAATGCTTAATATTATTTCTGCTTACATCTGCATTTCGGTAATGCTTAATATTATTCCCGCTTATATCTGCATTTCGATAATGCTTAATATTATTTCTTATCATTACTACAGAGTTCCGCGCCAACTTCCTTTACTAAGATGCAGAGTAACTGTTAAATTGCGTGTTAGCGTAATAGTTGAAATGTGTTTCTGGTGTCAAAGCGATTTCAATGCTATTTGGTAATTTAGAAAATGGTCATACTCGCGTTTCCATCTAGTAAGACCGTTTGCATTCCATAGGAGTAATTAAATGCAGATTCCATAATTTCACTTTCTGTTCAGACTTGGACTTCTTCGATTGGGGTTAGCTTGATTTTCTAAATTATAAATTCTCCAATGTCCAATTTTTTGCAAAAGATTCTACACATCGAATTGGTTCTCTAATTCTTTAATTGAAACATTCTTAGGCTTGGAATGTTTATAGTTTCGATTTATTGACAGCGGTTTCCTATGTTCCCGATGTGCAGTCTCTTGCAGAACTCGTTGTGTCGTTGTTAATTCGGGTTTAGAAGTGAGAGCAGCCTTTATAAACCGGACACCGTTTGTTTGTAGCATGGTCATTTTGCTAGTTTTGGCATATTTAACTTTTTGTCGTTTAATGTTTTCTTGCATCGGTTTCATATCTGCACTCGAAACATATTCGAGGACTCTCTGGTATGACTAAGAAACTGTTGACATTTTTGTGTATTTCTTACGCGTTGCTTCAAATTAAACTTTGCAGAGCAACATTTCTGTGACATTTTTCATGGTTATTTTGTTTTGGTTTCAAACGGATAACAGGGGGAAGTCGAATGAACTCTAGTGGTTATATGTATTACTTCGTGATAAGGTATTTTTCTTAAAACTTTTTAACAATTACATTGGCAACAGTTCTAGTCTCATATTATACTAGTAAGATCTATGTAGTTTTTGGTCTAATTTTCTAACGATAAATACCATAATTTAAAATGAAAATATTTAGACAGATGATTAATAGGGAATTTTCGAAAGGGGTGACAAGCGAGCAAAAGAATTAATCATTAACCCTCAATAGCGGCATGACTAATTCTATTGAACTGAACGAAACAGGGATAAACCGTGAAATTAGATTTCGAATAAGAAGATTCGCGAAAAGGCAAAATGATAAGAAGAAATCGTGTTTCTAAAACACTTTCGCGGGTCGGATATTAAAAGAAATTCATCAGAAGGGAAGGAAGAAGAAGCCGTTAAATATGACGAACGGGAAGCAGATAAATGATAAATGTCGGTTAAATTAAAAAGTCGACTTCAGTTAGCCACCGACGAGAATTAGCGAATAGAACTTAGGCAGGTGTGCAAATTTTGTTGCACGATGGAAAATTAAAACAATTCCATTTAAATGCCTTAGTTTTCTAAAGGAATCGCTTATGACGTTTAAATTCTCGTTACCGTGTTCGTATGATAATCTCAGAAAAAGGAGAAGAAAACAGCGGTTGCTTACGGGAAAATCTAAGGCGCTCAGAATAAGGAAAGAAGCAGAAGGCGCAGGAACGGCGGAAAAAAAGTGAGAAAGGACGAAAGACGAAGAGCAGCATGGAGAGGGGGCTTGCGGTTGGTCAACAACGAACGGTATAAGGAGTATGTAATGTTGGCAGGTAGATGGGAAATGTAAAAGTACGCCTTCGACGGGCGCCTGGATGTGGACGAAAATTTGAATATTCCGGGAAAAGCGGTTTTTCTCGGATAAAGTTAATCGGAAATAAAAGTGGATGGAGCGGGCGAGGTGCGGCGAATATCGCGTGTAAACGACTGAAACGAATGAAGCGTATGAAAAGTCAACGGAAAGTTGGAAATAATGAGGCAACGTCGGTCGTTCTGGTTCGTTTATAATTAACCGAATTATTAAATAACGACCGGCTCGGACAAGCGAGCGACCGCGTCTGAATAGGTGCAGGAGCGGATGGAGCAGAGCGACTAATCGCAGCTCGGTGCCGGCAAAGAACGGCCAGTACGAACGGGCAGCGACGTGACATCCGATAAATTGCGATGTGGTCCCGGGCTCGGTCGGAAAATCGCTCGAAAGCTACTCTCTCATCTCCGTTACACACGTTCTTCCGGCTGGGCGACAGTTGCGTCCCTCGACGGTGCGATCTCGCATTAGACGGACGTGCTTATGATAAATTAATAATCTGCCGAACGAACACGACTGCGAAAGTTTTAATTTCGCAATGGCCGCTTGACGGGTCGCAGGCGACATGACTTTTCACGAACGTGACTCTTTCCGATGACCGCAAATTCTGCCGCTGTTGGTAAACCAAAATTGACATATCGAAAACGGCATTTAATGATGTTTGTAAATTAATTTCATCAGCGCAAACTTACTTCGCACAGCGACAAGTTCATTTTCCGCCTTAGCCTCTTTCCTTTACTTCAATTCGGCTGCCAGTTGAGTCTTGAACTTGCGCGCGAATTCCGAACCAACTTTGAACGTCGCTCTGATAAGGGCTAGTGCGCGGTCACCGCTTTCGTTCACTTTTCCGATCAACGCGATACCGCGCAGCGATGTTGAAAAGCGATCTTACCGAATCAGAAGCAACCGGTAATTGTGTGTCTCCGGCCTTTCTGGTTGAAATAGAGTTATTCCCCGTCCGGTTAATAAGTAGGTCCTCCGGAAGGATTCACGTGTCCGCGGATATCCTACAACAATAACGCTCGTTCAAACTCCCGATTCAGCAAATGCTGGATATCGATGAATATTATATGCCGCGTAGTACCGGTGAAATTTAGAATAGACGCCGTTTGCGTCCTTTTCTTTCTTTTTTTTTTTTTTTTTTTTTTTTCATACGGGCCATGAATATTTCAGAGCAGAAATCAGCTAGAAAAGTGATGAAAAACGATTAAACATTTATCTAACACGCAAATTTCTCTATAATTATACGCTCCTTTGCGCTATTTTGTAATTTCCTTCTCTCTTTCTAATATAATCTAATCCAACACATACAACCAGTGCAAATTATTTCCAATTTTTGCTCGAATGATTAATATGAGTCCGATTATAGGAAAACGCAGTTAACCTGCTATTCAGTTCCGAATCCGTATCCGAGGCGACCGCGTTACAAATGGTGGAATTTTTTTCGTGTCGTTGATGTCCTCTATCGGGTTGCGAAGTAAGTTTTTAAATCCTTCCCCGATCACTAGGTAGTAAAATACCATGAGTTAAGACTGTGACCGAAACAATCGAATTAACATCGTTGTACTTTCGAAAGTGAATCCTTCCGTCCACTGCATTATTATCAGGGGGATCTGCCGTTCATCTTTAGAGACAAATAGCTCTATTTTTTTTAAATTAATTAATTTATTTATTTGTTTTGGATGGGGGGATTCTTAGAGGCCATCCAGCATCCACAAATGAAAAAGAAGTAGAGGGAGGAAATTTTAATATACACCGAAATGGAGCAAATGCGGCCCGAAGGAAAAAGTGTGTAAGGAAATAAGCGGCAGTAGTTGAAGGTGTGTGCAGCTGCGAAAGAAACGAACATGATCAGCGCGATAAAGGCGATACTTGAAGGATGAAAAATGCAGGGGGGAAACAGAAATTACCGGTGATTTAAATCGCTCTGCGTTAATCTCTTACTGGTTTTTAAAACCCGGATGCACGATTAGCATTCAATTGCCGTAATGCGGAATATTAATTTCTGAGTAATTTACAGCAATCGTCGTTTTATTTGACACGGAACATATTCCGGAGTGTTTTATCCGATTTCAAGTCTTACAGCATGATTGAGGTAGAAAAAGCTAATGATAAGACCTGTTGTTGATGGTTGCAAGGTATGCCTGGTGTGCGATTTCTAACATGTTTGCCAGTGACCATCGTAGTTTACCTGCTTGTCGATGCCTCTACTCCTCCAAGGTATTATCTAAGAAAAACTAGCGTCGAAAAGCGGATTGGTGCTGTGTCGACTACTAGATCAATCTGGGAATCGAAAATTTTGAAAATATATACAGTGACAACCTTTGAAGAGTTAGTACAAGACGATTATAATATATACAGTGACAACCTTTGAAGAGTTAGTACAAGACGATTATAATATATACAGTGACAACCTTTGAAGAGTTAGTACAAGACGATTATAATATATACAGTGACAACCTTTGAAGAGTTAGTACAAGCCGATTATAATACTAGCATCATTGCTGAGGATCCGATGTAGACTGGCGAGGCTAGTTTTTTAAACGCCGGAGAGAAGTAGGGGAATGTTTCGCTCTTTTGAAGGTGAAGCGGTTGTCTCGCGGATACCAACAGCTATTGTCTGTTTGGCATCCGTGTACGGACTGCTGTAATCCAGCTGACGTTGAGAAGAAAATATTTAACTTTATTATTAATTTTCCACTCTAACGTGTTTCCGTATTAAAAAAGATACAGTGGGTGGATCAGCTTTTTACCTTGATGACAGTATGCGCAGACTGGAAACAATTGAGAGACAGACAAATGAAAAAAAGGAAAAAATGAAGGCGACTCGAAAAACATTGCGAGTAAGATTCTGTTTCGGAAGAGTGATACGCAAAGGAAAATATAAAACAATCAACGTTTAAGCCATTTTAATTTTAATTTTAATCGTATCAATTAATAAATGGCGCCATTATCATACCGATCCAGATTTCCTCGTAGTATTCGCTTTGCGCTATGATCGTTTTGGGCATCATGAAGCTATCAGCGTCGAAACGCGTCAACGTTTAAATATATTATTTTATAAAAGTGTCCATTTATGTTTAATTTACAATGCAACACGCATTAGAATTAGATTTTCATTCGGAATTCATTCCTTCTCGCTAAAAACATTTCATATACAGTACACTATTATACGTATTAATTACGAAGCAAAACGTAATACAGAAAATTATACAATTGCAATCATAGACAGCTATCATTTGATAATATGAAATGGAATGAAGAGCCTCCCAACACCCACATATTACGTGGGTCGCAAGGCTCGGGATACATAAAAACTCGCGGAACGGCCGGCGGCGGATTAACCGTGTTTTCCTGCATCCGTGCATGATGAATTCCTAATTAACACGGATAATCGGGGTTTTACTGTATTAATTAACTAGAGTAATGAAAAATTTACATGAATAATTGACGAATATTAAAAAAAGTTTTCGATTCACCGACGCCATGTTTCGGATAAAAATTAAAATCGTTTTTCCTCTCGAATCGTCTGTTTCTTTTTTGTTTTTTTTTTTCTAAAAAAAAGTCATTTTTTGATAAATTTCGCAGTACAAAAAATTTCCGGTTTTCATTTGTAAACCGTCGCGTGTATTTAACCAGCGCGCAATTCTGCATAAAATGAATACACTTCTCCGGTACCGGATGCCTAAAATAGCAACGAGGCACTTTTCCTGCATGTCGAACATCATTAACTGCGCGCCAAAGTGTTAGGTTCCCCGAGCGGTCTTTAATCAGCCGAGGGGAAGATGGTCGCAGATCTTCACACTAAGGCAGAAAAAAAGAGGGAAAAAAGGGAAAAAAAGAGAAACAAAACGAAAAAACGAAATGGAAAAAAAAAACCGAAAAAATAAGAAGATTGCGTCGTCGCTAAAGAGATCTACAGTTTGTCGTTTATCTGATTGTCGAATGTAATGTCTCGGGTCGTTTACAAGCGCGTATCGCGTGTAGGAACGCTCGAGCCGGGGACGCGGTAAGTTTTTTTGTAGGATAAAATGCGCGGGTGTTATAAATTTCGGCGGTAGTTAGAGGAAAGTCGTTAAGAGGTTGGAGGGATAAATAGATAACGAGCGGATAGTATTGCGTTTAAGATCGTCTCTTTCGGTTCCAATAAACGGTCTGATAGTTATAAGGGGGAAAATAACAGCAGCAGCAGCAGCAGCAGCAGCAACCTAAGCAGTAGTGGCGGCCCAGAACGAGCCAGAATTACGGATAATAGTCGGCCCGAGTCGGACGTTCGTTCTCTATTATTGTTCTCCGCTTAACCCCTTTATCTTACCTTTGGACCGCCGACGACCGAATACGTGCAATGCAATCAACAGCCTTTCGATTTTTCTAAGGAAGGCGAGAGAAGAAGATGCGCCTAGAAGAAGATGCAGAGAAGAAGACGCAGAAAGCGAAGGAGCCCCGGAAGAGCGGACCCCGGTTCTGTCTCTTACGGTGGTCGAGCAGTGCGAGATGTATCGGCACTGAATTCGGCCAGCAGCGCAATTGTGTGCCAACCGACAACACAACAACTGATTCATGACAAAGCCTTTACGGCGCGCGCGAATCCAGCCGACTCCAGCATTCGATGAGAATTTCCATCATACGGGCACGTTGGAGCATGCAGCGAAAATGTTAAAAGCTTTCCAATTTCTTCCAAATAAATTCCAGACTATAATGAAGAAATATCAGAGAGAGCGACTCTCTAATGTGTGCTTCGCGCTGGCGGGGGCGCTTCAGACGCACACACAGACGCGCATACAGACGCACATACGGACGCAGACGAACGTACGAAGGCATTAAGTATGCTGGTAATAGAGCGTATTTATTTATATAAAATAGAGATATAGAGGGCCGAGATCGGTGTCCGTCGTCCGTCGAGCTCAGATTGCGCTCGGCCAAATCATCGGCCTCCTTAACTGTTTTCCATTTACTTAATGTCTTTCTTCGGCTTCAAGTACAGCCTCACACTTTTCCGCTATCTGGCCGCTTTATGTTCCGTGCCTTTTTTTCCCGGCCCGGCCTCTAGAACGCTTTTTGCGCCTGTTAATATCCCGCATTAGTCTCCCGAACTTATATAGCCTATTAAAAGCCGATTTCAACGCGGCCAACCTGTATAATCTATACGGCAAAAGCATTCGCCGGCAGCCTACTTATTCTTATTTATTTTTACACACCTTTTTCTTACTTGCTTCCCCTTTTAGCTGGGGCCCTTTTTTAAACTTGATAACTCTACAAAACACTTGGCAAGTTGTGCTTTTTTTTAATTGAATTCGGCCAGCGGCAGTCCCGTTCGCGATAGTTTCTTTAAAAGCATCTTCTCCCGGTGACTGTCGTTTTCAGCGGTGAAATACAACAATTCGAGCAACCTCAAAAGAAGCTGTTGCGTGAAATTATTTAATTTTTTCACCGTTACGTTAGGTAAAAAAAAAAAAAAAGCTTTTATGCAGCTCTGATCGACTAAAACTAAATTGTGCTATCCTGACGACATCACCCCCCCCCCCCCGTAAAAGATGAGGTTAATATAGATTTCCATTAATCTTGTAATTCCCGCGCACTACTAATTCTTTCTCCTTGAAGATTAATTGCCTTCGTCGATCAAATCCGCTGCCTAATAGCCCGAATCTGACACGCATATAATTAACTTGTTTCTTCGGGTGTATATCTACATATAAATAGGCAAAGACAAAAGAATTTTCGTATCATTTTTTCCGCTGTTTATTAAATGATTTTCTTTTTTCTTTTTCTTTTTCTTTTTTCTTTTTCTTTTTTCTTTTTCTTTTTTTTTTTGTTTAGTGGCACAATCTTTAGTGTGTTATCAGTAAAAATATTTTGAAAACAATTATATAGTTTTTCCTTATTTAAATAAAAAATTAATACAAAAAATGAATAATGAAATCGCTACAATAAATCAAAATATTTTAATTTTTCTTAATAATCATCATTATTGGCTTTTTTACAGTGTACTTAAGGTGTCATTTACTATCAATAAATGAAAGTTTTTAAATTGTGATTTACTGTTATTTTATTGAATTTATTTTGTATTCAGTTATAATGGTACTGAACTGTTTTGTGTTGTAAGTACATATTTAAAGGTATATGTTCTCAGATACAATGAACGGACGTATAAGAGTAGAAAAAAATTTTTTGGAAATATTATATATGTCTTCCTCAAATTTTTAATAATAATTATGATCAAATTTCGACCAATGGGCGAACACTCTAGTATATATATATATATATATACATATAAGCTGTAATAATGTCTAGAATTAAATCAGAAATCGGAATTTGCGGTGAGGCGAAAATTACAGAAATGAGGAAAATCAACAAATTGCAAAAAAAATGTTTAAAACTGGTCTTACACAACGAGAGCTAAACACATTTAACATCACTTGGTGGAACAAAAATAACGAAATGTCAACAAAAATGCGTTATATTATTACAGAAAATCACTGAGTGTGCTAAACTCGAAGAAAGGCAGTTACCAACTAGAACAAGAACGTACAGGATTAGAAATTTCGATAAAACTTGCTATGTATGATATAGGGGGATTAATAGTAAAATAGACACAATGTATAGGAAGAGGTATTAATAAAATATTAATGGGGATCATACCAACGGAAATTCGAAATGAAAAAAATCTGAAGAGATGGAAAAACAAGGTTAACATTTGGTTGATAGCATGATGGTGTAAAGAGCAATAGAAATAATAACAAAAAGGAAAAGAAAAAAAGCATTGACTAATGAGACTCGTTCCTATCTCCAGTTTTAAGCTACTAATAAGAGGGTGGTAGCTGTATAAAAATGATATTGTATTATTGTAATATATAAGTGTTATCATATATAAGTTTATTGTAATAGGAAATATTATTTTAGATGATGGTATAATTGTAATATAAATGAGATAAATAATGAGAGTGTGGATTTTGTAGTATAGTAATATATAAGTTAACACTTATTATGTAGTAACAGAAAGTAGTACTTAAGTAAAGTTGATGTTATATTGTACAAATAAATGATATAATTATGTTGGGACCCACAGACGGGCTAGTGCCTTGTGGGACCTGCAAATTATTATTTAAAAAAAAAATATATATATATATATATATATACATTAGTAGGTTTTACTCTTAGCTAGTAGATAGGAAATCTATGTTCTGTGATAAGAACCAATCAGGAGCCAGTATTTTGTCACGTGACCACGCCCCCTTGTACTCAACTAATCGAGAGTCAATACTCAATCAAATGACATAACGTTTTTACATCAAACCATCCAGTAGGAGTTCAATGCTGCACCGCTATGTTCTACTCAAATTGCATCCTTCTGCTTGCTACATCTTCACTGCTACAAACTAATAACCATATATCTCGATGACCAACCTCACACAAATCAACCAACCGCTTTTCTCTATAGACATCTATGCATGAAGGCTTTCACTCAGCACAGTACTTGCCCAATATAGAGATTAAGAGGAGGCTTTAACCAACCACTTAGATTTTTGCTAACCTCTACTGAGTCGCTCATTGTATTTAGATGTTTGCGTGTGTGTTGATGATACATTTATCACTGCCTGACTAATATGATAATTTATTAACTGATACTAATTGTTTCTGGTTGTGTATGATTTAAGAATATGTTTTAGTGTTGACCAGCCACTTATAATTTTTCTAACTCATACTGAGTTGCTTGCTGTATTTAGATGTTTGTATGTATGTTGACGATGCATTTATCATTGTCTGACCAATGTAATAATTTGCAAACTAGCACTAACTGTTTTGTGTATGTATGCTTTGAGAATATGTTTCACTGCTAACCAATCATCTTTAAGCTTTTCTAACCCCTACCAAATCTGCTGTGTTTGTATAATTTAAACGGTGTATTAATGTATGTCTAACCAAAAAAATAAACACTAAACTAATGTTTTATGAGGGGGACAGTTTCAGCCTCTAGAATTTGGGAGTACTTCACATATATCCAGCCAAACAACCATAGTACTAACCCTTTCTTGGTGGCTTATTCTTGTTCTGACCTATTTGTTTCTAGTGAGATACTTTGCATATGAGTAATCAAAGTAGATGATTGAGAGAAAAAACTGAATAGACCACTAACTTGTGAATTATTATTTATACATCTCAATTGCTGCAAAGGCTGTGTTTGATATTTAGCAGAGTTGCTTTTTGATGTGTGTGTTGATTGTACTATTTAATTACACACAGCTCTATATATTATTTTCAGTGTATGAAGAGTTAGAACTTACTATCACAATAACATGTGTATGGAGCTTATATGCTTACTTATGTGTGATGTTCTATAAATGTGTGTACATGCACATGCGTGTGAGCGTGTGAGCATGTGTGTAGTGTAATGGTGTGCATGTGATGTAACAATGATGATGACGATGATTATATTGACTTATTTGCATATGTGACCATGTATGTGCATACATACACTTTCTAATGTAATGAAAACTCCCAAAAATTACCAATCATAACCGATTTGATGCAACCCTGGTAATATACAGCTATTTAGTATGAATTTAAATTAAAAAAATCAAATTAATTGTAAGCATTCAGATGTTGAAGAGTTACTCATGTCTGTTGAAGTAAACGTTTAATGTATAACAGCAATATATAAGAACTAATTTTGTTTGATCACATTATAACTACCAATGCAATGAGCACAATGAACAACTTAATTAGCAAGTATTATTCATAAGCTTGATGGGACACACCTTCTTCTTCCTTGTACAGAAATTATATTATTTTGACAAACACAATCACAACTCAGAAATTCTATTAATCTCATTTTCTCAACCTAATAGACCCATGACTTGAATAACCCATATCCTTTGTTGAACTAATAAAACCATTAGGATATAAGAACTGTAAATTTTTACAGCAGGGATTAAGATAAATTTAGTATCATAGAAAGAAGCGCTCAATTTAAACTAAAATCACTCTTTTCATACAAATTACACTATTTAAGGCTAAAATACTCACATTTTAGTACAAACCATCAATTTTAAAGGAAACAATCCATTTTACATAAAAATACCTCACATTTTAGGTGCAAACCATCAATTTGTAGTAAAATATTACAATTTAATACAAATATCATCATTTTAGATATAAAACATCAAATTTTAATGGAAAATAATCCATCCTAGGGAGAGCACCAAATTTTTACTACATACACACTCTTTAATTAAAAATAATATAATCTCTATACACTATAATTAAGTTTATAGAAACTATTTTAAGCCCACGCACATTCTCAAATCTAACAAATTAAAGGAATAAAAACAATTGTTAATAGAAAATTTTATTTCATAATAAAATTAAAAATATACAGTGTTTAAATTATACTTAATAATAATAATACACAGCTCCATGTAATCATGCAATATACATATTTCTATTTAATATATACGCTCTTAGTTCAGCTAAAACATCATTAAACTTTTTATGGTATTTATTATACATAGAATTTCCATAAGCTATTGTATCTACATTATTACTACATATTATTCTTTTATCGTCATTACCACTTAATACTACTTTATTCTGTTCTAGGGTATACAATATATGTTTACGACTTTGAATATTGTAATATGTCTTATAATTATCACATCATTTGCCACACACATCATTCACACAATTATAATAATCTATGAAATTAAGTTCTTTCTTAATTATAGAAGACTGTACACCTTTACATTTTTTAATTTCTCTATTATCAATAATACTTATAGAATACATTTTTGGATGCAATCCAACAAATTCACTAATTGGAGTACCATTTAATTCATCTTTAAATACACCAAGCTTCTTTTTATTTTCTAATGAATAACATGGATGACTTTTTGGATAATCACTTGTATCAAAATACTGAGCATTATCTTTAATATCTTTCTAAAAATCAAGCGTTTTAAGTTCATAAATAAGTGAATCAGTATCACAATATAAAAGATTAATATTCTTATACATTTTACTCATTATGTTGTAATGAAAATCAAACATTTTTAATTTGCTAATATCTAAAATAGACATACCAATATAAATTGGCTTATTAAATTTAATTGTTGAAGGATTTAAATGTACTGCAGCCAATAATGGTTGCTCACTAAATATTGTTCGATCCTTAAAATTACTTTTTCCGACAAGTTTAGTAAATTTCACTTCATTTATAATAAGCTGCATATTAATTCTATGTCTAACGTTTTCCATCATTTTACCAAAAACACTGTTGTTCATAAGCTTCCAATAGTTCTTCTCAAACTCAGTGGTAGCCAGTTTCCGCTGCAGAGTGTTTAAATCAATGTAAGGCTTCAACCACGCCGACTGATTGAAACAAATGACTCGATGCACACGTTGTAGTTTTAGACCTAATTCAATTGCCTGTTTAAGATTTCTGTAGTGAATAATATAATTATACTTATTTTCTAATGTATTAACTAATTTCACGCATTTTCTAATTGATTTAGCCTCGGGGCATAGAGGTAAATCATTGTGTGCTAAATGTAAATCTGTTGGATACTCCAAATCCACATCGAGTACAAAGCCAACAGGTCCATTGTCAGGTATAACCATAATATCTAATTCTAATATTTCTTTTTGGCTAAGCCATCTGAACCCATTCATAGGAAGAGGTTTACTCATGGCCCAACCATAAAGGTTATTCGCATTTAAATATGCTATGAAAGTGTTATCTACACAATCACTGGAACTATTATTACAGCTGTTGATGTATGAATTTTCTGCCTTAGCATAACGTTTCACACACTGACACATGCCGCCACGTATTCCTGATTCAAGGAATAAAACCATATCATAATCGGTTAGGAGCTCCAATTGAACCTTTGTCAACTTCAACATTGCTTGAAATGCCAATCCAGGAGCAGTAAAACTCCATGCAGGATCCAATTTGTAAATTTTATAGCAAACGCTTCTAAAGTTTTCAAAAACATCAGCTAGTAGAAGTACATCTGTCTTTAGATATATATCACTATACTCTCCGAGTGTTTGAACATTCAATGTATCCCACACATTTAATGCATGTGAGTAATCTTCTTCACTAATATTTGATTTTGTCAAGGAATTATAGAAATGCTCCTTTTCAGGCAAACTTGTTTCATCCAATTTTTCCAATGATGACACATATGAATAAGGGAAAACACCCTTTCTGCGGAATAAAGGAAGTAAATCAGGCGATGCAATGTTTCTGATGGTATGATGAAGCGAAATATCAGGTAAATAACTAGCTAGCTTCTCAAGGCTTGACGCCATGAAACGGAATGTATCTATGAATCGTATTTTCATTTTTTCTGAAATGCGCTTTGAAAATGATATGTAGCGTTCTTCACTATTTGGTATCACTTCGATGTCTTGATCATCATAAGCCAAATCCCTGATGAATAAATGAGCGTCATATCCACTCAGATTATGAATAAATACAGGAACAAAATTAGGAAGCTGGTATTCTAAATTACATTTTGAATGAGCTGCACCTCGAAATTTCCCAGTTAGATGATCATGATCTGCGACTTTATCATTATTTAGAGGTTCTTCACAAATGTGACATACCGATGAAGCATCATATTCTTCCAAATCCTCAGGCGTCCACTGCAATGGAATGTTTTTCTGATAAATCTTTTCTATTTTTCGCACATCTTCTACTAACCAATCACAGAATTTTTTAGTTGCATTACGGCCACGATACATTTTAGGCTCCGATGTAACATTAAACCTGGCACCTTCTTCACATCTCGACACAATATAGTAGCAAAAGCTAAACGCTTCATGCTGCTGTATAGGAATAGTACCAGATGTATTTTCTGGCTTGTTTTGAATATTACCATATGAACCATCTTCCATGCGTTGCCGCTTACATTTCTGCATATTTCCTTCCTGATGCTGGTTTTTTCGACGCTTACCACTAATTTCTACACTATCATCATCATTATTAGCACTAATAATTTCTTCATCATTGACATCATTATCACATGATTCATCGTTTAAAGGCTTCAGGATACACTCGATGCCAGCAAATATCACAAATGGTACGAATTCTTGCTGTTTATATTGTTGGAATTTCAATATTTTACTCTCCTCCATTGGCATAACAACCGTAGCAGGAGTATTATTGGAGCAACGTTGTATATGAGCCAGGTATTTGGCATGATCTTGGACATACCATAAGCAACGACGGCATATAAACATGCGATGACGATTGTTGGTGATTTGACGTGCTACTAGTTTACATAAGTTCTTTATCCAACAGTAATGTGATTTATTGCCTTCGGTTATAAGCAGTAAATCAGTATGATCTTTTTGTTCAATCTTTGTGATTCGAAGGGGGTATACAGTATTTTTCTCGTCCAAACCATATACATTAACAGATGATCGAGGATTATTCTTTTCAAATGTGGACACATCGTCCAATGATGTAGGAAAAGATATATCACTCCAATTGTATTTCTTTAACAATGATGTATTCCGCACATAATTTGCTTGCATATTCTGGATGATTCACCTTAATATATTTCGTCAACATAGAATATTTGAAACACATCTGGTCAACGTTTTTCACATTAATAACAGCCTTTTTCGATGCAATACAGGATGGTAGTGGAATATATGATGATGCACGGCTTAGAACGTTCCGATGGTTGAGACGAATTTCAAGATATTCAATTTCCATTAATGACCAACCAGATCCCGTTGCATGTTCAAGTTTATCAGCAAGACTGATGATTTTTCTACAATCCTCCATGTACCATTTAGAAATATCATCATCACGAGTGAGTAACCGTGCATTGGTTGGGAAGTGAAATGGCATAACACTCCAATCTGCGAGCCCAACTCCTCTCTTAAATGAACATCGTAATGTTAGATTTACTTTTATTCCAACGCCGATTCTTTTCTTAATTATCTCGATCACTGTAGAAGTAATATCAGCCAAATATTTTGCAATATCCATTTGATGGCTATTATTGTTTACAATGCGATATGTTGCAAAACGATTGGAATAACGCTTGCTAACCTTTTGAATGGAAACATCATGTTGAACACACACTGACGACATTTTCATAAATAATATTAATACAACTACCTATTAAAAACAACAAAAACTTTAACGCAGGAGAAAACACGTCTGATCACTTCAATGGTCAGCACACAAATCAACAAATACCTTTCTGACACCTCCTTTTGTACTAAATTAATACAAAGAATTGACGCAAAATAGCTGATATTAATTAAAACGAGTATAACTTGAGCACAGAAGGAAGACATCTATAATCACTTCAATGGTCAACAATCGAATCAATAAATAACTCCCTAATAACCCTTTTTATACAAAACCACACAAAGACTTGACGAAAAGTAACTTATATTAATTGTTTAAACATAAATAACGTTGAAGATGGCATGTTATTTATTACCCCCAAAGGGAATTTCACTTGAAGTTTAAAAACTAAAAGTAAATTTAAAAGCTAACCAATTTTAATATTATATACTTTTCATGAATATCATTGAAACATTACTGTACTTAATTACACCTGTCCCTGCCTGCTATAGACTCTGTCATATATCCACATCATCCTATACTATTTGCATAGTGAACATTTACTCCAGAATACTTTACATAGATAGAGTGAAAATATTCAAATTAGTAAGAGTTCCGCAGACCAGATATGCATCACAATAATTGCTAGCAGATGAACATGCACATGGAATCCATCTGTGAGTGGAAAGAGAAATTATTAAACTCCAGAGTGGTGAGATTTATGCTTAACACAGAGACATTAACCAGCATCACTTCATTAAACATGATAAAAAAAAAAAAAAAAAAAAACAGAAAATTGCTGCGGAGAAAATTTAAAAGAAAATATATAAAACATTGGGGAAATCGCAGGACTGATACAAGAGAAATGATGAAAATTAGATAGAGGACCATTTTACGTTAACACAATGGTTGAGAAAGCCAAATCAGTGAAAAATTGACGAAAGATGATGAAAAATTAAGAAAAATAGTTTAAAAGCGTTAAAATGCAAGAAAATAATGAGAAATAGTGGAAAATTGACTATAATTAGTGAAAACAGAGGAAAAATGGTGTAAAAGTATTAAAGCATAAGAAAATAGTAAGAAATCTAAAGGAAATGGCTTATAACGCATTTTAATATGTGGTTTTCTTTTTGTTTAATGGACACACAATTTGAGTGCAAGCTTACGGTGGCAAGAGAAAATTTTATAATGAAATACTAGCGATAAGCAAACAACTAACTTGACATGGAATAGGAAGAAAAATGAAGTTCGAAAAAAAAAAAAAAACTCATTAGAATGTAACACAATTAGGTAAATAATGAGATAAATTCGTTTTTTAAAATTAATAGCACACTGTCCGGCCAGTAATAAAGAAAAATAATTGTATTCTTCGGATAATAACTTTTAAATCTGTAAATGAGGTAATGGAAAATATTATAGTTTACCATGAGCGAAGATTCTAAATTCTCCGAGTCGATAATAATATATTTTTACATGAATAAATAAGAATAGAGGTAAAATGCAGGGTTAGAAGTTCCCACTATTTAGTTTCACAAAAAAAAAAGTGTATGATAAAATTAATACAAACGCAAAATATATGATAAAAATAAAAAAATTATAATAATACACTAATACAATCAGCTACAAAACTAGCGAGTCATAATAAAAAAAAAAAAACCACCAGCTAGAAGAAATAGAAGAAGAAATAGAACCTAGGAGCGGTGGATTTAACAAAAAAAAAAAAAAAAAAAAAAACAATGAGTGGGAAGTTTATATGAATAAATATAAATAATAATAATTAAAAAAAATAAAACCTTGACAATACAATCAATTCACTCATACCGGCAAAATAATTAAAAATATAATAAAAACAATGAATAATAACAAACAACCATGGAGATAACACTTTGAATTAAATTTAAAAGTAATAGATAAAGTTCACAAAATTCTGGAGATGGCAAATAAATTTTGCAGATAATTAAAAATATGCCATTAGAATCCTCGGAAAAAGGAAAAAAAAACGCGACCATTCAATCAATTATTGGGAACAATTAAATTAATACACATAGAGGGTAAATATTAAATTTTAACAAGATCAGCTGCAAAAAAATGAAAAAAAAAAAAGGTTGAAACTTCAACCGATTAATCATAAAAATTAAATATACGATGTTTGATTCAAAACACAATTTTATAGCCAACTAGTACCAAAATAGGCATAAAATTAAATCTATGACAATCAACGAGCAATAAAAAAAAAAAAAGTACCTAAAGAGCTAAAATACCCCCTTTCAAAATAGTGATCGGAACATATATTAACAATAAAATGGAAACATGTAAAGTAGCGAAGCAGGAACAAAATGGAAAATAAAAACAAAACAGAGGCGTAATTAAAATTAAATAAAAGAACGTGCAATACAAAAAAAAACAAAGAGCCGATATAGATCGCGAAAATACAAAATAAACACAAAAGAACTTGGATCTGAAAGGTGAAATATAAGCAATTACGAATTATTTAACATATCAAAATTAAAAAAACAACAAGCGGAACAATAAATAGGGAATACACACAACAACACACTTGATGTAAACTAGATAAAATAAAATACAAAGATAACATATCAAAAGAAATTTTTAAAACTCCGTTGAGTTAACATCTGACAAATATTTAAAATTTCTTATAATATTATAAAGATCGTGTCCGCAAACACTACAACTACACACGAAAATCGAAAAAAGTAATACAAAACAGACATATCGAAAGAAAAAAAAAAAAAAAAAAAATGAGAATAAAATCGATTAGTTAAAATTCATAGGAAAAAACAAATTAAATACACAAGTCGAAATCCTTAATAAACAACTGAAAATAACAATATACATTACTTAAAACTGATTATTATTTACTTAATAACAAATAATTTAAATTTATCATAATATTATAAAGATCGCAAAAGAAAAAAAAAAGATCGCAAAAAAGATCGCACTTAGATAAAATACACTGTTGCTCAGAAAAAAGAAGAAAACAGCGCTGGAAGGCAAAAATAATAGACCAAACCGACGGAGACAACCTATTTTAAATATCTACACAGCTGCTCACTAACCCAAAGACACTAGTGAATAGTAGTGTGTTTTTGCAAGGTTTTCCCAATAAGTATGTGTGTGTGGGAACTGTTGGTGTGCATTGTGATGATGGATGCGTGCCTGCGAATGAGAATCAATATTGTAACGGTGGTTAAAACTGTGAGTGAGGTTTTGTGTGTGCGCGGGAACAGCGTGTGCGCTCTGGCCGCGACTAATGCACGGATAAAGGGGTGAGTGGAAGCTTGGGTTAGTTTGGGACATTAATTAATATACTCATGTTAATTATTAATCGGCTCGAATTACTGAAAATACCAGTGGAATCGTGCGGAGGAATTTGGGGAGAATTTTCGAGGATTTTCGAGGAAACTTGAGGGAATTTCCCTCCTCAGAACAATAAATTGGGTTACTTTTAGCCTCCCTCATCACATACTTAGGCTACTTTCAGCCTCAGACATAGCTTTTAAGTGTTACGTCACAGAGTCTCTAGAACCGGCAAAAACTCACTACTATTCACTAGTGTCTTTGGTTTAGTGAGCAGCTGTGTAGATATTTAAAACAGGTTGTCTCCGTCGGTTTGGTCTATTATTTTTGCCTTCCAGCGCTGTTTTCTTCTTTTTTCTGAGCAACAGTGTATTTTATCTAAGTGCGTCCTTTTTTGCGATCTTTTTTTTTTCTTTTGCGATCTTTATAATATTATGATAAATTTAAATTATTTGTTATTAAGTAAATAATAATCAGTTTTAAGTAATGTATATTGTTATTTTCAGTTGTTTATTAAGGATTTCGACTTGTGTATTTAATTTGTTTTTTCCTATGAATTTTAACTAATCGATTTTATTCTCATTTTTTTTTTTTTTTTTTTTTCTTTCGATATGTCTGTTTTGTATTACTTTTTTCGATTTTCGTGTGTAGTTGTAGTGTTTGCGGACACGATCTTTATAATATTATAAGAAATTTTAAATATTTGTCAGATGTTAACTCAACGGAGTTTTAAAAATTTCTTTTGATATGTTATCTTTGTATTTTATTTTATCTAGTTTACATCAAGTGTGTTGTTGTGTGTATTCCTTATTTATTGTTCCGCTTGTTGTTTTTTTAATTTTGATATGTTAAATAATTCGTAATTGCTTATATTTCACCTTTCAGATCCAAGTTCTTTTGTGTTTATTCTGTATTTTCGCGATCTATATCGGCTCTTTGTTTTTTTTT
Source organism: Icerya purchasi (assembly GCA_039619475.1). Lineage (NCBI taxonomy): Eukaryota > Metazoa > Arthropoda > Insecta > Hemiptera > Monophlebidae > Icerya > Icerya purchasi. The sequence continues at coordinate 578,159,348 of CM077115.1, forward strand.
GTATTGCACGTTCTTTTATTTAATTTTAATTACGCCTCTGTTTTGTTTTTATTTTCCATTTTGTTCCTGCTTCGCTACTTTACATGTTTCCATTTTATTGTTAATATATGTTCCGATCACTATTTTGAAAGGGGGTATTTTAGCTCTTTAGGTACTTTTTTTTTTTTTATTGCTCGTTGATTGTCATAGATTTAATTTTATGCCTATTTTGGTACTAGTTGGCTATAAAATTGTGTTTTGAATCAAACATCGTATATTTAATTTTTATGATTAATCGGTTGAAGTTTCAACCTTTTTTTTTTTTCATTTTTTTGCAGCTGATCTTGTTAAAATTTAATATTTACCCTCTATGTGTATTAATTTAATTGTTCCCAATAATTGATTGAATGGTCGCGTTTTTTTTTCCTTTTTCCGAGGATTCTAATGGCATATTTTTAATTATCTGCAAAATTTATTTGCCATCTCCAGAATTTTGTGAACTTTATCTATTACTTTTAAATTTAATTCAAAGTGTTATCTCCATGGTTGTTTGTTATTATTCATTGTTTTTATTATATTTTTAATTATTTTGCCGGTATGAGTGAATTGATTGTATTGTCAAGGTTTTATTTTTTTTAATTATTATTATTTATATTTATTCATATAAACTTCCCACTCATTGTTTTTTTTTTTTTTTTTTTTTTTGTTAAATCCACCGCTCCTAGGTTCTATTTCTTCTTCTATTTCTTCTAGCTGGTGGTTTTTTTTTTTTTATTATGACTCGCTAGTTTTGTAGCTGATTGTATTAGTGTATTATTATAATTTTTTTATTTTTATCATATATTTTGCGTTTGTATTAATTTTATCATACACTTTTTTTTTTGTGAAACTAAATAGTGGGAACTTCTAACCCTGCATTTTACCTCTATTCTTATTTATTCATGTAAAAATATATTATTATCGACTCGGAGAATTTAGAATCTTCGCTCATGGTAAACTATAATATTTTCCATTACCTCATTTACAGATTTAAAAGTTATTATCCGAAGAATACAATTATTTTTCTTTATTACTGGCCGGACAGTGTGCTATTAATTTTAAAAAACGAATTTATCTCATTATTTACCTAATTGTGTTACATTCTAATGAGTTTTTTTTTTTTTTTCGAACTTCATTTTTCTTCCTATTCCATGTCAAGTTAGTTGTTTGCTTATCGCTAGTATTTCATTATAAAATTTTCTCTTGCCACCGTAAGCTTGCACTCAAATTGTGTGTCCATTAAACAAAAAGAAAACCACATATTAAAATGCGTTATAAGCCATTTCCTTTAGATTTCTTACTATTTTCTTATGCTTTAATACTTTTACACCATTTTTCCTCTGTTTTCACTAATTATAGTCAATTTTCCACTATTTCTCATTATTTTCTTGCATTTTAACGCTTTTAAACTATTTTTCTTAATTTTTCATCATCTTTCGTCAATTTTTCACTGATTTGGCTTTCTCAACCATTGTGTTAACGTAAAATGGTCCTCTATCTAATTTTCATCATTTCTCTTGTATCAGTCCTGCGATTTCCCCAATGTTTTATATATTTTCTTTTAAATTTTCTCCGCAGCAATTTTCTGTTTTTTTTTTTTTTTTTTTTTATCATGTTTAATGAAGTGATGCTGGTTAATGTCTCTGTGTTAAGCATAAATCTCACCACTCTGGAGTTTAATAATTTCTCTTTCCACTCACAGATGGATTCCATGTGCATGTTCATCTGCTAGCAATTATTGTGATGCATATCTGGTCTGCGGAACTCTTACTAATTTGAATATTTTCACTCTATCTATGTAAAGTATTCTGGAGTAAATGTTCACTATGCAAATAGTATAGGATGATGTGGATATATGACAGAGTCTATAGCAGGCAGGGACAGGTGTAATTAAGTACAGTAATGTTTCAATGATATTCATGAAAAGTATATAATATTAAAATTGGTTAGCTTTTAAATTTACTTTTAGTTTTTAAACTTCAAGTGAAATTCCCTTTGGGGGTAATAAATAACATGCCATCTTCAACGTTATTTATGTTTAAACAATTAATATAAGTTACTTTTCGTCAAGTCTTTGTGTGGTTTTGTATAAAAAGGGTTATTAGGGAGTTATTTATTGATTCGATTGTTGACCATTGAAGTGATTATAGATGTCTTCCTTCTGTGCTCAAGTTATACTCGTTTTAATTAATATCAGCTATTTTGCGTCAACTCTTTGTATTAATTTAGTACAAAAGGAGGTGTCAGAAAGGTATTTGTTGATTTGTGTGCTGACCATTGAAGTGATCAGACGTGTTTTCTCCTGCGTTAAAGTTTTTGTTGTTTTTAATAGGTAGTTGTATTAATATTATTTATGAAAATGTCGTCAGTGTGTGTTCAACATGATGTTTCCATTCAAAAGGTTAGCAAGCGTTATTCCAATCGTTTTGCAACATATCGCATTGTAAACAATAATAGCCATCAAATGGATATTGCAAAATATTTGGCTGATATTACTTCTACAGTGATCGAGATAATTAAGAAAAGAATCGGCGTTGGAATAAAAGTAAATCTAACATTACGATGTTCATTTAAGAGAGGAGTTGGGCTCGCAGATTGGAGTGTTATGCCATTTCACTTCCCAACCAATGCACGGTTACTCACTCGTGATGATGATATTTCTAAATGGTACATGGAGGATTGTAGAAAAATCATCAGTCTTGCTGATAAACTTGAACATGCAACGGGATCTGGTTGGTCATTAATGGAAATTGAATATCTTGAAATTCGTCTCAACCATCGGAACGTTCTAAGCCGTGCATCATCATATATTCCACTACCATCCTGTATTGCATCGAAAAAGGCTGTTATTAATGTGAAAAACGTTGACCAGATGTGTTTCAAATATTCTATGTTGACGAAATATATTAAGGTGAATCATCCAGAATATGCAAGCAAATTATGTGCGGAATACATCATTGTTAAAGAAATACAATTGGAGTGATATATCTTTTCCTACATCATTGGACGATGTGTCCACATTTGAAAAGAATAATCCTCGATCATCTGTTAATGTATATGGTTTGGACGAGAAAAATACTGTATACCCCCTTCGAATCACAAAGATTGAACAAAAAGATCATACTGATTTACTGCTTATAACCGAAGGCAATAAATCACATTACTGTTGGATAAAGAACTTATGTAAACTAGTAGCACGTCAAATCACCAACAATCGTCATCGCATGTTTATATGCCGTCGTTGCTTATGGTATGTCCAAGATCATGCCAAATACCTGGCTCATATACAACGTTGCTCCAATAATACTCCTGCTACGGTTGTTATGCCAATGGAGGAGAGTAAAATATTGAAATTCCAACAATATAAACAGCAAGAATTCGTACCATTTGTGATATTTGCTGGCATCGAGTGTATCCTGAAGCCTTTAAACGATGAATCATGTGATAATGATGTCAATGATGAAGAAATTATTAGTGCTAATAATGATGATGATAGTGTAGAAATTAGTGGTAAGCGTCGAAAAAACCAGCATCAGGAAGGAAATATGCAGAAATGTAAGTGGCAACGCATGGAAGATGGTTCATATGGTAATATTCAAAACAAGCCAGAAAATACATCTGGTACTATTCCTATACAGCAGCATGAAGCGTTTAGCTTTTGCTACTATATTGTGTCGAGATGTGAAGAAGGTGCCAGGTTTAATGTTACATCGGAGCCTAAAATGTATCGTGGCCGTAATGCAACTAAAAAATTCTGTGATTGGTTAGTAGAAGATGTGCGAAAAATAGAAAAGATTTATCAGAAAAACATTCCATTGCAGTGGACGCCTGAGGATTTGGAAGAATATGATGCTTCATCGGTATGTCACATTTGTGAAGAACCTCTAAATAATGATAAAGTCGCAGATCATGATCATCTAACTGGGAAATTTCGAGGTGCAGCTCATTCAAAATGTAATTTAGAATACCAGCTTCCTAATTTTGTTCCTGTATTTATTCATAATCTGAGTGGATATGACGCTCATTTATTCATCAGGGATTTGGCTTATGATGATCAAGACATCGAAGTGATACCAAATAGTGAAGAACGCTACATATCATTTTCAAAGCGCATTTCAGAAAAAATGAAAATACGATTCATAGATACATTCCGTTTCATGGCGTCAAGCCTTGAGAAGCTAGCTAGTTATTTACCTGATATTTCGCTTCATCATACCATCAGAAACATTGCATCGCCTGATTTACTTCCTTTATTCCGCAGAAAGGGTGTTTTCCCTTATTCATATGTGTCATCATTGGAAAAATTGGATGAAACAAGTTTGCCTGAAAAGGAGCATTTCTATAATTCCTTGACAAAATCAAATATTAGTGAAGAAGATTACTCACATGCATTAAATGTGTGGGATACATTGAATGTTCAAACACTCGGAGAGTATAGTGATATATATCTAAAGACAGATGTACTTCTACTAGCTGATGTTTTTGAAAACTTTAGAAGCGTTTGCTATAAAATTTACAAATTGGATCCTGCATGGAGTTTTACTGCTCCTGGATTGGCATTTCAAGCAATGTTGAAGTTGACAAAGGTTCAATTGGAGCTCCTAACCGATTATGATATGGTTTTATTCCTTGAATCAGGAATACGTGGCGGCATGTGTCAGTGTGTGAAACGTTATGCTAAGGCAGAAAATTCATACATCAACAGCTGTAATAATAGTTCCAGTGATTGTGTAGATAACACTTTCATAGCATATTTAAATGCGAATAACCTTTATGGTTGGGCCATGAGTAAACCTCTTCCTATGAATGGGTTCAGATGGCTTAGCCAAAAAGAAATATTAGAATTAGATATTATGGTTATACCTGACAATGGACCTGTTGGCTTTGTACTCGATGTGGATTTGGAGTATCCAACAGATTTACATTTAGCACACAATGATTTACCTCTATGCCCCGAGGCTAAATCAATTAGAAAATGCGTGAAATTAGTTAATACATTAGAAAATAAGTATAATTATATTATTCACTACAGAAATCTTAAACAGGCAATTGAATTAGGTCTAAAACTACAACGTGTGCATCGAGTCATTTGTTTCAATCAGTCGGCGTGGTTGAAGCCTTACATTGATTTAAACACTCTGCAGCGGAAACTGGCTACCACTGAGTTTGAGAAGAACTATTGGAAGCTTATGAACAACAGTGTTTTTGGTAAAATGATGGAAAACGTTAGACATAGAATTAATATGCAGCTTATTATAAATGAAGTGAAATTTACTAAACTTGTCGGAAAAAGTAATTTTAAGGATCGAACAATATTTAGTGAGCAACCATTATTGGCTGCAGTACATTTAAATCCTTCAACAATTAAATTTAATAAGCCAATTTATATTGGTATGTCTATTTTAGATATTAGCAAATTAAAAATGTTTGATTTTCATTACAACATAATGAGTAAAATGTATAAGAATATTAATCTTTTATATTGTGATACTGATTCACTTATTTATGAACTTAAAACGCTTGATTTTTAGAAAGATATTAAAGATAATGCTCAGTATTTTGATACAAGTGATTATCCAAAAAGTCATCCATGTTATTCATTAGAAAATAAAAAGAAGCTTGGTGTATTTAAAGATGAATTAAATGGTACTCCAATTAGTGAATTTGTTGGATTGCATCCAAAAATGTATTCTATAAGTATTATTGATAATAGAGAAATTAAAAAATGTAAAGGTGTACAGTCTTCTATAATTAAGAAAGAACTTAATTTCATAGATTATTATAATTGTGTGAATGATGTGTGTGGCAAATGATGTGATAATTATAAGACATATTACAATATTCAAAGTCGTAAACATATATTGTATACCCTAGAACAGAATAAAGTAGTATTAAGTGGTAATGACGATAAAAGAATAATATGTAGTAATAATGTAGATACAATAGCTTATGGAAATTCTATGTATAATAAATACCATAAAAAGTTTAATGATGTTTTAGCTGAACTAAGAGCGTATATATTAAATAGAAATATGTATATTGCATGATTACATGGAGCTGTGTATTATTATTATTAAGTATAATTTAAACACTGTATATTTTTAATTTTATTATGAAATAAAATTTTCTATTAACAATTGTTTTTATTCCTTTAATTTGTTAGATTTGAGAATGTGCGTGGGCTTAAAATAGTTTCTATAAACTTAATTATAGTGTATAGAGATTATATTATTTTTAATTAAAGAGTGTGTATGTAGTAAAAATTTGGTGCTCTCCCTAGGATGGATTATTTTCCATTAAAATTTGATGTTTTATATCTAAAATGATGATATTTGTATTAAATTGTAATATTTTACTACAAATTGATGGTTTGCACCTAAAATGTGAGGTATTTTTATGTAAAATGGATTGTTTCCTTTAAAATTGATGGTTTGTACTAAAATGTGAGTATTTTAGCCTTAAATAGTGTAATTTGTATGAAAAGAGTGATTTTAGTTTAAATTGAGCGCTTCTTTCTATGATACTAAATTTATCTTAATCCCTGCTGTAAAAATTTACAGTTCTTATATCCTAATGGTTTTATTAGTTCAACAAAGGATATGGGTTATTCAAGTCATGGGTCTATTAGGTTGAGAAAATGAGATTAATAGAATTTCTGAGTTGTGATTGTGTTTGTCAAAATAATATAATTTCTGTACAAGGAAGAAGAAGGTGTGTCCCATCAAGCTTATGAATAATACTTGCTAATTAAGTTGTTCATTGTGCTCATTGCATTGGTAGTTATAATGTGATCAAACAAAATTAGTTCTTATATATTGCTGTTATACATTAAACGTTTACTTCAACAGACATGAGTAACTCTTCAACATCTGAATGCTTACAATTAATTTGATTTTTTTAATTTAAATTCATACTAAATAGCTGTATATTACCAGGGTTGCATCAAATCGGTTATGATTGGTAATTTTTGGGAGTTTTCATTACATTAGAAAGTGTATGTATGCACATACATGGTCACATATGCAAATAAGTCAATATAATCATCGTCATCATCATTGTTACATCACATGCACACCATTACACTACACACATGCTCACACGCTCACACGCATGTGCATGTACACACATTTATAGAACATCACACATAAGTAAGCATATAAGCTCCATACACATGTTATTGTGATAGTAAGTTCTAACTCTTCATACACTGAAAATAATATATAGAGCTGTGTGTAATTAAATAGTACAATCAACACACACATCAAAAAGCAACTCTGCTAAATATCAAACACAGCCTTTGCAGCAATTGAGATGTATAAATAATAATTCACAAGTTAGTGGTCTATTCAGTTTTTTCTCTCAATCATCTACTTTGATTACTCATATGCAAAGTATCTCACTAGAAACAAATAGGTCAGAACAAGAATAAGCCACCAAGAAAGGGTTAGTACTATGGTTGTTTGGCTGGATATATGTGAAGTACTCCCAAATTCTAGAGGCTGAAACTGTCCCCCTCATAAAACATTAGTTTAGTGTTTATTTTTTTGGTTAGACATACATTAATACACCGTTTAAATTATACAAACACAGCAGATTTGGTAGGGGTTAGAAAAGCTTAAAGATGATTGGTTAGCAGTGAAACATATTCTCAAAGCATACATACACAAAACAGTTAGTGCTAGTTTGCAAATTATTACATTGGTCAGACAATGATAAATGCATCGTCAACATACATACAAACATCTAAATACAGCAAGCAACTCAGTATGAGTTAGAAAAATTATAAGTGGCTGGTCAACACTAAAATATATTCTTAAATCATACACAACCAGAAACAATTAGTATCAGTTAATAAATTATCATATTAGTCAGGCAGTGATAAATGTATCATCAACACACACGCAAACATCTAAATACAATGAGCGACTCAGTAGAGGTTAGCAAAAATCTAAGTGGTTGGTTAAAGCCTCCTCTTAATCTCTATATTGGGCAAGTACTGTGCTGAGTGAAAGCCTTCATGCATAGATGTCTACAGAGAAAAGCGGTTGGTTGATTTGTGTGAGGTTGGTCATTGAGATATATGGTTATTAGTTTGTAGCAAGCAGAAGGATGCAATTTGAGTAGAACATAGCGGTGCAGCATTGAACTCCTACTGGATGGTTTGATGTAAAAACGTTATGTCATTTGATTGAGTATTGACTCTCGATTAGTTGAGTACAAGGGGGCGTGGTCACGTGACAAAATACTGGCTCCTGATTGGTTCTTATCACAGAACATAGATTTCCTATCCACTTTAGCTGATGACGGTTTAGAACCGAAAACGTTTTGCTATAAAAAGTGTACTATTATCTGTAGAGTTTCTTCTTAAGTGCCGTTGGGCTTTGTACATTGTGAACTGTAACTTCACAATCCATGAAACCTTATCAAGAGTATGGGAATTACTTTTTACATTGTGGGTTGTAAAAATTATTTTCAAGGAACTCAGTAAATGAGTATTCGAAAAATCTCATGTTTTAATTCAGTTCTTTTATTCATTTTTTAGGCGATTTAAAGCTAATGGCCTACAATATTAACACCACCCAAACAAAATTTATTTGAAAGACCTTATTACATACTGGAACGGAGCCTTCAATTGCCCATCTTTTACCGTTTCTTTTTGTTTATTGTTTATCTTTTTTTTTTTATTAACTTTCTGAGATAATTCGGAATTTTCGTTTTTTTAATTAATTCCAAAACACAGTTTAAGGCCAGTGTAAATAAAAAATAAGAATTAGGCGCTGAATTTTTTCGGTACACTGAAAAACAAGGCTGCTGTCAATTTTTATATATATATATATATATAACTCGGCCATTTTGGCCTCGCAAGGGGCTGTGCCTCTTGACCCCTCTTGCTTTTATTTATGTCTCTTTCTCTTCTATACTTTGTATAAAATTATCAAAATTTACAATGTAATTCTTACTGGCATCAACACAAAAAGAAAAACAAAACATAGTCACAAAAATCCTATTCTAACATTTAACTTTCATTACATAAAATTAAGATATTGTTTCATTACATTTTTCGTTACATATTTCGTTACATAAAATTGTGACATTTTTTAAATAACAATCACAAAAATTCTATAAAATATAACAAACGTTAGATAAAATTGGGACATTTTTTTGGGACATTTTTTTGGGACATTTTGCATTACATAAAATTGAGACATTTTTTCGAATGGGGGGGGGGGGGGGGTAGCCTAAGAATTACGTTGTAATTAATATATATATATATATATATATATATGTAAGCAAGACCGACCGCGGTGATAATTCAAAGAAAATTGCGGTTAATCGATTATTAATCTTGCGTTTCGTATGGACCGTTATCGATATATGTAAAGTCTGAATTGTTTAAATGTTATTTAGCAGTGGTAATCGACAATGTTAAGCAAAACTATAAATGGCAGTTTAACAACTTGATAATGGAATTTGTGCAGTGATTTTCGGTAATAGCGGTTGAATAAATTTAACTACAGTTGATCTAATCACCTCGTGCAACTTGCAGGGATGATGCGCGATTTAGTTGCTCTAATTTATCTTAGACCAGAATCATCTCCGTTTAGCTTGGAAATGTACATAAGCGGGGAAAATATTGGTACCATCGTGGAAAGTATTTTCAGTTTGGACGACGTTTAACACCGATCACGCTCAAAAATAAAATCTGCTATCAACTTTATTAAAAACCGTGTTCTTCTTTTTCTTTTTCCTTTTTAAATAAATCGATTTCGAATTTATTTTTCGTGCGGATTTGAATCATGCACGTGTTCGTTAGAGAATTATATGTTTCAAAAATATTCTCGGCTAGATTTAAAAAGAGGTACAAAAAAGCCTCATTTTCTATTGCTCCATGAATGATCCTGGCGCCCAAGTAATAAAAATCCGCCGTATTTCGATATTTCGTCAATTATATTAAAATGACGTCGAAATAAGGGCACGCGATAGTTTAATGCACATGACATATACATAATCAGCTATGCGCATGATTATAGAAAGTCATTTTAATGTGCATACAAATCAGAAATAAAGTGTTACCAAATTTTGACAAGATATCAAAGTTATAAACAATAAAAAACACGCAAAATGAAAAAAAATAAATAAAAGAAAATAGAACATGACGTTTTGTTGCCAAATGTAACCAATGTTTTCTTTCTGAAACAAGAAAGGTGGGCACGAATTGTCAACAATATTCTTCGATGTCATGCTGTGTTATCTTTTTCTGTTACCCTTTTTTTTTTTTCATATTTATCCATCCTATATGTTGTCTAAAATTGTCAATATGTTTTGTACGTGTTTTAGGCTGCACAATATGTACAAATCACACATACACATACATGCGTACATTATATATATATATATATATATATATATATATATATATATATATTTATTTGTGGATGGATGTATGTATGTATTGGAAAGATGTGGTATAAGGTGCCCATCAGTAAAGGTAACTAGCGCGTCGAATGGTAATAAGATATTCGTTGGACCGTTGATAGCAAGGTTTTTAATGGGCTTATTTGCCCAACTTCTTGCTGCATGTGACAGAACAGGAATCAAGCTCTCCTCCATACATATATTCATATTCAAAAAAAAAATGAATCAATACATGTAGTAAAAATGGTTACGAAAAAATGCGATCAAAATTTAAATCCTTCAAGTTAATAGTTCTTAAACCGAAGTCGTCAGAGGGGTCCGCAAAAGTTCAGATAAATAGCGGAAAAAATATAATATAGGAATTTAGTATTATTATACAGTTTAAATTTTACGGAATTATACAAATAAGTAAAAAAATTTACATATTTACTTATTCTATTCTCCAATTTTTTCCTGAATACGTTCTTTATGTAATTAGTTTTCCGGAAGTTTAATTTCACATTACTTCATCCTTTGGAGGGGGTCATATAAAAATAGTCGAATAGGAAGCCGGACACGATGTGGATAAGAACCATTGCTTTAAAGTGGCATCAGACATTTCGACGACACATTACGCGGACAAGGAAAGCGGAAAAATTACGAATCTACACGATGTTCCGTAGGTTGATATATTGGTTCGAATACAGCATTACAGCAATTAAAAATGAGAGCATTAATTGCCGGTAGGATTTATTTTCTTTTATTTACTTATAAACGGATATTTCATTATAATTAAGTAAGTACAGGTAAAAAGATTTAAAAATCTATTAAAGTACATATAGAAAAAAAAGTATTCAAAATGCCGAGACCAGTTTCGATATAAATACATCATAATCTAGGCAAAGTATATTCTCGTATTCTTTAGTATTTTGCCGGGTGAATTGTGTTAAATTTTTGATGTAGATGTACGATCGAAGTATATGTATGTTGCGTTACTCTACACTTTTAAACCGAAATTTTATCTCCGATCGCCTCAGAATCTGAGTAGGTGATCTAAGTCCATGTAGTTGAGTCAGTGTTGACACCAAGCCCATTTAATAATAATAATAAAAAAAAAAAAAAAAAAAAAAAAACCGAAAATGGTGTACATTAAAACGGTAACATTAAGCGGTTATAATGGTTTTTCTGTAACAAAAGTGTACAGATTTTTGAAATTGTAGAAGACAATGCGGAGCGGAAGCTAATAAAAAGCAAAAAAAAGAAAAAAAAGAAGGGGAAAAAATAACAGAGCATGAAGTATGCAGGCGAATATTGAAGACACAGAACGGCGAAGAGAAGGAAACAAAAGAAAGTATGAATTAGAGGAATAGGCTAAAAACTGATAATAAAAAGTCTATAATTATTTTCGATGCCAAAATCTGAAGTGGAAACATTTATTAGAAAATGGGATTTTTCTTAAGAAAGGAAGCGGGAAGAGGCAAAAACCAGAGTGACAAAAAATCAGCCGTTTCATTCCAAAGATGCCCCCCCGAAGGAAGGTATATAGTAAAGATTATATTATCTATAGATCCGAGGGAAGAATGAGCGCAATAAGTTATATCGGGAATAAACAAATCACTGGAATGCTAAATAGACACACTCTGGTCGCAGCCCTTTCAGCGCACTCTAATTTGATTTAAAATATTCATATGTTAATATCACATTAAAATTTGTGTTATTCTCTACATCTACTAATTTTCTCGATATTGCTTCCCCTTTGAACGCACTTTTTTCACCAGAATTTCCGTGATCTTTTAATTACCATTGTTCCGTCTTGATACTATCAATGAGTTAACAAATGGTAGAGAGAAAAAAAAACAAAGCAAAAAAAACCCTCTTTCGGTTGTTAGTATTTTTAATGAATAAACAAACAGAAAACGGTATGTGAAGTACCAAAGCGTTGTTACGGTTCTGTACAATGCGTTACAATTGAACCAGCGACTGAAGACTGTGTATAAAAATGATTACGGTAGCGGTAGCGCTGTTTAAATTATCGCTACCTGGGGCCGAGTTTTTCTTGATCGGTAAAACTCGTGGCTATGGGCAAATATGAGTTGAGGATTTGAGGCGGTTTAACAACCGTTCCCAAGTATAGTTTCAGGACCATATTCTGTTCTCTCGGACAACGTAGCAATGACATTCTCGAACGGTGACACCTGTTCAAGCGATTTCAAACGTGATTCCACTTCTTAGACTGTTATGTTTTTTTTGGCTCAATAGAATTCGGTTTGCGATTCAAGTTCACGATTTGCGCGCCCGCATTTTACAAGAGATTCCCTGGCGCGCGCGGTCACCTTGGCCCCTTCTGTTTTATCTCGTGGCTTCGCTGTCTCCACTTGGCCAATTGATCTTTACAATGGCAATAAACCATTTCGGTCGTCGCTTTTAAGCCGAGACCTAAAGTCAGAGTTGTCGCTGACTGATATAAATTCTTGAATTCCTCGCTCGGCCGAACTGGCCGTTGTCGTCACGGAGAAAGGATTAAAACCGCAACCCCTCAACCCAATTATCGGGCCCGGCTCGTCCGAATTCGTCTGTTTTGTGTTCCATCCGGATAGACGCGTTTCTGCTATTTATCTACGCCCCTCCCGCTTCTGGAGACTAGTCGGCTTTATGCGTCTATATCTGTTTGATTCTCGGCGGCAAATACTCTTATTTAAACAACGTCCCGCTGCCAGTGCCGCTAAATAGATTAGTCGTAGTTTAGTGCGCGCGTACCTACGCAGATTTTTCCTTCTGGTTCCGGGCGCGAGTCTATAGACATAAATTCGTCGTAGTCGCCCTGCTGGAACTGCTCTTCGGCCGTTTTAAGACTCGAAATAAATCTTTCGCATCCGATTATCGACGCTAGCACCAGTTTGTTTAATTTTCCCGCCTTCGAACTACTACGCTAATTTGTATTCCGCGCTCAGTCATTTTTCGTTCGTTTCTTTTTGCTTTTATTTCGTAACAGTTCAAAATGAAAAAGTGCATAAATTATTCCGAAGGTAAAGAGAGTATTTTCCGTAATGCACATTAGTCGTCGCTCTGTCTACCCGCTCTTTCTGTTCTTCCGATTTTTTTTTTGTTTTGTTGTGCGGTGGAGACTTGACGGCCGCAAAGTCCGTACGAGTCGATTACGTAAATAAAATAAAACATATAAATCATAAGTTTCGGGTAGCTCGATAAGAAGAAAGTCGAAAGTAAATATTAAATATATACACCCTGTCAAGAAAGTATCGGGAATTGTCAATTTAAATCTCCCGGGTAATAGCTAGGCAGATAATTTTTTTTTTCCAGGTTGGTACAACTGTTTTGTATTATGATGCCTATTTTTAGCGCGATCTGTCAACCAGTGTGTTTACAGCAGCTGTTAAAATCAGTCGACCTTGAAGTGTTTTGTCGAAGTTTTACAATGAGTGAAAATATTGAACAACGTACTTGTGTTAAATTCTGTGTTTCGAACGAAATTTCTTGTGCCGATACACTGAAAATGTTACAGAAGGCTTTTGGTGAATCTGCTTTATCAAAAACGCGGGTTTACGAGTGGTACAGAGCGTTCAAGGATGGTCGGGAGACGGTCGAAGACATGCCTCGCTCTGGACGGCCTTCAACGAGTGTGACCGATGATAACGTCGATAAAATCAAGGAAATCGTTGCTGAAAATTGTCATGTGAGCTTGAGAGAGATGGCTCATGGATTGGGCATGTCACACGAGAGCGTACGTACGATTGTGCACGAAAAATTGGGTATGCAACGCGTTGCGGCTCGGCTTGTTCCGAAAGACCTGAATTTCTTTCAAAAAAAGTACCGAGAACAGGTAGCTGCAGACATGCTGGATCGAGCCAATTTGGATCCTACCTTCTTGGAAACGATAATTACTGGTGACGAGACATGGGTGTACGAGTACGACACGCTTACGAACCAGCAATCGTCCGAATGGCGGCCAATTGGCGCGCCAAAGCCGAAAAAACCTCGCCAAAGCCGATCGAAAGTGAAGATCATGTTGATTGTTTTCTTCGATATTCGAGGCGTGGTACACTATGAATATGTGCCAGCCGGACAGACAGTCACCAAAGAGTTTTACTTAAGTGTTTTGAGACGTTTGAGAGAGGCTATCCGTCGTAAACGTAACGATTTGTGGGTCGACAATTCTTGGATTCTCCATCACGATAATGCGCCGTCTCACAAAGCCATAATTGTGAATGAGTTTTTGGCCAAACACTCGGTAAATATCATCGAACAACCGCCGTATTCACCAGATTTAGCACCCTGCGACTTCTTCCTATTCTCAAAACTCAAATTTCCGCTACGGGGAATGCGCTTCGAATCGATTGATGACATCAAGACGAATGCGACGCGAGAGCTAAAGGCCATCCCGGAAACCGCCTATCAGAAGTGCTTTGCCGAGTGGAAAAAGCGTTGGCATATGTGCATCGCTTCGAATGGATGTTATTTTGAAGGTGACAAAATAAATTTGGATGAAAATTAAAAATTGTTCGTTTTATTTAACAATTCCCGATACTTTCTTGACAGGGTGTATATCGATATTTAAAAAACCTGTTATCGATTTGGAATTAGAAGAACAGAGATTCCAAATTATGCGTCAAATAAAATTACTCTATTCAGTGTGTTTATCTTCAAAGTCTTCTCTTGCTTCTTCATATGTGATAATTGCAGTAGTGACCTGACCGCCGGATGTGTTTGATTCTGTACTCCTGAAATACCGAACTATTCGTTTCCTACCCCGTAAACGTTGTCTAAATTCATCGCACATACCTTCCTGTTTTGTTTTTTTTTCCTGTCCACCTGATCTGCAGAATTCTTTGTTTAACATCGATGATATTACTATTATTATTATTATTCTTTAGTAAGTACCTTCCGCGCGGCATGTTGCAATCGACATTCGATTAAACTATCTTATCCAGCCGATCCATCGTCGTAATTCTTCTTTCGCTGCTCTTTGCCTAGAATCTAGCGAAAACAATCCGTCTTCAGACATTTTATTTTACAGGAAGCGGCTTTTATTTTCTCTTTAATCGTTGATAGAAAAATCCAATCCTTCAGTCTTATTCTAATATCTCCTCGTTCCTGATCTTGTTCATTGTTCTGTATGTCCTCATTTCAAACTTATTAAGTCCCCCTATTCCCCGTGTCCGTTGTCATTGTCCACGTTTCTGTGGTATACCTTTCTACAGACCGGATGTGTAGCATTGCAGAATTTTCGGGCGCAGTTCCATTTTCATTTTCTCTAGTCTTTAAGAGTTCTTTCCATATTGTTTAATACGATTCTGACCATACCCAATCTTGCTCTTATTTTCACCTCATCCGTGCCATCTTCACGTACGACAATTCCAAAAGATATTTTAATATTATGATACTTGTTCTATGCGCACTCCGTCCATCGCGATACGCAGTAATGTCGATTTTTCGTTCTGCCGATCTCTCATTAGTTTCGTCTGTATTATTCTTCATTCCGCGTCTTTTTCCAACTGCTTCGGAGTTCCTGGAATAATGGCATAATCATCTGCACAGTGTATATTGTTAATTTTTTCACCATTCACTATGAATCCTGTGTTTTGAAATAATTTGATTTTTCCTATTTCTTCGGCATACACACATTAAACAGTCTTGGAGACAGTAGACGGTCCTTCTACATGACTTTTTCGATCTTGCATATTTTTTCTGTCGGGTGATTGACAATGTGATGTTTGTATTCTGATGCATTATTAGGTTGTACGTCCTCGGTGTCAATTCTGCATCTCCTGCGGATTTGTAAAATTTTGGCAGGTTTTTTTTTTTGTTTTTTTTTGTGTTCTATCACAACTCTGATTATTATTGGTATAATACTGCACGATCGTGAGAAGATTTTTTGCAAAGTAACGCTCAGTGTGCTGGAAGTTGAACAAGATGGTAGTTTTCCGAATTGGTAAGAGTTGTCGACGGTGGGGGGAACATTGTAGAGAATTAAAGATGCTCTAAATATAAGCCATAATGGTTGATATTTTAGAATCTTTCCATAATGAACTTGATCTAATGGGAAGATATCTCTGAAATGAGAATTTCCTCGATGATCCGGCTTTTTACTTTCGCCTGCTATATGTGACTTGTCAACTCGCGTGTCAGGTAAGGGCTGAAAATGCGCAATCTTCGGTAACCGAGCACACTTCAACTGCTACGTTAGCGCACCATCTTGAATCGGAAACTGGTCAAAGAATGCGGAAGTCAATAAGACGTTGTAACAATTTGGGAGTGCTGGGGAGGCAGATTTTATTCTACGGGTGCGTACATAGCTGAGACAGTTTCTTTGCGTTACAAACAAGACTCAGTAGAATGCGATGTCTATGAAGACTTCTCACCGCTCCTCCTGGTAATTTTGCAGCCGAGTGAAATAAATGAACAACAGGTGGGCTATAAGAAGTTTGACGACCATTTGGATCCCATTTAATGCGTACAAAGCTGCAATCGCATTTTGAACGTATTACGAAGCCTTGTAAATTTTTAACGGCGAAAGTTTCCCCCTGTTGCAACAGTTACGATGATTCTAGCGGATTTTCCAGAGTGATTACCGTGCTGTCTCCGTCTAAGCCTATTGCCGAAAATTAATTCCGCTTAAGTAATATTGTCAACGCGTCAAACAGACAGGTTATCGACGGTAAAAAAAAAAAAAAAAGAACTGTCTCGGGTTTGTAGTGTCCTAAGGCTTTCCGACCTCTGGAATAGTTTCGGCCGATAAAGTCTCGTAGGAGAATTGCTTTGCCTGCAGTCAGGATACAAAACGATTCATTATCAAAGAGTCCTATTGTGCGAAGTTCAAACGCCGTTTGTAAAAAAAAAACGGATTTATTGAATTTTCAAATTCTCTTCGACACCGACTTTCTCTACTACGTTTTATTGTGAAATTTTTCTCCGGGATAAAAAAAAAACAAAAAAAAAGGAAGGCATATTCGACCGTACAATTGTTTCAGTTTAATAACCCGTTCGATAATTTCGTATTCAAATTCAAAAAGAATTTTCACCAAGCTTCAGACGTTTAAAGTTGCATCGGAAGTTAAAAATGGAAGACTAGTCGATTTATTAACAACTTTTTTTTCATAATTTTACGTTAACCAGCTCGATTAATCCGTAAATATTTCAACTAAATTATATTTTCCCGGTTTTGGCAACAGAGAAAAAAAGGGAAAATTTAAAGAAAAAAAAGAATTCGATTGTTCTCTTAAGATATTCGTCGGAAGCATCTTTCGAGTGGGTTCATTTCTTAACGACCAAGTTCTGTTTTATCGTTAATGTTCAAATTGCGAAAGATAGAATTTGTGTGGGGCTGCCTAAGACGTACAATGCAAAAATACATCCGAAATTCTCTGAAAATCTGAAGTGTTCGATTGAAGGCAAAATTACAGTTAAAGACCGCCGGGAAGGTTATTCACATAGTCCTTTTTAATTTTGATAATCGGTATTTTTAGCGCTATCTGTCGATGATGTTTGAATTAAAATCATTCTTCAGTCAAATCACTATTTCTCCATTTTTGTTCCGGTTACCGCTGTATGATTGCGTGAAGGATGCTTATTCGGCCAAAAAAGTTCCCATGCTCGTTTGTAAACAGTCACATCGAGGTAGAGACTGAGTTAATGTCTGGCTGTTATTGATGGAAAGCAAAGGCAATGCCATTGTATCAATGTGTGTCGGGTAGCGTTGAGTTGAGGAAAATTGAAAAAATCTCGCAAAAATCAGGTAGGGAAACTAGTATAATCTACGTAGATTGTTCTGAAAACTTGTACATAGCTTTTACCATTTATTCCTAAGATATCATTTGTTAGTTGATCGAAAACAACCACTGTAATATCTCTGGTGGGTGTGTTTTTTTGTATAATGTCCGTCGCCATGCCTTTTTTTTGAAAATCCATGTACTACGTTGTTCTAGTTATTTTATTTAAAAGTAAATACTTATAATTTTTTTTAGTCGCGCTGTTCCTTTCACACGTATTCAGGGTACCGTTAAATCTATAAATTGATAATAAAGAAGAAAATATATTTTGTGTTCAGCTTTCATATTGTCAGGTTGTTTTCCTCCCAGCAATAGAACACTCGGTGCATTAACATAGGGATATTATGGGTAAAGATTTAAAAGAAATGAAGAAAAAGCCTAATGATAATTTTATACTAAATAAACAGAAATCTTACTGCTGGCTTTTCCAAAACAGGGTCTCAAAGTAGAGAAATCATATAACTGACGCCCGAATAGGGACTCAAAATAAAGAAGAACCGCCTAAGGAAGAGCCAAATTACTGGAAACCTCAAAGTAGAGAAATCATATTACCGGCACGGCCAAACAAGAACTTGAAATGAAGAAGAATTCAAAGGAGGAACCAGAAATTGCATTAATATATATTCTTTTATGTTCGGTATTTAGTTTTAAATTCAATAAATTGCCATTATAAATGACAGATTGAAAAAAATATACACACAAATTGAAAATATGTACTATTTCTCAATAATTCAAATATTTTCTTTTTAAGTAGAAAAATGAAAGTGAAATTTAAAAAAAAAGTTTATTTTCTTATTTTTGAAAAAAAAAAAAGGATAACAGTATTCTTAATTATGAAAAATATACTCATAAGCAAAAATTATATAAACAAAAGTTAATATCTAATAAGGAAATATCCATTAATAATTAAAACCGAATAAATCTCTTCGTGATGTTACTCTAAACATAAAAGTTTGTCAGTTCGACAATTGACTCTCCCATCAGAAGAAATTTATCCAGCAGTACTGAATTTTTTGCTATTGTCTTTGAGTGTATGCTATAAATACTTATCCTCTAATTTTTTAATATCCATAAATATCTCCGAATTTCTCAAAAGTATCGCAGTTTCTTTAAGTATGATTCCAAATAGGATCGACAATAATATTTTCTAAATACGGTAAACCTTCGGCTACGCCTGAATTTTGCAACTGAACACGTAACGAAATGATCAGTTAGACTCTAAAAATCTGAAAAGGACTCACCTAACAACAGCTAGAATATACAAAATAAACTTTCAGATAATCACGTGTAAAATAAATTAGTGTACTCCGATTTTTAGAATTCTTTTCGGATTGCTTAGTAGTATTTTATTTTATTTACACGTTCGAACTGTCAATGCATGTCGAAGGAAAATATGCTAAATTATAAACAACTGAAATACGCGCGCAGGAAGGAGAAAACTATTGATAGATAAATCACGAAATATTTTGTAGGCTTTTTTCGAAATTTTCGATGACTTTTCCAAGGAAAAAAGTAAAACTTTTTTCTTTCTTTTGGATTTGTCGCAAAATAACGCCCATTCAGTTAGACTTGACAGATTATCAAAGAAAGAAGAGAAGCATTAAAATCTAATTCGATTGGATGCCAGGAAAATAAAGGAAGCAAGAGCAAGGAAAACAGTGAACGAGGAAAGCGATAGTATGAAAGAAGAACTGCACGAGGTGGGAATTCTTAATTTTTCGGAATAATAGTATAAACACTCCGACGAAGAACATTTAAATATAATACGATTGAAGTCGCACATACCAAATGACAGTTCTGAGGGTGTAGCGGACAATCTCTTGAGATATATAGGGGAAGAAAATCCACGAAGAGCAGAAGCAATAAAGAGTGTCCCGTACGTAGGCGACAAATAGAGGGGAAATCACCGTGTGACGAAGAAATGGAAAATTATAAAACCAACGATGATAAAGGTGTATACATGGTCATTATCTTTTTTTCCCTTATAGGTCGTGCGACTCTTTTTTTCTTTTCTTTTTTCTTTTTCTTTTTATTCATATAAGAATACGGAAGCCGAGTCCACACTATCCTTTCGGCTATAAAATGCGATAGTTTATATTAAATTCGTCAAGTTTATTTCTAAATTTAACATCAACGTAATTATTTTTACTTGGTGTTAGATTTATTACGGGCTTTAAGTGTAGAAGTTTTGAAACAATGTTTGAAATTCATTTTTGGTAAGAAGTGTAAGTTCTTCATTTCATTACTAATTTCAAACTTTCTCCTGTATCCCATTTAACATATTCGAACACCGTGTGGATATCATTTTTATTTTTATCTAAACATTCCGTACACATTAAGCTGCCAATAATTTTAAATTTCGCTAAATAACTGCAGAAATTGCCCGCTGTGATGAACTGGCTAAAAATGAAGTTGCTTTGAAAGGTTTTGTATTTTAATTCTAGCTTGCACATCAGTTGTAAATTCTTTTTCATGCAATACTTGCCATTTTACTAAGGTCTGTTCTCTCTCCTGAAGCATTCTATTTTTTGGAACGCCGGATCATTTTTTTTTTTTTTTTTTTTTTTTTTTGTCCCCAATTCGTAATACGATGGGGTAAATATATTTAGAAAATTTATATAAATAACAGGTCTGTCCTGAGCCCTTCCATTTAAGTTTATGGAACCCTGACAGACTGTTTTACAATGTTGATAATAATTAGTATACTTAAATTTAATATTAATACAGGTGTACATGTACTTTACGGTGATTTATTTCGGCTATCGTAAAACTATTGAATATTGTAAATAGCTTAGTTACTAACTGATCAGGGCTAATATTGCTAAAATCTGTATTACTGTGGTTACAGCCGGAAAAGATATGCTTAATATTATCGGGAAAGTTACACGTTACACAGTTATTTGAGTGTGCAATTTTATGTTTATGTAAATAATCTGTATAACATTAGATTACCCACTAATGTAAACATTTTCACTTTCGTAGATGATATTGCAATAGTAATAGCCGATAAGAATGAAAACGTATTGGAAAATAAAGTTTACCAGGTTTATACAGAAATCGCGAAATGGTTGGAACGCCGGATCATTCAATCTTATTTCTGTAATTTTTCAATTCTATTATCTTATTTCTATTTTAAGATTTATAAGAGGAATCCCAGCGATACACCAAGCTGACACATGCGACACTGTCTCCCGTATGCAGAAATCACTCCTAGAAGTGTATATTCGTAGTTTTAGTAGTTTAGTTGTTTGAGTTTTATTTAGATTTTTGTCATATGCCAGTGAACGATAATCAATATATAATTCAAATGTTACCTCGTACAATCTTCTTCTTCATACGCCATCTCCGCCTCGGAGGTTGACAATCCATGTTGCCAGCATGACCTTTGAATCAGCGGAGCGGAACAACTCAATTTATGTGCATCCAAGCCATCGGAAAAAATCTTTCATCCAGGAGTTCAACGAGCGTCCAACAGATCTTTTGCCCATTATTTTTTCTTCTAGGATGACTCGCAGGATCTCGTACTTAGGGCCTCTCATTACGTGGCCCAAATACCGTAGCTTGCGTTCTTTGATCGAGTTTAACAGCATGGGTTGTCTTCCAATTCTATCTAGTATTTACTTGTTTGTGATTCTTTGAATCCAGGATACCCGTAGCATACGACGATAGGTGTACATTTCGAAAGCCTGTATGCGCTTTTCCAGTGTGTAATCCAACGTCCAGTTTTCGCAACCATACTGCAAGATCGTAAACACGTAGCAGTTGAGAAATCTCATCTTTAGATCAATGTTCAATTCGCGTCTTCTGAGAATATTTCTCATAGTTATAAACGCTGCTCGAGCCATGTCGATTCGAGAACCAATCTCTTTCTTTGAGGTGCAGCTGTCATCCAGAGCGGTGCCTAGGTATTTGGTTGTCGTGACTTGCTCTACTTCTGCGCCATTTATTTCCAGGGTGCATACAATACATAACTCTATTTCTCGAATTATAGCCTTGGGCGTTTCCGTAGAGCGCCAAAGAGCAGTTATATCTTTTAGTAATTTTATTACGTAAATAATCTAAATCTCTACACTAAAGTTAAGCTTTTCATCTATTATTACACCGCGATATTTAATGTATTTTCCAATTTTAACGTGTTTTATTATTAACTTCGAATTCCTGTTTGATTTTACATTCAAAGCTGCCTCTGCAGGCCCTACGTTTTCGAGTGACTAGTAGACTAATGGTCAAATTCACTGAATTTTAAACCACAGGATCATCCAACCTCCTTTTACAAAGCTTCTGTATAATTATATTTGTAAGTTCAAGGTCGTCTGTTGTACTTAATCCTATGACTAGAGGACAACTTCGTCATTAACCGCTTGAATATGTGGATAGGATTTTATTTTATATATTTTCGAAAAAGAAATATTGAATAACATAGGCCCAAGGTAATTCCCCTGTGGTGGTACTCCAGCCTGTAATTTGTATGAAAGGCAGCAGTTTTTTTTTCCCTGCAATATAATTTATATTTATATTTTTAAAATAAACAACAATCAGATGGTATTAGAGAATTGTTCATTTTATTTTCTTTCAGTACCCCGCAAAAAATTAATGTAAAGTGTTGCAAAGAAGTCGTGTGTTTCTGTGTTCACTTTTTCGTGTTTAACGTGTAATTTCCTTATCTTATCTTATCTGAACATTCATATGCACCGATCCGTTTATACTTTTACCGTTATTCATCGACCAAATGGTAAGTGATTCTATTGTTATTAATTAACCCAGCCAACTCGGTAAAGTCCACACGCCTCTACCAGTTTCCCCGCGCAAAATGGTCAACCCAAACGATTTCCCTTCATTACCAAGCAACAGCGACACTCCGTCTACAACCAATGTACCTGTAAATGCGAAGCAAGCTAACCGTAATAAAACCATCATCTTCACACCAAAAAGCCAGACATCCTATGCAAAGAAGCTGAATAAAATCAACAGAAAAAAATTATCCATCGTCTTCCCGTCGCACAAAAACATTCACATCAATCAATACATCAGAGCAGTCGGTGACAAAATCGGGCCGGATAAAATCACACATGCATCGAAAATTTCGCGAGACCGCGCGTGCATAGTTCTATCAGACGAAGATAATATTAACACTTTTATCAACAACTTCGGCCAAGTCGAGATCAACGGCACCCTACTCAAGGCACGCAAAATGCTACAAACATCGAAAAGGCTCATCCTATCGCAAGTTTATCCAGACATATCGAACGAATGTTTGAAAGAAGCGCTCGATTTTCTGAATATCAAAACCACCTCTGAAATCGAAACCCTGAAACTATCGATGGACCAAAATGACGTAGGCTACAACGTTTACAGTTTTCGCTGCCAGGTATACATCCATGAAGAAACAAAAAATGTTCCCTCAACTATGCAAATAGATATGGACGGCGAATTGTACCGTATCTTTCTCACCAATGACGAAATTACTTGCTTCACCTGTAAAAAAACCGGCCATATTTCATCAAAATGCAATAACATGTTAAGTTTTGATAAATTTTTTTTGGGCGGTCTACTCGAAAAAAATGCATCCGGAATTAGGATTATCAAAATGTCGAGAGGAAAACGTAAAGAAGCGAGTCAACTGAAATCAACGGTTAATTACAAAATTTAATTTAGTGGAAATTATACCTTGCCGTGTCTCTAGCCTAAGTTGCTGTACATGACACGTAAAATAAATAAATAAATAAATAAATAAATAATGATTTTAATTAAAAAATTAAAAAATAAAATAAAAAAAAAAACAAAAAGAAACTAAAATCATGTTGCGGTTTATCATTGAATTAAAATTCAGTTGAAATTCCGTTGCTGCGTATTAGAATGTGGAAAATCACATTATTTGCACAGTATCAGCGCCTACGACTGACGAGACAAAAAATAAAAATTACACGGAGCTTTTTTTAATTTTTAAATTACAGTTATTTATTATTTCTCGATATAAGACAATTTTTTGATGAAGGTTTATAAAACGGTGAAAATAAAACTTTCAGGCTAATTGAGAAGGTGAATTATCTACATTAGAGTTCCTTTGTGCACTTTATATCGGCGCTGCTAAATCCAAAAGTCCTAAAGAAAATGAAAAGTGGCGAATACTACGTACTGTTAAGTGATCGTATAACGACCGTGCTTGATTTCAGCGAAAAGGCTCAAATTTTTTGCGAAGATTATTATTTAAAACTCTTAAAATTTTCATTTTGCACTATAGGTTACTCTAATCAACTAATGGAAAATTGAAATGAATACTAAAATTTATCCCGCTTCATTAATTACACAGAAACTCCCTAGTTTTAAGGGAATAGTAGTAAAAATTTTAAGATGTCTCAGTAATTTGTAACATCTGCTAGAATAATGATAAAAAAGAAGAATTATTTCAAAAAAGAAAACGAACGAATTAGGCAGGCAAATCTCTGGCTCTGAACAAAAATGCTAGTGAAACAAAAATTACTTAAAGAAGTTTACAATAAATAAGCAAAATTAAACGGCAAAACACTGAAGTTGTAGATAATGCGAGCTTAGTCAAATTATATCGCTGAGTAAACAACTGCGGGATGTTTGCTCTAAGATAATTTACAGTCCAACGACACAGCTCGAGATTTTTAATTTCAAATGCCCTTTCTAGTGAGATGTCGTCATGTCGAATAATTTTGAAATTGTTCCAATAACATGAGGAACAAGATCCTGTATCTTGTCCGTTTTTAAGTGTATTACTACGATGTAGTAAGACATTTTGCATTTTGCAGGATATTTGGATCTCCTAAATTTACTGCCAGTACTATATCATCATCATATGAAAAAAATTTCCCCGTTAGTTTAATTATCACGCAGGTCATTAACACGTTTTTGGACTTATACAGTGTCCTAATAATAATAATAATAATAATAATCAAATCAAATCAAATAACGTTTATTACTACTATTACCTTACATTTCCAATCTGTGCGCATATTTGCGCGAGCGATGGGTATTTGAAATAAAAAGTACAATAATGAAAATAAAAAATATTTACAATTTTTAAAGAAAATATGAAGATTAAAAACTAAATAAAAGTAAAATACATTAAATTACATTAAAGTAGCGCGTGCATCTGGATTAAATGAAGGGAACTGAAATGGTTTTCCAAACAAAGTTCAAATATACATACGAAATTAATCTAATTGAATAGTTAAATAATTAAATAATATAAATTAAATCTAACCGGAAATATAATATTAAATGCCCATTTTAGATGATGATCATGTCAAACTCAATTGGAACTTTTTCTATAAAATAATTCGTTAAGCATCTGCGTCTCTTCTTATAGTTTTTAAGATTTTCTTTGACGTGATCCGGTAGTAAATTATAAAGTAAAAGAGCCATGTAGACCATTTGTATTTTGGAATGGTATTTATTAAAATTAGGTACCACTGCTATTTCCCTACTAGAACTTTAATAATAATAACAATAATAATAATAATAATAATAATAATAATAGTAAATGAGTAACAATAATAATAGCGATAATAAAATTTTGATTACATTGAAAAATCGGTAACTAGATTATTTTTAAAAATTTTTCATTTTCATTATTTTTTACTCTTCTTCTAAACGGGTAATAAGCAGTGGATTAAGGAAGGGAGAGAGAGCAACGCCGGATTTTTGTTATACCACCCACGGTGTCTTGGTTACCTGGGACGGTAAAACACGAGACAGCGGTAGCTGTAATATTTCAAGTCGGCGATATTAGAACGAGTTTGATGGCTCGCAATTAATTATTCACAGCAGTTTTATTACACTCGGTAATGGTAATTATAGCGCGCGAACGACCGGACCGGAATGACATAAACAAGAGAACTTGCAATTAGAAGGAATGTCGAGCAATTTCTTTGAATTAGAACTTCTTCTTCCAGGGAATAGTCTTAGATGTTGTTAAATTTCATTAGACAAATCGGAATTAAAAGTTACCTTTTCAATTGTATAAAATTGTATGTTATATGTATTATGCTGGCTTGTAGCGCAGACAGATATACACGTGCATACACGTATATGACATATATATTGACGGGCGTGAAAAATTTATGGCATAGCTAAAAATTATAATAAAATATTCCCGTGTTATAGTTGTCTATAAGTCAATTTTTTGTTTCAGGCAGTTGTGTTCAGCAGTTACGTAAAGGGCACACGTCATTAGTTATTCTAAACTGATACAGGCAGTAAGTGCGTTGTAACGGCAGCATTTATTCCAGTAAAAATTGCTCCATAAATCAACTGTCAGAAAATTTATTGACTTTGCCATCGTTCTCGAGCTTTATAAAGCACAACAACTTTGTTACACTTGTTTAATATTACGTGCGACGGAAATACATTTCGATGCGATTCCTCATCTATATTGCTCCGCTCTTCCGTCCGTCTGCGGCGTGCATCGGTGTGTGCGTGCGTAGATATATATATATATATATACATATACATATATATATATATATATATATATATATATATATATATATATATATATATATATGTATGTATGTATATGTATATGTATGTATGTGTGTGTGTATGCGCGCACACACTTTTATACCGCGAAATGCTAGCGGTGTACCGATTTTTAATTTCTTTCCGATGGAAGCAGAATTTTTGTGTTCTTCGAGAAAAATCGTATTGACAGCAAGGGAAGCTGCTGTTCGTTTTTGTTTTTATATATATTTAATATTTCTTCATTGGCGCTAAGTGTCGGGGCTTGCTTCAGAACTATTATCGGCGTTATTGGCTTCGTTCGATGAATTATCGGCAACATAAAAGATTTTCCCGATAATTGGCTTCTTTTCGCGCGCGCTTTAGCAGCCAAAATCCGAGACGCCTGGGTCCGCTGCAATTTTCAAATTCGTCCAAAATCCGCAATAAAATTTCGAAAATCGGTGCCGTGGCAGAGTTGCGCACCTACGCTAGTGCGAAATCGCTTCTCTCAGTTCTGGTTGAATTTTTAATTATCATTTCCAAGAAAGTCGGCATTTTCCAATTTTCACCAATTTTTTCCAATTTTCACCAATTTTTACTAATTTTTTCCAATTTTCACCAATTTTTTTCAAGAAAAATAATCGTGTGGTTCCTTTCGTGTTTGTTGTCACTATTCGTTTTTGGTAACCAATAGATGGACAACTAATTCTGACTGTAAAGTTGACTTCGAGTCTCACGTGCAAGTTGACTCTACTTATAATCTACTCGAAGTTCAAGAATTCAACTCAAACACTCCGCGCCCCCGGGACTAAAGTTAAAAACTAAACCGACAGAAATTTGTCACTCTAAATTTTGGAAATACTATGTAGTTCGATTTTAAAAAAAGTCAGCTTGTGTTCCTTATCAAAAGATGATGGTAGATGTTTCATTAGAAATTGATCAAAACCCGTATTACAGAAAAATTATAGTTTAAAAATATAAAACTAACTTTATCAAAGCAATCTAACACAACCCTTTTCAAGCGACATTTATTTGTTTCTCTGACCTATCCGAGACTGCGTGGTGTTTGTACTGTTTATTACGTCTTTCTCTTATACGCACAATTGTATGCATAATGCACGGTATTAATATTGAATTCGTTTGGTAATGTACACAACGTATGTATACATGTATTATTTATTCACCGAAAGAAAAAGAAAACTAAACGAAATATGGACAAATCCACACTTGTGTTTATGTGTTAATGTTTAGTGTGTGTTTCATTTGAGTACCACACTGTGTGTTGTTAGCTGATTATGAGCTATGCCCCAAAAAAAAAAAAAAAAGGTTCCTAAAGTAAGTTATTTTAATTTATTAAAGTGTAAACTATTTTATATTTTGGTTTTTGTTAATAAAGGGTATTTAGTCAATGATAATATATATTTATAGAACTAAACGAGACGGATAAGAAATAGTATCGCATCGTGTCGGTGACAACTAGCGGATAAGATGTCCCCGACAATGTGCTCTAGAGTCGTGAGTAGTTTATAGTGGGATTCTAAAATTGAATTTGTGTAACATGGCCAACAAAAAATATTAAACCGGAATTCGACTCGAGAATTGACGCGCGCTACCGTTTACAGCTTAACAATGTAACAATTACGACCAGGAGCATAAAACGACATATAGATATAGCGCGGAGCATTTGATGTGGAATAGGTTTGTTAATATCTTGCAGTTTTAACCACTTCTAGACGCCACAGTTGAGTTGTCGGGCTAGAAACCAAATTTCATTTTGGAAAATATGACTGGCTGAAAAATTTTGGCTCCAGACCGGAGAGTCGAATTAATTGAGCGCATACAAAAAATACAATGTATTTTCGAAAGCGATCCACTGCAACAAGTGGGGAATTTGCTGAAGTTACTGAAGGAATGTTGGTTGTCGAAATAGCAGTCACGTGGCACTGTTCGACTAGTAGACAAGACGAACCCTGTTTTGAAAATTTGCTTGCCAGCACGGTGTTGCTGAGAGTCTAGTAGATGTATTTTTGGTTTTCGATCAACAACATAGTGTATCCTGTTCAGCTGTTGCGACTTGTGAATAATTTTTGATAAATTCTCAATAGAAGTCTGAGACTGTGCAAAGGTAGCGAAACTTTTCGTTCGTTACTGTTCAATGTTGAAAACTGTCGGTGAGGTATTTGGCCAAAAAAAGCGCAGAAGCGGCAGACAGTTTTGCGATTAGTCGGTAATTACTAGTGTGTATTTGAAGAATTTTCTGCGTTGTTTTTTTTTTCCCCGTAATAGCGCTTGTAATAGAAGAATTCCTTCGCTACTATCATTTTAGCGGCTGAATTTCAGTCGACAAACAGTCAGTCTTGATGACTGAAAAGTGTTTCGTTTCTATCAGTCTGAAATTTTAGTCTGCGCCCTAAGTACAGTTAAGTCTCTGCGCTAATTGAAACTGTGTAGCCCTTATCGGTATTTTTTTCTCTTACAAAGAAGGATGACGTGGTTTTGGCGGGAAATCGACAGATAGGAAAAAGGCTAATGAATAAAAATTAAAATGGGTCGAAAGTGATGCTTCGATACAAGAGGGGATGTTCTCTTTGTTTACACCGCGGCAGTGTATCGGTTGCTCGCGAAAATTCTCATTGTCACGCACATTTCGCTTAAGACTGTTAATCTTTTCGGAGACCTTTCATGTAAGCCTTCCGGAGAATCCCGCGAATACCTCATTTAAAGTGTTTAACCTTCTAACCCGATCTAGGCAGCGACGGGGTTAAACAGTTTCAAGTCGGTTCTGCTAACTTTGAAACTCTGCTTAGTTCCGCTAGATGCTAGGGAAGAGGGGGAAGCAGCATCTTCGATTGTTGACTAACGGAGAGAGGAAAAGCGAAAAAACACTATTCGAAATTCCCGACAACAAATTATTATTCGAATTCTCGGGGAACTAGCGGTAAGTTTTCGACCATTAATAAATACCTACTTCGTGTCGACGAAGTTTTCTATCCGGCAGTCTGTTATCGGCGTCCTGCCTGAATTTTATCTTCGACTAATCTCTCGAATTATTGTTTTATTATCGCACTTAAACTTCCCTAAATTATGGTCATTAAATTTATCACCATGATCAGTTTGTGATTGTTGAGAATTTTCCATTAAATGTCACTGAAGGCTGTTTTCTTTTTTTTCACGGTAGAATGTGGCATTGTTTCTCACACGTACACCTGAAACTAGGACCCTTTCGCCAAGGGCCTTCCGGCGGGACCTCCTAATGTTCCATCTGCATTTCTTACAAATGAGTTATTTCTATTGGTTACTTATTTTTATCTGTCGTTTTAAAAAAAAAAAAAAAACAGAAAAACGAACTCGTAATAGTAATTGCTTTTTTTTTTTTATAAAAAATCGCTAAACTGAAAACTATTTACAAATGCTCCGTGTAACAGCTAATATGCCAGATAATGTGACGTTGTATTAGAATGTTACAAAAAGAAGCAATAGCGTTGCTAGAGCGCGCTTGGCTTCCGTTACGGAAGTCTCGATCCCGGGTGACGACAGAAGTCATTACGAAAAATTAAATTTAAAATACTTTGGCAAACCACCATGTATGTATGTACAACATTATATGCGCGCTAGAGAACATACACGGGATTGCACTTGTACGTCGATAAAAATCATACATTTACAATATCAGTTGCAAGTGTAGTCTTGCGTGTTTACACACATTCGCACTGCATACAATAATTGCCTAGGGTACACAACCTATTTCGGTACAGCTAAAATGTGCGAATAGGTTGCCACTCACCAATCGATAAGTTTGAGGAGAGAAAGAAGAAGAGATTACTTTCCCTTCTAGAACAATAATAACCTCCGGTCATTATTATATAAAATGTTTCAATTAGTTGAATCGATAAGACATTTAAATTGGGTATTTCGTTAGTCGCGCTCCAGCGATATCATCATCGACATTTCCGGTTAATGGAGCTCGTTTTTTCACCTTTACCGAAAAAAAATCAATTTTCTTTAACGTACTCGAGAATAAAAAAATAGACTAGTAAATAAATTACGGACGAAAGGTTATAATAGATATTCGGCGTAATTCATATTTTAAAATGTATATGAATTAAAACGATTCTAATGTTGAACAGGTGTGCTCTGTTCAGAAAATCTCGATAGGGTAAATACTATATTATCGATCAATGAAGTATAATATATAGATAAATATAAAAACAATTCAATTGACGCGAAAATTTTGAAACATTTTAAAAATTCGAACCTACAATTAATAAGTAATAATTCCATAAATTATTTTAATAATACAGTGTACAAGACACACGCACGTGTAATAATAAGCTATCCGAGGAAAATATTGAGAATTTAAAGTGCGCTAATGTTATTTTCGGTATATTAGTTTCCCTTCTTAACGACGGCAGTAGTATCGGAATTAATGAACTAGTTCTTAAACGAACAAAAACACGAACGATTTAAAACATTTTTAAATCAAACATCAATGCGGTTTTGACTTTTAAATATAAAAGGGCAACTAGCCCCCCTACTCTCATTATACTACTGTTGAGCTTAATACATTGTGAACCTTAACTTCACAATCCATGAAACCTTATCAAGGGTATGGGACTTACTTCACTTTATACTTTAGCAAACGACCAGAACGGAAACTGAATTTCTGCTCAATTGACTCGCTCAAATTCGATACTACTAACATCTTAGTGTAGAATTCGCTTCTTTTCAATGGCACCCTTGACGATACACAATGCTGGTCTAATACCGAACGTCCCTATAATGTTATGATTATATAGAGATTGAGTTTGGTAGCCAAATTTTCAGAGAAGGCGTGAATTATTATAGTTTCTTATTTAGAAATCGAGATGGAAGATATGTAAAAATATTTCGCGTTTCATTTTTATTTCAATTTCGGTTTTGATATATTTCAATAAGTTATTGCTTGCGCGATTCTTGCGCACAGATGGA
The DNA here is from genome assembly GCA_039619475.1 of Icerya purchasi. Lineage (NCBI taxonomy): Eukaryota > Metazoa > Arthropoda > Insecta > Hemiptera > Monophlebidae > Icerya > Icerya purchasi. Next base: position 578,190,982 of record CM077115.1, read on the forward strand.
CGTTGTGCAATAACAATATAATAACGACATTTTGATTTGATCGTGATTTTTGAACAATGATAATATCATTGCAGAACGCATTTTTTTATATAAATTTTGGTTTATAGAAAAATTGGGAATTAAACTGTTTTTAGATAGAAGTAGAGTAAGCAATACAGATGAGAATCCACGTTACCGGAATTCAATATCACATTCTTGGATGCAGACTTGAATTGTATAAGAGACGTGTACAACTTCTAATTAGAAAAGTTGGGTACGGATCTGCTAAATTACAAAAGGAGAGGCAACACGTTGATAAAAATAGAAGAATTTCGAGAAAGTGCGCGCATAAAAACACCTGTTCTAAGTTTTGCACGGCACTTTTTTATCTATAGTGTTTACATTTTAACCGTAAATTCGATTTTAATAAATATTATTACTATTAAATATTATCATTATTATTATTGGCATTATTATTAGTATTATTATTATTATTATTATAATTAGCAGTGGTGGTAGCAATAGTAATTACTATGAAAACGCTAGACTCTGGAATATCGGCCATTACTAAATCAAACGGTATAGGGGGAAAAGTTTAATTTCCTTTTGCGGCGTAGTACTAAAGAATGAACAGGGTCAGCTGTTTTACGTCTAGCGGAAGCATCGCCTGTATTTAGAGCGAATTTCTTTTATGGCCTCTCTTCGGTTACATTCATTTATCGATGCGGTCTCTATAGAAGATATGAACCAGAAGAAAATGTATAAATAAGTAAATAAGTAAATAAATAAAAAGTAATATAAATGATAAAGTATGAAAAAATTTAAACAAACAACTAGTTTATACGAAATAAACGTTGTATAAAATAAGAGTAAGGATAAAATGGTTTTTTTTTTTGTTCTAAGAAAAATACCGATACTTAAAGATTTACTGTTAAGAATTTAATAAAAATTCACTAAACAGTTGAAAATAATTACTCGATAAAAGATAATATACCTTATAGAGTAAAAGTACACTCTTAAAAGGAGAGATCTTACGGTACAATGCCAATACTTATTAGAGTCAGTACGAAATTAAAATTACAACAATATTTAGAAACAATTTAATAAAGTATAAAACGATACGATCATTCCTTTTTTTATAAGTTAGTTATCGAAAATATCAGGAATGTTTATTGCAGCTTCATAATTGTTCTAATTTGGCGATTTGGTGTACCGCGACTCTAAAGTATGGCTGTTATTTAAGAATTAACAAAAGTATGTTTTAAATTTATATATTTTTTTCTTTTCTTAAGGCGCAGTCTTAACCGTAAGTTCAAATAAAGCTAACGTATACCTTAGAACTCCATATTGTACCGGTCAAGTTTTACTTACATATTAGTTACATTTACAGTTACTGAAAATAAGTCTTCAAGTTGATATCGCATTTAAAACATCTCGTATTGAGTCTGAATTTAGCAAGAACAAAGATGGGGGAGCAAACGGATAAATATATTATAACTCAGATGTTGAATAAAATACCCAAAGAAATAATAGAGAAGGAAAAAATAGGGGAAAGAAAAAGGAAAATAAAGGAATGGCTTCAGGAAGAAGAAAATATAAAAAAAATAATAAACATAAAATAGGAAAACAAAGCGCAACAAAAAAGCTAGGAAAAAAGAAACAAAAAAAAAAAAACTGAATATAGAAAATAGAAATAGATTAGCAATTATTGATAAGTAAAATAGATAGATTAAGTAAATATTACACGATCATGTATATGTATAAGTTAATTTAAGATGGTAAAATGTCAAAAAGGATAATTCGTCGACAAGCGTTTTAGCTTGACGAAAATTTTTGTATGTTAAAAATTATAAATACATATTTTTTCAGAAAAAAAAAAAAAAAATTAACCCAACTAGCGAGCTTATAAAATATGGTATTGTAATCGCTTTTTGCGTATCACGGGAAAATTTCGTTCAAGAAGTCCGAGTGTCAGTGGCGAGACAACGTTTCACAACCAGGGAGTACAAAAATATAAATCACCCCCAAAACATAAAATATGTATACATTAATAAAAAAAGAATTTAGTTTTTTTTTTTTGTCAAGTATTTAATTATGAAGTGAAATAAAAACGCTTTTATTTTTTACTTTAAATGATTTTCTCTTATCGAATTTTTATTTTTTCCAACTATCCAAAATGTCTCGTTTTTGTTTTCCCGATTTGCTTGTTTTATTTTTACCACGACGATATAATATTTAATGTGGTTGTTGAAAAATTGAATTTTATTAATTCAAACGATTTAACTTTTATTTAGCTTTTCGTTTAATTGCTGTTGGATTTTTATTAAATATATATTAGTATATAATATATGTTTTCCTGAAGGAGCTTCGCCTCAGCAGTTTTTTCTCTAGGGAGGGGGATGACTGCCACTGTTGCCTTCCCGTTTAGTACGCCATTGCCGAGCGCATATTTATCAGTTCGTTCATGTCAACTTTAAACGAGCAAAAATTTTTTTCTTTGTTCACACACCATTCTATTACCAATATTTTTTGCACATCCCCAAACCTGCATCGCTAAAACTGCATTCTCAAAGCTACAACATTGCTAAAACTACATTCTCAAAGCTACAATATCGCTAAAACTACATTCTCAAAGCTACAACATCCCTAAAACTACATTCTCAAAGCTACAACATCGCTAAAATTGCATTCTCAAAGTTACAACATCGCCAAAACTACGTTCTCAAAGCTGCATTCGTAGAACGTGTTATCTCTTGATAAATTGTTCGTTTACTGGATAAGTCGACCTTTGCAACATACTTTTGATTTCGGTTAGTATTTGGACTAATTGTCGCGGTATTTCCAAAAGTTAGTCGAGCATCATACTGTAGCCCCGACTATTTTAAGTATTTTGCCCGATTATTCTAATACGTTTTAGTACGAGCATGTGGATTTCCGGTTAAGTTTTCACCGCCTTGTCCATTTCAAAAAAAATTGACCGATTTTCCGTTGCTATTATTAGGGTGTCGCAGGAACGTGGCAAATATTGGATAGATCTGAAATAGCCTACGACATACCATAACGGTTTTTTTTCTTTTTTGTTTTTCTTTTGGCCTGAACAATATATAGCTCATTTGGACAAAACCATAACAGTTCGTCGCTTTTGTTTTCGTTTTTTATTATACGTTCTCTTTTGGAAAATGTTTACACTGTTTCTCACGAGTTTTAATCGAAACAAGGCAACACTTTATCATACTGAGTGCATTTTGCCGAAGATGTGAACGAAGATTTACAAAGTGTCAAGTCAACCTGTCCAGTTCAGCATTAATTAAAATTCTTTAGTCACGAACTAAAGAAATGTTTCGATGTCCCACCTAGTTTACATTTATATTTCGTAATCGATACCCCGGGGGGAGGGGGGCTTGTTTATTTTAGTTAATTTGTACACACTTATATGATGGTTTAAGATTATTTGACGCCTATATTTTCGGCCATTTCACCTGTCCGCACATTATTTGGGCATTCTCGTCACTGGTTTTCCATCGTTGACTCCCGTTTCCCTTTGAAAAATTACGAGAAATATTCATCGGTCATCGTTTTCAAGCGGTCGTTGAGACTGAAATTACGAACGTTCAAGAGCGTGCAGCTTTTATAGCTGATAGAAGGAACCTTAGCGTTGCATTAAATGCCAGATGACCGAACTACCCCCCATATGATGTTACGTCCGAGATAAATTCTGCTAAATTCGTCCCACACGGACGGAGAGACATTATATGCGGCGCTCAGTGCGAATGTATATTTATACGGTTTCTCGGGCAGCGTAACGGTCGCGCGAAAGGAAGAAAAACGGACAAAAAGTAAAAAGCTGTTTATACATAGTGTTGGAAAATCTCCATGCGGACACTTGGTAGGCCGGCGTGGGTGCGGCGGTCGGGCGGGGGGTTATTAAGAAAAACGCGGTCGGGCAGAGCTAGTCGGGGGTTTACTTAAGAGGTTTCGTTTACAGGCAACAGCTGAATTTCTAAGGTAACTTGTTAGCACGGCAGTCGCCGTGCCGTGAAAATCGCCGCTATTATTACCCCGCGTTTCTATTTACTCCTTTGCACGTTAACAGGTTGTTGCTTTTCAGCGATCGCTGCTGTCCATTTGTTCTCCTTATTTACCTGGCTGCTTCGCCTACTTCTGCTGCTGCCGCCGCTTTATTTATTTCTGATTATTTTTATAATGAACGGCGAAGTCTTACAAAGAATATCAGCGCGGGTTTCAGCGACGACGACGACGACGACAACGACGATATTCAGAAGTTTACGAGTCGTCTTCGATTACGTCCATCGAATTCGATAGCTTTCTCCGGACTCCCCTTCGAAGCGTTTTGCTGTCTCGGATGGGCGCGCATTCGACACACACTGTGGCGCAGATTGTTGGCCAGTTGGCTCGCGAGGCGTCCCCTGCCCGGGAAACAGAAAGCGTTCGGACTTGAAAAGTAATCTTTTAAGCGGCATACTTGCAGAGAAATTTAATGCCTTACCGAGAAGAACGCTCAAAGCTCAATCGGACATTTCAGTCGATTGAGCAGAAGAAACTGATTTTCCTTGTTTATCTTTTCCGGTCTGCTTCCTCATTTTGGTCTTTTTTTTTTTTTTTTTTTTTTTTTTTGTATCATTCTACAGAGAAAACAATCATGTGCGCGCACTGAGAAAATTCAACAGAGTATTTTACCCGACTCGGAGGAATTATTAGAAATAAATAGATTTGAGGAATCTGCCAGAAATGTCATCGTACAATTTGCGTTGCCAGTTCGATCCGTGTCCGGTGGGTAAGCATTCCAAGAATTTCTATTAATCGCTAACGAGATTTACCGGTTCTGCTCGCGTTCATCCAATGTTTCGTGATTCCTATCGTGGACGTAAATCATTCCGTATTAAGCAAACTTCTAAGCTATCCCCGTGATATAATGTTTCAAAATGTCTCATTGAGTCATTGACCCCTCTCCCGAGAAGCGAGGAAACCGGAAACTTTTCCCCCCCCACCGGGTTTTGATGACGACTATAGCGTTTCAAAGCGTTTTTTTGTGGGGTGCATCGGTGTGTATTCTTCAGAATTTTTGAATTTGATTCATTAGAGTTACCTCTGCCGAATTCAAAGCCGATTTACACGCAGCAACTAAAAACTGTGTCGTATTTCTCACGTACATTTCACCTCAGTCTTTTAATTACGTTTTTATCCGACCGCTTTAGAGATCTTAAATTTTAGAGCTACCACACAACAGTCGGAAAAGATCGTCAATGGGCATGCTCCTAAATAAATCCACGAAAATAGCGCCAAGAAAGAGCGCTAGCCACTTTCACGATGGAGATATTAATTAGCCAAGTGTGAGGATTCGCGATAATAAAAAAAGGCTAGGTACCATCAAATGTTAATCAAAAGTAATTTTTTTGTTTCGCTGCCGTCGAGTCCCGCTGGTTATTGGCGGGGTCTGCTGTTGTCCCGCTTTGATTTTCGCCTGCAAGGTGTAATCTCTTCCGCTAACTCCCAGTGTAGATTGAATAAATGCTTTGATCCGGACCGAAAAACCAAAAAAAAAAACCTGCCGGAGACATAACTTTATTTTTGCGCCACATCCAATCCGCAAACCGCTTCTTTTTTTTTTTTTTTTTTCATAGTCGGCCAATAACGCTCAGCGATGAAAACCATGACCAAATGTGTACCCGCGCGGTAAATAATTTCGTACGAGTATCTACGTCATTCCGAGTTTAATCCTCGCATTCACTTTTACTGTGTGAGCACGATATGTTTTTTTATTCGATCAATCCTACGTCAATTTCGATTTATCAATTTAGATTTCGTATTTGATTTCGATTTCGTATTCGATTTCGATTTCGATTTTGTATTCGATTTCGATTTGAATTATTCCTAGCGTATTGCAGTAAAATGTCGATAAACATAGGAAAGCGGATTATTAGCGAAATATAGAGGGTTTTTTGTGTATAACCTTCGCGGACATAGTGTCCTTTTAGCCAAGTCTTCTAACATTATCGGGAATACTATGTTTTTTTTATAGCGCGACCACCGGGATTATATTTAAACGGAATTTTTCTAGATCTAGAAAAGCCCATTGTATCGAGAATTTTTTTTTCTAGAATGTTTTTCGACGAGCAGTCTACATGCGATCAGCGAATTACCTCCACTCTACCGACAATTTCACCTGTCGGTGGATATTTTTATCGGTCAGCTAAGCCCTCAAATGGTTTTTATCGCATGACGCGATCGATAGTTTATGTTGGCGGGATTTTCTTTTTGTTTAGACTAACACTACTTTATTTTCATTACCGTTAATATGGAAAAAACTGTTCGAATATTATTTCATAACGTGTATATAGGAAGGTGGGAATAAAACACCTAGGTTGACCTGTGAAAATTTCACGATGGCAAAAATATTTTCGAAGATTATCCGAATCAAAATTCGAATAGACGAAAACCGGTTTAGTCGTGACCATTGTTTTAAACCGATTTATTGAAAAATCAACTGTCGACGACTCGTTAAAATGACACTGAAAATCAACGAATGCGAATAACTTGCAGGAAAAGTATAGAGCGAAATGTACACGAATTTTTTTTTTTTTTTTTTTTTTTTTTTTTATTTTTAAATAAGAAAGTTGTGGGTCTCACAAGGCAATTTTGCCCGTTTCGTGAGTGCCCGTCACCCTTATTATCGTTTATTTGACATAAATTTACAATTTACTAATAATATTTCAATACATCTAAAATAATATTTCTTATCACTATAGTAATTTAATTAATTTAGTATAGTAACTTATGACTACACACTAAGCACCTATACATCACCAACCAGTCACACTCAAAATAATCATTCCCACTAATGTAAAAGAAAGAAGATCTTTTCCGCTACATTATTGAAAATCATCTACATGCACCTGTTGTAGTTCCTGTGCTGAGCAAAAAGAAATTTAGGAACCTAATTTACTAAATAAAGAAATCACCGACATGGTAGTACAAATAGAAGAATCCACGAAAGTTTCTTAATCTGCACACCAATCTATCAGCCATTTTTTTACGTCTTCCTTCCACACACCTAATCTTTTCTCCTTTAATATATTACTTGGAATTTCCCGTAGTAATTTAATTAGTACTGTCTGCTGTGTATTATCAATCCTTAAATTGGTCCCCCTTGGTTGAATAAAGTATTTTGTATTTCGATCTCTCGTAACTCTAATTTTAGGTCTTGATGGTATTCTGATATTATTGGTTTTGAGCTCCAATAATCTATAATAATAATAATACATTTTTGGCGACATCACATTGTTTACCTTCCACCATGATGATGTTGAATTATTATGCCCCCCATGAGGAAGCAGTAATTTTAAACATCTTTTCTGCAATTTCGCTACCTTGTCAAGTTGTGATTTCTTCGCTTCTCCCCATATTTGAATACCATATATTATCCTAGACATTATCATTGCGTTAAAAAAGATTTTTAGTGTTTCATATGGAAGTACTTGTTTCATCTTATATAATGCTGGAATGGTCTGTCTGATTTTTACACTTAAATTTTGTATATGTTTTTTCCAATTCATATTGCTATCTATAAAAACCCCTAAATATTTAAAATCCTGCACCTTTTCTAATGGTTTACATGCGCAAACTGGACTGTTGTTCCTTAAATATAAATCACGGACACATTCGCTACTGTGGATGATAATCCGCGGTTCATGAGTAGCATGTTTGGATATGTTTCGAATATGCATTATCTTTGATTTATTTATGTTCACTGCTAACCTCCTGTCATGCGCCCATTTACTAAGATTATCAACGTCCTCCTGAAGTAACTTCTCCGCCATTTGTATATTATTGTGTTCTATCAATAGCGCAATGTCATCCGCAAACACAAACACCTTTGCATTTCTAATATATTTGTGAAGCGAGTCAGTATATATCAAGAAAAGAATGGGAGCCAGTATGGTTCCTTGTCCGACACCATATTGTAACATCCTATCCCTACTTTCATTTTTTGCAATTTTTACACAATTCTTCCTATTTTTAATATAGTTTGTAAACCATTGGAGCTGTCTGTTAACAATACCAATCTTTTCTAAATCCTTTATTAATAAATCATGATCTACTAAGTCAAACGCCTTGGATAGGTCAATGAAAGTAATTATAAATTGATTCCCTATCGATAGTCCCATATTTATTTCATTTCCCAATTTACTTAATAGCGTTAAGGTGGATCTTTTTCCTCTAAATCCGTGTTGATTTTCGTAAAGGAGATTATTTGTTTCTAGGTAACTCTTTAAATGACTGTTTACGTAATGTTCTAAAATTTTCGCTATTACCGAAATTATTGTTATAGGGCGGTAATTTTCCAGCTTATTTTAAGCTCCTTTTTTGTAAATTGGTTTAATAATTCCTTTTTTTAGCCCCTGAGGGATGGTACCACTCTTTATAGAATAATTAATCATATTTGTTAGTATAGGAACGAATCTCTCTAAATTTCGCTTAATGTCCATAGTCCTAATGCCATCCCAACCTGGTGCTTTGAAAGTTTTTAGGCTATTTATTATTGCTTCGATTTGTATATTATCAGCTGGAGGAATGAAAAAAAGAACACATCAACCTGTTTTCATCATTTGAATTCAATAACTGGACATCACACTTATGTTTATATTGTTCTACTGATTTTGCAAAATATTCACTGAATTTCTCCACTAATAATGAGTCGGTTCCAAAATGCCTGCAAATGCAATCATCAATTGATGCTTCATTCCTTTTATTTACAATATTATTATTAATTATTCTCCATATGTTTTTACTCGCATTATTTGCTCTATCAATTTGACTTAAGTAAAACACCTGTTTTGCCTTCCTTATTTCTGTTTTGACATTATTTCGATATTTTTTATAGAGTCCCTTATATCGAGTACTGGTTCTATTCCCTTTACTAAGTTTGTAGTATTGATCTCTAATTTTCATAAAATTAAGTATCTTCTGATTCATCCATTCTTTTTTTGGATGATATTTGTTTACATTCCTACCTTCACTCACACCCAGTTCACATTTCTTGTAAATGATTTTGAATGCGGCGTTTATATAATCATATATGTATGTTTTCTGCCGTGCTAAATCCCTTTATTTGGTTCCAGTTATACTTGTATATTTCACTACGTATTTTCTTTTCATCGAAAACGAGTTTGCGATTTATGTTACTTTTTTGCCATTTGCTTTTCAAGGTACTAAACGCAACACCTATTAAATAGTGATCGGATATTTTCGCGTTAATGATTCCAGAAGTGACTTTACAGGCAGCATATTTCATGAATATGTTATCAATACAAGATTGGGTGCATCTATCTACTCGTTCTTCCTCTCTCGTTATTCCCTGGATTAACTGTACTGCTCCTATCCCGTACAATATATTCAAAAAGTTTTCAGCCTGTACATTTTGATGTAATAGGTCTATGTTAAAGTCCCCGCAAATTAAAACGTTATCGTTATTTTTTTCATTTTTCAATAACATTGCGAGGTCTTTAATAAATTCACCTACATTTTTACTCGGAGATCTATATATGGAAATTACTCGTAATGGCGTTTTTTCGTATGTGAATATGTCAACCACCAGCATGTCCATACTTGGAGTATTTACGGCTTCCTGAATTATGCATCGAAATTTATTAAATTTAAAAGCAAGATAAATTACAGACAAAACGACAGACTATTTCGAGAAAGAAAGAAAATAATACAGTGAGCGTACACACACGTTCATTGAAAAAAGTCCTGACAGCACAATATACGGAGGAAGAAGGTATTAATATTAAATGAAAATTCATGAATTTCCCCTAACTATGAAGTAATTACAGCCAAAGAGATCTACACACACACACACAGAGTAAACGAGCTGGATTAGCACAGCAATAAAACGAAAATCGTTACAACATCCGGGATAGTCGAACGGTAATAATATTATACACAGAGATGAAATAGTTATAAAATGTACAGATGAAATTTTATATTTCGGGGTGGTGAAGAATAGGTTTGGAAAAGGTGACCGTATGAAAGAAGTGCAAGGCTTTTGAAAGATATATTTTTATGTTACGTTAGAAACCTCTATTCAACAGCTGCTTTCTTCCAGTAGTGTTGATACACGGGGATGGTCACAGAGACACGTGACTGAGAAGTTATAACAACAATTGGAAAGTGAGCAAAAAAAAAGAAAAGGTCGATGCTTAAGAAGAAGAGATAATTTCCGATACAATACTCGCGCAAAACAGGTTGAAAAATACGGAAACTTTTATATGTTTAAAGCGAACAGGGGAAAGTCGGAAGAGGTCATAAAGATAACGGAGAAACACTGAAAAAGCGCGCCGATGTATTCGAAGGACATTAGGAAAAGAGGTCTCCTGCTCGTAACACTTTAGGTGGAAAGATGATTTAACGAAACCCGTGAACATAATAGGATAAGGTGGATGGATAAGACTTTGCGTCTAACCCGATGGACGTAAGTAGTTTCAGTATACTATATATGTGATACGTGTAAATTGTATTTTTATAATAATACGTAATTCTCTCTATCAGGTAATTTATTATATTTTCAGCCGGCTGAAGAACGGGATGTACAAATTATCGTCTTACAATTTTGGTTTCTTAGTTTCTGCTTTCTTATACTGCGCACTCAACGTTATTTAAAAATTGAATAAAATACAGTTGCACACGTTTAATTAATTCTCAACTATTAACGAAAAATTCCTTTTTTCTTAATTAAAATTTTAATGCTTGAAAAAAGTGGAGAAATAAGTTTTAATTATACGTATCGTGATAGTTTTTAACACCCTTTTTTACGTAAATTAGACCCCGAAAGAAAAATTTATTTGAAATCTGATCTACACCGTATGTAAATAGATTCGTTCGAGCGCAAACTGTCTTCTACACGAGAAAAAAAAAAAAAGGGAAAAAAAAGAAAAAGGAAAAAGGAAAAAGTTTTTCCAATTTAAGTAATCTAATGATTTCCACAATTATACCTTGTATGCAAATATGTAGGCATTGTATATACAACTTATTTACATGGCCGTGGCCTCCCGGTTCCTCACTGTTACATTCTTGCTCTTCCGTCTGCTTCTGTTGTTCCTGTGTTGGCTATCTTCATTTCTTCTATTTCTAATCGCTTCCTGATGATATAATCTACAAATTATTCCTACGTTTCATCATTCGGCTAGTCCTTTGTAAATTTCCTGTATTGACGCGCCCAAGGAAAAAAAAAATAAAAGATAATATACAACTCGCAGGCAGAATAAAAACTATTTTAGAAATACATGCGTTAACGAGCACCTGAAGAGGTTCGCTGTTCTTTTTTCCTTTTCGAATGATCTTTACTTACAGCCAGAGATGACTTCTTCCGATGTAAGCAATATTCGATTTCATAGCTGGGAGCGACTTATGTCCGTAAAGAGTCAATACTCCGGGAAATCCCCGCTTGCTAGCAGAAAAATCTAGAAATTCTCGACAGTTAAATATTTCGACAAAAGTCTTAAAGGCAAAGTTTCACTTACGGTATTTATTTGTAATGAAATAATACAACCGTTCTTATCTATCGGATAAATTATATTTAACTGAAAATTCCTTAATAAAAGTCAAAAACTGGCAGATGACAATCAGAATTGTAATCGCCGTGGTGGAAATCCTTTAACACAGCTTTCACATCTTCTACATACGATTGTAATCGAAAATGTAATTTATATTGAAAAATTTTACTTTTAATATGAAACTGCCTTTGAGATAAGAGTGATAAAAATATTCTTCTATAATTAAGTAATTTATAGAACGTGATAACAATCAAAAATTATTGAATGTTTTTGGGAAAGTAAACTTCCGAAAACACACCACTATTCTTCTCGAGGGCATCCTCACACATTCTCGTAACATCAATTTCCACATGTAAAATGATGTTTTTCTCTAATATTACTGCACATTCATATACTTATATATTACCAACGTTAATATAAACAATGAGATTGTGTTTTTTTCTCGAGTTGGACGCGTCAATTTCGGACATTAATAATGCAACACAGGTGAAATTATCAGAAGTTTCAATACGCGGCAGTGGGATATGCTAGCCGAACAAAACCCAATTAACTAATCAACTACGCACGATAGCTGACGATAGTGTTTCTTAATTTAAACTGTTCGCACTCGTTTTAACAAAAACCCGAAAAAAAAAAAGTTTGTAGTTGAATCCGAGAAATGCAAAAGAATCGAATGAAATTCAAAAATTCCAATTCTGTACACGTTACATTTTTTTCGAAAGCAAGCGATTTACTTTTTCGCTAAAAATCGGCTTCGGTTAAAATTATAAATTTTCCCCTGCGTCGTATTTTCTTTTTTTCTTTTGGCGTCTATTTCTCATTCGTTATTAGTTGCACGAGGAAACTCACTGAAATTCAATTTATTTCGTTATTAATTTCTTTTTCCAGATAATCAATAATAATAATTAAACGTCAAGAACTAGACAAAACTTTGATAATCAGGCGATTCGGCAAAACTTTGTTCGCTGATCATTTGGTTTTTAACGAGATGCATGGAGTATCCGTATGGTATTGTGTTTCTCACTTCGCACTGACTAGTGAATATTAGAAAAGGTTTTCTGGTGTGATGATATTCGAAGTTCAATAGGCTATTCCGAAAGATGGATAAAATAATATATAATACCTCAATCGGTTGAGGGTGTCTGAAGAGAAAATAAAATTTACAAAATTTCTAAAAAAATTATACGAAAATAGTGGAAGTGAATTTTCCTTTAGAATCCTGTCTGAAATACCAAGGCCAATTGCAGTGTTTACCTCGAAAAGTTTTTATAGAATTTTTTTTTCGCGTTATTTTTAGCGACTTGATTATGTTAAAATTATCAGTACTTCCTGTGAAATTTGTTTTTTTTTTTTTTTTTTTTTTGTATACGTCTTTTAAAAAAGAAAATGGAGAATTTATGAATTTTTTCGGTTTTGATCGCCAATTGTGGTGATATTTAATTCTGCCACCGGTACATAACGGTTATCGTTGAAGGCCAAAAAGTGTGAATTCTTTCAGTTTTAAAACTAAAAAAATTGCGCTTGTAATTCAAAAAAAAAACAAAAAAAAGAAAAAAATCGGACGCTTTTCACTCCGGGGACTCTGAGTTAGTCGTATAAGCTTATACCTCAAAAATAGGTCAGAATCAGAAATAAAACGATGAATCTGGAGCTTCTTTTTTTTTCAGTATGATTTTCTTATTTTTAGATATACATGTGTATCAGAGGCGGATCCAAAAGGACATTTTTTCTTTTTTAGGGGAGGGGGATTATATAATTACGTAAAATCTCTTACGGTGGGCAGTAGATTTAAGAAATACCCATTGTTTCATAAAGAAACTCAAATAGCGACCTCTTTAGAAATTCATAAAAATGTGTTTTAAAAATACATAATTATTACAATTTTTAATTCAACTTTTGTTTTATTTTTAGTTATGAAAAAAATAAAACGAAATTATAAAATTATACCTTAAATATGGTAGTGTAGAAATAGTAAGAAAGATAGTATTTCTTATTAGACACTTTATTTTTATTTTTCTTAGTAATCCTATCCGAATTCTCTTTGTTCATGAGCAAGTTTAAATATATATACATTTCTCAATGAACTATTTTTAATTAAAATTACAAAATAAATAAAAACGGCAAAGGATCGACGACAGATGTGTTTAAAATAGAATAAAAAAGGAACATTAATAGTTTTACTGGTAAAAATAGTATTAAATATTAATTATTAAATCCATAAGTATAAAATTTATACAAATCTTTTATATCATAAATTAATTGTTTCTCTTTTGTAACAAAGTTTTTCATAGAGGCTTTGGTTCTTTTGGGGATCTTCCCTATCACCCCCGTAGATCCGCCACTGCATGTATATATAGGTTAGCGTCATCTTAAAAATCGTTACTAAATGGAACGAATTTAAAAATGAAAACGTGTTTTTAAATATTTCCGTTAGTTACAAATATTAATATATAGATTTTTATAATTTTAGTCTTGCCCGTTTAAGACTTAAAAAAAAAAATTCTCCCGGATCGCCGATTCACAAATTCTTTTATATTAGAAATAATAAGAATTTTCCGGAATGCAGTTGAAAATTTTTCTGAAAAAAATCACCGACACGTTTCGGGATCGCAGTAGGCACAATACCGTGAATGTGTGATTCTAAAATGTATCTGTGATTTTTTTTGTTTTCGATTTTTCAATTTTATTTCTGAAAAGAGTTGTAAATTATTTTTAATAGTATATATGAAAGAAGTAGAAAAAAAGACAAAGCTACGAACGACAGTTTTAGAAAGGATATTATAACCGAATAATGGAGCATAGGGGAGTAATTTTTTTCATCACCTTACAACAGGAGTTCTCACTGAGAATTACCGGGGCGATCACAGGGTTCAATATGATCTCGTCTTTCTGGGTTTTTTTTTTGGTTTTTTTTTGGGAAATGTCTAAAACTGCAGTGTGAGAAAAAGATGCAAAAAATACCTATTATACGGTATAACTGCGTCATTTTTACATATCGGAATAATATGCAAGTTACGTTTTTATGTGGATTGTATGATTTGAAAATTGCGTAATCAATTAAAAAAGGACACTAGTTTAAATGCTATTTTACAGTCTAGCATGGAGAAGTTTGAAAGATATACGTAACGATTTGTTGTTGAACTACTCTTTATGTTAATGAAACTGCCTGATGTCTTATTGATACACAACAACCTGGTTCTTTGCTCACTTGCGCACATTTTAAAAAAAAGTCTCGACTAAAAACAATCTTGTAAGCGTTCATTGTTCTAATTAGAGTTCTAAAAAACCTAAAAAAAAAACAAAACAAAAAACAAATAGAAAAAAACAAGAAACAAACTTATGGTATTCTGATTTAGTAAAAAAGATTCCGCGCCAGTCAATCAAAAGTTGGATAGAATTACGAAGAGTGTTTTTCACGTGATTAATGGACGTCGGAAGAAAATGATTACAAAACGAGCGGTATTAGTAATAAATTGTTTCCAATTGGCTACCGTAGCATAATTGGTTATGGGTGTTCCGTTCGAGTAGCCCCCCATCCTGTCGAAAATATCAAAAATTTCCGTTGCGTCGAGTTAATTTTGACCAGGCCAAAAAGAAATAAAAGTCGGTAATAATTAATGTTCGAGCCAAAACTACCATGGTTGTGTTCGACTAGGCAGTTTCGTTCGGCTAGGATAACCCGATTCTATAAATTAATAATATCGAAAAGTTTCAATTCCACTGGATTAATATAGTCGTAGTTGATTAGCCCCCCCCCCCCAAAAAAAAAAAACAAAAAAAAAACAAAAGAAAAAAAATGAATGTCCGTAACATAGTGCACACATATGTTAGTTTCGGGTATAGGAAACATGGCTGATTTCACGATCACGATATTTCGATCCAATGCCAAATGTAGGCAATTTCCGGGTACGATGATAAGCCTAATTTTCCGTGCTGGTCGGGCAATTTTTTTTCTTCAGTAAATTTAACAGCTACGCGCACATTAAACCAATATACCAACTAAAAAAACACATTAAAACGGAAAACGTTTGAACATTATTTTTAATACGCAACTATAGAACTCCCTCATTGAAAAAAAAAAAATATATATAATATAACGCTTAAAAGCTCGGGGAACTCTCCGAAATCGTTCAGCGGATGGGGATTCATTTGAGCATCTATTTTTGGTTTTATCATATAGAGTACACACCGTTTGTCAACTGAATGCACAAACGCGCGTTCTTTAGAACTGTTAATAATTGTTTTTTTTTTTGTTTTTTTTAACATTAAATCTAACTTCTGAAAATTCGAAATTAAAATTTTTTTTTTTTTACCGCAACATTTCGAAAACGTATATGTTTAACGACGGAAGAAGTAAGTGCATTTTCACCATCGTTTAATTGAGATGCACGAAATGCGGCCCGGTATTATGTATTTTGGCGGAGATTGTAAAGTAACGAAATACACTGGTAATTCTCCCTTGAAAAATACTCGGCCCTGTTATCATTCATTAAAGTAGTAGTCTCCCATTAGTCGGGTGTTGAGTTAACAAAAGGAACGGGGAAAAGAAGAAGACAAAGAAAAAAGAGAAAAGAAAGAAAAGGAAGAAGAGATGAAACATCAAGCGAACCCGCTACGCATATAGTAGTGTATGGTAATATGCGACAGCAGCGAACGAACAGACGGAGGGGGGAACTTGGTCGTCGGCAGCTGACGGCCGAATGCCCAGTGTTTTGATATTTTTCGTTGTGTCTTTGCCCACAGCAGTTGCATGTGAGCGTCGTTGCAAAAAGCGCATGTAAGAGGAAAAATGAAGCAAAACAAAGAAATCGCGCAAATTGACGAGAGGGCGATAGTAAGAGTGGACCACTCTGCAGGAGAGAGAGACGACCGGCTGATGATGCGAGAGGGTAAAGATGGAAGTAGAGCGAACGGGGTTGTTAGGTAAAGCGGGTTCTGGAGGTGTACTTGTTGCTGAATTGCTGACGTTAGCAAAATCTACTCCATAATATTACAACACCTGGTGGCGTGCAAAGCCCAGCATCCCTCATTTAAGTTTTCGAAGGGTGTCTGGGGCGACTCGCCCGATCTCCGTCTCTGTCGCTCTCTCTCTCTCTGCATAGCCGTTCATTCGCACACCCCAATTGTGCTTATCCGAAAACATTCATCTGTATAAATGATGCCGTTATCAGCTTATCGAAATACAAACTGCCCCATTTCATCGTCATTTATTAGTAGTGGTGCTCGCCGTTTTATTTACTTTCTCATCGCTAAGAATGACGTACACGTGTATATATGTCTCCGATGCAAATAAAACCGTACCACTACACCACCCGGTTCGCCGGTCTTCTGATAGCCGGCAATTTCTTCTGCGCCGAAGAAGTAATACTGAAGGCGCAAATGTAGAATCTGTCGTTTATAAATAATTACTATTAAATTTCGCCTTCCTTTACGAAATATCTTTCGTTTTTTTCTTTCTTTTTTGTCTTCTCGCCTTTTCTTCCTACTTCCATTTCTTTCCTTCGAATTTGGAACCGACCTTTTTCATATCCTTCTCCGGCCGATAGACAAACCCGCTCTCGCTGTCGCCGGGGTTATTAGATCGATTAATTACTCGGGTTCAAACGAATAATCGAATTTTGTCAGCTCTAGCAGATATTCGGCTAATTATTACCCTCCTTGGATTACATAACCAAGACACCTACCTTTTCTGTTCCCTTTCATTCATTTCCCGAGCGCCGAAATTAATGAAATAATCTTGTTTTCCGCTGATCAAATAATTAAAATGGAAATCGCACTTTTCGAAAATGTATGCCTTTAAAATTTTTTCAAACGTTTTATTGAATGAGTGACTTGTAAAACGGCGTGTGAGAAAGAAAGAAGGCAATTACAAAATTTCATCATCTCTTCGTTTAATGAACAAAAATAATGTCACTAAATAAATAAAGATATGTAAAACTGAGTCAAACTAATAATAATAATAATAATAATAATAATAATAATAATAATAATAATAATAATAATAATAATAATAATAATAACAATAATAATAATAATAATATTAATAATAATCAAATCAAATCAAATTTTAATACAAGAAAAAAATATAAATTCCACAAATGCGCGTATTATTATTATAAAAAGAAAACTGATAATACAGTGATAGTAAATCCGGATACAATTACAAAACCCATAATAAAATAAAATTAATATAATAAAAACAATACTGGAAAATAAAACAGGAAAACAAGAAACTAGGTACAATACAATATATTTACTCCATCGTATTACGAATTGAGGACCAAACAAAAAAAAAAAAAAATACAATGCTATTGACTGAAAATACGAATAAGAATCCTGTCTTCTAAAACTATTCACGATCATTAAATAAAATAATATAAATATTCATCCGCATACGTACACGCGCACATGTAGTGTAAATTAAAAATTTAGTTAAATATCCGGACAACTCCAGATACATATGCAACGCACATGCACAAATATGCAGTTAGGCACACATACACACATTTATAAACTCATACACATGTACACATATATTCGTTGATTACATATATAAAAATATAGAAACATAAAAACTACACTTGCCATCATAGAAAATAGTAGAAGGAAAATAAAATAAAATCAAAATATGACGAACTTTTTTCTTTCCCTCTTCTTCTTCTTCACTCTCTATTCTCTTCCATTTTCTCTTTTCTTTCTTTCCTTTTTCCCTTTTCTTTACTCTTCTCTCTATTCTCTTTTTGTTTTTCCTTATCTGCGCTGTAATAAGTGTAATACAAGAATTTTACGGCGCTTTTTATAATTTTTCAAATCTATTTTTTACAGAAAAGGGTAAAGAAAATTAAAAAGTTTTTAGAACTCCCATATATAAATAGATTGATTCCGGATATGGTATTTGTTAATATTTGGTAATGCTGCTAATTAATTCTTCACCCGCTGATGATGTTAAATTTTATTCTATTCTTAAGAATAAACAGGAGTAGTTGTGTAATTGATAAAGTTTTTAAAAATGTAAAATATTTCATAGTCTACAACTGTATTTAGGTTTTTATCAAGTAACGTTATAACATTTTTCTGCAGTTGTATCAAATGTTTTTAATGATAGTCAGCAGCTTTAATGCATGATTCCATAGCTTAATATCGGTGTTAGTACTCGTATAATGCAGTATATAGTTTACAAAGGTGTATGGTGTATTGAAAAATTTGCTTAGATAATAAGTGTATATGTAGTTTAATTTTCTAATTTTCGGTGCAAGATAAATTCGGTGTTTATCACAGAACGGTTTACAGTCTCTAATTAAGCACCTAGATATTTTATATCTTAAACTCTATCTAGGGGAGCACCATTCCCCCCCCCCCCCAAAAAAAAATCGAAAGATCGTTCCGTTTAAATTGTGGTATGTGACTATAAAAAGTGGTAGCAATGAAAATAATCACAATAATTTCGCGTGTGTAATGGGGTAAATATAATACAATTTCGCAGCAATTTTTAAATAGTGCTAATCCAAAAAAATATGTAATAGTATTTCATGATGGTTTAATTTAGATGTACAAATTCGGGCATAATTATATACGTGTATGTACCATATTCGCACTCTTACGTATGTAAAAATATTAAGGATACACATGCACAGCTGACTTTAGCGTTCATTTCAATACACGTACACATGGGCCCATGTCTCAACTACATTCTCCCTCACGTAACATGCTACAAGTAAGAAATAAAACTTAAAACTAGCACAAATCAAAACTGCTCACATAACCTCTGACGTAGTAAAAAGATTAAAGTATATCAAGAATAATCAAGAAACAATAAGAATCATTAACAGCAGATGAAACAGGGGTCGAAGTGTAGCAATTTAAGTACAAAAACAAATACAGTCTTTTTTATTCCTTTTTCCTTTAATGCAATTTCGGAAATTCTTTTATTTTAATTCGTTTATTATCGAGTGGAATTTGTTCCGTTGCGCGCGCTAAAGGAAATTCTCTTGATCGGTTTCTCGATCGAATTGCAGCAGGTCATTGTAACGAAGTTCTTCTTTTTCGGCCTACTTCGTCGTCTTTGGGTGCGTTCCTTTTCAGACGGGAGAGTAGAACTCGCAAATTCCAACACGATCCTACAATGCGGGCGACAGAGAGGGATCTTTTGATGACGCGCAGATGAGCTTCGCGGACTGATGAATCTGTTTGGTGAAAATGTCGTAAGAGACGACCGAGCTCGGGCTACCAACTCGCGACCGATACTTCCGGCATAATTCGTCGTGGGGCATTGTAAGAAGAATCACGGTACGCAAATCTCTTCATTGAAGGTGTGAAAGGTGCCGTCTTCACTTCTCTACTTGTTCAAAATAAAATCTTCAGTCGAGCGCTCCAGTGCGAGTGTTTTACTTTTCATCTTTGTACAAATTAGCCGCGTACGAGCCGAATCTGATAACGTGTTCCAAATTCGATCTTACCAGTCTGCTCTTGCTATGCCGAACATTCCGCGATTACTAGCACTTTTTATGCAGCGTATATTTCAGCTCGCTTCATTCGTAATCTTTCATTCGTAATCTTTCAATCTTAAATATCGCGTACTGTTCTTTATCGGTCGCAAGAACCGATCAGAAATGTTTCAAATACTCGTTGCTCCTTTTCGTTTGCGTTAATCTTCTAAGCGTCGCTCGATATGTCCGATTTCGATTGTTATATATCGTGGAAATATTATTTTAATGCACTACGACTTAATTAATGCACTATGACTTAATTAAAGCACTACGACTTAATTAATGCACTACGACTTAATTAATGCACTACGACTTAATTAATGCACTACGACTTAATTAAAGCACGCCGG
Organism: Icerya purchasi; assembly: GCA_039619475.1. Lineage (NCBI taxonomy): Eukaryota > Metazoa > Arthropoda > Insecta > Hemiptera > Monophlebidae > Icerya > Icerya purchasi. Next base: position 578,211,370 of record CM077115.1, read on the forward strand.
TAATAACTGAGAAGTTATTATATATAGTTTAGCAATTTTCGAAATATTTTTAATGATGGAAAAAAAAACAACGTAAAACCGATTATTAGATGCTCGCATCATAGGATACGAAGCGATGGAAGGATAAACTGAACCGACGGAAGAGTGGCGGCGACAAGCAATTTTCAAAATAACGGATATTAGCCGCAACCGAAAATCATATCCACGTTTAAAGAAGATGAGCCCTAACCTCCATTTACGGAAAGAGATATTGTAAACATTTCTGCTGGCTGTGCGTAATAATCGAAAACGAAATGAACATTTGTTTCCATCGTTAGGCAGAAACATTGTTCCGATAGATCAGCGTAATGTTGAGAATCGGTCTAGCTGAAGTATGATAATTCACAGTATGTAAATGTCGTTCGACGTGGAAAGAGCGCCTCCTCGATTGAAAAGGAAAGACGCATTCGTAATGCAAGTTGAACGTGTCACGCATAAATTCGAGCAATCGTACGCGCTCGGTAAGTTTACATTTAGCCCTGCGCACCGAGAACACACGCTAGCCAGGAGAAGCCTATCGTCCACTTTTCGCAGCATCGAAAATTACTTTAGGCACGCGATAAAATCCAATTCGAAGAGGTGACGAGTGTATTCTAGATTCAGCAGATGCAGCCTCTTGACTGTTCATTTAAACCGGATTAAAAGCATTTTGATTCGCAATTCTTTCGGTAATTCCGCCCCCGTTCGTTTCTTCGCCCAATCTGACCATATGTACTAATTCGATCCTCGTTTTATTTACGTATATGTTTCCAGTATGTGTCTGCTTTCAGAACGGACTGAATCCCATCTTTAGCGAGAATAAAGGGCAACGATTAATATCATCGAGAAATTATTTTTAAGAATTATCCAAGGTCGGAGAAGAATACTTTTGGATCAGAAGATAAACAAAATGTGGATTGATGGAAATGTTGAATAATAGCCATGTAGAAATCGGCCTGAACATGTAGCGTATCGAAGTAACGATGAGTAGATGAAGTTTTTGTTGCAATGGTGGCTGATTAAAGGAAAAACAGGAGGAAGATGAACCATGTCGCGATAATATATTGTGAAAATTGCTAGGATCATCTGGAACAAAAAATACTCGGGAAGTACATATAGGAAATTCTTATAAGACTACACAGGATAGCGTGAAATTCTGAAGCAGAGATTCATGTCTGTTGTTATCATTCGCTATACAGAAAAATGATAAGCTTTATCCTGACGACGCGATATTCTCTTTTTTTCTTCAACACGACGGAAACCATTTTTTACGGTGACGAATATCTTGTAACCCTGAATCGAGCACTGCTGCTGTTTATTTATTTATGTTGCATGAAGTAAAAAATATCGTGATAAATACGCTATTGAGTACCACCGGTGTACTTCTTTTACCGTTTATCGTGACTTTGTTCAAAGCATGAGGAATAAAAAATTTTGTCAGTTTAACTAACAAACGCTCCATTTAGATGCCCGGAATTTTATTTGCTTTCATAAAAGTAACGCGAAAAAAGTCAAGACTACTAAATTCACGATTGCGGATCAAAGTTATTCACGGAATCAGTAATTCTTGCCAAGTAATTGATTGCAAAAATTCTTTCTTTGAAATTTTTTATGAATAAAACTTAAATACCGATTTATTTTGGAATGCTCGAAATAAATTAATAAATAACTAGCACGCGGGGAATGAACTTTTAAACAAATATATATATATACATATGTTATCATCATCAATGAGTAGTCATGAATCTCTAGTGTAAATATCGTGATTATGATCTGTCCCCATCTGATGTATAAAATGTCGCCACACTGATCTCTGTTGTGAGCCAGTCGAACACATTCTACGAAACTTCTTCCTACAGCTGTACGAATCATGTTTAACCGTCTGGTTGGAACGCGCGACCACGTCTTCTTTTTCCTTCCACTTTTTCTTCAAGAATTCTCGTCTCAAATCCATTTGCTCCTATCACATGACTAAAGAGTCGTTCACTATTCTATTTTGATCACTTCCGACGGTAATCTTCTTTTCGTTACGTCTATTTCTTGTAACACCGAGAGATGTTGGTTCTTTTTTCGGTCTAAGTTATTTATATAATATACATCTCTCTAACGTATCTATCTTTTATCTATATCGGATTTACGCGGAGTCCATGTTTCGGCGCCGTAGAGAAATACTGAGAAAACCAGACTATTCGCTAGTTTTATTTTTACTTTCTTCGACGGATCAGCCGGTATACGTTTTAGTCAACATATAACACTTTTTGTTATTTCTGTGTCTAATTTCCGCTTCAGATCCTCCTCGATTTTCTACTATTGAACTTAGATATCTATATTGTTTCACAATTCCCACACCCTCAACATCGTGCAATTCCGGGGTCGATTGTCATTCCATTGAACACACAATCAAAAACCTTTTTATGGTATCCGCAAAGCATAGTACCATTTCAACGCGTTCTATTCGCGTACTTTGTCTATTAGTAGCCGCATGTTTAAAATCTGCTCCCGTGTTCTTCCCCTTTTTATGAAGCCTGCTTGTTCCCATAGAATCTCGTTATTACGGATTAGATTATATAACCCCGCTCATGTATGATCTTTAACAACGTGAAAATTAATGTGATATTGTTCGGTGATTTGAGATGCCTTCTTATGTAAAGTAATACAATGTAGATCGATACTAACAATCTTTTGGCCATATACCGGATTTCCATATGTGATTGCAGATGGTGTGTATAGCATGTGCTTTCATCCGCTATTTTAAATATTTCCGCAGAAATGTGATCAAACTTCTGCGAACAGAATAGAAGACTCCAGTGTTCATTTATAACTTGTTGTCATCGACTCTCGGCACTCTTTCTTCCGGGCTCTACAACTAGCGCAGTACTTACGTTTCTGCTACCTCGGCAGCATCCGTTTTTTTTTAATGGGCTATTCTCATTCTTAGCCTCCTTACGAGTTATAGTTGACTTTATGACAATAATTTTAAAGTTTTATACCTTAATAAAATTCATATTGTAATCGATGCCCATTATACGTCACGGCATCGATATAAACACGTTAGTCTGCTAGAAACAGCCTTCTCAGAGCTAAGAACCGCAAAGATTGCAACCATATGGCTAAGATCAGCGGGGAAGTCTTACGCATTAGTTACGTAGTGATGTTTCATTCAGGTATGACCTGACAATCCCGCTGTCGCATATTTAAAATGTGAAAAAAAAAAAATTGTCTTTAGTTGATAAGCTACAAAAGAGAAAAAAGAAAGGGAAAAAAAATCTATATATATAGACATCACATTAATCTGAAAAATTTACGGCGTCCCATTGCCAGCAATTAACAGAAAAAATCGCAAACTTTCTGAAATAGTTTCGTAATAAATGCCACACTGGATCATACGTCAGAACATGGAAATCGAACGAAACCATACACAGCGTGTATAGAAATTTTCGTGTTGTGCACTGCCTTCTCCAAGGTGATCGGTTATGTACATTCCAACAGCCAGCACACATTACGGAGATGTAAAAATAATCATTCATCAGGAGAAGCTCTTGTGTCTCAGCGCTGGATAGACCAGATATGTTTCACGACCCAGAACAAGCCGGTTCTTTTCGTTTACAGCGAGGTGGAAACAAGTTCAGATCTATTTTTCGTGCCCTTGAACAATCAGCGGCGTCCAATACTGGCCGAACAATTTTTCAGGGTTTTCCACATGACCGGCAACCTCCGATTAAGTATCGGCACTGATTCGAGTACGGTGATTTTCCGAAGCAACCGGGAAGCTTTCACAGACACCCCAGAACGCGATATTTCCGATTCATTAAAACAGCGCCCCGATGAATTATAAACGTTTCTGTGGACGACCTAATCGATTAACGACGCTTGTAAGGAAAAGTGGACAGGACTTGTCGCAAAACAACCTATTCAACGGACTCCTAATTAAGAAGAAGGAGAGAACAAAAAATCGAACAACAGACAGGAAATTTCTGATATTCTCTGAATGTTTGATGTCACACTAACGACTAACTTTTTATCAGGCGGATCGAGAAAGAACCGACAAACATTTAGGTTGCTCAAGAGCGCTACGGAATGGAAAAACCCCGTTCAAAACCGTGAAATCAAAGAAAGCTGCCTGCAGAGATGGCACAATTGTCGGCTGGAAGTTAAAAACTGGTATATTACTATTATCAACATCACGGCGAATAGGAAATACCGAAAACTTTTTAAAGCCCCCCTTCGTTATCGCGATTTCTAAAGCTAAGCAAAGGCAATTCGAAAACGGAAAGCCACGGACGCCTTTGCTGTTTAATTGAAAGAACGCTTTCAAATCGACCAGCTAGCTCCGGTTATTGATCAGTAGACACCGGCGGATATCTGGTCGAAGCTGCGCAGAACAGTTATCTTTTCTTAACTCTTTAAAGGGCAGTGGTTAATTTACTAACCACCCTGGATGGTAAGTAAAACGCGCGGTGCTTATCTGTACTAACCACCTTCTTTCTTCTTTTGTGCTCATTACCGCGTGCTGGTCAATAGATAAAATCACCTAAATTAGTTCCAATATATGTATGTCATAGATGGCATCAAATAATTCACTTTTTTAGTATCACAGTGACGAGACGTTCAGTGGCAATCGTTCTGTTTTGTGTAAGGAAGAAGTATTGTGCTGATTATTTGTTTACATTTTTGCAAAGTAGTAATATTAATAATAGAATTTTTGCATTGTTTATAACCTTCACATTATACTAAAAGGAAATATGTAAGTTATAATGATTTCTATTATTACCATATCAATTTTTTTATTAAAATAAGGTGGTATATTTTATTAACCGCCGCGCATTATAAGACAGTGTTCTGTATTAAATAGTCTGAGTAATAATACTGGTTTTTTTTTTAGCGCGCAGAAAACATGAGCAAAAAAATAAATCGAAGTGAGATCATAGAAATATTAGAAACCGTTCCTTCTTCTTCCGAATGTGAATTTAGTGACGAATCGGCTGATAACCCCATATTTCGGCTCGATGATAATGTATTCAGAGTATTGGAATCTGATGTTTCAGAAACTGATGATTCTGATCACGAAATATTAATACCTCTTCCATGTAATGTGTCAAATTGTGTGAATGATCAGTTGCTGTCCATAAATAATAACACTAATAATAATACAAATAAAAATGTATCTAGTGATTTAATAAATTTGTCATCACAAATAATAGAAATTGAAAATATGAAATGGACTAAACAGCTTACTACGCCAACAGGTTCATTACAACTATTTTCTAATGAAACCGGATGCTCAAATGAAGTAAAGGAGTTAAAAGAAAAATCACTTTTGGCATTATTTAACTTATTTTTCCATAATGAATTAATAAATCATATTGTATTTTAAACTAATTTGTATGCGACGGAGAAACATCAAAGTTTCGTTCCAACTAATTCAGATGAAATTTGTTGTTTTCTCGGCATTAATATTTTCATGGCGATGAAGGTATTACCAAGTTATCGAGATTATTGGTCCACTGCTTCTGATTTTCATGATGAATACATTTCTTCATTAATGACAGTAAAAAGGTTTAGTTTTTTATTGAATCATATACACATCAATGATAACATGTTGGCTCCTAAACGTGAAGAACTAAACTACGATAAGTTATATAAATTAAGATCCATAATAAACTTCATTGAAAACTCCTTTACAAAGTATTATCAACCTCAGCAAAAATTGGTAGTTGATGAGTGTATGGTTAAGTTTAAAGGTCGTAGCTCTATGAAACAATATATGCGTAATAAACCAGTAAAAAGAGGTTTTAAAATATGGATGTTATGTACCCAGACTGGATATAACTTAAAGTTTAAAATTTATACAGGCAAAGAAGGGGCACGAGTTGAAGTTGGACCTGGTACTCGGATTGTTTTAGGTTTAACAGAAGAATATAGAAACAATAATCATCAACTTTATATAAATAATTATTTCAATAGCCCATATTTACTACAAATTCTAAGACAAAATAGCATTCATGCCTGCGGTACTGTAAATCCAAATCGTAAACATCTTCCAAAATTAAAAGATGACAAGGAAATGAAACGTGGAGATTATGATTATAAACAGTGTAGTGAATTAACAATATTTAAATGGATTGACAACAAACCAGTGTATATGTTATCAAACTACCACAACCCAATGGATGTTAAGACTGTTTCCCGTAAACAGAAAAATGGATCTATTATACAAGTATCGTGTACGAAGATTGTGAACGATTATAATGCACATATGAATTTTGTAGATAATTTTGATCGGTTGAAAAACGATTATGCTTTAGACAGAAGAAGTAAAAAATGGTATTTAAGAATTTTTTTCCACCTAATGGATGCGGCGATAACAAACGCATTTATAATACATAAAGAAACTGGCGATGAAAAAATTGTTAATAATGAATTTCGCCGCAGACTTTATCAGGGGCTCTTGCCTCAAAAGATAATTGAAACATCGTTACCCAAAAAACGGAAAGCTGTGTAAATCAGCAAACATAAACCGAAAGTGACGAAAGAAGTTAGGTTACAAGGACTGGGACACATTCCAAGGAAAGGGACGTCAAGGCGATGTGCAAAATGTGGCACAAAAAAAATCCAATAAGAACTATGTGGGAATGTACCACTTGTAATGTACCTCTTTGCTTAAAATGGGATAAAAATTGTTTTGAAATGTTTCATTCAATAAAGTAGTACAATAAGTTAATTATTTTGACTGTTCTTTATTTTTTGTTTGTATATTTTTTTTATTTTCAATGTATTTTTATTACATAATTTTTTATACATATTCATTCAATATAATATTATTATTTAATTTGATGGGCGGTGGTTAATATATCGACCACCACAAAACTTTAATTTTCCAAGTAAAAAAAATCATTAATAATGATTTAATAAGTTCTAGGACACATTTTATTCTATGTCCATAAACATACAAGATAAAAGTAATAAAAAAAAAAAATTACTTTTTTGTGCCCACTAGGGGGGTACCAAAAGTCTAGAAAGGTTTGCCCCCAAAGAGTTAACGGAGTACATAGGAAATAGTTTTCAGAACTGCAGTTTTCATATAGACGTTTCATCGACTCACGACATTGTATGGCGACACGGAATTCTACGCAAGTCTATTTGAGGATTCCTCTGCGAGGTACTCTGTCCACTTACGAATGAAATACTATCAAAGCGATCGTTTAGAACGCGGCTCGCCAGCAAAGTAAATCGCGTCGACTGACCATCGTAAGGATCCGTGCAAGTCTCCCACTGTTTAATTTGTACAGACCTGCCACGGACCACTGCGAGTACATCTATACTGATGACATTGCGCTAACAGCCCAAAGCAGAGATACACTTGGAAATTTGAGGAAAACTCGTGGCGAATTCAATAAATTGAAAACGATTACTACAGCGTGCTTTCATATAGTGTCATAACTGGCGAATAAACGATATCCGCTGTAATAACGAGTTATCAAATACGAACCTTTTCCCCGCGTACCTTGGAATATATCTGGATGGGCAACTTACATTATTCCGGTGTAAGCGTTTAGAAAACTCAAGGGCAAAAGATTAAGTGACATCCGGAAGCTCATATCGTGCAGAACTTCAGCATCTTATAGAAGAGCAGCGCTGTCATTTAGGAAACTCGTTGAAATTCCTAATATTGATGAGCTAAACATCAAGCGATGAACACAGTTTCCCAAACGGTGTTTATGTTGATAGATCATTTCGGTAAGTAATTGTAATGAACTTCTGTAACCCAGGCTAATATGAAAAATTGCGAACACACATGTACAGATTAAAAATTGCCAACTAAAACTGTACCTTCTGTAACAATTACAGACTCCGGGTGAACATTTTGATGCAGAAAATGAAGGAGTTCCAATGTCCACTGTTCCTCTGTTTCCTGGACTTCGAAAAGGCTTTTGACCGAGTCGTTCATGACGAAGTGTTCAAGATACTTGACACTATTGATCCAGATGAATTGGATAAACGCATAAACAAAAATCTTTACCTAAACCAAAGTGCAGTAATCTCATTAGAGAATTAAAAAATATCAGATCCAATTGGTATTGAACAAGGAGTAAGTCAGGGCTGCATACTGTCTCTCATGCTGTTTAATATATACGCGGAGCATGCCTTTAAAGAAGCCCTCGATAGCAGAAAAGAAGATGTTAAAAATGGTGGTGAAAATATCAACAACATTAGATATGCAGAAAACACAGTTTTATTGGCTGAAAGTGCAGAACATCTAGAGCTATATTAACATAAGCGGTGGGGAATGCATGGGATAAATATGGATTAATAATTAGCGCGAAGAAAACGAAGGTAGTGGTCAGCTCAAAATACCCACACCCCATCGATATGGTGATAAACAATGGCAGATTAGAACGAGTCGATAAACTCAAATACCTCGATGCCTGGATTAATAAGGATGGAGACCCGGATGAAGAAATCAGATGTCACATTGAGTAAGCGCGTTCTGCCTTCATGAAAATGAAGAGGGTACTAACAGCTCATGACTTGGATCTCGACTTAAAATTCAGAACTCTGAAATGCTATATCCGATCAGTGTTGCTATATGGTGTGGAAACGTGGACATTGACGCCCAGAGCACTTAACAGATTAGAAGCCTTCGAAATTTGGTGTTATCGGCGTTCACTTAAGATTCCGTAAATCAAACGGAAGATAAACACCTCACAGGGTGTTGTAGACGGTGAGAAATGAAAAAGAGCTGCCTGATATTGTCAAAATAAGGAAAATGGAATACTTTGGTCATATGATGCGTGGGCTAAAATACACACTACTGCTGATGGGAAAGGTAAAAGCAAAAATAAGAATTGGTCGGGGAAGATTATTTTGGTTCAAGAACCTACAAACATGGGCAGGTTGCAGCGTTGAAGAATTGTTTTAAAAAAAACTCTGAACGTTGCCCATAGAACGAGTGAAAATTTATGGAAAGTGATCTCTGTTTTTACTTTTAATTTTACTGAATTTCAATAAATTCATTATAGTACACCAAGGCCGTGTCCATGGCGGTAGGTTAACCCCTCGCCTTTAAAACTGAAATAGTTACTATAAATACACAAAAATCGGAAAAAAATCAAAAATTTAAAATAAAATAGATCATTTTTTAGGGTGTTTGTACATTACAAGAAATTTCGGTAATTTATTAATATGTTATGCAAAATTTTTTATTACAGGTATAATCAATAACATGTAATTTTTATTTATGTGTTTATACGGGGTAATTCATTTATGTAAATTATTAATATATAAATCAAAATTATAGAAAATATTAATAGTACAAATATTAGTGAAAAATGTACTGTTATTTATAAAATAAATATGCGAAAAGAAAAATCACCCTTCATCCCCCTTTCAAAATTTTGGGCACGGCTCTGTAGTACACCTTAACGTTATATTGTTTTTCTCCTTTATGAAAATACATTTAGTTCATTAACAACTATCAGCGTAAATCTCACGCAGGGGGTGAGGGGTCCAAATTTAAAAAAAACAACAGATCGTGTAATTAATGGATGACCCCAAGGTTCTTATAATGCTGATTTTCAACTTTCGGCTCATACACCATCGTTTATGTGTTTTTCCAATTCTTTCACTTGTTTCATACATCGAATTTCATTTAAATCAGTTGCGAGGTTTTTAGCGGGCGGAGTAGACGTTAAAAACGAAACTGATTATCTGTTGAATTTATGTGAATAATTGAACTGATACCTAAATTTTACCTAAAAAAAAAATAAAAATTAACGCGCTTTAATGTATGTTTGGTATTTTTTGAGTTTGTATTTACGTTTTTGTTCGTATATTAATTACAAAGTAATTGTTAGACTACCCCCCATTAGAAAAAATGTCCCAATTTTATGTAACGTTTGTTATATTTTATAGAATTTTTGTTATTGTTATTTAAAAAATGTCACAATTTTATGTAATGTTTGTTATATTTTATAGAATTTTTGTTATTGTTATTTAAGAAATGTCACAATTTTATGTAACGTTTGTTATATTTTATAGAATTTTTGTTATTGTTATTTAAAAAATGTCACAATTTTATGTAATGTTTGTTATATTTTATAGAATTTTTGTTATTGTTATTTAAGAAATGTCACAATTTTATGTAACGAAATATGTAACGAAAAATACAACGAAAAAATGTTTTAATTTTATATAATGAAAGTTAAATGTTAGGATAGGATTTTTTTGATTACATTATTTTTTTTGTGTTGATACCAGTAAGAATTACGTTGTAAATTTTGATCGCTTTGTACAAAGTATAGAAGAGAAAGAGACAGAAATGTAAGCAAGAGGGGTCAAGGGGCACAGCCCCTTTGTGAGGCCCAAATATCCGAGTTATATATGAATATATATTTATATATATATATATATATATATATATATATAAATAAAAAAATACGTATATAAATATATATACTCATATATATTGTGCTCCTTGGCTCCTCTTGCTTACATTTCTGTCTCTTTCTCTTCTGTACTTTGTATAAAGTGATCAAAATTTAGAACGTAATTCTAAATCGATCCATATGAATATAATAATATAATCTCAAAAATTCTATAAAATACAACAAATGTTACATAAAATTGGGACACTTTTTGGGACATTTTTCGTTACATAAAATTGGGATATTTTTTCTAATGGGGAGTAGCCTAAGAATTATGTTGTAATTAAATTATATATGTATATATATTTATTTTAATAAAGTGGAAATGCGTAATTCGAATAAAAAAAGCGATGAAGCCTTTTAGGTGACTTTCATTGTGAGACCAAAAAAATTTCAGATTTTAATTTGAAGGAATCGAAAATTTACCAGTGTAACTGAAGGGTTTACTGGCAAATTTTGAAGCTAAAAAAACACACGCGCACACAAAAAAAAACGATTTCTCAGAATTATGTAATTTAATAGCTACGCGTCGCCAGAAATCCGGAATATTCAGAGTATTACAATAGTCCCTAGCTGCTGTGACGCCACAAATCCACGGCGAACTCTTCTAGCAGAGTGCTGCAACATTACTAAACGAATTGTTTTAGAAGAATTTCAGGCCGATTTAATAAGCGCGTCAGTTTTGTTTCCTAATTCGAAGTCTCAATCCCTGCGGGCAGTTCATTTTCGCTTAATCAATTAATCAAAATTTTTAATCAGGTTCATTATCGTCACCGTTGGAATTGATAATAACGTCTTTTGCTGCGTCTCTCGAATCTTTCGAAACATTTTCAATTTTAGCCTATACGGAGGAAAGTCGCCTTTGCAATTCAAGCTGAAAGATTTCCCAGATAAGTTCGTCACCACGACCGCGGTAAAATTCCAGTTCGTTCGATAATTTCTGGAACGAATTGAAATAAAGTGCGTGTAACCGATTTTTGTGACCGGAGTTGGAGAAATGAAATTACACAGCGAAAACGAAATATTATAGCCGCGACATGCGAACAGTTTTACAAAATGCGGCTGGCTGAAAAATTTTACTTCGGGATCGCTGCAAAAATATTCACCGCGAAATCCGTTCGATCGTTGCACCAGAAACACCGGGAATGTCGAAAGGATAGTTGCGAATGAAGAATGAGTACCGAGCGCTGTTATTGTAGTTCTTTCTGTAACTGCGCGAACTTTACACCGCTGTGCGCGGTCTGGCTACGATAAAAAGCGATGAATTCCAGCCGTGAACAGAGGGAAAAGCAATAAAGTTGTTTTTTCACGTCCCATTATAAAATCGAAACGAACTAAATGTATAATATCCGCGATTTTAGAAATAAATTAGCCAAAATGAACTGAACCTAACCGCTCCCCATCGAAATGAACGAAATCTGTGTGTAATAGCGACCGAAATGGTTCCGCCAATCTGCGCAATATCCGGTTATTGGTCGACAATATTTATCGGTAGCAGGAAAATTTTCCCGAAAAAGGCCGTAAAACTCGGACAGCACCGAAAAAATCGTCTGCTACGAAGAGGTGTATAATATAATAAAGGATTTATAAGGAGAAGAAGAAGAAATTAAATCGTTATTCTGATATATTAGAAAAAAAAAACATTTCGAACATTTACGGGAGAAAATGGAAATAAAAGGTACAATGCCGGTGGCGAATTATTGGGACTGGAAAAGGTTTTTTTCCCTTTTTTTTTCCAGTTAAATAATAATATAAAATCAGAGGGATTAGTCGAGCAGCTATCAGACTGTTGTTTTTTTCGTAAAAATGATTACGAATAAATCCGTTAATAATAATCACCAAGCAAGCAATAGATGGAATGCTGATCGCATGTATGATCTCGCATACATATAATTGGATGGCGCTTGTATTATGCAGAAAATACGATCAATCGTTAGTAAAGAAAGACATGGAAATATTATACTGCAAATAGTAGTAGTGAAATTAAAAGCATATTCAATAGGAAAATTGTTTTGAAAATTATTTATTCAAAAAAACTGAAAAACCTAAGGCAAAACAGAGAATGCATTAATCGCGATAATGCGTTTTGTTATCGTTTAAAAGATTTCTCAATCAGTATTCTGGATAATTAATGGAATAGTTTTAGGTTATAAATAAATGTATGTCGATCAAAATTTACCACAAAAATTTCAGCCATTTAAATAGGTAGAAAAAAACGAAAAAAAAAAAAAAAAGAAAACAGTCATGCACTAACGTTTATTTCTTCAACGCATGGGCTAATTTTTTATCAATCTAAATTAGTGTTCTCTGTTGTTGGCACACTACTCAAGATTCGGTGGACTACTGAAACATCAAACCAGAAAGTCCTAGAAATGGCGAAGTCAAAAAGAAAGTTGAAAGAATGGATAATAAAGGGGAGAAAATGGAGTATTTTGGACACATTCTCAAAGGACACAGCGGTACGAAATTCTATAACTTATAATTCAAGGGAAAATTAATGAAAGAAGAAGAGCAGGAAGACGTCGGACAGATCGAATTAAGAATATAAAGGACTGGACCGAGATGCTACTTCAGTCCGCGAACTTATGCAACGTTCAAAAAAAAGGCTGTGACAACTGCAGGTACTTCACATGAAGAAGAAGACGAAGAAGAAGAATGGCACGTGCGAAACATGGGCAATAAACATAGAAGATAAAAAAGGAATGGAAGATTTTAAGGAGTTTTGCTGGCGCCGCACGCCAGTTCCGTGGATAGAAAAACGTGTAAACCCGTGTCTATACTGAGCAATCCGGAAATTGAGTCGCAAGAAAGATTGTTGCCAATTACCGTATTTTAAGGTTGTTCGGACACGTTATGCGCCGCGGACCAGAATCACTCGAAAAAATGATTATGCAAGAAGAAGTCCAAAGAGGGGAGGTCTCGACCGACCTCCAAGTAGATATATCGATCAAATCCCGGAAATCAAAGAGACTCGAAGAATGCTTACGAGCAACGACAGACCGAGACAACTGGCATGAGATTGCACATTATTCGGTCACTGTAAAATGGATGGTTCACGACGTTCGGAATCCAGTAATATCACGACCAAGGGGAAGAAATACAAGCGCCCGGGAAAATTAGAAATAAATTAATTTCGTAAAATTTCCTATACACGTATGAAATAATAAATCGCCAATTATTATTTCGTTGATAGAGTAGCGAGAGAAATTTTAAAAAAGTATACATATAAATTAAAATTAGAACATTCGGGTCGTACTGTAAAATATTTGAACGCGCAGCTCAGGGTAATTTTTGAATTTTTCAAATTAGAAATAATCGCAATCTGGGCAGTTAAATGTGCAAACTTGAGAGGTGTTTTAAAATTTTGACTTACTCCCCCGAATTAACCCTTTCTAGGTATTCCCTTTTTTAATTTTTTTAATTTTTTTTCCCTTATAGACACACGCTCGACTACTAACGTCATCATTCTTAATTACATTTTGGAGGCGGAAAATTATATTTGCGCGTAAACGGTATAAGCTTTTCACTTCATAGCCGGCTAATATTGAGCTTGGTGTATTGTTCTTGTCTATCGCCGGTGATTGTATACTTTTGTAGACTTACTGATTACATATTATGTAAAATTGTGGCAAATGTAGATAAATCTATAACCTGTTTGTTAAAATTTATAAATGTAAAATAAACAAATTTTCCTTATCAACAAACAAATGATAAGTATAAATTTACTTTAACAAATTGAAATAACTTTATTTATTTACGGAGCATAGCTCATTATCAGCTGAAAATACCTTAAAGCGAGTACACTACTACTACTACTACTACTACTACTACTACTACTACTACTACTACTACTACACTTGAAGATGTTGTCAGCTGATGATGGACTATGCTCGGTAAAACGTTTCTAAAATAAGTTATATAAATTCAATTCAATTCAATTTATTTATAATAGAGTACAATACAATAAATATATTTAATTACAAATTATTTAAATTCGGAGTCGCTTATGCGCTAGAATAGAGCGAGTAGCGAAAATATAAAATTTTAACTATGCACGGGCCCAATTGTGCATTGATAAAATAATAAAATAAGCGACTTTTATCTAGCTGCAACGATTTAGCCCATGTTTAAAATTTTAAATTCAGTTCGAGACGTATATAACTTAAATATTAAGAAATAAAAATAGAAACCGAATCTATTTACGCCTTATATTAGTCACACATCTACCCCAAAAACCCAAGTACTTAAGAGAACTTCAACCATGATAAAAGTAAAACTTTAAAAATCAAAATTTAAAATAAAACTAATACATAAATGACCGTTAAAAACGTAAATGAAATTTATGAATACATAATTTATGCCGATTGTTTGACTTAATATTAAACTATAGCATAAATTTACAATGATTATAAGCAATTAACTGAGGTATAAATAGCGCTCTAAAGTAATCCTTAAAGATAACTTATTGCTTTAGAGATGACAATAACAATTTATTGCAACGAGCAGGTTTTTAATTATAATTAGACGAATGTAATATATGCGCACTTGACAATTTTTTTATCGTATAAACCGTCTTATGTGAATTTAAAGATTAGAAAGATTATGGAGTGTTTGAATTTACAAGGAAAGGCTTAACCAACATTTAAACATATTAGCAAAGAATCTGCTGTCTAACTGCACAAAATTCAATCGTATTCACAGATTCCATCCGTTGCAGCTTCAACATCGACCCTGAGTCTTTAATCATATAATTTAACGAGTAATCATCAAAAAATAGGATCAGCTTCTATTGGGAGGCTATCCTCCTTTCTAGTTCTTTATTTCTGATAATAACATTTCCTCACTGCTGCTTATTGTTTAATTACAGATTGCATGCATAAAAAAAAAAAAAAAAAAAAAAAATTTCGGAATAATATTAAAATGAATTTTTCCAACGTTTCAACTGGAATACTAACTGTGCAAAATGTGGCAACATTCTGTTTAGTATGCCGCTCTGTTATGTTTGTTTTATCGGAGCTAATGTTTATTTATATAATACCGGCATCGGAATTAATTATTTTATTAGAAGTTATATTACTTTGCTTTTGCTGCATTTACAATGTTACATTATTATAATTTCCTATGATACATATTTGTATTTATTAAAATACTAGCGATTCTTACTTACGAAGTTGTTTTAGATTAAAAATTAAAAAATTTTGCGAATTATATTCAAATGCGATCCGTTGATAGTTTTTATTACGTTGAACTGGTTGTTATTTCTCGCGTTGAGGTTCTGTGCTTTCTCGTATTTATCTCACTCTCGTGAAATATATTAAGTTAGTTAAGTGTTGTAATTCCCGATATTCGGGAACGAACAGTTTTATGCTTCGTTCATCGAAACTCAGCCGTCGGTGGGACAAAGAAGAAAACTCCGTAAATGCAGATGATAAATTCCCGCTGCTGCAATCGTCTCATACCGGCATTACAAACAGCTCAGGTGATAACGATCTTAATTATTTATCTAACAATAACAATATTGTAAGTGATGACGATATTACTAATAACGGTTGCGGTAATAACACATCTTTATCTATTCAAGCAAAATCAAGTATAGATAATCATAGACACACTTATACACCAATCTTATCACCTCCGTCTATGGACGTTGTAGTTGTAAAGAGTACACTAAATACTCAGCCAAATAAACATCCGTGGCATATAGTCAAAAATAAAAGGAAAAGAAAAAAAACAAAACACAACAAGTAGTTCTTCTTCTGAGAATACTACTGATAATCAATACAGAAGTGCTAATAGATTTGCACTTCTCATGGTAGATAATGATACTGATAATCAACATGTTCAAATGACAAATAATGATGACAGTGGAACTGAACCGAAGCCACTTACAATTACCGTGTATGGCGTGGCTAATTACCCTCAAATGTTAACCGATATAAACAATATTGTGCCTCCTAACTCTTACACCTGTAAGTCACTCGCAGATAATCGAGTGCAAATTAAAACAAACAATTCCGACAATTACCGTTTACTAGTTAGATACTTCCGAGAAGAAGGAATAGAACATCACACTTATCAGATGAAATCTGAAAGAAGCTTTCGTGTAGTAATTCGTCACCTCCACCATTCCATCGACACCGACGATATTAAAATGGCTATTGAAGAACTAGGCCATAAAGTGCGACATATAAGTAATGTTAGACATAGAGCGAGTAAATTACCCCTTTCTCTATTTTTTGTGGACCTAGAACCGCAGGATAATAATAGTGATATATATAAATTACAAACATTACTCCAAATGAAAATTAAAGTGGAAGCGCCAAGAAAGAAAAATATAATTCCGCAGTGTTTTCGTTGTCAGCAATACGGTCACACCAAGACTTATTGTGGAAGAGCATATGTATGTGTTAAATGCGGTGGATGTCATGATACTGTTCACTGTAAAAAGAAACGCGATGAACCACCAGTATGCGCCAACTGCCAAGGAAACCACCCCTCCAATTATAAAGGGTGCCTAATCTACAGGAAACTTCAGCAAGTACGATTTAAGAAGTCAGCAAAAACAGTCAATAATATTTCAAATCTAAATCATCAAATATTCCCTGGATATTGGCCTAATTTAGGCAATCAGAATCAAAGGATGCACACAGACCAAGCACCGCAAAAACCAACATATTCACAAATAACAAGACAGCAGAACACTCAAAACTCATCTGATTTTGATACTAATTTACAAATTACAAATATGTTGCAAACATTCATGACAGAAATAAAAGATCTACTTAAAGACATAATGCATCAGCAATCTCAGTTACTAAATGGTGTAATCCAAACCATCATGACAGTAGCAACTAATCAGAAATGAAAATTTAAAAATTGTTACATGGATTGCCAATGGTATTCTAAACCATACAAATGAAATTCAAATGTATATTACGCAATCCAATGTAGATATATTATTAATTTCAGAAACACACTTAATAAGCTCCTCTAGATTTGCTAATTTCCTGGGATATGACTCATATTTCACTAACCACCCTGATGGCACTGCACACGGTGGCACAGGAGTTATAATAAAAAAAAGTATCAAACATCATGTACTAAGGAAATATGAGCATAATTACCTACAAGCCACAACTGTAGTCATAGACAGAAAGGAAAAAAGTAATATTACCATCTCAGCGATTTATTGCCCTCCAAGACACATTATCACTAAAGCGCAGTTTAATGAATTCTTAAAGACGCTAGGTGACGCGTATATAATTGGAGGAGACTTTAATGCAAAAAACATTTATTTTGGATTAAGATTAACTGTCCCCCGAGGTAAACAGTTAAAACTGGCCTTTGATGAAAACAGGTGCACGGTATACTCCACGGGGTCTCCAACATACTGGCCTACTGATCCGTGTAAGGTTCCGGACTTACTAAATTTTTTTGTGGTTAAAGGACTGCCAACAAACTACATTGATATGTGTAATGATAGTAGCCTATCATCCGACCACACACCAGTGGTACTCACACCATAAGCGAAAAAATTATAAGGAAAACATGCAGACCGAAATTATACAATAAACAAACAGATTGGGATCAATTTCGTGAAATATTAGAAAATAGGATAAATTTAAAAATCCCTCTCAAGACCACGGATCATATAGAACTAGCAGTGGAATACTTCACAAAAATAGTACAAGAAGCAGCTTGGACAACCACGCCAAATAATAGTATACATCAACCAGTTATATTCTATCCTGCAGAAATTAAGAAAGAAGTAGCTTTAAAACGAAAACTAAGGAAAATATGGCAAACACATCGCAACCCAATAAACAAAACCAGGCTAAATAATCAAACAAAACGTGTTAAGCATTTATTACAGAACTTAAAAAATAAATCATTTAAAGATTATTTGATAAATTTGTCACCTCTTCAACAAAATAATTACTCTCTCTGGAAAGCAGCAAAAAGATTAAAAAGACCAACAGAAATATCACATCCGATAAGAAACTCAAATGGAAAATGGGCTCGATGTGATCAAGAAAAGGCAGAAGAATTTGGTGACTACTTAGCTAATGTATTTCAACCTCACTCTGGAACAGATTGTTTACCGTCACTCCTGTGTAACATAAATCAAAGCAACAATATTAAAATTACATCTCCTGGCGAAATCAAATCAATAATCAAAACTATGAACCCAAATAAGGCTCCTGGGTATGACTTAATAACTTCAAAAATACTAAAAGAGTTACCACGGAAAGGATTAATTCTGTTGACCTACATTTTTAATGCTATAATTCGTATAAGATATTTTCCTCTTCAGCTTAAATTTTCACAAGTTGTTATGATCAAAAAACCCCAAAAACCTGCTGAAGAACTTGCATCGTATCGTCCAATAGCACTACTTCCTGTTCTCTCAAAACTATATGAAAAACTATTACTAAAAAGAATGAAGCCATTCTTAAACGACAGAAATTTGAGACCAGAGCACCAGTTTGGATTTCGAACGGGTCATGGTACTATAGAGCAAGTACATCGCATAGTCAACATAATAGAAGAATCCTTAGAAACCAAAAAAGTATGTGATGCTGTATTCCTTGATATTAAACAAGCGTTCGACAAAGTATGGCATGAGGGATTACTGCATAAAATTCACTGCAACCTCCCATACCAACTCTTTGAATTATTAAAATCCTACTTAAGTGAAAGGTATTTTTCTGTTAAATACGGGGAAGCAGAATCGGAGCTCCACCAGATCCAAGCAGGTGTGCCGCAGAGCAGTATACTGGGACCAGTACTATACTTAATATACACTTCCGATATTCCTGTTCCAGATGAAACAGAAATGGCCACTTTTGCAGATGACACTGCAATTTTATGTACAGGCACCTCAGTAGAAACTATCAATAATAATCTGCAATCAGCTGTCAATAGTTTGTCAACATGGTTCAAACGATGGCGTATAGTGATCAATGAGGATAAATCTGCGCATATAACGTTTACAAATAAGAAGAACTGTAATATATCGGATATTTATATTAACAGTAAGGTTATACCTATTAAAGAAACAGTAAAATACCTCGGAATTCACTTAGATAAAAAATTAACTTGGAAGACACACATAGAAAAGAAAAGGAATGAAATGAACTTGAAATATATAAACCTACTGTGGCTTTTGCGAAGGAAATCAGAACTGTCCCTGGAAAACAAAGTACTACTATATAAACAAATATTGAAACCAATCTGGACATACGGATGTCAACTCTGGGGATGTGCTAAGCCGAGTAACATTGCGCAGATACAACGTTTCCAAAATAAAATCCTGAGAGAAATTACAGATGCCCCGTGGTACATTACCAATCATACATTACATACAGATCTGCATATAAGTACAATCAGTGAAGAAATCAAAAAAGTTGCAAAACTGTACGGTCGAAAATTAGGACGCCACACAAATAGCCTGGCCGTTGCATTACTAGATAATTCCAATGAAATCAGACGCTTGATAAAGCCAACGGACTTGCTGTAGGGTTCAAATATATTAAGCCGGATACCAGATGAAACTCATATCGCTGGATAGGAGTTTCCACAAATTATCACCACTTACACGCCAAGTGCTAGATAGCCCACAAGGGCACACTCGCGGAAGAAAAATAAAAAAAAAAAAAAAAAAAAAATATTCAAATGCTATGTGATAATATAAACAAACAACCGAGTGAAACTTGTGCAAATTCAGTGCAAATCGCATTCATATAATAGTTGAGTGTAACATAATTTAATGTAATCGTAACGTTGTTTCTCCAGTTTATTAAACTGTATAGCATTCTATGTAAAGTAATCAAATAAAAGCTTACGTTTGTGTTTAAAATTTCGAAGATCATTAAAGTTAATTTTTTTATACTTATCTTTATTTGTTATTAAGGAATTTAGTTATTTTATGTTTAAATAAATAAATAAAAAAATAGTAAGTTAAAGATTACAATTACAAAAGACTAAAAAACTTTAAGTTTCCGGACGAGTTACATACACAGTTAGAAGAATAGATTAAAGTCGAAACGAAATTGGTGAATATACTAGTGGTGCAATTGTGAACAAGCTCTAGAACAGAGAAGACGGGAATGGAAAAAATAACAGCATTTCACAAAAAGTAATAAGGATTATAATAATAATGACTGCAAGTACTAAACTTGTAAGTGGAGTTGAGAAAAATTTTATGCGATTACGGCCTAAAAACACGAGATCATTCTACCGAATCTTTCGAAATAAACACAACGAAAATACCGACAATCCAGCTTGCGCTTTATGAAGAAGGAAAACTGGCTCTAATAATCGAGATAACTGTGAAACAGTGGCGTTTTGATAAACTACTAAACCGCGACCAACCGACAGATTGAGGGGGGGGGGGTTAACGAAATCCGAAATATAAGTTCCCGAATTCCAGGAAAATGCGGAAAAATGCAGATTTAGGTCAATCGAAATACTGCAGAAGGGCAATTCAGGAAATGCGGAAATCGAAAAAAGTTGCCGAACGATTGGAAAGTGGCATTATTTATATTCTCATCCAGTTCACAAAGAAGCAGATAAAATACTGTGGTGATCATAATTATCGAGGGATCTGCTGGTAACACAGAAAATGTGTTGACACTTCACGGAAAAACATATGAGATTTGATAGAGAAGGAAACGTTCTTTAACGTACTTGACGAATTCAGCGCGGATTATAAATTATTTAAATGATAAAAACACTATATTAGAATTCCTGGAAGTATCAAAAGCTGTCAAAATAAGAACAGCGACGAGACAAAGAGGAACGTCCGCACTTCAACCGTCTGCTAGAAAAAATAATCGGATAACGGAAATTGTTAAGAAGCTGTTCTCAAAAAAGATCTGATTAGAGCGACGGTGGATGGCATAAATTTTTTTAGCCTTTGATTTGCCGATTTCATCTGATAATATGAAAAACGCGCAATTTTATACGCATAATGCTAAGTTTATTATTATTGTTAGATACGAAATAAGTTAAGTAGTTGTAATTTGTGTACCATATATATCTATTATAATAAACGTTGATAAGAGTGTTGAGCATTCACACAACGAACGGGAATCTGTGAGACCCACAACTTATTCTTAAAAGAAAAAAAACAAAACACAATGGATGTTTTAAAAGAGAAGCGGGATCTCCGAAATATACAAGAACGAAATTCGGGAAAATTCGGAAAATTGCGAAATTTAAATACTTAGCGGCAATAATAAATGCACCAGACAGAGAAGTAAGAAAAGTGGAAACAGCCTTTCAAGTAATCCCGAAAATCCACATAAATCGATGTATGTAAATGCGAAAATAAGTATACTAGCGAAATTACTCATTAAAAAGTGTCTCGCCGTTGAATATACATATGATACACAATGGAACAACATCAGAGAAAGATAATAAGGAAAATCCCTGGACCTGAGTACGATAATGATGTACGGGGAAAGTAAGGGGAATAACAAAGAAATATAAGAAAGAGTTGAAAAAAAATAACTAATACAATACGTAAAAGAGGAGAATAACATAGAAATCTGAAAGATTAACTGAAAGAATATTTTATAAAAACCAGAATAGACGAATATGTAGGTTTTTGTAGAAGTTAAAAAAGACGTAAGAGAAATATGATATAGCAGTAACAGAAGTTATAGGAACGTATTTAACAAAGGAAATAAAAACGTTCGAAGGTTTTAAGGAGGAACAAGAAAAGGGGGAAAAGATGTGGACGGAAAAAAGAAAGGGGAACAACATCGGTAAAGGATGAACATAAATTTTGAATGGAAAGGATCGTGCAAAAATTTTATTTAAGTGGCAAAATTCAATGTCAATTACTATGGAGATAAAGAAAATAAATTTGATTACGTTGGGGCGTACGATCGATCCGAATTATTTCTTGTTTATACTAGTATACACACGATTATAAGTATCGGTGAATGCGGATAGGTGAAGTAAGTCCCATATATCATACTTTTAATAAGGGGTATCATGAATTGTGAATTTAAGCTTTTCATAATGTATTTAAGGTTCTAATGGATCTGATGAGAATACTGGGGCCAGTTCCCCTTGTCCCATAGGGGATGATCCGCCTTTACTTTCCTGCAGATAATTCTCTGGTATAAAAAATATTCAATTTCAGATTGCACATATATATATATATATATATATATATGTATATACCTGGAAGCGATTCGGATCCGGATCGAGACAAGTCCCGTGTCGTCCACTGATAGAAGTCGTTAGATGCCATTAAAATAAACATTAAAAAAGGCACCGCCCTCTAGATTGCTTATTGTAATCGCACAAAAATTTTCCAAAAAATTATCATTAGAATATCGAGGGGAGTTATTAACATTTTTTATGATGAATGCGAATGACTTTAAATGTTAGCCCAAGTTGAATGTAGATTCGAATGCAAAGCGCGGTTTTCAAGCTCATTACTCATTATAATCAATACGCAGCTCTTTACAGAGAACAGAAAAAGCGCATCATTTTAGCTTCTTGGTCCATTTACTCTAAAAGTTGAAAAACGAATCTTAAGAAATACACTTAAAGATTTACTATCGTTAAGAATTGAATAAAAATGTAGTAAAAAGTAAAAATCAAGATATTCTACCGGAGAATACAGCCTTAAGAGAAGACATTATAATTATCCTTAACCAATATTCATACCTTAATTAGAGTCGTCTCGGTAATACAAAATACGACGATTAAGAAACAATTTGAAGAATAAAACAACGAAACCACTCGCTTTCCATAAACATTAGAAACGTTATATAAATATTTAATGTGGTTTCTTAAATATATATAAATCACAACGTAATTCTTAGGCTATCTCCCATTAGAAAAAATGTTCCAATTTTATGTAACGTTTGTTATATTTTATAGGATTTTTGTGATTGTTATTTAAAAAATGTCCCAATTTTATGTAACGTTTGTTATATTTTATAGGATTTTTGTGATTGTTATTTAAAAAATGTCACAATTTTATGTAACGAAAAAATGTTTTAGTTGTATGTAATGAAAGTCAAATGTTAGCATAGGATTTTTATAATTATGTTATTTTTTTTTTGTGTTGATGCCAGTAAGAATTACGTTGTAAATTTTGATCATTTTATACAAAGTATAGAAGAGAAAGAGACAGAAATGTAAGCAAGAGGGGTCAAGGGGCACAGCCCCTTGCAAGGCCAAAATATCCGGGTTATATATATATATATATGTATATATAAATAAAAAAATACGTATATAAATAAATATACTCATATACATATAAAATAGGTGTATTAATGAATATTAATTGTAATTCAAGTTCTACAAATTTAATATTTACTTACATAATTTGGGGTGTTATAAATCAAAAATAAATAAAGCAACAGTTGACGCGATATTTACTACAACATGTAAAAGAACTATTACCGCAAGAGTAATTTTTTCTTTTTAAATTTTCACTTTGAAAACAAATTTACATTAAAAAGCGCAGTCGAATTTAATGTTTATTAATATTTTTTTTATTACAATGTGCGTGTGGTATATCGCTCTTCATTATTTATATTATAATTACTCCCGTGAACATGACGTGTTTGCTTCGAAACGCGTCGGGGATATATAAATTATATATATAATTGTTAGTAAGTGTTAAAATTTATTTTGTCATAAATATATTTAACAATAAGTTTAAATAATAAATACAGTGATATATATTCATATTAATTAATAAAAAAATTAACAACCAGCCCTTAAATAATTTAAATATGTAAGAACTTTTATCATATTTATATTGTTTTATGCATAAAGAATTAAAGTTATTAAGAATTAATAATAAAAAGTATAAGATGAAAAATTATATATATATATATATATATATATATGTAAATGGGTAGATTCCAACAGATACTTTTTGTTCATGTTGCACAAATTATTGTCACTTCTACCACTACACCTCAAAGCAAATTCGAATTGATTTGTTTTTTTTAATACTATATAAATATAATAAATGACGCGTTTAAATTTTTATTACATTTAAAATTGATTTTTTTTGTAATACTTAATGGTTTTTTAGGGATTTTTTTTTTTTTTTTTTGCTTAAAATATTTCATTGTACACGAGGTAAATAAACATAATCTAGAATTTATCGCATATTTTTATCGAAACTGCTATTCATAACATTTGTGTTATATGCGACTTCTAAAAATTGAAATTTCTCACGTAAATCAAAAAGTTGCATTCTAATATTTCACGCCATTCATATAATCATAGTGTTCTATCGATCTGCAAAGTTTCATCAAAATCAATGACCCAACGTCGTGACCCTCTGCTTCTTATAGACACTTTTACGTTTCTTCGAGACTTTTTTCGGTATTTTTCTATTGCATAGCGCGCGATTCGGTTCTTTTCTGTTTATTATAGAAGCATTGTAAGGTAAATTATTGTTTACGCTTTATAAATGAGTAGCCCGAAATGACAGCGCGGCAAGACAAATGGTGCTTTCTAAAATTGATCAGCAGTCTGTTCTCACGGTACACGCAGTTGAAAGATGAAAAGTAATATATTTACAGAAACATTTTATTTACCTAATGAAATATGTGCATGGAACAAAAAAAGTTTTTAAAAAACAAAATTTAAAATAGAAATTCAAAAAAGTCGAAATTAAAAAATCAAAAATAAATGTAAGTTTATACGCAATTTTTACTGATATGATTGTAGGCGACATACACATATACAACCATATATGTATATTGTTTTCGAACTCCTTTTGTTCCTCAGAGTTTTGACCAAATGTGCTTCCAGAACCTATTTCTAATTGGCGCGCATATATCTATCTGGGATTTATACGGCGAATGAAAATCGTTCCGCTCGTTACGTGTGATTCGTAAGACGATCATTCAAGATCGATGGAAGAAATTAAGCACCGACCGTAATTCCAAATCGGCAAATTTACATCCTCCTCGTTTTTTCATACTAGT
Source organism: Icerya purchasi (assembly GCA_039619475.1). Lineage (NCBI taxonomy): Eukaryota > Metazoa > Arthropoda > Insecta > Hemiptera > Monophlebidae > Icerya > Icerya purchasi. The sequence goes on from CM077115.1 coordinate 578,236,790, forward strand.
TGTTCGCAGAATGCATCGGGTCAGCCCGAAGATGTCAACTTTTCCCCATATCGGTATTAGAGTTAGTTATATAGGGTCGAATAATGTTTACGCAAATGCTATCAGGCCTAGACGGAAGCGGCATCTGGAATTTTCGCACGCCGGAAAAACCAATCGTCAGTGCATGTAGAGTTGAATCGATTAAAAACCGGTGGTTTTCTTTTCCCCATAATCCTTTCAAAATTTGACATTTTCGATCTTACATTTTACTCAAATTTACTAAAGAGGCGGCGTGCATATTCCATTTTTTAAAACAACTCTAGGAAATGATTCAGACTACATTTGAAAGTCTAAAAGGGATAACTTAAATTACGCAGGTTAGGGCTGCTGTGGTTTCACAAATAGAAAACTTCCACTACAATGGGGTTTTACCGGGTTTATTTTCTTTTTCTTTTTTTATGCTAGACAGATGACACTTACAGCACAGGGTAACATATCGGTTCGGTTAATAATTTTGTTCAGTGAAATTACAATTGCAAGCGCATGACTGGACTTTCTAACGTAATAATAAAAAAAGAAATTGTTAAGGCTTAACACAACACATTAAAATATGATTGCACATACTTAAAATTTAAAAATCCGTGCGAGCGATTTACTTTCTTACAGAAGAAGTGGTTATCGAAAAATAATAATTTCTTTGGGTTCGAAAAAGGTAAACGAGTTGCAAGAAAACGGGAATTTGCGATAGACGCGAGCATGCATGCTCTGTGTGATAATAAATTTAAGAAGACAACCAATTTTTAGCTGACAGAAAACAGTTTGGTACCATATCTACTGCAGCGAAGAAGAGATCTTCTGATGAGTCCTTGCGATTATCAATCAAAAGGCTGTATAGTTCGTAAAAAGGTGGGGTAATTTAGTGCGTTATAAAAACAACGTTTTCAGAAAATCACACAGCATTTCTGATATAGAAGCCTTTTTTTTTCCCTCCTACCCTGGGCGCGCCAGCGGCCTTGACCCAACAACATGAAAAATTAAGAGATGTAACTAAATAGCTAGGCGGTCAGAAACGGAAAAGACAAAGGACAGATACAAGCCTTAATAATATAGTGTAGAAGAACGATTTGTCGAATAATTTTCTACGATAACGTTTTTTTCTTTATTTCCGAAACCGCATACGATAAAGCAAAAAAGTCTTTTTTGCCAATCTTCGTTTTATGAGTTTGTTCAAGTCGTTTTGTAGCGCCGTTGAATGAGTTTTAGGGCCGTTGGAACATTTACTTTTACAGGTTATCATTGGAAATTTTCACAGGTTATAACTGAAATGGTTACGCATCATCGTTTGTAAGAAACAGCAGTGAAACCGCCGTAATTGCGCAGATTCAATACCACGGATAAATTTAAATACAGTAATGAGATTTGGGACGGTCGAGTTGGAGCTTCTAACCGGCTACGATATGGTATTATTCTTTGAAGCTGGAATACGTGGCGGTATGTTCCAGTGTGTAAAACGTTGTAGCAAGACGAAAAATTCCTACATCAATAGCTGTAATAATAGTTCTAACAGTGGCGATAGAGATGCTAATACTAAAGACAATTCTGATCAAGATGCTGCAGATAACACTTTCATAGCATATTTGGATGCAAATAACCTCTATGGTTGGGTCATGAGCAGAAAAGCGCTTCCTATGAGAATAGCTTTAGATGGCTTAGTCAGAATGAGATAATGGAATTAAATATTATGGAGATAGCTGATGATGAACCCTCATCGAATATATGCTTGAGGTGGATTTAGAGTATCCCTTGAGTCTACATTTAGTGCATAATGATTTGCCGCTATGCCCCGAGGCTAAATCTGTTAGAACATGTATCAAATTAGTTAATACGTTAGGGAAATAAGTACAATTATATTATTCATTATAGAAATCTAAAACAAGCAATTGCATTAGGGCTAAAACTGTGTTGTGTGTGTATCGAGTCATTTGTTTCAATCAGTCGGCTTAGTTGAAACCATAGACATTGCTACAATGGAAACAAGCTACTAATCGAGTTCGAAAAGAACTATTGGAAGCCCATAAATAATAGTGTTCTCGGGTAAAATGATGGGGAACGTCAGACATAGAATTAATATGCAGCTTATTACTGATAAAGTAAAGTTTACTATAAGCTAGTTGGTAAAAGTTAAGGACTAAACAATATTCAGTGAACGACCATTTTTAGCTGCGGTACATTTAAATCCAACGACAATTTAATTTAATAAACCTATTTATATTAGAACGTTTATTTTCATAATTGTATCATCAAACACGTGCAAACACACAAAAATAGCGGATTTGGTATGGTGGCTGGTTAAAGCCTTTCCCCTAATCTCTGTTTTGGTCAAGTGCTGTTGAGCAATGGGTATTCCAGTACTGGTGTCTGCTGTAGAGAAATCATGCAGGACTAAGGAGGTTTATTTTACTGAGATAGTTCCATATACTACATTAATGCTGGGGTGACACTAGCGCTCCTGCATTAGTACTATTGAGGCTTCATTGCGAGGGTGTAGTTCCTTGTACTGCTATAGCACTAATGTGGCACTAGCACTCATGTGTAATTTAGTACTATTGAAGCTTCATTGTCAGGGTGTAGTTCTTTGTCCTGCTATAACACTAATGTGACATTAGCACTCCTGCATATAGTTCCTTGTCCTGCTATAACACTAATGCGACATTAGCACTCCTGCATATAGTTCCTTGTCCTGCTATAACACTAATGCGACATTAGCACTCCTGCATATAGTTCCTTGTCCTGCTATAACACTAATGCGACATTAGCACTCCTGCATATAGTTCCTTGTCCTGCTTTTTTTTGCTTTTTTATCCGAGTTGTCAATTAATTTACATCAGGGAAACCTGTGACTAAACTCGGCTCCTTTCTTTTTTGTCAGCTTTTAGCTAATGTGCTGACCAACGGTAAAAAAAAAAAGAAAAATGAGTTAAAATGTATCGGTAACCAAGTTGCTTTCCCGGTAGTAGAAGAACGGATAATAATTCAGCTCTTTTTTCTGAAGCGGATCTCTGAGGAGTTTGAAGAGAATCAGTTGGCGCTAATCTGTACTTCCAAAACCACATTTTTCTGCTGTACCCGATAATAATAATTTCGGATGATGTATGTAATTTAAGGGAACAGCTTGAGTTCGGAACAAATGCAGATATGTAAAAGCTTCTTATTAGGATGGAAAAATGATATGAGACGCAGCGACCGCGCATCGGCAAAAACTTGTTGTTGGCGGGAAAATGGAAAAACCGGCAACGCGAGCAGAATGAGACGAAACCGAAAGTCGCTTTTGCCGAATATTTTTATCTGCAACAAACAATGGAAAAGAGGGAAACAGCGGCTAATGCAAACAATTACGGAAACGGAATTTAGTAGAGCGGACTAGTTTAAAACAGGCGGTCTTTTTGATATGCGTTCAACTGATTGGAGGGCCAATTTGATTTCCAGCTAGATGTCTAGAAGTTGGGCTTCGCGAAGGGCCTTAAAATTAGTTTCCAGGCAGTTCGGGCGTGCAGCTGCGTTAGTTTACATAGAGAGAAGAGAATTTTTCTCGGGCAACGGCTGCGAGGCATTCGTGAAGGGCTTTCAGAGAATAACATTCGGACGAAGGTTAAGAGATCGGTTTTCAGCGCAAGGAAATTATTAACCGGATTCGAGCACTAGCGTGTATCGGGTTGAACGATCGACAGCCCTCAGAATTATTAGCGGGCCATCATGGTGAATAGAGAGAGTAGTGCGTTAGGACGCGAGAGAGATTAGGTGCGGTGGTCTCTTCAACTGTGTTGTTGTTATTGTTGCGTTTCGGTGCAGAATGTTTGGTCGATAAAAAGCCAATTATGTGTACACAGGACGCCGGTATGATACGTATTCGACACATTATTATCATCGGCAGGAAGAAAAATTCGATGAGTCAGCTGCGCAGGGTTTGTTTGGATAGAGATGCAGATTTCGTTTCACTTTGTAACACACGCCGAGTTTGTTGATTAGGTACGCTCCTAGGGATGATAGATAAAGCGACGCTCTGTTCATTATAGCGATTCAGCAGGTGCACACTGGAGAGTAATGAGAATTTAAACATCTGACGAGCCCTGCTGCCGTCGACGAGGACGATGACGACGACGACAACGACAACTACGCACACTGCCGGCTGTTAGCAGCTCGTGCTCATCCTTTATTAGAATAATTATTTTCAAAGTTAATGGTCCGTCAAACTTATTAGCTAACTTTAAATAAAAAACCTAAAAAGCAGCGCGCGCAACATCAAGGAAAATAAAATAACCCGAGCTTTGAACTTTATTTTAATAATCTTCCCGCTTCCTGATTAGTCATCATCATCTTCTCTTTAATTATTCTTATCCCTCGTTGTTTTTTCAAATTCATCTCGTGTTTACGACGTTAGTTTCCCTTTTTTTTTCTCCCCCTCTCTCTCCCTCTCTCTCCTGTTTTTCTTTACGGCAACCGAGCTACACAATTTTCGATAATATTAACAGCTACAAAGAAAATCTCTGAAAAAGGAAAAAGAACGGTACACGCACCTCCGTATATGTTCCGGTAATGTCGTCGGGACGACACCTGTATATACACACATGTTCCTCGTAAACGAGGCTACTATGAACGTTCGTTAGACGGTTTAATGTTGAAACTCTCGAACGAAGCATGGAAAATATTACGACAAAAAGAAAAACGAAACACCTCTGGATATATATGTAGCTACATTTTTACGTCGTGTAAAGTACCCGTAAAACACTACTATTAAGACAAGAGAAGGAAACAACCGAATAGATTTAACTATTCGGTGGTGTAATAATTGCTTTAAAATATTCAGAATCATTCCTTTTCCGGCAACTTGTATTCTGCATTTAGTGGTATAGGGGGTGCTATTTTTGAAGCATTTCGTTTAATCGCAACTCGACTTTTTTTTTAAAAAATAAATCAAAAAAAAAAAACCCAAAATAAACGCCTAAAAATAGAATAATCTTTCTAGATCAGATTATTATTAGTAGATCGCCGAGCGCGTGTTATTTTTTTTCTTCATATATATCTCTGCCTGTGCGATAGATATGAGGGGCGGTTCCCCACACGCGTTTAAAATTTTTTCAATTGGAATTTTTAGAAAATTATTTGAAGTATTAGTTTTGACTTCTAAAGTTACGGGGATTCCGGTTTTGGTTGAGTTCCAATGGAATTTCAGTTTTTTTTTTTTTTTTTTTTTTTTTTTTGGGCACGTCAACAGTGGAACTTACCCAACGCAAGGAATTGTACCTTATATAAGGGGAAAAGATTAGAAATTGAGGAGATAAAAAAGGCCAACAAAGGAACTATATTGAGAGAGGGGAGTGCAAGAATGGAGTGGGCACTATAAGGAGTAGGAAGGCCAAGGCGCAGAAGACTAGAATACACAGTAAAACGTTCGGAGGAAATAAAGGGGCATTCGAACAAAATGTGATTCGCATCACAGGTATAATTGAGTTCTGGAGGGTCATAAGGACACAAAGGAGATTGAATAATAGAAAAACGGAAAAGCATTGAACCGCAGGCGAACTATAGAGGAAATAATCGAACGGCCTGAGGTAGGGGAAACAGTTTTGAAATGTATAAGGTAGTCGGTAAAAAATTTCAATAATCGGTATTCGTAAACTTTATAGCTTCACATAAACATCCTAGAACCGAACTGCCCACCTGATGCGTGTCCGCGTGTGTATCCTGTCTGTTGTTTTGAACCAATTTGAGAACATGAAAAAATTAGTATAGCGGATTCCGTAAAATTTAATTCGCCAATTACACAAGTTTGATAAGGTGTCTTCAGAACTGCGTCGGATTGATTACACACATCTTGAGTCCGCGCATGTCCAGTTTTCAGTGTCTGGTTAAGGTTCGAAAATCACTACGGGAGATGCCTTTCGGTTACGATTGATGGAAGTTTTTCTTTTATATAAGATTTTTTTTTTTTTTTTTTTTTTTTTTTTTATTATTAGAATTCCACTTCTGATTTTATTCCGGGAAGCACAGACATTTAAAGGGGCGTTTGTATATATGTAGGTGTGGCATAGATAAATCGCTGAGCGAAATGTTCTCTGTCGACCTTTCCATTATACACCTGTGTGGATTAGAAAGCGCATGATTGTAGTTCTACAATTCGCCCTACTATCATCCTAGGTAGCTTAAAAGACTATGAACACAGACCTCTTCAGGACAATCTTATGTTGACATTCGTTGATAAAGCGTTTAATGAGTTCGTAATGATTATGAAATAGCTACTGTATTTTCGCAATATTAAACACAAGGAATTTATTTGCACAAGATGTAAATTAATTAATTAATTAGTTACATAATTAGTTACTTAATTAATTATTCAATTACTTATTTAATGAAAATAATGAAAAATTATTAGTCAACACTGTAAATATAGATATGGACGAAGCAGCGCGTTTTATTCGATATTTATTTAATCTTCTTTATGGATTTCAGTATAATTTTTTTACATCTTCCCCAGGCTGCAAAAAAGCTTGGCTCCATCATCGAAGACTAAATTATTGAATGATTTTAGGTTTTATTTTTTGACAATGCTCGATATTTGAGAAACTCTAATTAATAATTAATAAGCAAGTTTTTATTAGCAAATTTTTTGCTGCAGATAATTTCAATTGCTATTCGTATATGTCCCCGTTCATTAGATACTATTTACATTTACATTACATATTCTCAAACACGATATTACAATTTGATTTTCTCCTCAGTGAACAAAATTTTCGTATTGAATGATTTTCTTTTTTTTTTTTTTTTTATCTATGTAAAGTATAAATACCATTTTAACAAACAGGATGTATTCACCTACATTTAAGTATAATATTTGTTCCGGGCCATAGAATGTTCTATTTTTCAGTTTCGGCAAGTGCTGACTGAATTTTGCTCCGAAAGATTTCAATACGCCATCTTAGTTGCCTAAACGTCTAGGTTTATATAAAAACACGAAGCGTGTTCCGTCAGTATTAATAAATTATCTCTGACGGCAAACATTTTGATACTAGTTACTTATTCCACAAGCAAAGAGGTCGTCAACCGTTAACGGTAAATGGTTGTAATTTTTTGTGATGTCATTTCCGGTTAATATACTAGGCTTAATTTATATTGGAATTTTAATTTATCGCAGTTAATGATACGCTATCATCCGAGAAATTAATAAAGGTCTGCTTGTGCGCATCCACTTCCGTATAATATATATGTCCCACCTTGATGAAAACTATTTGAGAAGTTTACGGATTTTGTATATGCTTCTTATGTTATGTAATAATCGCAACGTAAAATTACGGTAATTTCGAAGTCGCTCATTTTTTCTTTTCTATCTTGTTCTCAAAACCGGGCGCGTTGTTAAATGGAAAATTTCATCAATGTGGATCTGTCGAAAATGCAATGGTTACAGTGAATTCGACGACGATTTAATGAAAACGGCCATTTTGCCTAATAATAAAAAGTACATATACAAAAAAATTAACACGCCACCAATTTTTCTAGAACATTTCCAAAATCGGTGGAACGGCGGGTACCCTGCGTCGGTTCTGTCGGGTTCTTAGAATAAAACTTCTCACGCCTCGACATAGCTTGAATCTTCGACGCACACAACGCCAGACCGGACAAACATCAGACAAACCAGCCTCATATAATTAACACATACATATGCACGGATCGCCAAATTGGCACCGTGCACATTGGCACTTCCCACGAAATTTGTCGATCTAGCATTACGGTCGGAGAATGCTCAGTTTGCACGCTGCCCGAAGAAACCGGAGAAATAGAAATCGGAGCAGATATGCCTGAGAAACTGTCAAAACGCGGGGAAATGTGAAATTTAGAATTTGGAAAAGGAGTAATCATTATCATTTTTTAATTCGATGTAGCGTGAGAAATATCGAAAGTCATGGCAGCCAAATCCGTCACAGTGTACGAATACGATCTGAACTGAATAGAGTACAGAGTACCGTTAATGCAAGAACGACGGACAAAATATGTATAATTTTGAGGTATTAAAAAAAAAAAACATTTTAAATAAATATATACGTGATAGCACAAAAAATGGAAAGCAAATCTGGATTCAGCACGTTAAACTCCTCATATTCATCATATTTTTATTTAAAGGAGGATTTCGTGTGTTATTAGCTAATGGAAAATTTCAACTTCATTGCTGTCTCAGAGAATAAAAGAAATTTCTCAATATTACCATTAGGTGTTAGTGTCAGCTCGGAAAAAAAGGAAATGCGATGCAAGCTACGTAAAGTAAGTCGTATACATAAGGTATGCTTAATATCATCGGGAGCAGTACCACTACAAAGCGTACACTCTGGCCCACTAGTAAGGTGAAATCTATACAGATATTTACCAAACTTTGCCCAGAGAGTACCTGCGCACTATAAAAATTATTAATATTGGCATCTTCGAATCTATACTAGGAAAAAAGTGATAAGTTTTGCGACCACCCATGTCACAACTGTCCCATTCGGATTGCCATTTAGAGATTATGGCATCCCCTTAATAATATATTTAAAGTTTCTTATCGGTAGGACATCTCAAAATTTATTAAACAGGACTTAGATATAGTACTAATCGATGGAATAATAGTAACTCAGAGAGATTACGCTCTTAAAGTCGATAACCATTACGCACGTTAATATATCAATTATCGTTACAGGATTTTATTTTGTAATTTTCATTTGTCCGCTCTTGAACCCTTTCGTTACCGGTCGCAAAAGATTTTATGATTCACATTTGAGCAAGTTCGATAAAACGGAAAAGTAATTTTTTTGCTCTAAATCGGCCAAGCGAAATTGCGTTTGCAGAATTGAATGTAGTTCTGAACGATTTACGTGTTTCACTGCGAGTCGATAGATTAGTGACGGGCGTTCGCGAACTGTCCGTTCTTCCTCGAACGGTTCTCCAGTAAGGATCACTCTCGAAAAGAGTACTTGGCAAAAATATCCCGTTCACCGTTCTTGATTGTGGTTCGATCGTTGTATTTCAAAAGAACTATAAACAAGTTCTCTTGACCGTTCTTCGATCTTTGTATTTCAGAAGAACTATGGACAAGAACGGTGTGATGATTTAATGTGAGTGAGTTGAATTAAAAGAACGAATTGGTAGAAAATGAACAATTGGAGAAATATTTTTTACTGTACACTTATAAAATAGCGTACTAAATATTAAAAACCACATAATGTAAACTGGTCCAGAATAATTAATAATGAAATCAGGGAATCTCGTTGAATTTCATACCGTCTCACTTGAGAAAACAATTCCTAAGGTTTTTTTTTTCTAATTCAACCAATCGTAGTTCAAAAAAAAAAAGGTAAATTAAATAAATCAAATTAAGTGTATATACTGTAGTCTTTAAAATGAACGGTTATTTAATTTTATTCTGTATTATAATTTTACAATTTTACGATCAATTTTTATGTAGTTATAGATATGTTAAAAATAGTTTTTCCTTCAGACAATTTGAAAAAACGGTTCAACGATTTCTTTATTAAATTTAATCAATGAAAAAAAAAGAAAAAGGGAAAGTAAAACGTTTATAAGTTACAAACAATTAAAAAATGGTTAATAATTTCTATATACTCATTTCAATTTTAAATATGTACGATTTGTTAGTTTGTTAATTATTTTGTATAGTTTGAACACTTGCGATGGAATTATTAACAATAACCACACAGCTGTATGCGAGAACAAACACACATTTTTTCTTTTGTTTAAATAGAAAAATAAATAATGACTGATGAATTTAATTTGTCGAATTGAAAAAGCATTTTTATAAATGGATGCAATTAGAAACAATTTAGCAGTTCCAGCAAAGTTTGTATTACCGAAAATTGTACATCTCCACTTATTTGAAATTATTATTTAATGAACGTAAGCTGTTAATAATTAAATAAAAAAAAAAAACAATTCGTACATATTAAAATCTAATACTTCTTTAACTTCTCTGGGTTCTCAATCTTACTTGTGGAGTATTTCCTTAAATATTACCCAAAGTAAAATTTTTAAATCATAGTTTACTATAAATTGTAATTAAAAATGTTATTCCTTAGCATTGCAAATAAATTTTACTTCGGTAAATACGGTCATTTTAATTTTTCATAGATCCTTTTAATTTTAATGCAATTACTAGAGATTAATTAAATCTGAAATTTGAAGCTACTGAAATAAATTAAAGCAAAAAACAGTCAAAATCAGTAATTACAAAACTATCGCGCAGCAAAGAAAAAAGGAAAAAAAAGAAGTCGTGCAATTGTGTTTTATTGCAATTTTTCCAAAATAATATTTCTAGCTATTGAATTAAAATCCCTACATAATATACATAATTATTGGAACATCGAAAGGATAGAATTATTTCATCGCATCACATTATACAGATACCACCGATGTAAAAAGGTTGCATTAATATCAAATATTTCAATGAAAGAATATAGAGCGTTTTTAACAATTTACAATGTAACATAAAATCCGTATGTTCGCTAAGTTATTTTTGTCATTAACTGTTATTAAAAAGTTCTTTGGAAAAAACTGCTTTATAAAATTTAAAAAAATATTTTTCACCTACATATTTAGTTATAATAATCACCAAATGATTGATTGTACAATATTTATATTATAAATTGATGCGATTAGTATCGCATATTTAAATTCATTTAATACGAATAATGGAGCAGCTAAATAATTTGATCATTTATACTTCTACTAGAATCATTATTAGAAAATGAAAGTCTAGTTTTGACGAACGTTATTACTAATCAAGGTCAAGAACGTTTTCAAGAACCGTTCTTTGAAGAGAAGAAAAACTTATGAGCAGGTTCTACGACGGATAGTGAGTGTGGGAATAAAATGTTTCGACTAGCTTTACAGTTAGGTGAATACAACACGAAATGTAGGCGATGTTCTTCGTGCAGCGGTAAATTGACAGTGGCGCGGATACGTGCGAAAGCGTACAGAATGATCCCGCCATGTTGGAACGCAACTGTATACGTTCGCAACTGGCTGGAAAACTTAATTTCTACATTATGTTTGACGAAAAACGGGGATCACATTACACCTACAAAGGGCAGCAGTTTGTGATAAAAAAAAGTTGATAGTGAAGTTTATCAAAACATTTTTAAATCGTATTTGAGAAAAATGCAAAATATTGTGAAAATAGTAATTCTGAACGGTGTGACATAATTGTGACATATCGAATTTACGATTACGTGTTCTGTTCTGAGAACAACATGAATTGATCAGAAATCACAGCAGTGTAAATAAAAATTAGGGTGACGCTTACCTGTCACACACACACACACATATATAAGACACAACCATGTCAATAAGATATAAAAGGCGCCGCCTAAAAGCCTAAAAGCCTAAAAACCGGAAAGATTTTTTTTTCAAAACAGAAAAGGAGTAAAGAAACAATTCGAAATACTTAATTTCGATAATTTTCTCCGGTGGTTAATTACTTTTCTGTAGGGTCCGAGATTTGCTTGAATCTTCTTCGAACTTGTAAACCGTCGTTTTGCAAACATTTAAAAATACAACAACTCGGCATGAAAGCTACATGTTTTCTCGTGCATATTGTATTTTATTAATAAAGCCGAACTTCCGTAAGCGAGAAATATTACTAGAATTCTCGTCCGTACGTTCTACAATAATTGGCGTAAAATTGAAAATCACTTCGTAAATTACGAATAAATTCGTTATCGTGAATGTCTGTCTTGAATTAGCCGTATTATTTTTACATTTTCTTTTTAATAAACCATAAATGACTAAAATCCCTCCAGTTTTACGGAATTGTTCATTTGACACGATCGGTTTACAGACAAACCTTTAATCGGTAAATTTTTTCCAAATCCAATTTTATACATACACACATATTCGCAGATAGAAAGGATACATATGCATAACAGAAAGAAAAGGAAAGGAGAGGAGCGCTATTAGTAAAAGTGTCGAATAGAAAGAGCAACATTCAGCAGCGATGGAAGAGAGCACTCAAATGAGATATAATCAGCGTGTCGTCACGTATGAAATAGAAGTAAATGGGTGAAGAGAACAAATCGGAGAAGATAAAAGTTATCTAGGAAGTAGTCTGTATCCAAAACGTAGACGATAGATTGTAGAGAGAACTGAACGCCGCAAAGGAGAAAGTTTGAGAAGGATAATATTCCCGGCTGAACAAAGATATAAAAGGAGTCTGAAATAATACGGCATAAAATAGTCACTCCGTAATTTCGAATGAGAAGCTGCAAAGAGAAGAATGTTCTGAATTTAAAAAAGGCTGAGAAATCTCCCGGTAAAAGAAGCTAAACGATCTGTCCTTCGATTCGGAAGTGTAAGAAATCAAAGATTACGAAGTAGGGACGGTATATGAGTAAAATTATTATGTACATATATAGGAGAGAGCATGTAGGATAGCACTTTGCAAATCGTATATGTATATGTAAGGACATTGTGGAAGATCAGAGAAGAGATAAAGAAAATGGCCCCCTTAAAATAGCAGTAAACTTAGGAAACGGAATAGAAGGTAAAGGGACTCGGAAAACAGCTGAAGAACATAAAAAGGCTTAACCAACTTCGTAGCTGAGAGGTACCTGTTTTCAATTCGCTGCTTGGCGCGGAAAATAGGCTTATTACTTCTACGAACAAATTCTCTCAAAATAATAATCCGGGCATTTTAATCGAAATCGTTAGAGTGCAGCTTTTTTTTTTTTTTTGAAACCGGTTGGTTATATTATCATATGTAACGCGACTATCAATTAAATCGAATTGTGTAAAAAGTTTCAATTATTTTTCAAAGTACACGTGACTCTGAATGTGCCTGTTTAATTTTAAAAATTTTTGAAGTCTGAACCAATGTAGCGATTTCGACTCTGCCCCCAACGAAAGCGAAACATATTTCTTTCGATTTTTCGTTCATCGGATGAGGAAGAGAGTCGCAGATCCGAGAAAGGAGAATCAAAGATAATAGATAACGGACTTTTTCGACAAAAATCGCTGATCGAAGGTAGCACTCGCGCCCGTGAGCGGTCTTCACGTTATTTCCTTAATGCACCTGTTGCTTCAGAGAAATATAAATTGCCCGCGAACTGTGCTCGGGCAAACAAAAATTAACCTTCGCAATACTTCGAAATTGGCGCGCTTTGACCGGTTCTTCTTCTAGTCACAAATTACCACGACGACCGGCTCGCTAAAAATTTCGCAACAACGCGTTTCTCCAATTAAAATCTTCGGTTTCAGAATTCGTCGTCGCCGAGAACAACACATCAATTTTAAAACTCAGCAGTCGGAGCGCTTTATGAGCTTCTTCAGAAATTACTCCTAACTGCGGAAGGTCGACCAACTGCCATTTCTGTTTTTTTCGAAAAAACCGTTCGTAATAAACATGTTGAAGTGCCACTACTATACTAGAATTTAATGCAGATTCTTTGTCCTCTAAGATCACAACAACATCGCAGAGCACACGTCTTTAAGGCATCCACAAGGAGAGTAGCGTGGAAAAAGCGGACGTTAAGCATTGTCCACTATGTATATAAAGCGGTAACGTGTGTCCGAATTATGTGCTACGGTATTGATTAAAAGGCCTTACACTCAATGGTGCACGCGAGTAAGCAGGCTTTTCATCTTTTTCTAACCATAGGGCTATGGTTTAGTCAGTACGAAGTAGTCTGAGCACTCGGTGCAGTATACACGAACTGAAGGCGAGTAGATCCTAGAAATGATCAAAAACCACGGTTACACATTTTCATACGCGATCCAGTTAATAACAAAAAGACCGGAGCTTATGAGTACGCCGGATCATCGATATGATAAAGGCGCTTTACAAGAGAGATAAAACGGTAAATTCAATCGTCTCGAAGGAGCATGGTGCGACAACAAAAAGGAGGAATTTGGTGATTGCTCTTTATGTTATTCGCATAAGTGTCGATGACACGGACGGCGAAAGCTAAACAGACTAGGGACCGATCGATTATTTCGAAATGTGCTTTGGAGGCGTATGTCACGTACAGATTATCTGACAATGTTTTATCGGGAATATTTTACGACGACTTTTCAGTCATATTACGCGGAACAAGCGCTCCATGTGACGGTTAATAATCGATGGAAAGACTTCGTTCTTGATTAGAGGCTGACGGACGCGATCAGCAAAAGTTCTTGAAAAGTCAGAGTTGTTGACTGCAATTGACAAACTGCGAATCGGAGGCAACGGCGGCCAACACTGTAATAACAAGAAACAGAAATGGTCTCGAAATCGCTTGAAATTTAAAAAAAAAATAAATATACACACTTTCAGAAACCAGCTAGAAATACAAGAACGAACAGTGAGCTGAACCAGATAGGCAGAGAGTGCGCATGATGATAATGCCAAGCCCCGGAGGACCATGTGGCGCTGTCTAGTGAGGGCGGTTACGAGCCCTTTTAATAGATCGATATGAGATGGTATGCGCGTTTTCCAATACGGAAAAGTAACCTGTAAAATCAGATTTCATCAAACCGATTACTACTAATTGCAATTGGCCGTCCTTAAGTTTTTTTTTCTTTTTTCCAACGCGCGGGGTGCGGGACATCGTAGCGCATTATTCGCAATGATCCGTCAGCGGATTTTTGAGATGTCAACGAAGCCGCTGATTTTCAACGTTGTTTATCGTTCGAAGGGAGAAGAAAAAATCAGGTAGTATCCTTACTCGATGTTGTTTTTAGTCGAAAGCACAAAAAGGTTTCGAACAACGCTGGCGTCTAATTTTCGTAAATAACCTACGAATGTGCGAGATTCCGGTAAACGCCATTTCCGAGAGCCATATTGGCGCGATTGGTCGAGAGGTGAAAACAGGTGTGTCGGCTTCTCTAAGACGGTCTAGGACGCGCGCGGAATATTTTCCGCTGTTATTCTACCTGCCGAGGAGAGCGCATAAATTAACCGAAAAATCGGTAAAAAAATTCCCGCCTACATTTTTCACGTAGGGTCATTACAGTGTTAACCGGCAAAGATTGTCCGTTTAGGTTTCGTTTTTTTTTGTTTTTTTTTTTGGCATCCTACTTGAAAACGTTAAAAAACGTAGCCGCACTTCAGACAGGCAGCTGGACGACGACCGAAGTAGCCCGATTCCGTCAGCGAGCAACAGGCACCGAAATATTAGATACGGGAAAATTCTGATAAAACATTCGATTGAAGAGAGGTGTAAGTTTAACCGAACGCGCGGTGGTGGTGAGGACATGTGCGTAGTGGTAGGGGTTGAGGCAGAGGCAGCAGTTTTTTTTTGGGGGGGGGTTTCCAGTTTGCAGAAGGCGAACGGAGAAGTATGTTTGATTTGATTATAGCAACAGATATTGTGTCGCGACCGGGAATCGACAAAGACTGACGGGCGCAGACGACGTTCCATGCACGGCCATCTGCATGACGCACGTGCCTTTCCAGTGTAATTGCAACTGCGCTAGTTGACGGAGAGCGCGCAACTTTTCCATACAGAGAGGCCAGATTAATAAGAGGGTAATGACGACGAGGCTTCTCTGCTAATAAGAAGGACCGGCCGGGTTTTTTATGTGTACGCGTGTGTGTCGGGGCTCGCTCGGCAGGCAGGTACGGATTAGTAGCGACGATGAACCCTCTCTCGGTGGAAGCGATAGTCCATCGAGGCAACGACGAGCGGCGCAACCCTTAACCGGCTGCAAATGCAATTGAGCAGAGTTTATTCAACTAACTGAGCACGGTATTGCTTCTGTAATATCAGCGCTGGCACCGCTTCCGCCGCCAGCACCTGATTTTAATATCCTTCTCCTTTCCTACCCTTTCTCTGTCCGCGTTTTGCAGCAGTTTAACGCCGCGCCAAATGTTACATATTTACACCATTACCATCATTATCCTCGTTACGATTATCATTGTGTATTTGATTAGCAACAACATTCAGACGCGCGTCCACACACATTCGCAACTTCTGAGCAGTTCAGCCGTTCCGGCATTTTAAACAATAATAATCCGCGCGATAATAGCCGAACCGGCGGCCGGAATAAGTGAAACCATCTGCGGCGACGGTCCGCTCTTCTCTTGTCGCCGTCAGCTGTTGCGAGCAACAAATACTCCGAATCTTCCGCTCGGCGCCGCTCGTCATCTGCACGCGCGCTCCATTTCTTCGCACACTGATTCGTCAACTGCCGAACAACAGTTGCCTCCGACGACAACGACGACGACGAACATTATTCCACGGAAAACGACAACGGCCGCAGACAGCGACAGCCTCGCTGCTGGCCATTCGCTAATTCTTTTGTCTGTCCATCGACACGCGATATTTTAATAACAGCTTGCGCCTTTCATAATTCCCTGTCAGCCATCAGCGGTTCGCCGGAGTACCGCAGCCTGCATATGGTAGCACGTCTGCAGAAATCGCGCGTTGCCGTTGAGCTGCTCCGATTCGGCCTAGCTCAGCCACTAATTACTTCGGACCGCCTCTCCGTGTTAGTACACCTTTCGCTGGTTTTTCCTAGTTTCGTCTCGCTAACAAGGTTTCTTTCTCCTCTCTCTCTCTCTCTCTCTCGTTCTCTCTCCTAATTTATTGACTTTCTCCGTCCGGCATTCTAAAGAACATGTTTACTTACTAGCCGGATTTTAGAACAACGCGTATTGAAATTTTTGCGCCGCATTGGATCCTGAGCAGAAAATGGTTCATTGTTCATTTTTTCGTTAATCGTTTTTTTCTGCCCTTCCAATCCGTATGGGGAATTGTTCGCCAAAATCCACTAAACCAGAGGGGTGCATTGTAGGTTATCGAGACTTGTTCCGTTCCGAATCCAAGTATCGCCGAAATAATAATTAGGAACCAGAGGGAAAGTAAAGGCGAATCATGAAATGGATAGGAACTGGCCCCGGTGTTCTCGTCAGATCCATTTTAAGTACATTATGAAAAGCTTAATTCCGTAGTCCATGATACTCTGCCAGGGATACTATATATGGGACTTAGCGAAAAACAGATTTCTCTCTCAAAAGCGAGCTTTTTATATAAAAGAATGGGTTCTCTCTCAGCTCGTTCGGCAATAATTCAGTCGCTTCTATCTATCTTCTCTCGTTATTATCGACAGCAGCACCGGGGATGTCCTGGCTTGTTTTTCATTCCTTCTGAAATTCCTAGAAACCTATTTAGCCAATAACACAGCGCGAGATCACATCGAGAGCTGTATTTTACATTCGAACGATTACCAAAAAGAAATACCTAAAAAAACTATAATAGTGATTTTTTTCCGCCAATTGCAAATCTCAATGTTAGTATTCGTTCGATAAACACATATTACGTTGAAGGCAACTAAGCAATAATCACAACATTTCTCAGCTCTACTGATAGGTCGTGTGTTCTTTTTTCCATAATGCGCTGTGTCATAAAAAACGAAAATAAAAGTGCTCTTAATTTTTTTTTTTTAATTTTAAATACTAATTGCAAATTTAGCCCAGTTTGAATTTATTTTCAATTTTTAAAGTTCATTTGCAATAGTTGTGTTATGCGTGCGTTGATGAAAATGACAAAGGCAGTTCGATACCGATAAATTTCGGGGTGATTTTTCAATGCAGAAATTTAGCCTCTACTTCTATTTCGTGTGTTGATGCGGTATTTTTGATGATGATTCGTAAACAATCTATTATAACTTTTTGGAGTAAAAATTTCTATTAGGAGACATCTATTGATTATGTGAGCTCAAAATCGGTCCAGCAAAATCTCGTAACATCTCATTTAAACCAGAGGGGTAATTGAAAATTTCACATCAATCGTTAAAGAATATATGTTATTATACAGATAACGATAAAAAAAATTATTTTCTTTTATTTTTTTTTAAGGGCTCCATTTTGCCCGCTGAAAAAATCTCATGGCTATTAAAAACTTTTATTTCCAGAATAGAGAAAAATTAAAGACAAAAAAAAAAAAAACGTTCAGAGTTTAAAAAAAAAAAGAAAACTGGTATAATACCTTTTTTTTTTTTTTTTTTTTATCCACCTTTGGGCGTGTCAGCTAAGGACCTACACCCAGAATAACCAAATAATTATAAAACCGACGGCTGAAGGAAATAAAGATAATGAAACGTAGGATGGTCATTAATTCGTTTATAAAGGTAGAACAGAAAGAAGGGAGACGAAATGATTCAGATAAGATGAAATCCGGAAGGACAAAAGAAGCTCCAACACCATGAGGTGGTCCCTTGGAGCGAAGATAGATGCGATGGAAATTGGGAATTGATAATGCTGTTGAATTCCTATTGAATTATTGCTTGAGGAAGGGATTTGGAAAGTGAAGGTATAAAAAAAAACAAAAAAAAACATTAGGAGAATGGCCAAAGCTGAAAAGCAGCGAGATTATTAACTGAGATTGTGTAAAAAAGGAAACTACGGCGAAGGGAAATGAAAACTAAAACATGGAAAACCAGGATGAAAATTAGGAAGCGAAGAATCTACAAGAGAACGGAACACAATTCAATTTGTTTTTGATATAGGTTTTCCAGTTGCAATTAAAGCCAATCTTAGAAGAAGAAAGAGACAAATCGAGAGAGCTAAAGCAAGATGGACTCTTAAAATAAGTAGGTGAGAAGTCATTAGGAATGATCAAATTATCGGAAAGGTTAAAAAATTCTCGCGGACAGTGCAGTTAATATTATAGACTTTGCAACCCCACGCTGGAGAATGAGCACTCCAATCACGACCGATAATAAACGGTTGAGAAATGAAATTAAAAAAGGAACAAAGAGAGAAGTGGCGAAGGTCATAGTTAGGAGGAACATAAATGGGACTGCAGTTAAGAGGGCGAGCCAGATTACAAAAGAGATAGAGATGTGAATAATGTTGGGTGAATTAAGACAGGGAGGGAGATTTAGAGAGACATTATGCATATGAAAAGGAATGCCATCTCTAATGAGAATAGCAGAGCCTTCATAACCATCATCACGATCGCATCTAACCAACGTGAAGCCCCTAATGCTAAAGTTATGTCTGATCTAAATACGTTCATGAAGTGAGTGGAAAATTAAGGAATTCTCTGTTTTTACCTTTTAATTTTACTAAATTTAAATAAATTCGTTGCAGTACACCTTAAGCGTTGTATTATTTTTCTGGTCTATGAAAATAAATTTAGTCCTATAACGGCTATAACGTAAATCTCCCGTGAGGAGGAGGGGTTCGAACAAATCTCACCAAATCTCACCAAGTCTCACTAAATCTCACTAAATTTCACTAAATCTCACCAAAAAGGAGTTGGCCCAAATTAACAGAAAAACAGCTCATGTAATTGATTGGATATCCCCTTATGAATGATGTGGTTAATATATATATATATACATATATATGCACATATATACAAAATTCTAAATGCGATCCGATAACACAGAAATATTAAATTTGCTCCAAGAAGGACAGACCTCAACCAATGTAATTGTATTATGATTCAAAAACAACTCGAAAGAAAACTTTAAAAAATTTTAAAAAAGGAACCTAAATTTGTGATGGTTCAGATTTATTGAAGCTAACTTAAAACCACTACAAAAACGTTTATGTAGTTAACGATCACACGGAACATCAGTTTGGTCGTTTTGGAAAAAAAAAAAAAAAGTTGCATATCGTACGATTTTTCCTTTCATAGGCTATTACTTGGAAATCTGTTGCTCCACGCTATACTTTATGTTTTAAGGGCCTAACGGCCGAGTTTTAACAGCGCGTAACTGTCGGCCACTCGGTTTATTCAACAAGTGGCCACCTATTCCTTTAGGAGTACACTTATATTCTCAGGCAGACTGTTTTGCAACACTCACACACTCCTAAAAATTACCAATTATACGCTTTTAATTTTAGACGACTTATGTTCAGCGATAATATTTCAATTTGAAGAAAACCAATGTAAAAATAGAACTTCTAATGATGGGGGGGGGGTAAATGTTTTTTCGGGAATAAAGACTATACATGAATATCTGCAATGCGATGGTGTGTACATTTTTGGCCATCGACATTTTTATTTTATTGAATGTCCTGCGCAATTTCTACACCGCTCGCGATGGAAAAGTGACACAGCCATTAATGAATTGATTACATTGCATATCATTCTAGCGCCGCCGAGAATAACGGAAGAAAATCCTGTAACGAAATCTGTAACTTTTTTGCGCTTATAAGACATCCGATTAATGCGGGAAATTTAACTTGCGACACATCCTTCATTTCTACAACCGGTGGAATCTCTTCAAATTCCTCATCGTCCTTCAAGTAATTTCTTCGCTTCCTTGTCATTCCTCTAACAGCATCATTCCGTCAATTTGATCCCCCTTTTTTTTATCTATTCTCGTAAACCATTTACAGGTTTCCAATGACATTGGGAACGCCCGCGCAATGTACTCTAGTAATTTTCCAGCTTCGGACTTACACCCCTTTTGATCATTCCAGACTTCGATAGTTACTCTTCCTTATTCCCTAATCGCGCTTCGCACTACATTCTTATACAGTCAGCACCCAAGACGTCAATCTTGATTTCTTTCAATTCCTTTCAGAATCGTCTCCTATTGTCTCCTTGATTAGTTTAAGAATTAATCGTTTAATTTTCTCTCTTTCTCCCCTTACTGTCCCCTTCACAACACTAATCCTCTTTTTTTGAGTAGGACGCAAATCACGTTTTCTTCGAATGTTCGGCTCTTGTTTTTGTATTCGCAAATCTTCCTTACACAGTTCTCTATCCTTTTCATTCCATCTCCACGGTAATTCTCTTATTTCAGTTCTCTGTACTTTCCATCTCCTATCGCCTCAGAATCTAAATTAATATATATATATATATATAACATAATACATTCAAGCGGTAAACCGGGAGCTGGGGAATTTTCTTTTTCTTTTTTTGTTTCATATATTTATTAATACAAAACATAATACGCGTACTAATTAGATTAAGCGTTATGATGTCACATTAATTCGATTTTAACGTTCCTTTTATATTAATTTAATTTTCTGCCGCTAGTAACTTTTAATGTAAATCTGCATTATTCCATAAACGATACACACTTTATTTCTCTAACTTATTAACTTTATTTCCTTAATGTTTGCTTAACCTTACGAATACAAATGTACGTTCCTTTTACAATACACGGTTTTGTTAACCGTAAACGAGGGAATCCGTATCGACTGCGCAATGTCGTCAAGAGAGTTCTTAAAATGTCATAAGTCAATTAAAGCCAGCTCTTCTGTAAGAACTACGGAAGACCAGCAGCCAGCGACGCGAAGAGTATTTCTGAAAGATCGTTTTTTTTTTTTGGTTTCTTGCATGCAAATGTAATTTTTCCCCGGCGATTTTGTATTTCTTCTTAATAATTCTGGCTAGATTGCCGTAACAATGAGCAATATAAACGGTAGTAGTCGATTAAATTTAAAATATAAAGTAAGTTTATATAAAGTTCACCTTAGCACAGCGTACCATAATTATATTACACTTTCGAATCGAATGAGAAATTATTGAAAGCGGCGAGTTAATTCTTCAACTTTTTTTTCCCGTATAATTTATTATATTATTCGTTTTTTCGAACCCCGCTGATGTTAAAGTCGCTTTCACATTATTCGCATAAATCATTTCAATTTGCGCAATAGATCAGAATCTGAGAAATATAACGATACAACAATTTTCCGGATTAAGGAAGTCTGCCAGCTTATTTTTTCCCAAATGATTTTTTTTTTTTTCTTATTTTTCCAAACCCGGATATTTCTTTTATTTTCTTTTTTTTTTTTTTTTTGAAATTATTTAGAATTCTCGCAATTAAGGGGTCTCATTTTATCATCGGACTTCCAACAAGACTCGTTGAAATACAATAATAATCCGGGTTTCGTTAATTCTTCGCTATTACAAATTATTCCGTATCCGAGACATTTACAAATGCGCAGCAGAAATTTAAATATTTTCATTTCTTCCTACGTAATAGGACTTTAAAATATAATCGTCCACGGCCAACGAAAAAAAAAAAATCAAAAACCGTAAAATATTCTTTTTATTTTTGTAATAAAATAAGCGAGATTTGTGGAATTACGGGCAATTAGAAAGAAATAATAGACTAGAAAAAGCAATGAAAGGAATTTTACAGATCCGAAGATAAATCAAGCAGCCATATCTTAATTAAATGCGAGAACAAAAAAATTTGTACTCATCCGCGCGTGTGATTTAAGGCATAGCATGGAAACGTAAAGAATTATCTCGCATCGACTGTGCGCGAATTGGTTAAATTTGGGTAAAAAAGTTTGTTGCGATCGCGGTAAAATTTTTGAAATCGATTTGATTTTCGGGAAAGATATGGCGCGGATTTCGTGAATTTTTAAATTAATTTTTTCAAGTGTTACGTACAAATTGAGCTATACCGGTTAAATTGTGGTTAAATAATTCTTTCGGTCTCTTCCGCATGCCTTTTAAGGGGCATTTTTTTCATATATTGAAGAGTAAAAAAGGAGAAAAAAAACGGGGAAAAAATCCTTTTTTTGTCTAAATTTATAAAAAAAAACCGACTACTTATATGTATTTAAAAATTGGACATGGCGATATATGTTTAAAGTAGGTTTTTAGAAAGATTTTTAATAAATGCTCATTTCCAAATCGGAGCACCGTTATTTTCATTTATTTCTCGTAGATGTAGCTAGCGCGCTTTTTAAGTACGGAATGCTTTAACAGGGTGGCGCTAAGTTTTTTAGTTCAAGTGAAGGAGTAGTAGGAGGGAAATGAGGGCCAACCAACCTTAAAATCGGTATAATGTTTCCGTAATTACAGGAGAGACTGAAACGCGAGACCGAAATTTACCATCATAATGGCTAAGGGCGAATACGCTTTAATAGTTAATGTTGAAACCGGACAAAATTACCGTTAACGGCGAAGAAGGAACGAAATTCAGATCAACTTTTTCTTAGTTGTATGAAAAAACTTGTTATTTCTTTACCGATAAATTGTTTGCCAGACAGTTGGTTTTATTCTACCAGTAATCTTTAGCGGCAACGCTTACGTGCAATTTCAGAAAAACCTTTTTCCGAACGGCAACGCCTCTCTATTTACCTAAATGAAGTTTAAATAAATATTAAAAGTAACACAATCTTCGACGATATTTCGACAATAAGTGACTTGCTGCGCCATACCATTTCGTATGAAATCGTTCAATTAGACTCGGTTTCATTGATGTATGCGTGCGCCAATCAAAAAATAGATGTAATTTAACGAAAAAAGAAAAGTCTTTGTAATGTCTCTATGTGTTTTATATAAAAGACATTATTACGTTAAGTTTATTCGTTAATGAGGATCGATGGAGCTGATTTCAATACCGCAATTAAAGAACAAAATCCATCAATTGTTTTCGATTTCAAAAAAAAAAAGAAAAAAGAAAAGGAATCTATCGATTTTTCAGTTTTTTATTATGAAAAAAAATAGAGAAAGGCAGAGAACCCGTAAACGGTGCTATTCATCATCATTTGGTCGAGTACCCCAGAGGGGTGTCGTGATCATGGCAACGCTGATTTAATTATTTTCCGCCATTGTTCGCGATTCTCTGCTCTTTATGACAGGACATCTGTAAGCTCAGACCAGTTGCATCCTGTATCGCACAACGCGCTGGTGGTCGACGGTCTGGTGCCCTCGACTTTCGCCTATATCAACCAGCGCTACATTTCATTTTCTCTGCGCATAAGATGTCCGAAAAATTTCATTTTACAATAAGCTGTATCAAAAAACTTTGCCCATTTTTTGTAAATATGTAATATCGCATTTCCGGTACTGCCAAGGGTAACCGATTTTTTTACAAGCGAGGTAGTCAGTCGAAATTTACTTTTGCGCTACGGGAGCTACTCTCATCACTCAACTATTTTGGATCTTATAAACTACCTTCTTTCTGTTCCATATTTATCGCAGAGTCCTCAGCTATCTCCTTCGTACTAATACATCACTTCCACTATTGATATTAAATTACCGTTAGTCACGTTGTCCAATATTCCTCTCCGCTTCCTCATCATTCCTCAGATTTCTTAATTCTCCTGATTCACTAGATTGTATAGCGCTATATAAATCGATTTCTTACGGAGCCCCCGTGTCACGTTAGCATTAATGAACTGGCTCATTCATTAGTTCGATCTGCTGTTCAAATTGGCCAATTTCTATTAAAATTTCCTTCTCCTAATCTTTTAATGTTCTTTCGAGGAAATGTCACCCTATATGATGGCACGATATTTATCCTTCTTTATTTTATAATCCTGAATCCTTTTATTGTAATATTCAAACTCACCTTCCTCCTTATTTTTGATTAACTTCGCTCATCTTTCGCGCTTTTTTATCTCTTCTATCTGCAGGCTTCGCTTTGACCATAGTCGGCTTCTTGCATCATTTTTTCGTTTTTCAATGTTCTCTTTTCTCCTTTTTGTTTTCGATTACAAATCACATCTTATTTGAATGCGCGTCTATTCGAACGCTCTCACTTTCATAGTCAACTCCTAAATCTTTCTATTCCATACTTTGTTTTTCACTTCCATCCCTGGCGATCATTCCTATTATATAGCATCTTTTACTTCTGTTTCTACTAGTATTCAGTTCTAATTCGTTTGTTTCTCTCTCTCACTGATATAATCTAATGCCGAGTAATACCATCGGCTAGGCCCCCAACAAAAAAAAAAACTTTTCTAAAAGTACATATATATTAGGGGAGAACTACATACGGGGGATGTTCTTCGCGGCGATGTCCGAAGAGGATCGAATTAACGAATAGAACATTTAGAAAATCCGACTACTTTTTATTTTTTAAATGCGAATTAAATTTTAAACGAACACGAACGGGGGAGATCTATTTAGTTCAATATTTGAAGTGAAACAGTTCATTTTAAGTTATCGCTTTCAATCTTTATTTATCAATGAATCAATTTTCCTGTCTTCATTTAATTGTAATTTGCACGGTTTTTCTCTTTTACTTTTTTTCAAGAACTGTGTTTTTGAGAGGTGTTATTACACGCGTTGTTGATAAATCATTTTCTAAATCTACGCTTGTAAGTCAATAATTATTAGAGTCGCTAACTATTCGACTTTTGAAGTAGTACCACCGAATTTTTTAATCTGCGGCGAATTGAGTATTTCTTCTAGACCTGGCGACTGTTTTCCTACCTGGTATACCATACCGCGCGACAGAGAATTATTCCTTGAATAAATACGCGCAGCGTTCGATTTTTCTGTCTCGAGATGACTTCTACATAATTATATGTTTTTCGTCCAATGCTAAAGTTTTCTCGGGTTCGTTTGCAAAGGTTATATTGTGGAAACTGACTTTTCTTTTTCGTTTGCATTTTTGGACAAACAAAATTAAAAACAAAAGAATACATTATTACTGTCAAAAAGTGGACGAACACAAAAATGATAATTGTTTTTGGTGAAAATGTTAAATTAACTTATATAAACAGCAGATTTATAATACTTCATTACCGTCTTGATCTGCGTAATCGGTTTGATTTCTTAATTTTAACCTGCACTGAACGAATGTATATTACCAGGGCTGCATCTAATATGTTATGGATGGTAATTTATGCGATAAATATTGATTCATTGCATTAGAAAGTGTATACATGCGCATACATGGTAACACATGGTCATACATCAACAATGTTATCATCATTGTTACATTACATGCAGCTATAATACGCATATATACTGTATCAAACATACATAACGCATATCAACGGTACATACATTACTGTGTTGAAAGGTTTTAGCCGTTCATACACCAAAAATTCCATAGAGCCGTGCACAAATAAATGGAAGACTCAACACATTTCAGAAAGGTAACTCTGCTAAATATCAGATATAACTTTTGCAGCAATTGGGGCAGTTGAATATTAATACAGGTTAGTGAACTAATGAGTCTTATCAACCGTCTATTCTGAGTACTCATATGCAAAGCATCACAGTGGAAACATTTAGGCCAAAACAAGAATAAACTGCCGAGAATGGCCATTATTGTGGTTATTTGGTTAGATGTATGTGAAAACCTACTGAAATCTGTAAGCTGAGACATATCTCCTCATATACTTTGTCAACACAGTTATTTTGGTTAGATATATACATTATTGCACCTTTTAAAATGTAAACACAGCGAGTGCTACAAACACGGGTAAAATATACATCAAATTAAATACAAACAAACAAGCATCGCTAGAGCAAATATTAGCCTAATTTCAATTAATCAACACATGAAGCTATTTTCAATGGAATATTCATTGGAACAAACATGAGAGGGATGGTAGTACTGGGTTAGCCAGTTATATTAGCATTGGCTAGCTAGACCCAAAGCACACGCATACAAAAACAGCAAATTTGGTAGGAGTTGGAAAAGTTTTAAAGGGAGCTGGTCAGCAGTAAAACATATTTTAAAAGCATACACAAACATACTGGTTAGCGCAAATTAATACATAGGTGCATCATCAACACACAAGCATACACTGTAACTTAGTACATGTTAGAAAAATTATAATTGGCTGGTTAAAACCTCCCCCTAATCCTTGTTATGGTTAAGTGCTGTCAGTGAGCAATGGAATTCATGCACAGATGTCTGCATAGTAAGCATGCAGGACGAAGAAGGTTTATTTTACTGAGCTAGCTTACATACTATAATAATACTAGTGTGGCACTAACACTTTTGCATACTTTTATGTTGTAGAGACTTCATTGTAAGGATGCAATTCCTTGTACTACCACAACACTAATGCGATACTAGCGCTCCTGCATGCCCTGGTGGTGAACATCTAAACTACATCCTAGATGTAACTTTTTCTATCTACTTATATTTCGTTACATACAACTGAGACATCTTTTTGTTGCTTAAAAAACCTAATGTGGGCCGGCCTAAGGATTATGTTCTAATTAATATATTGGAAATTAACTCCAACATATGAATAAAAATTATATCAGACGGTATAATTAGCGAAATTATTGTCTTGCAGTTATACAAATGTATTTGCCGGAAAAAAAAAAAAAAAAAAAGAAGACTATACCACAGCAGTTTTAATACCTGTTTTTTAGTAGATTGAAGGTTGAGGTAGAAGGCATCATCCAAGAGCAATACCCAACAGCCAATAATTAAGAAGTAAAGAAGTTAAAATTTAACGTATATATATATATATATAGGATGGATGAATTCTACTAAAGCTGAAACAACATGCAGTGCAGGAAGAGAAATTTTGTAGGAAGCACAATAAAGGGTGGGTAGAAAGTTTGACACGTAATTAGCAAAAAGAGCGCTTTTGTGAAAGAAGAAAATAATCAGAAAAAAGCATGACCAGCATCATAAACGCAATCGTTATGTCTGGTAAGTGCATGTTACAGTGAAAACTAGGAACACTATAGTGATTGCTCTGATTTGGTGTCTATTTAGTTCGTTTCTCTTCTAAACCCTTCTTTCCCTATACGAAAAGGGTGATCTACTTCGTGCATACTTTGAATCGCCAGATGCCATGGAAAACGTTATTCCAATCGGGGAATGTTGCAAATAATTCACTTTTATAAGCGTCCTTGTTCTCTTTACACATTTCTCGAACTTCGTACGAATCTCTGGAAAAAATACTATTTAAGGAAACACTTCATTTTTAATTTCACATCCGCGCCATAGCTGCACATAACTTTTGTACATATTCATAAGGGAATTTTGGAAGACACACGCGTCATGTCGAAATTCTGTCTTCCTATTAAATCTAATTTATCCCCCCCCCCCCCTTTGAAATTCACCGAGTGTTCTGGGAAATCAGTGGTTTTCCAGTCTTCCACACAAGGTCGTTTCAATTTTCTTTTTGGGACTGTTTTAAATTTTCCAGAAAATAAAGCTATCTCAGGAGCAAACTGGAAAGAGTAGCGATTATTTATTTTATTTTAATGTAAAAAAAAACGTTTTTAGGATAAAAATCGCCTTTACGAAGAATTGCGAAAATGAATGAAGGTTGTAACTAGTTCAAGGAATACAATGTATAGCCCACACACGGTAAAATGCAAAGAGCATTTTTTTTTCCGGTATTTATATATATTTTTAATTTTTTATTGCTCAACTTTGTTTACAGTAATACAATAAAAGAAAATTAAATAAAAGCAGGAAAGGTAAGGTTTACTAAACGATATTATTATAGGGTCTAGTGCTCGAAGCGGATCTGTCCATTAGTGAAATCGATGAAGTCAAATTAGAGTTACACTGATCAATAATGAAATAACGCATCATCGGAATTTCAAATGCGCGTGTGTATGTTTCGAGTATTGTAAACACTACTTTTGACCGGGCCGTAGCTCACTATGCGCATGTCATTGCTAACGGCTACAAAAATCGTCAGTGGCACACCTACACAAAACAAAATAAGCTACTACTCAATCGGTCAAACGTTTATTTAATGAAACTATACTGCTTAATACATATATGCGCAACATACAATTTTGTCGTCTACTCACTACTGGATGAAACGCGACTTGTCTTCATTATCATTATAGCATTGTTGGTACTCCAGGGCTAATTTTTTTTTTTTTTTTCTAATTTTATTTTTTTTCTTCTCTCTCTTGTTTAACGAATTAGTGAGAACTTGTAATCGCGTGATTAAACTAAACGTGAAACTTTATGTAGAGTCTCTCATTTCACCTTTCGTACAAAGTGACATTTTTGAAGCTGCAATATCTGCTACACTCTTTACTGTTTAGTTGCTTTTTTCCTAAAATAATTACCCGTTAATGATGTTTTTAGGAAAGATTACATGCGAGCGACACTGCTTGCTGACTGAGCCATTTCTCACTAAGTTACTCCCGGTATTCACGTGATAAAACTAACGGGAATTTGTTGCTATTATTAGGTATTATTTTTTTTAAAAAAATACTTTTTATTATGAAATATTTTTTTCTCGATAGCGTCCTTTTTTAATGATTTTCTTTCGTTTTTTACTAAAAATTTTCTTTTACTGCGTGGCACATACTGAAACAGTTTTCCGCAAAGTCTATCCCAAAATTATTTTTCAGACCTTTCTGTCTCGTTGCTTACCGACATTTTCCCTACGTGGGCTATAATAATTTACGCGCCGTTCTATTTCGCGTTACATACGCAAAATTCTAATATACACGTAATAGATAACTGCGCTGGCAGCACTAATGACAAAACTGTCTACTCCTACCCCTGTGACTTTTGCTGAAAGATTTTGACCAAAATACAGTCACCATCTCTGGTCAATTTACATAATTTCATTTGTTTATATTTTCCGAATCGGTAAATATAACGCAGTAGACAGTAAATCAGCGTGTTTAATTGAGGACGCTGGCCAGTAGCGAGCTCAGAGTCCAAATAGCCGATCATTTGTAACACGGCATACTGCAGAAGTAATTTAAAAGGAAATGTAAGAAGATCGATATCTATATTTTGCGGTAAAGATAGACTGGCAAAGGTCAAACAGCTATCGCGACTGTCCCCTCTCATCTCAGGCACAATTTTACAGCCTAGAACCATGGCACCGTACACGGCTGTACTGCATTGACCGAAACATTAACTCTATAATCTTATTAATGCCCTGATAGGCAATAATAGAATGAGATTAAATCGATCTTTTTCCTCTTTCGCGCGCGATAAATAGTACGCCAACATTCTACGACTTCTATTTAAAACGTTTCTGGTACAGCAACTATCAAAGTATGTAAGTAATTCTATAATCTATAATTACTCTATAAGCAGTAAATAGAAAACAATTAGTATATCAAATAACAGCAACATATTTATAGAGAGCAGTGTCTTCGAAACCTGTTGGTGTTATAATTTTTAATGTTTTAATTGATTCCTATAGTCAATTTATTGCTTACATAATTATGTTAAATTGAAAACATGTTCATGAAAAAAAACAAAAAAAAAAACCTCTATAACTATGATGTAAGTATATTCGATTGAAACTGATAGTCAGAGTGCCTCTGTGTCAAGTCTGAACTAGCAACGCACTTATTTCTATACGGCCGTAGAGACCATTTAAGCACTCTACTCTGCGTATCACTGTTTATAAAATTTTCGTTTATGCATCACCTCTTGTCCGAAAGAGTAGAATTTTACCAGCCAGCAAATACATAGATTAGTAGTTTTTCGTCATAGAATCTTACTTCTTTGATTGCAGTGCCATACTCAGTTTTTGAGCGGAGGCAGCCACCTAATTCTAGCTGTACAGACGCTTAACCGAATGTAGCCCCCGATTTTAAGTATAAGTTTACAACACTGGTAATAAAATGGAAAGATTCTGATTGTGCGATTACAGCGCTATCAGTTGGAAATTTACTAATTTCTTTATTATGCCGATAAGAAATCGTCTTAACTTTTTACTAATCTTGCGAGAATATAATGTTGCATCGTAGAGTGCATATATCTATAAGAAAAAAATTGATACACAAATACAATTACATTAATGAAATTATAATTTTTATTATTGTTTGATATATATATATGTGTGTAAACAATACACTTGGTAACTTTTGTAAGTTTAGCAAATTTATAAAAAGAACAAACTGTTATACATTTTTTTCAATGCAAAATTTGATGTATATATGTTTTGCTTTAGAAACTGCAATTATAATTACGAGTAATATATGTATACGTATTATTACTACTAATTTCTACTTTGAACGTATAATGTTAGCATAAATAATTTTCATCATGGCCAACTGATCGCGTTATATTCATGTTCGATTACTAACGCTGTAAACTTATACTCAAAATCGGGCTACATTCGGTTCAGCCTGTACAGCCATAGGCATAGTGGCCGTAGCAATACGCTAGTGCAGACGCGAGAGTACACTTCGAACTGATTATAAATGTTTGATTTATAGCAATACAAATACAGTCCTATTTATGTCTGCTACTAGACATCAATTAGCGTGCATAATACGATGGTATGCATGTTTTCTTTCCGTTGCCTTCCACCTGTATATTAAACATGCGAAAGTTTTTGCTTTTGCGGATGACATTGCTATGGTGATTGAAAATACTAACATACATAAAGCTAAGCAATTACTGAAAAAAGACAAATTTATTTGCAATTTGGGCACATGGTCGAGGCTTCTCGATTAATACTGATAAAATTAAAATTATGTACATAAGAACCCCGAGCCTGTTACAGAACCTCTATCCACAGAGTTGTAATAAAATGTCGTAATTTCATTCATGATAGTGACAATTTTTTTTTTTTTTTTTTTTTTTTTTTAAGGTGCCATATACTACAACTTGGGTCAGAGGCACCGGGGCTATTTTGTTAAATTAATGGATATATGTTTGTTGTTTTCAGAAATTGTATGGTCTTTTTAAGTTCGTCTGGGCTGTCGGAGAGTGCTGTGCGTATTGATATGTTGTGATCCGGATGATATTTTCGAAGTGGAATGCACGTTGTTAGTATATGATCGATTGTTAAAGGCTCTTGTCCGCAGTGGTAACATGTGGGCTGGGGTTCATTTTTCAATATGTGGCCGTGAGTTAGTGCAGTGTGTCCGATTCTGAGCCGAGTTATTACCGCCTCCTCGCGTCGGGATGGGATGCATGTTTTCCACGGAGATGTGTTTGATTTGATGTTTCGGAGTTTGTTGACGGTAGAGATGCGCTTCCAGTTTGAGTCCCACGTATCGTGGAATACACTTTTGATGTTGCGTATTTGGTCTTGAATTGGAATCGGAATTGCTGGTACTGGGAACATCCTCGCTGCTTCCTTCGCGGCAGTGTCTGCTTCTTCGTTTTCCTTGATGTTAGAATGTGCTGGGATCCAGCATACGACGATTTCCTGTATATGACGGTGAATTGACAAAAGAATATCCTGGGCAATCGGGTGGTTAACTTTTGTGTGATCAAGGTTAATGTTTTGAATGGCGCAAAGGGAGTCAGTAAAGATAACTATTTTCGGTAGGTTTAAATTAATAGCCAAATTGGTTGCCAAGTTTATTGCTGTTAGTTCTGCTGATAGTACGGAAAATTCAATTGGTAATGAATATCTTACGGTGACGTCTTGGTGTATTACGGAACAGCCGACGCCTTCGGCTGTTTTTGATGCATCGGTGTAGAATTTTTCGTATGGGTCAAGTGAGGCCATTAGTGTATCGTAGGTGCTTTGTTTTAGCATCATATTTTTGATGTGCAGTGCTAATGATGTGTCCGTTTTTAAGTTTATTGACACGTTTGGCGGTATCGACGATATTATGCGATGGTCGATTTGTTCCGATTGATTAAGGTTCAAGGAGCGGATGATGTTTGCGACATGGGATTGAAATAATCCAGCGGAGTGGCGAAGATAGCGTGATGAATTTGCTTTTTGTAACTGTAGTGGATGTTTTTTCCCTTTGAGATATGTGTCAAGTTTTATTGTTAAGTATTCTCTCCGCAGTTTTAACGACCATTCACCAGCTTCAGCCAAAATGCTGACCGTTGGGCTGGTGTGGAAGGCTCCGATTGCCAATCGAATGGCCGAATGATGAATGGAATCCAAGGTGCGCAGAATTGATGGTTTCGCCGTTCCATAGATTGGAGCACCATAGTCTAAGCAGGGACGTATCATTGTTCGATAGATTTTTAGTAGAGTAGCTCTATCCGCTCCAAAAGTGCTGTGAGATAGTTTTTCAATTGTCGCAGCGCGGATTATATAGAATTTTAAAGAGTGTACCTAAAATGAAATACTTACGAATTACTATTGATAGTAATGTAAGCTGGAAACATCGTATTTTGAATTTAATAAATAAAGTTAGACAAGCAATCTTGACAATTTATTTTGATGACCACAAGAATTTTAAGATAATACCATAACGCGCTGATATCATCCAGAGGTCATCTTACGACATACTAGCTTGGGAGGGAGCAAATAAATGTGAGTATAAAAAAATAAACTCCATTCATAAGAGTAATCTCAAACCCATAGCAGAAAAAAAGAAGGATCTAACTCAATAGAATTGTAATATAAATTGGCGAAAGGAGATGGATGAATTACCGACTAAACTGAGGTATTATCTTTATATTTTATATGATTATAAACTTCATCCTCCCAACCTTCAAATCCGGAAAAAATAGAAGATAACTAGAGCCTTAGCTAAAATTATATATATAAAGTCTTGAAGGTAATAAATCTGTCGTATTAAAGTTGGTTGTCTCTCCGCGTTATTGTTAATTCGAAACGCCGATTGTTATCTGTTATCTCTTATCAGCTTACTCGGTGAGATCGTTTTAATTTATTTAACTGCGGCGTATTTATTTCATTTATCTATTTTTACGTTCGTTCGATTTCAATTTCATATTTCAGCGATTAATTTATTTTCTTTTTTTTTATCGTTCACGTTTTCTACATCTCCTCGTGCTGGTAAATGAGCTCGTTCAGTGGGGGCCGCCCGGCGGCCTCCGCCAAGGATGCTAAAGCCAGCAAAAGCATGTCGCTCAACCTAATGGAGGTTGACGTTGCTGCTAAGCGTAAACTCTCCGGTCCCCTCTCGCCGTCTTCGACTTTACCTAACAAGGATCTGCGGCTTTCTCAGCCTGATCTTCCTAATCTGGTTAGTTTACCAAATTCTAATAGCGTTAAAGCCACTGAAAACTGTAATATAGATTCCCATAATATTACTAATATTAATAAGAATAATATCAACCAAAGCCAAAACTCGACCTCTTCCACCTCCAATTATAATACAAACGACAACAATACTAAAAAGAAAAATAACAATAATAATAGCAATGGCAATAAAAATAACAATAACAACATTAACAACAATAATTGTAATAATAATAATAATAGTAATAATAATAATAGTAATAATAATAATAGTAATAATAATAATAATAATAACCAAAATAGTAGTAGTAGTAACAATAATAGTACCAATACTGATAATGATAATACTACTAATAGTAATAGTAATGATAATAACAGTAATGACAATGTTAATGATAGTAATAATGGCATTAATAGTAATAACAACACCAGCAATAATAATATCACTGGTAATGATAATACCGTTAATATCTCTGAAAATCTCTGCAGCGATCAGGGCATTTTTCCTCCAGACCACCCAGGTCCCTTTTCAATTCTTGTTGAAAATTCATCCCCTGATAAGAATATTGGATACTTTCATCCGCTAGCCTTGGCTAGATTAATCAACAAAATTTCTACCTCTTTTTCAGATATTGTCCCACAGGGTAAAGGGCGTATCTCTGTTTTGTTCCCCTCTGCCTCTTCCGCTAATGAATTCCTTTCTAAGACTCCCTTCTTTAAATCCCATAATCTTAACGCATTTATCCCGCATAATGCGTTATATAGGATTGGAGTTATAACCGGTGTCCATCCTTCCTTTCCATTGGAAGACATCAAAGAAGGACTTGTATCCTCTATTCCGGTCATTTCATTACGACGTATTCTCCGCTCTTCAGAAGGTTCTAAAATTCCGACTAGAAGTGTCGAACTGAAATTCGCCAAATCCTACCTCCCTCAATTCGTATCCATATATGGACTTCGCTTCTCAGTCTCTCCTAGCATTCGTTCTCCCACCCAGTGTTCCAATTGTTCTCTTTTCGGACATATTGCACGCAATTGTCGCAGCTCCCACTCCATCTGCTCCCATTGTGCATCCAAACACTCCTTCTCGGAATGCCCCAATCTACAGGAACTTCCTTTCTGTCGCAACTGTAAAGGTTCCCATGTTTCCTCAGATCGTCGCTGTCCAGAGTGGCAAAGACAAAAAGATATAAAAAGGATCATGGCCTTTGAAAATATCTCTTTCCATGAAGCCGTCAAGATCAAATCGTCTAACTCTGTAACTCAAGCCTTTTCATATGCCAACCGGGCTGCAGCCCCCATTCCTTCTCCAAACATGTCCATCAACTCTTCTAAGGTTCCTTCTCTTCCTCGTCCAAAATCTCCAACATTCCATAAATTTCACAAGTCTAAACCGCATCATAAACCGCTCCCCCAATTTCCTTCTATTCCTTCTTATCACCCTCATTCACCCTCAGTTGGATGGGCTCTAAATAAAGTGTCTTCCCCCTCTTTTAATCCTCTCTTGCCTGCTTGTCCCTCATCTGTTCCTCTTTCCAACACTTCGCCTTCTCCCACAGAGTTCACTTCAACCATCTCCAGTCTCTCTGCTGCTATTATGGAGCTTCTTGCATCTTACAATATACCTTCGTCCTCTTCTTTCATCGACAGTCTTTCATCCTTGTTGTCTAACAGCGTTAACTTCAAATAATTCAACCTATTTTTGTTTCTCTTGTTTTCTACTTCCTTTATTTTTTTCTTTTTCTTCTTTTTCTCCTTCTACCCTTCAATACCCTTCTTCTTCTTTCTGTATTTCTTACAGTTCAGTACAATTGCTTACTTGCACGCTTTACATATGGAATTTTCCACGCTACGGTTCATTCCAGAAAATTATCATCTCGTTGGTGATGGCGTTAAGCAGAAGGAGGCCTACAAACTGGTCCTACACCAGTTCGTGCAGGTTATTCTATTCTTGCTTTCGCTCACTCTGTTCCGAATTTGGCCGCAATTAAACTTGAAGGTTGCTAAACTGGCACATAACCAAGATTCCGCGAGCCCATTTTTTTTTTCTTTCATCGCCTTAAATTATTTTTATTGTTACAATTCCATTCCTCCTTGCATTCCTTTTCCTATAACACTCATTCCTTACCTTTCTCCACCTCCTAAACCACATGTCTCAGAATAATTCTTTAAATATTCTTCAGTGGAACTGTCGTAGCATACATGCAAATAAACAAGCGTTAGAGGGGCTATTAGACCTCTACAACATTCAAGTAGCATTGTTGTCTGAAACTTGGTTAAAATCCACTTCAAAAATCCACTTCAAAGACTTCTTCATAGTACGTTCTGATCGTGTAGACGGGTATGGTGGAGTGGCTATTCTTGTTAGAAACGACTTACCATACCAGTCGCACAGTATTTCCTTCCTTCCTCCTCCTTATCCTAATCTCCCTAATATGGCACATATTTCTCTATCAAATCTCCTTCCTACCCCTATTCACATCGCTTGTGTGTACAATCCACCAAATTCTAGTCTTGCTCAGCTTCCCCTTCACCCATTCCTTTCGACTCTTTCAAATCCATTCATCATTGGGGGTGATTGGAATGCCCATTCTCCACTCTGGGGCTGCTCTGGTCACGACAGCAATGGCTCTATCCTTGAAAACTTCATCCTAAATCATAACCTCTTCCTCCTTAATGATTCTTCTCCTACCTGCTTCAAAAACCCTTCATCTCCTAGTGCAGTCGATCTTTCTTTCTCTTCTCCCAATTTTGGTCTAAACTGCTCTTGGAGAACTCTTGATGGTACTTTTGGCAGTGATCACTCTCCTATTGTTCTAACTCTTAATGACGTCCTACCTCCTTCATGCTTCAAACCTCTTCATTCTCCTCATTGGCTTCTCTCCAAAACTGATTGGGGCAAATTTCGTTCTTTAGTCGATTCCTCTCTCTCTCCTATTCAGGCTGATTCCGATCCTCTATCTCAATACAACCTTTTCACCCAGTCTCTCTATTCTGCTCTTTCCCTCTCATCCCCTCCCTTCCCTTCTAATAACTGTCGTAAAACTTCTGCTGCCTCCTCACTCTGGTGGAATGACGAGTGTAAAGCAGCCTTCAGGAAGAGTACCGACACTTTTAGAACTTCTCGCTCCTGCTCTTCTATGTCTAACTTCCTAGCTCACAAAGAAGCTAACGCTAGAGCCCGTAGCATCCTAAAGGCTGCCAAGAGGAATTCTTGGAGAAGTTTCTGTTCCTCATTTTCTAGAGATACGCCCTTCTCTCAAATTTGGAAGTTAGCTAGGGCCTTTAGATTTCCCTCCTCCGAGCGCCCTCTCCATTCTACTCCTGCGTTGCCACATCTTCATTCCTTTTTGGACTTTATCTCGCCCGCTTATGTTCCTTCTCTTGAAGAAATTAGTTCCCCCTCTTACTCCTCTACCTCTGAAGACCATTTTCTTTCCTCTCCTTTTCGTTACGATGAGCTCCTATCCGTTCTTAACAAATCCACTAACTCCACCCCCGGACTAGATGGCCTCTCATATCCAATCCTTAAAAATCTCTCCTCTTCCTCGTTGCATTCTCTCTTAGCTATCTATAACTCCTTTCTAATATCTGGTCACACTCCTAAAT
The DNA here is from genome assembly GCA_039619475.1 of Icerya purchasi. Classification (NCBI taxonomy): domain Eukaryota; kingdom Metazoa; phylum Arthropoda; class Insecta; order Hemiptera; family Monophlebidae; genus Icerya; species Icerya purchasi. The sequence goes on from CM077115.1 coordinate 578,273,928, forward strand.
CCTGGAATGATTTTATAATCATTCCTATTCCTAAAAGAAACCAGTCTTCTTTCCGACCTATCTCCCTCGCCTCTTGTCTTCGAAAACTTTTCGAAGGCTTAATCAACAATCGTTTAGTCTGGTGGCTGGAGCATAACAATCTCCTCCCTCCCAATATGTTTGGTTTTCGCCCTGGTCTTGGTCCAATCGACTGCATTAGTACCTTTCTATCGGACATCTACAAATCATTCCTAGATAGAAAGTTTACTATTGCCACATTCGTCGACGTCGCATCTGCGTTTGATAATGTTCATCTTCCTTCACTGGCTTCTAAGCTCATTTCCCTCAATATTCCTCCTATTCTCGTTACCATTATTCTTAATCTGTTCCAAAATAGATCTCTTTTTCTTTCTGTTCCCTCCTTTTCAACAATCAGACGTTGTTACCGCGGCTTGCCTCAGGGTTCCTGTCTTAGTCCTTCTCTTTTTAATATTTATCTCCTTGATATCGCTACTCTTCGCATTCCTTCTTCTTCTCTCCTTTTTGCGGATGATATCCTTATCTACTCCACTTCAGACGTGCTAGCTACAGCTAACGAGGAGATTAATTGTTCTCTATCAGTCCTCAGTAGTTCCCTCTCCAGTGCTTTTCTTTCTCTTTCTCCTTCCAAGTCTTCTTCTATTATTTTCTCCCTCCGCCCATATAATCGTGCTCTGGTAAACATCATCTCCTCCAACTATCCTATTCCTATTGTTAATTCCATATGCTATCTTGGTCTTTTCCTAAACAGTCGACTCTCTTTCCAAGAACATATCGAGTACCTTTATATATCTTGTCTTAAGAGACTAAATCTCCTGAAAGCCTTATGTCCTCTCAAGTGGGGCGGTAATCCATATATTCTCATAATTCTCTATAAATCCATCATTCGTTCCAAACTAGACTACTGTTCCTTCTTATACGGCAATGCCTCAAACTCCCTCCTGCGCAAACTTGATAGAATCCAAAACTCCTGTCTTCGGCTCTGCATTGGGGCCCTAAAGTCTTCTCCCATTCCTGCCATTTTGTCTGAATCTAATATTAAACCCCTGTTTATCCGCAGATCTCTGCTTGGTTACCGTTTTCTAATTAAACGCCTCCCGATCTCTTCATCTAAACTTATTTCTTCCTATCTGTATATCAATGACCACTGGCGCTTCGTTCCTCACAAAATCCCGGTTCTTGCGCACATAGCTGCTCGGGTCTCTAAGTTCTCTCCTTATGTCTTTTCCCGCAATAAGCTTCCTTACTTTTCTTTTGATTTCAATAGTACATGTCTTCCCGTCTCATTCTCCTCTCTTCCTCTTCGTGCTAACTCCACTCCTCAGAGCACAGTGGTCAGTGAATATGTCCACATATTAAATTCTTCATTTCCCCGTCATGTAAAAATTTTCACTGATGGTTCCAAAAATGATTGCGGGGTGGGCGGTGCTTTTACAGCCCCCTCGCTTAATCACTCGGAATCCTTCAAACTTCCTTCCTTTTGTTCCATTTTTTCTGCTGAAGCAGTCTCCATTCTCCGTGATGTCTCCTTTATTTCCTCTTCAAGAGGGATCTGTAAGTTTCTCATTATTACTGATTCCAAATCCGTGCTGCAAGCTATCTCTTCTCCTCCTTCCCACTCGACTAATGACATTATTCTTTCTGTTCGTGCCTCTATCTCCAACTTGCGCTTAGCACGTTCTATCCTTATTGACTTTTTATGGGTTCCTGGCCACTCTGGGATTGAGGGCAACGAAGCAGCTGACTTCCTAGCTCGCTCAGCGTCTCTCAATGGTCCATTCCTTCCGCATTTTCCTGCCTCAGACATCCTTTTCCTCTCCGCAAGTCTCCATACCAGACTGTGGGTTGACATCTACCCTTCCTTTTTTGCCAATCGCTCCTCTTTCTATCTCCTCCTACAGCCTACTCCCAATTCACAGCCTTGGTACCAATTTCTTCCTTTTTCTCGGCGCTCGGCTATTGTTTCTTTAATCAGACTGAGACTTGGCCATTCCCTCCTTCCCTTTTCTCGTTTTTCTTTTTCTCTTTCACCTTCTCCCTTTTGCCCTCTCCACTCAACTGATCCTCCCTTTATATGTGACCCCAACCATATCCTTTTCGAATGCTCTGCTCTTTTTCCTCAGTGCTCTCATCTATACGCCGAACTTTTGGCGTTAGATCTTCCTACCCCTTTCAATGCTTCCTTTATCCTTTCCTTCCCATCTCCAGCCGTTGTTCCCCTCCTTCTTTCCTTTATACTTTCTATCTCCGATCGCCTCAGAATCTGAGTAGGTGATCTAGGTCCATGTAGTTGGGTCAGTGTTAACACCGAGCCCATTTAAAAAAAAAAAAAAAAAAAAAAAGGTAAAAATAATTTTATGAATAAAACAAACTATTCAGTTTTGATTGACCTATTAGGGAAAGTTCCGACTGAAATCATGAAGAACAAAAAAAAAATACTCATTAGAAATTAAAAACTGGTTACTAGATATAACTTTAACGACTTCAACAGATGAAAGGGGAGGTCATGATTTCGAGATGGAGTAAACATAAGTATGATATTTATTTTTTATATAATTTGGTAACGGTGTATAAACTGAATTACTAGTTGTTTTGTGCAGGGAATTCTCCCCTATTGTAAATAGTAGTATTGCATGAGTGCCAATTTTAGTTTGTTATTATTTTATGGAAGATTTGTAATTTTAGTATGTTTAAGAATCGTCGATATAATTATATGTATATCAGTTAATTATATATGATCAATTATTGTGAGCTTTATTACAAAAATAAATGATATAGCGAAATAATTTTTGTAGTTGCAGAGTTAGTATTAATTATAGTACTACGTTTATTTTATATATATATATATATATATAACTATCAATGGTAAACATATGCTAATCATAGGGTAAATATAATTGGACAGATGAGTATTTTTTGGAAAATAGAAAGATATATATATATGTATATATATATATATGTACCAGGGTAGTATATGTAAATTATGAATCTGTGAATATGTTAACAAATTAGTTATTAGAGGCATAAATTTAGCTTTTTTTTTTGGTTGGTAAAATTTATAGATCTTGTTTCATTATATTTCGAACTGGTTTCTTAATTTTCAGTCCAGCTTACATTTTATTTTATTTATTCATTAAATTTTTATCTTTACTTATTTTCTTCTTTCACTTTGTATTTATTTTTGCGTTTATTCTTGTACTTGCACTTAATTTGCGGATGTTATTTTGTATTTCTAGATTAGATATTGTATATCCCGTGTAAATTTGTATAAGTTTTGTTCCCACTGCTCGTGGTGCGTAGTGCATTTGTGGAATTTTTACAATAGTAATAGTAATTATTATAAATTAAATTATAAATATTATATTGTAACGTTAGCGGACATCCTGCAATATTTTGAGGACAATCATCTTGAACATCGAGATCGCATTGGGCAAGAATGGCAACTCTAGCCGTGTTCGAAAGTGGACGATTCTCCTACTCATTGTCAGTCATCGGATCTAAATATTACTGAAAACTTATGGAATGAACTAGATCGCCGAGTTTTCGTCACACGCCGGTTAACTTTTAAGGCAGAGCTGGAGAAACGACTTAAAGAGAAGTGAGTAAAGCTGAATAAGGAATATTCAGGTAAACTTGTCGCCGGTATACTAAATCGGTTACGAGCGTTATTGACCAGAGATACTCAATAGGATACTAGTTTAGTTTTTTGTAACATAATCCCTAGTGCGTTTTTTCTTTACGGTTTCGTTTTTCCGTATTTTTTTTAAACGGTGATTTTTTTCGTATTTTTATTATTTTTTCCCATAAGATCTATTTTTTCTTTTTGGTATTTTTCTCACGATCTTTTTTTGGTCATCGTATGTTATACTATAAAAGTTTTTTTTGTCATTTTTCGCTGCGTTCATTATTGCTTCTGAAGTTGGAAAAAAAAATAAATGCGAATCTTTTTGGGGCTCAGAGTAAGTAAAATGAGCAAAAATACATGTTACATAATCATTTATCAGTTTTTTTCGCTTTTTTTTTTTTCGTTTTTTTTTTGGTAATATATATCTTATGACTGGGCGTCGTTTCGAAAATTCATACATCATGCAAAATCTTAATTACATTTGTCACATTAAATTTTTTTTTATTTGATTTGCGATAAATTTTCAAGTTTTTACAAAATGAAATAGTCGCACCAATCGAAACGCATATCCATGTTACACAATATACTTTTGTTCAAAAGGTGCGAAGGTACACTCGTAAATTTATTTTTAATTTTTTGTTTTTAACGATAATACGACACTGATTATCGATGAATTAATCGCCTAATGCCTACAACGTTATTTTTTAAGTATGCCGTAAAATATTCTTGAATTTTCTTACACCTTCAGTATAGCACTGCTGTTTTTGCGTAAAAAAATGTAGCCCTGTATGTACACACAAACCTTTTGTGCAAAAATTGTAATATATTTATATTTAATATTGAGCAAATCTACGTCATCATATTAGCAAGAGTAATATAAATCTACTTTCATCAAGTTACTCCTACAATACACTGAAATACTTACGAAATAACATTACATAATATTTATTAATATTATTAATACAAGTATTAATGTTACGAATATCACCGCTAAAAATGTACATCTTAAATTAAAATAGGAACACTATCTACACATTATTTATTATTATTATTGCTATTATTATTATTATTATTATTATTATTATTATTACATTATTTGATGAAATACATTTATGTTTTCTTAATCGAAAATTTTGCTGAAACATAATGAGAGAAATTAAGAATGAAATTTCGAATTATACACAACTACTATATTTTCGAACATTCTGAATGTATACGAATTATATTAAATGCTTTTTATTTCCATCTGAGGGAATTTTTTCATTTTCACAAAGAGAACCAGTTATAATGACTGTTGATTTTTTTTGAATTACATTATTACGGTAAATACTTGTAAAATAAGAACGGTGTTCAGATTATTTAATTTCATTTTCCATTTCAATTAAATACAATAATTCCGTCTAACTTTGATACATACATACACACACATATAAACACCCATGTGAGGGCGTGATGGCGTGTACGCGCGTCCGTATATATTGTATAATATATACATACATATGTGTATATATGTATGTATAGTTTTTTTTATTTTTATTTAAGTCTATTCTACGTCTATTGCACTTGTTTTTAATTTAAATTTCTTCCTCTGTCGCTATTTATGTGAAAATAATTAAAAAGCATTTTTTTACGTTTCTTTTTAATAATTCTTCAACATAAAAAAAAACAAAAAAAACTGCACTACCGAATTTTAAATACTTCAAGTTATATAAACATTTTCCCTTTCTTTACGTTAATGTATGTTACATTTAATTCGCCGTATTAATGTGTCTGGGGAACGGCAGAAGAACCTCGGTTCCCTTTTCGGGCTCTACATAAAAAGAACAAAAATTTTTTCTGATAATAATTTTTCTAGTCCGTAATTATTCGAAATTCATTAGCACTATTGTGGAATAGAGACCTATTAATTTTTTTTTTTTTTTTTTTTTTTTTTGTATTTTTGCATGAACAACGGTTGAGAAATAATCGAATAATAATCTCGTTTAAAGATAGGAATGTATTCGAGTTACACTATACTTAATAAGTTAAGTAAAGTAAGTCCCAACCCCTGACAGGGCGTTGGGGATTGTGAAGTTGAATTAGTTGCGCATAAATAACATAAATAGTCGTGCTTATTTAAGAGCTCGGGCTATAAGAAAAAACGGTAAAAAATTGCAACGAGTTACCGGATAACTAGGCGAAATGTTCGTAGTATTTCGATTATGTTCTTTACGATCGGCGGATTTCAACTTAATGAATTTTTATTAATATTTGAAAATGGAGAGAAATAACATCGGTTTCCAAAATTACCACTAAATTTAACGGTACGACAGGAAAAAAGACGAAGTGCATTTAAACGCGCGAATCGTGAAACAACGTTTCTACATCGTATCGATTCTATCGAATAAACGTCGAAACATCACAGTGTGACAGAGAATTTCGTTAAAATTACGGAAAAATATTAATATACGCATGAAATGAAGATTTGTAAAATTCTCGGAGCACCGACTACTGCTTATGTACGGAGTAGTAGTTTCGTGTGTGTATTTAAAAGAGTGTCAAAACAAATTAATGACCGGGGGGGGGGGGTGCATTTAGAAATTTAAAAAATTTCAGTTATACTATGTGAACAATTTTTTTCGTACGGATTCTCCTGATAAATTTTTTTGCGCAGCTCAAATCTAGCGCTGAAAGTAATTGCAGTTATTGAAATTTATGGCGTGAATTTTGATAAATGTAGGGGGGGGGGCAGTTATTCGGGAATTTGTAAATTTTATAGTAACAAAATTTTAATCGAGCGCTTTTATACTAAAAAAGTAGAAAAAAAAACAAACAAACTTGTATAACAATTTACAAATTAATTTAAGGTGTTACATTTATATACACGCGTTAATGTTTAAAATGTACACTTATTTACATACGATTAAACCACCGTTAGGAATTTTTATATACATAATAACAATAGGTTATTCTAAATTAATAGTGAAATCGCAAAGAAATAATAATAAAATTGGTGTTACGGTTACAGCGTACATTATTAGTATAGCATTCATTAACAGGCGATATTTGAAAAATGTCAACTTACATGTTAGCATTCGTCTACAACTGTTCATAATAAAGGTATTATATATATATATATATATATTAATTACAACGTAATTCTTAGGCTACCCCTCCATTCGAAAAAATGTCCCAATTTTATGTAACGTTTTGTTATATTTTATAAGATTTTTGTTATTGTTATTTAAAAAATGTCACAATTTTATGTAACGAAATATGTAACGAAAAATGTAATGAAACAATATTTTAATTTTATATAATGAAAGTTAAATGTTAGAATAGGATTTTTGTGATTATGTTTTGTTTTTCTTTTTGTGTTGATGCCAGTAAGAATTACGTTGTAATTTTGATCATTTTAGACTAAGTATAGAAGAGAAAGAGACATAAATGAAAAAAGTGGCCGTTTCTTTTTTATATATATATATATATATATACACATACACATATAAATCTATTGTAGTCGTGAACACTTTTGGTTTGTTAATTTTACCATTTAAGTTAACAATTTTCAAATATCCATTATTCATTTGTAGAAGGCGGCTAAATAGAAAGTATTACAAAATCGGCAAGTATAGAAAATGTATGTTTTGAAATGATTTTTAATAATTATTATAACTTTCGATAATAGTCTTTAAATTTCTAATTCGATTATTTCAATTTTTTTCTAATTATTTTAAGCGCGGTTTTAGAAGGTAAATTTATAAATTTAATTTTTTTTTTTGCTCTATTATGCATTTTCTATAATTAGTAGAAAATGTTAATTTATAAATCTGGGAAGGGGAAAAAAATATTTCTGTTCAATTTAATCATGTTTCAAACAACATCGGAATTCGTATGATGGAATAAAGATTGAAATTCAGGGGAAAAGAATAAACGTAATATTAATAAAAAAAAAGGAACAAAAAGAAAAAAAAAACGGATTTTTCAGAAAGCTATTTATGAAAAATACGCTATTAATATCTATGGCTGATAATAATAAATCAAAAAGGAAAAAGAAAAATTTAAAAAGCCAGCAGCTATTAGGCGCGACTTT